>CM075806.1:30776300-32196300 GCA_037975025.1 Excoecaria agallocha
TTAATATTAATAAAGTCCAAGCTTGAACAATAGAAAACATTGAGATTCACATGGTAGAGAAAACTACCTTCACAAAAACTGCCTTGACCCTTATCTTTGTTTACATCGATATCTTAATAAGTTAATAACTATATGCCAAAGCATATAAAGATATAATATATATTCATGATTAAGCATATTTAATTAAAATTTCAACTATCTCATCTCATCTCCTACCTCACAAGCACAACCATTGCCAGCTAGTAAATAAACATGTGGGGCTTTATTTTACCATATCTGTTTCCTCGTATAATTCTCCACGTAAGACCTTTGTTATTTAGAAATTTGCAAAATAAATAAGGAACTATATGCTAAGCTACCAGTGACATAACCAATTATAAAAGTCATTACTTTTCAATCATATTAGCTACTGTATAATTAATTAATTCACTAATATCATAATTAATAAGTTAATGGTATAAGAAAAAGAAAATCATAGCTGAAATTCAAAAGAGGGTGTAAACTGACTTATGGCTTCTTCAAAAATTATTTTTTAGAGCTATGCCTTAAATTCTCAATATTTATATCTTTAGAAAAATAAAAAAAAAATTAAAGAATTTGAATAGTTTCAATTTAACTTTTTAATAATAAAAGGAAGAGACATATTTGCAATTTTAATCGAGTATTAGTTACCGTAGTAAATATCATACAGTTTTAAATTATTTCTGTAAATTTAAAAAAATTAAAGAAATTAAGATATAATAAAAGAAAAAGAACGTTCAAATTGATGAGCCCATTGGAAGAAAGAAAATAAGGGCCCATATGAGAGTAGTTATATTAAGACGTAATTTAACTTATGAGAAACCATTGGAAATATCAACATATAAGGCAACATAAAAAAAATAATGCATTTAAAGAAAGTTGAAAATTAATAACAGAAGATAATAAGTTTGCAAAACTATAACATTAAAAATAATAATAAAATGAAGGCTTCTATTCCAACAGCATCATAGCTTTGTAATATTCTATTTCTATACCTTCAAAATAGAATATATCTTAGTTGAATCTTTTTCAACGTGGGGACCTATTTAATCTACTTTCATTTCATCCTTACAAATATTCATATCTTTTTCTTGGCAATACTTTTTTTAATTGTTTAATTTCTATTTCTAATTTTGATTTTTAAATCTATTAATAATAGAAAGATTCAAGTAAAATTTATCTTTTGTGTCAGATAATCTAAAAATAAACATACAATAAAAAGTATATTTATTCTATAAATATCACAAAACATACAATAAAAAAGAACAGGCACGAAAACATCAACATATCAATTTGTGTGCAACATCTTATTAGTAGTCAACAAAGCAATAAATAATTTATAATCAAGTAATTACAAAAAACAAAAAAGAAAAGCAGAAGTTAACAATCTCCAAGTCTTAAATTAACATATATAATGTCAACCACACCATTCCAAAAACTTGATAACTTTATGCAGTGAAATCTTCAATAAGAATACAACAATCTAAACAAAAATATAATAAAACAAAACTAAAAATAAAACCCAAGCAACCTGAAAACAACAGCAATCCTTGGAGAATAGAACAAGATATCCAAGTCAGATCAACATCTTTGAAAACCAAAAATTTGGATTTTTACATATAAATCCTCCAGACATGAAGAAACATAGAAAAATATGCACAATATATAAGGAGCATGCATAATAAATTCATATCAAATAAACAAGCGCTGTTGCAATTCAACAAAGGCTACTGAATTCATACCAATTTAATAGATGACATTTATAATCCATAATGCATTATTTACTAACACAAATGCCTGATTAGAACCATTATCATTAGAAATTAGTCAAATTAATCAAAACCATTATCATTAGAAATCATATAGATTAGTGTTACGACAACCAAAAAAAGAAAAAGAAATGAAGCAAATTATGTCATGGAAAAGGAAAATAAAGCTAAAAAAAGAACGAACTAAGTTATCTCAAGATTAAGAGCCAGAGAAAATTTGATTAAAGAACTAAGTTACAGCAACAAAAAAAAAAAGAAATGAAACAAATCTACTTAACAAAAAAGCCTTTTAATTAGAAATCAAAAGAAGAAGGAAGAGCCTAAATTTACTAATTAAGGCAGCATAGGAGGAGGATAAGTTGGATAAATCACGTAAAGTACACAATTTATCTACCAATGCACAATTAATTTACCAATTAATTAAGGCAGCGTAGGAGGAAAAAATAAGAGAAAATATGAACACGTATACCTAGAGTAGAATGTCTTAGTTAAGACACTTTAAACAGTATATGAACAATTAATTTACCAATTAAGGCAGCGTAGAAGAAGAAAAAAATGAGATAAAATATGAACAAATATACCCAGAGCAGAATGTCTAAAGAAACAGACTGTCTTAGTTAAGACAATTTAAATAAATAAAACATTTATATGGAAAAACCTTCATATTTCTGAATAAAGAGAAAAATGTAGCAGATCATTCTTATCTTCCCATCTCAATAACAAAACACATAGTAATTAATACAAAATAAAAACCAATCTTTATATAAATAACAAATTATAGGTCACCTCCAGCAAATGGAAATTTCAGAAAATGAAATAGAATGTACAAGTTACCAACAATCTTACTAAGAAATCTTAAAGAAATCTCTTACATGTTGACTAATCAAGGACTAGGTGGTCTTGATCAATAAGGTAATGGTTCAAAAAACTCAATTCACATCATCATCTTCTTCTCCTTTTTATTTTTTATTTAGATTGATTGGATAAAATGCTGGAAATGGAGGATTAAAGAAATTAAATTATGTATAAAAGAAGAAGGATAAGGAAGAAAGTATAAAGGAAAAGGCCTTGCTAAAAATTGAAGACCAAGGGAATTTAGCCAAGGTATGGGATTAGATTCTCATGCATGCATGTGATGGTTGCTGGTAGAGGAAATATTTAATTGTAAGATAGTTTGATTAAATGAATGGGGAAATAAACTTTAAGAAATTTTAATAAAATAAAGATAGGAGAGTGATGAAATTCTTATGAACTAGTGGCTGTAATTTCAGCATAAATTGAGTTAGATAACTCTTTTTGAGATAATTTCAATTTCTGTAATTACAAAATATATGTTTCCACAAAATTGTAGGAGGAACATGGAGCTAAATATACCTTTAAGTTATCTTAATAATTTTTGGAAATTTAATTGTGCTGTTGAATTTTATTCCAAAATAGTTTATAGAAAATATGATATATCTCCATGTACGGTGAATGAAATGCTATGAGGTTAAATTATACGACAAATGAACTTCTTAAATTATGATTTTCATGATAATTCAAAGCCTAAATCTTTCCTTATGCTTGTCCGATCTTAGCTTGAATCTCGACTTGTACATAGCACTGTCACTAGGAATAGTACTTAGTAAAATGTACATATCGTGTGTTCTGGACATGATATTGAAATGATTTTTTATCTTCCACAAACTAGACACACACGGTAATATGTTTGTAGGGATATTTTTGCTAAAAATGACTTCTTCTAGGTTTAAATTGGGATATAATTTTGATCTAGAATTCTGCCTCTATGCAGAATTCGAAAGATAGAAATTTAATGTTTAATATTAAAGGTTGTTATGTTTACTAGCAATACAAGGATATATATATATATATATATATATATATATATATATATATATATATATATATATATATATATATATATTAGGCCTATGAATATGAACATTTAATGCTTAAATGATAATATTTTTACAAGGAAATTACATTGAGATTATGATTATGAATTATTTTTTTTATTGTTTAAAGGTTGTTATGTTTAAATATATTAATGCATGGAAATAAATTGATTTAAAAACAACATGTATAATGATTGATTGAAATGTCATGTATATATAACTATGTTCAAACATATGTACATGGCTTGTTGTGTGTATATATATATATATATATATAATTAAATGATAGTGTATATTTGTATACAAATGTTCACTATGAAAATGATTAAAAAATGTTAAAGCATGATAACTGGAATTTAAATAAACAAAGTTTTTGACTGGTGTTAAAGTTTATTTGTAAATAGAAATGTGCCTATAGGGATATTGTAGCTGCCACTGTATTGACCCCATTTGGGTCCACTGTTTGTCCTTTGTGACCATTGTATTGACCCGTTTGGGTTAATATTTTGTCTTTAGGGACCATTGGATTAACCATTTAGGTCCTCTATTGCAATATCTTCAGATTTCTATTGTTTTGATACCTTCAGGTGTCCATTGTTCTCGTTATCCACCCTTAGAACTTAAATAAGTTAAATTAAAGTCTAAGTGCTTTACAATAAAAGTTCAATATAATGATTAATTATACTGTATGGAATAGTATAATGAGCAATGGTCATATTGAGTCATTACATGTATAAATGCTAACATCACTTTAAGTTATTTTGATTATAAGAATGCTAAATTAAAAGTTAGGGTTTATTGTATGTTTTAAATTATAAATCTTATTATATATTTTCTATTAAGTGTTTAAATTTTAATGTTGCAATTAATTTATGTTAAGTGATTGTGATGATCGCTGTAATTAGGAGTTTTCATGTTTGTTTAGTATCCCCACTAAGCTTTATAGCTTAGTATGGGCTAATTTATCGGTAGAGGAATTGTAGACAAAACTTTTGAACAAGAACATTCTCTGCATCAAGACAGACAAACACCATCTCATAGAATTTGATGTAGGGGGCTTTTGATTAATTTTGTATAAGTACATTAATATGCTTAGTGTGTCTGTATATATATATATATATATATATATATATATATATATGTAAGCTATATAACATATGCGAGAATAATGTTATGCTAACTAACTATGAAAATGAGTTGTATGTGCATGCACTAAAAAGGTAGATTGATCATATGTCAATTGATATGCAAGATGCTATGTACAAGTATTAATATGAAAACTAGTGTAGATATACCTAGCATGATTATGATATATAGTATGCGATGGGCTATTGATTATAAGAAGTAAAGTAACTGAAGGAGTAAGAGACACTTATATTGGTCATAAGAATACAAACAATTAGAGTTGCATCTAATTGATATGCATGATGACTGAATTAATTAATCATTTTAATTGCTAATGTTGGTTATTGGGTTAACATCCTAATGTATATGATTGATATGTATGGCATGGTATATGATAAAAAAATTAATATAGGGTGTTTCAATTTGGTATCATAGCCAAGGTTTAGTGTTTTCTAGGAAGTATGAGTTTAAGATTTTATATCATGAGATAGTGTCGTGTTGGCCTAATGTAGAAGTTATTATTTTTTCCTCTCTTATAGAATAAAGATGGAGAATTCTTCTAGAGATGTTATCCAAGAATCGGCTGAAAGTAATTTGCTAGTTAGATCCAGTCCTTCTAACCTAGTATCTTTATCATCTAATTAAAATGAGATACCAATGGCTACTCCTGGAGAGGCATTGTTAAAAATCTCGTAGGATATGGCCTAAATTCTGCAAAGAATAACAATTTCTAAAGCTCTAATATCTGAGATCAGGAAGCATAGAGTAGATGAATTTTTGGGCATTAATTTAAAATAGTATAAATAAGCTGAGTTCTGGTTAGAAAAGCAGGAGAGGATATTTGATGAAATTAATTGTCCGGCTAATCATAAAGTATCTTGTGTTGTGGATTAGATAGGCATGCCTAGAGCAATACAGTCACAGCTGCCATAGTTGACCTTGTTTGGGTCTTGTTCCTTAATGAAACCATCATTTGGCCTTTTTGGGTCCAAAGTTTGTTCCTTGCTAGAACTATTGTTTGACCCTGTTTGGGTCCATTGTTTGATATCTTTGGATATCCATAGTTTGATACATTCGGGTATCCATTACTTCCATTATCCGCCCTTTGAACTAATACTTAGGTAGGCTATTAAAGATGATAAAATGTACATAAAATAAATTAAAACATGCAATGATTGCCCCATTTATGTAATGTAAGCATGATGAATGGCCTACTATGGTGTTGTATACTAATTTTTTATTGGCTGTGGAATATTTCTATGAAATAAAATGTCATACTATGTGTGACATGCGTGTGATATCTCACATCTTTTATGAGGAGGGTTCCCGTGTGAGTGCCGATGTGAGTTAATCTCTACCGATGAGATTCCACTGAGAATATATGGACTATAATATGTAAACTAAGTTTCATGCATTTTGTTTTATGAAATGCATACATGTGGCATGGAGACTATGTTAGGTAATCATGACATGTAATGCTTATTCTTTGTGATTGCATGCAACTTCGTTAGTCTATTATTTATAGATAAATGTTTACACATGTGTATGCATAATGATCACATTAATTTAACCTAGTGCAATGCATGACTTAAAATGATGTTAATAGAGAATTAAGTTACCATGCTAAGATAACAATGAGAATATAAAGATTATGAATCTAATATAAAATTGTATGGTATATGTGAAGTGATCATGCCTGCCAAGATTACTTGTACATGCTATATGACTTAAGTACGCCATTATGCTATGAATTAACATCGAATGCCTGTAATATGTGAGATTTAAGGCAATAATTATGATGTCTAGACTCATACATAAAGGTTTATAAGGTGCATGAACTAGGCTAGTTAAGACTAAATGAGATTATATGATGATAGCGAAGTGCTAAATATTCAGAAATAGGATAAGTAACATTCTAGATTATGATAAAAGGATATTTATTGTTTAAGAGAGAAGATTTCCCCAAATACCATTGAGAAATGATTCATATGATATATATATATATATATATATATATGATTTCCTATGTTATAGTGGATATTATGTAAGATAAGTTATAATTGTAAAAGGATTGCCTTTAGAGTTTTGTTCTCTGCTAAACCTTATAGCTTAGCATGAGTTTATTTATCTGTGTAGGTTTCTCGATAAGCTCCTATGGATTGATAGCTAGTACCTAATCAACCAGTGAAGAGAATATCGGGCAGATTGCAGTTGCCTTCAAGGATTTCACTATGTACTGGTGGTCAATTATGTTAGGCCTTTTTTTTATTTAAGAGTTTGATTTAATTTATTTTGGCATGTAATTATGGCCTGTCTTATTATTATTATTATTATTATTATTGTCTGATCTTTACTAGATTTAAGATGATGATTGATGATTATCCATGGTTAACGGATTAGGGTGTGATAGTTAGTGGTATCAGAGCCTATGTTTAGTCTTTTTTGGGCAATAAGGAATTAAGGAAATATTTTTGAAGGTTGGGATGAATTGGTATAAACCTAAATAGCCATATTCGATGTTATTGTTATTGGGATACAAATTTTGATGATTGCGAGAGATGATTGACTTATGATTGATAAATATGGAGTACTTGTAGGATTTTGATTCAGAGTCTGTGAGATGATATCTAAGGAATTATCGGTATCTCTCACCTCTTAATATTGGAAGTGCCTAAATGCCTTAATATTTTATGATTGAAGTATAACATAAGATTGATTATAAGTACATCTAGATTTCTTATTAAGATGTTTGAAGAAAGGTTTATATGATAAGAAGAGAACTTGGGTTTTGGCATTGAAGATGATGCAAGATGTTGACGTTATTCAGATGCTCCATATATGATTGCCATTAATTTCCTAATCAGCCTGGGCAATTGAGCATGTTTTATTGTATCAGGATGGGATAAGATATGCACCGTTTACAAGAATACCTATTGGTATTTTATCGCATACATTAAGTCATTAACGTATTGTATAGCATCCTATATCATATAAAAGATATTATCACATTTCTGGCATAGCTGAAAGGGAAAACTAATAGAAAGTATAATAAGTGTAAGAGTATCTGGAGGTTAAGAATAGGTACTAAGGTATAGATGGATGAATTTGATATGGTTATAAAACATTTACATTTATAAGTGTTTATAGCTGAAGCGAAATTTGGAAGATTGCTAACAATAAAGATAAAGATAATGATAATGATTTAAGGTTTGAATTTTGAGGACGAAATTCTTTTAAAAGGGAGAGATTTGTAATGGCCCAACCATGACCCTAATTGGATTATAGTAAGTTAATGAGGATTAACATTAATTAAGGTAAAATTTGATTATTTTCCAAGTATTGAGGTTAAGTCCCATGAGGGGTATTTTGGTAATTTTAGCATATAAGTACATGAGTTAAGTTGAATTATAATTAAAAAATGACATAATTGAAGAAAACTAAAAGTTTTTAGGGTTAATTTGTAGGAAAAGGGTATCTAGGAGATTAAAGTCTATAAGGGTATATTGGAAATTTCTCTTGGTGAGATATTTATCCCACTCAATTATTTAGGGATTTTTAGAGACATGGATATCAACAATTTTTAGGAGATCTCTCTCTATGGTTGTGGGATGAAGAAGAGGAAGCTTAGGATTTTGGTGTTTGAGTATCAAAGAAGAAAAAGAGGAAGATAGATCAAGAGTATGAAATGAAGGAAGCAGAATAAAGGAGCTAGAGGAGTTAGAACATCAGTAACAGGTACGGGAACTAAATATACTACACTATTCATATGATTAATTTTTGGAATCTTCCCTTTATTCTTGTTTGTGTGTCATCTTTGATAAGGTCAAAAGATAATCTAGTAATTTAGATGAGTTTTAATGATTTAAAACTTTAATGATTATCAATGTAAATGGTAAGGAAATATATGGGATTTAAGTACTTGTACTGCATAATTGGGGTTTCTGCATTGTCTAGGTTTATAGGTTTCCATGTTTGTTGAAATCTCAGGCATGACCACTTGTGGAATTGCTCTTTGTCTTACACGGCAACTTGGCCTTTTTACTTTAAGAAATGCATGGTCACTCAAGTTTTCTGCCTTTTCCATGCACAACCACTTATGGTTTTCCTCACTCTCATGCACGACCACTCATCGCTTTTTCCCCTTGCCATGGATGGCCACTCATGGCCTTTCTTCCTTGGCATGCACGGCCACTCATGGCCTTTCTTCCTTGACATGCATGGCCACTCATGGCCTTTCTTCCTTGGCATGCATGGCCACTCATAGCCTTCCTTATTTGCCTTGCACGGACACTCATTGCCTTTCTTCTTTGCCTTGCATGGCCACTCATGGCTTTTTCTCCTTGCTTTGCATGACCACTTAGCCATTTACTTCACGAAATGCACGGCAACTTATGCTCATCGTCCTTCTCATGCATGGCCACTTGTACACCTTATTTTCATTGGTTCTTTTCCATCCCAAACTATATCTCATTCTTAAATCATAAGTATGATATTGTATAGCTAATGTTTATAAGGATAATGATATTATAAGGGTGTTTTAAGCTAGTAATGAGAAATGTTGATGATGGTTATGTATACAAGTGATGGGTAGTATGTTAATTGATTAGTGATGAATTATTATAGTTCTAAAGTCTTCTTAAAGCTAAAATTGAAAGATACAGTTTACAGAGGTGTGGCTATAAGAAGATTTATTATCTAAAATTGAGTGATATGAACGTATTTATGCAAGGTAATAGATTGATTTATATTGCAAGTCATCTAGGCCATCGATATACTGTATATAACTTGGTCACTACATTAGGGAATTACTATTTATGCATTGGTGTATATACATAAAGAGTGAAAAGTTTAGAGTAACAAATCCACTAAGATAAGTGATCGAAGACCAGAAAGTGAACTAGATTGGCTAGAAATATCGGAAAATATAATTATGATCCCCAAATATCAAAACCTGTGTTTGTGTGAATGAATTGAATTTTAAAACAAATTTGTGTGTAAGAGCTAGAAAAGAAATCCCAAAATTTGTGAGGATGAAGTTTAAAAACTAAAACAAAACTTTTAAACTAAAAATAAAGTAAAAAAGTTTGAAACAATTAAAAAAAAACAAGCAATCAAGGTAAAATTCAATATTTAAAAGCAACTTCACTAAAGGACTATCCACCTTAACCAATATTATTCTAACTTAATTTTAAGAAAAACACAAGTGATTATGAAGAATTCAGATAAATAAAACAAGATAACTTAACTTAAGATTATCATTCCAAGCATTAAAATTCTCTTATTAAGAATAATCCAACACTTAGCATAAAGATTTGAATTAAATCTCCTAGATGTCTATTAAATTATTTTTCAAGTAAATTTCACTTTCGTCTATTCTTAGTTACACCTTTCTTAATCTTAACTTACTTTAATTAACACAAAACTATATCTTAATGAAAAAATATAATCATGCATTACCTAAGTAATTTAACCTAAGAACATGCATATCAATGATCAAACTAAAAGTCAATAATAACCAATAATTAAACAAGTTAACAACCAAACTTTAGCTAAATAATGATAAGATTATGCTTTAGAACTAAGAAATAATCAAAACTTGCATAAACATTAAGCACAAGCTTAAGTGATAAAAATAAAAGTTAAGGATTCAAGTATCCTTTAGAAAAAGTTAAAGAAAACTTCTCACTAAGCATGTTTAAAAACTTAAACAAAACTTTAAGAAAACAATAAAAAAAGAGAACGAAAAACGACGTAAAACTAAAAACTATTGAATTCTTAATAATTGATGATTGATGATCCTTTTATGGTGCTTCAATCTTCTATTTATAGGCAAAATAAGTTATAGAATTCTCTTAAACTTCCCAAATTAAGGTAGGAAAATAATTCTTCTTAACCGAGAAATCCTTCGCTAAATCACATGGCCAAGCAAGAATTGCCTTCATGGAATGCACTACCATGTATCCTTTATGTGTAAGTAACTTCTTTTGATTCTCAATGCACTGCCATGCATGTCTTGTCCCAAGGAAGGTTGCAAGGCTAAGTATTCTTTCAAATTTTTAAGACACACAACCAAGTATCCTTCAAGTCTTCAATGCATGGCCAATTGTTCTTCTACTAGACTTCGCATATCCTTATTAACATAACTTTACTAAATTCACAGTTTTTCCCCATAACTTATTGCCTTTTTGCAATTATGTCCTTTGTCTTGCAAATTAAACCTGAAAACACCAAATATTACAATTAACTCTGTAAACACAAATATAAATATTTAAACTATAAATTAACCAAAATTAAACCAATTTAACTAACTAAAAACACTTAAAACATACTAAAAACATTATATAATTCCCACTTATCAAATACCCCACACTTAAACCTTGCTTGACCTCAAGCAAATTAGAACAATCCGACTCCTTAAAATAATTAAACTTAAACAAAGAATTATGCATTTTATAACCAAGCTCAGCATTTAACAAAAGCACTTAATATAACCTTTAAATAGAATAATTTCAATAAAAAACATATATGTTAATTTCCTTGAGTGTTTGTAAGACCAAATCATTTTAATTATTGTTTAAATCAAAGCATCAATGCATCTACATAGTGAAGTTTAGAATGAATGTACATATATGCATACAAATGATTTAATGCTTGAAACTCTAGAGACACCATAAGCCTCCCCTTTAGCACCAGAACTCGAAGGTCATCTCCACTAAACAACTCAAAATAAACTTAAAATCACATAGGTATTTCAAAGGTTGTAATGGGACTAAGGTAATAACTTATCAAGGAATGGGCATAAGATAGTCAAAATGAATAGCCACTCTAAGACAAAATAGAATAACAATCCCATTAACTTTAATCAATGAATAACTTAATCAAACTTGCTTAAATTCCTTAATAAAAATTCTTTTTAGAGAAAATATACCCAAGTCATACCCTTTTTAGAAGTCATCATTCTTTTTCTTCCTTGTACTACCCCTCAATTAGATTTTATCATGGATCCTAGATTTCCTTTTTCTCCATCTATGATTTTTTTACACGTAATGCTAGCAATTAAAAGAGTCTGAACAAATCAAGGTAGATACAAGGTAATTTTTCTTTTGACTTCATCAATAACTTCTACCAAACATTTTCTCACTACACCCATTAAGATATTAACTTCATATAAATCTATTTAATCCTAACGTGGCCAATTCCATATGGTAAGATAAAAGCTTTTTAGGTTATATGGTAGAAAATTAAGTGTAACAAGAAAAATCACTTATGGTACGTATTAAGCATACACTTTTAATCTCGAATTGGCTTACAAAGGATAGAATTTTTGTAAGGGTAGGAAAAAGATTTTAGAAAGCTTAAGAAGAAAATTGTTGCCTATATCATTTTCTAAGTTGTTTGAGTTGCTTATATGCTTTGTAGGGTGATGACGAAGGTTCAAGCACTCTAAAATTACATACTTCACTATTTCATTGCATTGTTTTTTTTTTCTAAGTTCAAAACTAGTCTTAAGTGCTTTCAATAGAATGGAAACTAACAAATATTTATCAAGTTTAAACTTAATCTATCTAAAGATTTATCAAACAACATATTCATTTTATTGCCAAGCAAAGGTTTTAAACATGCATATTCTAATATTCAAGTTCAACATGTTAATAATTTTCAAGAAAAGCTAGTAAACTAGGTTCTTATGCAAACTAGATGAAAAAACTGAACTACATAAGTTTTAATACGTTTTACAAACTTGCTAACATAAAAGAAATACAAAATGCCAATCGTCAAATAAAAACATAAGAAAATATAAAACATAAACAAACAAAACATAAAATCGATTCATGAAGTAAATGAAGAAGGTTAGATGTCAACTTCCTAAACAAAGTTTACGTTTTACCCCCTCCAAAAAATTTTGCTATCCACAGCAAATGAAGAATTATGTTGATGGAGGTGGAGGTAGAGGTGGATTTTGTTGCGAATACTGATGCACAAAAGTTTCCACTGTATTTTTCATATCCAAAATAGTATTCTGTAGTGTGTCCATTCTTCCTTGTAAGGAAAGCTAGTGAATTTGGTGAGAATCCATCCGCATACTCAGCTGATTAAAAGGACCTTCCCATTCAGCTATTGTTGGTTCATCTACATAAGGGTTATCAACTGGTACCGTTGCCTCTTCATTAGGCTCATTAGTTTGCTCCTTAATTCGAATGTTATTTTCCCTTGATACTCCTTCTGAGTAGACTAATGGCACCATGGCCTAGGAATCAGAATCTTCATTCTCTTAAGCATCTTATTATCAATACATGGCAATTCTCCCTCAATTGGATCGCCTATGGTGGGATCACCTACTACACTTTCCAAAACCAATAGAGATGCTATTGACATTATCCAACATTTTCTGTAATTCCCAAATCTTATTTGAGATAATCAATGCTCCATTGATAAAGATATCATCTACCATACCCCAAAGAATCATGGCTTGTGAAACATTTACTGCACTTGCATTTTTTAGATTATTGTAGACACTTCTTATTAAAAATCTATGGATTATCCTCAATGTATGATCCCTTAAAGCATGGACCTTACATTTACCTCCTCTCCATGGCTCAAGTTACAGAGGATCTCGAATTTGCTCCCAATTATCTTTTGCTGATACATCAATTAATTCCATAGAAGAATTCGGCATAAATCCTATATATTATGAAAATTGCTTAAATGTCAATGAATATCCTCTATTGCCAAACTTAAATCCAACAATACCTACATCATCAGTGTCCCCATTAAAATAACACTCAAATGAGTAGAAGAATTCCCATGCCATATTGGGGTAAACCTTAGGTTTCTTATATGTAAACTCTTTCCACCCAATACGCTAAAGTAATGGGAGCACCTCATCCTATAAGTTACTAGCAGGAATATTGAGGAAGAATTGGCTTAAATATACTGGTTGGACATACATGCAAGCACTGAAGTTGTATAATTTATCCACCTTAGCTCGGTTAACATAAGATGGAATACGGATGCTCGAAGAACTTGCAACATCAGGATTCTTGGTTTGCTTAGGGGCCACTAAAAAAAAAGACATAAATGTGAGTGTAACATGGTAAACCACATATTAAAACACAATGTATTTTAAAGAAAGACTTGTAGAGGATAACAATATAAGCATATATTAATGAGAGTACAATGAGGAGATTTATAATGTAAAGTACATGAGTATAAATCAACATGCATGCAAGACAATTAATTAAGAAAATTTCACAATGGATAAGTTGAAATATAACCCAAACATGTATTGATAACATCATATAAATAAACATGCAAGACATTAGAGAGGTGATGAATCATGAATATTGAACAAAAGAATGTCAACCAAAGAGTTATAAATAAGTCAAACTAAAGATAAACTCATTGAGAGATTTCATTGAACATGTGATCTGTGTATGTTTGAGAGTCAATTTGATGAGCATAATGAAGTGTGTTCTCTACCAAATTAAATATGAAGCATCGATCTATTACATGCATATTAAGTCTACAACAAACCACATTGGCAAAAGAAACTAGTATGAAGTATAGATCTCATGTTGAAGGTGACCTAAAAATGTAAGTTTATAGGCTAGAATCTAAATATATCATGGCATAGAATGCCATTAAAACATATTAAAGAGATCAAAGTGAGTATGCACTTACTTGAGAATGAAGAACCCAATAATTTGTACAAAATATAGGTGAAATGTTTAAATAGTGAATGCCCAATGAAGAGCGAAATAAAAAGATAAAAAAAGAGAAAAATGGAGAGAGGAGAGAAAAAACTAAAGGAGAGAGAGAATGTGGTGATCGGAGAAGAGAAAGTGGTGGTTCATGGTGGTGCATGGCTGTGGAAGAGATTTTAATTATAGGAAATGCGAAAATGATGCAGTAAAGAAGTAAGAAAGGAAAAATAAAATGAAGATGATGTGAGTTATTTAAAAGAAGTGGCAATACTCTTTCTCGTGGTTGTGCATGTGTGTGGGCGTACCCACATGTGGGCGCGCTCTTGAATGGGGCGAGGTAGGGTCCTTTTGCACGGGTACGTAGGTGTAGGAGGACCAATACTGTGAGACCCCATACATGACCCTAATTAAATTTCATGTTTTGAGAGGAGTTTTTATTTGATTAAGATTAATTATTTAATGAGAAATTCGTATAAATTTGGGTTAAGGGATAAATTATGTTTTCATTATTTTAATGGCATGGAAAATAAATTGATTAGTGTGATTTAATTTTAATTGAGGGTTTAATTGGAGTATAATTATTGGTTCGGGGTAAATTGGTAATTATGACATTTTATGGGGTCAATTGAGAATTTAAGAATAGTGGAGAGGCTAATGTAAGGAAGAGGTTAAATGATGGGGTTGAATTAGGAATAAATTATATTGTGGGGAATAATTTGTGGCATGCAAAGAAATGGGTGTTAATAATGTGACATGCAAAATCTTGAAGGATTAAAGAGGACATTTACCATAGCATTATAAATAAGTTAATCTAGTGGATGGAAAGAGAAAATGGAGATGGTGGTGAGTGATGGTCGGCTGAGTTGATGAAGAGGGAGAGTTTCCTTATTCCTTAAACTTGCTTAATCAATATCTCTAAGGAAATCTTAAAGAAAACTTCATGCATGATAATTATTCAAGAAGATTTTGATATAGATTATAAAGGTATGGTTTAAATTTTGGATTTCTTTATCTTCTTCTTCTTCTTCTTCTTCTTCTTCTTTTCCTTATGTGGATTTCAGATGGGTTTGGTTGCTGGAAATAATGGTTGGAGATGATTTGTGTTGTAGTTAAAGAAGGAGGAGATTGAAAGGATAAGGGAAAAGGAATTGCTGAAAATTAATTGGTTAAAGTAAAGTTAGGCCAAGGTATGGGATTAGGCCTACCTTAATGCATGTGAATTTGGTTGTTGCATGTGAATATGGTTGCTGGAACTTGTTGTGATTAAATTGAATTTGTAGTAATTAAAAGAGAGTTCAATGTATGAAATGTGCATGAAGAGATGAGATGAAAATTCTGACCTATTGACTGAAAATTTAGTGTAATTTGTAATAGAGACCTATAATTGTAACAAATCAAATTTCTGTAGTTATATAAGACATTTGCCTACAAAATTGAAGAAGGAACCTACCTTCAATTCTGCCTCTAGATATTTTTTATGATTTATTGAATTTAGGAGAACTTTTCAATTCGGATTCTGGACCAGGTTGGGGAATAATTGAGATATGTGTATGTACAACGATCAGAATGACATGAAATTAATTTCTGTACAAAATAGACTCATAAATACACATTTTATATGAAGGAAGTAATGCCTAATTTTATTTCTAAGTATTTCAAATAATTAGCAATAAATTAGTTGAATCTGTTTGGACTGTTAAGGTACAGATGTTGGTATTTTGGGCATAAGTATTAGTAGAGAAGTCAAAATCTTATTCTGTAAAATTCTGGGTAAACTAGATACCTAGGAGTACTTTTTGGATGAAGAAATGTTGGTCTAAATCCCTCTTTATTTTATGCTATGAATTTTTATAAGTGACAGCTAATACTGTTTTGGTTCCATGAACAGCCTATAGTATTTTTCAAATGTCTTGAGATATATGTATGATATTAAGGTGAATTTTGATGCTATGGAAACTAGACACATAGGGGAATAATATTGTAGAAGATCATATAGTCTAAAAATGACATTATCAAATTCATTTGTGGCTCACAAGTTGAGTCCAGAAGGCTGCCCTGTGCAGATTTTTAATGTACTTTATCTTATGATTTTCAATTAATTGAACTAAATATGTGTTTATGTGGTTACAAAATGAATTGGATAGAGCAGGTAATATGACTATTAATACAAGATTATATGTATACATATACATTCACGCGTGTACATGGGTAAGGACTTGTGATGAAAATATCTCACACTTATTTGTGATGAAATTTGTGTACATGATTGTTTTATGCAATTAATCTTACATATTCATACTCTAATGATAGAGTGCATTATTTTTGAACGTGCACTTATACTGTAAACCAAGAAATACGATATATGACTATATTCATGTGTGATGCCTGAATGATAACATAATGAAGTATATTATTATGATGTTATATATTCCTATTCAATAGGGATTATGTATTGTATACATGATGACTTATATATATACGATATGCTATATTGTAAAGTATTAATGATGAGCACTTGAATAGGTATGATGCATCACTTGATTAACATATCATGATTATGCTAACATGAGATATCTAATGATAGTAGGTAAAAAGTAATTGTATCATTAAATGAACTTACATATGTAGTTATGTCATCGTAACAATATAGCTATCATATGATTATACATGTGCAAAATGAACACCATAAGTGTAAGCATGATATATGAAAAGAAAGATTAAATAGAGTTTGCCTGCAGTTATAGTTCAATTGTGGACAGATAGGCGCCTATAGGGATATTGCAGCTGCCACAGTCGACCTTTTTAGGTCCACAGTATAGTTGATCCTACTGGATCTTGCACAGCCCATTTGGGTTGTTTCTTGACCCCATTTGGGTCCTTGACCGGTCCACCGTACAGTTGGCCCTGTTTGGGTCCATAGTTTTGATATCTTCAGATATCCACCGATTTGATACCTTCGGGTATCCACCGATCCCGTTATCCACCTTTAGAACTTAAGCAGGCTAAACGGTTGTGTTATTGCGTTACAGTAAATTTTAGATAAATAAAGGATGATACATGAGATAATATATTTAACTATATTTCTCATTGCATATGTGATAGTTGGATACTTTTGATACTGATCCTCCTACGTTATGCTTTAATTTCAAGCATGTTAATATAAATATGAGATTTGATTATTGATTATGATATTTTATTCTGTCCTTTATTTATTTTAAATATGTCATTCTAGTTATTATCAACTTTTGTATGTTATATGATTCCGTCAATCGTTGTGAGTTGTTGTCTTTCAAAATTAGTATCCCCACTAAGCTTTATAGCTTAGCACGGGTTATTTAATCCGTGTAGGTACTGCTGTGAAAGCTTTTGCTCAGGAACGATTTCTGCATCAGGACAGGCCAATACCTAGGTCAAAGAAGTTGATGTAGGGTTTTTTTTTTGATTTTGGTGCAATTTCTTTTGCACGTTTAATATGTATCAAAAGGGCTATCATATATATATATATATATGTAATATAAAGTAAATGATGTAATAATTTCAGTGAAAGAATGCTAAAGCATGCATGCATATAGTACCTAGAATGCTTAGTCATAAATATGCTTGATTAATGGATAAATGTTATGCAGGATAATATATGAAGTTAAGACAGTTATGCTAACATGAAAATGATGAGTATGTTATAGAATAAGACATTATGCATACATAATTAAGTGACTGAAGTTATGGGAAATATCTAATTGATGCATAGGATACCTATATAAATAGGCTATTTGATATTATAAATGTATACAACTTTGGGTTAATAACCTACTATTATGTGATTGAAAGATATAACATGATATATGATAAAGGCATTAGATTAGGGTGTTACAAATACACATAGGCATGCATGGCTAGGGAGGAAATGCAGTTTCTTCATCCGCGTGCATGTAGGGACTGAAACACCCTAATCCATCATCTCTATCATATGTTTTGAAGTCTACTTAAGTCATGTTATGTTAAGCAAATAACTCGATTAACATCTATATGCATTCATGTCACCTTATCCGTCTAATCATATAACTTGTATTCTAACTAGGCTTCTCACATCTTTCATGTACATTTCATTTTAAATAAGCATAGTGACTCATTATGCAACCCATTATCTTAATCATACTAAATTCAACTATCTTAGTCATTTCACTATCATGAATAGCATTCAGCATTCCAGCACATGTGAATAAAGTCATTCTAGCTTCTAGATGCATGCATATACTAGTATTCTCACTAAAAGCTCATTACAACCATAACCTCCGTACGACTTACATATATAATATAAACTTTATACATATTAAACATGTAATGAACTATACTAAATTAATCAAAATTTCTACATCAACTACTATAAACTAGTGTCAACCTATCCTGATGCAGAAAATGTTCCTGTGCAAAAGCCCTGACTATCAAAACCTACACGAATCAAAATAACCCGTGCTAAGCTACATAGTTTAGTATGGATATTAAAAGTGAAGGAGAACCACTCATAGTGATCGTCACATTTAGTAAATCATACAAAACTTATAGAGCACTTAAAATAACATATAAATGATAAGCATATGATAAATGTAAAAATGTTTTTGATCAGCAATGTATTCTTACATTCAAGCAGTCTCCATAAATTCAACATTTCAAAAAATATTCTATACATATATGTAAACATAAGAATAAGATACATGCATTGGAAAACTTAGTTAAACAAGATATTTCATAATTTATATGCCTTGTTATACTGTAACCATTTATGATGTATTTATACAATAACATAGATTGCTTAAGTTCTAAAGTTAGATAAAGGGAACGGTGTATACCCAAGGGTATGAAAATAGTGGATATCCGAGGATATAAGATCTATGGACCCAAATGGGTCGTCTGTATGGTGGACCGGTCAAATGGACCTAATCGGGGTCAACTAACAACCCAAATGGTTATTTATGATCCCACAGGATTAACTGTACTTTAGACCTAAACAGGTCGACTGTGGTAGCTGTAAAATCCCTATAGGCGCTTATCTATCAACAATTGAACTTTAATTGTAAGCAATACTCTTTTTTAATTCTGTTTTCATATACCATACTTGCACTTAATTAAATCGATTTGCATACATCTAACTATAGTGTAAAAATATTATTACTATAGTATAACTACGTATACAAAGTTTATGTATATTGATCCATAGACTTTTTGGTTGTGTTATCATTAGTCATCATATATAGCTTGATCATAACAATGCAATCAAGTAATATTTCTTACCTGTTTAAGTGCTCAACCTAAGTCATGCCTTGTTCTTAGTACTTTCCAATACAACACAACTTAGGTATATGATCATGTAAAAAGATCCAAAATCACTAATTTATATAAATACATGTAACCAATTTGCCATTTAACATTTCAATGTTTTGTCAATTGAGCATATATTATTTTAATAGATGCTTGAACATGTTATCCATAAGACATTACATGTGACATGGTAATACTATTATATTCCTTATTTCACGCATAGGTACATGTCAAAATATACACTTACTCATCGTAGAAATTTCATACATAAAATTAATCCTGCATTTAACAATCATGTACAAATTTAATTACAAATATGTATATATATATACACACACACACAAACACACACACACTAGATACCTTCATCAATAATCTTTACCTATGTGCATGTATGAATGTATATGTATACATATAACCCCTTTTTTTCTAATAGTCATATCACATGCCATAACCAATTCATTATGTATTCACATATACACATATTTAACTTACCTATTTAGAAAAAAAAAACATAAGGTAAAATACATTAAAAATCTGCACAGGGCAGCATTTTAGACCTAACTTGTGAGCCACTTATGAATTTGAAAATGTCATTTTTAAGCTAAATTACCTTCTACAATCTTATTTCCATATGTGTTTAGTTTCCAAAGCATCAGAATTAACCTTAATATATAATCTATAGCTCGAGATATTTGAGAAAAACTACAGACTGTTCATAGAACCAAAATGGTGTTTATTATCACATATAAAAATTTATAGGGTAAAATGAAGAAGGAATTAGACTGGCATGTCATCAACTAAGTTGTACTTCCAGGTCTCTAGTGTTACCATAATTTTACTTTGTAGCATTTTAATAAATCTACCAAACGTTATACCCAAATTACTAAAGTCTATTCCCTATTAGTACATCCAATACCTACGAATTTCAAGTCAACATTTGACATGCTTACATACATTTTTAAGTCATACTTCCTTCATAAAATATGTGCACTTAGGATTCTATTTTCCAAAGGAATTAAACTCACATCATTCTGATCATTGTACACACATATATCTTAAATTTTCCACAAACTATTTAGGAATCGAAATTAACAGTTCACCTAACATTCAATAAATAAATAAAAAATTTATATGCCGAATTAAGGCTAGGTTCCTTCTACAATCTTGTAGGTATATGTCTTGTGTAACTTTAAAAATTTTAATGGTTACAATTAGAGATTTCTATTTTAACTTATGCTAAAAGTTCAGACACTAGGTTAAGAGGTTTTCATCTCATCCTTACATGTACACTTCTTAAGTATTATCCTCTCTTTAATTACTCAAATTTCAGGACATTCACAACATAATTCTACCAATACAGCCACAAACAAATAAGAAGACTCTCATCCCATACCTTTAGCCAAAATTCCCTTTTGCTTTCAATTTTTAGCAACTCATTTTCCTTTGATTTTTTTACTCTTCTATTCTCTTTTACAACCAACATCGTCATTTAATTAAAACTCCAGGACCATACTCAACCATTACTTGAAAAATTGAGAAAGAAAAGGAAAAGAAAAAGATGAAAATTCAATAGAGATTATTTACCTTAAAGTTGTACACTTAATTGCCTTTAATTAACCAACATGAATTATCACTTAAATTGCTTGAAAATGATTCAAAGACATTGAAAGAAAATGAGAGGAAGTATCTTCTGGTTTTCTTCTCTCAAATGGCCGCACCATCCACCTCACA
Organism: Excoecaria agallocha; assembly: GCA_037975025.1. Classification (NCBI taxonomy): domain Eukaryota; kingdom Viridiplantae; phylum Streptophyta; class Magnoliopsida; order Malpighiales; family Euphorbiaceae; genus Excoecaria; species Excoecaria agallocha. The sequence goes on from CM075806.1 coordinate 30,797,865, forward strand.
CACAACTCTCTCCTCTTTTAAATCTTTGTTATATAGTGACATGGAAATATCCTTATTAGTCAATCCAAACTGTACATGTCACACTATGAATACACAGTTTTTTGCATGCTATAAATTGACCCCACCATTTTATCTATTTCTTAAATCAACCTTTCCATTTTATTTTTTTTAAATTGCCCTCCCAATTTATTCTTCTATTCACAATTGACCCCTAAAATGCCATAATTACAAATTTACCCCAAATTAATACATTTTACTTCAATTATACCCTCGAATAATACTAAACTATAATATTAAATTTTGTTTTCATACAATTGATATAATAACAAAATAATTTATCACTTGTCCCATACATTATATGAAATTCTCGTTTTAATTTAATCTTAGTCAAATAAAATCCTACTTAAAACATGCAATTTCAATTAGGGTCATGTTAGGAGCCTCACAAGGACTGGGCGAGAGTCTTCACGCGGACGCGCAGGAGGTAGATAAAGGGATATCACATGGAATATACATGATGATCACCCAGCAGAAAAATTAAAAATTTGGATCATACATGCCACGCAATATACAACAAAGAATTGAAACATGCAATCTTAGGGTTTTTAAAACTTACAAGTTTAGATGCACTTCAAAACTTGATTTTGAAGATTAACAGCAAATAAGATGGACTTATATGCCTTAGATATTGATCACCAATGCCAAAAGAGCTGCCTTTATGCCACTCCTCTCTATGCTCACACACACACTAGCAAGGATGTCTTTAAAACCTAGAGTGCTAGCTCTAATCTTTGTGTATTTGGCAATGGGTATTAAACTAAAGACACAAATGCTGATCTTGTTCTTTCTAAGGTTCACCAATGGCTGCCCAAAATCTAAGAGAAGAAGGAAGAGTCCTTTCCCCTTGAGAATGGCGGCTTAGAGATAGAAAAAACCTAATTGGTAAAGTTACTTCATATCTATATATATCACTTAGATTAGGCTTTGTGTGTGCTGAAATTCACTAGCATTTAGGTAGTAATTTCAGCCTCCATCACTTACTAATTAATTGGTATATCTTGATTCAAAGACATATAGGAATTTAAATTTAATTAACTTAATTATCTAAAGAAAAATAATCAAATATCTAAGGATAAATAAATAATCAATTTACTATTCCTTTTGTCGTGTTTTTCACTCTTCATGGGCCAAAGTCCATTTAGCAATTTTAATACCATTACATACATTAATTTGACTTTAAATAAAAGTCCAAATTAATGCCTAATACCCTATTTAAATATTTTAAGCCCAATGCTTTGTGTTTGATTCTATAGGTCCATTTAATATTGGCAATAAATTAATTCAAAGAATATATATATTCGCCAAGCAGATATTATAGCATTCTAAGTTAAATAAAAATGCAAATGACATTTAGTGACCTAATTTAAATTTGCAAAGTCCCTTACCCATAAATATCATAATTAATATAAGGCATGGAACTAGTCATCCTTATATATACTAAATCCTTTTTTGATATTCCAGTGACACTGAACTCTCAGATAGATAATGATTACTCATTATTTCATCTCATTATGGCCATACACTTCGCAATTCACTGTGTTAGTGTAAGCCCTAGCCCCAATACATTGTAATAAAACACTTAGTTAATAAAATGAGGCATTTGTTTTATCTTTTGTATTCCTGTGCATCAATTGATAGAACTATCCAAGAATGTCATTTCGATTCAAGTTATCATGTGTGAGGCACATGGTTGTAAGACTTTGAAACACATGAGACTTCATTCTAAACATCCCTAGTCAGTCATTGTTATGGGAATAACAATTAATTAAGACTAGTATGCTCTCTCTGATATTATGAGTTCTGTCTTACGGATCATTAGGACAAGAGTGTAAATCAGAGATCATAGATACATGTTAAAGAACATGGTATCTGGATATGATCCGCTCATGAGAACACTGCATGGTACAAGTTATAAGTGTTTCTCATATGCAAGTTTTGTATCGAAGTTCTTAGACCTTAAATCTCTATGAAACTCTTTATGAATTAATGTGTGCTTTGACATACACCTAACGTGCTCGTAACAGAGTGACAAGTACGGGTATTATTAGGTATGCATTGATTCATGTTAGAGAGCATGAGAGAAGTGAAGGGATATCATGAAAGTGAGAGTTCATTAAGAGAGAAAATATCATCGCCACTTGATCAGTGAACTGAGAAGTGTATGGCTATACCGAGATGAAATAATTAGTAATCATTATTTATCTGAGAGTTCAGTGTCACTGGAATATCATGAAAGGAATTAATATATATAAGGATGACTAGTTCCATGCCTTATATTAATTCTGATATTTATGGGTAAGGGACTATGCAAAATTGCATTAGGTCACCAAATGCCATATGCATTTTCATTTAATTTGGGATGCTATAATATCTTGCTAGAGAATATATATAGCCTTTAAATTAATTTATTAATTCATTGCCAACATTAAATGGACCTATAGGATCGCACACAAAGCATTAGGCTTAAAATATTTAAATTAAGTATTGGGCATTAATTTGGGCTTTTAATTAAAGTCAAATTAATTTGTGCAATGGGTTATTAGATTGCTATTGGACCTTGGCCCATGAGAGAGAAAAATTCAGCCCACAAGGTTTAATTTCAATTAATTAAATGTCTTGTGTTAATTTAATTAATTGAGTATTAAAGCCTAAAGGATTTTAATTAAATTAATTCACTTGATAATTGGATGGTGTGGCCGAAATTCCAAGATAATGTCAATGGAATTTCGACACATGATTAATTCTTTTATTAAGTGATTAATTTAATTATTATTTCTTACATTTATCTTAGATTAAATCAAAAAGGATTATCTTTTATTAAATGTATTATGTTTTATTTCAAATTTGAATTTTAAATTCAAAGGAGTTTAATTCAAAATATGTTACTTATTTTTAGGAAGTGATTGAGGTTGAATTAATTATCTTGAGGTAGTAAATTCAGATCAAACACTTGCCAAAAGGATAATAATATATAAAGAAATAAAACCCTAGGAGAAGGTTGTTGGTTTTGGCGTGAAACCCTAATTCTCTCAAGGCTGGCGTGAACATCTCTCTCTCTCTTAATTCTTTTAGGCCAATTATTCACAAGGAGAAAGGATTGTTCCTCATTCTCTTGTATTATTGGGTAGTAATAGCAATCTAAAGAAGTAAAAAATCAAGTTTTGTAGCTTCAAACTATAGCCATTACACAATACCTTAAAAGTGAGCTAGCAATCTCGATTTTAAGCCGACGGTGCAATTGTGTGTGTGAGAATAGAGGGAGTGGCGTAAAAGGCTGTTCCTTGGCATTGGTGATCAAGATCTAAGGTGGATAAAGTTATGTCGGTTGCTGGTCATCACCAAACTCAAGTTTTAATAGGCATCCAAAGTTGTAAGTTTTAAACCCTAAAATTGCATGTTTCGATTCTTGCTTTGGATTTGTATGGTATGTATGATAAAAATTTTTGTTTTTCCGCTGTGCTATCATCACATTCATACCATGTCATATTCCATAAGTGGTATCAGAGCCTAAACATGCTTATTTTAGTGCTTTAGATGCATGAAAAAATTAATTAAAAATCGTCATTGTGAAAACATGCAAATCTGAAATTTTCTGTTTTGAGTTTTTTGAATTGTTTTGGTGAAAAAACGATTTTAATTGATTAGATAGGTATTATAATTAATATGAAATGTTAATATACTGTCCTAAGATGTTATTAGGGCTGGTAATGGTCGGATTTAATTATTTATACCTGATGGTACATGTTAATTATGAAACTAGGTGCTAGTTGGCATGTAAATTGCTAGTTTAACAACTAGTTTTCAAAATTAAATGTAAAATTTATTTTGGCATGTTTGTAAGTGATTTTTAAAGATTAAATATCAGGACTGGACATATTTTAAATGTGGTTTTAATTCTGGTCCATGACAATTTAATTGATTAATTTTAAAATCACTTAAAACTATGACTAGTTTGTGTTTGTTACATGTTTAATCAAGATTGTTTGTTTTGTTTTGATTAAAATGGTAAAAACACATTTAGATCAGATTGGTACAGAAAATTAAATCAATATTTATGAACTTATTTAGATTATTAAATGACTCATAAAATTGATTTAAATGTTTGTGCATTTTATGGCATTACATAAGCATTAAGCAACTAGTTTTGTTGTTTGTTTGTTTTTCCATGAATGCCGTGTACTATATATGTGTTCTTCATGATTTTATATTTTTAATTCATGTTAGCACATATTATATGTATTTTTAATGTTTATGGGCTGTATGAAATAAAATTAAAAATGGCAAAATTAGAAATTATACTAGAGTTGATTTATAGCCCAAATCTAACTAATTAGTGTTTTGGGCTTTTAAGAAAACTTATTCAATAAGAGGATTTAGTCCATTGGGCTTTGGCCCAGGCCCGTCATGGGGTCTTCTCTTAAAGGTTCAAGTACACAATTTCCATTAATGGGCTTGGCTAAATTAATTAAAATTGGACTTTGTTTTATCCATGAATGCTATGTATATTTATTTGCTAATTTGGTGTGATGAATGGATATGCATGGTGCATTCATGGGCCCTGGGTTTTGTAATTAAATATGGCCTGCGAGCCATTATATTTTGTTGTAAAAGTTTTTCATTTATTTCTTAGAATAGAATATACTTGAAGACTTTGTAAATCAAGACGAAGCCCACCGGAGTGGAGAAGCCTAACTCGAATATTCTTATGTAATAGTATAGAATCTTAGTTGTAGGTTTTTGGGCCCATGTTTGTCACGCTTTACTTTATCCAATTATTTATATATGCATGCTATGTATGGATGACAAAGAGTATGCCATGTAAGCCGTAATAAAATTAATCCCTAAAATAGTAAGTCACAAAGTTGCCTTCCTAATTCGAAACATGTCAAGGCATCGATCATCGATCACGTAGACTAGGAGTCCTAGATGCGCCCGATTATCTTTGTGAGGCATGGGTTGTGAATGTAGGTTGGACTTAACATGGAAAGGGATGCCCGGACCTAGGCAACTAATAAATGGGTTTGTGCTATAACATCTTAAGATGTTAGCCCATTTGATCCAAGAGTCATGTACGAGATATGATTGGAGTTTTCCTACCTAAGTAACTTAACTTGCTAGGTGTACAAGCTCAGCTTGACTAATAAGTTGTTGTGAAAAGTGGATCTTAGCCCACATTAAATCACTAACGTGAATTATTTAAAGGGATATTAATTCGGTTTGTGGGATTATAATAAGACCTCATTTAATCTTGCTAAATTTATTGTAGATTGAAAATGGCATCTTCAAACAACAATTTCTCATTGCGATCGGTCCTTGAAAAGGACAAATTGAATGGCACCAATTTCATAGACTGGTCTCAAAACTTAAGAATAGTTCTTAAGCAAGAGAAGAAGTCGTATGTTTTGGATGTACCCTTACCTTAGGAACCTGCTAGGAACGCTTCTGTGGTTCAAAAGGAAATTTTTGAGACCAAAAAAAGTGACTCTAATGATGTGACCTGTTTGATGCTAGCCACTATGGTGCTTGAATTGCAAAAACAATTTATGGACCAAGAGGCCTATGCGATCATGGAGCACCTCAAGGAGATGTTCCAAGAGCAAGCTCGTCACGAGAGGTTCGTGACAACAAAGACCTTAATTTCTTGCAAGATGGCTGAGGGTACTCCTATTGGTACCCATGTACTCAAGATGAAAGGGTATCTTGATACTCTTGAGAAGCTTGAGGTACTAGTGCCAAAGGAATTGGCCACTGAGTTGATCTTAGGATCATTGCCTGCTGCTTATGATCCATTTGTGATGAATTATAACATGCATGCAATGAACAAGTCAGTCACTGAGCTTCATGGGATGCTTAAGAATGCTGAAGAGAACATTTGAAAGACCAATCCCGTACTAATGGTTCAAAAGCGAATTAAGAAGGGACCCGCTAAGGGAAAGGGAAAGGGAAAGGGAAAACCCAAGTCAATTGGGAGTGCACCTCAGGCCCAATCCAAGCCCAAGGCGCCAAAACTCAAAGAGAGTGAGAGCACTTGCTTCCATTGCAACAAGATAGGGCATTGGAGGAAGAATTGCGCTCTCTTCAAGGAAGAACAAAAGAAGAATGGAGCCAAGGCGTCCAGTTCTGGTATTTTTGTTGTTGAAATTAACCTTTCTATTTCTACCACTTGGGTATTGGATACCGGTTGTGGTTCTCACATTTGTTCAAATGTGCAGGGGCTAAGAAATAGGCGGTTACTTGGGAAGAATGAAGTGGACCTCCGTGTGGGGAATGGAGCACGAGTTGCTGCCATGGAGATAGGCGACTATCACCTCACTTTACCTTCCGGGCTTTGTATTGTTTTGAATAATTGTTAGTATGTGCCTGCTATGAGCAGAAACATTATTTCATTTTCATGTTTGGATAATGATGAATTTGATTTTGTTATTAAAAATGGCAATGCTCATATTCGTCGCCAAGGCATTTATTATGGCAATGCCATGTTGCAAAATGGCCTTTATATCCTTGATTTACAAAACAAAGAGTCAATATACAACATTAATACAAAGAGGGTTAAATCAAACGAATTGAACCCTACTTACTTTTGGCATTGTCGTTTAGGACATGCAAACGAAAAACGCATTTCAAGACTCCACAAAACTGGAGTGCTTGGGTCATTCGACTTAGAGTCTTATGACACATGCGAGACATGTTTACATGGAAAAATGACAAAGAGTCCTTTTAATAAAAAAGGTGAGAGGACTAATGGCTTATTGGAACTAATACATACCGATGTATGTGGACCTTTAAGTACACATGCTAGAGGTGGTTTTAGCTACTTCGTGACATTCACAGATGACTTCAGTAGATATGGCTATGTCTATCTATTGAAGTAAAAGTCTGAAACTTTTGAGAAATTCAAAGAGTTTAAGAACGAAGTAGAAAACCAACTTGGCAAAAGTATAAAAGCCATTCGATCAGATCGAGGTGGTGAATACTTAAGCCAAGAGTTTGACAGTCATCTAAAGGAGTGTGGTATTATTTCACAGCTCACTCCTCCTGGAACACCTCAATGGAATGGTGTGTCCGAAAGGAGAAATCGAACTCTTTGGACATGGTTCGATCTATGATGAGTCAAGCTAATCTTCCTATCTCTTTTTGGGATTATACATTAGAAACTGCTGCATTTCTATTGAACCGTACTCCAACTAAAGCAGTTGAAAAGACACCATACGAGGTATGGACTGGGAAAGAACCCAATATGTCTTTTCTCAGGATTTGGGGTTGTGAAGCACATGTTAAGAAATTAACATCTGACAAACTAGAGTCCAAATCCAGTGTCTGCTTGTTTGTGGGGTATCCTAAAGAAACAAAGGGATACTACTTTTACTCACAAGCCGAGAACAAAGTATTTGTTGCTCGCAAGGCTGTTTTCTTGGAAAAGGAGTTCCTTCTCAAGAAAGACAGTGGGAGTAAAGTAGAACTTGGAGAAATTCAAGCGCCACAAACTCCTATAGAGGATAAGTTGGAAATGGGATCAAGTTCACAACCAGTTGTGGAACAAGAACCTATTACACAAGAACCTAGAAGGTCCGGTAAGGTACTTCAGGAGATTGAGAGATATGGATTTCTAATCACTGACAGTGACACTATTGAGTTAGTAGATCGTGAGGATCCTACTACCTACCGAGAAGCTATTGAGAGCCCAGACTCGAAAAATTGCCTTGAAGCCATGTAATCCGAGATGCAATCAATGTATGATAACCAGGTTTGGACCTTGGTTGATCCACCGGAAGGTGCTAAGGTAATTCAATGCAAGTGGCTATTCAAACTCAAAGCTGATAAGAACTACAAAGGTAGACTAGTAGCAAAAGGTTTTCGACAAACTCATGGTGTAGACTATGACGAGACCCTTTTGCCTGTAGTCATGCTCAAATCCATTAGGATCTTGCTTGCCATAGTTGCATATCATGATTATGAGATATGGCAAATGGATGTCAAAACTGCTTTCCTCAACGGAAATTTACTTGAGGATGTGTATATGACACAGCCTGAAGGTTTTGTCAATCCCAAGCATCCTAAGAAGTTTTGCAAGCTTCGAAAATTCATTTATGGATTAAAGCAAGCATCCCAAAGTTGGAATCTTCATTTTGATGAGGCAGTCAAAGAATTTGACTTCATCAAGAATGAAGATGAGCCTTGTGTGTACAAGAAGGTTAGTGGGAGCATAGTAGTATTTCTGGTCCTATATATGGACGACATCCTTCTCATTGGGAATGACATTCCAACATTGCAAAAGGTTAAGCAATGGTTGGGAAAATGTTTCTCAATGAAAGACTTAGGTGAAGCCAAGACAATACTTGGTATTCGAATCTATAGAGATAGATTGAATTGGCTCGTGGAACTAAGTCAAGAAAACTACATAGACAAAGTACTAAAGCCTTTTAGTACGGGAGACTCAAAGAAAGGGTACATACCTTTGGCTTTGGGAGTTCCTTTGACTAAAGAACAGTGCCCTAAAACCAAAGAGGAAAAGGACAACATGAGTAAAATCCCATATGCATCTGCTATTGGATCTATCATGTACACTATGTTATGTACTAGATTGGATGTTGCTCATGCACTGAGTATAACCAGTAGGTTTCAGCAAGACCCTGGTGAGAAGCACTGGTCTGCTGTAAAAGGGATTCTGAAGTACCTACGAAGGACTAAGGTTCACTTCTTAGTGTATGGTGGTCAAAAAGAGCTCGTCATACAAGGTTATGCCGATGCTGCTTTTCAGACCAGCACTCAGGATTCTAGATCGCAATCTGGGTTTGCTTTTATTTTGAACGGTGGTGCTGTCAGCTGGAGAAGCTTGAAGCAAGAAACCGTTGTCGACTTAACTACAGAATCTGAGTATATTGCAGCAAGTGAGGCTGCAAAAGAGGCTGTTTGGATTAAAAATTTCATTTCTAGATTAGGAGTGCTCCCAAGCATCCTAGATCCATTAGAAATTTTCTGTGACAACAACGAGGCCATCGCACAGGCAAAAGAGCCCCGGTCACACCATAAATCCAAACACATACTCAGGAGGTACCACCTGATCAGAGAAATCATTGATCGTGGGGACGTCAAGGTTAGCAAGATAGCAAGTGAAGACAATGTAGTAGATCCTTTGATGAAACAGTTGCGTCCAAATCTGCACAAAGCACATTTGAGAGCGTTCAGTATTACAGCTATGCCCAATTGGGTCTAGTGCTAGTGGGAGATTGTTAGTGTAAGCCCTAGCCCCAATACATTGTAATAAAACACTTAGTTAATAAAATGAGGCATTTGTTTTATCTTTTGTATTCCTGTGCATATCAATTGATAGAACTATCCAAGAATGTCGTTTCCTTTCAAGTTATCATGTGTGAGGCACATGGTTGTAAGACCTTGAAACACATGAGACTTCATTCTAAACATCCCTAGTCAGTCATTGTTATGGGAATAACAATGAATTAAGACTAGTATGCTCTCTCTGATATTATGAGTTATGTCTTACGGATCATTAGGACAAGAGTGTCAATCAGAGATCATAGATACATGTTAAAGAACATGGTATCTGGATACGATCCGCTCATGAGAACACTGCATGGTACAAGTCATAAGTGTTTCTCATATGCAAGTTTTGTATCGAAGTTCTTAGACCTGAAATCTCTATGAAACTCTTTATGAATTAATGTGTGCTTTGACATACGCCTAACGTGCTCGTAACAAAGTAACAAGTACGGGTATGATTGGGTATGCATTGATTCATGTTAGAGAGCATGAGAGAAGTGAAGGGATTACCCCTCTCATTAAGAGAGAAAATATCATCGGCCACTTGATCAGTGAACTGAGAAGTGTATGGCCATACTGAAATGAAATAATTAGTAATCATTATTTATCTGAGAGTTCAGTGTCACTGGAATATCATGAAAGGAATTAATATATATAAGGATGACTAGTTCCATGCCTTATATTAATTTTGATATTTATGGGTAAGGGACTATGCAAAATTGCATTAGGTCACCAAATGCCATATGCATTTTCATTTAATTTGGGATGCTATAATATCTTGCTAGAGAATATATATAGCCTTTGAATTAATTTATTAATTCATTGCCAACATTAAATGGACCTATAGGATCGCACACAAAGCATTAGGCTTAAAATATTTAAATTAAGTATCGCGCATTAATTTGGGCTTTTAATTAAAGTCAAATTAATGTGTGTAATGGGTTATTAGATTGCTATTGGACCTTGGCCCATGAGAGAGAAAAATTCAGCCCACAAGGTTTAATTTCAATTAATTAAATGCCTTGTGTTAATTTAATTAATTAAGTATTAAAGCCTAAAGGATTTTAATTAAATTAATTCACTTGATAATTGGATGGTGTGGCCGAAATTCCAAGATAATGTCAATGGAATTTCGGCACATGATTAATTCTTTTATTAAGTGATTTAGTTAATTATTATGTCTTACATTTATCTTAGATTAAATCAAAAAGGATTATCTTTTATTAAATGTATTATGTTTTATTTCAAATTTGAATTTTAAATTCAAAGGAGTTTAATTCAAAATATATTACTTATTTTTAGGAAGTGATTGAGGTTGAATTAATTATCTTGAGGTAGTAAATTCAGATCAAACACTTGCCAAAAAGATAATAATATATAAAGAAATAAAACCCTAGGAGAAGGTTGTTGGTTTTGGCGTGAAACCCTAATTCTTTCAAGGTTGGCGTGAACTTCATCTCTCTCTCTCTCTTAATTCTTTTGGTCCAATTTTTCACAAGGAGAAAGGATTGTTCCTCATTCTCTTGTGTTATTGGGTAGTAATAGCAATCTAAAGAAGTACAAAATCAAGTTTTGTAGATTCAAACTATAGCCATTACACAGTACCTTAAAAGAGAGCTAGCAATCTCGATTTTAAGCCGACGGTGCAATTGTGTGTGCAAGAATAGAGGGAGTGGTGTAAAAGGCTGTTCCTTGGATTTGTATGGTATGTATGATAAAAATTTTTGTTTTTCCGTTGTGCTATCATCACATTCATACCATGTCATATTCCATCACACTGATTAAGTGGCCGATGATATTTTCTCTCTTATTGAAAGGGGTAATCCCTTCACTTTTCTCATGCTCTCTAACATGAATTAGTGCATACACATACTTGTCACCTTGTAACGAGTACGTTAGGTGTATGTCAAAGTACATAGTAATTCATAAAGAGTTTCATAGAGATGTTAGGTATAAGAACTCTGATGCAAAACTTGCACATGAGAAACACTTATGACTTGTACCATGTAATGTTCTCATTAATGGATCGAATCCAGATACCATGTTATAGACATGTATCTATGATCTCTGATTGACACTCTTGTCCTTATGATCCGTAAGATATAACTCATCTTATCAGAGAGAGCATACTAGTCTTAATTCAATTGTTATTCCTATAATAACGAATGACTAGGGATATTTAGAATGAAGTCTCTATTGTTTCAAGGTCTTACAACCATGTGCCTCATACATAATGACTTAAACTGAAACAACATTCTTGGATAGTTCTATCAATTGATATGCACAGGAATACAATAGATAAAACAAATGCCTCATTTATCAACTTAAGTATTTTATGACAATGCATTGGGGCTAGGGCTTACACTAACAGTAGACCCTTCATACGCGGGCATGCCTAGGAAGGGAAGAAGTAACCCGCTGCTGTGGGCATGATGGAAGAAAAAATAGCTGTATTAAAAAAAATTTCTCTAGGTCAAATTTATACTAAAATTCATTTTCAAAAATTCCTTGCTCTGTATCAAACTCATATTTTTCCCTTGGAACTTGATTTTTTCTCTTTAAATGGGAATTCATTTATAAAAAAAAACCATTACTTTGAGGTTAGTTTTCTATAATTTCAAAAACCTTCTAAACCAATCCTATCAATAGAAACTAAAACCCATAAAACACTCAAGAGTCAACAAAAAATAAAAGAGAGAGAAGAGATGAAGTTTTGAGTTTAGAGTCTTCAGTTAGACTATCTAAACATTATTTTAGTAGTCATGAAGAACCATGGTTGCCTTAGCAACCTTTTGTTGTCCTATTTGATACGATTTAAGCCAATGACCATTTACCTTATATTCTCGACCATCTATTGGATTTTTTATCATCACAACTCCAAAATCATTGCTTGTCAAGACTTGATATGGCCCGAGCCACTTAGATTTCAGCTTTTCGGGAAACAAACAAAGATGACTATTATATAAAAACACTAACATACTAGGAATAAAGTCTTTTACCTTTAAGCGCTTGTCATGCAACCATTTGGTCTTTTTTTGTATATTGTTGCATTGTCATTTGAACATTGCCGAATTTCATCAAGTTTGTTGAGCTGTAATTTTCTCTTTTCTCCTGCATTTCTCAAATCGAAGTTAAAAAATTTTATAGCCCAATAAGCTTTATGCTATAATTCAATTGGAAGATGACATGCTTTTCAAAAAACCATTCTATAAGGAGACATGCCTATAGGGCTTTTAAATGCAGTTATATAGGCCTATAGAGCCTCATTTAATTTCTGAGACCAATCCTTCCTGGAATTACTAACTATTTTTTCTATAATTGATTTCAACTCCTTATTAGACACCTCTATTTGCCATTTGCCCGAGGATGATATGTGGTAGTTATCTTGTGTTTGACTCTGAATCTCCTAAGCCAAGTTTTAAATTGATGGTTGATAAAATGTTTGCCTCTATCATTTATTATAGCTTCAGGTGTTGCAAACCGAGTGAAAAAATTCTTTTTAAAAAATTCAAGAATAATTCAGGCATCACAAGTTCTAGTGGATATGGATTCAACCCATTTACTAACATAATCTACAACCAATAAAATATACTCAAAACCAAATGAATTAGGAAATGCCCCCATAAAATCTATACCCCAAACATTAAAAAGTTCTATTTCAAACACATTATTGATAGGCATTTCATCTCTTTTTGAAATATTCCCAACCTATTGACATTTATCACATATTTCAATAAAAGATTTGACATCCTGAATTAAAGTTGCTCCAGAAGAAACTTGATTGGAGGATCTTTTGTACAGTTGGATTAGGTCTATAATGACCTCCAACTTTGCCTCCATGGTACTATCGCATAATATCTTCCTGTTTAACTTTTGACACACTTAGTCTAAGCACTTGATTCGAGCAAATTTTTATTAGATACAGATCATCCCAAAGGTAATGCTTGGCATTTGATTGAAGCTTTTTCCTTTGTTACCAAGTAAACTCCTTAGGAAGATAGTTGTTTACAAGAAAATTAGCTATATTAGCATACCATGGAACTAAATTTTCATACGTATAAAAAGCACAAATGTGTTTATTGGGAAATAAATTAAAAATTTCTCCCTTTTCAATGATAGCAAGATCCAATCTAGATAGATGATTAGCTAGAAAATTCTCAGCTCCTTTTTTATCCTCAATCTCAACATCAAATTCTTGAGTAGTAAAACCCATTAGATAAGCCTCGATTTGGAATCCTTCTTTGCAAAAAGATGTTTTAAGGCAGCATGATTTGACCACACAGTAACTTTGAAACCTAGGAGATAAGATTTGAATTTTTCAAAAGACAATACTATCGCCAAGAGTTCTTTATTGGTGGTTGTGTAATTAACTTGAGCTTTGATGAGTGTATGGCTTGCATAGTAGATGGTGTAGAAAATCTTCTCCTTTTACTTTCCCAATACTACTCCTATGGCATAATCACTAGCATCACACATAATTTTGAAGGGTAAACTCCAATTCGGTGATGCAATAACCAACACACTTACTAAATTTTGCTTTAATAAATTAAAAGCCACCAAACACCCAACATTAAAGTTAAATGCAGCATCCTTAAGCAATAAATTAGAAAGTGGCTTAGCTATTTTAGAAAAATCCTTAATAAAACGATGATAAAACCCGACATAACCAAGGAAACTTCTAATGCCATTAACACTAGTCGGAGGGGGTAATTTTTCTATCACATCTACTTTTTCCTTATTGACTTTAATGCCCTTTTTTAGAGATTTTATGCCCTAGGACAATCCCTTCTCTAACCATGAAATGATTTTTTCCTAATTTGGAACAAGGTTAGTTCTTGACACCTTTTTAGGACAAATGCAAGATTATTTAGACAAGACTCAAAATCATGACCATATAATGTGAAATCATCCATAAAAACATCCATTAATTTTTCAATAAAATCATGAAATATGGCCATCATGCATCCTTGAAATGTGGCAAGGGTATTACATATACCAAAGGGCATCCTTCTATATGCAAATGTTTTATATGGACATGTGAATATGGTCTTTTCTTGTTCTTCCGAAGTTATAGGTATTTGCATATATCCAAAATATCCATCTAAAAAACTGTTAAATCTATTTCGTGCAAATTTTTCTAACATTTGGTCAATAAAGGGTAATGAGAAGTGGTATTTCCTAGTGGCATTATTTAATATCCTATAATCAATGCATACTCTCCATCCCGTTACGGTGCATGTAGGAATTAATTCATTATTCTCATTGGTTACTATAGTTATTCCCCCTATTTTAGGCACACATTGAATAGGACTTACCCAATTACTATCAAAAATAGGATAGAGTATACCTGCATTAAGTAGTTTTAATACTTCCATTTTCACTACTTTTTGCATAGTTAGGTTGAGCCTTCATTGGGTTGCACCACCGGTTTGAATTTTTCCTCCATTGGTATCTGATATGTACAATAACTTTGGCTAATGCCTTTCAAATCGGATGTTTCCCAACCAATTGCTCTTTTATGTTTCTTGATAACCTCAATGAGCATTTCTTCTTCCAAACCTATCAATAAAGATGAAATGATTATTGGTTTTGCATTATCATTTAAAAATACATATTTCAAATGAGATGGATGTGTTTTAAGTTCAGAATTTTCTCCTTTTGCAGGGGATGGTTCATCCTTCATGTTTTCACTGCACTCTTGTTCTAAATCATGTATCAACTCATTTTCTTTTGCTTCTAATTCCTCCGTTTTCTTAGGATACATCAAACATTCTTGATTCTCATAATTGAGAATGATTTCCTCCTACTTCGTGTGGACGCACTCTTGAACACCATCTATAAAATAAATGGATTCTTCAAAGTCATATGAGGGATGTTTGAAAATCTTATTCACGTTGAAAATCATTTCTTCCTCATTGAACCTTAAAGTGACCGTTTGTCCATGAAAATTAATTAGAGCTCTTGTCATGTTCAAGAATGGTCTTCCCGCTATCAAAGGAACCTTTATCTATATCCATCACTACAAAGTCCATAGGAAAGATGAAATTTCCTACTTTTACCAATATATCCTCAATAATACCCTTCATTTTTTTACTAATCTCTCCATTAATTGAAGCGTCATTTGGGTTTACTTAAGGTCTTCCAAGTTCAATTTCCTGCAAATTGAATAAGGCATCAAGTTAATACTAACACCTAAATCAGACAAAGCATCTCTAAAAAAATTCCCTCCTAATTCACAAGACAAGGTAAAAGTACAAGGATCTTATAATCTTTCAAGAATTTCGTTCGTTAATATAACACTACAATTACCAAATAATTGAACCATTCATATGCCTTATAGCTTATTTTTATTAATGTAGAGTTCTTTCATGAATTTAATATATTTAGGCATGTGTAACAAAGGTTCAGCAAATGGTAAATTTATATATAGCTTTTTAAACATGTCTAAAAACCTAGTTAATTGTTCATTTTTCTTTTCTTTTCTTGCTAGAATAAGAAAAGGTAATTGAGATTCATCAAGCACAGTAAAAATAAGTTTTTCCTTACCTATATCCTTCTCAACCGTAGGAGGCACTTTCTCAATATTTTTAGAATTATGAATACTTACCTCCATTGTTGGTTCCACCCTTGGAGAGGAATTCTTACCAATTTTAGCCTTTTTTTAACTCTTTTCCACTTCGTAAGGTGATTGCTTTAGCTTTCTCCTTTGATTACGGTTGACATTGGATGGAAATGTTCCTTGAGTCTGATTGGACAATGAGTTAGCAAGTTGTCCGATTTGGTTTTCTAAATTCCTAATGGATACCTCTTGATTCCTCATCCAAATGTCTTCTGATTTTTATCTAGCATCTTGATTGGCTAAGATCGAATTTTAGGAGGCCATAAAATTTGTAATCATCTCTTTTATGTTTAATTTCTTCTATTGTGGAAGTGGAGATTGATACTTTTGAAATCCAGGTGGTTGATGGTATGATTGTGATGGGTATGTATTAGGGCAATGTGTTTGAGCTTGATTTTGGTATGGAGGATGGTTATTTGAAGGTTGATTATGGTGAAAGGGAGGTCTTGGATGAGGGTTAAGAGTAGATGCTTGGTTACCTTCTTGCCATGAAAAATTTAAATGGTTTCTCCATCCCGGGTTGTAGGTGCTACTATAAAGGTTCAAAGCATTCACTTCTTCTACCATTTCTTCCCTATTCTTCTTTCTTAGAGATCCTTGAATTCTTGCATAAGTATTATACACATTAGATAACATAGAAACATTTTAAACTTTAAGCTCATTTATTTCCCTTAAATGCTATTTTCTTATTAGATCCATTTAAGCTTTTAACATAACTATTTTATCTATATTATGAACTCCTTATGTTTTTTCTATGCTGCTCTAGAGGTTACCTATTGAGCATCATTGGTAGCCATCTCATCAAGAAGTAGGAATGCTTCTTTAGGAACTTAACTCATGAAACTACCATTTAAAGCTGCATCTAACAAAGATCTTATTGATTGATTAATACCTACAAAGAAAATATGCATTAGTTGATAAACATGAAATTCATGATGTGGATAGGTTTTTAAAATTATCCTAAATATTTTCCATGCTTTATGAAATGGCTTCTTATAAGATTGCTGGAAATCATTGATTTGTTTTCTAATAAGGGCTATTTTAGTAGGAGAAAAAAATTTAGACAAAAATTTTTCTTACATTTGCTGCCAATAATGGATGGATTGATTAGGTAGAATTTGTAGCCAATCCCTAGCTTTTCTTATTAGGGTAAATGGAAAAAGTTTAAGCCTAATAGCATATGTTGATACATTTAAAATTTGCACAGTGGCACTAACTTTTAATAATATATCAAAGTGTTGTGTGAGATCCTCTAGGTTTGAGCCTGAAAATAAGTTTCTTTGTATCATCATTATGGTAGCAGGTTTAATCTCAAATGGCTAGTGGTGAGGACTCCTAATGGTTATATGTTCTTCATTCCACCTAGGAATAGCATAATCCCTAATGGTCCTAAGTCTATACCCATTCCCGGAAGCTTGATTTGGTACGTCTTGCTCTTCAATCCTAGGTGATGGTTGATCATTCATAGGTAATTCTATTTTTAGGTCATTCATATTGCCTCATAGCCTTCTAATCCTATGGAATGTCCTTTCAATTTCAGGGTCTACGGGTAGAATAGGGTTATTTCTCACCATAAACCAATAGCACCTGAAAGAAAAAATAAAAATCAGAAACTAGATGAAGAAGAGAAAATAAACACACAAAAATCCACTTTAAAATCAAAATAAATAAACAAACGCCAATGTCTCCCCGACAACAGTGCCAAAAACTTAACCGATGTCTAGCAAGTGTACTAGATTAGCTAGTAATATAAGGAAATATAATTATGACCCAAAATATCAAACCCAAGGGAAACCTGTGTTTGTCTGAATGAATTGAATTTTAAAACAAAATTTATGTGGAAGAGGTAGAAAAGAAATCCCAAAAGTTGTGACGTTGAAGTTTAAAAACTAAAAAAAAACTTTTAACATGAACATAAAGTAAAACAATTTGAAATAAGTCAAATTAAAGCAAGCAATCAAATGAGCTAAAATTCAATATTGAAAAGCAACTTTCACTAAAGGACTATCCACCTTAACCAATATTATTGTGACTTAATTTTAAGAAAAAACACAAGAGATTATGAAGAATTTAGATAAATAAAATCAGATAACTTAACTTAAGATTATCGTTCCAAGCATTAAAATTCTCTTATTAATAACAATCCAACACTTAGCATAAAGATCTGAATTAAATCTCCTAAATGTCTAATAAATTTTTTTTCAAGTAAATTTAACTTTCATCTATTCTTAGTTACACATTTCTTAATCTTAAATTACTTTAATTAACATAAAACTATATCTTAATGAAGAATATAATCATGCAGTAACCTAATTAATTTAACCTAAGAATATGCATATCAATGATCAAATTAAAAGTCAATTATTAACCAATAATTAAACAAGTTAACAACAAAACTTTAGCTAAATAATGATAAGACTGTGCTTTAGAAATAAGAAATAATAAAAACTTGCATAAAACATAAAGCACAACCTTAAGTCAAAATAATAAAAGTTAAGGATTCAAGTATCCTTTAGCAAAAGTTAAATAAAACTACTCACTACGCATATTTAAAAACTTAAACAAAACTTTAAGAAAACAAAAAAAAAACTTAGAAAACAGAAAATGACGTAAAACTAAATGTTATTGAATTCTTGATAATTGAAAATCCTTTTTTGGTGCTTCAATCATCTATTTTTAGGCAAAATAAGTTGTAGAATTCTCTTAAACTTCCTAAATTAAAGTAGGAAAAGAATTTTTCTTAATCGTGAAATCCTTTGCAGTGTTGGAGTCCAAATCACACGACCAGGCAAGAATTGCCTTCATGGAATGCACTGCCATGTATCCTTCATAGCCAAGTAACTTCTTTTGATTCTCAATGCACTGCTGTGCTTGTCTTGTCCCAGGGAAGGTTGCACGACCAAGTATTCATTCAAAACTTGAGACACACAGCCAAGCATCCTTTAAGTCTTCAATGCACGGCCAATTGTTCTTCAACTTGACTTCACATATCCTTATTATCATAACTTTGCTAAATTCACAGTTTTAGCACACAACTTATTTCCTTTTAGCAATTAAGTCCTTCGTCTTGCAAATTATACCTGAAAACTCCAAATATTACAAATAACTCCTTAAACACAAATATAAATATTTAAACTATAAATTAACCAAAATTAAACCAATTTAACTAACTAAAAACACTTAAAACATAATAAAAACATTATATAATTCCCACTTATCAACAAGGTATGGGATTCACTTGAAAGTTGAGGTTAGAAGGACTTGTATAAGGTTATGCTTATATGAATTATATTACTAGAATAGGTGTTGGTGCATAATAAGTATATGATTAAGGACAGTAAGAAGTAACCTAATGACTCCAAAATTTATATGCTATTAATGGGTCCTGTGAAGTTGGTATATGGTGTAACTCTATCAAAGTAACTGGCCTTGCCCAATTACAATATATTAATGTTTCTTTACAATGGCAAGAGAATACCATGTTATGACCTTGTGACATTAAGAAAATAGTTGCAATATGCATGTCTAAGTTAAAAGAGATGAATATTTATAGACATTTAAATGTAGGGCTACAAAAGTTTTGTTATGCTATAAGTCTAAATAGAAATTAATGATGAGCTTTGATGTAAGAATAATCACTTACTTAGCTGTTCATGTCCTATGACATAATATAAACACCACAAGTTGGCAAGTAGCGTGGTAACGATTGTGATGAAATAATTTTACAATAACTTAACTGTGCTAAAAATGTTATAAGATAGGAAGTACAAGTAAGATGATCTGTGTATATATGATGATATTAAGGAAGATAACCTCTTTGTCTATAATCTAATAGACTATAAAAGTGATCTAAAAGGATTAAAGATGCACAAGTGTTGACCTTAATTCAAAAAGAACCTATTCACATTCTTATATGGATTATAAATGCATGAGTGTTGCTTAAAGTAATTATGTGTTGATGGGAGTTATGAAGCTGTATGGAAGCTACTCATGGCAAACAATAACAAGGTATGCAATTGAGAACTACTTATGAGTTATATAAGTTCTATATGGTGCAGTTGATATGAGTATGCTATGATGAGTAGCTTGACTTAATATGTGAACAAGTATGACTAATAAAAGCTTGTATTGCTATGATTTAAGTTATATATATACATACATATATATATATATATATATGTGTGTGTGTGTGTGTGTGTGTATGTGCATGTTGTTATGCTCAACACTAATTATGAAATATTATATGTTATTATTGTTTGCATAAGCATGCAACTCTATGATCATATCATGGCATCCATGTGTAATAAAGCCTATAGCTCAATATTCAAGTATGAAAAGAATAATGTGCATTCTATTATGAATGATGGCCTTAAATGATGATTCTTTATTAAGTAAAGAAAGATATGTTGAATCAAAATATGCTTAAAAATGGTAAAGTCTGTGGGTCTTAGTTCAGTTGTTGATTAGATAGGCATGCCTAAAGGGATAAGTCGCACCTGCCATAGTTTACCCCATTTGGGTCTTAATCCTTAATGGAACCATCATTCGACCCTTTTGAATCCATAGTTTGTTCCTTGCTAGAACTATTATTTTACCCCATTTAGGTCCAATGTTTAATATCTTTGGATATCCATAGTTTGATACCTTTAGGGATCCATTACTCCCGTTATCAACCCTTTGAACTAGTACTTAGGTAGGTTATTAAAGATGATAAAATGTTCATAAGATAAAGTAAAACCTGCAGTGATTGTCCCATTTATGTAATGTAAGCATGATGAATGGCCTACTATGGTGTTGTATCCTAATTTGTTATTGGCTATAAACTATTTCTATGAAATAAAATGTCATATTATGTGTTACATAAGAGTGATATCTCACATATTTTAGGTGGAGGGTTTCCATGTGAGTGCTGGTGTAAGTTGATCTCCACCAATGAGATTCCATGGAGAATATATGGACTGTAAAATATACACTAAGTTTCATGTATTTTATTTTATGAAATGCACACATGTGGCATGACGACTTTGCCAGATAATCATGACATGTAATGCTTGTTCTTTGTGATCGCATACAACTCTGTTAGTCTGTTATATATAAATAAATGTTTACACATACGTATTTATAATGACGACAATGATTTAACCTAGTGCAATACATGACTAAAAATTATGTTAGTAGAGAATTAAGTTGCAATGCTAAGATAACACTAAAAATATAAAAATTATGAATCTAATATAAAATTATATGGCATATGTGAAGTGATCATGCCTGCCAGGATTACTTGTAGATGCTATAAGACTTAAGTACGCCCTTATACTATGAATTAACATCGAATTCCTGTAATATGTGAATAATGAGATTTAAGGCAATAACTATGATATCTAGACTTATATATAAAAGGACTATAAGGTGCATGAACTAGGCTAGTTAAGACAAAGAGATTATATGATAATAGCGAAGTGCCAAATATTTTAAAATAAGATAAGTTAAGTAACATTCTAGATTATGATAACATGATATTTATTGTTTAAGATTGAAGATTTCCCCAAATACCATTGAGAAGTGATATATATATATATATATCCTATGTTATAGTGGATATTGTGTAAGATAAGATATAATTGTAAGAGGATTACCTTTTGAGATTTGTTCCCGTTAAGCTTTATAGCTCAGCATGGGTTTACTTATCCATGTAGGTTTCTGGATCGGTAGCTAGTTCCTAGTCAACCAGTTAAGAGAAGATCAGGCAAATTGCAGTTGCTTTTAATGGTTTCACTTTATACTGTTGGCCAGTTATGTTAGGCCTTTTTTTATTTATGAGTTTGATTTAATTTATTGTGTCATGTAATTATGGTTTGTCTTATTATTATTATTTCTGCCTAATCTTTACTATGTTTATGATGATGATTGATGATTATCCATGGTTAATGGATTAGGTTGTGACAGAGTTACCTAAAAGATAGAGAAAACAGAAAAGAAGTAGTGCTAGAGCCAGATCTTTCACCAGGAAGAGATTTAGAGGAACCCAAAGGAGTTAGCCTGTAAAGTCTATTTTTAGCTCTGTTAACAAGGGAAAAAGGCAAGAATCAACTAAAATGCCTAAGTATGGGAAAGAGTTACAGAAAAACAGAGTGGGGGTCAAGCACCAAAATGCCCTCATTATTCTAAGCATCACCAGGGTAGTTGTAGAAATTGCTCGGAGATGTTATAGATGTGGTGATGCAAATCATTTTATATATAATTGTGCTTTGAAATGAGATCAAGTTTTTGGCCAACAAGGTAGCAGAGGAGCTTCTAATGCACACCCATAAGGCAGAGGTAGAGGTAGAGGCAGATGATGGAGTGGATTAAATCATCAAGGATTTCAGTCCAAGAATGTATCAAAATCAGTTGAATGACCATTTGCTCAAATAGTTTTAGGTCAGGTTTATGCAATGAAAGCTCGTGAAGAATAGAGTGCTTCAGAAGTTATAGTTGTACCTTTTCTCTTTATGATTATGATATACATGCACTTATTGATCCTAGCTCTATTAATTCTTATATTTGCATTGGGGATTTGGGTAAATATATTTCAAAAATATAACAACTAGATTTTGATGTGTGTGTGACTACTCCATTGGGACATAATATAATTGTCAACAAAGTATGTAAAGGCTGTCCTATAGTAGTTCAAGGCAAAGATTTTTTAGCAGACTTAATTGTGTTTCCTTTTCATGAATTTGATGTAATTCTGGGAATGGATTGGTTATCTAAACATTATGTAGTGGTGAATTCTAAAATGAGATTGGTAACTCTCAGAGATGATAAAGGAAATGAAGTGTTAGTTGAAGGCAGCTGTTCTAATCTATTGACTAATGTTATATTTGTAATGCAAGCTAAACACTATCTTAGAAAAGGAAGTGAAGTATTTATAGCTTTGGTCTTCGATTCAAGAAGAGATATAGTAAAGCTTGAGAATATACCTATTGTAAATGAATTTCTAAAAGTATTTCCTAAGGTGTTGCCCAATCTTCCTCCAGAAAGAGCTGTATACTTGTTAATTGATCTTTTAACTAGGACAACTGCAATCTCTAGGGCACCATATATAATGGCTCCATCTGAATTGAAAGGGTTAAAAGTTAAATTAAAAGAATTATTTAATAAAGGCTTCATCAGACATATTGTGTTACCTTGGGGTGCACAAGTTTTATTTGTTAAGAAGAAAGATGGATCGATGAGGATATTATCGATTATAGGCAGTTGAACAAAGCGATACTGAAGAAAAAAATATATGTTTCCTCATATTGAGGATTTTTTTGATCAGTTGAGAGGTACTTATTTGTTCTCAAAAATAGTTTTGCGATAAGGTTATTATCAACTCAGAGTTAAAGATGAGGATGTTCTTAAAACTGCATTTATAACTCATTATGGCCATTATGAATTCTTAATTATGCCATTTGGGTTGACAAATGAACTTGTTGTATTCATGGATCTTATGAGTAGGGTATTCAGACCTTACTTGGCTCAGTTTGTTGTAGTGATTATCAATGACATATTGGTTTATTCCAAAAATGAAGTTGAGCATGCTAAACATTTAAGAATTGTGTTGCAAATATTATACGAAAGTCAGTTATATGCCAAGTTAAGTAAATGTGACTTTTGGCTTAAGGAAGTTTCTTTCCTTAGACATATTGTATATGCTGGTGGTGTTAAGGTGGATCCAAATAAAATTAAATCTATTATTAAATGGAAACTGCCTAAGAATAAGCTTGAAGTTAGAAGTTTTCTTGGTTTGGTAGTTTATTACCATCATTTTGTAAAGGGTTTTTTTTGTTATTTCTTTGTCACTCACTAAGCTATTAAGGAAGAACATTAAGTTTGAGTGGTCTGACCATTGTTAAACAATTTTTTATCAGTTAAAGGAAATGTTGACTGAAGCTCAAGTATTAACTCAACCAGTATCAGGGAAAGAGTATGCAGTGTATAGTGATGCCTACAATATTGGCTTGGGTTGTGTATTAATGCAAGATGGTAAAGTAGTAGCATATGCATCTAGACAGTTGAAACCGTATGAACAAAGCTACTCAACTCATGATCTAGAAGTGGCAACTGTGGTTTCTACTTTGAAGATTTGGCGGCACTACTTGTATGGGGAAAATTCAGAATCTATACTGATCATAAAAGCCTCAAATACTTGCTTAATCAAAAAGAGCTTAATTTGAGGCAACGAAGGTGCTTAGAGTTATTCAAAGATTATGATTGCATAGTTGATTAATCATTTAACCCATATTTACATATATCTTCAAGGACTATATTATCTTTTGTTAACACTTTTAACCAATATTAGGTACTTATTGATATTCCATTGTTTATTGATTCCATACTTATAACAATATTCATTTGACCTTGAAAATCTTATACATCAAGTTTACTTTCTTAATTCCATTATGTTATTCTTGACTAATCATCTTGATGTAAAAGCCTTTCTTGCTTATAAACCAAAATATCAATTGCCAAACATTCTTTAACTATGCCATCTATTCACCACTTATTTATTCTCACAAATATTCATATACTTTAACTGTTTTTAACACATGGTAATGTCAATCCACATTCACAAAAAGCGATCTTATAATCATAACACTTTAAATTAATAAACTACATCTTTGAATATATAATAAATTAATTTAATTTCTTGTTTTTTATACATATACATAGCGAATTTCATGGATAAGACATGTTTCTATCTGTTTGAATACTTATTATTATTAAGCTATTATATCGTTACCTTGAGTGCTATATAAACTCTTTAAAACATTGCAATACTGCCTTTGCACTTCTATCCCCACAAAAATCAAATTCACATGTTATAAGTCCATAACTTATTTATATTATAATGTAATAAGTCATACAGACTACTCATATCAATTACACAATATTCAATAAGTAACATGTAGTTTTGGTATTATACATCAATTGGTATACTTGTGCAAAGTATCATATACCATTTCATATATCATGCATTCCTATTTACAGGAAACACTTTAAAGCCATCGCAAGAATTTTCATACATACAATAACCACATACTTTTTCACTGCAAGTCATACTTTTTCACATGCTATACATTGATTTTCTTAAAGGTAACACACACACACAATATATATATATATATATATATATATATATATATATATATATATATATATAATCATATAAGAAGTATTTTACTATAAGGACCATGTATTCATCATTTACAACATTGAAAAAGTATCAATATCAAACAAGTTCATATACATGACTTATTAGTCTAGTAAGACTATGTGATTCTAAAATACCAAGTACTCATCTTTATAATGTAGCCTCATACATGTATCATGTATTCCATATACTATAATTTAAGCCATAACAGTGATTAATACTATTCACATTACTTTAACGATGATATAGGAGCATTTGTGCTTACATTTTAATTACTATAATCTTATTAGATAGCCTGCTTAAGTTTTAAGAGTGGATAAGTGAAATGGTGGGTACCTATAGGTATCAAAATGCTGGATATCCAAAGAAATCAAATCTATAGATCAAAACAAGATCAAACGATGATCCATATGAAGATAAATATAAACCCAAATGGGATCAAACTATAATTGCTACAACTATCCTTATAGGTGCCTATCTATACACAATTGACCTTTATTTGCAGGCAATACCATGTTCATATTCATTTCATATATCAAGAATGTACTTATATTATTTCATTTGCACATTTATATAATCATGTAAAAATATACCTTCTTTACTGCATAAACATATATGTGCAATTCATATAACAATTTATATAATTTTACTCAAGTAAATAATTAAAGGAAAATTGTACCATCTTTAGTGTATATATTGTATACACCGTCTCGTACAAATGCCATCATATACTTTGTCATTTTATCTATAATCAAATATACTTCCATGTATTCAACCGCTTTAGCATGCTAACATTTCGCTTCACATATGCACATCCATACTATTTCAATCAAGTAATATCCTTATTACTTTACATTTGATACACTAAAATATAAATATGTATATAATATCATGTGGTATCAAAAGATACATATATGTGCTTTTACTATATATGTATCACAATTTCCAGAATGTAAACAAATATATATATATAAATATATATATAGACATGTATATAATCATGTGGTATCAAAAAAGATACACAATCCTAGGTATATAAACATATATTTTCAACTTCATTTAATATTATGTTCAACTTGCACATGAACTCTTATATTTCTATGGTTTCAAATATACATACATAAATATATTGTAACACCCTAATCCCTTAACCATGGATAATCATCAATCATCATCATACCTAATAGAGATCAAGCAAAAATACTAATAATAATAATAACATAGGCCATGATTACATGCCACAACAAATAAATAAACTTATAAATAAGTGGGCCTAACATAATTGGCCAACAGTACGTAATAGAATTTTCAATAGATCTACTACTGGCTCGATCCTCTACGGAGCTTAACTTTAACCTATACGGATAAACAAACCCATGCTAAGCTATAAAGCTTAGTAGGAAACAAAACTATATATATATATATAAAGATAACCTCTTTCCATGATTCATCACATACATGTATAAAACTTTCACAATCACATAGGATAACATATGAGTCTATTATATTCTTTATTTCATAAATAACATTCTTAGGAGAGTCTTTGAACTTACTAATGGGTATCATGTTTAGAATAATTGAACGCGTATGAAACTCATCTCACTTCCTAAATGCTTAGCCATTCATCACTATCACCATCATCTTACCCTTTACTTTTCTTACCTTAGTATAAATCATGCATCTTATAATCCTTTTTAATCAATAGGCTAGACATCAGAGTTATTAATGGTATAAGATTTCCACTTATTGTGTTAAATCACATTGTCAGCTAAGATAGGCATCCGACATTAATTCATAATATAAAGGCGTACTAAAGTCATATAGCATCTACAATTAGTCCTGGTAGGCATAATTACTTCACATATATTATACAATTCTCGAATTAGATTCACAAACTTTACATCATTCATGTTATCTTAGTATGATAACCTAATTCTCTTACAATCATCATTTTATGCCATGCATTGCACTAGCTTAAATGAATGTTATCATTATTTCTACATGTGTGTGAGCATTTATATATTAATAAACAGACTGGCCGAGTTGTATGTGATCACGAAGAATAAGCCTTACATATCATGATTATAAGACAAGGTCTCGATGTCACATGTATGGATTTTATAAACAGAGTACATGAAACTTAGTGCACATGTTATAGTTCATATAACTTTTAGTACAATATTTTACGCTTTAGGCTCCATATAATTTATGTGGAATCCAATTGGTGGAACCAACACACACCATCACTCATCTAGGAACCTTCCTTAATTGGTATGGGACATCGCAATCATGTATTACATAGCATGGCATTTCATTTCATAAAAACAATTTATAGTAAAAAAGAATTTAAGATAATCAAACAATAGGTCATTCCTCATGTTTACATCACATAAATGGAGCAATTAATGCATGTTTTACTTTATCTTGTGTATATTTTATCATCTTTAATAGCCTACCTAAGTACTAGTTCAAAAGGTGGATAATGGGAGCAATAGATTCCCGAAGGTATCAAACTATGGATATCTGAAGATATCAAACAATGAACCCAAATGGGGTCAAATAATTGTTCCAACAAGGAATAAACTATAGACCCAAATGAGGCAAAAAAATTGTTCCATTAAGGAACAAGACCCAAACGGGGTAAACTATGGCAATTACGATTGTATCACTCTAGGCATGCCTATCTAATCCACAACTGAACTAAGACTCGCAGGCTTAACCCTTTAAAAACATCTTTCATTTATCACATTCTTTGTTACTTAATACATTATTTGTCTTCAAGCCACAAGTCATAAAGAATGTATATCATTCTCATCATACATCAATGTTGAGCTATAGGCTCCATTACACATGGATACCAGTCATGTCATCACATAGTTGCATCAACATCATTCATTCCTATTGTAGTGGATTACATGATAATGCGCACACAATAGAATATTACTTTTATTGATCCATCTTATCATACTTGATATTATGCATGAAGCCAATTAACCGATTATGGAAGTATAATTCTTGCAACTAAAAATATTCATAGTATTATATGCATGTCCATATATATATATATATATATAAATGTGTGTATGTGTGTGTGTTCGTATAAAGTCAACTTTAATCGTAGCACTACATATCCTATAGGTATTCTTATCTGATCACATAATAAGTCAAACTACTCATCATAGCATTGTAGCATCAATTATGCAACATCAAATTACATAATTCATTGATAATCTCAATGAAATACCTTGTTACAATTTGCCACGAGCAGCTCTCCCATATTACCATAACTCACATCAAAATTTAATTATTTAAAGCAATACTAATGCATTTATGATCCATATAATAGTAATATGCGTAGGTTATCTTATAATGTTAAAGGTCAACACTTGTTCATATTTAGTCCCTTGATTCACTTCGATGGTCTATCAGATTATAGACAACAAGTTATATACTTTACTATAATCATATATATATTTCAATCCTTTTACGAGTATTTTATACCCAGGTAGATTATGTGAGCTTATTTCATCTTAGTCGTTAGCACACTACGGATGGTCATGTGCTAATCGTAATGTATTATAGGCATGAGCAAACATGTGAGCAAGTTATTACACATTACTGCTAATCATTAATTCTTCTTGGGACTCTGAGTGTAACCAAGTTTCTACGATTTCGTAATTTAACATAAATTGTGATGTCCCATTGCTTTTAACTTGGATATGTAACCTTGCGACTATACTCTTATTATCTCTAGGTTATATCATAGTGTTCTCATATAATTGTAGAGGCATATAATTGTGCAATATTTTTGGGCAAAGCCAAATACATGTGTATTACAATTATAATAACATCAAATTCAAGTAATCATTTTCATGTATTCTAACATTAGTATTTATTTGCTAACTTTATTCTCATATAATGTTTCATTTAATCATGTTTAGTGTCATAACTTATCCTCTTTTTATGCTTAAAATGCTTTAAAGTTACTTAAAAAGGTTTTAGACCAACTTTAGTGGCACTATAAGGATTAAAAATCATGGTTGGGTGAAGTACGGAAGTGTCACGTGTCTTGAAGGGTGTCACTACTCATGAAAGGGAGCAAACTTCATGACTCATGCACTTGTTCACGAGTAGCAAATGTCACGAGTTGTGACAGGAGTAACAAGTCATGAACAGTCATAGGCAGTTTTCTGATTATGAATTGTTAGCAATTTTTGACCTAGCAAAAGGCATTTTTAGCAAATATGGTCTTCTAAAAACTTGTTCCATTATGTTTCTAATTCTAAAAAATTAAAAATCATCTTGATATCATTACTATATTTTCTGATATTTACAAAACACTGAGATATGCTCCTAGTAATTAGGCAGCAAACTATTGACGAATTTAAATTGAAATATGGCCTAGCTAGAAACATATTTAGAACTTGGTTTCTTAAGATGAAATATAGGTATGGAAGTATATTTTCAAACACAAAAAGAATCATTCAATTTTTTGTTCCCTAGCTCAACTTATAAGCATAATAGTACAAATAGGTCTATTAGACGTAAAGAAACATTTGACTCATGATGAGACTCACGAGTGAAGCAAGAAGGCTAAACTTCACGACCCATGAAGGGGTTCACGAGTGAAGCAAGAAGACTCATTTTCATGACTCGTGAAATGGCTCGTGAGTGAAGCAAGAGGTCTAACTTTCACGACTCGTGAAAGGGCTCACGAGTGATGCAAAAAGGTTGAATTTCATGACTCGTGAAGGGATTCACGAGTCGGACAAGAATGCATGACTCGTGAAAGGATTCATGAGTCAGTAACCAATGAAGAACAACACATTCATGAGTAACCTAGGGAAAATGGTGCACGAATCGTGAAGAAGTTCACGACTCGGCACCCTAAGCAAACAATATTCCATTCTCATCTTAAAATTCTGATTTACGTATCCAGATAACATAACCCTAATTCCTTTAGTTTCATCTACATACAACAATAATCAATAGCACTCCTACTAACATAATCATTATAATAGTCCCATACCTTATTGAAGCTTCAAATCCAACTCGTTTACTCATGATTTCTTCTTCTCTTTTACTTGATTAGCCTGCTTCTCTCTTCCCCTTACACATGGTGACAATAACAGGATATTGCAATCCCTCATCATCAAACAATCATAAATTAAAAGAAGAGAAAGAATAGATCTTTAAGAGGAAATATTACCTTTGATGTTGGTTCACAAAGCCCAACTCCCTTCTTCATCCCGTAACCAACAAAGAAAAAGAAAAGAGAAAGAGAGAGAGAGAGAGAGAGAGCCAATCCAACTTCTCCCTATGCATATGAGTTCCTTCTCTAAGAAGCTATAAAGGGAGTTAGTGGGGTAAATATCTCCTTAGGTGAATTTCCAAAATTACCTTATTCAATTTAACCCCCCAACAACTTATATTTCTTAACATTTAATCCCCCAAACTTCTAATTTACTTCAACTATGTCCCTCCTTTATCTTAATTTTAACTATACTCAATATACATACATGCTGAAATGATCAAACTACTCCTAATGGGACTTAACTTTGATAATTGCAAAATAATCCAATTTTACCTTAATTAACGATAATCCTCATTAATTAACAATAATCTGATTAGGGCCATGATTGGGTTCTTACAAATCTCTCCTCCTTAAAAGAATTTTGTCCTCGAAATTCAAAACTGATAATCTTTATCTCTGTTGCTAGCCATTCTTACTGTGCTCTAGCTATAAGTAACTATAACCATAAGCATTCTCTATATCCATAATAAATTCGTCACATGTAATCATTTGTATATGCCTCTAATTTCCAAATACTGTTATGCTCGTTGTTTTTCTTATCCTGAGTATCTTAATAACCTTAACATCTTACATCATCATAAATGCCAAAGATTAAGTTCTCTTCTATTCATATGAACTTGTCCTCAAACATCTTAATAAATAATCTAGACATACTTATAATCAATCTTATGCTATACCTCAATCATAAAACATTAAGGCATTTAAGCACTTCCAATACCAAGAGGCGAGAGATATTGATAATTCCTCAGATATTATCTCACAATCTCTGCCAAAATCATGCTAATGGTCCAATATATATCAATCATAGATCAAACACCTAACATATTCATCAAAATGTATGCCATTAAAAATAACACCATGGTATAAACCAATACCATCTTAATCTTTAAGAATAATTCCTTAATTCCTTATTGCCTAGATAAGACTTAACCTGGGCTCTGATACCACTAACTGTAACACCCTAATTCCTTAACCATGGATAATCATCAATCATCATTATACCCAATAGAGGTCAAGTAGAAATAATAATAATAATAATAATAATAACATAGGCCATGATTACATGCCACAACTAATAAATCAACCTATAAATAAGAGGGCCTAACATAATTGGCCAACAATACGTAATAGAATCCTCAACACATCTGCTATCGGCCCGATCCTCTATAGAGCTTAACTTGAACCTACATGAATAAACAAACCCGTGCTAAGCTATAAAGCTTAGTGGGGAATAAAACTCTCTCTATATATAAAGATAACCTCTTTTCATGATTCATCACATAGATGTATAAAACTTTCACAATCACATAGGATAACATATGAGTCTATTATATTCTTTCTTTCATAAATAACATTCTTAGGACAGTCTTCGAACTTACTAATGGGTATCATGTTTAGAATAATTAAATGCATTTTGAAACTCATCTCACTTCCTAAAAGTTTAGCCTTTCATCACTATCACCATCATCTTACCCTTTACTTTTCTTACCTTA
The DNA here is from genome assembly GCA_037975025.1 of Excoecaria agallocha. Classification (NCBI taxonomy): domain Eukaryota; kingdom Viridiplantae; phylum Streptophyta; class Magnoliopsida; order Malpighiales; family Euphorbiaceae; genus Excoecaria; species Excoecaria agallocha. The sequence goes on from CM075806.1 coordinate 30,829,808, forward strand.
GTATAATCATGCATCTTATAATCTTTTTTAATCAATAGGCTAGACATCATAATTATTAATGGTATAAGATTTCCACTTATTGCATTAAATCACATTGTCACCTAAGATAGGCATTCAACATTAATTCATAATATAAAGGCATACTTAAGTCATATAGCATCTACAATTAGTCCTGGTCGGCATAATTACTTTACATATATTATACATTTCTCATATTATATTAGCAAACTTTACATCCTTCATGTTATCTTAGTATGGTAACCTAATTCTCTTACAATCATCATTCTATGTCATGCATTGCACTGGGTTAAATGAATGTTATCATTATGTCTACATGTGGGTGAGCATTTATATATAAATAAACAAACTGGCAGAATTGCATGTGATCATAAAGAACAAGCCTTACATATCATGATTATATGATAAAGTCTCGATGTCACATGTATGCATTTTATGAACATAATACATGAAACTTAGTGCACATGTTATTGTTCATATAACTTCTAGTATAATATTGTACGCTTTAGGGTCCATATAATCTCTGTGGAATCCCATTGGTGGAACCAACGCACACCGGCTCTCATCCGGAAACCTTCCTTAATTTGTATGAGACATCTCAATCATGTATTACATAGATACCCGAAGGTATCAAACTATCGATATCTGAAGCTATCAAATAATGGACCCAAATAGGGTCAAACAATCGTTCCAGCAAAGAACAAACTACAGGTCCAAACGGGGCCAAACAATGGTTCTACTAAGGAACAAGACACAAACAGGGCCAACTATGATAGCTGCGACTATATCCCTCTAGGAATGCCTATCTAATCCACAACTGAACTAAGACTCGCAGGCTTAACCCCTTAAAAACATCTTTGACTCATCACATTCTTTGTTACTTAATACATTATTTGGCTTCAAGCCATAAGTCATAAAGGATGTATATCATTCTCATCATACATCAATGCTGAGCTATAGGCTCTATTACACATGGATACCGGTCATGTCATCACATAGTTGCATCAACATCATTCATTCCTATTATAGTAGATTACATGATGATGCACATGCAATAGAATATTACTTTCATCGATCCATCTCATCATACTTGATACTATGCATGAAGCCAATTAAGCAATTATGGAAGTATAGTTCTTGCAACTAAAAATATTCATAGTATTATATGCATGTCCATATATATATATATATTTTTATGTGTGTGCGCGCGTATAAAGTCAACTTGAAACGTAGCAGTACATACCCTATAGGTACTCATATCTGATCAAATAATAAGTCAAACTACTCATCATAGCATGGTAGCATCAATTATGCAACATCGAATTACATAATTCATTGATAATCTCAATGACATACCTTGTTACAATTTGCCGCCAGCAGCTCTTCCATATTATCATAACTCACATCAAAATTTAATTATTTAAAGCAATACTCATGCATTTATGATCCATATAGTAGTAATATACGTAGGTTGTCTTACAATGTTAAAGGTCAACACCTGTTCATATTTAGTCCCTTGATTCACTTTGACGGTCTATCATATTATAGACAACAAGTTATATACTTTAACATAATCATATAAATATTTTAATCCTCTTACATGTATTTTATACCCAGGTAGATTATGTGAGCTTATTTCATCTTAGTTGTTAGCACACTACGAATGCTCATATGCTAATCATAATTTATTATAGACATGAGCAAATAGGTGAGCAAGTTATTACACATTATTGCTAATCATTAATTCTTCTTGTGACTCTAAGTGTAATAAAGCTTCTACGATTTCATAATTTAACATAATTTGTGATGTCCCACTTCTTTTAACATGGACATGTAACATTGCGACTATACTCTTATTATCTCTAGGTTGTATAATAGTGTTCTCATATCAATGTAGAGAAATATCAATGTGCAATGTTTTTGGGCAAAGCCAAATCACATGTGTATTACCATTATAATACCATAAAATTCAAGTAATCATTTTCATGTATTATAACATTAGTATTCATTTACTAACTTTATTCTCATATCATTTAATCATGTTTAGTGTCATAACTTATCCATATTTTATGCTTAAAATGCTTTAAAGTTATTTAAAAAGGTTTTAGATGGTATACTTTATTTTTCTATAAGCTTAAATACCGCAAGTGTACGACGTGCAAGTTATAGTACTTCAGATATCGATCCCACGAGAAAATGTTGATTTAACCTACCTACTATTACTACTCAATTTTAATATTATTTACGATGTTCATAAGTGGAAATTAATTCTAACTACTTTATTGCATAAAATTAATTAATTCCTTGTTAAATATAATCAAAGAAGATAATAAATATAATGAAATTAAATAATCATGCACTTGATACCATTATTTTAATTATAAGTTTGAATCTTATTAGTAAGTCAAGTTAGAATATATTTTTAATCCACTCTCTCGACATGAATTAGATTGCCTAAGACATGCAATTAAAGTGCTAATCCTCAACTCTCGTTAATGAACTAGTTGATTTTAATTACATATTTTAAGATTATCTACCAACCTATAGCAATTATCTCCATATGTGATCTCTCTAACTATGCTTTGATAATGAATTTCCTATTAAATTTCAATAAGACGTTGCTCTCGCTAACTCCCTTATTTATGACCATTATGATGATTTTCAGAAAAGGAATTGCCATCTAAGGTATTTTTCCTTAACCTATAATGATACTAATAAAATTTTAATAGCAAATTCTACATTCAAAGATTAATAAAGTAAATGGAAATAGAAAATTGCTCATATATAATCAAATGCCAATATAATATTCATTTAAAAGATTACAAGGAAGAAACTAAAAAGTAAGAATAAGAAGAAGGGGATCTCTAAACCCTTTTCCCTTCACAAAAGGTGTCTTCTCCCTTGCTTTGTCTCCTTCTTCAACTCATGAAAATTAAAACAGAAGTACTAAAGAAAATTATAGTTCTTAAGATCACAATATCAAATTCTCAAAAAATTCCTTTCCTTTAAAAATCTGTTCACTTGGCACATATATGTGCCTCTCTAAAAGATATGGCTCTTGAAAGATAACTTTTTACAAAAGTTGTACTTAGTGGTGAAAAATTGCATCTCTTTAAAAGTTTAACTCCTCATCCGTCCTGTGTCACACTCGCAACATGACATGTCCACGCTTGGCTGGCTCTGTTGGCTGTTGCGAACTTTCTTGCATTGTCGCCCTCGTGACAATGCACGTTTTTAGCTGGCCTGGCTCTCTTCCCCACTTGCTGTCGCGAGCTCTCTTGTTTTTTCACGCTTGCAATAACTCCCTTGTTTCTCTCATTCCTCTCCTTCCAAATAACTCTTTTAATCCTTAAATCATCTCCCTTCTCCTACAATACAAATAAAACATCCACAAACACACAAAACATAAGAAAGCAATAAAATATAGATAAAATACCAAAATAATAAATACAATACTAAACAAAACTACACATTAAAGCACAATATTTATGAGCTTTTCAAAATCATATCAATTCACCACATTTAAACTTTTGCTTGTCCTCAAGCAAAAATTCAAGTTGCTATAATCCATTAAAGCTCAAACATTTAAATAAAACATAAAACATGGAATATGAGTTTATCCTTCTTGAGATTCTTAAAAATTAACACATGCAAGGTTTCTTTAACATTTGAATTATTGAGTTAATGTCAACACATACCAAAACAAAATCTTGGATCTATAAGATTTAATTCTCACATGCCCCCAATAAGATAAACAAGAGAATGTAAAGTACAATTATATAAAGCTCTTAAAAACCTTATTTCTAACAACATGTAGTCTAACCTAGCAAGTAATACAAAATTGTAGAGCTGTTCTCTCATAATTTGTGCCTTACACCACTCAAGTGTTTAGTAGATAGTGTTTAACTCATATTTCCTCTTGTACCACCACATACCATAAGCTTGTATTAATTAAAAATCTCCATCACTAGCATAAAATAATGCACAAAATCAAAAAGGTCTTCAAAGGGTTGTAGCTTGGCTTAGGTTAGGATAGGAACAATTTTGGGTTAAGTAGCTCATTTATGTGGAAAACATAACAAATACTCAAACAAGTAAGACTTCATATTGCAAAAGTTACACTAAAGCATGATATCTATCTTTCCTAATGAAATTTCCATATCCCCTTACAAAGATTCTTCAATTCCCACTAGTTTTCACCTATGCTCAACTTTAACTAGTTGCTTCTCTTACTTTTGTTTTCATTCTTTTTTAAAGCAAACTAGTGTAGTAGTTTTCTTTTTCTTTTCTTTTTTTTTTCTTTTTTTATTATTATTTTTTTTAAACTAATGAACCTTAAACTTAAGGGAATAAAATTGAGTCATAAGTAATTCATGCTTACAAAATATCAATACTTTGTCTTACTCATCAAAGCATTACTACATCTTCCATATAACGGTTATAAAAGAAAGTTTAATTCATTAGAAATTGGCGTAGGGCTAAAAATAAGCTTAAGGATAAAATGGTTTAGGCTCAAAAATGGCTACCTAAAGTCAAAAAGGGTAGTTGTTTAAGCAAGCTAAAATAGGTTACTTCTAATCCCCTTATCATTTCTCATGCATATTATATACTAAATGTGATCTCAAAAATTATCTAACACAAGTTTTAGAGGAATGAATACAAGAGGAATTCTCTCAATAAAAATTTTAATGTGTTAAGGCTCAAAAGCTCACCATGGTTGTGACAAAACTCTACATCAAGTAAAAATCACTATTCCAAAGCACATATTCAAAGAAACTTGGCCTAAAAGAGATATATACCAAAGTACTTTACCTAAACATGCCTATCCATAGAAGCATAATCATATTAAAAAAAAGATCCTTAATTCTAAGTTAGTAGATGTATTCAATAGACTCATAATTAACTAAGCAAAGATTACCTACATATGTTACTAGGCAATAACCTCAAAAAGAATAACTCCATAACACAATAGAACAAAACATAAAAATTTAAAGCTAATCCTATAGACAAACTAGCAACTAGCTTCCCCACACTTAAAGGACACAATATCCTCATTATGTAAGGAAGACACCATAAAAACAAACATACCACACAAACAAAAATGCAACACAAACATGCACGAAAACATAAGAAAAATTAAAAATAGGAGAGGCAAACATTACTCAATTGGTCCACTTGGGGACCCTGATGGAGAAGAAGTGAAAGGAATGTTCTTATGGCGGAAGAATGAAAGGAGCATGCAGATGAGGGTTTATGACTTTTGTGCATTTGTTTTATAGTTGCCTTAAGGGAATCCATTCGGGCTGCCATGCTTTGATTTGCAGCCTCAATGCCATCCAAACGAGACATGACTTGCTGCAATCCAACAACCTCTCCTTGCTCAGTACCAAAACGTGGCTCACCACTATCATTGCATCCAAAACCTGAATCACTAGCAGGGGTAGCTTCATCTTCATCATCAGCACCATCTGAATCACCAGATGCTGTAGCAGTTGACTTTTCAGGTGCTTTCCCTTTTTCCTTGTCACAACTACTACTCGTTTCCTATGCAAAACATGAAAGAAACTGCGGAGGCCAAGTGCCTCTATCTAAAACATGGGAATTACGCAAATAACGAATATCCATTAAAGTGACACGCTCATTTTCATCCAAAACAAAATTGTCCAAGTCACCTAAACACCCTAAAATGATGCATGTTACCACGTGACACATCCCTACCATTTTAGTTTTAGCAATGGACGCATGATATAACCCATCAAAGATAAAGTCAATTGAACATGGTGTTTTACGTGACATCAACAAATTAAGCACAAACAAATCTTTAGTTTGAACCTTTGTGCTTTCAACTTGACCAAATAATGCATGACATAGATATTTATGAAATAAGAATATAGCATTATCCTTAATAAGTCTATTTGATGCATTTTTGTTATTGAATTCTTTTAAGCCAGTTACGTAGTCCAAATGGGCAGTTGATGAAACAAATTGGCATTAAAATGTTTTCCATTCAAAGGAAAACCAAACCAAGCATGCATTTCTTCAAAACCAAAAATAAATTTAGCACCCTGGTGTCTAAATTTGAATTGAGTCTTTTTATTATCCACATATTCCAAGGTGACAAAAAATTCCATAGGCCAATCTTTCCTAATAGGCAAATTCATACAATAAATTTTTTCCCATTTCATGTATTTGACATACTTATCAAATTGGGTAGTGAGACCTAAATCCTTAATCAACTCATTGTCTAGATGCAACCTACCCACATATGTTTTTGTGTCAAAAAATTTAAACTTTTTTCCTTCATCTTCAGAGTATATAGGAAAGGGACACTCAAACCTGGCTTGAAGATAATCAAAAGGCGGCGTTGGCAGAGAACTTGGCTCGATGATAGCTTGCTTATCCTTGCGGCCTATGGACTTGGTGCGAACCATTATGAAAATCTTGTCTAACCCAAGCTAAAATCACAAAAACAGGTGAGGAAGAAAGAAGAAAAACAGAATCCCAGCAAAAATTCCTACAAAATCAAGTAAAAAGAAAAGAGAAAGAGGAAAAGAAATATTTGAGAGAACTTTTAAAGGTGAAAATCGGAGAACAGCTGAATGAGGAAGGTGAAGGGTTGAAACTAGGGTTTTAGCTATTTATAGGAGAAGGTGAAAAGGCAGCTAAAAGTCTCAAAAATTCAAATCCTGTGTCCTCTCGCGACCTCGTGACATCATCACGCTCGCAACAAGACACGGTATTTGAACCTAGCAAGCTTCCGAAGCATGTCACGCTCACGACATAACCTAAATGCCTAATCCTCCTATTCATAAGTCGCGATCGCGATGGTGCCGCGCTAACGACAGAACCCTAATGCCCATACCATGATGAAACAATCGCAAGGGCGATTATGTCGTGCTTGTGATAGTCCTGTGATCTGTCCCACATATCCATGTCGTGCTCACGACAAGGATGTTACTTCATGCTTAAAATTTTTAGCTTTTTTTTTAATGGAAATAGAAAATAATAGATTACACAAATAAATCAAACATAAATACCTATAAAATAAAAATAAAAATGTGTAAGTATCCTAAATAATTAATAAACAAAGAAAAATAAAATTATTCACTTAAAAAGGAAACAATAGAAAGTAAAAAGATATGAATAACACTAAGCCAATTTTAAAGAGATAAAAGATACCTCTTTACCCTCATATGCTCCATCAAAATATATTTTACATCGATTCCCATTAACTTTAAACAAGTCTCCTTTACTATTTTTTAGTTCTAGATATCCATGGTCAAAAACTTGAGTTACTTCAAAAGGTCCACTCCATCTAGATCTAAATTTTCCAGGGAATAATTTCAAGCGAGAATTGAAAAGTAGAACCTTATCCCCACTCTTAAAGCTTTTATACTTAATATGAGCATCATGCCATTTCTTAGACCTTTCCTTATATAAACGTGCATTTTCGTAAGCAAAAAGACGCAATTTATCAAGTTCATTTAATTGCAAACATCTTTTTAACCCAGCATCTTTCATGTCATAATTCAAGGTCTTGATTGTCGAATATGCCCTATGTTCTAACTCAACAGGAAGATGACATGCTTTCCCATACACTAACCTATAGGGAGTCATTCCAATAGGTGCTTTGAAAGCAGTCCTATATGCCCATAATGCATCATCAAGCTTATGCGTCCAATCTTTTCTAGAATTAGAAATAGTTTTTTCTAAAATCCATTTAAGTTCTCTATTGGACACCTCAACTTGATCGCGGGTTTATGGGTGATATAGAGTAGCTACTCTATGGTGGACACCATACTTATGAAATAAAGATGCAAAAGAGCAATTAATGAAATGCATACCTCCATCACTTATGATAGCCCATCGTACTCCAAACCGTGAAAAGAGTTTCTTCAAAAATGAAATCACTACCTTTGAATCATTGGTTGGTAAAGCTTCAGCTTCAACCCATTTTGAGATATAGTCTACCCTAACCAATATATAAGATTTCCCAAATAATATAGAAAATGGACCCATAAAGTCTATCCCCCACACATCAAAAATTTCAACCTCCAAAATATTATTCAAGGGCATCTCATCTCTCTTCCCTATGTTACCTTCCCTTTGACACTTATCACATCTAGCTACAAAAGTCTTAGCATAATTAAAAAGGGTAGGCCAATAAAAACCACTCTCTAGCATCCTAGAAGCAAATTTTGCTCCACCATTATGCCCCGAATACAATGATGAATGACAATGAGCTAAAATATCCACAGTTTCCTCCTCACTCACACACCTTCTTATAACACCATCCCCACTTATCCTAAATAAATAGGGCACCTCCCAAAGATAGTTTTTAACATCACTAAAAAACTTCTTTTTCTGTTGCCATGTCAATCCATAAGGGATGATTCCTGCAGCAAGAAAGTTAGCAAAATCTGCAAACCAAGGCATATGCTTATAATTTATTGACATAAGAGATTCATCTGGACAAGATTCATTGATTTCATGACTACTCCTTAGTGGTCCTTCAGCATTTTCTAACCTAGATAAGTGATCCGCTACTAAGTTTTTAGAGCCTTTCTTATCTTTAATTTCTAGATCAAATTATTGCAATAAAAGAACCCAACGAATCAACCTTGGTTTAACATCTTTCTTAGCAAACAAATATCTCAAAGCTGCGTGATCCGTATATATTATGACTTTAGATCCTAATAAATAAGACCTAAACTTATCACATGCATAGACAACCGCCATCATCTCTTTTTCAGTGGTAGTATAATTCACTTGAGGCAGTGACAAAGTATGACTGGCATAGTAAATCACATGCAAATGCTTACCAATCCTTTGACCTAACACACAACCTATTACTAAGTCACTTGCATCACACAAAATTTCAAAAGGTAACTCTAAATTAGGAGAAGTGATTATAGGTGCAGTTATAAAGGCTTCCTTTAAAGAATTAAAATCATGCATACAAACATCTAAAAATTCAAAAGGCACTTCCTTAACCAACAAATTAGTTAAAGGCTTAGCTATTAGTGAAAAATCCTTAATGAATCGTGTATAAAAACCAGCATGTCCTAAGAATGATCTAATGCCCTTAAGTGTAGTGGGTGGAGGTAATTTCTCAATCACTTCAACCTTTACTCTATCCACTTCAATGCCCCTACTGGAAATTTTATGGCCATGGACTATACCCTCATAAACCATGAAGTCACACGTTTCCCAATTAAGCACTAGGTTAGTCTCCTCACACCTAGCCAACACTCTATCCAAATTATTTAAACATAACTCAAATGAGTCTCCATACACTGAAAAATCATCCATGAAAACTTCCATGATGTTCTCAATCATATCCCCAAAGATAGAGGTTATGCATCTTTGAAAGTCGCGGGTGCATTACATAACCCAAAAGGCATACGTCTATAGGCAAAAGTGCCATATGGACAAGTAAAAGTAGTCTTTTCCTGGTCACTAGGGTATATAAAAATATGAAAATAGCCAGAATACCCATCCAAAAAGCAATAATGAGAATGCCCAGCTACCCTTTCCAACATTTAATAATGAAGGGCAAGGGAAAGTGATCCTTCCTAGTAGCTGAATTTAACTTCCTATAATCAATACAAACCCTCCAACCCATGGTGGTTCTAGTAGGAATCAACTCCCCATTCTCATTCCTAACTACCGTCATACCTATTTTCTTAGGTACACAATGTATTGGGATCACCCAAGCACTATTCAAAATAGGATAGATAATTTTAGTATATAATAATTTTAGGACCTCTTTCTTAACTACCTCTTTCATATTCGGGTTAAGTATCCTTTTCCTATCTGCCCTAGGTTGACATTCATCTATCATATTAATCCTATGCAAGACAACATGAGGACTAATTCCTTGCAAATCCAAAATTTGCCAACCTATACTATTTATTCTCTTTTTAACCACCTGTACTAGCAAAAATTCCTGATTATTAGTAAGTTTATTAGACACAATGATAGGTAAAGTATGATTTAAACCAAGAAATGTATACTTCAAATGACTAGGTAACTCTTTCAACTCTACCACATGAGGACTTACTATTGAAGGTGGTATAGGTGCATCATTTCGATATAAGCGTTCTGGCCTTGCACTCTCTTGCTCTTCCTTCCCACTAACTTCTTCCTTAATTATCTCCTCATCTACACCTTCTTCATTAAACACTACTGCAACACAAGCATCAATGACATCTATTCTCATGCAGATATTTTCCTCCATAGGGTATCTTAGTGCCCTATCCATGCGATATTTTACACTATCATCCCCCACTCTCAAAATTAATGAACCCTCATAGACATCAACCAATGCCCTACCTGTTCTCATGAAAGGTCTCCCTAATATCAATGGGCATTTCACATCATAAGTAAAATCTTGGATAACAAAATTAGTAGGCAAAATAAATTTGTCAACTTTCACTAACACATCCTCCACTATGCCATATGGTTTCTTAATAGATTGGTCAGCTAGTTGTAAAACCATTGAAGTAGGTTTAACATAATCTAACCCTAACTTCTTGAAAATAGATAATGGCATAAGGTTAATGCTGGGCCCCAAATTGCATAAACACTTAGGAAACTCAACATCTCCTAACATGCATGAAATGGTAAAACTACCATTATCTTTTAGATTAGTCGGAAAGTTATTTGTGATAATATAACTAGATGCCTCAGTCAATTCTATAGTTGAAACATCTTCCCAACTTCTTTTCCTTGCAATTAAATCTTTAAGAAACTTTTCATAATTAGAAATTTGTGTTATAGCCTCAACAAAATTTAAATTTATATTCGCATGCTTCCATTTATCAAGAAAAGATTGAAATTGCTTATCTTGATTCTCTTGCTTCAACCGTTGTGGAAATGGTGGTCGTGGCTGAAGAACCTATGAAATTTTTCCTTGTGCAACACCATCCGTTGCGCTCGTGACAGGTGTCATGCTCGTGATAGAAGACTGTTCTAATGTAACTGGCGCGCTCGCGATAGCTGCCTCACTCGCGATGGTTATGGCTTCCTTTCCTGTCGCGCTCGTGACACCAAACTCAACTTGCTTATTAATTTCCTGCACATTACCAAACTTGTTAGTCGTAACAAATTCATTAGTGTAAGACTTCCCTGACCTCAAATTAATTACCTTTAAATGTTCTCTTGAGTTGTCCTCCGTATTGCTTGGAATTGTGATGGAAGAGCCTTAGCAATTTACCCCAATTGAACTTCCAAATTATGAATGGAAAAAGCTTGATTCTTGGTTATTTGTTCAAACTTAGAGTCCATCCTCTTTTGGGCCTCCTCTTGAGCATTAAACTTCATATTTATGCCCTCTAAAAACCTATCCATCTTAACTTCGAAGCCACCAAATCTATCTTGTGGTTGTTGAAACCCCACAGTCCTATTTTGGTTGTTACAATTCCCCCAAGAAAATTTCGGGTGGTTCCTCCAATCGGGGTTATAAGTGTTTGAATATGGGTTTCCTCTTCCTTGCCCTTGGATGAAACTAACTTGTTCTTCCGTACTAGCCATACCAAAATTACACCCTTCACTTCCATGGCCTAATTGACCACAAATAATGCACTCAGTTTGTGGAGTTCCTCCCACTCCTAGACTATTAATCTTTTGGGTTAATGTAGCTACTTGGGCTTGCAAGGCTACAACAGAATCTATTGAATTGACCCCCTAGTATTAGCATTGGAATTAGAATTAGGGTCACTTACTCTCTCAGTTGGCCACATACAATTATTCATGGACATTTCCTCCAATAACTCAAACACAGCCTCCGTTGTTTTCCTTATAAGAGATCCCCCAGCTATAACATCAATAGTGCCTCGAGTAGTTGGATTCACACCATTATAGAATGTTTGCATCAGCAACTCCTTTGGTAGATTACGATGTGGGCAACATCGCTGCAATTCTTTGAACATTTCCCATGCCTCATACAAAGATTCAGTGCCATATTGAAAAAAAATGGTGATATCCTTGATAATTTTTGAAGTTTTTGCTAGGGGAAAATATTTTGATAAAAAGGCTTAGGCTAGTTGGTCCCAAGTTGTTATTGAACCCCTAGTAAGGGAATTTAACCAAGCTTTTGCTTTGTCCTTTAATGTAAAAGGAAAAAGCCTAAGTTTAATCGCATCTGCCGAAATCCCATTAATTTTGAAGGTATCACAGATTTCTAAGAAGTTTGCCAAATGAGCATTGGGATCTTCATTTGCCAAACCATAGAACTGTATACTATTTTGAATCATTTGTAACAATGATTGTTTTATCTCAAATTGGTTTGCGTTTACCGTTGGTCTTACCACACCTTGTTGTGCTCCACTTAATGCTGGCGTGGCAAAGTCCATTAATCGTGGTGGATTCTCTTCTTCAGCCATAGTAATTCTTCTAATCCAATTCTTCTTTTTATTAGACTTGCGGTTACTCAAAAGAAATCTCTCTATCTCTAGATTCAACGGTTCAAGTTCTTCTTGCGAACTCTTTGTACGCGGCATGAACTGTCAAATCCTGAAATTACACAATAAAACAAACAAACAAATACTAATTAAATATCGTAATCCAAAATCCTAAATCAATATTCATAATGCAATAATTAAATCAAATAGTTCCCCGGTAACGGCGCCAAAAACTTGGTATACTTTTCTTTTTCTATAAGCTTAAATACCTATAACCTATAATGATACTAATAAAATTTTAATAGCAAATTCTACATTCAAAGAATAATAAAGTAAATGGAAATAGAAAATTGTTTATATATAATCAAATTCCAACATAATATTCATTTAAAAGATTACATGGAAGAAACTAAAAAGTAAGAATAAGAAGAAAGGGATCTCTTAACCCTTTTCCCTTCACAAAAGATGTTTTCTCCCTTGCTTTGTCTCCTTCTTCAACTCATGAAAATTAAAACAAAAGTACTAAAGAAAACTATAGTTGTTAAGATCACAATATAAAATTCTCAAAAAATTCCTCTCCTTTAAAAATTTGTTCACTTGGCATATATATATGCCTCTCTAAAAGATATGGCTCTTCAGAGATAACTTTTCACAAAAGTTGTACTTGGTGGTGAAAATTTGCATCTCTTCAAAAGTTTAACTCCTCATCCGTCTTGTGTCATGCTCGTGACAAGACATGCCCACGCTTGGCTGGCTTCACCGACTATAGCGAGCTTTCTTGCATTATCGCCCTCGCGACAATACATGCTTCTAGCTGGCTTGGCTCTCTTTCCCGCTTGTTGTCGCGAGCTCTCTTGCTTTATCGCGCTTGCGACAACTCCCTTGTTTCTCTCATTCCCATCCTTCCAATTAACTCTTTTAATCCTCAAATCATCTCCCTTCTCCTACAATAAAAATAAAATATCCACAAACACACAAAACACATGGAAGCAACAAAATATAGATAAAATACAAAAATAATAAACACAATACTAAACAAAACTACACATTAAAGCACAATATTTATGAGCTTTTCAAACTCATATCATTAGACCAACTTTTGTGACACTCTAAGGCTTAAAAATCATGGTTAGGTGAAGTAGGAAAGTGTCACGAGTCATGAAGGGTGTCACTACTCGTGAAAGGGAGCAAACTTCATGACTCATGCACTTGGTCACGAGTCGTGACAAGAGTCACGAGTTGTGAACAGTCATTGGAAGTTTTTTATTTTTTACTTGTAAGCGATTTGTGACCTAGCAAAAGGCATTTTTAGTAACTATGGTCTTCTACAAACTTGTTCCATTATGTTTCTAATTTCTAAAAAATCAAAAATAATCTTGATATCATTCTTATATTTTCAGATATTTACAAAACACTGAGGTCTGCTCCTAGTTACTAGGCAGCAAACTATTCTAGAATTCAAACAAAAATATGGCCTAGTTAAAGACGCATTTAGAACTTGGATTCTTCATATGAAATATAGGTGTGGAAGTATATTTTCAAATTCAAAAAAAATCATTCATGTTGGTGTTCTGTAGCTTAACTTATAAGCAAAACAATCCAAATAGGTCTATTAGTTATAAAGAAATGTTTGACTCGTGAAGAGACTCACGAGTGAAGCAAGAAGGCTAAACTTCATGACTCGTGAAGCGGTTCATGAGTGAAGCAAGAAGACTCATTTTCACGACTCGTGAAAGGGCTCATAAGTGAAGCAAGAGGTATAACTTTCATGACGCGTGAAAGGGCTCACGAGTGAAGCAAGAAGGTTAAATTTCACGACTCGTGAAGGGATTCACAAGTCGGAAAAGAATGCATGACTCGTGAAAGGATTCACGAGTCAGTAACCAAAGTGGAATAACACATTCAAGAATGACCTAGGGCAAGTGGTTCATGACTCATGAATAAGTTCATGACTCGGCACCCTAACCAAACAGTCTTCCATTATAATCTTAAAATCCCGATTTACATATCCAAATAACATAACCCTAATTCCTTTAGTTTTATCTACATACAACAATAATCAACAACACTCCCATTCACATAATCATCATAATAGTCCCATACCTTATTAAAGCTTCAAATCCAACTCCTTTACTCACGATTTATTTCTTCTCTTTTACTTGATTTGTCTGCTTCTCTCTTCTCCTTACACATGGTGACAATAACAGGATATTGTAATCCCTCATCATCAAAAAATCATAAATTAAAAGAAGAGAAAAAAGAGATCTTCAAGGGAAAATATTACCTTTGATGTTGGTTCACAAACCCCAACACCCTTCTTCAACTTGTAACCAATAGAGAAAAAGAAAAGAGAAAGAGAGAGAGAGAGTGCAAATCAAACTTCTCCCCATGCCCATGAGTTCCTTCTCAAAGAAGCTATAAAGGGAGTTAGTGGGGTACATATCTCTTTAGATGAATTTCCAAAATTAACCTTATTCAATTTAATCCCAATAATTTATATTTCTTAACATTTAATCCCCCAAACTTCTAATTTACTTCAACTATATCCCTCTTGTATCTTAATTTTAACCGTACTCAATATACATTTATGATGAAATTATCAAACTACCCCTAATTGGACTTAACTTCGATAATTGCAAAATAATCCAATTTTGCCTTGATTAACGGTAATCCTCAATAATTATCAATAATCTAATTAGGGCCGTGATTGGATACTTACATATATACATATATACATTCATATATATATATATATATATATATATATATATATATATATATATATAGACATTTTAACGTATAGACATCTTATAGAACTATAACATATAAACATGATTACATTTGATCAATGAAGCAAATAATAACATAAATTTATCATTCATATACTTTGATAAGTAGTCATGCTTATAGCTTACAATGTGACATTATTTTATATGTTCCATGAACTTACCTCTTTCTCTTTAATATGTTACTTTTTAATAGGAAAAGAACTTAAGATGCTTAAGATGTTTTTTGCATATAAACAAAAATTATATTGTAACGATGCTTGAATTCATTAAGGATGCTTAAGTGTATCCTAAACATACATGTAAAAATTATGGTAAGTTCTTGCAATACTTTTGCATAATGATCGATTTCCAAACTTTTATTTAAAGTTTTTTTTGACCCACTAAAATCAATTTCTAACCAAATGATCTTCTACAAACATGATCCCATATGTTTATATTTTCAGGAACATTAAATATCACATCAATATCATTTCTACAATTTAAGATATTGCAAAACCATGAAGAATTGTGCTTGGAAAATAATGCTGCCATTAATTCCGAATTCATGCCATATTTTGACTTCTTTAAAGGTAAAATTGGACATTCTTTCTTCATAGAACTTGTAGATATATAAGTCTAGTTTAAAAAAAATTGGATTGACATAATTTTGACTGCTATAAAAAGAGATACAATCAATTTACGAAAATTTGTTCCTATTCTTTAAACCACAGTTCACTGGTTTTTATCATCACTTAGAAAATTCATATTATAAAATAGGTACATAATCTTAAGAACATTCCTTCATGAAAGTTGTGCTCATATGAATCTACTTTAACAAAATTTTGTCTCAAAGGATTTTGACCTCTCCAAAAAAATGTATAGCAATAATTCAAGAACACAATCCTAACAACTAGTAGCATCTCAAAATGAACTTCAAGTTAATTGTAAGGATACTTAAAGGCAAAATCAAACTTTTGTTTCTTATATAAAAATAAAATTTCGATGTTGTAAGTTTAATTACCAACTATAATTACCCAAACTAGAGTTATAAAATTTGAGATATTCTTAGAAAATAGAAGCTGGTTCTTAATTAACCAGCCCGAATTTCTACTTCTTAATTCATCAACAAATCAAAACATTCAAGATATAATCCTTTAGATTTCCCTTGAATACTATAATATCGATCCAAAATACATTCCATTACACATTTTATCAACATTTCCTGTAGTTAAGTCCATATACTAGATGAGTAAAAATCCCAAACCCTTAATGGAATACCAAATCTTCCATCAAGACTTCTTTCTATTGACTTCTTTTTCTTCTTTTCTTGCTATTGCATTTCTTGAAGATTCCTCATCTTAAAGCCTCACATGCAACTTCCAACAATTCAAGAGTATTCTAATTAGTTAAGAAACATAATTTATCAAGAGAAAGAAGAAAAAAGAGATATGTTGATGGATTTTACAAGAGTGAGAAAATAGGGATTACACTTTTTAGTGAAAGATGAAGGGAAGAATGAATATTTGCATTTGTTTCTCTTTTTTTCCATACCAAAATCTTTCTCCTTATCTCAAGAAATAAGAAAATGTTTTCTCTCTCTAATATACAAAGTTCTAGCACTTAAATAGAAGGGCAAAGAATTCTTATGCTCCCTCATCCATTTGCATGTTAGAAATGTGTCCCTATTTGTTTTGTCTTTCCAATTTGACCCTATGATTACTTTCTTTTCTTCAATTACACACCATCTTCCTTTATTTTCTTAATATTTCCCACGAATACATAATTATATCATATTTGACCACTTAACTAAAATTTCTTTCGAATTGCACCCTTGTATACCTAATTTTACTTGACTCTCTAACCTTCTACCACATGAGACCATTATTCCACAAGGTCTTAAATTATAATAATTCCTTTAATTAAGCTTGATTAGATATTAATAACATGACAACGCTCTTAAATTCTACTAAGGCCTATTTTTGGTCCTTACAATTGTATTGACAATGTCATATGTTATAAGAAGAATGGTAAGCATATTGAATTGTATCTCAAGTGTAAATAAATATAAGGGACATGACATATTGAAATTGTTGTATACTTTAATGTGTTTATCAGCTCAATGACAAAAAATGCACTAAGTATAATATTATCAAGTGATTAAAGATTTATTGAGAGCCTGAATTTCACACAGTGGAGAATAAATATGCATGCTATAACAGATAGTGATTGTAGCTTATAGAGTTGGCATCGAATGCTGCTTAGTGTTTCGATACCTTTTATCATCTAGTGATTTGAGGTTATTATGTGTTTGACATTGCTTACCAGTATATAGTGTTTATTCCTGTTATCAACAATTAATTGGAATTCAGTTGATAAAAGGGATCTAATTGATGAATAACTATGAATGATTAAAAGTGTAAATGTTTTATGCCTTCTTGTAATGATACTTTTTCTTATTGATATTGTTTGTGTGATTGATAAATTGTATTGAGGTGTTACTTAGTGCATGTAACTATTATGGTGAATGTATATGTGCTATGATATGATAAGGTATGTTAATTATTCAATGCTATTATGTAATGCATATTGGCATGTTGCATTAATTGTATTTGATACTTCATTAAGAAGTTGATTGCATTGTTTTACCCCACTAAGCCATTGCTTAGCACGGGTGTTCTTCTCATACAGGTACATAAGTGTAGAATAGAAGTGTTGTGAACACCCTCTCTACAGCGTATGCCAATCCTCTAACATATAAAATGCATGAACTATAATCAAGGAATTAATCTTTACTTAACAACACTAAACCAAAATCTTAGGGGAAATTTAAACCACAACATATAAACAATTCTATTATATTTTAAACTTACATATAAGCCCTTTAATAATTATATTAAGCCATATACTAAACATCCATTATATAAAAAATTTCCAGTATAAATTAAAAAAAATAGAACTATACGCTTGTAGTTTTTCTCTTGTGTTTGCCATCCAACTGCAGATATCATACTTGAGTAGAAGTCCTATCCTGGCAACCTATATGGATAAAAACACGTGCTAAGCTATAAAACTTAGTGGGGAATGAAAAATATGTTACGAACCTCAATCAAGAGCCGACAAACAAACATATACACTTAAAACATAAAATTTTAAAAAATATGGTTATTATATTAAACAATAGGTGTTATGTTATTGGAATTATAGAACATTGAATAATCACTTTAATCATTATATCCAAACTCCCATTATTTATTAATTTCTTACTTGTCAAATTTCATGATTGTCTTAAACTTTTCCATATAGCTCCAAAAATCATATGCTACAAGTTAACTTCCTTATTTCAAATAATTCACTTTCTAATTAAGGTGTTTAATACTTAACTTCTGCATATGTTTAATCAAATTATACTTATAGGAGATTCATACCGATAATTATCACATTCTAAGTTAATTAACTTGATCCATAAACAAAAAGATATATTCTCATATATCAAGTAAAGTGTATATAAACATATGTATACATTACTATTCTAAGTATCCATCACATTTATTCATAGACTTAATGTTCTCATAATCCATGTAACAAGTCATATAATAACAACCTTAATTAATTATTATCCTTATTATGCTAGTTCATTCTTTAATTGGGTACTACTCGGATTTCCTAAAGCATCGCAATATTATCATTATACTTCTATCTCAAACATATATTGAATTCACATGTTGTGAGTTCATAATTGGTTTTTATTTACAAGAAAAGAAACACACATATCTCTCATATCATTTCACAATATAAAATAAGAAACATGTGGTTATAATTAATACATATTGGTCCATAAAGCTATTGAGAAACATCAACAATAAGTTTATAATTCTTTTAAGTTAATATGCAATAAGTTACGTATAATTTCTCAATAGAACGTAAGGAACGAATAGTTATAATCAAAACATGTAAGCCAATGCAACTTTTTAAAGGCATCATCAATCGTAAGTACATATAGATATATCTTATGCTCCTAGGTATTTGAAACACATGAATTTACTTTCTCAATTTTTAAGATTTCAAATGCGAGGAGTCACATAGGTCATCTAACAACATTAAGCAAGCAATCTATAACTCTGGGGAAAATATATTCAGCAATATAATTAAGGAAAAAGCATGAACAATGCATAAGTTCACTATGCATATGGCTTATAATTTAGGTATTTACATGTGATCCTATATGCTATAAATATACATATATAAAGTATAGTCTCTATTAATATCATGTAAAACACACTCTATAAGATCTCATATAAAAATTAAGATCAATCAAAAACTATCATATTACTTTATCTTTTACTATTACTTTAATGCTTTATTTATTTAGTATTGAGCCTACATATATCAAAAGAAGTTGATAACGAGTTATACAGTAGCACCCAAAGGTATGAATAAGATACCCAAAGGTAATAAAAGGTAGCCACTTAATGGAGTAAAATAAAATGATAGATCGATCAAGCAAACTCAAATGAAGTCGGGTAACAACTCAAATAGGGCTATTTATGAACCTAACGGGACCATCTCTAGATTTTATAACCCAAATGGGGTCAAAACTATACTAAAGCAATTGCAAATTACCCTTATAGGCATACCTATCTATCTACATCAAAGACATAATGCAGGTAATTCAATCTCTTTGTTTTATCTTTCTACACTATAGTCTTTTCACATCACACACATATAGATATTCATATATATACATATGTATAGTTATGTGCAAGTTATATCTTATACATATTCATGTATAACTTTCTATAAATGTAATAGTGTAAGTACCAATGATACCTAACATCATGCTATAATGAGTTGCTCGAATCTAATGATATGTATATACATACTGCATCTCACTTTTCTTCAAGCCTACATTTTGATTTAAAACCACATATTAAATATGATTATATTCCATGCTTGGAAACTTTATTATCATACTTGTATGATATGTTGGTAGGGACCATAATTATATGGAGGGAAATATACATACATACATACATACATACATACATACATACAAACATGCATACATACAAACATACATACAAACATACATACATACATATATATATATATATATATATATATATATATATATATATATATTGTCATTATATTAATCAATATCTATTAAATTCTCTATAAACTTATCCTTTATAACATTTCACTCATGCATGTTTCTTCTTATCCAAATAGTTAGCATGACAAGCGCACTTAAACAAAATAATATACTGGAGTATAGTTAATTACCTATACATAATATATACACATTTCAAATTGGATGCCCATTCATGCATGATCGTACTATATTTATGTTTAAAAATACTTATATACCCTAGTAATCTCAATACATCTTTTGTACATATACGATTGACATTTCATACTAAAGTATGTTAGTAAATTTATCAAATCAATATCAATCATATGTATTCTTAAATGTATAATCATTAGGCATATAAATACTATTCCATTATAACATCTTAAATATGTTAATACTTGAGGGTGTAGGCATTCAAACATTCATAAACTATTTCATATAGACAATCAAGGTCAATTAAGCCTATTATCTTTTAATTGAATGGATGTAATTTCATAAATATCATTATAATATAGGGTTAGCATCCTTTTCTAAATTTACAGAGCATTGAATAACTACTTATCCTTACTCAAACATCCTAAAATCATTAAATTACACTCTACTCATGAAATTTGACAGACAAATTCCAAAGACTAAATTACACATTAATTTAAATGTATTAAACAACATTTTTAAAATGAGTGACTATCTACCAACTTATTAATGTATATTTATAGTTTCTTGAAAATTAAAAATCAATTCATTATCACATTTAAATTGCTAGATATTCAAGAAACACTACAAGCTTTTTCACAACAAGGTAGTAGGTATATTTGATTTTAAGTCAACATTTGACAAACTTAGAGAGAGATTTATAATTAGATTTCTCATATGTAGTTAGATATTAGAGTTTAGTTTATAACCCAGTTAGAATTGATCAAATTGCTACTCTACAGCCTAAGTTATACATAAAACAATCTTATTATCTCAAAGATAGATTTGTCGACAAAAGACAACATTCTTTATCACTATTTTGAAAATTTGTGGGATAAAATAAGTATATAATGAAGGGATATCACATGGAATTAAATCAATGATTATGCAGTAGAAAATTAAACACTTTTGATCATACAACCTAAGCAATAAACAATATAGAATCGAAAATATGCAATTTTAGGGTTTCAATTGAACTTACATCTTTGAATGCACTTCGAGATTTGATTTTTACTTAAGACCAGGATATAAGATGAACTTATATACTCTTGAACATAACCACCAATGCCAAAATGTGCTGCCTTTTATGCCACACCACTATATGTTCACCTACACACTTGCAAAGTCGGTTTAAAGCAAGAGTGCTAGCTCAAGGATTTGTATTCAGCAATAGGTATTGTATAATGGCACAAGATTTGGTATTTTACTTCTTAGGATTTGCAAGGCTATGCCAAAAACACCAAAGAAGAAGAAACAATTATTTCTCAAGTGGAATTCGACAATGAGTGAGCGAGAGAGCAAAAAATGGCAAAAGAAAAAATGAATCCTTTTACTTCTCTCATGCTCTCTATCATGAACTAGTGCATGGCCATACTTGTCACTCTATTACGAGCAAGTTAAGTGTATGTGAAAGTACACAATAATTCATAAAGAATTTCATAGAGATTTTAGGTCTTAGAACTTCAATGCAAAACTTGCAATTGAGAAACTCTTATGACTTGTACCATGTAGTGTTTCATTTTCAAATCGAATCTTGATACCATGTTCAAAACTTGTATCTATAATCTCTAATTGACACTTCAGTCCTTATGATTCCTAAGATAGAATTCAACTTCTCAGATAGAGCATACTAGTATTAATTCATTTGTTATTCCCATAACAATGATCGATTAGGGATATTTAGAATGAAGTCTCAAATGTTTCAAGGTCTTACAACCATGTGCCTCACACATAATACCTTAAACTGAAACAATATTATTGGATAGTTCTATCACTTGATATGCATAAGAATACAATAGATAAAACAAATGCCTCATTTATTAACTTGAGTATTTTATAATAGTGCATTGGGACTAGGGCTTACACTAACATAGAATTAGACTAACATTTCTGTATGATGTGCTAATATGTGTCTAGTTTATCCAAAAAATTAAATCATAGCATTTTGATCTCTCTATTATGAATTATGTTCAAAATACTAAAATCTGCTCACTGTAACTAGATAGAAGCTTATATCAAACATTGAGTTAAAATTAACAATGCTTAAAGGTAGAATCAAACTTAGGTTTCTTACAAAAATTTATTCGTCCATACCTTAGATGTAATTATCAACTAGAAATAACTAATTAAGAGTTGTAAAACTGGAAACATTTTCTAAATATAGAAACTGGTTCGAAATGAATCAATACAGATTTCTACAGCTTTAGTCTTCCACAAATAAAAACATGCAAGTTATAATTCTTTAGATATCATCCTTATAACTATATTATCAACTCAAAATAAATATATTACAAATTTTAATCCACATTTCCATTCATTAAATCCACATGCAACACTAGTAGAATTCCCAACCCTTTCATGCAACCCTAAAACTTCCATCAAGGCCACTTTTTTATTGACTTCATCTTCTTCCCCTTTGCTTGCTACAACATTCCTTAAATATCCCTCATTATAAACCTCACATTCTAACTTACTATAGCTTAAGAGTGAACCAAAAAGTGAAAAGGCTGAATTCTTCAAGTGAGAGAAGAGAGAGATTGATCAATTTTTAAGAGAGAGAAGAGAGAAAAAAGTGAAGAATTAAAGATCTTTATGTAAGAAATTATTTTTTCCAATTTCTTTACCTTTGCAATCCCCATCTGCTCGAATAAATAACCTATGAGTCTTTTCTCTCATACATGCAGCCCTTAGAAATTCAAGTGGAGAAGGAAAATTTCCTTTTTGCTCCCTTAAATTCTTCCATGTTAAAAACTATCCCCATTTATTTCATTCATTTAATTTTATCCCCATTCTTACTTTTTTTTCCTTTAATTACACATTAATTTTAATTCTTTTATTGTTATTAGCCTACTAAATCACACCTATGTCATAATTGACCACTTAACTATATTTTTGTTCCAATTATATGTATTGTAAAATAGCTATTTCACATTGCATCAATTAAAAAAATAGTTATCAATGTTTTGACATATAATACTTCATTTAATTAAACTTAATTAGACCTTAATATCATAATAATTCCCATGAATCCTTTAAGAACCAATGTTAGGTCTTTGCATGTTGAATTTCAAGTCAACATCTACAGACCACTAGGGGTAAAGCTCGAAGTTTGATTTTGGTATATCTCTTTTTGTATTGTATGATGTAAAGGATATGTAATACATGTAATGCATAAGTAATGTAAATGTGTTATGAGAAGATTTGAATTAATATATGTATTCATTTATGTTAGGATTCGAAAGTTGTATGTAATTGAGTAAGGTAATTTTAATAATGAAAAACATGATTAGAGAGATATAAAGAACTTGCAATTGCATTGTAATTTAAAAAGATGAACTTATTAGGACCCGTAGCACTCTCATAATCCTTTTAAGGGGTATAAAGATGGTGCAAGGAATGATTGAATAGATAAAAATAATTGAGGGAGTTTTTGGGAATTTCTTTTAAGGACAGTAAGTGGGCAAATTAGAGAAGCCCATATAGCCATTTTAGAAGATAAAGAAAATTGGGTTTTTTAACGGAGAGAGAGGTAGCTAGGTAATAAGGCATAATTCCATCAAATCATTCATCTAATTTCTACCATTTCCTCTCCATTTTATACCTCTTTCAAGTTTAGTAAATTTTAGCTAGAAAGAGGGAGAATTAAAGGTAAGTT
Organism: Excoecaria agallocha; assembly: GCA_037975025.1. Classification (NCBI taxonomy): domain Eukaryota; kingdom Viridiplantae; phylum Streptophyta; class Magnoliopsida; order Malpighiales; family Euphorbiaceae; genus Excoecaria; species Excoecaria agallocha. Next base: position 30,853,976 of record CM075806.1, read on the forward strand.
TCTTCTTTTTTACTTATTTCTTATCTTTAATTTTTGCAAGTTATTATGGCCATGAAGAATGGAGGGTTACAATTGCAAATTCATGTGTTGTAGAATGTGAATATAGTGAGTGAAAGGAAAAGGACGCTATAAATGGTGGAAGAGGGATTTTAAGCATATTGAATATGGGATTTTCTCTCTCAACTTAAGTATGTGCATGATAAGTTGGAATTTCAGAGAACGGTATGTAAATCCTATATATTTGTAAGGACCCAAAATAGGCCCTAGTAGAATTCAAGGGCAATTACTTTTTATTAAAATCTAATTGAGTATTGTTGGATGAATTATTAAGAGTTAAGATATTAATTGGGGCAAAAATGTTGTTAAGTTCACATTAATTATGTGATAAATGTGTGAATTTTATGGTATGAACTTTATAAGTGATGGAATATGGCATGATATGTTCATGGTAATCGTGCAGCAGAAAAACAATAAAAACTATCATACATGCCAAACAATTCCATGACAAGAATCGAAACATTCAATTTTAGGGTTTTTTAAAACTTACAACTTTTGATGCCTTTTAAATCATGAATTTGGTGATGACCAGCAACTAAGATGACTTTATCCACCTTAGACCTTGATCGCCAATGCCAAGGAATAGCCTTTACGCCACTCCCTCTATTCTCACACACACAATTGTACCGACAGCTTAAAATCGAGATTGCTAGCTCTCTTTTAAGGTATTGTGTAATACTAATGGTTTTAAGCTACAAGATAAGATTTTGTACTTCCTTTAGATGCTATTGACATCTAAGAACACAAGAGAATGAAGAAGTATATTTCTCCTTGAGAAATTCGGCCAAAAGAAATTTTCTGACTGAGAGAAGAAATTCACGCCAAAAACAAAAAGAAAAACTTTGGTTTTTCTTTTTTTTCTCTGTCATTCAATATATATCATTTTATTTTTAAGTGATAAATCTAAAATCCACTACTTAAAGATAATTAATTTTAGTCTTCATCACTTCTTTAAAATAAGAGATATATATTGATTCAAATTCTTTTTGATTTAATCGAAGATAAAAACATAAGACATATTAATAAAAAAAATCACTTAATTAAATAAGCATGTGCTGAAATTCCTTGGTACTTATCAAGGAATTTCGGCCAAGTCTATTTCCATTTAAGTGTTTTAATTTTATTATAATTCTTTTAGGTATTAATACTCAATTAATTAAATTAATACAAGACATTTAATTAATTGAAATTAAACCTTGTGGGCTGAATTTCACTCTCTCATGGACCAAGGTCCAATAGCAATTTTAAAACCCATTACACACATTAATTTGACTTTAATTAAAAGCCCAAATTAATGCTCAATACTTTATTTAAATATTTTAAGCCCAATGTTTTGTGTGCAATCCTATAGGTCCATTTACTGTTGGCAATGAATGAATGAATGAATTCTAAGGTTATATATATTCTCTAGCAAGATATTATAGCATTCCAAATTAAATGAAAATGCATATGGCATTTAGTGACCTAATGCAATTTTGCATAGTCCCTTACCCATAAATATCAGAATTAATTTAAGGCATGGAACTAGTCATCCTTATATATATATTAATTCCTTTCTTGATATTCCATTGACATTGAACTCTCAGATAAATAATGATTACTCATTAATTCATCTCGGTATGGCCATACACTTCTTAGTTCACTGATCAAGTGGCCGATGATATTTTCTCTCTTATAGAGAGGGGTAATCCCTTCACTTCTCTCATGCTCTCTGACATGAATCAATGCATACCCAATCATACCCGTACTTGTCACTCTATTACGAGCACGTTAGGTGTATGTCAAAGCACACAGTAATTCATAAAGAATTTCATAGAGAGTTTAGGTCTAAGAACTCCGATACAAAACTTGCATATAAGAAACACTTATAACTTGTACCATGTAGTGTTCTTATGAACGGATGGAATCCAGATACCATGTTCTTTAACATGTATCTATGATCTCTGATTGACACTCTTGTCCTAATGATCTGTAAGACAGAACTCATAATATCAGAGAGAGCATACTAGTCTTAATTCATTTGTTATTCCCATAACAATGACCGACTAGGGATATTTAGAATGAAGTCACATTTGTTTCAAGGTTATACAACCATGTGCCTCACACATGATAACTTAAATTGAAACAACATTCTTGGATAGTTCTATCAATTGATATGCACAGGAATACAAAAGATAAAACAAATGCCTCACTTTATTAATTCAAAGTGTTTTATTACAATGCATTGGGGCTAGGGCTTACACTAACAATCTCCCGCTAGCACTAGTCCCAATTGGGTATAGCCCTAAGACCGAACGCTCTCAAATGAGCTTCGTACAGATTTGGACGCAACTGTTTCATCAAAGGATCTGCTACATTGTCTTCACTTGCTCTCTTAGTAACCTTGACATCCCCACAATCAATGATTTCTCTGATCAGGTGGTACCTCCTGAGTATGTGTTTGGATTTCTAGTGTGACCAGGGCTCTTTGGCCTGTGCGATGGCCCCGTTGTTGTCACAGAAAATTTCTAATGGATCTAGGATGCTTAGGACCACTCCTAATCCAGAAATGAAATTTTTAATCCAAACAGCCTCTTTTGCAGCCTCACTCGCTGCAATATACTCAGATTCTGTAGTTAAGTTGGCAACGGTCTCTTGCTTCGAGCTTCTCCAACTGACAGCACCACCGTTCAAAACAAAAACAAACCCAGATTGCGATCTAAAATCCTGAGTGTTGGTCTGAAAAGTAGCATCGGCATAACCTTGTATGACGAGCTCTTCTTGACCACCATACACCAAGAAGTGATTCTTAGTCCTTCACAGGTACTTTAAAATCCCTTTTACAGCAGACCAATGCTTCTCACCAGGGTCTTGCTGAAACCTACTGGTTATACTCAGTGCATGAGCAATATCCAACCTAGTACATAACATAGCGTACATGATAGATCCAATAGCAGATGCATATGGGATTCTACTCATGTTGTCCCTTTCCTCTTTGGTTTTAGGGCACTGTTCTTTAGTCAAAGGAACTCCCAGAGCCATAGGTATGTACCCTTTCTTTAAGTCTCCCATACTAAAATGCTTTAGTACTTTGTCTATGTACTTTTCTTGACTTAGTCCCAAAAGCCAATTCGATCTATCTCTACAGATTCGAATACCAAGTATTGTCTCGGCTTCACCTAAGTCTTTCATTGAGAAATATTTTCCTAACCATTACTTAACCTTTTACAATGTTGGAATGTCATTCCCAATGAGAAGGATGTCGTCTACATATAGGACCAGAAATACTACTATGCTCCCACTAACCTTCTTGTACACACAAGGCTCATCTTCGTTCTTGATGAAGTCAAATTCTTTGACTGCCTCATCAAAACGAAGATTCCAACTTCGGGATGCTTGCTTTAATCCATAAATTTATTTTTGAAGCTTGCAAACCTTCTTAGGATGCTTGAGATTGACAAAACCTTTAGGTTGTGTCATATACACATCCTGAAGTAAATTTCCGTTGAGGAAAGCAATTTTGACATCCATTTGCCATATCTCATAATCATGATATATAGCTATTGCAAGCAAGATCCTAATGGACTTGAGCATGACTACAGGCGAAAAGGTCTCGTCATAATCTACACCATGAGTTTGTCGAAAACCTTTTGCCAGTAGTCTACCTTTGTAGGTCTTATCAGCTTTGAGTTTAAATAGCCACTTGCATTCAATTACCTTAGCACCTTCCGGTGGATCAACCAAGGTCCAAACCTAGTTATCATACATTGATTGCATCTTGGATTTCATGGCTTCAAGCAAATTTTTTGAGTCTGGGCTTTCAATAGCTTCTCGATAGGCAGTAGGATCCTCACGATCTACTAACTCATTAGTGTCACTATCGGTGATTAGAAATCGATATCTCTCAATCTCCCAACGTACCCTACCAGACCTTCTAGGTACTTGTGTAATGGGTTCTTGTTCCACAACTGGTTGTGAACTTGATCCCACTACCAACTCATCCTTTCTAGGAGCTTGTGGCACTTGAATTTCTCCAAGTTCTACTTTACTCCCACTGTCTTTCTTGAGAAGGAACTCCTTTTCCAAGAAAATAGCCTTGCGAGCAACAAATACTTTGTTCTCGGCTTGTGAGTAAAAGTAGTATCCCTTTGTTTCTTTGGGATAACCCACAAACAAGCAGATAGTGGATTTGGACTCTATTTTGTCAGATGTTAATTTATTAACATGTGCTTCATAGCCCCAAATCCTGAGAAACGACATATTGGGTTCTTTTCCAGTCCATACCTCGTATGGTATCTTCTCAATTGCTTTAGTTGGAGTACGATTTAGTAGAAACGCAACAGTTTCTAATGCATAACCCCAGAAAGAGATAAGAAGATTAACTTGACTCATCATAGATCGAACCATGTCCAATAGAGTTTGATTTCTCCTTTCGGACACACCATTCCATTATGGCGTTCCGGGAGGAGTGAGCTGTGAAATAATACCACACTCCTTTAGATGACTGTCAAACTCTTGGCTTAAGTATTTGCCACCTCGATCTGATTGAATGGCTTTTATACTTTTGCCAAGTTGTTTTTCTACTTCGTTCTTAAACTCCTTGAATTTCTCAAAAGTTTCAGATTTGTACTTCATTAGATAGACATAGCCATATCTACTGAAGTCATCTGTGAACGTCACGAAGTAGCTAAAACCACCTATAACTTGTGTACTTAATGGTCCACATACATCGGTATGTATTAGTTCCAATAAGCCATTAGTCCTTTCACCTTTCTTGTTAAAAGGACTCTTTGTCATTTTTCCATGCAAACATGGCTCGCATGTATCATAAGACTCTAAGTCGAATGACCCAAGCACTCCAGTTTTGTGGAGTCTTGAAATACGTTTTTCATTTGCATGTCCCAAACGACAATGCTAGAAGTAAGTAGGGTTCAATTCATTTGATTTAACCCTCTTTGTATTAATGTTGTATATGGACTCTATGTTTTGTAAATCAAGGATATAAAGGCCATTTTGCAACATGGCATTGCCATAAGAAATGCCTTGGCGACGAATATGAGCAATGCCATTTTTAATAACAAAATCAAATTCATCCAAATCCAAACATGAAACTGAAATAATGTTTCTGCTCATAGCAGGCACATAATAACAATTTTTCAAAACTAAACAAAGTTCGGAAGGTAAAGTGAGTTGATAGTCGCCTATCTCTATTGCAGCAACTCGTGCTCCATTCCCCACACGGAGGTCCACTTCATTCATCCCAAGTAACCGCCCATTTCTTAGCCCCTGCACATTTGAACAAATGTGAGAACCACAACCGGTATCCAATACTCAAGTGGTAGAAATAGAAAGGTTAATCTCAACAACAAAAATACCAAAACTGGACGCCTTGGCTCCATTCTTCTTTTGTTCTTCCTTGAAGACAGTGCAATTCTTCCTCCAATGCCCTATCTTGTTGCAATGGAAGCAAGTGCTCTCACTGTAAGGCCCCAAACATGACCCTAAATTTAATTTGCATATTTTTAAATGAGGATTTTGTATAAGTAAGGGTCAATGGAGTAAGTTATTATGTTAATTGCATGGAAATAAAATTTAAAAGTAAGGTTTAATTTTAATTGAGGGTATAATTAAAGAAAAAGTATTAATTGTGGGGTAATTTCGTAAATTCAGAAACTTAAGAGGTCAATTGGGAATTAGAGAACAATGGAGAGGTTAATGTATGAATAATGTAAATGTGGGGTATGAAATTTGACATGCAAAGAATAGGATGGTTTTAGTGTGACATGCAGATTCTAGGAGGACCTAAAGAGAGATTTGACATAGTATTATACAAATGAGTTTATGTAGTGGAAAGAAAGAGAAAGTGGCAATTGTGAGAGAGTGGTGGTCGGCTAATTGAGAGGAAAACCAGAAAGTTCCCAACTCTTCTTCTTCCCTTATTTTCTTCTAAATCCTCTCAAGAAATTAGTTGATAAGTTTTGTTGGTTCAACAAGTGTTTAAAACATTAAACTCTAAGGTAAATGATCTCTACTGAATTTCATCATTATCATCTTCATCTTCATCTTCTTCTCATCTTGCTTGTGGTAATGAAGATCAAGTGCTGGAAATGATGAATGAATTTTGGTTGTAGTCAAAGAAGGAGGAGATAGGAAGGATAAAGGGAAAGACATAGCAAGAGATTGAAAGCTTGAGTGTGATAAGTTTCAGAAAAAGGTATGGGAATTTAGGATTATTCATGTTGCACGTGAGTGTATCTACTTGAATATGATGTGTTTTGCTTGAATCTTGACATGCATGTCAGTTTTCTTGACATGCATGTGAGTTTTAAAGAAATCTGGGTTTGAGTTCATTGGACCTAGATGCATTGTTTTGGTGATATCTAGAGTTTTAAAATAGATATTGAGATGATTCCAAATGGGTATTAAACTAGACTTATAGAAACAGATTTCATAAGGAGAAATCACACTCAAATTCTGCCTCTAGATATTTTTTATGATTTATTGAATTTAGGAAAACTTCTAAATTCGGATTCTGGACCAGGTTGGGGAAATATTGAGATATCTGTATGTAAAATGATCATAATGACATGAAATTAATTTCTATGAAAACTAGACTCATAAAGACACATTTTATATGAAGGAAGTAATGCCTAATTTTATTTCTATGTTTGTCAAATAATTAGCATGAAATTCGTTGAATCTGTTGGGACTGTTAGGGTACAGATGTTTGTATTTTGGGCATAAGTAATAGTAGAGAAGTCAAAATATTATTCTGTAAAATTCTGAGTAAACTAGATACCTAGGAGTACGTTTTTGATGAAGAAATGTTGGTCTAAATCTCTCTTTATTTTATGCTATGAATTTTTATAAGTGACAGCCCCCACTGTTTTGGTTCTATGAACAGTCCTTAGTAATTTTACGATATCTCGAGTTATAGACACGATATTGCACATATTTTTGATGTTCTAGAAACTAGAAATGTAGATCTACAACTTTGTAGAAGACAACTTTTTCTAAAAATGCTGTTTACTATGTCCAATACGAGGTACAAAATGATTTTGTTAAGCAGTTTGCAGGATTTTGAGAACAGAGTGAAAAACCTGTTTGACCACGCATACTGTCGCGAGCGCGACAGCATGTTGGTCAGTAAATGTGTTTTTATTCTCTTTTATTGGTACATTAGGCTACCCCCATGTGTAGCACATACAACTGAGCAAAAATTGACCTTAAATGCAAGTATACAAGAGTCATATACTAGTGTGTATATAAATTTGTATCACTTACATTGAAAATTGTTTATGAATGTATACCTATGCTATGTAATAGGAAACATAATAGTATGATCATGTCTTATGCATATGCCCAAGTGTAAACATGTCGATATTTGTATAGCACCCGATTTGAACAATGATAAGGTATGCACATTGATGATCATGCTTATGAGAATGTACCTACAAGTATGTTTAATTATGATTATGTATATGAGTGTATGAACATGAATAAAGTATCGCCTGCAATAGAGTTCAGATATGGATAGATAGGCGCCTATAGGGAATTGCAGCTGCCAAAGTCGATCCTGCTGGATCTTACACAGCCCATTAGGGTTGTTTATTTTTGCCCTCGTGTGGGTGCTCACGTGCGAGCATTTGACCGGTCCAAAGTATAGTTGGCCCTACTTGGGTCCATAGTTATGATATCTTCGGATATCTATCATTTGATACCCTCGGGTATCCATCGATCCCGTTATCCATTCTTAGAACTTAAGCAGGCTAAAGTAAAGTAATAAAGTTTCAAAGTTATTCACAGTATGAGATATGCATCTGATATATGAATTATTATGGTTAACAGTGACTATTTGAGCACGACTTAATATTTGTTTACATGATATATGGATCACTTCATGAATTATAAGTAGTATGCTGATTCAATTGTGAAAAGTTATCTTGTTATGCAAGCTATTGTATTTTATATTTTTCTTTTCTTTTGCCATATGAGTATTGTTGCTAGTTATTTTATATTTTTGACGACCACTGTGAGTGGTTGTCTTTCATGTTTAGAATTCCCCACTAAGCTCTAAAGCTTAGCACGGGTTATTTGATCCGTGTAGGTTTTGGGTAGCGAAGACTTTTTGCACAGGATCTAATTCTGCATCAGGACAGGCCAACACCAGTCGATAGAAGTTGATGTAGGAAATTTTGATAAATTTTGCTTAGCTCCTTACATGTATAACGTGTTTAAGAGTTGTAATATGTATATATATATATGTACATTATATAAAAGTAAAGACTGTAATAATCTCATGATGAGAATACTAGTATATGCATGCATGATGAAATTAGAATTACTTTATATAAATGTATTGATATGATGAATGCTAAGCATGAAAGTACAATAGCTACAGTATGATGATATAGTCATATGACTTGATGAATTAAAATGGCATAGTTTGCATTGGATATAGTAAACATGGGATATAGGGTGTTACAATTTGGTATCAGAGCCTAGGTTTAGCCTTTTCTGGGCAATGCAAGTATAGAAACTTTAATATGAGATAATGTTGTGTTGGCCTAATGCAGAAGTTCCTGTTTTCTTATAGATTAAAGATGGAGAATTCTTCTAGGAATACTATAGAAGAATCGGCTGAAAGTAATTTGCTGGTTAGATCAAATCCTCCTAATCCAGTGACTTCATCATCACATCGAAATGAAATTCCTACTTCAGTTCCTGGTGAAGCTTTGTTAAAAATTTCTCAGGATATGGCTCAGATTCTGCAGAGAATGACTATGCCCAAGGCTCCAATATCCGAAATTAGAAAGCATGGAGCACAAGAATTTATGGGCACTAATTTGGAACAATCTGAAGAAGCTGAGTTTTGGTTAGAAAGGCTTGAAAGGATATTTGATGAAATTAGCTGTCCTGCAAATCATATGGTATCTTGTGTTGTGTCCTTACTTCAAGGCATGGCATATGATTGGTGGAAGTTGATTTTGAGACAACCTCAGTTACCTGATCCACTTACTTGGGAATTCTTTGAGGGGGAGTTCAGAAAAAAATATGTTACTGAGGCTTACAAGGAGGAGAAATTGAAGCAGTTTCTGAGTCTGAGGTAAAAAGCTCTATCTGTGGCTAAATATGAAAAGGAATTTAGCCGATTATGCAAATATGTTCCCAAAGAGATGTTGACAGGAGTATTTAAATGCAGGCACTTTGAAGATGGGCTAAATGACCGAATCAAAGAAAAATTGTTCGGATTCACATCCTTAAATGTGGTAGATTTTAATCAACTGGTCACAACTGCTATGAAAATTGAAAAGTATGAGATAGCCAAAAGAGAGAGAGAGCAAAAAAGAAGTGGTTCCAGGGAAGGATCATCTACTGGAAAAAGATTTAGAGGAACTCAAGGAAGTCAGCCTGCAGGATCTATTTTCAGTTCTTCTAATAAAGGAAAGAAACAAGAATCTTCTGCCAAGTTTAAAAATGAGAAGGAAGCTTCAGGAAGACAAGGTGGGGGACAAGCACCTGAGTGTTCCCATTGTTCTAGGTATCATTGGGGTAGTTGCAGGAAATTGGCTGGAGAATGCTTTAGATGTGGCAGTGCTGATCATTTTATGGCAAATTGTCCTTTGAAGTCGGATCAGGGTTTTAAGCAACAGAATAGTAGGGGAGCTTCTAATGCACCCCCATCTGAAAGAGGTAGAGGCAGAGGAAGGTTTGGACAAGATCATCATGGATCTCAGTCCCAGAATATGTCAGAAATAGTTGATAGACCTTTTACTCAAATGGTTGCTAGGCGGGCTTATGCCATGAAGGCTCGAGAGGAACAGGATGCTCCAGATGTTATAGCTGGTACTTTTTCTCTTTATAATTGTAACATACATGCACTTATTGATCCTGGCTCCACTCATTCTTATGTTTGTATTGGGGTTTCGGGTAGAGCTAGTTTTAAAACACAACAGTTAGATTTTGATGTATGTGTAACTAGTCCATTGGGACATAGTATAATTGTTAATAAGGTGTGTAAAGACTGTCCTATAGTAGTTCAAGGGAGAGAGTTTCTAGCAGATTTGATTGTATTGCGTTTTCATGAGTTTGATGTAATTTTGGGAATGGATTGGTTATCCAAGCATCATGCAGTGGTGAATTGTGAAATGAAAACAGTAACCCTCAGGAATGATGAAGGAAAGGAAGTGGTAGTAGAAGGCAATTGTTCTAAGCTATCAACTAATGTTATATCAGCAATGCAAGCTAGACGTTGCCTTAGAAAAGGATGTGAAGCATTTTTAGCTTTAGTCCTTGACTCAAAAAGGGATACAGTGGAGCTTGACAAAATACCGATTGTGAAAGAATTTCCAGAAGTATTTCCTGAGGAATTACTTAGTCTTCCCCCAGAAAGAGATGTTAAGTTATCTATTGATCTGTTACCTGGTACAGCCCCGATCTCTAGGGCACCATACAGAATGGCTCCATCTGAATTAAAAGAGTTGAAGGTTCAATTACAGGAATTATTAGACAAAGGTTTCATCAGACCCAGTGTGTCACCTTGGGGTGCTCCGGTTTTATTCGTTAAGAAGAAGGATGGGTCTATGAGAATGTGTATCGATTATAGACAGTTGAACAAAGTGACAGTGAAGAACAAATATCCTTTGCCACGAATAGAGGATTTATTTGATCAGTTAAGTGGTGCTGGTGTGTTTTCAAAGATAGATTTGCGATCAGGATATTATCAGCTCAGAGTTAAAGATGGGGATGTTTCTAAGACTGCTTTTAGAACTCGTTATGGGCATTATGAATTTTTAGTAATGCCATTTGGGTTGACTAATGCTCCTGCTGCATTCATGGATCTCATGAATAGGGTATTTAGACCCTACTTGGATCGATTTGTTGTAGTATTTATTGATGACATATTAATTTACTCCAGAAATGAAGCTGAACATGTTGAACATCTGAGAATTGTATTACAAACTTTGAAAGAAAATGAGTTGTATGCCAAATTGAGTAAGTGTGACTTCTGGCTTAAGAAAGTTTCTTTCCTAGGTCATGTTGTATCTGCTGAAGGTGTTAGGGTTGATCCAAATAAAATTGAAGCTATTGTTAATTGGAGACCACCCAGGAATGTGCACGAAATTAGAAGTTTTCTTGGGTTGGCAGGTTATTATCGTCGTTTTGTGAAGGGTTTTTCTGTCATTGCTTCACCCCTCACTAAGCTGTTAAGAAAGAATATTAAGTTTGAATGGTCTGATCATTGTCAAGCAAGCTTTGAAAGGTTGAAGAAAATGTTGACTGAAGCTCCAGTGTTGACTCAACCTGTGGCAGGGAAAGAGTATGCAATGTACAGTGATGCATCTAAGGTTGGTTTGGGTTGTGTATTGATGCAAGATGGTAAAGTTGTAGCTTATGCATCTAGACAATTGAAATCACATGAACAGAACTACCCAACTCATGATCTAGAACTGGCTGCTGTGGTATTTGCTTTAAAGATTTGGCGGCATTACTTGTATGGGGAGAAGTGCAGGATTTATACGGATCATAAAAGTCTCAAGTATTTGCTTACTCAGAAAGAGCTTAATTTGAGGCAGAGGAGATGGTTGGAACTATTCAAAGACTATGAATGTATAGTTGATTACCACCCAGGAAAAGCAAATGTGGTTGCTGATGCTTTGAGTCGTAAGTCAATGGCTGTATTGATGTTAAAACAGTGTAGATGGAGATTTACTTTGGATGGTGCTTTATTAGCACAGCTTAAAGTTAGGCCCATGGTCAGGCAGACAATGATTGATGCTCAGAAGGATGATGTAAAGTTACAACAGATTGTTAAATCAATTGGTAAAGGTAATCAATCTGACTTTTTAGTGAAAGAAGATGGTGGTGTATACTACCATGACAGGTTGTGTATCCCTGATGACAAAGAAGTGAAAAGAATATTGTTGCATGAAGCACATAATACTGCATTTACTATGCATCCAGGTGGGAACAAGATGTATCAAGAGTTGAAACAGTTTTACTGGTGGCCTGGCATGAAGAAGGATATTGTTGATTATGTTTATAAATGTCTAACATGTCAGCAAGTGAAAGCAGAACATCAGTTTCCTTCAGGTCTCCTGAATCCCACTCCAATTCCACAATGGAAGTGGGAAGACATTACCATGGATTTTGTTACTGGTTTTCCTCTTTCTCAAAGGAAAAATGATGTTGTATGGGTAATAGTGGATAAGTTAACAAAAGTAGCTCACTTTTTACCGGTTCGAACAGATTATTCCATGGATAGGCTTGCAGAATTGTATGTGAATGAGATTGTACGGTTACATGGTATACCTATGTCTATAATTTCGGATCGAGATCCAAGGTTTACATCGAGATTTTGGCAGAGTTTACAGCAAGCTTTGGGAACACAGCTCAAGTACAGTACAGCTTTTCATCCTCAAACGGATGGGCAATCTGAAAGGGTTATTCAGATTCTCGAAGATATGATGAGGGGATGTGCTTTGGAGTTTTCTGGAAGTTGGGATAAATATGTAGCCTTAATGGAATTTGCTTATAATAACAGCTATCAGAAGAGTATTCAAATGGCACCATATGAGGCTTTGTATGGCAGAAAATGTAGAACTCCAGTCTGCTGGACTGAGTTGACCGAATGTAAGTTAATTGGTCCTGACCTTGTTAGAGATACAGAAGAAAAGGTTCAAGTAATCAAACAGAGGCTGAAAGAAGCGAGTGATAAGCATAAATCTTATGCTGATCTTAAAAGAAGGGATATCGAGTACCAAGTGGGTGACAAAGTATTTTTGAAGGTATTCCCTTGGAGAAAAGTGCTTAGATTTGGGAAAAAGGGAAAGCTCAGTCCGAGATTCATTGGTCCGTACGAAATTCTTCAAAAAGTCGGACCAGTAGCTTATAGATTGGCTCTTCCTATGGAGTTGGCCAAGCTACATGATGTGTTTCATGTATCTATGCTTCGAAGATATCGCTTGGATGAATCTCACAAGATACAAGTTCAAGATATTCAGTTACAGCCGGATTTCACTTATGATGAGGAACCGAAGAAAATTTTGGCTAGGGAGATCAGGCAATTGAGAAACAAGCAGATCCTTCTGGTTAAAGTAATTTGGCAACATCATGGTGTACAAGAAGTAACTTGGGAACCAGAGGCAGCCATGAAGAAGCAATATCCTCAGTTGTTTAATTCAGGTATGAATTTCGAGGACGAAATTCTTTAAGGGGGAGAGATTTGTAAGGCCCCAAACATGACCCTAAATTTAATTTGCATATTTTTAAATGAGGATTTTGTATAAGTAAGGGTCAATGGAGTAAGTTATTATGTTAATTGCATGGAAATAAAATTTAAAAGTAAGGTTTAATTTTAATTGAGGGTATAATTGAAGAAAAAGTATTAATTGTGGGGTAATTTCGTAAATTCAGAAACTTAAGAGGTCAATTGGGAATTAGAGAACAATGGAGAGGTTAATGTATGAATAATGTAAATGTGGGGTATGAAATTTGACATGCAAAGAATAGGATGGTTTTAGTGTGACATGCAGATTCTAGGAGGACCTAAAGAGAGATTTGACATAGTATTATATAAATGAGTTTATGTAGTGGAAAGAAAGAGAAAGTGGCAATTGTGAGAGAGTGGTGGTCGGCTAATTGAGAGGAAAACCAGAAAGTTCCCAACTCTTCTTCTTCCCTTATTTTCTTCTAAATCCTCTCAAGAAATTAGTTGATAAGTTTTGTTGGTTCAACAAGTGTTTAAAACATTAAACTCTAAGGTAAATGATCTCTACTGAATTTCATCATTATCATCTTCATCTTCATCTTCTTCTCATCTTGCTTGTGGTAATGAAGATCAAGTGCTGGAAATGATGAATGAATCTTGGTTGTAGTCAAAGAAGGAGGAGATAGGAAGGATAAAGGGAAAGACATAGCAAGAGATTGAAAGCTTGAGTGTGATAAGTTTCAGAAAAAGGTATGGGAATTTAGGATTATTCATGTTGCACGTGAGTGTATCTACTTGAATATGATGTGTTTTGCTTGAATCTTGACATGCATGTCAGTTTTCTTGACATGCATGTGAGTTTTAAAGAATTCTGGGTTTGAGTTCATTGGACCTAGATGCATTGTTTTGGTGATATCTAGAGTTTTAAAATAGATATTGAGATGATTCCAAATGGGTATTAAACTAGACTTATAGAAACAGATTTCATAAGGAGAAATCACACTCAAATTCTGCCTCTAGATATTTTTTATGATTTATTGAATTTAGGAAAACTTCTAAATTCGGATTCTGGACCAGGTTGGGGAAATATTGAGATATCTGTATGTAAAATGATCATAATGACATGAAATTAATTTCTATGAAAACTAGACTCATAAAGACACATTTTATATGAAGGAAGTAATGCCTAATTTTATTTCTATGTTTGTCAAATAATTAGCATGAAATTCGTTGAATCTGTTGGGACTGTTAGGGTACAGATGTTTGTATTTTGGGCATAAGTAATAGTAGAGAAGTCAAAATATTATTCTGTAAAATTCTGAGTAAACTAGATACCTAGGAGTACGTTTTTGATGAAGAAATGTTGGTCTAAATCTCTCTTGATTTTATGCTATGAATTTTTATAAGTGACAGCCCCCACTATTTTGGTTCTATGAACAGTCCTTAGTAATTTTAAGATATCTCGAGTTCTAGACACGATATTGCACATATTTTTGATGTTCTAGAAACTACAAATGTAGATTTACAACTTTATAGAAGACAACTTTTTCTAAAAATGCTGTTTACTATGTCCAATACGAGGTACAAAATGATTTTGTTAAGCAGTTTGCAGGATTTTGAGAACAGAGTGAAAAACCTGTTTGACCACGCATGCTGTCGCGCTCGCGACAGTGTCGCGCGCGCGACAGCATGTTGGTCAGTAAATGTGTTTTTATTCTCTTTTATTGGTACATTAGGCTACCCCCATGTGTAGCACATATAACTGAGCAAAAATTGACCTTAAATGCAAGTATACAAGAGTCATATACTAGTGTGTATATAAATTTGTATCACTTAAATTGAAAATTGTTTATGAATGTATACCTATGCTATGTAATAGGAAACATAATAGTATGATCATGTCTTATGCATATGCCCAAGTGTAAACATGTCGATATTTGTATAGCACCCGATTTGAACAATGATAAGGTATGCACATTGATGATCATGCTTATGAGAATGTACCTACAAGTATGTTTAATTATGATTATGTATATGAGTGTATGAACATGAATAAAGTATCGCCTGCAATAGAGTTCAGATATGGATAGATAGGCGCCTATAGGGAATTGCAGCTGCCAAAGTCGATCCTGCTGGATCTTACACAGCCCATTAGGGTTGTTTATTTTTGCCCTCGTGTGGGTGCTCACGTGCGAGCATTTGACCGGTCCAAAGTATAGTTGGCCCTACTTGGGTCCATAGTTATGATATCTTCGGATATCTATCATTTGATACCCTCGGGTATCCATCGATCCCGTTATCCATTCTTAGAACTTAAGCAGGCTAAAGTAAAGTAATAAAGTTTCAAAGTTATTCACAGTATGAGATATGCATCTGATATATGAATTATTATGGTTAACAGTGACTATTTGAGCACGACTTAATATTTTTTTACATGATATATGGATCACTTCATGAACTATAAGTAGTATGCTGATTCAATTGTGAAAAGTTATCTTGTTATGCAAGCTATTGTATTTTATATTTTTCTTTTCTTTTGCCATATGAGTATTGTTGCTAGTTATTTTATATTTTTGACGACCACTGTGAGTGGTTGTCTTTCATGTTTAGAATTCCCCACTAAGCTGTAAAGCTTAGCACGGGTTATTTGATCCGTGTAGGTTTTGGGTAGCGAAGACTTTTTGCACAGGATCTAATTCTGCATCAGGACAGGCCAACACCAGTCGATAGAAGTTGATGTAGGAAATTTTGATAAATTTTGTTTAGCTCTTTACATGTATAACGTGTTTAAGAGTTGTAATATGTATATATATATATGTACATTATATAAAAGTAAAGACTGTAATAATCTCATGATGAGAATACTAGTATATGCATGCATGATGAAATTAGAATTACTTTATATAAATGTATTGATATGATGAATGCTAAGCATGAAAGTACAATAGCTACAGTATGATGATATAGTCATATGATTTGATGAATTAAAATGGCATAGTTTGCATTGGATATAGTAAACATGGGATATAGGGTGTTACACTCACTCTCTTTGAGCTTTTGCACCTTGGGCTTGGATTGGGCCTGAGGTGCACTCCCACTTGACTTAAATCGAGCCAGGTCATTCTTGGGTTTTGCCTTTCCCTTTCCCTTTCCCTTAGCAGGTCCCTTTTTAATGCCCACTTGAACCATCATTACGGGATTGGTCTTTCAAATGTTCTCTTAAGTATTCTTAAGCATCCCATGGAGCTCAGTGACTGACTTGTTCATTGCATGCATGTTATAATTCATTACAAATGGATCATAATCATCAGTCAATGATCCTAAGATTAAGTCAGTGGCCAATTCCTTTGGCACTTCTACCTTAAGCTTCTCAAGAGTATCAAGATATCCTTTCATCTTGAGTACATGGGTACTAACAAGAGTACCCGCAGCCATCTTACAAGAAATCAAGGCCTTTGTTGTCACGAACCTCTCGTGACGAGCTGGCTCTTGGAACATCTCCTTAAGATGCACCATGATCGCATAAGCCTCTTAGTCCATAAATTGCTTTTGCAAGTCAGGCACCATAGTGGCCAGCATCAGACAGGTCACATCATTGGAGTCACTCTTCTTGGTCTCCAAAGTTTCCTTTTGAACTGCAGAGGCATTCCTAGCAGGTTCTTCAGGCAAGGGTGCATCCAAAACATAAAACTTTTTCTCTTGCTTAAGAACTATTCTTAAGTTTTGAGACCAGTCTATGAAATTGGTGCCATGCAATTTGACCCTTTCAAGGACCGATCGCAATGAGAAATTGTTATTTGAATATGCCATTTTCAATCTATAATAAAATTTAGCAAGATTAAATGAGGTATTATTTATAATCCCACAAACCGAATTAATATCACTTTAAATAATTCACGTTAGTGATTTAATGTGGGCCAAGATCCAATTTTCACAATAACTTATTAGTCAAGCTGAGCTTGTACACCTAACAAGTTAAGTTACTTAGGTAGGAAAAACTCCAATCATGTCTCGTACATGACTCTTGGATCAAATGGGCTAACATCTTAATATGTTATAACACAAACCCATTTATTAGTTGCCTAGGTCCGGGCATCCCTTGCCACGTTAAGTCCAACCTACATTCACAACCCATGCCTCACAAAGATAATTGGGCGCATCTTGGACTCCTAGTCTACGTGATCGATGATCGATGCCTTGACATGTTGCGAATTAGGAAGGCAACTTTTTGACTTACTATTTTTAGGGATTCATTTTATATTACGGCTTACATGGCATATGCTTTGTCATCCATTTATAGCATGCATATATAAATAATTGCATAAAGTAAAGCATGACAAACATGTTAGAGAGTATGCCCTAGAGCCCATGTAATAGGGATGTTTTTCATATGTATGAAATTTATATTCTTAATAAAAGGCATCATTCATTTATTAATGCTGTGTTTGAATACATGAGTTTGTAAATCTTAAATTAATAAATGAAGTCCTAGATATTATAAACACAGTGCAAAGGCAATCATGAAGGTGTTCATGATGTGAGATGTCTATTGCATGCAAATATGTTAATATCTAAATATCCCTAGTCATAGAATTAACAAGATAGGATATTGTTAATTCGGACAGACTAGCACATGTTATGCTTCTTGAATGGTTCAAGCAATGGTTCTCATAATTGTGATTATGGATGATAATCAAAGCTAACATGTGGATGCTTGTTAGAGGAACAAGTTCATTGGAGACCTGCAAAGAGAATCCTCATATGGATATTAAATCTATGTTAGTGAGGAATCTCTTCATAGCAGTTGTGCAAGTATCTTTGGACTTGAGATCACCAAAGTTATCTTAAGTGGCAAGTGGTATACTTTGACTCCATAACTGATTACTTCCAACTGGGAGTGAACATAGTTAGGAGATTGGGTATATCATGACCTACTTGAAGATAGTTGAGTGATTGACAAAGGATTCACCATCCCAGATTTAACAAGGGAAGTTATCTCACATGATTCTATAATTACCTTGTTCAGTGAATCTCTGACCAGAGTAATATGCCGAGATGGATGGAGATCCATGAAGGGCATTTTAAGAACAATGGTTAAATTAATAGAACATACATAATTAGATTTATATGAGTTGACAGAAATCCATACTCAGAATCTAATTGAGATAAGAGTGGTGAAAGGAGTAATTGCACGGTAACTGTTTCTATGGAAGGGTACAGTCAAACCACATGACTTTCCTGACATTTGGGTAGTCATGATGCCTAGCTAGAGGCCAATCATGACTTGTATAATGATGTATCAAAATATCAATAGAGATTGATAAAATGATTTAAAGGAGTTTAAATCATGTGAGTTTTGAATAGAACTCACAATTACATGTTATACTGCCAACATGGACAGGAACCCAATAGGTCACACACATATAGAGAAAAGGGTAAAATGATAAAATGACAAGGATAATAATATTTGATATTATTATAAAGGTAGAGAGGAGAATATGATAATAATTAATTAAAGAGTTTAATTAATTATGATCAAATAAAATTGTCCGTGGAACTTTTGAGAAATGTTCTGTAAATTGGACCTAAATGAAATAATGTATTTCATGATTAATTATTATTGTCTTATAAGTGTTATAAGACTACTATAAGTGTTATAGGACTGATATAATAATTAATAGGACCATTGGAGAAATTATAAAGGGCCAAAGGAATGAAGAAGTTGGAGGAAGCCCTCCAGAAAAGGGCTACACGCCAACTCCATACAGAAGGGCTTAGAGGGCTTTTTCTTGGACCAAATTAATTTATATATGTTACATAAGTGTTATGGAACTCACATATTTAATTTGGTTGGATTTGGAATCCATTTGGGTATTTAAATCCAATTAAATGCACAAAGGGCCTAGTTTGTGGATTTTGTGCATGATCTTTTATGAAAAGTTTTAATTTGGATTTAATTAAGCCCAAATGATTATAATTAATTCCAGAAGCCCAATTAATAATTCTCCAGCAATTTTAAAGAGCCCAATCTCATTAAGGAGTTGGAATTTTAACCTAACTATAAAAGGCCAACTAATGAGAATTAGGGTTAAGTGATTAAAACAAAAGGAAAGTCTTTTTCTCTTATTTCTCTCTCCCTTTTTGCGCCACTTCCATTGCTAGCCTCTTGGATTTCGGGCAGCCCTAGTTGAACACCAATTTTTTGGTTCAATTTACCCCTCTCTAGTGTGGATTACTCATTGGAGGTGTTCGATTTTGGACACTGTGGTTTGCGACAACCCGGTGCGAAGTAAAATCAACTGTTCAACAAAAATCAAAGGTGATTTTTCTTATTATCATATAGTTATATTGTGTATTCATGGCAAGATCAGATCTTATGGTTAAAAAATTTTAAAATTCCGCTCATGTATGTGATGCATGTAACCATTAAATTCCAACATGGTATCAGAGCCACGGTTTTGCCATGGATATACAATTCTATATTTTTTCTGCGGAATAAGTTTTGTTTTGTTTTGAGTTATTTATTTCATGAACTTTAAAATATTAGATTTGATTGTTCATGAATGAGAAATATTGATTTCTGGTTGTATGTGTGATCAAATAAATTTTGTGGAAACAAAAACGAAATTTTTGAATGATTAAGATTTGGTTTTGGCGTGAAACCCATTAGGGTTTGGCGTGAAACCCTAGGTAATGTAGGGGCTGTTCTAATTTAATTTCTTATGGATCCATTTAAAAATCATTTAGATGATATTTTATGTCTTTAATATGTGATATTAAGCCGTAGGATCGAACGGAATTAAAATCGAACAAGTTTTGCATGAAAGCTAGTTTTGTCGAAAAGTTCGATAAATTGGTGTTCTTCGTGTGTTCTTGATGTGTTCATGGTTAGAACGACTTTTGATCTTCTAAATCTGATATATATGATATATTAAAGTGTTTTTAATTAATTGGATTAATTAAAATGGGCCTTAAATTAATTTGATTAATTTTAATTCATTAAAACCACTTAATGGGCTTAATTATGTTTACGGACTTGGTTTAAATTAGTGAATGACTTGGTGGGCCCAAGGAGCTGATTTAAATTAACTATTATAAACATTAATTAAGTTTATTAATGGGTTTTAAGGGCTGGAGTGGGCTTGGCTCATTCCAAAAGGCCCAAATGGTCCAAATGACACAAAACTAGTTTGTGTGTGAACACACTTAGGGTTTTTCTTCTGTGGGTTTCGGCCTACACTTATTTTAAGCCCAAAATTGATTATTTTAATTATTTAATATGATTAATTAATTAAATAATCAATTTATAATTAATTAATAATCAATTTGATTGATTATTAAGGCAAGAACACATTCATGCAAAAAGGTTTCCTAAAATGAAAGTTTCCAAAATGGAAAAAGTTTCCTAATTTGATCACATCATTAAATAACTCAAAATATAGTTTCAAAGGTTGAAACAAAGTTAGTAATCCATTTATTTATGCATTAGAGAGGCATATAAGGGTGAATGATTGGCATGATGATTAGTTATGGACAAAGCCCAATGTGATTGAGCATAATGCATGTTTTGGCCCAATGAGGACTTTCATGTCCCGGCCACTTGTTTTTGGTTTGTATTTCATTTCAAATTGTAATATGTAATTAGATTACTTAGATTAGAATTAGAAATAGAGATGGAGACCAATATCAAGGAGCAAGATGGGCCGGATGGAGATCCAACAAGCTTGAAGATAATGTAATTATTTTTCTTGTTTGAATCATGCATACTACCTAGGTGTGACCTTTTGATTTCTCTCTTGGCTCGGGGAAATCAATGTAGTGAAGTCCATAACTATACCATATTTGTATGCTTATATTTATGTGATAGATATAGGATGCATACCAATGTATGCCAACCATGTATGATGAGACTTAATTAACTAAAACCCTCAAACAAATACTAAGGTATATAAGCCTTCCATTAATTTGAGGAGAACCAGAGTTCTTTATAGTGTGGGTTGTTGACCACAGTCAAGCTCACATTATATCGAATATGTTCAAATCTAATTAAATGGGTCATCTTAGCTAGCCCATTAGTTTGTTGACCACAGTCAAGGCTAATGGTTCTAGAGGCAAGATTAGGGAATGCATATATGATATGCATGCATCAAGAGTTGATAACCTAATGATCCAATAGTTGTGTAGAGACACAATTGGTATAAAGATACCTACCTTTCAAGGGTATGGAATTTGGCTTGTTGACCACAGTCAAGGTCAAATTACATATCAAGGATTGGATGTTGGCCCACTAAGAAAACCATCGGGTTTTCTCGGATTATATAGTGAGGGCTATTAATTCGCAATAAAATAGTGGGAGTAAATGGATTAATTAAAGACCTTATTAATGCATATATATATATGAACATACTCTCATATCTTTTCTTTTTCACATCTAGGTCATCATCATGAGCACATCAAACATTAACATACGATCAATCTTGGATAACAAGCTGGTTGGCAACAACTATTCTGACTGGATCAGGCAAGTGAGAATTGTTCTCAGAGCTGAAAAGATCCACTATGTCTTGGATAAAGATCCACCACCACGTCCATCAGATGATGCCATTGATGAGATCAAAGGCATTTATCGAAAATACATGGAGGATAGTGAAACAGCAGCATGTCTGATGCTGGGTGCTATATCCTCGGAGCTTTAGAAGCAACATGAAATGATGGATGTTAGAACCATCATTTTGCATCTAGAGGAGCTTTATTCTTCTCAGGCTAGAACTGAGCAATATGAGATTGCTCGAGCTCTATTTAGCTACAAAATGGTGGAAGGCACTTCAGCTGCTACTCATGCATTGAAGATGTATGGGTATATTGAGCATTTGAGTAGACTTGGCTATGTTATGGATAATGATCTATACATAGATT
This sequence comes from Excoecaria agallocha, assembly GCA_037975025.1. Taxonomy (NCBI): domain Eukaryota; kingdom Viridiplantae; phylum Streptophyta; class Magnoliopsida; order Malpighiales; family Euphorbiaceae; genus Excoecaria; species Excoecaria agallocha. Next base: position 30,876,138 of record CM075806.1, read on the forward strand.
TAATCTTGTACTCGTTGGCTCCAAGTTATGCACCTTTCGTGCTTAACTTCAACATGAACAAGATCCAAGTATCCATTCCTGAGTTAATCAATATGCTCAAGACAGCTGATGGATCATTTAAGAAGGATCCAAAAAGTGTCATGGTTGTCACTTCTGCAAAAGGCAAGAAGCAGAAGAAGAAGAAGATAACCAAGGCGCAGCCAAAGAATGGTGGGATCTCTAAGAAGAAGGTTGCCAAGAAAGAGAATGCCAAAGGAACTTGCTTCCATTGTGGAAAGGATGGTCATTGGATGCGTAACTGCAAGGCCTATCTAGATTCTCTCAAGGAGAAGAAGCAAGCTGATGCTTCTACTTCAGGTATTCATATGATTGAAATTAATACTTATTCTATTGCTTCAAAACAATCTTGGGTATTAGATACCGGATGTGGATCTCATTTATGTAATGATCTACAGGGGCTTATAAGCTTTAGAAGAGTTGGAAAGGCAGAGATATGTTTGCAGTCAGCTACTGGACAAAACATCTCTACAACAGTTGTGGGGACTTACTATTTGCCTCTTCCTAGTGGATTAGTACTGGAATTAAATAATTGTTATTATGTTCCAGCTTTGTCCAAGAGTATTATTTCTTTCAGTTGTTTGATGAACGATTATGATATTTCTTTAAAGGACAAATGTTGTTACATTTTTAAGAACAATATATTTTATGCAAAAGCTATCATTGAGAATGGTATATTTGTTCTTGATTTAATTAAAGAAGTACATAATGTGAATACCAAGAGAATGAAACATGATAATCTTAATACCTCATACTTATGGCATTGTCGTTTAGGCCATATAAATGAAAAACGCATGACCAAGTTACACAAGTCAGGTGATTTGGGATCATTTGATTATGAATCATTTGATACATGCGAATCTTGTTTATTGGGAAAAATGACAAAAGCTCCCTTTATTGGTAAAGGAGAACGAGCTAAAATGGTTTTGGACTTAGTACATTCAGATGTATGTGGTCCAATGACTACACATGCTAGATGAGGTTACTCCTACTTCATTACTTTCATAGATGATTATTCCAGGTTTGGATACATCTATCTAATGAAATATAAGTCTGAAGCATTTGAAAAGTTCAAAGAATTCAGAAATGAAGTAGAGAAACAACTTGGCAAAAGTATTAAAACACTTAGATCAGATCGAGGTGGAGAATACTTAAGTCAAGAGTTTCAGGATTATCTTAGAGATAATGGGATTTTATCTCAATGGACTCCTCCATATACACCACAACACAATGGTGTATCCGAAAGGAGGAATCGAACACTATTAGATATGGTTCGATCAATGATGAGCCGAGCGGACTTGCCTAAGTCCTTTTGGGGATATGCACTAGAAACTGCTGTTTATGTGTTAAATAGAGTTCCTAGTAAATCAATTGATGTTACTCCATATGAGATGTGGAATAACAAGAAACCCACGCTTTCTCATATGAAAGTATGGGGTTGTCCTACTTATGTGAAGAGGACAATGTCAGACAAACTGGATGTTAAGTCTGACAAATGTTTATTTGTGGAATATCCAAAAGAAACGTTTGGATATTATTTCTATCATCCCTTAGAACAAAAGGTGTTTGTTTCAAGGCATGCTGTCTTCTTGGAAAGAGAATTTCTCCTACGAGAAGACAGTGGGAGTAAAATTGAGCTTGGTGAAGTTCAAGACCCACAAATAGAAGATGATCAATCGATTGAACCCGAAACTGAATTTCATAATGATGAGATTACAGTTGAACCTGATTATACACAAAATCCTAGAAGATCTACTAGGATGCGTTCTATCCCTGTGAGATATGGATTTCACGTTGATTCGGATAGAGGCATAACTGTAGTAGAGGACAATGAGCCTACAAGCTATCAAGAAGTTTTGAACAGTTCAGAACGTGATTTATGGCTTAAGGCTATGCAGTCCGAAATGGACTCCATGTATGAGAATAAAGTATGGACTTTAACTCAACCACCTAAAGGGATAAAGCCCATAGGGTGCAAATGGGTCTTCAAAAAGAAGATTGACATGGAAGGTAATATAGTTACCTATAAAGCTCGCTTAGTAGCAAAAGGTTATCGTCAAAAAGAAGGTATTGACTATGACGAAACTTTTTCTCCTGTAGCGATGCTTAAGTCTATAAGAATACTTTTAGCCATTGCAGCTCATTATGATTATGAGATTTGGCAAATGGATGTGAAGACAGCTTTCCTTAATGGAAATCTTTCTGAGGATGTGTATATGACACAACCAGAAGGATTCACATCTGGAAATGGCGAAAAGGTATGCAAGCTTCAAAGATCCATTTATGGATTGAAGCAAGCCTCTAGGAGCTGGAACATACGATTCAATGAGACAATCAAAGAGTTTGGTTTCTCACAAAATGAAGATGAACCTTGTGTGTATAAAAGGGTCAGTGGGAGTGCAATTGTCTTCCTAGTTCTATATGTAGATGACATATTGATCATGGGAAATGACATTTCTCTTCTCCAATCTGTTAAAATATGGTTATCCAAGCAATTCTCCATGAAAGACCTTGGAGAAGAATCCTATATTCTGGGAATAAGGATCTATAGAGATAGATCCAATAGGTTGCTAGGTCTTTCTCAGAGTACATATATAGATAAAGTATTGAAGAGGTTCAATATGGATCTCTCTAAGAAAGGGTTTATACCCATGGTGCATGGGAAACACCTTTTTAAGTCTATGTGTCCACAGACACTGGAGGATAGAGAGAGCATGAATAGAATACCATATGCATCTGCAATTGGTTCTATCATGTATGCTATGTTATGTACACGTCCAGATGTAGCATTTGCTTTGAGTGTCACAAGCAGATTCCAATCTAATTTTGGAGAGGAACATTGGGCAGCTGTCAAGAATATTCTTAAGTACTTGAGAAGGACTAAGGATATATTCTTGGTATATGGAGAGGGCAGTTTGGAAGTAAATGGGTATACAGATGCCAGCTTCCAATCTGACAAAGATGATTGTAAATCACAATCTGGTTATGTGTTCATAATGGGAGGAGGAGCAGTTAGTTGGAAAAGTTCCAAACAAGAAACAACTGCTGATTCCACGATGGAAGCTGAGTACATTGCTGCTTCAGAAGCAGCCAAAGAAGCAGTCTGAATCAAAAAGTTCATAACCGAACTAGGAGTGGTGCCTAGCATTGTTGATCCGATTCCTTTATATTGTGACAACAATGGAGCCATTGCGCAAGCAAAGGAACCACGGTCTCATCAGCGATCCAAGCATGTTCTCAGACGCTACCATCTCATAAGGGAAATAGTAGCTAGAAATGATGTGAAAATAGAAAGGGTTCCCACAGATGACAATGTGGCGGATCCCCTCACTAAAGCACTTTCCCAGATTAAGCATGATCACCATATAAATAGCATAGGTCTGAGACATATGAGTGATTGGCACTAGTGCAAGTGGGAGATTGTTAGAGAGTATGCCCTAGAGCCCATGTAATAGGGATGTTTTTCATATGTATGAAATTTATATTCTTAATAAAAGGCATCATTCATTTATTAATGCTGTGTTTGAATACATGAGTTTGTAAATCTTAAATTAATAAATGAAGTCCTAGATATTATAAACACAGTGCAAAGGCAATCATGAAGGTGTTCATGATGTGAGATGTCTATTGCATGCAAATATGTTAATATCTAAATATCCCTAGTCATAGAATTAACAAGATAGGACATTGTTAATTCGGACAGACTAGCACATATTATGCTTCTTGAATGGTTCAAGCAATGGTTCTCATAATTGTGATTATGGATGATAATCAAAGCTAACATGTGGATGCTTGTTAGAGGAACAAGTTCATTGGAGACCTGCAAAGAGAATCCTCATATGGATATTAAATCTATGTCAGTGAGGAATCTCTTCATAGCAGTTGTGCAAGTATCCTTGGACTTGAGATCACCAAAGTTATCTTAAGTAGCAAGTGGTATACTTTGACTCCATAACTGATTACTTCCAACTGGGAGTGAACATAGTTAGGAGATTGGGTATATCATGACCTACTTGAAGATAGTTGAGTGATTGACAAAGGATTCACCATCCCAGATTTAACAAGGGAAGTTATCTCACATGATTCTATAATTACCTTGTTCAGTGAATCTCTGGCCAGAGTAATATGCCGAGATGGATGGAGATCCATGAAGGGCATTTTAGGAACAATGGTTAAATTAATAGAACATACATAATTAGATTTATATGAGTTGACAGAAATCCATACTCAGAATCTAATTGAGATAAGAGTGGTGAAAGGAGTAATTGCACGGTAACTGTTTCTATGGAAGGGTACAGTCAAACCACAAGACTTTCCTGACATTTGGGTAGTCATGATGCCTAGCTAGAGGCTAATCATGACTTGTATAATGATGTATCAAGATATCAATAGAGATTGATAAAATGATTTAAAGGAGTTTAAATCATGTGAGTTTTGAATAGAACTCACAATTACATATTATACTGCCAACATGGACAGGAACCCAATAGGTCACACACATATAGAGAAAAGGGTAAAATGATAAAATGACAAGGATAATAATATTTGATAGTATTATAAAGGTAGAGAGGAGAATATGATAATAATTAATTAAAGAGTTTAATTAATTATGATCAAATAAAATTGTCCGCGAAACTTTTGAGAAATGTTCTGTAAATTGGACCTAAATGAAATAATGTATTTCATGATTAATTATTATTGTCTTATAAGTGTTATAAGACTACTATAAGTGTTATAGGACTGATATAATAATTAATAGGACCATTGGAGAAATTATAAAGGGCCAAAGGAATGAAGAAGTTGGAGGAAGCCCTCCAGAAAAGGGCTACACGCCAACTCCATACAGAAGGGCTTAGAGGGCTTTTTCTTGGACCAAATTAATTTATATATGTTACATAAGTGTTATGGAACTCACATATTTAATTTGGTTGGATTTGGAATCCATTTGGGTATTTAAATTCAATTAAATGCACAAAGGGCCTAGTTTGTGGATTTTGTGCATGATCTTCTATGAAAAGTTTTAATTTGGATTTAATTAAGCCCAAATGATTATAATTAATTCCAGAAGCCCAATTAATAATTCTCCAGCAATTTTAAAGAGCTCAATCTCATTAAGGAGTTGGAATTTTAACCTAACTATAAAAGGCCAACTAATGAGAATTAGGGTTAAGTGATTAAAACAAAAGAAAAGTCTTTTTCTCTTATTTCTCTCTCCCTTTTTGCGCCACTTCCATTGCTAGCCTCTTGGATTTCGGCCAGCCCTAGTTGAACACCAATTTGTTGGTTCAATTTACCCCTCTCTAGTGTGAATTACTCATTGGAGGTGTTCGATTTTGGACACTGTGGTTTGCGACAACCCGGTGCCCGAAGTAAAATCAACTGTTCAACAAAAATCAAAGGTGATTTTTCTTATTCTCATATAGTTATATTGTGTATTCATGGCAAGATCAGATCTTATGGTTAAAAAATTTTAAAATTCCGCTCATGTATGTGATGCATGTAACCATTAAATTCCAACAAAACATGGGCCCAAAAACCTATAACTAAGATTCTATACTATTACATAAGAATCTTGGAGTTAGGCTTCTCCACTCTGGTGGGCTTCGTCTTGATTTACCAAGTCTTTAAGTAAATTCTATTCTAAGAAATAAATGAAACTTTTAACATAATACATAATGGCTCACAGGCCATATTTAATTACGAAAACCCAGGGCCCATGAATACGCCATGCATATCTATTCAACACACCAAAACAAGCAAATAAATATACATAACATTCATGGATCAAACAAAGTCCAATTTTAATTAATTTAGCCAAGCCCATTAATGGAAATTGTGTACTTGAACCTTTAAGAGATGACCCCATGATGGGCCTGGGCCGAAGCCCAATGGACTAAATCCTCTTATTGAATAAGTTCTCTTAAAAGCCCAAAACACAAACTAGTTAGATTTGTGCTATAAATCAACTCTAGTATAATTTCCAATTTTGCCATTTTTAATTTTATGTCATACAGCCCATAAACATTAAAAATACATATAATATGTACCAACATGAATTAAAACACAAAATCATGAAGAACATATATATGATACACGGCATGCATATAAAAACAAACAAACAACAAAACTAGTTGTTTAATGCTTATGTGATGCCACAAAATGCACAAAATATTTAAATCAATTTTATGAGTCATTTAATAATTAAAATAAAGTCATAAATATTGATTTAATATTTTGTACCAATCTAATCTAAATGTGTTTTTACCATTTTAATCAAAACAAAACAAACAATGTTGATTAAACATGTAACAAACACATACTTGTCATAGTTTGAAGTGATTTTAAAATTAATCAATTAAATTGTCATGGACCAGAATTAAAACCAAATTTAAAATATGTCTAGACCTGATATTTAATCTTTAAAAATCACTTACAAATATGGTAAAATCGTTTTTACATTTAATATTTAAAACTAGTTGTTAAACTAACAATTAACATGCCAAATAGCGCCTAGTTTTAATATTAACATGTACCATCAGGTATTATCAATTAAATCCGACCACTAACAGCTCCTAGAACATCTTAGGAAAGTATATTAACATGTCATGTTAATTATAATACCTATCTAATCATTTAAAATCGTTTTTACACCAAACAAAATGAAAAAAACTCAAAATAGAAAATTTCAGCATTCCATGGATTTAAAATAACGCTTTTTGATTAATTAATTCATGCATCTAAATCACTAAAATAAGCATGTTTAGTCTCTGATACCACTGATGGAATATGACATGATATGTTCATGGTAATCGTGCAGAGGAAAAATGATAAAAATGATCATACATGCCAAACAATTCCATGACAAGAATCGAAACATGCAATTTTAGGGTTTTTTAAAACTTACAACTTTTGATGCCTTTTAAATCTTGAATTTGGTGATGACCAGAAACTAAGAAGACTTTATCCATCTTAGACCTTGATCACCAATGCCAAGGTATAGCCTTTACGCCACTCCCTCTATTCTCACACACACAATTGCACCGACAGCTTAAAATCGAGATTACTAGCTCTCTTTTAAGGTATTGTATAATGGTAATGGTTTTAAGCTATAGGATCTAAACTTATATTTCCTTTAGATGCTATTGACATCGAAGAACACAAGAGAATGAAGAAGTATATTTCTCCTTGAGAAATTCGGCCAAAAGAAATTTTGTGAGTGAGAAGAAATTCACGCCAAAAACAAAAAGAAAAACTAGGGTTTTTCTTTCTTTTCTCTCTCATTCAATATATATCATTTTATTTTCAAGTGATAAATCTAAAATCCACTACTTAAAGATAATTAATTTTAGTCTTTATCACTTCTTTAAAATAAGAGATATATATTGATTCAAATTCTTTTTGATTTAATCCAAGATAAAAACATAAGACATATTAATCAAATAAATCACTTAATTAAATAAGCATGTGCCGAAATTCCTTGTTATTTATCTAGAAATTTCGGCCAAGTCTATTTCCATTTAAGTGTTTTAATTTGATTATAATTCTTTTAGGTATTAATACTCAATTAATTAAATTAATACAAGACATTTAATTAATTGAAATTAAACCTTGTGGGCTGAATTTCTATCTCTCATGGACCAAGGTCCAATAGCAATTTTAAAACCCATTACACACATTAATTTGACTTTAATTAACAGCCCAAATTATTTCCAAATACTTTATTTAAATATGTTAAACCCAATGCTTTGTGTGCGATCCTATAGGTCTATTTAATATTGGCAATGAATTAATGAATTAATTTAAAGGCTATATATATTCTCTAGCACAATGTTATAGCATTCCAAATTAAATGAAAATGCATATGGCATTTAGTGACCTAATGCAATTTTGCATAGTTCCTTACCCATAAATATCAAAAATTAATATAAGGCATGAAACTAGCCATCCTTATATATATACTAATTCCTTTCTTGATATTCTAGTGACACTGAACTCTCAGATAAATAATGATTACTCATTATTTCATCTCGGTATGGCCATACACTTCTCAATTCACGAATCAAGTGGCCGATGATATTTCCTCTCTTATAGAGAGGGGTAATCCCTTCACTTCTCTCATGCTCTCTAACATGAATCAATGCATACCCAATCATTCCCGTGCTTGTCACTCTATTACAAGCACATTAGGTGTATGTCAAAGTACACAGTAATTCATAAAGAGTTTTATAGAGAGTTTAGGTCTAAGAACTCCGATACAAAACTTGCATATGAGAAACACTTATAACTTGTACCATGTAGTGTTCTCATGAACGGATCGAATCCAGATACCATGTTCTTTAACATGTATCTATGATCTTTGATTGACACTCTTGTCCTAATGATCCGTAAGACAGAACTCATAATATCAGAGAGAGCATACTAGTCTTAATTCATTTGTTATTCCTATAACAATGACTGACTAGGGATATTTAGAATGAAGTCTCATTTGTTTCAAAGTCTTACAACCATATGCCTCACACATGATAACTTAAACTAAAACAACATTCTTGGATAGTTCTATCAATTGATATGCACAGGAATACAAAAGATAAAACAAATGCCTCATTTTATTAATTCAAAGTGTTTTATTACAATGCATTGGGGCTAGGCCTTACACTAATAATAAGGGCATAATTAAATTATTATTGTTGGTATAATAATATTCAAGGGTGTAATTAAAGTATAAAGTATTAGTTTAGGGGTTAATTTGTAAATTTGGCATCTTAAGGGTACTATAGTCATTCCCCCCTATTTAGGTACATATTGAACAGGACTTACCCAATTACTATCAGAAATAGAATAGATTATACCTGCATCAAGTAGTTTCAATACTTCCTTTTTCATTACTTATTGCATAATTGGGTTGAGCCTTTATTGGGGTTACACCACTGGTTTGAATTTTTCCTCCATTGTTATCTGGTGTGTATAATAATTTGGGCTAATACCTTTCAAATTGGATGCTACCCAACCAATTGCTCCTTTATGTTTCTTGAGGACCTCAATGAGCATTCCATCTTCCAAACCTATCAATAAAGATGAAATGATTACTGGTTCTGGATTATCCTTTAAAAATACAAATTTCAATTGAGATGGAAGTGTTTTAAGTTTAGAATTTTCTCCCTTAGGAGGGAATGGTTCATCCTTCATGGTTTCACTACACTATTGTTCTAAATTATGCATCAACTCCTTTTCTTTTGCTTATAATTCCTCCATTTCCTTAGGATGCATCAAACATTCTTGAAGCTCATCATTGTGAATAATTTCTTCTTACTTTGTGTTGACGCACTCTTGAAAACCATCCATAAAATAAATGGATTCTTCAAAGTCATATGGGGGATGTTTTAAAATCTTATTCACGTTGAAAACCATTTCTTCCTCATTGAACCTTAAAGTTACCGTTTGTCCAAGCACATCAATTAGATCTCTTATTGTGTTTAAGAATGGTCTTCCCACTATCAAAGGCACCTTTCTATCCTCCTCCATATCCGTCACTACAAAGACCATAGGAAAGATGAAATTTCCTACTTTTACCAATAAATCCTCAATAATATCCTTCGATAGCTTCACTAATCTATCCATCAATTAAAGTGTCATTCGAGTTTACTTAAGGTCTCCTAAGTTCAATTTCCTGCAAATTGAATCAGGAATCAAGTTAATACTAGCACCTAAATCACACAAAGCATGTCCAATAAAATTCCCTCCTAATTCACAAGGAAAGGTAAAAGTACCAGGATCTTCCTATTTTTCAAAAATTTTGTTCGTTAATATAGCACTAGAATTATTGGATAATTGAACCATTCCTATGCCTTCTAGCTTCTTTTTATTAGTTCAGAGTTCTTTCATGAATTTAACATATTTAGGCATATGTAATAAAGATTTAGCAAATGGTAAATTTATATGTAGCTTTTTAAACATGTCTAAAAACCTATTTAATTATTCATTTTTCTCTTCTTTTCTAGTTAGAATAGGAAAAGGTAATTGAGATTCATCAAGCACAGTAGAAATAAGTTTTTCCTTACCTTTATCCTTCTCAACCATAGGAAGCCCTTTCTCAATATTTTCATAATTATGAATACTTACCTCGGTTGTTGGTTCCACCGTTGGAGAGGAATTCTTACCAATTTAAGCCTTTTCAAACTCCTTTCCATTTCTTAAGGTGATTGCTTTAGCTTTCTCCTTTGGATTGCGATCGACATTGGATGGAAATGTTCTTTGAGTCCGATTGGACAATGAGTTAGAAAATTGTCCCATTTGATTTTCTAGATTGTTAATGGATGCCACTTGGTTCCTTATCCAAATGTCTTCTGATTTCCATCTAGCATCTTGATTAGCTAAGATCAAATTTTGGAAGGCCATAAAATTTGCAATCATCTCTTCTATGTTTGATTTCTTCTCTTATGGAGGTGGAGGTTGAGGCTTTTGAAATCCAGGTGATTGATGGTATGATTGTGATGGATATATATTTTGGTATTACGGTTCAGCTTGATTTTGGTATAAGGGATGGTTATTTGATGGTTGATTATGGTGAAAGGGAGGTCTTGGATGAGGGCCAAAAGTAGATGCTTGGTTACCTTATTGCTATGAAAACTTTGGATGGTTTCTCCATCCCGGGTTGTAGGTGTTACTATAAAGGTTCAAAGAATTCACTTATTCTACCATTCCTTCACCATTCTTCATTCTCCGAGATCCTTTAATTCCTGTATAAGTATTATCCTCATTACATAACATGGAAATATTTTTAACTTTAAGCTCATTTATTTTCCTTAAATGCTCTTTTCTCATTAGTTCCATTTGAGCTTTTAACATAACTATTTCATCTATATTATGAACTCCCTATTTTCTTTGTGCTGCTCTAGAGGTTGCCTATTTAGCATTATTGTTAGCTATCTCATCAAGAAGCAGAAATGCTTCCTTAGGAACTTAGTTAATGAAACAACCATTTGAAGTTGCATCTAACAAATATCTTGTTGATTGATTAGCACCTACATAGAAAATATGCATTAGTTGATAAACAAGAAATTCATGATATGGACAACTTTTTAAAAGTCTCCTAAATCTTTTCCATGCTTTTTGAAATTGGTTCTCATAAAATTGCTGGAAATCATTAAATTGTTTTCTAATGAGGGCTATTTTAGTAGGAGAAAAAAATTTACCTAGAAATTTTTCTTGCATTTGCTGCCAAGAATGGATGGATTGATTAGGTAGCATTTGTAGCCAATCCCTAGCTTTTCCAATTAGGGTAAATAGAAAAAAGTTTAAGCCTAATAGCATCTGTTGATACATTCAAAATTTCCTTCTTACCCTTCTAATCCTATTAAATGTCCTCTCAATTTTAGGGTCTACAGGTGGAATGGGGTTGTTTCTCTCCATAAACCAATAGCACCTAAAAGAAAAAATAATAATCAGAGACTAAATGAAGAAGAGAAAAGAAACACATAAAAATTAACTTTAAAATCAAAATAAATAAACAAATACAAATGTCTCCCCGGCAAGAGTACCAAAAACTTAACTAGTGTCTAGAAGTGTACTAGATCAGCTAGTAATATAGGGAAATATAATTATAACCCCAAAATATCAAACCCAAGGGAAACCTATGTTTGTGTGAATGAATTGAATTTTAAAACAGAATTTGTGTGGAAGAGGTAGAAAAGAAATACCAAAAGTTGTGAGGTTAAAGTTTAAAACCTAAAACAAAACTTTTAAACTAAAAATAAAGTAAAAAATTTGAAATAATTCAAAATAAAAGCAAATAATCAAATGAGGTAAAATTCAATATTTTCTGTAATTCTCTCTACAAAATCCGGCCCTCACTATGCTTGCCTTACTTTTCTTTTTCTTTCCACTATAAAATGGCTATTTATAATAGCTTAAGAAAATTTCCTTTTTGATCCCTCAACAAATTGCATGTCCTATAGTTAACCCACACCTTTTTGCATGTTACACCTTTGCCTCTCAATTTCTTGAATGTTTAACATTGACCCAAACATTTATATTTCTCTTAAATCAACCCCTTAATTATTCATTTATTCACATTTGCCCCTAAAGATGTCGTATTTACAAATTAACCCCTAAACTAATACTTTGTACTTCAATTACACCCCTGAATATTATTAAACCAACAATAATAATTTAATTATGACCTTATAAAATTCATACCATATAATTTACACATTTATCACATAATTATTGATAACTTAATAACATTTTTGCCCCAATTAATATCTTAACTCTTAATAATTCACCCAATAATGCTCAATTAGTCTTTAATAACATGTAATTGCCCTTAAATTCTGCTAGGGCCTAATTTGGGTCCTTACACTATGCATATTTAAAAACTTAAACAAAGCTTTAAGAAAATAATAAAAATAGAGAAAATAGAAAATGACATAAAATTAAAAACTATTGAATTCTTGATAATTGATGATTGATGATCCTTCTTTGGTGCTTCAATCTTCTATTTATAGGCAAAATAAGTTGTAAAATTCTCTTAAACTTCCTAAATGAAAGTAAGAAAAGAATTTTTCTTAATCAGGAAATCCTTCGCAGCGTTGGAATCCAAATCACATAGCCAAGCACGAATTACCTTAACGGAATGCACTACCATGTATCCTTCACGGCCAAGTAACTTTTTTTGATTCTCCATGCACTGTCGTGCATGTCTTATCCAAGGAAAGGTTGCATGGCCAAGTATTCATTCAAATCTTAAGACACATGGCCAAACATCCTTTAACTCTTCAATGCACAGCCAATTATTCTTAAACTGGACTTCACGCATCCTTATTATCATAACTTTGCTAAATTCACAATTTTAGCCCATAACTTATTGTCTTTTTGCAATTAAGTCCATTGCCTTGCAAATTAAACTTGAAAAACACCAAATATTACAATTAACTCCTTAAACACAAATATAAATATTTAAACTATAAATTAACAAAAATTAAACCAATTTAACTAACAAAAAACACTTAAAACATACTAAAAATATTATATAATTTCCACTTATCAATAAGGTATGGGGTTCAATTGAAAGTTGAAGTTAAAGGTAATACTTATATGAATTATATTACTAAAATAGGTGTTGGTGCATAATAAGCATACGATTAAGGATAGTAAGAAGTATCCTAATGACTCTAAAATTTATATGCTATTAATGTGTGCGATGAAGTTGGTATACGGTGCAACTCTGTCTAAGTAACTGGCCTTGCCTAATTACTATATATTAATGTTTCTTTACAATGGAAAAAGAATACCATGTTATGACCTAGTGACATTAAGAAGATAGTTGCAATGTGTATGTCTAAGTTAAAAGAGATGAATATTAATAGACAATTAAATGTATGGCTACAGAAGTTTTGTTATGCTATAAGTCATAATATAAATTAATAATGAGCTTTGATGTAAGAAAACTCACTTACTTAGTTGTTAATGCCCTACGACATAATATGAACACCGCCAGTTGGCAAGTAGTGTGCTAACAATTGTGATGAAATAATTTTACATTAACTTAACATGACTAAAAATGTTATAAGATAGGAAATACAAGTAAGATGATCAGTGTATATGTGATCATATTAAGGAGGATCACCGTTCTATCTATAATTTAATAGACTATAAAAATGAACTAAAAGGATTAAAGATGCATAAGTGTCGACCTGAATTCAAAAAGAACCTATTACCATTCTTATATGGATTTTAAATGCATGAGTGTTGTTTAAAGTAATTATGTGTTGATGGGAGTTATGAAGCTGTATGGAAGATACACATGGCAAACAATAACAAGGTACACCATTGAGAACTTCTTATGAGTTATGTAACTTTTATATGGTATAGTTGATACGAGCATGCTGTGATGAGTAGCTTGACTTAATATGTGAACAAGTATGAGTAATAAAATCATGTACTGCTATGATTTAAGATATATATATATATATGTGTGTGTGTGTGTGTGTGTGTGTGCGCGTGCGCGCGCACGCGCGCGTACGCATGTTGTCATGCTTAACACTAATTATGAAAGATTACATATTATTATTATTTGCATAAGCCCTAAACCCTATATGATCATATGATGGCATCCATGTGTATTAAAGCCTAGAGCTCAATATTGAAGTATGAAAAGAATAATGTGCATTCTATTATGAATGATGGCCTTAAGCGATGTATCTTTATTATGTAGAGAAAGATATGATGAATTGAAATATTTTTAAGAATGGTAAAGCATGCGGGTCTTAGTTCAATTATGGATTAGATAGGCATGCCTAGAGGGATACAGTTGCAGCTACCATAGTTGACCCTATTTGGGTCATGTTCCTTAATGGAACCATCGTTCGGCCTTTTTGGGTCCATAGTTTGTTCCTTGTTGAAACTATTGTTTGACTCCATTTGGGTCTAATGTTTAATATCTTCGGATACCATAGTTTGATACCTTCGGGTATCCATTGATTTCGTTATCCACCCTTTCAACTAGTACTTAAGTAGGCTATTAAGGATGATAAAATGTACATAAGACAAAGTAAAACCTAAAATAATTGCCCCATTTATGTAATCTAAGGATGATGAATGGCCTACTATGGTGTTGTATCCTAATTTCTTATTGGTTATGAACTATTTCTATGAAATAAAATGTCATATTATGTGTTACATGAGTGTGATATCTCACATATTTTATGTGGAGGGTTCCTATATGAGTGCTAGTGTAAGTTGATCTCCACGGATGAGATTCCACAGAGAATATATGGATTGTAACATATACACTAAGTTTCATGTATTTTATTTTATGAAATGCACACGTGTCATGGAGACTTTGTCAGGTAATCATGACATGTAATGCTTGTTCTTTGTGAACGCATGCAACTCTATTAGTCTGTTATAATTAGATAAATGTTTACACATACGTATGCATAATGCCGACATTGATTTAACCTAGTGCAATGCATGACTAAAAATGATGTTGCTAGAGAATTAAAATACCATGCTAAGATAACACTAAGAATATAAAAGTTTATGAATCTAATAAAAAATTATATGGTATATGTGAAGTGATCATACCTGCCAGGATTACCTATAGATGCTACGAGACTTAAGTACGCCCTTATGCTATGAATTAACATTGAATGCATATAATATGTGAACAATAAGATTTAAGGCAATAACTATGATGTCTAGACTTATATATAAAAGGACTATAAAGAGCATGAACTAGGCTAGTTAAGACTAAAAGAGATTATATGATGACATCGAAGTGCCAAATATTCAAAAATAAGATAAGTTAAATAACATTCTAGATTATGATAACACGATATTTATTTTTAAGAGCTAAGATTTCCCCAAAAACCATTGAGAAGATATATATATATATATATATATATATATATATATATATATATATATATATATATATATATATATATATATATTTCCTATGTTATAGTGGATATTATGTAAGATAAGATATAATTGTAAGAGGATTACCTTTTGAATTTTGTTCCCCACTAAGCTTTAAAGCTTAACACGGGTTTACTTATCCGTGTAGGTTTTTGGATAAGCCCTAGTGGATCGATAGTTAGTGCCTAGTCAATTAATTAAGAGAAAATCAAGCAGATTGCAGTTGCCTTCAAAGATTTCACTATATACTGTTGGCTAGTTATGTTAGGCCCTTTTTTATTTATGAGTTTTATTTAACTTATTGTGTCATGTAATTATGGTCCATCTTATTATTATTATTATTATTATTACCTAATCTTTACTAGGTTTATGATAATGATTGATGATTATCCATGGTTAATGGATTAGGTTGTGACAGCGTGAGCTAAAAGAGAGAGAAAATAAAAAAAAAAGTGGTGCTAGAGGCAGATCTTTCACTAGGAAGAGATTTAGAGGAACTCAAAGGAGTTAGCCTGCAGAGTCTATTTTTAGCTCTGTTAACTAGAGAAAAATGCAAGAATCAACTAAAATGCCTAAGTATGGGAAAGAAGCTACAAAACAATAAAGCGGTGGTCAAGCACCAAAATGTTCTCATTATTCTAAGCATCACTGGGGTAGTTGAAGAAATTGCATAGAGAATGTTATAGATGTGGTGGTGCAGATCATTTTATATCTAATTGTGTTTTGAAATGGGATCAAGGTTTTAGGCAACAAGGTAACAGAGGAGCTTCTAATGCATACCTATAAGGTAGAGGTAAAGGTAAAGGATGGAGTGGATTAAATCATCAGGGATTTCAATCCAAGAATTTATCAGAATTATTTGATCGACCATTGACTCAAATGGTTTCAGGTCAGGTTTTTGCAATGAAAGCTCATAAAGAACATAGTGCTTCAGAAGTTATAGCTAGTACCTTTTCTCTTTATGATTAAGACATACATGCACTCATTGATCCTGGCTCTACTCATTCTTATATTTGCATTAAATATTTGGGCAAATATATGTCAAAAATACAGCAACTAGATTTTGATGTTTGTGTGACTGGTCCATTAGGACATAATATAATTGTCAACAAAGTATGTGAAGACTATCCTATAGTTGTTCAAGGGAAAGAGTTTTCAACAGACTTGATTGTGTTTTCTTTTCATGAATTTGATGTAATTATAGGAATGGATTTGTTATCTAAACATCATGCAGTGGTGAATTGTGAAATGAAAATGGTAACTCTCAGAGATGATAAAGGAAATAAAGTGGTAGTTGAAGGAAGCTATTGTAATTTGTTGACTAATGTTGTATCGGTAATGCAAGCTAAACACTATCTTAGAAAAGGATGTGAAGTATTTATAGCTTTGGTCCTTAATTTAAGAAGAGATATAATGAAGCTTGAGAATATCCCTATTGTGAATGAATTTCTAAAAGTATTTCCTGAGGAGTTGCCCAATCTTCCTCCAGAAAGAGATGTATACTTGTCAATTGATCTTTTACCTGCTATAGATCCAATCTCTAGGGCACCATATAGAATGGCTCCATCTAAATTGAAAGAGTTAAAAGTTCAATTACAAGAATTATTTGACAAAGGCTTCATCAGACCTAATGTGTCACCTTGGAGTGCACCAGTTTTATTTGTTAATAAGAAAGATGGATCGATGAGGATATGTATCGATTATAGGTAGTTGAACAAAGTGACAGTGAAGAAAAAATATCCTTTTCGTCGTATTGCGGATTTGTTTGATCAGTTGATTGGTACTGGTGTGTTCTTAAAAATAGATTTGCGATCAAGTCATTATCAGCTCATAGTTAAAGATGAGGATGTTCCTAAAACTGCATTTAGAACTCATTATGGCCCTTATAAATTCTTAATTATTTCATTTGGGTTGACAAATGCACCTGCTGAATACATGGAACTTACGAATAGGGTATTCAGAC
The DNA here is from genome assembly GCA_037975025.1 of Excoecaria agallocha. Taxonomy (NCBI): domain Eukaryota; kingdom Viridiplantae; phylum Streptophyta; class Magnoliopsida; order Malpighiales; family Euphorbiaceae; genus Excoecaria; species Excoecaria agallocha. Next base: position 30,893,578 of record CM075806.1, read on the forward strand.
CCTACTTGGTTCAATTTGTTGTAGTGATTATCAATGACATATTGGTTTATCCCAAAAATGAAGTTGAGCATGCTGAGCATTTAAGAATTGTGTTGCAAACATTATAAGAAAATCAGTTGTATGCCAAGTTAAGTAAATGTGACTTTTGGCTTAAGGAAGTTTCTTTCCTTAGACATGTTGTATATACTGGTTGTATCCTTATAGGCGCCTATCTGTTTATAATTGACCTTTATTTGCAGGCAATGCCATGTTCATATTCATTTCATATATCAAGAATGTACTTATATTATTCCATTTGCGCATGTATATAATCATGTAAAAATATACCTTATTTACTGCATAAACATATATGCGCAATTCATATAATAATTTATATAATTTTACTCAAGTAAATAATTAAAGGAAAACTGTACCATCTTTAGTGTATATATTGTATACACCGTCTCGTAAAAATGCTATCATATACTTTGTCATATTATCTATAATCAAATATACTTCCATGTATTCATCCAATTTATCATGCTAACATTTCACATCACATATGCATAACCATACTATTTCAATCAAGTAATATCCTTGTTACTATACATTTGATACACTAACATATAAATATGTATATAATATCATGTGGTATCAAAAGATACATATATGTGCTTTTACTATATATGTATCACAATCTCTAGTATGTAAACAAATAAATATATTTAGACATGTATATAATCATATAGTATCAAAAAAGATACACAATCCTAAGTATATAAACATATATTTTCAACTTCATTTAATATTATGTTCAACTTACACATGAACTATTATATCTCTATGGTCTCAAACATACATTCATATATATATATATATATATATATATATATATTGACATTTTAATGTGTAGACATCTTATACAACTACAACATATAAACATGATTACGTTTGATCAATAAAGTGAATAATAATATAACTTTGTTATACATATACTTTGATAAGTTGTCATGCTTATAGCATACAATGTGATATTATTTTATATGTTCCATGAACTTACCTCTTTCTCTTTAATTTGTTACTTTTTAGTAGTAAAAGAACGTAAGATGCTTAAGATGTTTTTTGCATATAGACAAAAATGATATTATAACAATGCTTGAATTCAATAAGGATGCTTGTATCCCAAACATACATGCAAAAATTGTGGTAAGTTCTTGCAATACTTTTGCATAGTGATAGATTTCCAAGCTTGTATTTAAAGTTATTTTTGTCCAACTAAAATCAATTTCTAACCAAATGATAATCTACAAACATGATCCCAAATGTTTATAGTTTTCGGAACATTAAATATCACATCAATATCATTTCTACAATTTAAGATATTGCAAAAATATGAAGAATTGTGATTGGAAAATAGTGCTGCCATCAATTCGAGATTCAAGCCTCATTTTGACCCATTTAAAGGTAAAATTGAATATTCTTTCTTCATAGAACTTGTAGATATATAAGTCTAGTTTAACAAAAATTAGATTCATAGAATTTTGACCGTTATAAAAAGAGATACAGTCAATTTACTAAAATTTGTTCTTATTCTTTAAACCGCAGTTCACCGATTTTTATCATCACTTAGGAAATTCATATTATAAAATAGGTACATAATCTTAAAAATATTCCTTCATGAAAGTTGTGCTCATACGAATCTACTTTAACTAAAATTTTTTCTCAAAGAATTTTGACTTTTCCAAAAAAATGTATAGCAACAATGCAAGAACACGATCCTAACAACTAGCAGCAGCTCAAAATGAACTTCAAGTTAATTGTAAATATATTTAAAGGAAAAATCAAAATCTGGTTTCTTATATAAAATTTAAATTTCCTTGTTCTAAGTTTAACTACCAACTAGAATTTCCCAAATTAGAGTTATAAAATTTGAGATATTCTTAAAAAATAGAAGCTGGTTCTCAATGAACCAACCCAGATTTCTACTTCTTAATTCATCAACAAATCAAAACATGCAAGATATAATCCTTTAGATTTCACTTGAATCATATAATATCAATTCAAAATATATTCCATTATACATTTTATCAACATTTCCTATAGTTAAGTCTATATGCAAGATGAGTAAAAATGCCAAACCTTTAATTGAATACCAAATCTTCCATCAAAACTTCTTTCTATTGACTTCTTTTCTTCTTTCCTTGCTATTGCATTTCTTGAAGATTCCCCATCTTAAAGCCTCACATGCAACTTCCAACAATTCAAGAGTATTCTAATTAGTTAAGAAACCAAATTTCTCAAGAGAAAGAAGAAAAAATAGATATGTTGATGCATTTTACAAAAGTAAGAGAATAGGGATTACACTTTTTAATGATAGATGAAGGGGAGAATGAATATTTGCATTTCTTTGTCTTATTTTCCATTCCAAATTCATTCTCCTTATCTCAAGAAATAAGAAAATGTTTTCTCTCTCTAACATGCAAAGATTCTAGCACTTAAATAGAAGGGCAAAGTATCCTTATGCCCCCTCATCTATTTTCATGTTATAAATGTATCCCCATTTGTTCTGTCTTTCCAATTTGGCCCCATGATTACTTTCATTTCATCAATTGCACACCATCTTCTTTTATTTGATTGCTTTTTCCCACTAATACATAATTATATCATAGTTGACCACTTAACTAAAATTTCTTTTGAATTGCACCCTTGTATATCAAATTTTAATTGACTCTCTAACCCTCTACCACATGAGACCATTAATCCACAAGGTCTTAACTTATAATAATTCCTCTAATTATACTTGATTAGATATTAATAACATGACAATCCTATTAAATTCTACTAGGGCCTATTTTTGGTCATTACAATTGCATTGACAATATCATATGTTACAAGAAGAATGGTAAGCATATTGAATTGCATCTCAAGTGTAAATAAATATAAGGGACATGACATATTAAAATTTTTGTGTGCTTTAATGTGTTTATCAGCACCATGAAAAAAAATACACTAAGTGTAATATTATTAAGTGATTAAAGATTTATTAAGAGGCTAAATTTAACATAGTGGAGAATAGATATGCATGCTATAACGGATTGTGTTTGTAGCTGCTAGTGTTGCCATCAAAAGGTGCTTAGTGTTTCCATACCTTTTATTATCTAGTGATTTGAGACTATTATGTGTTTGACATCGCTTACCGATATATAGTGTTTATTCCTGTTATCAACAATTAATTGGAATTTAGATGATAAAAGTGATCTAATTGATGAATAATTATGAATGATTATTGGCATGTTGGCATGTTGCATTAATTGTGTTTGATACTTCATTATACTTCATTAATCCCATATGTTGGCATGTGACATTAATTGTGTTTGATACTTCATTAAGAAGTTGATTGCATTGTTTTACCCCACCAAGGCATTGCTTAGCATGGGTGTTCTTCTCATGCAGATACATAAGTGTAGAATATAAGTGTTGTGAACACCCTCTATACAGTGTATGCCGATCCTCTAACATATAAAATACATGAACTATAATCAAAGAGTTAATCTTTACTTAACAACACTAAACCAAAATCTTATTGGAAATTTAAACCATAATATATAAATAATACTGTTATATTTTAAACTTACATATAAGTCCTTTAATCATTATAATAATCCATATACTGAACATCTATTATATAAAAAATTTCAAGTATAAATTAAAAAAAATTAGAACTGTACACTTGTAGTTTCTCTCTTGTGTTTGCCATCCTACTGTAGATATCATACTTGAGAAGAAGTCCTATCCTAGCAACCTACATGGATAAAAATACGTGTTAAGCTATAAAATTTAGCGGGGAACATAAAATATGTTACGAACCTCAATTGAGAGCCAAGAAACAAACATATAAACTTAAAACATGAAATTTAAACAAATATGGTTATTATATTAAACAATGGGTGTTATGTTATTGGAAGTATAGAACATTGAATAATCACTTTAATTATTGTATCCAAACTCCTATTATTTATTAATTTCTTACTTGTCAAATTTTATGATTGTCTTAAAATTTTTCATATAGCTTCAAAAATCATATGCAACAAGTTAACTTCCTTATTTTAAATAATTCACTTTCTAATTAAGGTGTGAATTACTTAACTTCCGCATACGTTTAATCAAATTATACTTATAGGATATTAATACCAATAATTATAACATTCTAATTTAATTAACTTGATCCATAAACAAATATATATATATTCTCATATATCAAGTAAAGTATATATAAACATATGTATACATTACTATTCTAAGTATCCATTGCATTTATTCGTAGACTTAATGTTCTCATAATCCATGTAACAAGGCATATAATAACAACCTTAATTAATTATTATCCTTTTATGCTAGTTCAATTTTTAATTCGGTACTGCTCAGATTTCCTAATGCATTGCAATATTATCATTATACTTCTATCTCAAACATATATTGAATTCACATGTTGTGGGTTCATAATTGGTTTTTATTTACAAGAAAGGAAACACACATATCTCTCATATCATTTCACCATATTAAATAAGAAACGTGAAGTAATTAATACATATTGGTCTATAAAGCTATTAAGAAACATCAACTATAAGTTTAGAATTCTTTTAAGTTGACATGCAATAAGTTACATATAATTTGTCAATAGAACATAAGGAACGAATAGTTATAAGGAAAACATGTAAGCCAATAAAACTTCTGAAAGGCATCATCAATCTTAAGTACATATAGATATATCTTATGTTCCTAGGTATTTGAAACACATTAATTTACTTTATCAATTTTTAAGATTTTACACATAGGTCATCTAACAACATTAAGCAAGCAATATATAACTGTGGGGAAAATATATTCACCAATATAATTAAGGATAAGGCGTTAACAATGCATAAGTTCACTATGCATATGGCTTATAATTCGGGTATTTACATGTGATAATATATGCTATAAATATACATATATAAAGAATAGTCTCCATTAATATCGTGTAACACACACTCTATAAGATCTCATATAAAAATTAATATCAATTAAAAACTATCATATTACTTTATCTTTTACTATTACTTTAATGCTTTATTTATTTAGTAGTGAGCCTACATATTTCAAAAGAAGTGGATAACGGGTTATATAGTAGCACATGAAGGTACAAATAAGATACCTGAAGTTAATAAAAGGTAGCCTCTTAATGGAATAAAATTAAATGATAGATCGATCAAGCAGAATCAAAAGAAGTCAGCTAACAACTCAAATAGGGCTATTTATGATCCTAACAGGACCATCTTTATATATATCCACATCAAAGACATAATGCAGGTAATTAAATCTCTTTGTTTTATCTTTCTGCACTATACTCTTTTCACATCACACACATATAGATATTCATATATATATACTTATGTATAGCTGTGTGCAAGTTATATCGTATACATATTCATGTATAACTTTTTATAAGTGTAATAGTGTAAGTACCAACGATACTTAACATCATGCTATAATAAGTTGCTCGAATCTAATGATATGTATATACATATTACATCTCACTTTTCATCAAGCGTAGACTTTGATTTAGAACCACATATTAAATATGCTTATATTCCATGCTTGGAAACTTTATTATTATACTTGTATGATATGTTCGTAGGGACCATAATTATATAGAGGGAAATATACATACATACATACATATATATATATATATATTGTCATTATATTAATCATTATCTATAAACTTATCCTTTGTAACATTTCACTCATGCATATTTCTTCTTATCCAAATAGTTAGCATGACAAGCGCACTTAAACAAAATAATATACTGGAGTATAGTTAATCACCTATACACAATATACATACACATTTCAAAATAATATACACTCACATTTCAAATTGAATGCCCCTTAATGCATGATCATACTATATTTATGTTTAAACATACTTATATATCCTAGTAATCTCAATACATTTTTTATACATATACGATTGACATTTCATACTTAAGTATGTTAGTAAATTTATGAAATCAATATCAATCATACGTATTCTTAAATGTATAATCATTAGGCATATAAATACTATCCCATTATAACATCTTAAACATGTTAATAATTAAGGGTGTAGGCATTCAAGCATTCATAAACTATTTCATGTAGATAATAAAGGTCAATTAAGCTTATTATCTTTTAATTGCATGGATATAATTTCATATATATCATTAAAATATAGGGTTAGCATCCTTTTCTAAATTTACAGAGTATTGAATAACTACTTATCCTTACTAAAACATTCTAAAACTGTTAAATTACACTCCACTCATGAAATTCCACAAACAAATTCCAATGACTAAATTACACACTAATTTAGATGTATTAAACAACATTTTTAAAATGAGTGACCATCTACCAAATTATTAATCTATATTTATAGTTTCTTGAAAATTTAAAATCAATTCATTAGCGCCTCTAACTTGCTAGATATTCAAGAAACGCTACAAGTTTTTTTTCACAACAAGGAAGCAAGTATATATTTCATTACAAGTCAACATTTGACAAACTTAGAGATAGATTTATATTTAGATTTCTCATACGTAATTAGATATTGGAGTTTAGTTTATAACCCAGTTAGAATTATTCAAATTGCCACTCTACAACCTATGTTAAACATAAAACAATCTTGTTAACTCAAGTTAACTCAAAGATAGATTTGTCAACAAAGGACAACATGCTTTATCACTATTATGAAAATTTGTGGAATAAAATAGGTATAGAATGAAGGGATATCAAATGGAATTAAATCAATGATCATGCAGTGGAAAAATAAAAACTTTTGATCATACAAGCCAAGAATAAACAATATATAATCGAAAGCATGAAATTTTAGGGTTTGAATTGAACTTACATCTTTGAATGCACTGTAATATTTGATTTTTAATCAAGAATAGTATATAAGATGAACCTATTTACTCTTGAACTTAACCACCAATGCCAAAAGGTGCTACCTTTTATGCCACACCACTCTATGTTCACACATGCACTTGCATAGTCGGCTTAAAGCAAGAGTGCTAGCTCTAGGATTTGCATTCGGTAATGGGTATTATATAAAGACACAAGATTTGATTTTGTTCTTCTTAGAATTTGCAAGGCTACCCCAAAAACACAAGAGAAGAATAAACAATTATTTCTCAAGTGGAATTCAGCAATGAGAAAGAGAGAACAAATAATGAAAAAAGCAAAAAGGAATTATTTTTAATTAATTAATATATATCACTTATCTAGGGTTTTTGTTGCAAGCCGAATTCAACTAGGATTCTAGGTTGAATTTTTGCCACATCCTCATCCTAATTAAGTGATCTATCTTAAGTCAAATTCTTTTAGTATTTAAATTCAAATTAACATAAAATGGCATTAGTTATTTAATCAATATATATCACTTCTCTAGGGTTTTTTGATACATGCCTAATTCAACTAGGATTCTAGCTTTAATTTCAGCCTTGACCTCTCCTTACTTAATTGTTGTATATTGATTCAAATTCATTTAGGATTTAAACTCAATTAACTTAATTATTCAAAGATAATTAATTAATTGATATTATCCATGTAATTGCTTATTTTTCTTTCTCGTGGACTAAGGTCCATTAGAAATTTAAATACCCATTAACCTTATTAATTTGGCTTTAATTAAAAGCCCAAATTAATGCCCAATACTCTATATAATATTTTAGGCCCAATCCTTTGTGTGCGATCCTATAAGTCCATTTAATATTAGCAATGAATTAATAAATAATCCAAAGGCTTTATATATTCTCTAGCAAGATATTATAGCATTCCAAATTAAATAAAAATGCAAATGGCATTTAGTGACCTAATGTAATTTTGTAGAGTCCCTTACGCACAAATATCAAAATTAATATAAGGCATGGAACTAGTCATCCTTATATATACTAATTTCTTTCTAGATATTTCATTGACACTAAACTCTCAGATAAATAATGATTACTCATTATTTCATCTCCATATGGCCATACACTTCTCAGTTTACTAATCAAGTAGCCGGTGATATTTTCTCTCTCTTTGAGAGGGGTAATCCCTTTACTTCTCTCACGTTTTCTAACATGAATTAGTGCATACCCAAGCATACCCATACTTGTTACTTTGTTACGAGCACGTTAAGTGTATGTCAAAGTACACATTAATTCATAAAGAGTTTCATAAAGATTTTAGGTCTAAGAACTTCGAGGCAAAACTTGTAATTGAGAAACACTTATGACTTATACCATGTAGTATTCTCATGAGTGGATCGAATCCAGATACCATGTTCTAAACATGTATCTATGATCTTTGATTAACCCTCTAGTCCTTATGATTCATAAGACAGAACTCAAGTCATCAGAGAGAGCATACTAGTATTAATTCATTTTTTATTCCCATAAGAATGACTAACTAGGGATATTTAGAATGCAGTCTCAAATATTTCAACGTCTTACAACCATGTGCCTCACACATTATAACTTAAATTGAAACAATATTCTTGGATAGTTCTATAACTTGATATGTACATGAATACAATAGATAAAATAAATGCCTCATTTATTATCTTGAGTATTTTATAATAGTGCATTAGGGCTAGGGCTTACACTAACATAGAATTAGACTAACATTTTTATATGATGTGCTAATATGTGTCTAGTTTATCCAAAAAAATTAATCATAGCATTTTGACCTCTCTATTATGAATTATGTTAAAAATACTCAAATCTGCTCATGTAACTAGAAAGCAGCTCATATCAATCTTTGAGTTAAAATTAACAATGCCTAAAGGTATAATCAAACTTAGGTTTCTTATAAAAATTTGTAGGTCCATATCTTAGATGTAATTATCAACTAGAAATAACTAATTTAGAGTTGTAAAACTGGAAACATTCTCTAAATACAGAAATAGGTTCCAAGTGAACCAATACAGATTTCTATATCTTTAGTCTTCCACAAATAAAAATAGGTTCCAACTATATTATTAACTCAAAAGACATCTAATAAAAATTTAATCCACATTTCCATGCATTAAATCTACATGCAAGACTAGTAGAATTCCTAACCCTTTCATGCTACCCTAAAACTTCCATCAAGGCCACTTTTTTATTGAATTCATTTTCTTCCCCTTTGCTTGCTACAACATTCCTTAAATATCCCTCATTATAAACCTCACATGCTAACTTACTATAGCTTAAGAGTGAACCAATAAGTGAAAAGGCAAAATTCTTCAAGCGAGAGAAGAGAGAGATTGATCAATTTTTAAGAAAGAGAAAAGAGATAGAAGTGAAGAATTAAAGATCTTTAAGTAAGAAATTATTTTTTCCTATTTCTTTACCTTTACAATCCCCATCTACTCGAAGAAACAACCTATGAGTCTTTTCTATCATGCATGCAACCCTTAGAAATTAAAGTGTAGAAGGAAAATTTCCTTTTTGCTCCCTCAATTTCTTCTATGTTAAAAATCTATCCCTATTTATTTCTTTCATTTAATTTTATCCCCATTCTTGCTTTCTTTCATTTAATTACACATTAATTTCAATTCTTTTATTGTCATAATTGACTACTTAACTATATTTTTGTTCCAATTATATGTATTGTAAAATAGCTATTTCACATTACATCACTTAAAACAATAATTATCAATGTCTTGACATATAATACTTCATTTAATAAAACTTAATTAGACTTTAATATCATAATAATTCCCATGAATCCTTTTGGGGCCAATGTTGGGTCTTTACATGTCAAATTTTCAAGTCAACATTCACATACCACTAGGGGTAAAGCTCGAAGTTTGATTTTGGTATATCTCTTTTTGTATTGTATGATGTAAATGATATGTAATATATGTAATGAATAAGTAATGTAAATATGTTATGAGATGTTTTGAATTAATATATATATTTGTTTATGTTAGGATTCAAAAGTTGTATGTAATTGAGTAAGGTAATTTTAATAATGAAAAGGCATGATTAGAAAGACATAAAGAACTTGCAATTGGATTATAATTTAAAAAGATGAACTTATTAAGACCCGTAGCACTCTGATAATCCTTTTAGGGGGTATAAAGGTGGTGCAAGGAATGATTAAATAGATTAAAATAATTGAGAGAGTTTTGGGAATTTCTTTTAGGGACAGTAAGTAGGATAATTGGAGAAGGCCATATGGTTATTTTAAAAGATGAAGGAAATTGGGGTTTTTATTTGAGAGAGAGGTTGCTGGGAAATAAGGCCTAATTCCATCAAATCATTCATCTAATTTCTACCATTTCCTCTCTATTTTATACCTCTTTCAAGTTTAGTAAATTTTAGCTAGAAAAAGAGAGAATTAAAGGTAAGTTTCTTTTTTTTTTTTTACTTATTTCTTATCTTTAATTTTTGCAACTTAATATGGCCATGAAGAATGGAGTTTTACAAGTGTAAATTCATGTGTTGCAGAATGTGAATCTAGTGAGTGAAAGGAGAAGGACGTTATAAAGGGCGAAAGAGGGATTTTGAGCACATTGAATATGGGATTTTCTCTCTCTACTTAAGTGTGTGCATGCTAAGTTGGAATTTCAGAGAATGGTATGTAAATCCTATATATTTGTATGTAAGAATTTTAGGATGCTTAGTATTGTAAGTAAGTGGAAGTACTACATAGAGAGTTTGAAAACAAATGGGAAACTATCATAGATTGCAACAGACTTGCTAGGTTTTATTTGATCATAAATGATAATTTAAATGTCTAAATGGAATGAAATTAGACATGTAACTCTAAATACAACATAAATAATATAAAGCCTAGATTAATCTCTATGGGTTCTAAATTTTAAAAGGAAAAGAAAGTTTAAAGAAGAATTTGCTCGAGTTGCATGTTGGGGCTAATGGGGAGTAATGCCATTGCTTTAAGACTTATAATGATTTAAAATTTTTTAACTTATGGAAATGACATGAGTAGGATAAGCATTAATTAAGAGAGCATAATAGTTAAAACAATTGGCTTAAGAATGATAGGATAGTAATAAATATACATTATGTAAAATTATGGGTTTTGCAATCAGCCTGGCTAGATTGTATACAAATCCAGTTGGGTGACATACATTATAGACTCAATCAAGGTAGCCTACGTAACAGGATTGAAAATTCAACTAAGCCGGGTAAAAGCTTTATGTTTTGAGGGAATTCATGATTTATCAAACCTAATATGAAGCATTATAGATTGAAGTTGGAATCCAACCTGACCTGGTTGATAATCAATTCAACTGGGTATATGGTTAGTTTTTCTTATATTAGGTCAATCAACCTGACTTTATTGCCTCTTAATTCAGCCAAGTACCCTACCCTATTTCAGCCTAAACATGAACTATAAACATTAATGAGCACCAAAACATAGGTTAATTTCCTTTAAGCATCTATAATACTTTGTAAATGTTCTCATAAGAAGTTCATAAGTTATAATTGCATGTGAATTCATTATCAAACTATGACTTATAACTCAAAATATACTTGAATCTAGGTGAATGCATGCACAAGAATTGATTGATACTTTTGTTATATCCATATAGTATTGTAATTTACTTAAGTATATGATGAAGGGTACTTATACATGAATATGTTACACTCTAATCTAATAATCCATTCTATAAATAATTTTTGTCACTAATCACGATTAAATTTAGGTGAAAATCTTCAATAACTATTAATAAGAAATTTAAACATCCATCATATAGATCATAATTCCCTAAACATATATAAAATATACATATGAGTCATGATTATAATAACTAAAAAACATAAAATTTTTTAATACACACTAATTATACTTTTTATCCCTTTTAAATTTTATGATGGCCAGCTTGCTGCTGATGACAACCTTCAATAAAAGTCTAACCCTAAAAACCAACACATATAAAATAACATATGCTAAGCTATAAAGCTTAGTGAGGAATAATAAGTATATACTTATAGACATATATTTAACAATATAAAAAAAAACCTATCATTAAAATAATAACAAACTGAACCTAACATTTCTAATTATTATTAAAAATCTATATCTTACAAAACTAGTTTATTTTACTGAACATTCTTGAACACCTGTTAAAGCCAACTAAGGTTATTGATTATTATCATAACCCATATTCCATATTGTTAATATATGCTAAAATGTACATGTAATACTAAAATACCATATATTTAACTATGATATTAATAGCTTTTTACATGATGAGCTATATACAATGATGTTTCATATACAAAAGAATATCAATTAATAACTATCATGCTTCTTGAATCTTAACATTATACTTTATTTACTTTGAAATTAAGCCTGCACATTTCTAAAGAAGTGGATAATGGGTTATACGATAGCACAAGAAGGTACAAATTGTATGATAACACCCGAAGGTGTACGTTAGATACTCCAAGTTATTATACGATGGACCCAAATGGTTAGCAAAGAGATTTAAATACACATTCATGGTTTTATAGTATGGTTTTAATTATTATAATAACCTATAGTCCATATTGTTAATTTATTCAAGAATCAAAAAATCATATGTTAAATATTTATGTTTTAAATAATTAGTTATCTATGCTTTGAATGATGAATATAAAGCTATTTTTAAGTAATTTATCATTACACTAATGAGGATAAATTTTTATTGCAATAGGAGGATTTTATTTTATCCAAATAGATGACTGCAAGGCAAAAAAGGGATTTAAAACTCATATGATGGACTTATAACTCAAGTGAGGGCTCTAATAGCTTTTTCTAGGTGTTGTAAACTTAATTGAGATTATGAGAACTCTGTTGAGGTGATGAGAACTCAATTGAGGTGATGAAAACTCAGTTGGGGTGATGAGAACTCTGTTGAGGTGATGAGAACTCGGTTGTGGTGATGAGAAATCAATTGAGGTGATGAGAACTCAATTAACTTCTTTCGTATTGTATTATGCATGAAACATGATGATTTACTTAACTAAAGAAGTGTTGAACTTGTGTGAGTATGGGTTCACCTCGAGAGAGTAGGTACCTAACTCGAGGAGAGGGTTTTTTCCCATCAACCAAATGCCTTACTTCTATCTAAAAAAGGAAAAAAAACCAAACTAATAATTCCTCCTTACAACTTATAAATTCAACTTTGTAGGTTTATAAAACTTCATCCGAAATATATTTCTATATGTTACACCTTAAAAAACTTAATCAATCTATAACTATATATAAATCTCAAGTTCCTCATATAATAGAGTATAATAGTCTAATTGTAAAATTGAGATGTGGCTACCGTAAAAACAATTAATCTTTGCTATTCTTTGGTTTATTTAGCTAATCTAAGACTTAACTACTAGAAAAGCATCTAAAATAAACTCTACATTAAAATGTAGCCTTGCATGCCTAGTATCTCTTACACCCTTTTAAAGAATCAATTAAATCTATATGCAAGCATTTATAAAAATCATTTTCTAATTTCCAACTTCAACCATGGTTTCATCATAATTCATTGAAAACACACACATACATCTTAAGATTGATTCTTAAATTTCCATACCTTTGTTAAACTTAACAAATTGCTCTTTCAATCTTCAATATCTCCATTCTTTATCTCTTTTAAATTTTCATCTTTTTAGAACCTCCACTTCTAAACTCTTTCTTAACAACAACAATAAAGAAAAACCAGAGAGCTAATACCTAGCTTTTAAAGAGAGATAGGGAAGATGAAATTATATTTGCATTTATTTTCATTCTCATTGCCAACCAAACCTCTCATGTTCTACTCACTTCATTACAGTGACTGTTCCAGACAAATTTAAGTAAAAATATGAAAATCTTATTAACTCTTTTTTGATAATTACCAAGCTATGCTCAGCTTTCACTAATTTATTTTTTATTAGAAGTCAATCCCAACTCTTATTTCTCTACATTTACATCCCTAATTCATAATTATTCATTAATTATTCCCATGCAATATACATTAAATAATTATCAATTACCTCATTTCTTCACTAATTAATTAATCAATAACTGTAACACCCCAAAACTTGAATCTGATATACTTGGAATGTTTTAGAGCACAAAAGATAACCTCAGCGTAGTTTTCAGAATAAACGAAGATGAGAAGAACTGAGAAATTCGAAAAGTATAAAGGTTAAACCTGCTCAGACCAGGGAAATTAATGATGGGTGACCTGATAGAGAGTTTGGATCGACACTAGAATATGAAAATATGTGTTAAATGAATTTTGGTAGTATAATTTATGTCAAAAATAAGCTCAAATGAACCATCAAAATTAGATAGAGAAGTTTTTACTCGGTACCGAGAAAAAGGTTGATCAGGGTTTGACAAAAAATTAGAAAATAGAAATGACTTTTAAAAATCACCAAAATTTTCAAACCTACCTAAAATTGTATTTAGAACATTTTGGTATAAAAAAATAAATTTTACGGTACTCCAAAAATGGTTAAATCAGACCGGCTGTAGTAAATTAGATCAAAAATGGACTCCAATTGGACTAAAAATTTATGTGAAAACTTAATTTATTATTTTAAGAATTGTGAAAATGATTGAAGGTTAATTTGAGCTTGGTAAGAGAGAAATAATTTTAGGTTGCATAATGGTCTTAAAAAGGCATAAATAGGCCTAATATGGTTAGACCACTTGGTTGAACAAAGCATAACCTAAACCAACCTTATAAATATCTCTAAAATTTACCATTCTCCAGATATTTTAGCAACTTTCGCATTACTTCTCCTCTCCTCCATGACATTATGACCTTTTCCTATTATTTAAGGGATTTTCTTCTATTCTCTCTCCTTATGCCACCAAATTGAACCTTTCTAACTAAATCCTAGCCTCTTTTCTCATTATTGATCGTCCCAAAAGCTCAATTGAAGTGAATAGAGTTATAGAAATCAAGAAGCAAAGGTCATGTATCAAAAATGAGGTAAGAGAAAATAAAGGTTTTAATTTAGTTTAATGATTTTAATAGGTATATAAATTATATTTATGTAGTTATATTGAATTAAGGAGGTAAAATAATGGTGGCTTTGTTAGTACATATTATTAAACATTTATGAAAAGTAAAGAAGATGATGGTGTTTTAAGGAGCTAAGGTAGGGAAAGGATGTTCAAGGGGTTTAGAGCAAGGGAATAAGGTAAGTGGATACAAACTACACTCAATTTCATTTAATATTTGAATTTTAGTATGGATTTTACTGTAGCACCCTTATCCTATACTTAGCTAAAACACTTTGTTTTAAATTAATTAAGCATGCTATCATAACATTTGATATGTTATCCAACTAAACAGATAACTAAAAGTTAACCATTAGAAGCTTTACTTAAAGATGAGTCTCATTAACATTGAATATTACATATACATAACATCTATAGAAATTACAAAATTTCCAACATAATTAAGGTTTCCATAACTACAAAATATAAGGACAAAAAGAAGACTCTATTATAATCTTCTAAGACTTGTGTTGGCCAACCTGCTGCAGATATCAGTCCTGGAAGAAAGTCCTGTTCTCACAACCTACACGGATAAACAAAAATCCGTGCTAAGCTATAAAGCTTAGTGGGAAACACTAAATATGACAAACGACCACTCACAGTAGTCGCCAAAGCATACATCATGAACTATAAAGTATAACTTATACTCAATATAAGAAAATACAGACAAGAGTCCACACATGATTACCGAATGATTTAATGATAGTAAATTCGGCATTGATACTTAATATACACAACATTTAATCATATAAGCATATTTGTCCTTTAAATCTTGCGATTCATTCATTGATTATTATACCACTGTTTATACTCAGTCATTCCTTCCATCCATTACACACTTTAACATATGCTAGGAATATATATATATATATATATATATATATATATATATATATATATATATATATATATATTCATATATAAGCTTATGATCAACAAGGACATATGCATATTCATAAGTAAAACAAAGCATTAGTACTATGAAAGTTTATCATTTATCTAGAATTATATTTGTAATACTTATTGTACCAATGCATACATAGAATTTCTAGCTTGCTTCTATCTCAAATACCATTATCATGTGAACTTTATCATTTATAAATCTGTAAATACTTTATGTGTATGCACAAGACAATATACATCAATTCTCAATAAAGAGCAAGAACGGGTAAATATAGGGAAAGCATATAACCTAAATGAATTAATTTGAATAGCAATCACCAACGTGAATGCCTATTCATAACTCTTATATTCATTTGCTATAGAAAACACTTATTGCAGCAAAACATTTATATAATGGCTTTCAAACATGACGAATCTTGCAAGTCATTTATCTGTCTCAAGCAAACCATATATTACTATAGAAAACATACTATCTCTATATAGTTCGTAACTAGATATTAGTGATGCACTAGTTCATTTATATAACTTTGTACATACTATTTCTATATGCGATAATCATGCATAAGTGTATATCACAGCATCTTTTAATATCATAATTTCCATATGTGATGAAAAGGAATTTCGCATATAAATTAGATTCTTAAATCAATTTATGAATTGTCATGCTTTATAAAGCTTTAAATTAAACATCAAACTATTCTTAACTTTGGTATAAAGCCTGTACTATTCTAAAGAGGTGGATAATGGGTTATACGGTGGTACCAGAAGGTACAAGTCTGTTTAGTCACCCAAACGGGGTTGACTACAACCCAAACGGGGTTGAAAATGATCCAAACGGGACCATGTCTGTTTAGTTACCCAAACGGGGTTAACTACAACCCAAACGTGGTTGAAACTATCGCAGCTGCAAGGTACCCTTATAGGCATGCCTATCTATCCACTTCCTAGACTCAACGCAGGCAATAAGATCTATTTACTTTATCATTTCTTTATACATTCATATTCTTATATACACATATATACTCTTGTATAACTATGAACAATTTACTCATAAGAGCGCTCATATGTAACTTTCTGTAAACCTGTGAACATTTCATTGTTGGGTATTACTGTTCTGTTCTTGTAATTCTATTAAATCATGTGACTATTCTGTATGTTAAGACTATACTTATATAAGGCCATTTGAACCCGTACATAAGCATGTAAAAATATCTATCTTCTCTAATACATATACATATATGCACAATTCATAAACAATTTATACACTTTTCTCATATAATAGTCACATGACAAGATACTCCTTCTCTAATGCATACAATTGTATACATAGTCTCATATAACAATGCCATTATATGCTTTAATAAAATTTCTATAATGGAGTCTTTAGCACTATAGATCTGTATTTCAACATGCCAACATTTGACATCACATATTCTTACTCATATCATTTCAATTAAGTAAAGATATATTCATATTTTTCCTTTTACACATATACTTTGAATCATTACTCTAAAACATCTTTCAAAATTCAAACCCAATCATGTAAGATCATATTATATATATATATATACATATGTTTATATGTTCACATATGATCTACAAATCACAATACTTCTTTCAACCAGTAAAGTTGGCATTTCAAACTATAAGTATCATATTACATGCCATACTTAATTCAATGTGCTTCCATATAACTATGAATTTATCATAACAGCATGTAGTTAAGCTATACATATGTAATCATAACTTGATTTACATCCTTACTTACATGTATTTCTAGGTTAGACATTGCTTAATGATAACTGAGCATATATCATCATAAGAGTATATACATACATTAACCTTGCATATAACAATTATGTACAAATTAATCACAATTATATGTTAGATATATACATCACTAATCGTTACCTATATACACGTGTGAATGTATATGTATACATATAATCTTGTATTCAATAGTCATATTACATGCCCTATCCAATTCATTTTGTAATCACATAAATACATATTGAAAACCATAAAATAAAGTACGTTAAAGAAAATCTGCACAAAGTAGCATTCTAGACTCGACTTATAAGCCACATTTGAAATTGAAGATGTTATTTTTAGGCAAAATGATCTTCTACAATATTATCCCCCTTTGTGACTACTTTCCATAGCATTAAAATTCATCTTAAGATCTGACCTATAGCTCGATTTATTGGAAAAATACTATAGGCTGTTTTAAAAACTAAACAGTGTGGTCTGCCACTTAGAAAAATTCATAATGTAAAATTTAAAAGGATATAGACCAACATTTCTTCATCAAAGTTAAAATTTCATGTCTCTATTTTCATCAGAATTTTATTTTGTAGCATTTCAACATCAGTACTAAAAGTTATGCCCATTATTGTAAAGTCTATTTCTATTAGCAGTCCAGGGAAACTAGTCCCAATTCAACCCTAAATTCCATATACTTAGAGACAAATTTAAGTTTAGGTTTCTTCATATAAAATATAGGTATGGAAGTCTAGTTTCTAACGCAAAAAGAATCACTCAATTTTCTATTATATAACTCAACTTATGACCAACACAATCTAGATAGGTCAATCAGTCATGAAGAAACATTCTACTCGTGAAGAGGCTCA
The DNA here is from genome assembly GCA_037975025.1 of Excoecaria agallocha. Lineage (NCBI taxonomy): Eukaryota > Viridiplantae > Streptophyta > Magnoliopsida > Malpighiales > Euphorbiaceae > Excoecaria > Excoecaria agallocha. Next base: position 30,912,144 of record CM075806.1, read on the forward strand.
CGAGTGAAGTAAAAGGGCAACATTTCACGACTTGTGAAGGGCTTCATGAGTGGAGAAAAAGGGCAGCATTTCACGACTAGTGAAGGGCTTCACGAGTGGAGAAAAAGGGCAGCATTTCACGACTAGTGAAGGGCTTCACGAGTCAGACAATAGTTCACGACTCATGAAGGGCTTCACGACTCGGCAATGACTCTCACATCTGATTCTGTTCTTCAAATTCATACAAAAACCCCCGATAAAACCCAGAAACCATAACCCTAAATTTTCTGTCAATCACAACATATTCCAGCAAATAATTCACATGCAATATGAACAGCCCTAAGTTCCCATACCTTGGCTGATCCCTTTGTCTTCAACCCCTTGCAAGCCCTTTTTCCTTGTTTCTTCTACCTTCTTTTTCTCCTTACATCAATACATACATTCAACATCAAACTTCCAACATTTATCTTAATCCATCATCAACCAAAATAAGAAGAAGATGAAGAAGAAGAAGAAGAAGAAGAAAAAAAAAGAAGAGGTGAACTATCAAGTTAATATATTTACCTTAAAACTAATGATCTTGATTAATCAACATGCAAGTATTTCCTCTTCAAGAATACCTTGAGAAATCAACTATGGCTTTAAGAAATGAGAAGAAGAAAGAAAATCTCTGTAACTCTCTCTACAGATTTCGTCCTTCACAATCTCTCCTTACCACTCTCTTTCTTTCCACTATCAAATGGCTATTTATAATAGCTAAAGAAAATTTCATTTTTGATGCCTCAATAATTTGCATGTCCTTTAATTAACCCCCACCTTTTTGCATGTTATAAATCAACCTAATCACTTATTCTTTCTCTTAAATTAACCTCTCAATTATTCATTTATTCACATTTGACCCTTAAGATGCTGAATTTACAAATTAAGCCCTAAACTAATACTTTATACCACAATTACTCCCTTGAATATTATTAAACCAACCATAAAAATTTAATTATGACCTTATAAAATTCATACCATATAATTTACACATTTATCATATAATTATTGATAAATTAATAACACTTATATCCCAATTGATCCTTGAAATCAAATATTATTTCAATGACACATAGAAATAAATAACTAGTTTATCCTTCAATATATATAAACTCATAATAATTCACCTAATTAAGCTTGTTTAAACATTTATAATTGGGATTATGTCCTTGAATTCTACTAGGGCCTAATTTGGGTCCTCACATTTACATTACATAACAACATGAAATGAAAGAAAATGTGAAATAAATTAAGGTAGCATCACTAGAGGATATTTATACACTAAACAAACATTAATATAAAAAGAAAATGATCATTTAGGGGAAGAACCAAATGAGGCCGAATGGTATCCTAAAGGAAACTATATGTAATTGTGATGACATATAAGATATTAAGTGTAATTCTAGCATAATAATCATAATTAAATGTATCATGATGAAATTGGCATAAAATAATATATGCATATGTAATTAGGTATGGAACACAATGATAATTTTATTAAGAATAAAAAAGTAATAAGGTATGTTATATAAAAGAAAATATGTGCCTACATAATTTAATGTTAGAAATATAAATGGCATAAAATACATGTAAAAAATATAAAGTATGAAGAAATTCTTATGTTGGCCAAATGGCGTGTCAATTGAAATTAGTGTATTTTCTTTGAATTTGCATACTATTAACTTTGTATATTATGAATTTATGTGTATGGTTGACAAATACATAAAGAATGGGATAAAGTGTCATAACACATAATGATAAATGTAAAAGAAATAAAGCATAATCAAATGTAAAGTTAGTATGACACAAGATATACAGTTGCCCTTAGTGCATGGTGGATAATCCAGGTTCCTAAGATATAATGGTTATCCGTAGGGATACATATATGGTGCTAGAATCAGACAAATAGATAGATTGATAGCTAGACAGACAGATAGTATAGAGAGGCCTCTACCCTACATTCAGGCAGTATCAGGTAGGCTACCTTTAATGTAGTCACCTCACATTCAACCAGATAATCCTCATCCGGTATATCCAATTTGAGGATTTCTACTGGCCATCACTAGGGGTGAGATATTAATTATAATAAAAGAAAAGGAAAAAGAATAAGTGATTTAGCTAACAACATGACATAAAGTTAATGGAATAAGAAAAATATATGGAAAAAGAATTTAAAAAGGGCAAAGCTATAATTATACTCTAAAATTGAGACAAAGGAAGAAATATGTAAGAAAAGTATCAGAAAGGTAATTTAATAAGAAATAAAGTAAGAAATGTTATCAATAAGTTAAAAAGGGCAAAATTATAATTACACGAGAAAATAAGGACCAAGACATGAATTAGGAAGTCCAAAATACAATTAAACAAGAAATAATACGACAAAGATATGATGTTATGCGATTAAATGATGACCAATATGATAATTGTAGAACAAAACAAGGACTAAATTGCAAGATTGGCATAAGGGATGTTAGAAACATAAAGTAATAAAAAAATATGAAAAACGTGACTAATATGTTAAATTAGGGAAAATAAGCAATTACGTCATAAGGCAGGGTCAAAATGGTTATTTTTACATATATATAGTGATCAAAAGAATTAAAGTAACCAAATGAAGCAAGGAGAGTAAAATTGTAAATAGTAAAAAGTATAGGGATTAAAACATAATTTGATATAGTTATATCAAAGAAAAGTACAAGGATCAAAGTATAAGATTTCCAAGTTAAGTAAATCAGAAGGCTTAAGAAATTAAAAAGGTCAAAATTGGAGTTAAATAAGAAGAAATAGGGCAAAAAGAAATGGCAAGGACCTAAATGTAATTTTCCATTAAGATAAAAAATAAGTGGAATTTAATAGAAAACACCCATAATAAAGAGAATCAAAATAAATTACAGTAGTAAAGGAGTAAATTACAAATTAAGTAATGGAAAGTAATAATCAAGGGTAAAATGGTAAAAAGAGTAAAATTGAAATTACGTGACAAAGTAGGGGCCAAATTGTAAATTTAGCAACAATAATGCAATTAAAAGATTTAGACATTTAAATAAGAAAAAAGGAAAAAACGAATAAGGAGGAAAATTTGAGGGTCAAAATGCAATTTTTTCACCTTATATGTGAAAATAAGGATCTAAAAGAAAATATCCATCTGAGGTAAAATAAAAATCGAAGAAAGTCAGAAGGGTTAAATAAGAAGTCCAACAAAGTCAAACAAGGTGAATAAAAGATTATGAGCCAAATTATAATTGTATAATTAACTAGAAATATTATAATATTTATTAAGTAAAGATGGGACATAAAAGTAATTAAAGGAAAGTTGGAAATAAAAGTTCAAATTAAGGATTTAAAGCAAAATAGAAACTGGAAAGGTCAATAAGCAATAAAATACAAACTCAACGAAAAGTAAAGAATACATTAAAGTACATAAAAGTAAAAACGTAAAAAGGCAATGAAATACATATAGAAAGAAATAAAAAGAAGTTAGGCAATTTAGTATAAGAAGGATGGAATTATAAATGAGCAAAAGATCGAAACAATAAGGAAGAAATTGTAAGTCTAATAAAGAAAGTAATTTGAGGAGTAAAATAAAGAGAAAATGAAACTATTGATCAAAATTATTAAAGAAAAAGAAAGGGTAAAATAGTAGATATAAGAAAGGAATAATACAGATAGACCAAATAAATTGAAAATAAAATATAACAATTAATTAAATAAGATATAAATTTAATTGTTGGATAAAAGGAAATAGAAAATGTAAATATAATTTTAATAGATGCATAAACATAAGGAAAGTAAGCAAAGACACAAGGGCATAAAGGTAATCAAATGTTAAAATAAAAGTATCAAAGACCAAACGGCAAAAAGATAAGAATATGAAACATAAAGGCAATAGCATGAAGTTGCTAAGACAACTAGCAATAAATAAAAGGGTGAAATATAAAGTCAATGTGAATTGGAAACCGAAGATATCAATGATCAGATAGAAGATAGTATAAATGTGAAATACTAAAAGAGTAAATAGTATAAAGGTGAACCAGCTAGAACAAAAAGTTAAAAGGATTAAATAAAAATCTTACGTATAGTAAAAGTTAAGGGAAATAGATAAAGCATGACAATTAAGTTAGAGAATAAGGAATAATAAGTAACGAATACAAAAAGTTTGTAATTGAAAGATAGATTAAGCTAAACAATAGTGAAAAAAGATATTAAAATATAAGGTCAACCAGATTAAATAGATAGTTTAAACCAATAATCACAATACACAATTAAAGAATAAAAGAAATAATAAGTTATTTAAATGAAATTTTGTGTAGTTGTATCCACCATTAGGCAGCAGTGTTACTTAGCGTGTGGTTATTTGACTGTGCATAGGAACAGGTATTGAAGATGCAGTGAAGAAGGTGTGGAATGGCATGTATGTATGATGAGGATCAGGAAGTACTATATGGGGATCTCAAATGAACTAAGGGTGGTACATTAACAATCTGTAATACCAATAAACTATACATATTTCTACTAGACCCTATGTTGGGGCCTAATAATCTCTCCCCCATAAAGAATCTCAATCTTAAAATTTATGCCTGCAACCTTTACTCATATGCATCATTAGAATACCCAAATCTTTTATTCAATCACATGCAACCTTATCATGCGATCATTTCAATACTATGCTCAGTGTATATCCTATCAATTTTATTTTCTCAGTTAAGATCAATATAAATGACATAATGTTGTTCATGTTTTCTCCTATAATGCACATGTTTTCCTTCATCCCATACTATAAAATGCTTAATTAGCTGCCCACACTAGCTAAGGTATCACTGACAGGTATATCAAACATCGCAACCAAACTTAACTTGCCATCTCAAAAACATCGACTGTAGAAATTCTCATTAATTATACATAACTCTTTCTTAAATAACATACAAAAGTAATCTATATATACTCCATTATCATGCCTAAATTATAATCCAAACACTAGTTATATATATCTTTTAATTCATTTATTGTTCAATCTGAACTCAATATACCATTAATTTACATTCATGCATATAGTTCATTTTAAAAACTTCCATCGTATACTCCTTATCTGATACTCTCAATACATATATATAAGTACCATATGGATGAAGGGATATCATATGGCATAAATAAAATGATCATACAGCGGAAAAATTAAAATTTTAATCATATATGCCACGCAATATACAATATAGAAGAAAAACATGCAATTTTAGGGTTTTAAAAAAACTTTCATGCTTGAATGCACTTCAAAACTTGATTTTGCAATGACCAATATATAAGATGGACTTATATATCTCTGATCAAATCTCCAATGCCAAAGATGCTACCTTTGTTGGGGATTATCGGTTACAAGCATCTCATACATAAGCAAAATTTAAAATTTTTAACCAATAAATTTGATCTTGCCATGAATTTACAATATACATATTAAGGAGAAAAAGAAAAATCACATTTGATTTTTGTTGTACAATTAATTTTCCTTCTCACTAGGTTCCTAACATTTTTTTATGCAATTATAGACTTATGAATATCTAGAGATGGTAATTCGTAAGTAATAACTACTGAATTTGACATCTAATTTTGGCTTATAAATTGATCACATCCAATAATTATTTCAATACATATATATCCTACTTAATAATATTTTCAACTCACCAATTTCATCTGAAAATGTTGCCAAAATGCCACCGAATCAGACACATTTTTATAACTTTAAGATTCATATTTAAGCTGGTCACCTCACAAGCATGACTCTTACCAACCCGGTAAATAGACTCATAAGGGATTTATCACTGGATGCATTATAAATTTTAAATAATATATATTTAACCTTTAAAAACAATATAATATATATAATTTACTTTGCCATGGGGTCTATTAACCATATGCAGTTAAGGCCTTCACTCCAGGTGAGTAACTTGAAATCCTGCTAAAACAAAAATATATTTTAAAGATTACAGAGTTACATGCTTGGAAAAATAAAAAGAATACATGGCACCAATATCCCAATTTTAATTATTATATAAGCCATGCCAGTAGCCATTTGCATACAAAGTCAAACTAAAAATGAAGAGAGGTTTTACAAGTTCTGTTGTCTTCTTACTTACAGTGGCATTGGCTCTGAGCCATTCTTGTCTTGCTATTTTTCTAACTCTAGAGCACAATGTTCATGTCATCAATAACTTGAGCAGCAACAAGAATCTAAGTGTGCATTACTGCCATAGTCTTTGCAGGTACTTTGTTCTAGTATACATATGTTTTTTTATTGTTTGCCCTATTGTTGTTTCTGGCTATATCTTCCATTAACCACTTAACCCTCCCTAATTTTAATATTAATTTGTAAATGTTTATGAGAATACAACCAAGATTAAAGTTAAGGTTAGTGCTATCGGTATCAATATGTATGTCGGCAGTGATTCAGCATAGATGTTTAAGTTTACTTGATAATCTAGAGAGTGATTCAACTAGAAATAGATGGAATGGTGGGAAGATAATAATAGTGGCATGAGAATTAAGTTGTAGCATAATTTCCTGTTTAGCTATTGAGAAGCTTTTGATTGCATGATTTCAATTTCATATCCACTGAAATTTAGTAAATTAGGACATACAATTAAATGCTTTTTTTTGATATAGGATTTATATGTGAATGATTTGTAATTTCTATGTGAATGATTCTCCCCTTCTTATGTCACACATTTTCAGGAAGTTAACAATGTGTAAATCAAGAGGATTTTAGTCATACTCATAGGAATGGGAATAATACTAATTAGACTAGCATATAATAATGGTTTTCTAATATTAAAAAACTGTAATAATGTTTAGCATATTGCAGATGAATATGGTATTGTATTCATGCTCTCTCTATCCTCTAGTGTATGAGGACACAAAGACTTAGAAAGGTGTTTCCCATGCACCATGGGTTTAAACTCTTTCTTAGAGAGATCCATATTGAACCTCTTTAATGCTTTATCTATACATGTACTTTGAGAAAGACCTAGCAACCTATTGGACCTATCTCTATAGATCCTTATTCCCAGAATATAGGATGCTTCTCCAAGGTCTTTCATGGAGAATTGCTTGGATAACCATATTTTAACAGATTGGAGAAGAGAAATGTCATTTCCCATGATCAATATGTCATCCACATATAGAACTAGGAAGACAATTGCACTCCCACTGACCTTGTTATATACACAAGGTTCATCATCATTATGTGAGAAACCAAACTCTTTGATTATCTCATTAAATCGTATGTTTTAGCTTCTAGAGGCTTCAATCCATAAATGGATCTTTGAAGCTTGCACACCTTTTCGCCCTTTCCTGATATGAACCCTTCCGGTTGTGTCATATACACATCCTTAGTCAGATTTCCATTTAACCATTTAAGAAAGTTGTCTTCACATCCATTTGCCAAATCTTATAATTATAATGAGCTGCAATGGCTAAAAGTATTCTTACAACATTAAGCATCGCTACAGGAGAAAAGGTTTCATCATAGTTAATACCTTTTTTTTTACGATAGCCTTTTGCTACTAAGCGAGCTTTATAGGTAACTATATTACCTTCCATATTGGTCTTCTTTTTGAAGACCCATTTGTACCCTATGGGTTTTATCCCTTCGGGTGGTTAAGTTAAAGTCCATACTTTATTCTCATACATGGAGTCCATTTCAGACTGCATAGCTTTAAGCCATAAATCATGCTCTAAACTATTTAAAACTTCTTGATAGCTTGTAGGCTCATTGTCCTCTACTACAGTTATGCCTCTATCTGTATCAATGTGAAATCCATATCTCATAGGGATAGAACGCATCCTAGTAGATCTTCTAGGATTTTATGTATAATCAGGTTCAACAATAATCTCATCATTGTGAAATTCAATCTCGGGTTCAATTGGTTGATCTACTTTTATTTATGGGTCTTCAGCATCACCAAGTTCAATTTTACTCCCACCATCCTCTCGTAAGAGAAATTCTCTTTCTAAGAATACAACATGCCTTGAAACAAATACCTTTTGTTCTAAGGGATGATAGAAATAATATCCAAACATTTCTTTTGGATATCCCATAAATAAATATTTGTTAGACTTAACATCTAGTTTGTCTGACACTGTCCTCTTCACATAAACAGGATAACCCCATACCTTCATATGAAAAAGTGTGGGTTTCTTGTTATTCCACATCTCATATGAAGTAACATCAACCGATTTACTAGGAACTCTGTTTAACATATAAACAGCAGTTTCTAGTGCATATCCCCAAAAAGACTTAGGCAAGTCTGCTCAGCTCATCATGGATCAAACCATATCTAATAATATTCGATTTCTCCTCTCAGATACACCATTGTGTTGTGGTGTATATGGTGGAGTCCATTGAGATAAAATCCCATTATCTCTAAGATAATCTTGAAATTCTTGGCTTAAGTATTCTCCACCTCGATCTGATCTAAGTGTTTTAATACTCTTGTCAAGTTATTTCTCTACTTCATTTCTAAATTCTTTGAACTTTTCAAATGCTTTTGATTTATATTTCATTAGATATATGTATCCAAACCTGGAATAATCATCTATGAAAATAATGAAGTAGGAGTAACCTCCTATAGCATGTGTAATCATTGAACCACATAAATATGAATGTATTAAGTCCAAAACCATTTTAGCTCGTTCTCCTTTACCAATAAAGGGAGATTTTGTCATTTTTCCCAATAAACAAGATTCGCATGTATCAAATGATTCATAATCAAATGATCCCAAATCACCTAACTTGTGTAATTTGGTCATGCATTTCTCATTTATATGGCCTGAATGACAATGTCATAAATATGAGGTATTTAGATTATCATGTTTCATTCTCTTGGTATCCATATTATGCACTTCTTTAATTAAATAAAGAAAAAATATACCATTCTCAATGATAGCTTTTGCATAAAACATATTGTTCTTAAAAATGTAACAACACTTGTCCTTTAAAGAAATGTCATAATCGTTCAATAAACAACTGAAAGAAATAGTAATTTTGGATAAAGCTAGAACATAATAACAATTATTTAATTCTAGTATTAATCCACTTGGAAAAGGAAAATGGTAAGTCCCCACAATTGTTGTAGAGATGTTTTGTCTAGTAGCTGACTGTAGACATATTTCTGCCTTTCCAACTCTTCTAATGTTTTTAAGCCCCTGTAGATCATTACACAAATGAGATCCACAACCGGTGTCTAATACCCAAGATTATTTTGAAGTAATAGAATAAGTATTAATTTCAATCATATGAATACCTGAAGTAGAAGCATCAATTTGCTTATTCTCCTTGAGAGAATCTAGATAGGCCTTACAATTATGCTTCCAATGACCATCTTTTCCACAATTGAAGCAAGTTCCTTTAGGATTCACTTTCTTGGCAACCTTTCTCTTGGAGATCCCACCATTCTTTGGTTGCGTCTTGGTTATCTTCTTCTTCTTCTTTTGCTTCTTGCCTTTAGCATAAGTGACAACCATGACACTTTTTGGATCCTTCTTGAAGGATCCATCAGCTGTTTTGAGGATGTTGATTAACTCAGGAACGGTTACTTGTATCTTATTCATGTTGAAGTTAAACACGAAAGGTGCATAACTTGGAGTCAACGAGTACAAGATTAAATCTATGTATAGATCATTATCCATTACATAGCCTATTCTACTCAAATGCTCAATATACCCATACATCTTTAATGCATGAGCAGCAGTCGAAGTGCCTTCCACCATTTTGCAGCTAAATAGAGCTAAGCAATCTCATATTGCTCAGTTCTAGCTTGAGAAGAATAAAGCTCCTCTAGATGAAAAATGATGGTTCTAACATCCATCATCTCATGTTGCTTCAGAAGCTCCAAGGACATAGCACCCAACATTAGACATGTTGCTGCTTCACTATCCTCCATGTATTTTTGATAAGTGCCTTTGATCTCATCAATGGCATCATCTGATGGAAGTGGTGATGCATCTTTATCCAAGACATAATGGATCCTTTCAGCTTTGAGAATAATTCTTACTTACCTGATCCAGTCAGAATAGTTGCTGCCAACCAGTTTATTATCCAAGATTGATCGTATATTAATGTTTGATGTGCTCATGATGATGACCTATATGTGAAAAAGAAAACATATGAGAGTATGTTCATATATATGTATGCATTAATTAGGTCTTTAATTAATCCATTTACTACCACTATTTTAATGCGAATTAATAGCCGTCACTATATAATTCGAGAAAACCAGATGGTTTCCTTAGTGGGCTAATATCCAATCCTTGATATGTAATTTGATCTTAACTGTGGTCAATAATCCAAACTCCATACCCTTAACAGGTATGTATCTCTATACCATTTGTGTGTCTACAAAACTATTGGATCATTAGGTTATCAACTCTTGATATATGCATATCGTATATGCATTCCCTAATCTTGCCTCTAGAACTATTAGCCTTGACTATGGTCAACAAGCTAATGGGCTAGCTAAGATGACCCATTTAATTAGATTTGAATATATTCGATATAATGTGAGCTTGACAGTGGTCAACAACCCACACTATAATGAACTCTGGTTCTCCTCCAATTAATGGAAGGCTTATATACCTTAGTATTTATTTGAGGGTTTTAGTTAATTAAGTCTCATCATACATAGTTGGCATACATTGATATGCTTCCTATATCTATCTCATAAATATAAGAATACAAATATGGTATAGTTATGGACTTTACTACATTGATTTCCTCAAGCCAAAAGGGAAATCAAAAGGTCAAACCTAGGTAATATGCATGATTCAAACAAGTAAAAAATAATTATATTATCTTCAAACTAGTTAGATCTCCATCCGGCCCATCTTGCTCGTTGATAGTGGCCTCCATCTCTATCTCTAATTCTAATCTAAGTAATCTAATTACATATTATAATTTGAAAAAGAAATACAAACCAAAAATAAGTGGTTGGGACATGAAAGTCCTCATTGGGCCGAAACAGGTATTATGCTCAATCACATTGGGCCTTGTGCATAACTATCCATTATGCCAATCATACACCCTTATATGCATTTCTGATGCATAAAGTAAAACATATAATGGATTACTAACTTTGTTTCAACTCTTGAAACATACTTTTGAGTTTTTTTAATAATGTGATCAAATTAGGAAACTTTTTCCATTTTGGAAACTTTCATTTTAAGAAACCTTTTTGCATGCATGTGTTTTTGCCTTAATTATCAATCCTATTGATTATTAATTAATTATCAATTGATTATTTAATTAATTAATCATATTAAATAATTAAAAATCAATTTTGGGCTTAAAACAAGGGTGGGCCGAAACCCAAACAATAAAACCCTAAAATGTGTTCACACACAAACTAATTTTGTGTCTATTGGACTACTTGGGCCTTTTGGAATGAGCCAAGCCCACTCCAACCCTTCAAACCCATTAATAAACATAATTATAGTTTATAATATTTAATTTAAATCAGCTCCTTGGGCCCACCAAGTCATCAACTAATTTAAATCAAGTTCGTAAACATAATTAAGCCCATAAAGTGGTTTTAATGAATTAAAACTAATCCAATTAATTCAAGGCCCATTTTAATTAATCCAATTAATTAAAAACACATTAATATATTAGATATAGAAGATTAAAATTTTTTTTAAACATGAACACACTAAGGACAAACCAAGAACACACGAAGAACATTAATTTATCGAACTTTTCAACAAAACTAGTTTTCATGCAAAACTTGTTCAATTTTAATTTTGTTTGATCCTATGGCTTAATATCACATATTAAACACATAAATTATCATCAAAATAATCTTAGAGTGGATCAATAAATAAATAATTTAGAACAACCCCTAAACTTTTATTGAAAAATAGAACCCTACACGCCATTCACAATGGTTCTTTTCTCAAAAGAATCGTTTTTATTTTTCGTTTTATATATTTGATCACATATATGTTGGAATTTAACGGTTACATGCATCACATACATGAGCGGAATTTTAAAATTTTTTTAACCATTAGATCTGATCTTGCCATGAATACACAATATAACTATATGAGAATAAGAAAAATCACCTTTGATTTTTGTTGAACAGTTGATTTTACTTCGCACCGGGTTATCGCAAACCACAGTGTCCAAAATCGAACACCTCCAATGAGTAATCCACACTAGAGAGGGGTAAATTGAACCAACAAATTGGTGTTCAACTAGGGCTGGCTGAAATTCCAAGAAGCTAGCTTGGAGTTGGCGCAAAAAGGGAGAGAGAATAAAGAAAAAGACTTTCCTTTTGTTTTAATCACTTAACCCTAATTCTCATTAGTTGGCCTTTTATAGTTAGGTTAAAATTCCAACTCCTTAATGAGATTGGGCTCTTTAAAATTGCTGAATAATTATTAATTGGGCCTCTGGAATTAATTATAATCATTTGGGCTTAATTAAATCCAATTTAAACCTTTTCATAAAAGTCTATGCACAAAATCCACAAACTAGGCCCTTTGTACATCTAATTGAATTTAAATACCCAAATGGATTCCAAATCCAACCAAATTAAATATGTAAGTTCCATAACACTTATGTAATATATATAAATTAATTTGGTCCAAGAAAAAGCCCTCTAAGCCCTTCTGTATGGAGTTGGCGTGTGGCCCTCTTCTGGAGGGCTTCCTCCAACTTCTTCATTCCTTTGGCCCTTTATAATTTCTTCAATGGACCTATTAATTATTATATCAGTCCTATAACACTTATAGTAGTCTTATAACACTTATAAGATAATAATAATTAATCATAAAATACATTATTTCAATTAGGTCCAATTTTGCAGAACATTTCTCAAAAGTTTCGCGGACAATTTTATTTGATCATAATTAATTAAACTCTTTAATTAATTATTATCTTATTCACTTCTCTACCTTCATAATAATATCAAATATTATTATCCTTGTTATTTTACAATTTTACCCTTTTCTCTATATGTGTGTGACCTATTGGGTTCCTGTCCATGTTGGCAGTATAATATGTAATTGTGAGTTCTATTCAAAACTCACATGATTTAAACTCCTTTAAATCATCTTCTCAATCCCTATTGATACTTTTGATACATCATTATACAAGTCATGATTGGCCTCTATCTAGGCATCATGACTACCCAAATGTCAGGAAAGTCATGTGGTTTAACTGTACCCTTCCATAGAAATAGTTACCGTGCAATTACTCCTTTCACCACTCTTATCTCAATTAGATTCTGAGTATGGATTTCTGTCAACTCATATAAATTTAATTATGTATGTTCTATTAATTTAACCATTATTCCTAAAATGCTCTTCATGGATCTCCATCCATCTCGGCATATTACTCTTGCCAGAGATTCTCTGAACAAGGCAATTATAGAATCATGTGAGATAACTTCCCTTGTTAAATCTGGGATGGTGAATCCTTTGTCAATCACTCAACTATCTTCAAGTAGGTCATGATATACCCAATCTCCTAACTATGTTCACTCCCAGTTGGAAGTAATCAGTTATGGAGTCAAAGTATACCACTTGCTACTTAAGATAACTTTGGTGATCTCAAGTTTAAGGATACTTGCACAATCGCTATGAAGAGATTCCTCACTAACATAGATTTAATATCCATGTGAGGATTCTCTATGTAGGTCTCCAATGAACTTGTTCTTCTAACAAGCATCCACATGTTAGCTTTGATTATCTTTCATAATCACAGTTATGAGAACCACTGCTTGAACCATTCAAGAAGCATAACATGTGCTAGTCTATCGGAATTAACAATGTCCTATCTTGTTAATTCTATGACTAGGGATATTTAGATATTAAGACATTTGCATGCAATAGACATCTCACATCATGAACACCTTCATGATTGCCTTTGCACTGTGTTTATAATATCTAGGACTTCATTTATTAATTTAAGATTTACAAACTCATGTATTCAAACATAGCATTAATAAATGAATGATGCCTTTTATTAAGAATATAAATTTCATACATATGAAAAACATCCCTATTACATGGGCTCTAGGGCATACTCTCTAACAATCTCCCACTTGCACTAGAGCCAATCACTCATATGTCTCAGACCCATGCTATTTATATGGTGATCATGCTTAATCTGGAAAAGTGCTTTAGTGAGGGGATCCGCCACATTGTCATCTGTGGGAACCCTTTCTATTTTCACATCATTTCTAGCTACTATTTCCCTTATGAGATGGTAGCGTCTGAGAATATGCTTGGATCGCTGATGAGACCGTGGTTCCTTTGCTTGCACAATGGCTCCATTGTTGTCACAATATAAAGGAATCAGATCAACAATGCTAGGCACCACTCCTAGTTCGATTATGAACTTTTTGATCCAGACTGCTTCTTTGGCTGCTTCTGAAGCAGCAATGTACTCAGCTTCCGTCGTGGAATCAGCAGTTGTTTTTTGTTTGAAACTTTTCCAACTAACTGCTCCTCCTCCCATTATGAACACATAACCAGATTGTGATTTACAATCATCTTTGTCAGATTGGAAGCTGGCATCTGTATACCTATTTTCTTCGAAACTGCCCTCTCCATATACCAAGAATATATCCTTAGTCCTTCTCAAGTACTTAAGAATATTCTTGACAGCTGCCCAGTGTTCCTCTCCAAAATTAGATTGGAATCTGCTTGTGACACTCAAAGCAAATGCTACATCTGGACGTGTACATAACAAAGCATACATGATAGAACCAATTGCAGATGCATATGGTATTCTATTCATGCTCTCTCAATCCTCTAGTGTCTGCGGACACATTGACTTAGAAAGGTGTTTCCCATGCACCATGGGTATAAACCCTTTTCTTAGAGAGATCCATATTGAACCTCTTCAATACTTTATCTATATATGTACTCTGAGAAAAACCTAGCAACCTATTGGATCTATCTCTATAGATCCTTATTCCCAGAATATAGGATGCTTCTCCAAGGTCTTTCATTGAGAATTACTTGGATAACCATATTTTAACTGATTGGAGAAGAGAAATGTCATTTCCCATGATCAATATGTCATCTACATATAGAACTAGGAAGACAATTGCACTCCCACTGACCCTTTTATACACACAAGGTTCATCTTCATTTCGTGAGAAACCAAACTCTTTGATTGTCTCATTGAATCGTATGTTCCAGCTCCTAGAGGCTTGCTTCAATCCATAAATGGATCTTTGAAGCTTGCATACCTTTTCGCCATTTCCTGATGTGAATCCTTCTGGTTGTGTCATATACACATCCTCGGTAAGATTTCCATTAAGGAAAGTTATCTTCACATCCATTTGCCAAATCTCATAATCATAATGAGCTGCAATGGCTAAAAGTATTCTTATAGACTTAAGCATCGCTACAGGAATAAAAAAAGTTTCGTCATAGTCAATACCTTCTTTTTAACGATAACCTTTTGCTACTAAGCGAGCTTTATAGGTAACTATATTACCTTCCATGTCAATCTTCTTTTTGAAGACCCATTTGCACCCTATGGGTTTTATCCCTTCAGGTGGTTGAGTTAAAGTCCATACTTTGTTCTCATACATGGAGTCCATTTCAGACTGCATAGCCTTAAGCCATAAATCACGTTCTGAACTGTTCAAAACTTCTTGATAGCTTGTAGGCTCATTGTCCTCTACTATAGTTATGCCTCTATCCGAATCAATGTGAAATCCGTATCTCACAGGGATATAACGCATCCTAGTAGATCTTCTAGGATTTTGTGTATAATCAGGTTCAACTGTAATCTCATCATTATGAAATTCAATTTCGAGTTCAATCGGTTGATCATCTTCTACTTGTGGGTCTTGAACTTCACCAAGTTCAATTTTACTCCCACTATCCTCTCGTAGGAGAAATTCTCTTTCCAAGAAGACAGCATGCCTTGAAACAAACACCTTTTGTTCTAAGCGATGATAGAAATAATATCCAAACGTTTCTTTTGGATATCCCATAAATAAACATTTGTCAGACTTAACATCCAGTTTGTCTGACATTGTCCTCTTCACATAAGCAGGACAACCCCATACTTTCATATGAGAAAGCGTGGGTTTCTTGTTATTCCACATCTCATATGGAGTAACATCAACCGATTTACTAGGAACTCTATTTAACACATAAACAGCAGTTTCTAGTGCATATCCCCAAAAGGACTTAGGCAAGTCCGCTCGGCTCATCATTGATCGAACCATATCTAATAGTGTTCGATTCCTCCTTTCAGATACACCATTGTGTTGTGGTGTATATGGAGGAGTCCATTGAGATAAAATCCCATTATCTCTAAGATAATCCTGAAACTCTTGACTTAAGTATTCTCCACCTCGATCTGATCTAAGTGTTTTAATACTTTTGCCAAGTTGTTTCTCTACTTCATTTCTGAATTCTTTGAACTTTTCAAATGCTTCAGACTTATATTTCATTAGATAGATGTATCCAAACCTGGAATAATCATTTATGGAAGTAATGAAGTAGGAGTAACCTCCTCTGGCATGTGTAGTCATTGGACCACATACATTTGAATGTATTAAGTCCAAAACCATTTTAGCTCATTCTCCTTTACCAATAAAGGGAGCTTTTGTCATTTTTTCCAATAAACAAGATTCGCATGTATCAAATGATTCATAATCAAATGATCCCAAATCACCTGACTTGTGCAATTTGGTCATGCATTTTTCATTTATGTGGCCTAAACAACAATGCCATAAGTATGAGGTATTTAGATTATCATGTTTCATTCTCTTGGTATCCACATTATGTACTTCTTTAATTAAATCAAGAACAAATATACCATTCTCAATTATAGCTTTTGCATAAAATATATTGTTCTTAAAAATGTAACAACATTTGTCCTTTAAAGAAATATCATAATCGTTCATCAAACAACTGAAGAAATAATACTTTTGGACAAAGCTGGAACATAATAACAATTATTTAATTCCAGTACTAATCCACTAGGAAGAGGCAAATAGTTAGTCCCCACAACTGTTGTAGATATGTTCTGTCCAGTAGCAAACTGCAAACATATCTCTGCCTTTCCAACTCTTCTAAAGCTTTTAAGCCCCTGTAGATCATTACATAAATGAGATCCACATCCAGTATCTAATACCCAAGATTGTTTTGAAGCAATAGAATAAGTATTAATTTCAATCATATGAATACCTGAAGTAGAAGCATCAGCTTGCTTCTTCTCCTTGAGAGAATCTAGATAGGCCTTGCAGTTACGCTTCTAATGACCATCCTTTCCACAATGGAAGCAAGTTCCTTTGGGATTCTCTTTCTTGGCAACCTTCTTCTTAGAGATCTCACCATTCTTTGGGTGCGCCTTGGTTATCTTCTTCTTTTTTTGCTTCTTGCCTTTAGCAGAAGTGACAACCATGACACTTTTTGGATCCTTCTTAAATGATCCATCAGCTGTCTTGAGCATATTGATTAACACAGGAATGGATACTTGGATCTTGTTCATGTTGAAGTTAAGCACAAAAGGTGCATAACTTGGAGCCAACGAGTACAAGATTAAATCTATGTATAGATCATTATCCATAACATAGCCAAGTCTACTCAAATGCTCAATATACCCATACATCTTCAATGCATGAGTAGCAGCTGAAGTGCCTTCCACCATTTTGTAGCTAAATAGAGCTCAAGCAATCTCATATTGCTCAGTTCTAGCCTGAGAAGAATAAAGCTCCTCTAGATGCAAAACGATGGTTCTAGCATCCATCATTTCATGTTGCTTTTGAAGCTCCGAGGACATAGCACCCAGCATCAGACATGTTGCTGTTTCGCTATCCTCCATGTATTTTCGATAAATGCCTTTGATCTCATCAATGGCATCATCTGATAGAAGTGGTGGTGGATCTTTATCCAAGACATAGTGGATCTTTTCATCTCTGAGAACAATTCTCACTTGCCTAATCCAGTCAGAATAGTTGTTGCCAACCAGCTTGTTATCCAAGATTGATCGTATATTAATGTTTGATGTGCTCATGATGATGACCTAGATGTGAAAAAGAAAAGATATGAGAGTATGTTCATATATATATGTATGCATTAATAAGGTCTTTAATTAATCCATTTACTCCCACTATTTTATTGCGAATTAATAACCCTCACTATATAATCCGAGAAAACCCGATGGTTTTCTTAGTGGGCCAATATCCAGTCCTTGATATGTAATTTGACCTTGACTGTGGTCAACAAGCTAAATTCCATACCCTTGAAAGGTAGGTATCTCTATACCAATTGTGTCTCTACACAACTATTGGATCATTAGGTTATCAACTCTTGATGCATGCATATCATATATGCATTCCCTAATCTTGCCTCTAGAACCACTAGCCTTGACTGTGGTCAACAAACTAATGGGCTAGCTAAGATGACCCATTTAACTAGATTTGAACATATTCGATATAATGTGAGCTTGACTGTGGTTAAAAACCCACACTATAAAGAACTCTGGTTCTCCTCAAATTAATGGAAGGCTTATATACCTTAGTATTTGTTTGAGGGTTTTAGTTAATTAAGTCTCATCATACATGGTTGGCATACATTGGTATGCATCCTATATCTATCACATAAATATAAGCATACAAATATGGTATAGTTATGGACTTCACTACATTGATTTCCCCGAGCCAAGAGGGAAATCAAAAGGTCACACCTAGGTAGTATGCATGATTCAAACAAGAAAATAATTACATTATCTTCAAGCTTGTTGGATCTCCATCCGGCCCATCTTGCTCCTTGATATTGGTCTCCATCTCTATTTCTAATTCTAATCTAATTACATATTACAATTTGAAATGAAATACAAACCAAAAACAAGTGGCTAGGACATGAAAGTCCTCATTGGGCCAAAACATGCATTATGCTCAATCACATTGGGCTTTGTCCATAACTAACCATCATGCCAATCATTCACCCTTATATGCCTCTCTAATGCATAAATAAATGGATTACTAACTTTTTTTCAACCTTTGAAACTGTATTTTGAGTTATTTAATGATGTGATCAAATTAGGAAACTTTTTCCATTTTGGAAACTTTCATTTTAGGAAACCTTTTTGCATGCATGTGTTCTTGTCTTAAGAATCAATCCAATTGATTATTAATTAATTATAAATCGATTATTTAATTAATTAATCATATTAAATAATTAAAAGAATCAATTTTGGGCTTAAAACAAATGTAGGCCGAAACCCACAGAAGAAAAACCCTAACTGTGTTCACACACAAACTAGTTTTGTGTTATTTTGACCATTTGGGCCTTTAGGAATGAGCCAAGCCCACTCCAGCCCTTAAAACCCATTAATAAACTTAATTAATGTTTATAATGTTTAATTTAAATCAGCTCCTTGGGCTCACCAAGTCATTCGCTAATTTAAACCAAGTCTGTAAACATAATTAAGCCCATTAAGTGGTTTTAATAAATTTAAAATTAATCAAATTAATTTAAGGCCCATTTTAATTAATCCAATTAATTAAAAACACTTTAATATATCATATATGTCAGATTTAGAAGATCAAAAGTCGTTCTAACCAAGAACACATCAAGAACACACGAAGAATACCAATTTATCGAACTTTTCGACTAAACTAGTTTTCATGCAAAACTTGTTCGATTTTAATTCCGTTCGATCCTACGGCTTAATATCACATATTAAACACATAAAATATCATCTAAATGATGTTTTAATGGATCCATAAGAAATTAAATTAGAACAGCCCCTTAAATCACCTAGGGTTTCATGCCAAAACCTAATGGGTTTCACTCCAAACCCTAATCACAATCATTCAAAATTTCGTTTTTGTTTCCACCAAATTTATTTGATCACACATACAACCAGAAATCAATATTTCTCATTCATGAAAAATCAAATCTAATATTTTAAAGTTCATGAAATAAATAACTCAAAACAAAACTTATTTCGCAGAAAAATATAGAATTGTATATCCATGGCAAAACCGTGGCTCTGATACCATGTTGGAATTTAACGGTTACATGCATCACATACATGAGCGGAATTTTCAAATTTTTTTCACCATTAAATCTGATCTTTCCATGAATACACAATATAACTATATGAGAATAAGAAAAATCACATTTTATTTTTGTTGAACAGTTGATTTTACTTCGCACCGGGTTGTCGCAAACCACAGTGTCCAAAATCGAACACCTCCAATGAGTAATCCACACTAGAGAGGGGTAAATTGAACCAACAAATTCGTTTTCAACTAGGGCTGGCCGAAATTCCAAGAAGCTAGCTTGGAGTTAACGCAAAAAGGGAGAGAGAATAAAGAAAAAGACTTTCCTTTTGTTTTAATCACTTAACCCTAATTCTCATTAGTTGGCCTTTCATAGTTAGGTTAAAATTCCAACTCCTTAATGAGATTGGGCTCTTTAAAATTGATGGAGAATTATTAATTGGGCCTCTGAAATTAATTATAATCATTTGGGCTTAATTAAATCCAATTTAAACCTTTTCATAAAAGTCTATGCACAAAATCAACAAACTAGGCCCTTTGTGCATCTAATTGAATTTAAATACCCAAATGGATTCCAAATCCAACCAAATTAATATGTAAGTTCCATAACACTTATGTAACATATATAAATTAATTTGGTCCAAGAAAAAGCCCTCTAAGCCCTTCTGTATGGAGTTGGCGTGTGGCCCTCTTCTGGAGGGCTTCCTCCAACTTCTTCATTCCTTTGGCCCTTTATAATTTCTTCAATGGACCTATTAATTATTATATCAGTCCTATAAAACTTATAGTAGTCTTATAACACTTATAAGGTAATAACAATTAATCATAAAATACATTATTTCAATTAGGTCCAATTTTGCAGAACATTTCTCAAAAGTTCCGCGGAAAATTTTATTTGATCATAATTAATTAAACTCTTTAATTAATTATTATCTTATTCACTTCTCTACCTTCATAATAATATCAAATATTATTATCCTTGTTATTTTACCATTTTACCCTTTTCTCTATATGTGTGTGACCTATTGGATTCCTGTCCATGTTGGCAGTATAATATGTAATTGTGAGTTCTATTCAAAACTCACATGATTTAAACTCCTTTAAATCATCTTATGAATCCCTATTGATACTTTTGATACATCATTATACAAGTCATGATTGGCCTCTAGCTAGGCATCATGACTACCCAAATGTCAGGAAAGTCATGTGGTTTGACTTTACCCTTCCATAGAAACAGTTACCATGCAATTACTCCTTTCACCACTCTTATCTCAATTAGATTCTGAGTATGGATTTCTGTCAACTCATATAAATCTAATTATGTATGTTCTATTAATTTAACCATTGTTCCTAAAATGCCCTTCATGGATCTCCATCCATCTTGGCATATTACTCTGGCCAGAAATTCTCTGAACAAGGCAATTATAGAATCATGTGAGATAACTTCCCTTGTTAAATCTGGGATGGTGAATCCTTTGTCAATCACTCAACTATCTCCAAGTAGGTCATGATATACCCAATCTCCTAACTATGTTCACTCCCAGTTGGAAGTAATCAGTTATGGAGTCAAAGTATACCACTTGCTACTTAAGATAACTTTGGTGATCTCAAGTCTAAGGATACTTGCACAATCGCTATGAAGAGATTCCTCACTAACATAGATTTAATATCCATGTGAGGATTCTCTATGCAGGTCTCCAATGAACTTGTTCTTCTAACAAGCATCCACATGTTAGCTTTGATTATCTTTCATAATCACAGTTATGAGAACCACTACTTGAACCATTCAAGAAGCATAACATGTGCTAGTCTGTCCGAATTAACAATGTCCTATCTTGTTAATTCTATGACTAGGAATATTTAGATATTAAGACATTTGCATGCAATAGACATCTCACATCATGAACACCTTCATGATTGCCTTTGCACTGTGTTTATAATATCTAGGACTTCATTTATTAATTTATGATTTACAAACTCATGTATTCAAACATAGCATTAATAAATGAATGATGCCTTTTATTAAGAATATAAATTTCATACATATAAAAAACATCCTTATTACATAGGCTCTAGGGCATACTCTCTAACAATATATCCATAAATCAATATTTATCATTCATGAAAAATCAAATATGATATTTTAAAGTTCATTAAATAAATAACTCAAAAATATAACTTATTCCGCAAAAAAAATATAGAATTGTAGATTCATATCAAAACCAAGGCTCTGATACCATATTGGGGATTATCGATTACATGCATCTCATACATAAGAAAAATTTAATATTTTTAACCAATAGATCTGATCTTTCCATAAATTTACAATATACATATTAAGGAGAATAAGAAAAATCACCTTTGATTTTTGTTGTACAATCGATTTTCCTTCTCACCGGGTTGTCACAAACCACAGTGTCCAAAATCGAATACCTCCAATGAGTAATCCAAACTAGAGAAGGATTGAATAAACCAACAAAGGAAGAGAACAAAGGCTGGCCAAAATTCCCTAGATGATAGCAAGGGGAGTGGTGGCTAGGGTTGAGAGAAAAGAGAGAAAAATATTTTCTCTTAATTGTTCACACTTAACCCTAAAACCCTATCACATGGATTTTTATAGTTAGGTTAAAAATCCAACTTCATAATAGGATTGGGCTCTTTAAAATTGCTGGAGAAATATTAATTGGACTTTTGGAATTATTAATAATTTATTTGGGCTCAATTAAATCCAATTTAAGCCCTTTCACAAAAGACTATACACAAAATCCACAAACCAGGCCTTTTGTGCATATACTTGGATTTAATTACACAAATGAATTCAAAATCTAACCAAATTAAATATGTAGGATCTATAACACTTATGAAATATATTTAATTTATTTTTGTCCAAGAATTAGGCCTCTAAAGCCTTCTGTTTGTAGTTGGCATGTAACCCTTCCTCTGAAGGGTTTCTACGCCAACTTCATTTCTTTGGGCCTCTTTAATTTCTCCAATGGATATATTAATTATTATATCAACACTATAACACTTATTTTCCAATAATAATTAATTATTATATACATTATTCCAATTAGGTCTATTTTACATAACATTTCAAAAAAGTTTTGCAAACAATGTTACTTGATCATAACTAATTAAACTCTTTAATCAATTATTCTCTTATTCACTTCTCTATCCCCATAATAATAATATCAAATATTATTATCCTTGTCATTTTACAATTTTATCCTTTTCTCTATATGGTTTTGACCTATTAGGTTCATGTCCATATTGGCAGTATAATATGTAATTGTGAGTTCTATTCAAAACTCACTTGATTTAAACTTCTTTAAATCATTTTATCAATCACTGTTGATATTTATGATACACTATTATACAAATCATGAGCGGCTTCTAGCTAGACATCATGACTACCCAAATGTCAAGAAAGTCAAGTGGTTTGACTATACCCTCCCATAAAAATAGTTACCGTGCAATTACTCCTTTCACCACTCTTATCTCAATTAAATTCTGAGTATGGATTTCTATCAACTCATATAAATCTAATTATGTATGTTCTATTAATTTGCCCATTGTTCCCAAAATTTCCTTTATGGATCTCTATCCATTTTGGCATATTACTCTGGCCATAGATTGTCTGAATAAGGCAACCATATAATCATGCGAGATAACTTCCCTTGATAAATCTGGGATGGTGAATCCTTTGTCGATCACTCAACTATCTCCAAGTAGGTCATGATAGACCCAATCTCCTAACTATGTTCACCCCCAGTTGGAAGTAATTAGTTATTGAGTCAAAGTATACCACTTGGTACTTAAGATAACTTTGGTGATCTTAAGTCTAAAGATACTTACACAACCACTATGAAGAGATTCCTCACTGACGCACATTTAATATCCATGTGAGGATTATCTTTGTAGGTCTCCAATGAACTTGTTCTTCTAACAAGCATCCACATGTTAGCTTTGATTATCTTCCAAAATCATAGTTATGAGAACCACTGCTTGAACCAGTCAAGAAGCATAACATGTGCTAGTCTGTCCGAATTAACAATGTCTTATCTTGTTAATTCTATGACTAGGGATATTTAGATATTAACACATTTGCATGCAATAGACATCTCATATCATGAACACTTTTATGATTACCTTTACACTGTGTTTATAATATCTAGGAATTCATTTATTAATTTAAGATTTACAAACTCATGTATTTAAAATAACATTAATAAATGAATGATGCCCTCTATTAGGAATATGAATTCATACATATGAAATACATCCCTTTTACATGGGCTTTAGGGCATACTCTCTAACAACCTTTATGCCACACCTCTCTATACTCACACACACACTTGCAAAGATGGCTTAAAATGATAGTGCTACCTCTAATCTTTTTGTATTTGGCAATGGGTATAAAAATAAAGACACAAGATCTGATCTTGTTCTTTCTAAGGTTCACAAATGGCTGCTAAAAATCAAAGAAAAGAAAAAAGAATCCTTTCACCTTGAGAGTGGCAGCAATGAGAAAGAAAAACCTTACTAGGTCAAAATAAAATTAATCAATTTATATCACTTGTTTGGGAATTCTTTTGGTTGCTGAAATCCCCTGGGTTTTAGGTATTATTTTTAGCCTCCATCACTTCCTAATTAAGTGGTTTAAATTAATTCAAATTCCTTTAGTATTTTAAATTCAAATTAATTTAAAATGGCATATGACATTTAATCAAAGTCCACCACTTATTTAGAGATTTTGCACATGCATAAATTCACTAGGATTTTAACCTTTGAATTTTGGCTACACTCTCTCCTAATTAAGTGTTTCATCTTGATTCAAATGCTATTAGGATTTAATACTTAATTACCTTAATTATACATAGATAATTACTTAATTGACATTAAACCTAGTAATGCCGATTTTACCTCTTTCATGGACTAAGGTCCATTTAGCAATTTAATACCCATTATCCATATTAATTTGACTTTAAATAAAAAGCCCAAATTAATGCCCAATACTTCATCTTAAATATTTTAAGCCTAATGCTTTGTGTTCAATCCTATAGGTCTATTTAATATTGGCAATGAACTAATAAATAATCTAAAGGCTATATATTCTCTAGCAAGATATTATAGCATTCCAAATTAAATGAAAATCCAAATGGCATTTAGTGACCTAATGCAATTTTGCATAGTCCCTTACCCATAAATGTAAGAATTAATATAAGGCATGGAACTAGTCATCCTTATATACTAATTCCTTTCTTGATATCCAGTGACACTGAACTCTTAGATAAATAATGATTACTCGTTATTTCATCTCCGTATGGTTATACACTTCTCAGTTCACTTATCAAGTGGCCGATGATATTTTCTCTCTTATCAAGAGGGATAATCCCTTTAGTTCCCTCATGCTCTCTAACATGAATTAGTGCATGCACAATCGTACCCATACTTGTCACCCTATTATGAGTATTTTATGTGTATGTCAAAGTTCACAGTAGTTCATAAAGAGTTTCATAGAGATTTTAGATCTAAGAACTCCGATGCAAAACTTGCACATAAGAAACACTTATGACTTATACCATGTAGTGTTCTCATGAACAAATCGAATCCAGATACCATGTTCTAAACATGTATCTATGATCTCTAGTTGACACTTTTATCCTTATGATCCGTACGACACAACTCAACTTATTAGAGAGAGCATACTAGTCTTAATTCATTTGTTATTCCCATAACAATGACTGACTAGGGATATTTAAAATGAAGTGTCAATTGTTTCAAGGTCTTACAACTATATGTCTCACACATGATAACTTAAACTGAAACAACATTCTTGGATAGTTCTATCAATTGATATGCACATGAATGCAATAGATAAAACAAATGCCTCATCTATTAACCCAAATGTTTTATAACAATGTATTGGGACTACGACTTACACTAACAATCTCCCACTAGCACTAGTCCCAATTGGGCATAGCCCTAAAACCAAACACTCTCAAATGAGCTTCGTGCAGATTTGGATGCAACTATTTCGTCAAAGGATCTGCTACATTATTTTCAATTGCTATCTTACTAATCTTGATGTCCCCACAATCAATGATTTCTCTGATCAGGTGGTACCTTCTAAGTATATGTTTGGATTTCTAGTATGATAGGGGCTCCTTGGCTTGTGCAATGGCTCCGTTATTGTCACAGAAAATTCCTAATGGATCTAAGATACTTGGGACAAATCCCAATCTAGAAATGAAATTTCTAATCCAAACATCCTCCTTTGCAGCTTCACTCGCTGTAATATACTCAGATTTTGTAGTTGAGTCGGCAATGAACTCTTGCTTTAAGCTTCTCCAGTTGACAACACCATTGTTCAAGACAAAAACAAAACCAGATTGCGATCTTAAGTCCTAAGTGTTGGTTTGAAAAGCAGCATCGACATAATCTTGTATGACAAGCTCTTCTTGACCACCATACACCAAGAAGTGATCTTTAGTACTTCGCAGATACTTTAAAATCCCCTTTATAGCAAACCAGTGCTTTTCACCAGAATCTTACTGAAACCTACTAGTTATACTTAGTGCATCAGCAACATCTAATCTAGTACATAACATAGCGTACATGATAGATCCAATGGCAGATGCCTATGGGATTCTACTCATGTTGTCCCTCTCCTCTTTGGTTTTAGGACACTGTTCTTTAGTCAAAGGAACTCCCAAAGCCAAAGGTATGTACCCTTTCTTTGAGTCTCCCATGCTAAAATGTTTTAGTACTTTGTCTATGTACTTTTCTTGACGTAGTCCTAAAAGCCAATGCAATCTATCTCTATAGATCCAAATACCAAGTATTGTCTTGGCTTCACCTAAGTAATTCATTGAGAAACACTTCCCCAAGCATTGCTTAACCTTTTGCAATGTTGGAATGTCATTCCCAATGAGAAGGATGTCATCCATATATAAGACCAAAAACATTATTATGCTCCTACTAACCTTCTTGTACACACAAGGCTCATCATCATTTTTTATGAAGTCAAATTCTTTAACTGCTTCATCAAAATGGAGATTCCAACTCCGTGATGCTTACTTTAATCCATAAATGGATTTTTGAAGCTTACAAACCTTCTTAGGATGCTTGGGATTGACAAAACCCTCAGGCTATGTCATATACACATCCTCAAGTAGATTTTCATTTAGGAAAGCAGTTTTGACATCAATTTTCCATATCTCATAGTCATGATATGCAGCTATGGGAAACAAGATCCTAATGGACTTGAGCATGACTACAGGCAAAAAGGTCTCATTATAGTCTACACCATGAGTTTAAATGGCCACTTGCATTCAATTACTTTAGGACCTTTCGGTGGATCTACCAAGGTCCAAACCTGGTTATCGTACATTGATTGCATCTCTGATTTCATGGCTTCAAGCTAAATTTTTGATTAAGGGCTCTCAATAGCTTTTCGGTAGGTAGTTAGATCCTCACGATCCACTAACTCAATAGTGTCACTATCGGTGATTAGAAATTCATAATTCTTAATCTCCTGACGTACCCTACCGGACCTTCTAGGTTCTTGTACAATGGGTTTTTGTTCCACAACTGGTTGTGAACTTGATCCCATTTCCAACTCATCCTCTACAGGAGTTTGTGGCACTTGAATTTCTCCAAGTTCTACTTTACTCCATTGTCTTTCTTGAGAAGGAATTCCTTTTCAAAGAAAATAGCCTTGCGAGCAACAAACACTTTGTTCTTGGCCTGTGAGTAAAAGTAGTATGCCTTTGTTTCTTTAGGATAACTTATAAATAAGCAGACAATGGATTTGGACTCTAGTTTGTCAGATATTAATTTCTTAACATGTGCTTCACATCCCCATATTTTGAGAAATGACATATTGGGCTCTTTCTCAGTCCATACCTCATAGGTGTCTTCTCAACTGCTTTAGTTGGAGTACGATTCAATAAAAATGCAGTAGTTTCTAATGCATAACCCCAAAAAGAGATAGGAAGGTTAGCTTGACTCATCATTGATCGAACCATGTTTAATAGAGTTTTATTTCTCCTTTTGGACATACCATTCCATTGTGGTGTGCTAGGAGGAATGAGTTGTGAAATAATTCCACACTTCTTCAAATGACTGTCAAACTCTAGGCTTAAGTATTCACCACCTTGATATGATCGAATGGCTTTTATACTTTTGTAAAGTTGGTTTTCCACTTCATTCTTAAATTCTTTGAATTTTTCAAAAGTCTCAGACTTATGCTTCATTAGATAGACATAGCCATATCTACTGAAGTCATCTGTGAATGTTACGAATAACTAAAACCACCTCTAGCCTGTGTACTTAATGGTCCATATACATCAATGTGTATTAATCCTAATAAGACACTGGTCCTTTCACCTTTCTTGTTTAAAGGACTCTTTGTCATATTTTCATGCAAACATGACTCACATTTGTCATAAAATTCAAAATTGAATGACCTAAGCACTTCAGATTTGTGGAGTCATGAGATGCATTTTTCGTTTGCATGTCCTAAATGACAATGAGTAGGGTTCAATTTGTTTGATTTAACCCTCTTTGTATTAATGTTGTATTTGGACTCTTTGTTTTGTAGATCAATGATAAAAAGGCCATTTTATAACATAGTATTGCCATATAAAATGCCTTGGCGACGAATATGAATATTACCATTTTTAATAACAAAGTCAAATCCATCCATATCCAAACATGAAACTGAAATAATGTTTATGCTCATAGTAGGCACATAATAACAATGTTTTAAATCTAAACAAAGTCCATAAGGTAAAGTGAATCGATAGTTGCCTATCTCCATAGCCGCAAATCATGCTCCATTCCCCACATGGAGGTCTACTTCATTCTTCCCAAGTAACACCTTATTTCTTAGTCCCTGATATTTTAACAAATGTGAGAACCACAATCGGTATATAATACCCAAGTGGTATAAATAGAAAGGTTAATTTCAATAACAAAAAAACCAGAACTGGATGCCTTGGCTTCATTCTTCTTTGGTTCTTCCTTAAAAACAGCGTAGTTCTTCCTTCAATGCCCTAACTTGTTGCAATGGAAGCCCGTGCTCTCACTCTTTTTGAGCTTTTACACCTTGGGCTGGGGTAGGGCCTAAGGTGTATTCCTACTAGACTTAGGCCGTGCCTGGTAATTCATGGATTTTGTATTTCCTTTCCCTTTTCCCTTAGTGGGTCCCTTTTTGATGCCCCATTGAACCATAAGTATGGAATTGATCTTTCGAATGTTCTCTTCAACAATCTTAAGCATCCCATAAAGCTCGGTGACTATCTTGTTCATTGCATGCATGTTATAATTCATAACAAATGGATCATAATCATCAGTCAATGAACCTAAGATCAAGTCAGTGGCCAATTCCTTTGGGACTTGTACCTTAAGCTTCTCAAGAGTATCAAAATACCCTATCATCTTGAGTACATGGGTACTAAAAGGAGTAACCGCAGCCATCTTACAAGAAATCAAGGCATTTGTTGTCACGAACCTCTTCTGACGAACTTGTTCTTGGAACATCTCCTTGAGGTGCACCATGATCGTATAGGCCTCTTGGTCCATGAATTGCTTTTGCAAATCGGGCACCATAGTGGCTAGCATCAGACAGGTCCCATCACTAGAGTTTCTCTTATTAGTCTTAAAAGTTTCCTTTTGAACTGTAGAGGCATTCCTAGTATGTTCTTCAGGAAAAGGTACATCCAAAACATACAACTTCTTCTCTTGCTTAAGAATAATTCTCAAGCTTCGAGACTAGTCTATAAAGTTGGTGCCGTTCAATTTTTCCTTTTCTAGGACCGATCACAATGAAAATTTGTTGTTAGAAGAAGCTATTTTTCAATCTACGATAATATAAATTTAGCAAGAATAAGTGAGGTCTTAATAAAATCCCACAAACCGAATTAATAGCCCTTTAAATAATTTGCGTTAGTGATTTAATGTGGGCCAAGATCAACTTTTCACAATAACTCATTAGTAAAGTTGAGCTTGTACACCTAAAGAGTTAAGTTACTTAGGTAGGAAAACTCCAATCATGTTTCATACATGACTCTTGGATCAAATGGGCTAACATCTTAAGATGTTATAGCATAAACCCATTTATTAGTTACCTAGGTCTGGACATCCCTTTCTATGTTAAGTCTAACCAACATTCACAACCCATGCCTCACAAAGATAATCGGGCGCATCTAGGACTCCCAGTCAACATGACCGATGATCGATGCCTTGACATGTTTCGAATTAGGGAGGCAACTTTGTGACTTACTATTTTAGGGATTCATTTTATTATGGCTTACATGACATACACTTTGTCATCCATTCATAGCATGCATATATATAATTGCATAAAGTAAAGCATGACAAACATGGGCCTAAAAAACCTACAACTAAGATTCTATACTATTACATATGAATCTTCAAATTGGGCTTCTCCACTCCAGTGGGCTTTGTCTTGATTTACAAAGTCTTCAAATAAAATCTATACTAAGAAATAAATGAAACTTTTACAATAATCCATAATTGCATGCAGGCCATATTTAATTACATAACCTAGGGCCCATGAATGGACCATGCATATTCATTCATCACACAAAACAAGCAAACAAATATATATAACATTCATGGATAAAACAAAGTCCAGTTTTAAATTAATTAAGCCAAGCCCATTAGTGAAAAATTGTGTACTTGAACTTTTAAGAGAAGACCCCATGATGGGCCTAAGCCGAAGCCCAATGGACTAAATCCTCTTATTGAATAAGTTTTCTTAAAATTTCAAAACACATACTAGTTAGATTTGTGCTGTAAATCAACTCTAGTATAATTTTCAATTTTGCCATTTTGAATATTATGTCATACAGCCCATAAACATTAAAAATACAAATAATATGAACCAACATGAATTAAAACATAAAAATTCATGAAGAACATATGCTACACATGGCATTGATAACAAAACAAACAAATAACATAAAACTAGTTGTTCAATGCTCATATAATGCCACAAAGGATGCACAAACACTTAAAATGATACTATACGCCTTTTAATAACTTAAATAAGGTTATAAAAATTGAGTTAAGGTTCTTTTTGGATCTGATCTAAATGTTTTTTTTCCATTTTAATCAAAACAAAACAAACAATGTTGATTAAACATGCAACAAACACAAACTAGTCGTTGTTTTAAGTGATTTGTAAATTAATCAATTAAATTGTCATGGACCAAAAATAAAACCATTTTTAAAACATGTCTAGACCTGTTATTAATATTTAAAAATAACTTACAAACATACCAAACACGTTTTTACATTTAATTTTGAGAAATTATATGTTTACAAACACATATCATGCTAAGTAGCACCTAGTTTCAAGATTAACATGTACAATCAGCTATATATAATTAAAACTGACCATGAACAGCTCTAAGAACATCTTGAGACAGCAGAAGACTATACAAAAGGTGACTCTGTAGAGGCTATATAATGGTACATATAAAGAATTCCCATCCTAGGTCACATAATTGATGGGATATCACATGGCATATACATGATGATCATGTACCGGAAAAATTAAAAATTTAGATTGTACATGCCACACAATATACAACAAAGAATCAAAACATGCAATTTTAGGGTTTTTAAAAACTTACAAGTTTGGATGCACTTCAAAACTTGATTTTGAAGATGACCAGCATATAGATGGACTTATATACCTTACATCTTGATCACTAAAGCCAAAGGAGCAACCTTTACACCACACCACTCTATGCTCACACACACACTGGAAAAGATGACTTAAAACCGAGA
This sequence comes from Excoecaria agallocha, assembly GCA_037975025.1. Classification (NCBI taxonomy): domain Eukaryota; kingdom Viridiplantae; phylum Streptophyta; class Magnoliopsida; order Malpighiales; family Euphorbiaceae; genus Excoecaria; species Excoecaria agallocha. Next base: position 30,944,015 of record CM075806.1, read on the forward strand.
GTGCTGGCTTTGTGTTTGTGTATTTAGCAATGGGAATGTTTGAATCCATAAGATTTGATCTTGTTCTTCTTTTTGGTTGCTATTGCTGCCTAAGAACACAAGAGATGAAGAAAGAATTCTTTCTCTTGAGAGTGCCGGCACTAGAGAGAGAAATTGTGACCTCGGTCAAAAATAGAATTAAACAATTTATATCATTAATTTAGGAAAAATGTGAACGCCAAAAATCCCTTAGAATTAGGAATATTTTCATCCTCCATCACTTCCTAATTAAGTGATTTAAATTGATTTAAATTCTATTAGGTTTTTAAATTCAAATTAATTTAAATTTGGATTAGTCATTTAATCAAAATCAACCACTTCATTAGGGACTAATAGTTGCCAAAATTCAATAGGATTCTTCCTTGAATTTTTGGTCACATTATCTCCCTCTTAAATTTTTTATTTTAATTCAAACACTATTTAGGATTTAATACTCAATTACATTAATTAATCCAAGATAATTAATTAATTGAAATTAAACCTTGTAGGCTAAATTTCTCTCTCTCTCATGGACCCAGATCCATTAAGCAATTTTAATATCCATTATATATATTAATTTGACTTTAAATAAAATCCCAAATTAATTCCCAATACACTATTTAAATATTTTAAGTCCAATGCTTTGTGTGCGATCCTATAGGTCCATTTAATATTGGCAATGAATTAATAAATTAATTCAAAGGCTATATATATTCTTTAGCAAGATATTATAGCATTCCAAATTAAATGAAAATGCAAATGACATTTAGTGACCTAATACAATTTTGCATAGTCCTTTACCCATAAATATCAGAATTAATATAAGTCAAGGAACTAGTCATCCTTATATATACTAATTACTTTCTTGATATTCTAGTGACACTGAACTCTCAGATAAATAATGATTTCTCATTATTTCATCTCGGTATGGCCATACACTTCTCAGTTTACTAATCAAGTGGCCGATGATATTTTTCTCTCTTATCAAGAGAGGTAATCCCTTCACTTCTCTCATGCTTTCTAACATGAATTAGTGCATACCCAAGCATACCCATACTTGTCACCCTGTTAGAGTATGTTAGGTGTACGTCAAAGTACACAGTAATTCATAAAGAGTTTCATAGAGATTTCAGATCTAAGAACTCCGATGTAAAACTTGCACATGAGAAACACTTATGTCTTGCACCATGTAATGTTCTCATGAACAGATCGAATCCAGATACCATGTTCTAAACATGTATCTATGATCTCTGATTGACACTCTAGTCCTTATGATCTATAAGGCAGAACTCAACTTATCATGGAGAGCATACTAGTCTTAATTCATTTGTTATTCCCATAACTATGACTGACTAGAAATATTTAGAATGAAGTCTCAATTGTTTCAAGGTCTTACTACCATGTGCCTCACACATGATAACTTAAACTGAAACAACATTCTTAGATAGTTCTATCAGTTGATATGCATAGGAATACAATAGATAAAATAAATGCCTCATTTATTAACTTAAATGTTTTATAACAATGTATTGGGGCTATGGCTTACACTAACAATAATTAGGTTTTACCCATGCACACATGAAATTGATGTCATTATCAACCACTATTACTAAACATACAACGCCTTCCTATGGTGAATCAAAGTCATAAAGTCATCTTCTAGGAAGATGGTGTCCTAAAGCGTATGCACTGATTACCCTAGAAGGATGTTCCTCTAGTAGATTTAGTTTCTCCTATAACCATCTCTAAATATGAGAAAAATGATAAATTGGAAAATGATAAAAAATGAGATAAGGAAAAAATGATAGAAAAAATGAATGAAATAAAAGCTGCTAAGGTTAGTTGGTTTCACCTCAAGCAAAAGTAAGCCTTAAGGTTGCGTAAAAATCCAAAAGGGCATGTTTCCCACTAAAAAAAGCTAGTGTAAAGATCCATAAAGGGTGCACTACCTTTTAAATTAACGAATGTTACCTAGAGTAATAAAGGGCTCATTGAAAAGGTCATCGTCGGGTTAGTACTGATAGTGTCCAAATTAAAAATGGTTTCTGCCAAGCTATGAGAAAGGGAGTTATGCCATTATATATGCCTTATATGATGTTGAATAGTTCGTATTCATTGATTGGTTCCCTTGTCTTCATCGATAAATATAGATCAAGACAAAACTATAGAATATTGCCAATATAAAAGGTGGGTATGTCAGAGAAGTCGTCCAGTGCATCATGCAGTGGCTCCAGAGGAATAGGTCTATTTTGAGGTAATAGTTTGACAGTATCAGAGGGAAGAATTTCCAGGTCTTCACTTGCATCTCTCAAGCAATTTGGTATGCAACTAAAAACATAAAGCAAGGTTTTAGGCCAAAAGTTCACACCGATGATTTTAAAAAATTCTTTAGCTATGGGATATAGCTTTTGATTGGTAAATATAATGATGTGGAAATTAGGATCCTAATATCGGGTAGCTACTAGTATAAAACTCAAATAAAGGCGGACTCTTCTTAGGAATTTTAGCCTAGATATGGAAATAAGATAGGGTTTTCCTAGGTTTTGGGGGAATCAAGTAGCCTATATACTTTAGTGAAAAATTTAATGGCCATATGGACTTATAAAATCTATAAAAAAAGGGAAATACATACAAAACAAATAATGGGAAATTTCATAGCAATTAAGATCTATAAATGATTATTAATCAAATAATAATGTAAGCTCAATAGTAAAATGTACAAATACATGAAATAAAAATAATCAAGAAAATAAAAGAAGCATATGTATCAAAATAGTAATAATCTAACATCAGCGTAGTATAAAAGCATTGAAAATAATAGAATATGAAATAATCAGGTAAGGAAAAATAATAAACAGGAATAAAGAGAGGAAAAAAGGAAGGGGAAAATAAATAATAAAGAATGAGAGATAAAAATCAATATAATAAATAAAAATAATATTAAAATAATAATTAGAAAAACTACACAATAAAAATTTAGAAACGATAATGAAAAGGGAAAAAGTACACTTACTTGTGAAAAGAATACCATTTGGAGAGGCTCATCATGCCAAATTAGAAGATTTGAAGGGTATTTATCCGTAAACGGTGAGTCACCCCCTTAACTAATTTAAGTTACACACATGATCCTTGAACTACCTTTAAGCCACTTAGATGATGCATTTTGCATAGGACATGTATTATTTTTATTTACCTTGCAAATTTTTAAATTTTGTAGGAAAATTCCACAAAAATTGCATGGGGAATCAAAGACATCCCATGATTCAGGGAGTAAAAAATAATATTATATAGTATTAGTTTTTTAGATAATAACAACAAAAATAAATAATAATAATAATAATAATAATAATAATAATAATAATAGTAATATAATAATAAGCAAGTATGTAGGTAAATACAAAGCAATCATGTACATATTATGAGAAATCATCAAATATAGAATTAAAAATAGCTTAATTAATTAATTTAATTAGATTCTAATTGACATTTGATAGGGGTTTAATAGAGTTAAATGCCATTCACGATTGTTAGTTGTCTTTTTGACCATTTTGGTTGAGTCATGCCCCAAAACCAGGACTTTTTTGCGGAGTCATGTCATAAGGTTGTGACTTGCCTATTTTATGTGATACTGCATTGTTTTGTCTGTAAGTCATGCCCCAGGACTTTGACTCGCTCAAATAGTTATTATGAATGCTTGAGATTCGAAACATGTGTGAATAGCCTAATAATTAGGAATTTTAATTAGGCAAATGCTTCTAAGTGATTGTTGTTTGATAGAAATATGTTGAGTAAAGAGAACAAGTTAACAAATAGCTCAAATAATTATATTTGAATTTGTGATACATGTACTACTATGAATTTGCTAAGTAAAATGTACAAATCAAAATGATCAATATAAATTGTAAGAAATCAATGTTCATTATATATTTTGTTAATTATGCTATTATACATAATTGGCTAATTAAGTAAATAGGCACACTTGCACACTTGAATTGTTATTTAACTTGGTCCACTGCAGAAAAAAAAATTCTTCTGCATTATTGTGGGCATTGTTTATGCCATTTTTTATGTAGAAAGCTTCTAACACTTAGCCGTTATGCTGCCTGATTTTGTCAAATATATTGTTAATTTTTTGTTTGTATATAATTCATGCATAATGTGTTGATCCTGGATTTCGAAAGTAAATTAATTTTTAATTTAAATTTTAAAATTAAGCATGTGTGTGTTTTCCCCATGCCAATTGTTTGTTCAACAATTAATCAATGTGCTACTTAGATTTGATAAATTCCAACTACTCTCTTCTTAATAGTTTTTATGTATATTTTTAATTGCCTAATTTTAGGAATCTTATTAAGACTTATGTTGTTTAAATTCACTACTGTTTTATAACGCACACTACTTTTTCTTTTTTCTAACTATTTTTAGTATTTAGGCTATCAATTTAAACTAATACATAAATTTATTAATTTTAGTGAATTATCATAATTATTCATATTGTGATCTAGTATTTTAATAATGATTGGTTGTTGCTTTAAAGATTAAAACTAAATGTTTATTTCACATGATTGGTTTGTCTAATGGATCGATAAATTTTGCATTTATATAGATGCCTCATCGTAGACAGCCACAAGTATAGCTAGACATTCCATTTAACGACACGAGAGCAGGCAACCAGGTATCGAGCTTTGTGTTATGTACATATCCAATCTAGCAAATTTATGAGCTGGCATTTCATTGAGATAATAATAGGAATTCAGCGGGAGGTATAAGTGTTGCTTTGGCAAGCCGATTTGCTAGATTTATACACTCCTACCTTTTCTACATATCTCAAGGCAGTTCAATAATTTTTGTCTACTTTTCACTGTCAAGGATATCAGTGCCCTGATACCAAGGTAGGAGTAAATACATTTTGAATTTTTGACATTCCATTCAGTCTATCATGAGATAAGTAGTTGTTATTTTCTAATTGCCTATGGGTGAGGATGTTGATATTTTTAGGTAAACTGCTAGAGCAAACTAAAGGGCTGTTATTCGTAGGCCCAACATCCTCTATGACCTTTCGATGTTAAAGGCCACTATGCTAACCTCACAGATTTTGAGATACCTACAGTGATTTTTATCATGCTCTTATATAGGATAATTAGGTAGCCTAAAGTCCCCTCAAATTCATCGATATTTGGAGTTTATAGGCTTATAACTACTGGATAACACCTCAATATTAGTCATAATATTCTATAAAATATCATTAGGAAAGCGTAAATGATAGGCATGTAAGTGATTATTGATGGGATAGTTAGTCAACTGCTGCTAGCATTCGAGGTTCTTTAGTTAGAAACAGGGCGACGGGCCAAGGGTAATATACTTGTGAGTTTTGGGATGGCATTGATATGCTCATGATCAAGCATACACATGGTGGATACATACTACTCTTAGTAGAGAAGGCATATGAGTATTTGAGAATTAATTGACAACAGCTTACAGCATATTCTGATGTGTGGCAGTCAGAGGATAGTGAACCTAATGGTCATTCTCCTCTTCATCAAACACACTTTATTGAGGCCCAAACTTTTAATATGTGATCTAGCTTGAGGCACTTCATAGGGTGCACAAGACCATAACCTACACCACCTCAAAGGTCTAATAGATTGCAAATATCGGTGTCACATAAGACACACAAATTTCATCCACATGGTATCCTTAGTGAATCTACTTCTAAAGGGCTAATATTGTATGGACCTAAAATAGGCCCTCAAAAAATTCTTTGGAATTATTATGAAAATAAGGTCTGATTAGGCTTAATTAGATGAGGAATTACAAGTTAAGATGTTGATAATAAAATGTTTAAAGTGAAAGAGGATAAAATAGTCATTTAATATCGAGGCACATAAGTGTGTAATTAGAACAAAAATATAGTTAAGTGGTCAATTCTAACAAAGGTGTAAATTAGTGGGTCAATTGCAATCAAAGAAAGAAGTTTTTGGGTTAATTGTGAAATAAGAAAGAAAAAAAGGTTTTAAGAGCAATTATTGTCGGCCACTAATGAGGTCATTATCCATTCAAGAAACCCTATAAAATCTAGTATTTAAGGGAAGAGTGGGTATTTGAAAACTGACCATTTAAAAATGAAAATAAACTTTACCCTCTCTTTTTCTCTCTTAAAAAAATATGCAAATTCCACTTCTTCCTCATTTGTCTCTAAAAATCTATAAATCCCTCTCTGCTTTCTTATGAAATTTATCCCCTTCATCCACTTAAATTCTTTCATTTCAATCATAATGCTTGTGACAAAGACTTGATCAAAGAATCTTTAAGAAGTGTAGTAGTAAAAAAAAGAGCAAGAGGAAATAGTTAAGAGAAAAGAGGTTTTAATGGAAGATTTGTTATAGCATGTGAGGTTTGGAAACTTTACCTATTTTGTGTGTGGTTTTCATGTGTGGAAATATGGATAAAATGTGTAATAGATTCACTTTGAGTTTGTTATTGAGTTACAGAGATGGGTTTTGAAGATTTATAACTTACATATGTTTATTTAATGAAGTCTAAAGAAGTAAAATTGGTAAAGTCTGAATTGGAAGTTTGTTAAAGTGATTTTAAGATAATTAATGATAATAATGATGTACAAATATATATTTGATCAGGAATTTCTTAGGAAACATGATTTTCAAAGTTAAAAATTTACATGCAAGTCTATGGTCGTAGGTTCACTTGACCTAACGGTACTCTTCACAAACAACTCATGTTGACGATAAGCAAATTGAATAATTTTAGTTGAGTATGAAGTTAGACTGCCATATCAAGATTTTATATGAAGAAATTGAATTTAAATCCAACTTTAAATTTGTATTAATTTTTCTTCAAAATCAAATACACCTGTCACCCTATTAATGCAAATAGGTTGTTATATTTCTTGAATATTTTGAGAATTAGGTATAACAATAAGATTATTCTTATGTTGTAAAAACTAGAATCATAAAGGAACAAGTTTGTAGAATATCATATTTTCTGAAAATGTCATCTTCAAGGTCTAAAGTAATATATAACTTTGCTATGAAAATGTCTCATTTATACCTCTAGGTGTTATAGTTTAACCTATTATCAACTTATTTAGGAAAGTGTGAGCATAATTTATAGTTAATAAAATCATATTAAATTAAAAGATTCAAGGAGCATGACTCTTCTTGAATTGATCTTTATATTTTTTACATGAAATCATTATATTGCATATGGAAAAAATTTAGTAAAAATGAGGTTATAGCATAATCATATCTATATAGCATTTTAAGATAACATGTACATTCTAGACTTATAAATTTTGCATATAAACTTGCGCATCTCAGATGTTTTATCAATAGTTATATCGGTGAATACATTATCTTATGGTCATACTTTTTTAATTGATTTTTATTATATATGACCCTAATTTGCATTAATATATAGAGTAGGGAAAAACATGTCATGAAGTGAAAGAGTATCTTTTATGCTTGTATCAATGAAATCAATGATGTAATTCCAAGTGTTTCCTATAGCTAAGAATACAGGATATATGCATGGATATTTATATGTTGTGATGTTTCTCAATAGCTATATAGGTCAATATGCATACATTATAACTAGATGTTTCTTATTTAATATTGGGTAATGTTCGGTGAGATATGTGTGACTCTTTACATGTAAATACAAATGAATTATGAACTTAATGCATGTGAAACAAATATATGTTTGAGATAGAAATAAGATACTATTGTAATGTACTAGGAAACTTTTTTATTGTTTAGATTTTTAGTTAAGAGCATATTATAACGTTAAAGAGACATATATAATTTATGTTTTAACAGTAAAGTATATGTTTTCTTTTGAATTTTTTATATGATATTTGTACATTATTTTTTAGTAAAGATTAATTCCTTTATTATGGTACATGTATGATATATGTTATAAGAAAAAAATATGATATAGAGAGGGTGTTATAACTTATGTTATTAGAGTCTAGGTTTAGAAATTTCTTGTTAATAAAAGCCTATAAATTAATTACTATATGAAGTTATAATGTGTTGGCCTAATGCATATATCAATATTTTCTTTGTTATAGATTGAAAGATGGATGAGTTAAGAGAAACTAGAAAAAAGATCGATAAAGTCAGTAACTCTAAGGATTTTAACTCTTTTGCCCCTGATTCTATAATTATTACTCATGATGAGATACTGACTTATTTAGTATAAGGATTAAAGGAAATGAGCTATGGTTTGACTTAAATTTTACAAAAGTTAACGAGACTAAAGGAAATAGAAATAAGAGTGTAGAAAAAGTTAAAACAAGTAAAAGAAAATGGATAATGGAAAAGGGTTCTTCCAGTAAGATATCACAATCTATGCAAGGATTAGGGAGGTAAAGCAAAAAAGCTCAAGCAGCTAAGTGCTTTCATTGTTCTAAGATGTTAGAGAGTATGCCCTAGAGCCCATGTAAAAGGGATGTATTTCATATGTATGAATTCATATTCTTAATAAAAGGCATCATTAATTTGTTAATGCTATGTTTAAATACATGAGTTTGTAAATCATAAATTAATAAATGAAGTGCTAGATATTATAAACACAGTGCAAAGGCAATCATGAAAGTGTTCATGATATGAGATGCCTATTGCATGCAAATGTGTTAATATCTAAATATCCCTAGTCTTTGAATTAACAAGATAGGACATTGTTAATTCAGACAAACTAGCATATGTTTTGCTTCTTGAATGGTTGAAGTAGTGGTTCTCATAACCATGATTATGGAAGATAATCAAAGCTAATATGTTGATGCTTCTTAGAAGAACAAGTTCATTGGAGACATGCAAAGAGAATCCTGGCATGGATATTAAATCCATTTCAGTGAGGAATCTCTTCATAGCGGTTGTGCAAGTATTCTTAGACTTGAGATCACCAATGTTATCTTAAGTAGTAAGTGTATACTTTGACTCCATAAGTGATTACTTCTAACTGAGGGTGAGCATAGTTAGGAGGTTTGGTATATCATGACCTACATAAAGATTATTGAGTGATTGACAAAGGATTTACCATCCCAGATTTATTAAGGGGAGTTTTTTCGCATGATTCTATAATTGCCTTGTTTAGAGAATCTCTGGCAACAGTAATATGCCAATGGTTAAATTAATAGAACATACATAATTAGATTTATATGAGTGGAAAGAAATCCATACTTATAATCTAATTGAGATAAGAGTGGTGAAAGGAGTAATTGTACGGTAATTATTTCGATGGAAGGGTATAGTCAAACCATTTGACTCTCCTGAGATTTGGGTAGTCATGATGCCTAGCTAGAGGCCAATCATGACTTATATAATAGTGTATCATAAATATCAATAGGGATTGATAAAATGATTTAAAGAAGTTTAAATCATTTGAGTTTTGAATAAAACTCATAATTATATATTAAACTGCCAATATGGATAGGAACCTAACAGGTCACACACATATAGAGAAAAGGATAAAATGGTAAAATGAGAAGGATAATAATATTTGATATTATTATGGAAATAGATAAGTGAATAAGAGAATAATTAATTAAAGATTTTAATTTATTTTGATCAAGTTGAATTATTTGTAGAACTTTTTAGAAATGTTCTATAAAATGGACCTAATTAAAATATTGTATTTCATAGTTAATTATTATTGGTCTATAAGTGTTATAGGGCTGCTATAATAATTAAAAGATCCATTGGAGAAATTAAAAGAGACCCAGAAGATTGGTTTTCGAGCAGAAATCCTCTAGAGGAAGGGTTACACGCCAAACCCTAATAGAAGGCCTTAAAGGCCTAATTCTTGGACCAAAATAAAATAAATATATTTTATAAGTGTTATGGAACCTACATATTTAATTTCAATGGATTTGGAATTCATTTGGATGATTAAATCCAAGTGTATACATGAAGGGCCTAATTTGTGGGTTTTGTGCATAGTCTTTTATGAAAGGATTTAAAATGGATTTAATTGAGCCCAAATAAATTATTAATAATTCCATAAGCCCATTTAATATTTCTCCAGAAATTTTAAAGAGCCCGATCCCATTATGAAGTTGGATTTTTTAACCTAACTATAAAAATCCAAGTGATAGGGTTTCAGGGTTAAGTGAACATTAAGAGAAAAGAAACATTCTCTCACTCTCTCAACCCTAGTTGCTACCCCCTTGCTGGCATCAAAGGATTTTGCCCAGCCCTTGTATTCCTCCATTTTTGATTCATTCAATCCTTCTCTAGTGTGGATTACTAATTGGAGGTGTTCAATTTTGGACACTGTGGTTTGCGACAACCCGGTAAGAAGAAAAATCAACTGTTTAACAAAGATCAAAGGTGATTTTTCTTATTCTCATTAATATGTATAATATAAATTCATGGCAAGATCAGATCTATTGGTTAAAAATTTTAAGTTTCGCTTATGTATGACATGCATGTAACCGATAATTCCAAACATGGTATTAGAGCCTCAGTTTTGCCATGAATCTACAAATTTATATTTTTCGGAATAGTTATTATTTTTTAGTTATTTATTTCATGACCTTTATAATATTAAATTTAATTTTTCCTGATTGAGAAATATTGATTTCTGGATGTATGTGATCAAATATATAAAACAAAAAATAAAAATGATTCTTTTGAGAAAAGAATCATTGTGTTTGGCGTGAATGGCTTTTATTTTTCAATAAAGTTTAGGGGATGTTCTAAATTATATTTTTATTGATCCACTATAAAATTATTTTGATGATAATATATGTGTTTAATATGTGATATTAATCCATAGGATCAAACAAAATTAAAATTAAACAAGTTTTGCATGAAAACTAGTTTAGTTGAAAAGTTCGATAAATTGGTGTTCTTGGTGTGTTCTTATTTGGAACGATTTTTAATCTTCTAAATCTAATATATCTGATATATTAATGTGTTTTTAATTAATTGGATTAATTAAAATGGGCCTTGAATTAATTAAATTAATTTTAATTCATTAAAACCACTTAATGGGCTTAATTAAGTTTACGGACTTGGTTTAAATTAGTGAATGACTTGGTGGGCCCAAGGAGCTGATTTAAATTAAATATTATAAACTATAATTAAGTTTATTAATGGGTTTTAAGGGCTGGAGTGGGCTTCGCTTATTCCAAAAGGCTCAAATGGTCTAATAGACACAAAACTAGTTTGTGTGTGATCTTAGGGTTTAATTTTGTAGGTTTCAGCATACTCTTTACTTTAAGCCCAAAATTGATTCCTTAATTAATTAATATGATTAATTAATTAAATAATCAATTAATAATTAATTAATAATCAATTGGATTGATAATTCAGGCAATAACACATGCATGCAAAAAGGTATCCTAAAATGAAAGTTTTCAAAATGAAAAAAGTTTCCTAATTTGATCACATTATTGAAATAACTCAAAAGAAGTTTCAATAGTTGAAACAAAGTTAGTAATCAATTATATGTTTTACATTATGCATTAGAAATGCATATAAGGGTGTATGATTGGCATCATGGATAGTTATGGACAAAGGCCCAATGTGTAGATAACCTAATGATCTTATAGTTGTGTAGAGACACAATTGGTATAGATATACCTACCTTTCAAAGGTATAGAGTTTGGCTTGTTGACCATAGTCAAGGTCAAATTACATATCAAGGATTAGATATTGGCCCACTAAGAAAACCATCGGGTTTTCTTGGATTATATAATGAGGGCTATTAATTTGCAATAAAATAGTGGGAGTAAATGGATTAATTAAAGACCTAATTAATGCATACATATGTATGAACATACTCTCATAGGTTTTCTTTTTCACATCTAGGTCATCATTATGAGTACAGTTATATTTGATAAATCTTGGATAACAAGCTGGTTGGTAGCAACTATTATGACTGGATTAGGCAAGAGAGAATTGTTCTTAGAGCTAAAAAGATCCATTATGTCTTTGTTAAAGATTCACCACGACTTCCATCAGATGATTCCATTGATGAGATCAAGGGCACTTATCAAAAATACATGGAGGATAGTGAAGTAGCAACATGTTTGATGCTAGGTACTATGTCCTTAGAGCTTTAGAAGCAACATGAGATGATGGATGCTAGAACCATCATTTTGCATCTAGAGAAGCTTTAATCTTCTCAGGCTAGAACTGAGCAATATGAGATTGCTCGAGCTCTATTTAGCTATAAAATGGTGGAAGGCACTTCGGCTGCTGCTCATGCATTAAAGATGTATGGGTATATTGAGAATTTGAGTAGACTTGGCTATGTAATGGATAATGATCTATAAATAGATTTAATCTTGTACTCGTTGGCTCTAAGTTTTGCACCTTTCGTGCTTAACTTCAACATGAACAAGATCCAAGTAAACCATTCTTGAGTTAATCAACATGCTCAAAACAGCTGATGGATCCTTCAAGAAGGATTTAAAAAGTGTTATGGTTGTCACTTCTGCTAAAGGCAAAAAGTAGAAGAAGAATAAGATGACCAAGGTGTAACCAAAAGAATGGTGGGGTTAACAAGAAGAAGGTTTCCAAGAAAGAGAATCCTAAAGGAACTTGCTTCCATTATGGGAAAAATGGTCATTAGGAGCGTAACTGAAAGGCCTTTCTAGATTTTCTCAAGGAGAAGAAGCAAGCTGATGCTTCTACTTCAGGTATTCATATGATTGAAATAAAAACTTATTATATTGCTTCAAAACAATCTTGGGTATTAGATACTGGATGTGGATCTCATTTGTTTAATGATCTAAAGGGGGTTAAAAGCAGTAAAAGAGTTTGAAAGGCAGAAATATGTCTATAGTCAGCTACTGGACAAAACATCTCTGCAACAGTTGTGGGGACTTACCATTTGCCTCTTCTATGGGGATTAATACAAGAATTAAATAATTGTTATTATGTTCCAGCTTTATCCAAAAGTATTATTTCTTTCAGTTGTTTATTGAACGATTATGACATTTCTTTAAAAGACAAATGTTGTTACATTTTTAAGAACAATATTTTTTATGCTAAAGCTATCATTGAGAATGGTTTATTTGTTTTTAATTTAATTAAAGAAGTGCATAATGTGGATACCAAAAGAATGAAACGAGATAATCTAAATACCTTATATTTGTGGTATTGTCATTTAGGCCATATAAATGAGAAACCCATGACCAAATTACACAAGTTAGGTGATTTGGGATCATTCGATTATGAATCACTTGATACATGTGAGTCTTCTTTATTGGGGTAAATGATAAAAACTCCCTTTATTGGTAAAGGAGAACGAGCTAAAATTGTTTTGGACTTATAACATTCAGATGTATGTGATCCAATGACTACACATGTCAGAGGAGGTTACTCCTACTTCATTACTTTCATAAATGATTACTCCAGATTCGGATATATCTATCTAATGAAATATAAATCAGAAGAATTTGAAAAGTTCAAAGAATTCAAAAATGAAGTGGAGAAGCAACTTGGCAAGAGTATTAAAATACTTAGATCAGATCGAGGTGGAGAATACTTAAGACAAGAATTTCAAGATTATCTTAGAGATAATGGGATTTTATCTCAATGGACTCCACCATATACACCACAGTACAATGGTGTATCTAAGAGGAGAAATCGAACACTATTAGATATGGTTTCATCCATGATGAGCCGAGCAGACTTGCCTAAGTCCTTTTGGGGATATGTACTAGAAACTGCTGTTTATGTGTTAAATAGATTTCCTAGTAAATCGTTTGATGTTACTCCATATGAGATATGGAATAACAAGAAACCCACACTTTTTCATATGAAGGTATGGAGTAGTCCTACTTATGCGAAGAGGACAATGTCAAACAAACTAGATGTTAAGTCTGAAAAATATTTATTTATGGGATATCTAAAAGAAACATTTGGATATTATTTCTACCATCCATTAGAACAAAAGCTGCTGGTTTCAAGGCATGTTGTCTTCTTGGAAAGAGAATTTCTCCTATGAGTTGACAGTGGGAGTAAAATTGAACTTGGTGAAGTTCAAAACCCACAAATAGAAGTAGATCAACCGATTGAACCCGAGATTGAATTTCTTAATGATGAGATTATAGTTGAACTTGATTATACACAAAATCCTAGAAGATCTACTAGGATGTGTTCTATCCTTGTGAGATATGGATTTCACATTAATTCAGATAGAGGCATAACTGTAGTAGAGGACAATGAGCCTACAAGGTATCAAGAGGTTTTAAGCAGTTATGAATGTGATTTATGGCTTAAGGCTATATAGTCCTAAATGGACTCCATGTATGAGAATAAAGTATGGACTTTAACTCAACCACTCGAAGGGATAAAACCCAAAGGGTGCAAATGGGTCTTCAAAAAGAAGACCGACATGGAAGGTAATATAGTTACCTATAAAGTTCGCTTAAGAGCAAAAGGCTATCATCAAAAAGAAGGTATCAACTATGATGAAACCTTTTCTCATGTAGTGATGCTTAAGTCTATAAGAATACTTTTAACCATTGCAGCTCATTATGATTATGAGATTTGGCAAATGAATGTGAAGACAACTTTCCTAAATGGAAATTTGACTGAGGATGAGTATATGACACAACCAGAAGGGTTCACAACAGGAAATGTAGAAAAAGTGTGCAAGCTTCAAAGATCCATTTATGAATTGAAGCAAGCCTCTAGGAGTTGGAACATACAATTCAATGAGACAATCAAAGAGTTTGGTTTCTCACATAATGAAGATGAACCTCGTGTATATAAAAGGGTCAGTGGGAGTGCAATTGTCTTCCTAGTTCTATATGTGGATGACATATTGATAATGGGAAATGACATTTCTCTTCTCCAATCTATTAAAATATGGTTATCCAAGAAATTCTCCTTGAAAGACCTTGGAGAAGCATCCTATATTTTGGGAATAAGGATCTATAGAGATAGATCCAATAGGTTGCTAGGTCTTTCTCAAAGTACAGATATAGATAAAGCAATGAAGAGGTTCAATATGAATCTCTCTAAGAAAGGGTTTATACCCATGATGCATAGGAAACACCTTTTTAAGTCATATTGTAAAGTTTATATGTTAAGTTAAAGACATATTGTAATGTTAAAGACACTTCTATGTAAGTTATGTTTTAAAAGTAAAGTCAATAATTTATTTTAAATTTTCTATAAGATCTTTATACATTGTTGTTAAATAAAGATTAATTCATTAATTATAGTAAATGTATGATATATGTTATAGGACAAAAATATGATATAGAGAGGGTGTTACAAATACCACCAGCTCCAGTTACCTTTGATCATGCTATTATAGATTTAGAGGGTAGACTAGCATGCTTGAAAGTCGCAGTTAGAGCTCTAGGATGGGAAATATGTAGGATATAAGAGATGATTGCAGCTTCTAGCTGCCTAGCTGATCGAAACTATCATATCTTAAGTGGATCAGTTACAACAATATGGTAAATAGCATAGAGGGTCGAGATGGAGGTCATTAGTCGTAGAGAGAGCATGAAAAAGGGTAGGGAGTACCACACTACATGGCTTCCTTGGATAGAGATAGTGGTGTGTTAGAAAGTGATAGCCATTCAATAGCTACATAAGAGTGTATACCGTTTAGCAAAGCTTATGGGCCAAATCTTAACTCCTTAGCTCAGCTTAGGTAATGGGCTTTGAGTTCGAAGTACCTCAGGCAATAGTGCCACTTACTAATCCTTTCCAGAAAGGTCCTTCCCAGCCGGCACCTAAACTTTCAGTTAGATAACCAAGTCCCTCAGGATCAAAACTGTTAGTGTAAGCCCAAGCCCCAATACATTGTTATAAAATACTTAAGTAAATAAATGGGGCATTTGTTTTATCTATTGTATTCCTGTGCATATCAATTGATAGACCTATCCAAGAATTTTGTTTCAGTTTAAGTTATCATGGGTAAGGCACATGGTTGTAAGACCTTGAAACAAATGAGACTTCATTCTAAATATCCCTAGTCAGTCATTGTTATGGGAATAACAAATGAATTAAGACTAGTATTCTCTCTCTAATAATTTGAGTTCTGTCTTATGAATCATAAGGATGAGAGTGTCAATCAAAGATCATAGATACATGTTTAGAACATGGTATATGGATTTGATCCGTTCATGAGAACACTACTAGGTACAAGTCATAAATGTTTCTCATGTGCAAGTTTTCCATTAGAGTTCTTAGGCCTAAAATCTCTATGAAACTCTTTATGAATTACTATGTACTTTCACATACACCTAACATGCTCGTAACAGAGTGACAAGTATGGGTATGCTTGGGTATGCACTAGTCCATGTTAGAGAGCATAAGAGAAGTAAAGGGATTACCCCTCTCGATAAGGGAGAAAATATCATCGACCACTTGATCAGTGAACTGAGAAGTGTATGGCCATACTGAGATGAAATAATGAGTAATCATTATTTATCTGAAAGTTCAGTGTCACTTGAATATCAAAAAAGGAATTAGTATATATAAGGATGACTGGTTCTATGCCTTATATTAATTCTGATATTTAAGGGTAAGGGACTATGCAAAATTGCATTAGGTCACTAAATGCCATTTGCATTTTCATTTAATTTTGAATGCTATAATATCTTGCTAGAGAATATATATAGCCTTTAAATTAACTTATTAATTCATTGCCAATATTAAATGGACCTACAGGACCACACACAAATCATTAGGTTTAATATATTTAAATAATGTATTGGGAATTAATTTGGGATTTTATTTAAAGTCAAATTAATGTATGCAATGGGTAAATAGATTTTTGCCTTAAACAGCTTGTTGTTTTAGTCAAATCTGTTAAACAGGTTTTTTGCCTTAAACAGCTTGTTGTTTTAGGCAAATCTGTTCAGGTTCGTTTTTGCCTAGCTGTTTAAGGCAAATCAGTTAAATAAGGTTTTTGCCTTAAATAGCTAGTTGTTTAAGGCAAATCTATAGAACTGTTATTTTTCCTTAAACAGCTAGTTGTTTAAGGCAAATCTGTTAACAGCTGGTCACGCGAGAAATTTATTGGCATGTGCTAGGTTTAATTTCAATTAATTAATTATCTATGTATAATTAAGTTAATTGAGTATTAAATCCAAAATTGTATTTAATCAAAATATAATACTTGAGAGGGAATTAATGTAGCCAAAATTCAAGCTAGGAATCCTAGTTGAATTCGGCAACTAATCACCTTAAATAAGTAAGTTTGTTTTGATTAAATGACTAATGCGATATGAATTTAAATTTTAATAGAATTTAAATTAAATATATCTCTTAATTTAGAAGTGATGGAGGCTGAAATTACCCCTAAATTTCGGCATTCAATCTTGACCTAAAACAAGTGATATATATTAATAAATTAAAAGAATAAAAGGGTAGCCATTTTTTGCTCTTTTTCTCTCTTGGCCGAATTACTCAAGGGAAAATAACTCTTTCTTGTTCTCTTGTGTTCTTAGACAGCAATAGTAACCTAAACGAAGAACAAGATCAGATCTTGTGGCATCAGACCATTTCCATTGCCGAATACACAATCATAGAGCTAGCACTCTTGATTTTAAGCTATCTTTGCAAGTGTGTGTGTGAGCATAGAGTGGTGTGGCGTAAAGGCTACTCCTTTGACATTGGTGTTCCAAATCTGAAGTGTATAAGTCTATCTTATACATATACCATTGCAAAATCAGGTTTTCAAGAGCTTCCAAGCTTGTAAGTTTTAAAACTCTAAAATTGCATGTTTCGATTCTTTGTCGTATATTGCATGGCATGAATAATCAATATTTTATTTTTCTCGCCGCGTGATCCTCATGTATATGCCATGTGATATCCCTTCAGTGGTATTAGGGCCTAACCATGCTTATTTTAGTGATTTGGATGTATTAAATATTGATTCAAAAATCGTTATTGCATAAAACCACAACGGTGAAATTTTCTATTTTGAGTTTTTTGCATTGTTTTTGTGTAAAAATGATTTTAAATGATTGGTTAGGTATTATAATTATTATGACATGTTAATATAATGTCCTAAGATGTTCTTAAAGCTATTCATGATCGATTTTAATTATAAATACCTGATTGTACATGTTAATCATGAAACTATGTGCTAGTTTGCATGATATGTGTTTGTTTAACAACTAGTTTTCAAAATTAAGTGTAAAATCATGGTTGGCATGTTTGCAAGTGATTTTTAGATATTAATAACAGATCTGGACATATTTTAAAAATAGTTTTAATTTTGGTCCATGACAATTTAATTGATTAATTTTAAAATCACTTAAAACTATGACCAGTTTTTAAGGACCCAAAATAGGCTCTAGTAGAATTCAAGGGCAATGAAATGTTATTAAAGTCTAATTGAGTATTATTGGATGAATTATTAAGAGTTAAGATATTGATTGGGGCAAAAATGTTATTAAATTATCATTAATTATGTGATAAATGTGTAAATTATATGGTATGAATTTTATAAGGGCATAATTAAATTATTATGTTGGTATAATAATATTCAAGGGTATAATTGAAGTAAAAAGTATTAATTTGGGGTAAAATTGTAATTATGGCATATTTAGGGGCAAATGTGAATAAATGAATAATTGGGGCATCAATTTAAGAGAATGAATAAATGGAAAGGTTGATCTAAGAAAATGATTTAGTGGAGGGGTCACTTTATAGCATGCAAAAAAGGTGGGTGCTCATTGTGTGACATGCAAACTCTTAAGGGACTAAATAGGGAATTTTACCTTGTTATTATATAAGATAAACATGTGATGAGAGATTGTGAGTGAGAGATTGAAGTGTCGGCAATTTTGAGAGGAGAAAACCAGAAAAAATACTTCCTCTCATTTCCTTTTAATGTCTTTGAATCTTTCAAGCAATTTAAGTGACAATTCATGATGGTTAACTAAGGCAATTAAGTGTACGACTTTAAGGTAAATAATCTCTATTGAATTTCATTTTCTTCTTCTTCTTTTTCTTTTCATTTTGGTTGAGGTAAATGTTGAATAAGTGCTAGAAATTTTAATGAATGATGATGTTGGTTGTAAAGGAGAAGAGGAGGGTAGAAACAAGTAAAGGAAAAGTAGTTATAAAGAGTAGAGAGCAAGGAGAATTTAAAGAAGATTTGAGTTGCATGTCCAAGTTTGGGAACTTATTATTCATCCACGTGTGTGGATATCAATGTTTATGCTTGGATTAATTAATTTTGATGGTAATTTATTATTTTATTTAGGGTTAATAAGAGATTTAAATAGGAAAATCGTGTTTTTGAATGTTGAGGAAAAACTGGGTGTGATTCTTGTGAACCGGCCTGCTTGTTTTGTCCATATCTAGAGTCTTAGACCTCGGATTGAGGAGATTAAAAATTATGGGCAAACTAGATTCAATTATCTACAATTTATTAGAAGAAGTTATGGCTTGATTCTGTTTTCAAGGAACACATAAAATTCATACAAGTGAACTGTTTGTGTGTATAGGCAGTTTTGAATAGTTACCAATATTTTAACCATAACTCCTTATATTTAAGTCATAATTGAGTGAGGTTTTATTCTATGTAAACTTTATCTAATGATAAACAACTTTGTAGAAGATACCTCGGGCTAAATATGTTTGTATGCTATCCAAATATTCACTTGAAATTGTGCTAACCTGTTATTCTCGGTTCTCGAATAGATTGTAGAAAATATGATATATCTCCTTATATAGTGAACAAAATACTATAAGGTTAAATTCTGGGAACAATAGACTTCTAAACCTATACTTTTCATGAAGAAAGTAAAGCCTAAATCTTTCCTTAAGCTTGTGTAATTTTAGCTTAATTTCAGACCTATATACAACATTGTTAATATAAACAGTAATTAATAAAGTGTAAAATCAGTTTTGCATGTGTTTTATTTTTCATGAATATGATGATATTGATTGTGTTATTATAATATTTTTTTTTATGGAAGAGATGAATTGAAAGCATGCAAATCAAAGTTGAAAGAAGAAAAGTTAATGAATTTAAAATTCTGGGTTAAGTTTCTATGAACCAGTTTTGGAATTTTGCAGATATCATGAGTTTTATAGCTCCAATTTGGGAAATTCCAATTGATAATTAAACTTAAGACATGGATTCAAAGTTTAATAGAAGAAACCTAAATGTGATTCTATTTCTAAGTATTTTTTATTTTTTCTTGAAATTCGTAGTGAGATGTTGTCTAGTTGTAGAGAGCAGGTTCCAGTATTTTTGAAATAATGTTTGATAGAGAAGTCTAAATCCTATGAGGAAAAATCCTGGATAAAATAGACTTATAGTAGAAAAATTTTTGTGCAAGAATGTTGGCTTAAATCTGTACAAATTTTCTTCTATGAATTTTCTAATTAGTAACTAAAACTGATTTTATTATTGTGAACTGCTATCTAGTGTTAACGAACAGCTTATAGTATTTTTCTTATAAATCATGATAGAAAACTCAAAATTCTATAGGACAAAATTCCAGTTAAAATAGACTTATAGGAGTACAACTCTTATGAATAAATGTTAGTTCAGTTCTGTACTTATTTTGTTCCACGAATTTTTCAAAATGGTCACACAAACTGTTTTTAAAAAAAATGCACTCTTGGATAGTCTTTAATGTTTGGGTTATAACTCCTAATTTAATGGTCCTATTTGACTGGTATTTGAAGCATGAGAGACTAGTGATATAAAAGATTATTATTTAAAAGTCCAATTTGGTTAATTTAGCCATTTAGCATGGCATAATTAAAATGTTTAACAGAACTGAAAATCTGTCTATCTTATTCACGATAACCTAATTCTTTGATGTATAAATGTACTACATGTAATAATAATAATATGATATTTTTTTATAGTAATTTCATCATAAAATGATGACATTTCTGGTTGTATAATTATAGGTAATAATAGTTGTATTGTAAATTTATACATGACTATGGTGTTAGATGATATATGTATACGACAAAAAGATACGATAATATTTTTAATCTAAAGCTATAAGTGTATAAAAGTTTAGGAAATATAGTATGCAACAAGACCATGAACCAGCATATGGATAATTACTTATTTTAATGAATATGATTATGCTTATATGCTTATGTCTACTGGATAATATGTTAAGGTAAACGATTACAGTATTATATAATTATAGTTGCTTGATTCGATACCCGAGTGTGATTGTGTGTGTGTGTGTGTATATATATATATATATAGTCATACATGTATGTATGCATATAGGTTAACCTATTGTGAACATGATCATACACATCATTGATTAAAGGAACTCAATAGAGCATGATGTTATGTATCATCATATTACATATGTAAAATAGCTACTTGATTTGAAGGGATTACAAGTACAAAATAGTAATAATTAATTGTGCTCAAGATAACATGTTTATAGAAAATTTATACATTTATAACTATGACACCATGCTCGTGTATATACATGAATATATATGTATGAACATCAATATGTATATGATGAGAAAAGAGCAAAGTACAGAATAGCAATACTGAATTGTGCATATGATCACATGTTTACAGAAAGTTATACGTGAGCATGTATATGATTATCTTGTACATAGTTATATAAGAGTACACATGTATATGAATGAATAAAGAAAAGATAACGTAAAGAGATTTTACTACCTGCGTTGAGTCTAGGAAGTGGATAGATAGGCATGCCTATAAGGGTACCATACAGCTGCTTCTGAACATTTTGACCTGTTTAGGTCCATTGAATTTAAAAGTATAGTGACCCTGTTTGGGTTTAAAAGATAAAGTTAATTTAAATAACCCTCATGTGGGTTGTAGCCGACCCCGCTTGGGTTCGCTTGACCGGTCCATATTATTTGATTAACCACATTTGGGTCCACCGATTTATCATACAGTTTTATCCCTACAAGGGATCATTGTTTAATACCTTCGGGTATCTTATTTGTACTTTTGGGTGCCACCATTACAATCAATAGTTTTGTACCTTCGGGTACTACCATATAACCCATTATCCACCCCTTAAGAATAGTGCAGGCTTTATTGTTAATGGTTAAGAAAAGTTTAATAAGGCATGCAAATTCTTAATTGACTTCATATTATTCTACATGTGAAATTCCTTTTATTGTATACAAAACCTGCATCTATAGGAATGCCCAATAGTAAATATATGCAAGTAATACTACTAGTATCAATAATGCATGCTAATTGTTAAATGATTAATTTGCGTTATATTAATACTTTGATTAAATTGATGATATATATATATATATGCCTTGTGATCATAAACCTTATTTCTATATGTATGCCAATACATGATTGATAAAGGAACTATGGAACATAAAGTAAGCTTGTAGTAATATTATAATCTCATGGTAATTGGATGTGTTGATTTGTGTATAATTCTAATATGTTTATATCCTAGACATACAAGAATAGAAGTAAGATAATTTCAATACTTGTGAAGATTGTTTATCAAATTAATAATACATAACTATACTTTTATGATTATACATTGAGTAATAAAATAACATTTTTATCAATAGTTTGAACTTAAGTCAAAGGGATGTTAGAGCTTGTATAATCATATATGGTGATTGAAACGTCAATACAAATTCTTACCGTTGAACTTTATGATTTCTATAAGTGAATGTAAATGTATAATTTCTTGAAATAAATCATTGTTATATTTGAGGCATGTTTTGTGCTTGTTAACGATTGATAATGGTCATCTATATAGTGTTTTTAGTATGTTTTTAGGTGTTTAATTAGGTTAATTTTGTATTAATTAGGATTAGATTTGAGTTTAATTGGTTGATTTTATGTTTTTGGAGTTAATTATAAATTTTGGTGTTTTTCAAGGTTAATTTGCAAGAAAAAGGCCTTAATTGTAAAAAGGCAAGAAGATTTGGGCCAAAAGTGTAAAATTGAAAAATTCCTGTTAAGATATTATCGTGATGTCCAGAAGACAAACACGTGGCCACGTGAAGGAGTGAAGATTGAAGACATGGCCACGTGAAGGAACAAGTGAAGAAATATATAAGGACACGTGACCACGTGTGAAGCAAGGCAAGTCTACACGTGACCACGTGTGAAGGAAGCCTTGTGTAACACGTGACCACGTGTTCAATTGGAAAGGGAAGGGCGTGGCCACGTGCAAGTTCTCCCATGCAACGAAGGATTTGCGATATTTTCCAATCCAAGAAGGATTCTTTTCCTACTCCAATTTGGGAAGTTTGGAAGGCTTCTACAACATATTTTGCCTATAAATAGACAACTCGAACACCAAAGAAAGGGGGATCAATTAGGAATTAGGAATTAGGAATCTTAAAATTAAGTTTAGTTATTTTACGTTATTTTCTGTTTTCATTGTTTTTCTTTTCAACTTTGTCTTTAGTTTTTAATTATGTTTAGGAAGTACTTTTTCTTCTTTTGCTAATGGATTCTTGAAATCTTATATTTTCATTGTTATGACTTTATTTTGAGCTTAATTTTTAATATCGGTTGATTATTTCTTGATTTTAAGCATATTCTTATCTTTAATTATGTTGAGGTTAATTGTTGGTTTATTGAATAAATAACTAAAAATTGGTTTTGACATAGTTAATGATTTGTATGTTCTTAGGTTAACTCTTTAATGTTTATGCATGATTGTTATCCGAAATATGATATGATTATGTGTGAATTTTATTGGTTAATACTAAGAGAAGAAGAACTAAGAATAAATTGGAATTGAATCACTTGAGAAAGGCTTCAATGAATATTTAGGAAGTTAAAACTAGATTTTCATGCTAAGTATTAGATTTGTCTATGAGTTTAATACTAAGAATGATATACTTGAATAAAGATATCTTGCTTTATTACTAGTTTTTCCATAATTACTGGTATTTCTATTGAATTTAAGTCATTACAATGAAAGTTAAGGTGGATAGCTTCTTTAGCAAGAGAATTTTAATTATTGTTTTGTTTTTAATTCATGTTTTAGCTTTTGTTTTGTTTAATTGTTTATTTTGTTTAATTTTTTCTTTTAAATCAAAAACATTTGAGAAACGATCTTGGATTAATTTAATTCATACATAGATATTATTCTTAGCAATCCATGTTCCCTTAGGTATGATATTTTAGGGTCTTAATCTATATTTTCCTGTATTACTAGCCGATCTAGTACACTTGCTAGATACCGATCAAATTTTTGGCGGCCTTTTTACAATTAAGTCCTTTTTCTTGCAAAATAACCTTGAAAAAAACCAAAATTTACAATTAACTTCAAAAACATAAAACTAACAAATTAAACTCAAATCTAATCCTAATTAATACAAAGTTAACCTAATTAAACACCTAAAAACATACTAAAAGCATTATAAAATGACCATTATCAAATACCCCACACTTAGACTTTGCTCGCCCTCGAGCAAATTAGAACAATCCAACTTCTCAAAATAATCAAACTCTAATAAGGAATCATGCATTTCAAAACCAAGCTTAGCAATTAACAAGAGCACTTAATAAAATTTTCAACTAGAATAAATTCAATCAAGAAAATATAAGTTAGTTTCCTTGTGTGTGTGCAAGACCAAAACATTTTAAGTATTTTCAAAATCCAAAACACCAATGCAAATTCATAATCAAGTTTAGAATGAATGAACACCTAAGTATACACATGGTTTCGCACTTGAAACTCTATAAACACCATAGGCCTCTCCTTTAGCACCGAAACCCGAAGGTCATCTCCGCTAAATAACTCAAAAACAAAACTTATAATCATTTAGGTCTTTTAAAGGTTATAATAGGGCTAAGGTATTGGTTATAAAAGATCAATAACAAAAATAGCCACTCTAAGATAAAATAGACTAACAATTCTCAAATTTCATCCCATTAACTTAAACAATAAAGAACTTTAGCCAAAATTTCCCAACCCTTCACAATTCAAAGTACAATCTTAAAATTCTTTCAATTTCACCATTTATACCCTTTTAAAAGTCATATCTATTATTCCTTATAACTACCCCACACTTAAGATTTTGCCATACATGCTAGCTTTATTTCAATATTTCTTTCTTTCATTTTTTTTTCACCTTTTCTCTTTTTCTTCTTTTTTTTCTTATTTTTTTCACTTTTTTCTCTTTTCTTTATTATTATTTTTTTACTAGCTTTGATGTTGACAATACAATAATAACATAGGTAATCACAAAGTCACAATTCACTATTCACTTGACTTCAATAATAGCCCTTGACAATAAATTCAAAAACGTCTTATCACACCTATCAACATACCCAATTCCTATTAATCCATCCTATCCTAGAGTGGCCAATTCTAGAAGGAAAGATAAAAGCTTTTTAGACTATATGGTAAAATAAATAAGTGTAACAAGAAAAATAAATATGGCACGCATTAAGCATACCTCATTAGGCTCAAAATAGCTAAGAAGGGATAAATATGCATATAGGGTAGGAAAATAAGTTAAAATATGGCTCAACACAAAAAACATTACCTAGATCACTTTCCAAATTGTTTTGAGTTGCTTATATGCTTTGAAGGGTGATGAGGAAGGTTCTAGTGTTCTAAAATTCCTTACTCAACTATTTCAATGAATTGATTTTCTTTAATTTCAAAAATTGGTCTTAAGTGCTCAAAAATGTAGAAACTATCAAATATAAGTCAAATTGAATGTTAAACTAGCTAGAAATTCATTAAACAACATGTTTGTTCTAATGCTAAACAAGAATTTTAAACATTGCACATTCTAAATTTAAGTTCAAAATGTTCAATTTTTGAGAATAACTAGGGCGAACTAAGCTAAATGTACAATAAATAATAAATGAATAAACTAAACTAACATGCAAAATAAAAACTAAACATGCAAACTAAAAACAAAACTAAACAACAAAAACAAAAACAAAAATGACTAAAACAAAATAATTCATGAGTAAGGTAAGAAAAACTCCCTTAGTTAGATCTTCAATTTTTAGCTCAGCTGAGCTCTATGCCCCTTATTAAAATCTTGTTGTTCTCAGCAAAGTATGGAAAATTTCAGTACACTTCATCACTTTTGAGAAACAAGTTAGTGACCAAGAAAAAAAATGTAAGCTGACCATACTTAGAACCATAATCAAGTCAAAAGAAGGCATGAGATCAATGGAATTGAGTTAACAAACATACATACCTCTAAAACCAATAAAGTGCAATGAACAAGACTTAATAAACATGGTAACTAAGTGAACAAATGTAACTAGGCCAAACTTGCTTAAGTGCGCAATGCATACTATCCATAGGTGACAAGGTTGACAATGTATGAATGCATAATCTCAAGTGTAACGATAATTGATGATGGTTAGGCTTAAATAAAAAGAAGAGAAAGATTTTAATTGGTTATGGTAAGCACAAAATAAAATAAGCCAATTCTAATACAAACTCAACCTATATGAAGCCATAATAAAGTTCAACGTCAAACAATAAGTAGCTAAGAGTAAATGTAATGCATAACTGAAACTCAATCTTTAAGCAAACTTATATTCAACAATAATAAAACCTATCCCAATTTATTTGAATTAAGATCATCAAGTACACCATACAAATGAAAAACTAAGTGTGTGTGCCTTAGTGAAAAGGTGTGTGCTTGGGTAAGAAATGAATTGTAACATGCTTCATCACGAAAGTCCCAACTAGCCATTCCATGTATCACAAAAATCAAGTCATTCATAATATGCTCAACTGAATGCATATAAAAATTGATGTATCAAAATTGCAAATAATGACGTGAATAAAACTTAAGGCGCTAGGATTAGATAACACGGTGGTCCACTAGCCGGTTAGCGGGCCGGGTTAAGGGGCGTCGCCCCTCGAAGCTTTGAAGCAACGAGGAACTCATGAAAAATTTTCTGCACATAACCTTGTTTTAAATCCCTGAAACAAATCAAATTATGTGCAATAATACTAGCACTTGTTATTCAATATCAATGCAAGAAATAAACACAAGTAAAGTGCAATATTGAACAAGTGACAGTGTGTTTACTTGAATCAATGAGGATGGAAATAAATAAAAAAAATGAATTTAATCTCTAAGGTGTGTGCTTGAGTGAGTGAGATGTGTGTTAAAGTGAGTGAGTGAGTGAGTGATGTGAGGGATGGTGAGTGATGTATGAGAGTAATTGAAAGGAATAAAAAATGAACATGTGAAGATGAAATGAAATAAGAAAAATCGTGGGCTTGTAATTAAAGAGGCAGTGGATTTCACATGGCCACACAAGGGTCTAGTCATACCCACATGTGACCACGCATGGGAGAGATGCAAGGGACACACAGTAAGGGGTGAAGGCAGGCACTTCATGCATGGGCATGGGTAGATATACCTATATGAACACGTGGGCATGTGAAATGGTGATGGAAGGCAGAATGGTGGTGCGTGGGCAAGTCCTTGACAAGGGTCGAGGCAATCTTGTTAATGCGTGGGCATGCATGCAGCTATGAAGAGAAAATGCGTGGGCACGCAAAAGGCTACTGCCAGGTAGAACTCCAACTCTTGGCCACGCATGAAGAATAAAGAGGACCACACGTGACCACGTGTATATTTGCACTGAGGGAGGCATGGCCACGCATGGGATGCATTGGTCTTTCTACTGCATTATTGGGCTTCATTTTTTTGCACGCACAGAAATTAAATTTCATTCACCATATGAATAAAACATTACTCATACTTATTTAATCACTTAATTATTCCTTTTCTTTTCTCTTTAAGCTCCAATTTAGTTATGCCAAACAATATGTAAATCTTCAAACTAGTTGAATTACAAATTAAGTCCATTCTTTTAGCAAACTGAATAATTCTCTCTTAAGTTCATAAAGCATCAAGCAACTAGGATCAAATTCTCGTTCAGACAATGAAAATAACTCTAGACTCATAAATCCAAATTAAGTTCAACTAATTTGTAATTAACTTCAAAAATTATTGTAGCTCTTAAAAACCCTTACTTAAATATGACAATTAAGCACAAATTCACTAGGAGTAACTTATTTCCAACCCCTCATCTTAAACTCATGAATTAAAAGACACGAACTAATAATAAACATGCATTAAACTTTAAACTAAAACAATGGCAAAACAAATTATTGAAAAAACATGCAAAACATAAAAAAATGATGAAAATTTAAAAAGAAGAGTTAGAGAAGAAGTTTTGGTTTATTAAGTCCCAGCTCGACTCTTGTTACTCTCGGGAGGTCGAGCTTGTGATCAAAATGTTGGTCTTTCCGGATGTTGCTCCTCATTTTCTTCCATTAGTAGAAGAAACTTGTCATAGTTTATCAAAGCTGGAAACTCCATATCTTCAATAAAATATGACTCATCCTTTGGATCATTTATCACGAACTCTACCGGCTCTTCTAGCCTAAATAAACTCTCCAAGCGGACTGAATCTAGTGACTCCACTTGAGAATCTATTCCTTCTTGTTCTTTTGGTGATAAATTCTCTACAAAAGATCTTACACCTTCTAAATAAATACACGAATTATCCTCAAATATGAATTGTTCCGCTTGTTCCTTATCCTTCATAAATGAATGGCTTTGTTCCTTTTCCTTACCATCATCACCTTGAATGCTCAAAAGTTCTAGCTTAGATTCTAACTTTTCAATTCCATGCTCTTTATCCCTTAATAAATGTTCTTGACTTTTAATTTTCTCCTATTGAGCCCTTATTTTCTCTTCTTGAATTCTAAACTTTTCCTCTTGAGCCCTTCATGCAGCCTCCAACTCCTTTTTTTCAGCATAAAATTCCCTTTCCTTTCTTATAAGCAAGTCACAAACATTTTCAATTTTGGAAATAATAGCCTCTTGCGTGGCCTTCCATCTTTCTTTTTCAACCCTAAATTGCTCGTCTTTACATATAAGCTGGTTATGAAGACGTTGATTCTTGGAGATACAGGTCTTTTTTGAGTATCGCAGTTCTTGATTCTCTCTTTTCAATTCTTCCATTTGTGCTTTCAAAGTCCAAAGAGAACAAGAATCTTCAGCCATGGATGGTGATGAATAAGGATTTTGTGATTGTGCACGCAATCATTCTCTCTCCTCTCTTTCTCTTAGTAGATCATTCATTCGTTGTTTTAAAAGAAACAATTCATAATCTTGGACTTCATCTTGCATCATCTTGAAAGATGTTTAGAATTGTTCCTACAAAGAACAATCACCAAATAAAAAACAAAATAAAAATAAAATCTCAGAGTAACTCAGTAAAAGATATTAAACAAACAATACCGCTGTTCCCCGGCAACGGTGCCAAAAACTTGATCGGTGTCTAGCAAGTGTACTAGATCGGCTAGTAATACAGGGAAATATAGATTAAGACCCGAAAATATCATACCTAAGAGAACATGGATTGCTAAGAATAATATCTATGTATGAATTAAATTAATCCGAGATCATTTCCCAAATGTTTTTGATTTAAAAGCAAAAATTAAACAAAATAAACAATTAAACAAAACAAAAGCTAAAACATGAATTAAAAACAAAACAATAACTGAAATTCTCTTGCTAAAGG
This sequence comes from Excoecaria agallocha, assembly GCA_037975025.1. NCBI lineage: Eukaryota > Viridiplantae > Streptophyta > Magnoliopsida > Malpighiales > Euphorbiaceae > Excoecaria > Excoecaria agallocha. The sequence continues at coordinate 30,973,538 of CM075806.1, forward strand.
AACTATCCACCTTAACTTTCATTTTAATGACTTAAATTCAATATAAACACAAGTGATTATGGAAAAACTAGTAATAGAGCAAGATATCTTTATTCAAGTATATCATTCTTAGTATTAAACTCATAGACAAATCTAATACTTAGCATGAAAATCTAGTTTTAACTTCCTAAATATTCATTAAAGCCTTTCTCAAGTGATTCAACTCCAATTTATTCTTAGTTCTTCCTCTCTTAGTATTAACCAATAAAATTCACACATAATTATCTCATATTTCGGATAATAATCATGCATAAATATTTAGGAGTTAATCCAAGAACATGCAAATCATTAACTATGCCAAAACTAATTCTTAGTTATTTATTCAATAAACCAATAATCAATCTCAACACAATCAAAGATAAGAATATGCTTAAAACAAAGAAATAATCAACCATATTAAAAATTAAGCTCAAAATAAAGTCATAACAACAAAAATATAAGATTTCAAGAATCCATTAGCAAAAGAAGAAAAACTATTTCCTAAACATGTTTAAAAAACTAAAGACAAAGTTGAAGAAAAATAATGAAAACATAAAAACAACGTAAAATAACTAAGCCTAATTCTAAAATTTCTCTAATTGATTCTACTAATTGATTCCTTCTTTGATGTTTTAGCTTGCTATTTATAGGCCAAAGATGTCATGGATTCCTTCTCAAACTCTTAAAATCAAATAGGAAGCAAACTCTACCCAAAACAGGAAGCTCGAGAAAATCCTTTGCAAAGTGGGAGTTTGAACATGTGGCCATGTGATTTCTAGTGTAATTCCACACGTGGCCATGTGTTGTTTTTATTCTTCCTCACACGTGGTCACATGTGGTCTTCCTTTGTTTCACACGTGGTCACGTGTTACATGGTTTCTCTTCTTTTCTCCTTCTCACGTGGCCATGTCTTCTTCTTCATTCATTTTCACGTGGCCATGCATCGATCTTCTGGACCTCATGATCACTTTCTCGCATAAATTTTCCATACTTACAGTTTTGGCCCAAATCTTTGCCCTTTTTACAATTAAGTCCTTTTTCTTGCAAAATAACCCTGAAAAACACCAAAATTTACAATTAACTTCAAAAACATAAAACTATCAAATTAACCTCAAATCTAATCCTAATTAACACAAAATTAACCTAATTAAACACCTAAAAATAGTATATAAATGACCATTATCAACGATCACTATGAGTGGTCATTTATCATGATTTTAGTTTCCCACTAAGCTTTATAGCTTAGCACGGGTGTTCCATCCGTGTAGGTTGTAGGGTTAGGACTTTCTCGCAAGACTGATATCTGCAACAGGTTGGCCAACACAAGTCTTAGAAGATTGATAATATAGTCTTCTTTTTGTCCTTATATTTTGTAGTTATGGAAACTTTAATTATGTTGGAAATTTTGTAATTACTATAGATGTTTTGTATATGTAATATTTGATGATAATGAGATGCACCTGTAAGTAAAGCTTCTAATAGTTAACTTTTAGATATCTATTTAGTAGGAGAACAGATGTAATGTTATGATAAACATGCTTAATTAATACTAAATAAAGTGATATGTACAGATTATAGGATAAGGGTGCTACATAGTTTTTATTTGTTGTATGTTTAGTCAACATTGTTTGTTATGTTTTGATTAAAATGGTAAAAACACATTTAGATCATATATGTACAGAACCTTAACTCAATGTTTATGACCTTATTTAAATTATTAAATAGCTTATAAATTCTTTTTAAGTGTTTGTGCATTGTTTGTGGCATTATATGACCATTAAACAACTAGTTTCATTATTTTTTGTTTGTTTTAGTATATATGCCGGGTATGACATATGTTCTTCATGAATTTTTATGCTTAATTCATGTCGGTTCATATTATATTTATTTTTAATGTTTATGAGCTGTACGACATAATATTAAAAATGGCAAAATTGGAAATTAAACTAGAGTTGATTTATAGCACAAATCTAACTAGTTTGTGTTTTGGGCTTTTAAGAGAACTTATTCAATAAGGGGATTTAGTCCATTGGATTTTGGCCCAGGCCCATCACGGGGTCTTCTCTTAAAAGTACAAGTACACAATTTCCATTAATGGGCTTAGCTAAATTAATTGAAATTGGTATTTGTTTTATCCATGAAAGTTATGTATATTTATTTACTTTTTTGTGTGATGAATGGATATGCATGGTGCATTCATGGGCCTTGGGTTTTTGTAATTAAATATAGCCTGCATGCCATTATGGATTATTGTAAAAGTTTCATTTATTTCTTAGTATTGAATTTATTTGAAGACTTTGTAAATCAAGACGAAGCCCATCAGAGTAGAGAAGCCCAACTCTAAGATTCTTAAGTAATAGTATAGAATATTAGTTGTAGGTTTTTGGGCCTATGTTTGTCATGCTTTACTTTATGCAATTATATATATACATGTTATGAATGGATGACAAAGCATATTCTATGTAAGCCGTAATAAAATGAACCCCTAAAATAGTAAGTCACAAAGTTTCCTTCCTAATTCGAAACATGTCAAGGCATCGATCATCGATCACGTAGACTAGGAGTCCTAGATATGCCCAATTATCTTCGTGAGAAACGGGTTGTGAATGTAGGTTGGACTTAATATGGAAAGGGATGCCCTGACCTAGGCAACTAATAAATGGGTTTGTGCTATAACATCTTAAGATGTTAGCCCATTTGAACTAAGAGTCTTGTACGAGACAAGATTTGAGTTTTCCTACCTAAGTAACTTAACTTGTTAGGTGTACAAGCTTAGTTTGACTAATAAGTTATTGTGAAAAGTGAATCTTGGCCCACATTAATCACTAACGTGAATTATTTGAAAGGATATTAATTCGGTTTGTGGGATCGTTATAAGGCCTCATTTAATCTTTCTAAGTTTTCTCACAGATTGAAAAATTGCATCTTTATACAACACCTTTTCATTGCAATCGGTCCTAGAAAAGGACAAATTGAATGGCACCAATTTCAAAGACTGGTCTCGAAACTTTAGAATAGATCTCAACCAAGAGAAGAAGTCGTATGTTTTAGATTCACCCTTGCTCGACGAACCTGCTAAGAATGCCTCTGCAGTTTAAAAGGAAACTTTTAAGACTAAGAAGAGTGACTCCAATGATGTGACCTATCTGATGCTAGCCACTATGATGCCCGATTTGCAAAAGCAATTCATGGACCAAGAGGCTTATGCGATCATGGTGCACCTCAAGGAGATGTTCCAAGAGCAAGCTCGTCATAAGAGGTTTGTGACAACAAAGGCCTTGGTTTCTTGTAAGATGACTGTGGGTACTCCCGTTAGTACTCATGTACTCAAGATGAAAGGGTATTTTGATACTCTTGAGAAGCTTGAGGTACAAGTGCCCAAAGAATTGGCCACTGACTTGATCTTGGGTTCATTAATTGATGATTATGATCCATTTGTCATGAATTATAACATGCATGCAATGAACAAGATAGTCATCGAGCTTAATGGGATGCTTAAGAATGCTGAAGAGAACATTTAAAAGACCAATCCCATACTTATAGTTCAAGGGGGCACTAAGAAGGAACCTGCTAAGGGAAAGGGGAAGAGAAAGGCAAAACCAAAGAATGACTTAGCACGGCCTAAGTCTAGTGGGAGTGCACCTCAGGCTCAACCCAAGCCTAAGGCACAAAAGTTCAAGGAGAGCGAGAGCACATGCTTCCATTGCAACAAGTTGGGGCATTGGAGGAAGAATTATGCTCTCTTCAAGGAAGAACAAAAGAAGAATAGAGCCAAGGAGTCTACTTCTGGTATTTTTGTTGTTGAAATTAACCTTTCTATTTCTACCATTTGGGTATTGGATACCGGTTGTGGTTCTCACATTTGTTCAAATGTGTATGGGTTAAGAAATACGAGGTTACTTGGGAAGTGAAGTGGACCTCCATGTGGGGAATGGAGCACGAGTTACTGCCATGGAGATAGGCGACTATCAACTCACTTTACCTTTCGGACTTTGTTTAGATTTGAAAATTTGTTATTATGTGCCTGTTATGAGCAGAAACGTTATTTCAGTTTCTTGTTTGGATATGGATGAATTTGATTTTGTTATTAATATGCCATGTTACAAAATGGCCTTTACATCTTTAATCTACAAAACAAAGAGTCCATATACAACATTAATACAAAGAGGGTTAAATCAAATGAATTGAACCCTACTTACTCCTAGCATTGTCGTTTAGGACATGAAAATGAAAAATGTATTTCAAGACTCCATAAATTTGGAGTGCTTGGGTCATTCGATTTGGAATCTTATGACACATACGAGCCATTTTTGCATGGAAAGATGACAAAGAGTCCTTTAAACAAGAAAGGTGAGAGGACTAGTGACTTATTAGGATTAATACACATCGATGTATGTGGACCATTAAGTACATAAGCTAAAGGTTGTTTTAGCTACTTCGTAACGTTCATAGATGACTTCAGTAGATATGGCTATGCCTATCTAATGAAGCATAAGTCTGAAACTTTAGAAAAATTCAAAGAGTTTAAAAACGAAGTAGAAAACCAACTTGGCAAAAGTATAAAAGCCATTCGATCAGATCGAGGTGCCAAATACATACCCCAAGAGTTTGATGGTCATCTGAAGGAGTGTGGAATTATTTCACAGCTCACTCCTCCTGGAACACCACAATGGAATGGTGTGTCTAAAAGTAAAAATCGAACTCTATTGGATATGGTTCGATCAATGATGAGTCAAACTAATCTTCCTATCTCATTTTGGGGTTATGCATTAGAAACTACTGTGTTTCTACTGAACTGTACTCCAACTAAAGCATTTGAGAAGACACCATACGAGGTATGGACTGGGAAAGAACCCAATATGTCATTTCACAAGATTTTAGGGCTGTGAAGCACATGTTAAGAAATTAACATCTGACAAACTAGAGTCCAAATCTACTGTCTGCTTATTTATGGGTTATCCCAAAGCAACAAAGGGGTACTACTTTTACTCATAAGCCAAGAACAAAGTATTTGTTGCTCGCAAGGCTGTTTTCTTGGAAAAGAAATTCCTTCTCAAGAAAGACAGTGGAAGTAAAGTAGAACTTTGAGAAATTCAAGTGACACAAACTCCTGTAGGGGATGAGTTGGAAATGGGATCAAGTTCACAACCAGTTGTGGAATAAAAACCCATTGCACAAGAACCTAAAAGGTCTGGTAGGGTACGTTGGGAGATTAAGAGATACGATTTTCTAATCACCGATAGTGACACTATTGAGTTAGTGGATTATGAGGATCCAATCACCTACCAAGAAGCTATTGAGAGCCCTAACTCAAAAAATTAGCTTGGAGCCATGAAATTCGAGATGCAATCAATGTACGATAACCAGGTTTTGACCTTGGTTGATCCACCAGAAGGTGCTAAGGTAATTGAATGCAAGTGGCTATTTAAACTCAAAGCTGATAAGACCTACAAAGGTAGACTAGTAGCAAAAGGTTTTCGACAAACTCATAGTGTAGACTGTGATGAGACGTTTTCGCCTGTAGTGATGCTCATGTCCATTAGGATCTTACTTGCCATAGCTGCATATCATGACTATGAGATATAGCAAATGGATGCCAAAAATGCTTTCCTTAATGGAAATCTACTTGAGGATGTGTATATGACACAACCTAAGGGTTTTGTCAATCCCAAACATCCTAAGAAGGTTTTCAAGCTTCAAAATCCATTTATGGATTAAAGCAAGCATCCTGGAGTTGGAATCTCCATTTTGATGAAGTTGTCAAAGAATGTGACTTCATCAAGAACGAAGATGAGCCTTGTGTGTACAAGAAGGTTAGTAGGAGCATAATAGTATTCCTGGTCCTATATGTGGACAACATCCTTCTCATTGGGAATGACATCCCAACATTGCAAAAGGTTAGGCAATGGTTGGGGAAGTGCTTCTCAATAAAAGACTTAGATGAAGCTAAGACAATACTTGGTATTCGAATCTATAGAGTTAGATCAAATCGGCTTTTGGGACTGAGTCAAGAAAAGTACATAGATAAAGTACTAAAGCATTTTAGTATGGGAGACTCAAACAAAAGGGTACATACCTTTGGCTTTAGGAGTTCCTTGGACTAAAGAATAATGTCCTAAAACTAAAGAGGAGAGGGACAACATGAGTAAAATCCCATATGCATCTGCTATTGGATCTATCATGTACGCTATGTTATGTACTAGGTTGGATGTTGTTCATGCACTGAGTATAAGTAGTAGGTTTCAGTAAGACCCTGGTGAAAAGCATTAGTCTGCTGTAAAGTGGATTCTTAAGTACCTACGAAGGACTAAGGATCACTTCTTAGTGTATGGTGGTCAATAAGAGCTCGTCATACAAGGTTATGCCGATGCCGCTTTTCAGACCAGTACTCAGGACTCAAGATCGCAATATGGCTTTGTTTTTGTTTTGAATGGTGGTGCTATCAGCTGGAGAAGCTCGAAGCAAGAGACCGTTGCTGACTTAACTATAAAATCTGAGTATATTGCAGTGAGTGAGGCTACAAAGGAGGCTATTTAGATTAGAAATTTCATTTCTGGATTAGGAGTGGTCCCAAACATCCTAGATCCATTAGAATTTTTTTGTGACAATAACGGGGCTATCGCTCAAGCCAAGGAGCCCCGATCACACTAGAAATCCACACACATACCAGGAAGTACCACCTTTTCAGAGAGATTATTGATCGTTAGGACATCAAGATTAGCAAGATAGCAAGTGAAAACAATGTAGTACATCCTTTGACGAAACAGTTGCGTCCAAATCGGCATGAAGCTCATTTGAGAGCATTTGGCTTTAGGACTATGCGCAATTGGGACTAGTGCTAGTGGAAGATTGTTAGTGTAAGCCCTAGCCCCAATACATTGTTATAAAAACTTAAATTAATAAATGAGGCATTTATTTTATCTATTGTATTCCTGTGCATATCAATTGATAAAACTATCTAAGAATGTTATTTCAGTTTAAGTTATCATGTGTGAGGCACATGGTTGTAAGACCTTGAAACAAATGAGACTTCACTCTAAATATCCCTAGTCAGTCATTGTTTTAGGAATAACAAATGAATTAAGACTAGTATGCTCTCTCTGATAATTTGAGTTTTGTCTTATGGATCATAAGAACTGGAGTATCAATCAGAGACCATAGATACATTTTCAAAACATGGTATATGGATTCGATCAATTCATGAGAACACTACATGGTATAAGTCAAAAGTGTTTCCCATGTGCAAGTTTTACATTAGAGTTCTTAGACCTAAAATCTCAATGAAACTCTTTATGAATTACTATTCACTTTGACATACACCTAACGTCATCGTAATAGAGTGACAAGTATGGGTATGCAATAATCCATGTTAGAGAGCATGAGAGAAGTAAAGGGATTACCCCTCTCGATAAGAGAAAAAATATCATCAGCCACTTGATTAGTGAACTGAGAAGTGTATGGCCATACCGAGATGAAATAATGAGTAATCATTATTTATCTGAAAGTTCAGTGTCACTAGAATATCAAGAAAGGAATTAGTATATATAAGGATGATTGGTTTCATGCCTTATATTAATTCTGATATTTAAGGGTAATGGACTATGCAAAATTGCATTATGTCACTAAATGCCATTTGTATTTTCATTTAATTTGGAATACAATAATATCTTACTAGCGAATATATATAGCCTTTGAATTAATTTATTAATTAATTGCAAATATTAAATGGACCTATAGGATCGCACACAAAGCATTAGGCTTAAAATATTTAAATAGTGTATTGGAAATTAATTTGGGCTTTTATTTAAAGTCAAATTAATGTATGCAATGGGTAAACAGATTTTTGCCTTAAATAGCTTGTTGTTTTAGGCAAATCTGTTCAGCTTCGATTTTGCCTTAAATAGCTAGCTATATAAGGCAAATAAATCAAATAAGGTTTTTGCCTTAAGCAGCTAGCTGTATAAGGAAAATCTATAGAACTATTATTTTGCCTTAAATAGCTAGTTGTTTAAGGCAAATCTATTAACAGTTGGTCACGAGCGAAATTTATTGGCATGTGCTAGGTTTAATTTCAATTAACTAATTATCTATGTATAATTAAGCTAATTGAGTATTAAATCCAAAATTGTATTTAATAAAAATATAATACTTGAGAGGGAATTAATGTAGCCAAAATTCAAGCTAGGAATCCTAGTTGAATTCTGCAACTAATCACCTTAAATAAGTAAGTTTGTTTTGATTAAATGACTAATTCCATTTGAATTTAAATTCTAATAGAATTTAAATTCAATATATCTCTTAATTTAGAAGTGATGGAGGCTGAAATTACCACTAAATTTTGGCATTCACACTTGACCTAAAACAATTGATATATATTAATGAATTAAAAGAATAAAAGGGTAGCCATTTTTTGCTCTTTTTCTCTCTTGGCCGAATTACTCAAGGGAAAAGAACTATTTCTTGTTCTCTTATGTTCCTGAGCAGTAATAGCAACCTAAAGGAAGAACAAGATCAAATCTTGTGGCTTCAAACCATTTCCATTGCCGAATACACAATCGTAGAGCTAGCACTCTTGATTTTAAGCTATCTTTGCAAGTGTATGTGTAAGCATAGAGTGTTGTGGTGTAAAGGCTGCTCCTTTGGCATTGGTGTTCCAAATCTGAAGTGTATAAGTCTATCTTATACATTTACCATTGCAAAATCAAGTTTCCAAGAGCATTCAAGCTTGTAAGTTTTTAAACTCTAAAATTGCATGTTTTGATTCTTTGTTGTATATTGCGTGGCATGAATGATAAATATTTTATTTTTTCCACTAGGTGATCTTCATGTATATGCCATGTGATATCCCCTCAAATACTGTAATGCCCCAAAATATTTGAGTTGATAAAAAATATTTCCTAACTCATGAATAATATTTTGATTCAGGTTAGCAGGGTTATAAATTTATCGAGAATTTATTTTATCTTTTGAATTATTTATATTTTAATTAAAATATATATTTAATAACCCATCATAAGAAAGTAACATAGAAAAGATTAAAATCAATAGATGTATGGAGTGATAATAATAATAATAATAATAATAATAATGATGATGATGATGATGATGATGATGATATCAAAGAAATATAACTCATTATTAGGTCCCTAGAATTTTCTAGACGAATTTTTAGGGGCACAAATTACAAATAGAAACAAGAATTAAAAGAACAAAAGAAGAAAGGGAAAGTGAAGAGGAAGGAGCAAAAGAAAAGAGGGGAGAAAGAGATAGAACGGCATCGGGAACGAAAAGGAAGGGGCACCACCAGTTTTGTCATCGTCGATCAACAGCATAAGTCACTGAAGATTCTTTCGCAATGACTCATTACATTGCCATCACCTTCCTTAATTTTTTTGTTGCTAATATGCCATCAGCATCTTTGCCTTATTCCATGTTCTCTTCCCCCTTATCGAATGCTTCCCCCTTTATCTTTGATGATTCACAGAGGTTAATGACAGCATGAATATTATGACTAATTCTTGAGGGTGAGACCTATCTTTGGCATCCTCCATTCCCTTCTAAATGCTAATGAGGTGTATTATAAGAAAGAGAGGCAGTAAGAAAATTTAGCCTGATCATGAGCATATTGCAAGCGTTGAGGTGCAAAAACACCTTCAGAATGTTACCAGCACCTCCACTCCAGTTGAGAAGTAGTAATGGGTCTTAGGTGAAGCTTCGGTAAGCACTGTGATGTGTGAAGATTGATGAAAAATTATAGGAAATGTGCTACAAGTGGTATGTGACTACAAAATTTACTTCAAATGAATTTATTGAAATTAATTTTGAATTTTTTTATTAGGATTTGTTTTATTTTTGTATAAAATCAAATGCCTGTTGTTGTTAATTTTTAATTTAGGTTAGTTATTTTTTATTTTGTTGCAGGAAATTTATATTAATTATTTTAACCACTTTATATTCCTTTTATTTCTTGGTTATAAGAAATTGCCATTTCATTTTATGCATTATAGTATGGAAGAACTTTATATGAATATAGGTCTAAGTTTTTTTGTTTCTTTGGTAATTAACATGACTTGAGATCACATATCATTGTCATTTGTAACTCTATAATGTTACAATCATAAAAATTTATGGTTTCTTGATATTTAATGTGGATTTTATAAATTAAAAGATGTTATTTTTTGAAGCTATATAAGAAAAGTATTATCGTAAGTCAGTCCATTGAGATGTAAATGGGTTACATATCAATGGGAATGTTGATTGAATTTTTACTTTTTGTATTTTGAAATAAGTGAATGTTGCGCCAAGATTATCTAAGATTGGTCTATTGATCTCATGGTTTCTGGTATTAGACTTATAGGATAAATATAAATATATGCATAGATATCGTAATTATTTATTTCTTTTGATTTTAACAAATTGTAAAAGTTGCACCAGGAATATTAGTTAATGATTCAATTCCAATGAATTAAAAAAGAAACTAATATGGTGGTGGACAATAATAACAATTAAATATATTATTTAATGTTGAGATAGTAGGGGATGAAGACTTATAATAAACTTGATCTTATACTTGTTCATTTTTTACTAAAATGGAAGCATCAAGTAGAATAACAATTGGTCAAGATGTAAAGGAAATAGACAAAGGTTATAAACTAATTATGGTTTATTGAATTAGAAATGGAATTAGAAAATTTAAAGATAGGCGTGATTATATACATTGGAATATAATATACTGCAAATTGAGTAGAAAATTTAAAGATAGGCATCATCAAATTCAAAGTATAATATAATTTAATTCATTAGAATATTATATACTACAAATTGAGTAGTAACTTCAAATATATACACACACACATGATTTTTAAAGTTGGATGTATCCATTATGATTTCAATGAGAAATAAGAAAAAGTCTATTATAAATGTTTATTAATTTTTTAAGCATGCAACCAATCTTCTTCTTTTTTATTGCTACAACAAAACTATACATGAGGCATTATTAAAGACTAAGAGATGGTACCTCATAGAACAAGAACAAAGTTAAATTTTTGCAACCTTACATTGGAAGTGCAGACTGAGAGGATTCGTAAAGTTATCAAAGATTATGAAGGAAAAACCAACCAAACAAGGTATTTGATTGACATTGCATGTGTATAATAACTATTTGCTAACATATTAGAGCAACTAATGAATTTCTTTAATTAATTTGATCTCGTTATTTATGAGAGTACATGTAATAATTTAACTAGTAGCAACAAACACTACCATGATGGTTTAAATAAGTATACTCATACTTATTTCTTCAATTAGATAAATTTTGAGAATGAAATTTTCTTATACAGGGAAGTACTGTAATGCTGCAAAATTAAGTTGATTGACAACATTTCCTAACTTATGAATAATATTTTTATTTGGGTAATCAAGGGTATAAATCTATCGAGATTTATTTTATCTTTTCAATTATTTATATTTGTGAGGCCCTAATCATAAGCCTAATCGAATTATGTTAGAATTATCGGTTACATGCATCTCATACATAAGCGAAATTTAAAATTTTAACCAATAGATCTAATCTTGACATGAATTTACAATATATATATTAATTAGAATAAGAAAAAAAATCACCTTTAATTTTTGCTGAACAGTTGATTTTCCATCTCACCGAGTTGTCATAAACCACAGTGTCCAAAATTGAACACCTCCAATGAGTAATCCACACTAGAGGAGGATTAAATGAACCAACAAAAGAGAAGAACAAGGGCTAGCAAAAATCCCTTTGATGCTAGTAAGGGGGTGGCAGCTAGGGTTGAGAGAGTGAGAGAAATTCTTTTCTCTTTATTGTTCACCTTAACCCTAATACCCTATCACTTGGATTTTAATAGTTAGGTTAAAAATCTAACTTCATAATAGGATTAGGCTCTTTAAAATTTCTAGAGAAATATTAAATGGGCTTATAAAATTATTAATAATTTATTTGGGATCAATTAAATCAAATTTAAGTCCTTTCACAAAAGACTATGCACAAAAACCACAAACTAGGTCCTTTGTGCATATACTTGGATTTAATCAACCAAATGAATTCGAAATCAATCCAAATTAACCATGTGGGCTCTATAACAGTTATAAAATATATTTAATTTATTTTGGTCCAAGAATTAGGCCTCTAAGGCCTTCTACCAGGGTTTGACGTGTAATGCTTCCTCTATAGGGTTTTTACGCCAAAGCCATTCTTCTAGGCCCCTTTTAATTTCTCCAATGGATCTATTAATTATTACATCAGCCCTATAACACTTATAGTCCAATAATCATTAATTATGAAATACACTATTTCAATTAGATCCATTTTACAGAACATTTCTAAAAAGTTATGCGAATAATTTTACTTGACCATAATTAATTAAACTCTTTAATTAACTATTCTCTTATTCACTTCTCTACTCTCATAATAATATCAAATATTATAATCCTTGTCATTTTACCATTTTATACTTTTCTCTATATGTGTGTGACCTATTGTGTTCCTATCCATATTGGCAGTATAATATGTAATTGTGAGTTTTATTCAAAAATCATATGATTTAAACTTTTTTAAATCATTTTATCAATCCCTATTGATATTTATGATACACTATTATACAAGTTATGATTGGCCTCTAGCTAGGCATCATGACTACCCAAATGTCAAAAAAGTCAAGTGGTTTGACTATACCCTTCCATAGAAACAGTTACCGTGCAATTACTCCTTTCACCACTCTTATCTCAATTAGATTCTGGGTATGGATTTCTATCAACTCATATAAATCTAATTATGTATGTTCTATTAATTTAACCATTATTCCCAAAATGCCCTTCATGGATCCCTATCCATCTTGGCATATTACTATTGCCAGAGATTATCTGAACAAGGAAATTATAAAATCATACGAGATAACATATCTTAATAAATCTGGGATTGTGAATCCTTTGTTAATCACTCAACTATCTTTTAGTAGGTAATGATATGCACAACCTCATAGCTATGTTCAACCCTCGTTGGAAGTAATCAGTTATGGAGTCAAAGTATACCACTTGCTACTTAAGATAACTTTGGTGATCTCAAGTCTAAGGATACTTGCACAAATGCTATGAAGATATTCCTCACTGACATAGATTTAATATCCATATGAGGATTGTTTTTGTAGGTCTCTAATGAACTTGTTCTTCTAACAAGCATTCACATGTTAGCTTTGATTATCTTTCATAATCACAGTTATGAGAACCACTACTTGAACCATTTAAGAAGCAAAACATTTGCTAGTCTGTCTGAATTAACAATGTCCTATCTTGTTAATTCTATGACTAGGGATATTTAGATATTAATGCATTTTCATAAAATAGACATCTCATATCTTGAACAATTTTATGATTGCTTTGCACTGTGTTTATAATATCTAGAACTTCATTTATTAATTTAAGATTTACAAACTCGTGTATTTAAACATAGCATTAATAAATGAATGATGCCTTTTATTAAGAATATGAGTTCATACATATGAAATACATCCCTATTACATGGGCTCTAGGGCATACTCTCTAACAATCTCCCACTTACACTAGAGTCAATTGCTCATATGTCTCTGACCCATGCTATTTATATGGTGATCATACTTAATCTAGGAAGGTACTTTAGTGAGGGGATCCGCCACGTTATCATCTATGTGGACCCTTTCTATTTTCACATCATTTCTAGCTATTATTTCCTTTATGAGATGGTAGCATCTGAGAACATGCTTGGATCATTGATGAGACTGTGGTTCCTTTGCTTGTGCAATGGCTCCATTGTTGTCACAATATAAAGGAATTGGATCAACAATTCTAGGCACCACTCCTAGTTCATATATGAACTTTTTGATCCAGACTACTTATTTGGCTGCTTTTGAAGCAGCAATGTACTTAGCTTCTATCGTGGAATCAACAATTGTTTCTTGTTTGGAACTCTTCCAACTAACTGTCCATCCTCCCATTATGAGCACTAAACCAGACTGTGATTTACAATCATCTTTATCATATTGGAAGCTGGCATCTGTATACCCATTTACTTCCAAACTTCGCTCCTCATATACCAAGAATATATCATTAGTCCTTCTCAAGTACTTGAGGATATTCTTGACAGCTGCCCAGTGTTTCTCTCCAAAATTGGATTGAAATCTGCTTGTGACACTCAAAGCAAATGCTACATCTGGACGTGTACATAACATAGCTTATATGATAAAACTAATTACAGATGCATATGGTATTCTATTCATGCTCTCTCTATCCTCTAGTGTCTGCGGACACATAGACTTAGAAAGGTGTTTCCCATGCACCATGGGTATAAACACTTTCTTAGAGAGATCCATATTGAACCTCTTCAATACTTTATCTATATATGTACTTTGAGAAAGACCTAGCAACCTATTGGATCTATCCCTATAGATCCTTATTCCCATAATATACCATGGTTCTCTAAGGTCTTTCATGGAGAATTGCTTGGATAACCATATTTTAATAGATTGGAGAAGAGAAATGTCATTTCCTATGATCAATATGTCATCCATATATAGAACTAGGAAGATAATTGCACTCCCACTAACCCTTTTATATACACAAGGTTCATCTTCTTTTTGTGCGAAACAAAACTCTTTGATTGTCTCATTGAATCATATGTTCCAGCTCCTAGAGTTTTGCTTCAATCCATAAATGGATCTTTGAAGCTTGCATACCTTTTAGCCATTTCCTGATGTGAACCCTTCTAGTTGTGTCATATACACATCCTCAGTCAAATTTCAATTTAGGAGAGTTGTCTTCACATCCATTTGCCAAATCTCATAATTATAATGAGCTGCAATGGCTAAAAGTATTCTTATAGACTTAAGCATCACTGCAGGAGAAAAGGTTTCATTATAGTCAATACCTTCTTTTTAATGATAGCCTTTTGCTACTAAGCGAGCTTTATAGGTAACTATATTACCTTCCATGTCGATTTTCTTTTTGAAAACCCATTTGCACCCTATGGGTTTTATCCCTTTAGGTGGTTGAGTTAAAGTCTATCTAAATCAATATGAAATCCATATCTCATAGGGATAAAACCCATCCTAGTATATCTTATAGGATTCTGCGTATAATCAGGTTCAACTATAATCTCATCATTATGAAATTAAGTCTCGGGTTTAATCGATTGATCTACTTCTATTTGTGGATCTTGAACTTCACCAAGTTCTATTTTACTCCCACTGTCCTCTCGTAAGAGAAATTCCCATTCCAAGAAGACAGCATGCCTTAAAACAAACGCCTTTTGTTCTAAGGGATGGTAGAAATAATATCCAAACATTTCTTTTGGATATCCCATAAATAAACATTTGTCAGACCTAACATCTAGTTTGTCTAACATTGCCCTCTTCACATAAGTAGGACAACTCCATACTTTCGTATGACAAAATATGGATTTCTTGTTATTCCATATCTCATATGAAGTAACATCAACCGATTTACTAGCAACTCTGTTTAACATATAAATAGCAATTTCTAGTGTATATCCCCAAAATGACTTAGGCAAGTCTGCTCGGCTCATCATGGATCGAACCATATCTAATAGTGTTCGATTTCTCCTCTCAGATACACCATTGTGTTATGGTGTATATGGTGGAGTCCACTGAGATAAAATCCCAATATCTCTAAGATAATCTTGAAATTATTGGCTTAAGTAGTCTCCACCTCGATTTGATCTAAGAGTCTTAATACTTTTGCCAAGTTGCTTCTCTACTTCATTCCTGAATTCTTTAAACTTTTCAAATGCTTCTAATTTATATTTCATTAGATAGATATATCCAAACCTGGAATAATCATCTATGAAAGTAATGAAGTAGGAGTAACCTCATTTGGCATGTGTAGTCATTGGACCATATATATCTGAATTTATTAAGTCCAAAACCATTTTAGCTTGTTCTCCTTTACCAATAAAGGGAGCTTTTGTTATTTTTCCCAATAAACAAGATTCACATGTATCAAATGATTCATAATCAAATCACCTGACTTGTGTAATTTTGTCATGTGTTTCTCATTTATATGGCCTAAACGACAATTCCATAAATATGAGGTCTTTAGATTATCTTGTTTCATTCTCTTGGTATTCACATTATGCACTTCTTTAATTAAATCAAGAACAAATGTACCATTTTCAATGATATTTTTTGCATAAAACATATTGTTCTTAAAAATGTAACAACATTTGTCCTTTAAATAAATGTCATAATCATTTGATAAATAATTGAAAGAAATAATACTTTTGGATAAAGCTGGAACATAATAACAATTATTTAATCCACTTGGGAGAGGCAAATGGTAAGTCCCCACAACTATTGTAGAAATGTTTTGTCTAGTAGTTGACTGTAGACATATTTCTGAGTTTCCAACTCTTCTATTACTTCTAATCCTCTATAGATCATTACACAAATGAGATCTACATGTGGTATCTAATACCCAATATTGTTTTAAAGCAATAAAATAAGTATTAATTTCAATCATATAAACACCTGAAGTAGAAGCATTAGCTTGCTTCTTCTCCTTGAGAGAATCTAGATAGGCCTTGCAGTTATGCTTCCAATGAGCATTTTTTCCACAATGTAAGCAAGTTTCTTTGGGATTCTCTTTCTTAGCAACCTTCTTCTTGCAGATCCCAACATACTTTGGCTGCGCCTTGGTCATCTTATTCATCATCTCCTTCTTGTCTTTAGCAAAAGTGACAACCATGACACCTTTTGAATCCTTTTTGAAGGATCCATCAGCTGTTTTGAGCGTGTTGATTAACTTAGGAAGTGTTACTTGGATCTTGATCATCTTAAAGTTAAGCATGAAAGGTGCATAACTAGGAGCCATTGAGTACAAGATTAAATCTATGTATAGATCATTATCCATTACGTAGACAAGTCTACTCAAATGCTCAATATACCAATACATCTTCAATGCGTGAGTAGCAGTCAAAGTGCCTTCCATCATTTTGCAGCTAAATAGAGCTCGAGCAATCTCATATTGCTCAGTTCTAGCATGAGAAGAATAAAGCTCCTCTAGATGCAAAATGATGGTTCTAGCATCCATCATCTCATGTTGCTTCTGAAGCTCTGAGGGTATAACACCCAACATCAGATATGCTACTGCTTCACTATCCTCCATGTATTTTTGATAAGTGCACTTGATCTCATCAATGGCATCATCTAATGAAAGTGGTGGTGGATCTTTATCCAAGACATAATGGATCTTTCCAGCTCGGAGAACAATTCTCACTTACCTAATCCAGTTAAAATAGTTGCTATCAACCAGCTTGTTATCCAAGATTGATCATATATTTATGTTTGATGTGCTCATAATGATGACCTAGATGTAAAAAAGGAAACATATGAAAGTATGTTCATGTATATGTATGCATTAATTAGGTCTTTAATTAATCCATTTACTCCCACTATTTTATTGCGAATTAATAGCCCTCACTATTTAATCCGAGAAAACCCGATGGTTTTCTTAGTGGGCCAAAATTCAATTCTTGATATGAAATTTGACCTTGACTGTGGTCAATAAATCAAACTCCATACCCTTGAAAGGTAGGTATCTCTATACCAATTGTGTCTCTACACAACTATTGGATCATTAGGTTATCATCTCTTGATACATGCATATCATATATGCATTTCCTAATCTTGCCTCTATAACCATTAGCCTTGACTATGGTCAATAAGCTAATGGGCTAGCTAAGATGACCCATTTAATTAGATTCGAACATATTCGATATAATGTGAGCTTGACTGTGGTCAACAACTCACACCATAAAGAACTCTGGTTCTCCTCAAATTAATGGAAGGCTTATATACCTTAGTATTAGTTTGAGGGATTTTAGTTAATCAAGTCTCATCATACATGGTTGGCATACGTTGGTATGCGTCTTATATCTATCTCATAAATATAAGCATACAAATATGGTATAGTTATGGAATTTACTGCATTGATTTCCTCGAGCCAAGAGGAAAATTAAAAGGTCACACCTAGGTAATATGCTTGATTCAAATAAGTAAAAATAATTACATTATCTTCAAACTTGTTGAATCTCCATCCGGCCCATCTTGCTTCTTGATAGTGGTTTCCATCTCTATCCCTAATTCTAATCTAAGTAATATAATTACATATTATAATTTGATAAGAAATAAAAACCAAAAAAAGTGGCCAGGACATGAAAGTCCTTATTGGGCCGAAACATGCATTATGCTCAATCACATTGGGCCTTGTCCATAGCTATCTATCATGCCAATCATACACCCTTATATGCATTTCTAATGTATAAAGTAAAACATATAATGGATTACTAACTTTGTTTCAACTCTTGAAATATACTTTTGAGTTATTTTAGTAATGTGATCAAATTAGGAAACTTTTTCCATTTCGAAAACTTTCATTTTAGGAAAGCTTTTTGCATGCATATGTTCTTGCCTTAATTATCAATCCAATTGATTATTAATTAATTATCAATTAATTATTTAAGTAAATAATCATATTAAATAATTAAAAAATCAATTTTAGGCTTAAAACAAGGGTAGATCGAAACCCACACAATAAACCCTAAGATGTGTTTACACACAAACTAGTTTTGTGTCTATTAGACCATTTGGGCCTTTTGGAATGAGACAGAAACCCTCTAAAAGAAGGGACACATGTCAAATCAAAACAGAAGGCCTTAGAGGCCTATTTCTTGGACCAAAATAAATTAAATATGTTACATAAGTGTTATGGATCCTACATATTTAATTTGGTTGGATTTGAAATTCATTTGGGTAATTAAATCCAAGTATATATACAAAGGGCCTAGTTTGTGGGTTTCGTGCATAGCCTTTTGTGAAAAGGCTTAAATTGGAATTAATTGAGCCCAAATAATTACAAATAATCCCAGAAGCCCAATTAATAATTCTCCAGCAATTTTAAAGAGCCGAATCCCATCATGAAGTTGGATTTTTTAACCTAACTATAAAAATCCAAGAGATGTGGAATTAAGGTTAAGTGAACAATTAAGAGAAAAAAGTTTTTCTCTCCTTCAAAACCCTAGCCGCCACTTCCCCCTACTAGCTCAAAGGATTTTTGCTAGCCCCTTGTACTCTCCTTTGTTGGTTCATTCTATTATTCTCTAGTGTGGATTACTCATTAGAGGTGTTTGATTTTGGACAATGTGGTTTGCGACAACCCGGTGCGAAGGAAAATCAACTATACAACAAAAATAAAAGGTGATCTTTCTTATTCTCATTAATATGTATATTGTAAATTCATTGCAAGATCAGATATATTGGTTAAAAATTTTAAATTTCGCTTATGCATAAGATGAATGTAACCGATAATCTCCAATAGGTGTGGCCAAAATCTACACTTGAACATCTCACCATACTCATCCCTGATCTACCTCATGCTGGTGAGTGATGATCGGATAAAGTACTATCTAACTCTTCTCAGCTTTGCCGACGATGGTGTTATGCCGATCATCCCCCCTTCTCTGATCTTTATCCTCTCTTCCCCCATCTTTTTCTTTTAATTGATATTTCTTTAGATAGTTGTGGTCATAATATTTTTCCAAGAGAATTCTAGAAATGAGATTGTTTCTATTTATACTACCCTTTCAGGTCCGCTACTCACTTTAATATATATATATATATATACTCTTTCAGGTCCACCACTCTCTTTAGTAGTATATTAGAGTTTTATAATAATTATTATTTGACGTTTGACACTCACTAAATCTCTTATTAACATTCAAAATGAAAGTTAAATACACATATGATTAAAATCATGTGAATTTAAACTTGATTTTAGAACAAACTTATATTCCTTATCGATTTAGGACTTGGACGAACAATATAGTGATAGTGGGGATAGATATTTATTTTCGAGATATTTTGATTATCAGTTGAATGCACTGTTTAAGATTTTATGATTTTCTTTTAATATGTTCATACGAAATTTACAGTAATTTCTTTAATAATTGTCAAGGTTTTTTTTTGACTTCAAACGATGTTAGTTACATGTATATCTCACCATTTTTGTTATGGTTGCAATTAAAATTTTAATGTGATCAAAATTAAAAAATAAAAAGATTCAATATAGAATTTTTTTTTTATTTTGAGAACTTAATAAAAAAAATGATAAGAATTTAAAGAGTGAAAAATACATTTTGCTTATTTTTTATGCATTTTATTTCTTTAGCTTGATACGTTTATCTTATGAGATGGTATGTGTGTGTATATATATATATATATATATATATATATATAGAGAGAGAGAGAGGAAGAAGAAAGTATAGAGATGAATAGAGTATGAACATAAATAAATAGGTGTCAATCTTTGGAATAGGAATGACATTTACATGTGAATAACTTTATTATTGTACTATATTGATCTTATATGCTTAACATATTAAACCAATATGAACATATGATGATGTTTTTAAATATAAAGATGCATGGGAATTGGACATAATGAATTGTAAAGGTATGAACCTATGAATTAATAATATAGATATATGTTTAATACCACATAATCATAGTTCCTACAAACATATCTAACAAGTATGATAATATAGAGATTGTACAAGAAAGAAAAATAATAAGCATACTCAAAATGTGATTCAAAAGTATATTATATCTTTGGAAGAATGTGAAATAAAGATATGTATGTATGTTTCTTTTTAATGAAGAAACTCAAGATATCATGATGATAAGTATCACTTCTATATATATATATTAAGATACATGCCTTTATATGGAATACAAGTATAAAATACAATTATTCCATTATGCATATAACACCATGGTTATATGATGTGTATAGATGAAAATGGATATAGTGCCATTAGAATAGTTATACATTTAAATGTATATACATGACCGAAAAGAGAAAATAAATAAAGTTAAAGCTAAGAAATTATAGCCTACATCTATATCTAGGTTTTAGATAGATAAGCATTACTATAAGGCTATATCGGAACTACCAAATGTTTTACCCTATTTAGGTCTATATTTATATGTTTGACCGTATTTAGGTTAATAAGTATATGTTTGACCCCATTTGGATCCATTTGATAGGTCCACATGCTTGATCCCATTTGGGTTCATATTATTGATACTTTCAGGTATCCAAATGTTAGATACCTTTGGGCATCCTTATTTTAGATTTGGGTACCATATGTTTCACCCTGTTATCCAATTCTTTAGAAAAGTGCTAGCTCACAACAAAGTAAATAAGCATTATATAAAATTATAAGATGAAGAAGTATGATAACTTATAAGGTGATCTTCATATTGTGTTATATGAAAACATGATATAAGATGAGGTTTCATTTTATATTTAAATTTACCAATTATTATAACATGTATTTACTAGGAATATAAGTTATCTAAATAATGAACTTATGCCCTATGTTTGTTATATCATTAATCATACTGATGAAAGTATGTTTTATATAGTTACATGTTATTTGTCTAACATTGCTAAATGACTTGTGTAATGCCTTGAATATTAAAGTTATGAATGCATTAAAGTAATTTCAATGCGTTTCCTATACCTAGGAGTACAAGCTATATGTATTCATAATATGTAATGTGATATCTTCCTATAGTTTTGTTGGCTAGTATATATTGCATGTAGTTACACGTTTCTTACATAACATTAAGTAATGTTATGATTGATTTCTCACATCTAAGCATGAATGAATTATGAACTCACAACATGGGTATTTAATATAAGTTTGAGATAGAAATAAATTAAGATTTCAATACAATATGAAATTAAAATTATAGCTAAAGAAAAAATGATATACTATAGTAAGAATTTTAAATTAATTAAAACTATTAATACATGCCTTGATACATGGAATATGACACACATAATTAAATGACATATATATTATTAGTATTTATACATTCATAGGGACTTAAATTATTAACTTAAAGTTCTTTGATATATGAAAAGGGCTTTCTTTAAAATGTAGATTAATATTAGCATGTATTCAAGAAAGAGGAGTATATAAAAGGAATTAACTAAGAAGAAATTATAGGGGTCCAAGAAGTATATTTAATGCATATGAATGTTGTTAAGGATGAGAAATTGATAATTAAGTGGGAATTTAATAAGAATTTGACAATGGATATAGGAATTATATAAGGTTGATTAGTACATGGAGATGTTATGATTGTTGTTATAAAAAGTTTGGGTTGTATTCTAAAAATATGTTCTTATGTATATTCTTATTTTGACAACTTTTGAAAGAGATTTATGTTCCCCACTAATCTATATAGCACAGCATGGGTTTTTATCCTTTTAGGTTATGCAGTTAAGACTTTTGCTTAGGGATACACTTCTAGATTAGGAAGGCCATCACTTAAGAATTATACTTTATTTTTTATACTTAAGAATTTTTGCAATAATTCATATATTCTCTATATGTTCCAGCTTTAAGTTACCTTAAAATTTAATATAAACACATATGTATAACACCAACACCAAATTCCCATACCTTGGTCGAACCATAACTCTCTACAATCCGTTGCAACCTCTTTGCCCTTGTTTTACTTTGCTTCCACATCTACAATTCACATTTTATAAATGTATCAATTTCTAGTATTTACTCTCTTTTTAAATATAACACTACATGAAGAAATAAGAAGATAAAGAGATTAGATAGTGTTAAACCTATTTCCTTCACCAATTCACATCAAATACCCTTTTTTGTACCATATGCAATGGAATTTTCCTTTATAATTTAAAAGAAAGGATATGAATCTTTTGAGAGGGAAGTTAAAATTGAAAATATAAAAATTTCCTCAATAATGCCTTCCAATACCCAATTTCCTCTAAAGTCTTTGATTTCTCTTTCCTTTATGCAAGCACTAGACATATAAATAGTGAAGGAAAAGTTCCCTTTTTTGATCCTTTAATTTATTACATGTAGCAAAATGTCCCCTCTCAATTCTAATATTAAAGAAATTAGCCCAACTAATATATTCTTTCATTAACTAACCCCTTACATAACTTTCCTCTTTTTAAAAATTGAGCCCACATATGATTACTTTACATAATAACCCACAACTTATTTTCTTTCCTTCAGTTATAACCGATATTAACTTTATTTCCTTTAATAACACCCCAATATTCTTTTATTTTATTACAATTAACCAATAAAATTACATTTATATCTTAATTAACCTCTTAACTATAATTTTGTTTCAATTATACATATGATAAAATAATTATTTTACCCATTATCACTCAGAATAGTATTTATCAATGTCTTAACTTATGATATTTCTTTTAATTAAACTTAATTGGACAATAATATCATAATAATTATCATGAATCCTCTTGGGGCCAACATTGTGTCTTTACAATTCTCTCCCCTTTAAAAATTTCATCCTCGAACTTCATGCCAATATTTTATACTCAAATTTATCACTAACATTTCCAAATCTTTGTATCTTTGTCAACAAATTTAGTCCTGTGTTATTTTTTTCATCTTCTCTTGTTATTACTTATCAAAACCAAGTTTTATCCAACTTATTCCTTTAAAGAGCTTCCTCACCTTACAATCGTATTATGACCATGCTCAGCATATATTCTATCAGTTTCCTTTCTCAATTGGTGCCTATACATATGATATGATGCTATTTTTGTATTGTTGAGTGATATTTGATACAATGTTATGCATGAATGATGCTTTCATGTATGCAATATGATGTAAATGCATATTCTCATGTTCTATTCATGCTTTACCCCATCTCATATGTGTTGTTTTATCAATTGCCCAAACACGATAAGGAATCACTGGCAGTTATATAGAACATCGTAATTAACCTCAACTTAGCATTGTAATAATCTCATCTTTGTCATCACCGTCGTTTCATCTTGATCAATCGTGGTCGGCACGGATTGCAATTTTTGCTTCCTCCTCTCCCAATTTTTGCTTGCATTTTTTTGCCAGTACCAACAAAGGTGTTAGAGAGTATGCCCTAGAGCCCAAGTAAAAGGGATGTATTTCATATGTATGAATTCATATTCTTAATAAAAGGCATCATTCATTTATTAATGCTATGTTTAAATACATGAGTATGTAAATCTTAAATTAATAAATAAGGACCTAGATATTATAAACATAGAGCAAAGGTAATCATGAAAGTGTTCATGATATGAGTGTCTATTGCATGCAAATGTGCTCATATCTAAATATCCCTAGTCATAGAATTAACAAGATAAGACATTGTTAATTCAGACAGACTAGCACATCTTATTCTTCTTGAATGGTTCAAGCAATGGTTTTCAAAACTATGATTGTGGAAGATAATTAAAGCTAACATGTTGATGCTTGTTAGAAGAACAAGTTCATAAGAGACCTGTAAAGAGAATCCTCATATGGATATTAAATCTATGTCAGTGAGGAATCTCATCATACCGGTTGTGCAAGTATGCTTAGACTTGAGATCACCAAGGTTATCTTAAGTATCAAGTGATATATCTTGACTCCATAATTAATTACTTCCAACTGGGAGTGAACATAGTTAGGATTTTGGGTATATCATGACCTACTTGATGATAGTTGAGTAATCGATAAAGGATTCAACATCCCAGATTTATTAAGGGAAGTTATCTCTTATGATTCAATAATTGCCTTTTTCAGAGAATCTCTAGCCAGAGTAATATGCCTAGATGGATAGGGATCCATGACTGACATTTTGGGAACAATGGTTAATTTAATATGACATAAATAATTAGATTTATGTGAGTTGATAGAAATCCATACTAAGAATCTAATTGAGATAAGAGTGGTGAAAGGAGTAATTGCACGGTAACTGTTTCTATGGAAGGGTACAGTCAAATCACTTGACTTTCCTGACATTTGGGAAGTTATGATGCCTAGCTAGAGGTCACTCATGATTTGATATTATTATGGGAGAAGAGAAATGAATAAGAGAATAATTAATTAAAGAGTTTAATTAATTATGATTAAGTAGAATTGTTCATAGAACTTTTTAGAAATATTTTGAAAAATAAACTTAATTAAAATATTGTATTTCATAATTAATTATTATTGGAATATAAATGTTATAGGGCTGATATAATAATTAATAGATCCATTGGAGAAATTAAAGAGGCCCAGAGAATTTGTTTTTGCATATAAACCCTCTAGAGGAAGGGCTACACAACAAAACCATATAGAAGGCCTTAAAGCTTTAATTCTTGGACCAAGATAAATTAAATATATTTCATAAGTGTTATGTAGACTACATGTTTAATTTGGATAGATTTAGAATTCATTTTGGTGATTAAATTCAAGTGAATGCATAAATGGCCAGGTTTATGGGTTTTGTGCATAGTCCTCTATGAAAGTATTTAAATTTGATTTAATTGAGCCCAAATAAATTATTTATAATTGTAGAAGTCCATTTAATATTTGTTCAGCAATTTTAAATATCCCAATCCCATTATGAAGTTGAATTTTTAACCCAGCTATAAAAATCCAAGTTAAAGGGATTTAGGGTTAAGTGAAGATTAAGGGAAAAGAAAATTCTCTCTCATTTCTCTAACCTTAGCTACCAACCTTATTCCTTGCTAGCATCAAGGAATTTTGGCCAGCTTTGTAACTCCATCAATCTTGGTTCATTTGATCCTCCTCTGGTGTGAATTATAATTGGAGGTATTTTATTTTGGACATTATGGTTTACGACAACCTGGTGAGAAGGAAAATAAACTATTCAACAAAAATCAAAGGTGAATTTTTTTATTCTCATTAATATTTATATTGTAAATTCATGGCAAGATTAGATCTATTGGCTAAAAATTTTTATTTCCGCTTATACATGTGATGTATGTAACCGATAATTCCCAATATGGTATCAAAGCCATGATTTCGCCATGAATCTACAATTCTATATTATTCGTGAAATAATTTTTATTTTTGAGTTATTTATTTCATGAACTTTAAAATATTAGATTTGATTGTTCATGAATGTGAAATATTAATTTATGGATGTATGTGATCAAATATATAAAATGAAAAATAAAACGATTCTTTTAAGAAAAGAATCATTGTGTTTAGAGTGAATGAGTTTTTTTTTTTCAATAAAGTTTAGGGGTTGTTCTAAATTAACTTTTTATTGATCCATTCTAAAATTATTTTGATTAAAATTTATGTGTTTAATATGTTATATTAAGCCATAGGATCAAACAAAATTAAAGTCCATACTTTATTCTCTTATATGGAGTCCATTTCAGACTGCATAGCCTTAAGCCATAAATCACATTCTGCACTATTCAAAACTTCCTGATATCTTGTAGGCACATTGTCTTCTACTACAGTTATGCCTCTATCTGAATCAATGTGAAATCCATATCTCATAGGGATAGAATGTATCCTAGTAGATCTTATAGGATTTTGTGTATAATCAAGTTCAACTATAATCTCATCATTATGAAATTCAATCTTGGGTTCAATCGGTTGATCTACTTCTATTTGTGGGTCTTGAACTTCACCAAGTTCAATTTTTCTCCCACTGTCCTCTCGTAGGAGAAATTTTCTTTCCAAGAAGATAACATGCCTTGAAACAAACACCTTTTAGGGATGGTAAAAATAATATCCAAACATTTCTTTTGGATATCCCACAAATAAATATTTTTCAGACTTAACATCTAGTTTATCTGACATTGTCCTCTTCACATAAGTAGGACTACCCCATACCTTCATATGAGAAAGTGTGCATTTCTTGTTATTCCATATCTCATATGGAGTAACATCAACTGATTTACTAGGAACTTTGTTTAACACATAAATAGCAATTTCAAGTGCATATCCCCAAAAGGACTTAGGCATGTTTGCTCTGCTCATCATGGATCGAACCATGTCTAATACAGTTAAATTTCTCCTCTCAGATACACCATTGTGTTGTGGTGTATATGGTGGAGTCCATTGAGATAAAATCCCATTATCTCTAAGATAATCTTGAAATTATTGGCTTAAGTATTCTCCACATTGATCTGATCTAAGTTTTTTAATACTCTTGCCAAGTTACTTCTCTACTTCATTTTTGAATTCTTTAAACTTTTCAAATGTTTCTGATTTATATTTCATTAGATAGATATATCCAAATTTGGAGTAATCATCTATGAAAGTAATGAAGTAGAAGTAATGTAATGGCCTCAACACCGGTTCAGTCGTGAACAGTACCTTCCGGCAGTAAATAGTGTTTTCCGGACCCGAAAGAACACCCGGAAGTCGAAAATATTTTATTGGACTATTTGAAAGGAATAGTCATGGTGAATCCATAGTTGAAATTTGAAGTGAATTCGAGGTCAAATAGGCCTCCGAAAGTCAAAAATACGAAAAAGGTAGCGAGTCAATTTTCCCGGTAGGGAAGGAGATTTGATTTTACTTAAATAATTAAAAATAGCAAACGATCTCCGAATATTGCCAGATTTTGCGTGCCTACATGAATTTTCATGTAGAATATTTTGGTGATGACAATAGAATTTTCGGTGGCACCGGCAGTTGTTGAATCGGACCGATAAGTTTGAATCGGACCGATAATGGACTCCGATTGAGCCAAAAATTTACGTCCTACCTATTTTTGATGTTTTAAGAATTATGGAATCAAAATTGAAGTGATTTGGAGTGAGGAAGAGAGAGAAATTTAATTGGGCTTTAGAAAGGCCTAAATGGGCCTTGAGAACAAAATGGGTTAAGCCCATTAATTTGGCCCCATTTTAGGCCCATAAAGAGGGTATAAATAGAGCCAAATATCTGGAGAATTAATCCAGAAAAATCCAGCATTTTCATCCTCTTTGGTGGCCGAACCACCCTCTCTCCCTCTCTCTCTTTGATTTCTTCTTCTTCTACCCCAAATCTCTCTTAAACCTTAACATAAGAAATGAAGTTCCAGCTCTCTAGATCGCCCTAGTGATCTTAAGCAAGAGATTTGAGCAAGGGAAGGCAAGAAATCAAGTGAAGAAAGGAAAAGAGGTAAGATGGAACTTGAAAATCCAAGTAGTTTTAATTGAGTTTTTGGTGTGTTCTTATAGTTTTTGAGGTGTTTAAGCTAATTATGAGATTAGATTTTTCATTTGAGGACAAAAATTTGATGTTAGGAAGGCTTGAAATTTCGGCCAAAGAAATATTTGTGAAGGAATGGAGTTTTTCTTGATGTCAAGTGAAGAAATGTGAAGCTTAAGGAAGCTAAAGCATGGAAAAAGGTAAGTGACTACCAAATCCCTTAATTTCCAATTTAATATGAATTTTTCTTAATTATGTAATTAAGAGAAAAATATGTAAAATTGTTAATTAGTGAAATTATGTTAGGGAAAATGAAATGAAACATGAGAGGAAATGAATTAAAGGTTTTAATGAAAGAAATAAAATTTTTAAGGTGGAAAAGGTTGGTGGCCGAATTCCCTAAGTAAAGAAAATGTTGAGAAAAATGCATGAAATTAATGTATGTTAGCTTAAAATAATAATAGACTTGATAATTGATGTCTATTAATTTTTAGAGAATATTTAAAATTTATTTGGGAATTTTTAAGATTTTATATAGTGTATGTATTGAATGAAAATTGTGATTTATTGTGAATTAAATGATTAATTTGATGAAAAATGACAATAACCAATAAATAATGCATAAATAAATTTTGTTGGAATTTATTGAGATTTTATTGGAATTTTTATATGAATATGTACAATGAAAACAATTGAAGTTTTAATGTATAATTGTATAAAAATGACAAAAATGAGGAATTAATGTGAAATTTAATTAATGTCAATGACTAGAAATAAAAAGTCAACCGACAGATTTTTCGAATTAATTATTGGGTCATGAAAATAATAAGAATCATGAATTATTGGTAAATAATTCATAAATAATCGAAAATGATGAAAATAAATTAATACGTAAATAAAAGAAAGATAAAATGAGTTTTGAATAGAAAAAGGATTTAAATGAAGGAAAATAAAAGTTTTAGGGGCAAAATGGTAATTTTGCCAAAGTAAGTGATTAACGCGTAAAAATAAGTAAGAAATACTTAGTAAGGGTAAAATAGTAATTTCGGAGGCATAACGGTTTCTAAAGATAGAATTTATGTGGTTTAAGGACTAAAATGTAATTTTACCCGAAAATGGTAAAATTAAAGAATAAAAGATGAATAATAGAGAAAATTATATAATAAAAATGAAAATAAATAATTATAATGGCAAAATCGTAATTATGCATTTGAAATGAATAAATCGATAGAAAAAGTCAAATTATGCTTGTTCGAGGCATAAGATAATAGTTGATATACTTAAAGTTCCCAAATGCCTAAAAGTAGAAAAATAAAGACGTGATTAATTTATCAAAATAAATTAATCGACAAAAAAGTATTAAAAGAATTAATGATAATAAAAATGTTTCGCCGACGAAATAAAGTTGGCATACCGAATGATTAAAAAAGTCTGAACAATAAAAGAAAAAGAAGTCAACTATTGAATGATTAGAGAATAATTCGCAAATAATTATATAAAAAGAATAAAAAGGAAATTGTGAATATAATGCTATAATTCATAATTTATAATCTGTATAAAAGATTAAAAGATTTAAGTATCTGAGTGAATTATCGAAGAATAATTCACAAAAGTGACTGAAAAAGAGAAAGTGAATAAAAGGATAAAAAGCTATTGAATAGTCAAAGGCACAAAAGAGTGCAATTGATCAGAATAAAGTATAGAAATAAATAAAAGAAAGAAATTAAGAATTTTTAAATGTTTAAAGTAATTGCAAATGTGATTGAGTGTGTTTGCCCTTAGCGATAGACAGGTATTAGATTCTTATTTTGGATATAATTGGCTAGCCATAGGGACACCTCTGTACCGCGGTGCAAGTCATGACTACTTGCTTAGCTATGGGCGGGATCTTTGATCTCCATAGCTTCAGTGAAAGTAAAAGTGAAAGTGTATATGTTTCTGCTCTGTGAGACTTGATCTTTCGAGATCATTTCTCTATCTGTTTAGTGGGATCTTCGGGTCCAGTCCCGAGTATCCTTTGTGAGAAACCTGTTATATTGCACTAGGGGCACATCGAAATGAATAAATAAGTATTTTTTAATCGAATTGAATGCAAATAGTTATAACAAAAATGATTAGTTTGAAATAAAATGCAAAGACCAAATAAATCTGTAAAGATTTCTGGAAAGGGTAATTAGAAAGAGAAAGAAAAGAAAGATTTTATATGATTAAAATATTAAATTAATGTTTAATTAAGTTTCTATAAGAATTTAGAATGTATTTTATTTTCGTGAAAAAAATAATAAATTTGATTAATTGGTATTTCTCGTACCAATTACTATTGTAGGAGGAAATAAGTTTGAAAAAAATAAGGTTAATTTCCTGCTTAAAGTTAAAAAAGTGATAATTTTGATATGAAGTAAACTTATTGCTTACGTAATGTTTTTCTGAAAGAAAAGTTATTTGAAAAGTAAAACAATTGAAAGAGACATAATTGACCAATGAGAAAGAAGTAAAAGACATACGTCTTAATAAGTATTTGACTGAAAATAATATATATAAATGAAGGAAAGAGAATTTAACTGCAAAGTGTCCCGAAATACCTCTATCACTTTGCAATAAAGCTTAAAAGCCTTTAATTAGTAATGTATTTATTAGTTAAAAGTTAAAGCAAATAAAAGAATAAATCGCAGGAAGTATAATTAGAGTACAGATTGAAAAATTGTCCAGTAAACCAAGAATTTAAGTAATTTATTTTGGTACTAGTAATGACACGAGTACCAATACGTATTGCTAAATAAAATAATAGTTAAATTGTTGTGGCTAGAAGTTAAATCGAAATTATTGATAAAAGAAGAAGTTATAGTAAACATTAACGTAAAAGTAAAAGTAAATCCGATATTGTTCCACTACATGAAATACTGTAAAGAAAAGTTTTAAGTTTAGAAACAAAAGACCAATAGTTATCAGAATATGAAATAATAACAAGATTAGTATAACGGAAATAAAGGGAAATGCTTAATGTAATAAGAATAGTAGAAGCATAAAGTAATGAGATTATGCTTATTATTGGGAAATTCTTAGATTAGTAGTCACCACTGGGCATATTTAATGCTCAGCACGTAGTATTTACTGCGTGCAGGTTCTGGAGAGTTGCGGGAGCACAATACATGGAAAGATCAGATCGGAAGAGAAGATTTTTGTATTAGTGAGTGTAAGCTTTTGGCATGTATATACTTAGACTATTAAGGTAAAGGTTTGAATGATATTTTGGTTATATGTTTATTTGCCTCAAATGTATGGATTATAATAAGTTTTGATTTGGTGCTTAATGATTGTTCATAAGACTGTTATTCGATTCTGTAATTACTGTATAAGTTTTCCGAGTGAATTAAAGTGTTCAATGAAAAAAAAAAAAAACTTGCTGTCGTCAGATAAGTTTCGTTTCAGAAAGTACTGTTCCGAGAAGGGTGTGACATTTAGTGGTATCAGAGCAAAGGTTTAGACGGTTCTAAGATCGGAGTGGGATAGGGATAAGTGATATGTTTGTCTGTATATACATGCCAAATATAAGTGGATAAGTGTTGAATATTCTGAAGGGTACTTGTTCCCCCATCTGTATTAAAGTGAAAGAGTTAACATTTGACTGAGATTGTCAAGTATGAAAGGATTGATTTTGTACGGTAGAAATGGTAGTGAATGAGAATGGCAATATTGCTGATTGAGATCTCATGAGCGTCAAAGCAGGGAAAAGAAAAGTTGACTGACATTAAGTGAAAATGTGAGAGTTTAAGTATCTATATGGATGAGAACAGTTAAAAGAAGCACAAGATGAAGAGTGTGATAGAAATAGAAAGGAATTGTATTGTGAGTATGGATAAATTGTACAGGATAAAGAGATGCTTAATTGGATTGTTTTGGTTTAAGAATGTTAGTGAGTAAATTATCATAAGTTAAGGTTGTTTAAGATACTCTATATATCTGTCAGTGATTCCTTATAGGAGTGGGGATTTGATTGTATTTCTCATAGTTCTGGGATGGACTATGATATCTGCATTATAGGAGGATACTTGACAGTATTCTATCTGCATACATGAAATCATACATTCATTGCATGGCATTTCATATTGTTTGACAGCATCTGATATGCATTATATCGTATGTATAGGCCCCACTTGATAGGATGGAACTGACAGGAAATATGATGAGCATAGGGACAGCCTAAGAATGAGATAAGAAATAAGATGGTATTCTAATTTTGATGTGACTATTGTGAGATATTGGTCATATCAATAAATTTGTCAGCATACCGAACTTATTGATGAATCGATGGGAAGGATAAGTATAAGTGATTAATGATAATGTTCTTGGTTTTCAAGTTGTGAGAGCTAGTTTAAGTTTGACTCCAGACAGGGCATGTCAAATTGGAAAATAAGTGGAACTGATTTTGTACAACAGGTAAGGACAATAATTCTAAAAGATAATGTTTAGGTAGCAGTAATTGTGAGTAAATTAAAGGATTCTTATTGAAGTTCACTGAGATAGAAATGCCTGACAACATCCGGTGTGTCAGGATTAAAAGCTTAATTCTGAAAGCCAAATTGGAAAAGTAATGTGACAGATGTAAGTAAATGTTAAATGTGTCGATATATGGACACAGAGCATTAGACTCATTGGAGAATTGCTCTGACTTGTAACGGTATTTGTTTAGAAGTGGAATAATGTAATGAAAGAATCTGTCATTGGATTTGTTAAGTGTTAAAGAGGAAGACTAGTGCTAATCTCAGTATTGGCCTAGTGATTAACCCTGGGCTAATGACGAGTCCGAGGGGCTAATTCAGATATTGAAAGAAGGAATATGGTAAAGTATATGGGACTGTGCAAAATGATTATCTATAGTAAGATTTGACTTTTGTTAAGATAATATTAGAAAGAGAACGTTAACTCCTTCTTGATAGACTCAATGGAGTATAAACAAGGTCAGTAAGTCTTGATCTGATTTAAGATATGAAATGGATCTACATTCAGGATGATCTGCTTAGGAAAAAGAGAAACTGATAAAAATTGGTTAGCTTCAAACATGTGGGTCTTATTGACGAAGATATGTTTGGAACTATTATATGTGGATGAAATTCGATAAAATGATAGAAGGATATCCTCTACTCTGTGATATAAGTAAATTTCGAGGACGAAATTTCTTTTAGTAGGGGAGAATTGTAATGGCCTCAATACCGGGTCAGTCGTGAATAGTACCTTCCGGCAGTAAATAGTATTTTCCGGGCCCGAAAGAACACCCGAAAGTCGAAAATATTTTATTGGACTATTTGAAAGGAATAGTCATGGTGAATCCGTGGTTGAAATTTGAAGTGAATTCGAGGTCAAATAGGCCTCCGAAAGTCAAAAATACGAAAAAGGTAGCGAGTCAATTTTCCCGGTAGGGAAGGAGATTTGATTTTACTTAAATAATTAAAAATAGCAAATGATCTCCGAATATTGCCAGATTTTGCGTGCCCACATGAATTTTCATGTAGAATATTTTGGTGATGAGAATAGAATTTTCGGTGGCACCGGCAGTTGTTGAATCGGACCGATAAGTTTGAATCGGACCGATAATGGACTCCGATTGAGCCGAAAATTTACGTCCTACCTATTTTTGATGTTTTAAGAATTATGGAATCAAAATTGAAGTGATTTGAAGTGAGGAAGAGAGAGAAATTTAATTGGGCTTTAGAAAGGCCTAAATGGGCCTTGAGAACAAAATGGGTTAAGACCATTAATTTGGCCCCATTTTTGGCCCATAAAGAGGGTATAAATAGAGCCAAATATCTGGAGAATTAATCCAGAAAACTCCAGCATTTTCATCCTCTTTGGTGGCCGAACCACCCTCTCTCCCTCTCTCTCTTTGATTTCTTCTTCTTCTACCCCAAATCTCTCTTAAACCTCAACATAAGAAATGAATTTCCAGCTCTCTAGATCGCCCTAGTGATCTTAAGCAAGAGATTTGAGCAAGGGAAGGCAAGAAATCAAGTGAAGAAAGGAAAAGAGGTAAGATGGAACTTGAAAATCCAAGTAGTTTTAATTGAGTTTTTGGCGTGTTCTTATAGTTTTTGAGGTGTTTAAGCTAATTATAAGATTAGATTTTTCATTTGAGGACAAAAATTTTATGTTAGGAAGGCTTGAAATTTCGGCCAAAGAAATATTTGTGAAGGGATGGAGTTTTTCTTGATGTCAAGTGAAGAAATGTGAAGCTTAAGGAAGCTAAAGCATGGAAAAAGGTAAGTGACTACCAAATCCCTTAATTTCCAATTTAATATAAATTTTTCTTAATTATGTAATTAAGAGAAAAATATGTAAAATTGTTAATTAGTGAAATTATGTTAGGGAAAATGAAATGAAACATGAGAGGAAATGAATTAAAGGTTTTAATGAAAGAAAGAAAATTTTTAAGGTGGAAAAGGTTGGTGGCCGAATTCCCTAAGTAAAGAAAATATTGAGAAAAATGCATGAAATTAATGTATGTTAGCTTAAAATAATAATAGACTTGATAATTGATGTCTATTAATTTTTAGAGAATATTTGAAATTTATTTGGGAATTTTTAAGATTTTATATAGTGTATGTATTGAATGAAAATTGTGATTTATTGTGAATTAAATGATTAATTTGATGAAAAATGACAATAACCAATAAATAATGCATAAATAAATTTTGTTGGAATTTATTGAGATTTTATTGGAATTTTTATATGAATATGTACAATGAAAACAATTGAAGTTTTAATGTATAATTGTATAAAAATGACAAAAATGAGGAATTAATGTGAAATTTAATTAATGTCAATGACTAGAAATAAAAAGTCAACCGACGGATTTTTCGAATTAATTATTGGGTCATGAAAATAATAAGAATCATGAATTATTGGTAAATAATTCATAAATAATCGGAAATGATGAAAATAAATTAGTACGTAAATAAAAGAAAGATAAAATGAGTTTTGAATAGAAAAATGATTTAAATGAAGGAAAATAAAAGTTTTAGGGGCAAAATGGTAATTTTGCCAAAGTAAGTGATTAACGCGTAAAAATAAGTAAGAAATACTTAGTAAGGGTAAAATAGTAATTTCGGAGGCATAACGGTTTCTAAAGATAGAATTTATGTGGTTTAAGGACTAAAATGTAATTTTACCCGAAAATGGTAAAATTAAAGAATAAAAGATGAATAATAGAGGAAATTATATAATAAAAATGAAAATAAATAATTATAATGGCAAAATCGTAATTATGCATTTGAAATGAATAAATCGATAGAAAAAGTCAAATTATGCTTGTTCGAGGCATAAGATAATAGTTGATATACTTAAAGTTCCCAAATGCCTAAAAGTAGAAAAATAAAGACGTGATTAATTTATCAAAATAAATTAATCGACAAAAAAGTATTAAAAGAATTAATGATTATAAAAATGTTTCGCCGACGAAATAAAGTTGGCATACCGAATGATTAAAAAAGTCTGAACAATAAAAGAAAAAGAAGTCAACTATTGAATGATTAGAGAATAATTCGCAAATAATTATATAAAAAGAATAAAAAGGAAATTGTGAATTATAATGCTATAATTCATAATTTATAATCTGTATAAAAGATTAAAAGATTTAAGTATCTGAGTGAATTATCGAAGAATAATTCACAAAAGTGACTGAAAAATAGAAAGTGAATAAAAGGATAAAAAGCTATTGAATAGTCAAAGGCACAAAAGAGTGCAATTGATCAGAATAAAGTATAGAAATAAATAAAAGAAAGAAATTAAGAATTTTTAAATGTTTAAAGTAATTGCAAATGTGATTGAGTGTGTTTGCCCTTAGCGATAGACAGGTATTAGATTCTTATTTTGGATATAATTGGCTAGCCATAGGGACACCTCTGTACCGCGGTGCAAGTCATGACGACTTGCTTAGCTATGGGCGGGATCTTTGATCTCCATAGCTTCAGTGAAAGTAAAAGTGAAAGTGTATATGTTTCTGCTCTGTGAGACTTGATCTTTCGAGATCATTTCTCTATCTGTTTAGTGGGACCTTCGGGTCCAGTCCCGAGTATCCTTTGTGAGAAACCTGTTATATTGCACTAGGGGCACATCGAAATGAATAAATAAGTATTGTTTAATCGAATTGAATGCGAATAGTTATAACAAAAATGATTCGTTTGAAATAAAATGCAAAGACCAAATAAATCTGTAAAGATTTCTGGAAAGGGTAATTAGAAAGAGAAAGAAAAGAAAGATTTTATATGATTAAAATATTAAATCAATGTTTAATTAAGTTTCTATAAGAATTTAGAATGTATTTTATTTTTGTGAAAAAAATAATAAATTTGATTAATTGGTATTTCTCGTACCAATTACTATTGTAGGAGGAAATAAGTTTGAAAAAAATAAGGTTAATTTCCTGCTTAAAGTTAAAAAAGTGATAATTTTGATATGAAGTAAACTTATTGCTTACGTAATGTTTTTCTGAAAGAAAAGTAAAATAATTGAAAGACACATAATTGACCAATGAGAAAGAAGTAAAAGACATACGTCTTAATAAGTATTTGACTGAAAATAATATATATAAATGAAGGAAAGAGAATTTAACTGCAAAGTGTCCCGAAATACCTCTATCACTTTGCAATAAAGCTTAAAAGCCTTTAATTAGTAATGTATTTATTAGTTAAAAGTTAAAGCAAAAATAAAAGAATAAATCGCAGGAAGTATAATTAGAGTACAGATTGAAAAATTGTCCAGTAAACCAAGAATTTAAGTAATTTATTTTGGTACTAGTAATGACACGAGTACCAATACGTATTGCTAAATAAAATAATAGTTAAATTGTTGTGGCTAGAAGTTAAATCGAAATTATTGATAAAAGAAGAAGTTATAGTAAACATTAACGTAAAAGTAAAAGTAAATCCGATATTGTTCCACTACATGAAATACTGTAAAGAAAAGTTTTAAGTTTAGAAACAAAAGACCAATAGTTATCAGAATATGAAATAATAACAAGATTAGTATAACGGAAATAAAGGGAAATGCTTAATGTAATAAGAATAGTAGAGCATAAAGTAATGAGATTATGCTTATTATTGGGAAATTCTTGGATTAGTAGTCACCACTGGGCATATTTAATGCTCAGCACGTAGTGTTTACTGCGTGCAGGTTCTGGAGAGTTGCGGGAGCACAATACATGGAAAGATCAGATCGGAAGAGAAGATTTTTGTATTAGTGAGTGTAAGCTTTTGGCATGTATATACTTAGACTATTAAGGTAAAGGTTTGAATGATATTTTGGTTATATGTTTATTTGCCTCGAATGTATGGATTATAATAAGTTTTGATTTGGTGCTTAATGATTGTTCATAAGACTGTTATTCGATTCTGTAATTATTGTATAAGTTTTTCGAGTGAATTAAAGTGTTCAGTGAAAAAAAAAAACTTGCTGTCGTCAGCTAAGTTTCGTTTCAGAAAGTACTGTTCCGAGAAGGGTGTGACAAGTAACCTCCTCTAGCATGTGTAGTCATTAGACCACATACATCTGAATGTATTAAGTCCAAAACCATTTTAGCTAATTCTTCTTTACCAATAAAGGGAGATTTTGTGATTTTCCCTAATAAACAATACTACATGTATCAAATGATTCATAATCAAATGATCCCAAATCACCTGACTTGCATAATTTGGTTACGCATTTCTCATTTATATGGCCTAAACGACAATGCAATAAATATGAGGTATTTAGATTTTCTTGTTTCATTCTCTTAGTATCCACATTATGCACTTCTTTAATTAAATTAAGAAAAAATATACCATTCTCAATGATAGCTTTAGCATAAAATATATTGTTCTTAAAAATGTAATAACATTTATCTTTTAAAGAAATGTCATAATCATTCAATAAGAAACTGAAAGAAATAATACTTTTGGATAATGATGGAACATAATAACAATTATTTAACTCCAATATTAATCCACTTGGAAGAGGCAAATGGTAAGTCCCCACAACTGTTGTAGAGATGTTTTGTCGAGTAGCTAACTGATAATAGTCATTTATATAGTATTTTTAGTATGTTTTTAGGTGTTTAATTAGGTTAATTTTGTGTTAATTAGGTTTAATTTGAGTTTAATTTGTTAGTTTTATATTTTTGGAGTTAATTGTAAATTTTGGTTGATTTTCAGGGTTAATTTGACATAAAAGGACTTAAAGTGTAAAAAGGGCAAAGTTTAGGGCCAAAAGTGCAAATATGAAGAATTGATGTAAGACAAGTTGACGTCCAGGCCAGAGCCTTGAGCCGTGACTACGTGAGTTCATTGAAGAGTCTCACACATGGCCACGTGAAGAACAAAGCTAGTAGAAACGTGGCCATGTGAGAAGAAATAAAGAAGAGCAAGGAGAAAACCCATGGCCACGTGATTTTCTTCAAACAACACACATGGCCACGTGTGAATTAACACTAGAGAACACATGGCCACGTGATGAAGACTCCCATGAAGCGAAGGATTCCGATTTTTCCAATTCAAGAAGGATTCTTCTCCTACTCCAATTTGGGAAGTTTAGAAGGCTTCTACAACATATTTTGCCTATAAATAGACAACTCTAACACCAAAGAATAAGGGAGGAATAAAGGCTTAGAAGAGATTAATTGCTTTAGTTTTAGTTTTACTTGTTTTTTCTAGTTTTTCTGTTTTTAGTTTTTCTTTCAATTTTGTTTTAATCTTTCAACTTTGTTTTAGTTTTTAATTATGTTTAAGAAGTAGTTTTTTTCTTTTGCTAATGGATTCTTGAAATCTTATATTTTCATTGTTATGACTTTATTTTGAGCTTCATTTCAATATCGGTTGATTATTTCTTGGTTTTAAGCATATTCTTATCCTTGATTATGTTGAGATTGGTTGTTGGTTTATTGAATAAATAACTAAGAATTGGTTTTGACATAGTTAATGATTTGCATGTTCTTGGGTTGGCTCTTTAATGTTTATGCATGATTATTATCCGAAATATGAAATGATTATGTATGAATTTTATTGGTTAATACTAAGAGAGGAAGAACTAAGAATGGGTGAAAGTTAAATCTCTTGAGAAAGGCTTTAATAGACATCTAGGAGGGTTAATTCAGACTTTTATGCCAAGTGTTGAATTGTTCTGAATAAGGGAGTTTAATGCTTGGAATGATAATCTTGAATAAAGTTATCTGGTTTTATTTATCTGAATTCTTCATAATCACTGGTGTTTATATTGAATTTAAGTCATTACAATGAAAGTTAAGATGGATAGTTTCCTTAGCAAGAGAATTCCAGTTATTGTTTTGTTTTTAATTCATGTGTTAGCTTTTGTTTTGTTTAATTGTTTATTTTGTTTAATTTTTGCTTTTGAATCAAAAACATTTGGGAAACAATCTCGGATTAATTTAATTCATACATAGGTATTATTCTTAGCAATCCATGTTCCCTTGGGTACGATATTTGGGGTCTTAATCTATATTTTCCTATATTACTAGCCGATCTAGTACACTTGCTAGACACCGGTCACTAACAGTAGACATATTTCTACCTTTCCAACTCTTTTACTACTTTTAAGCCCCTGTAGATCATTACACAAATGAGATCCACATCCGGTATCTAATACCCAATATTGTTTTGAAGCAATAGAATAAGTATTAATTTTAATCATATGAATACCTAAAGTAGAAGCATCAACTTGCTTCTTCTCCTTGAGAGAATCTAGATAGGCCTTGCAGTTATGCTTCTAATGACCATCCTTTCCATAATGGAAACAAGTTCCTTTGGGATTCTATTTCTTGGAAACCTTTTTCTTGGAAACCCCACCATTCTTTGGCTGTGCCTTGGTCATATTCTTCTTCTTTTGCTTCTTTTCTTTAGTATAAGCGACAACCATGACACTATTTGAATCCTTTTTTAAGGATCCATCAGCTATTTTGAGCATGTTGATTAACTCGAGAATGGTTACTTAGATCTTGTTCATGTTGAAGTTAAGCACGAAAGGTACAAAACATGGAGTCAATGAGTACAAGATTAAATCTATCTATATATCATTATCCATTACATAGCCAAGTCTACTCAAATGCTCAATATACCATACATCTTCAATACATGAGCTGCAGCCGAATTGCTTTCCACCATTTTGTAGCTAAATAGAGCTAGAGCAATCTCACTTTGCTCAGTTCTAGCATGAGAAGAATAAAGCTCCTCTAGATGCAAAATGATGGTTCTAACATCCATCATCTTACGTTGCTTCTGAAGCTCTAAAGACATAGCACCCAGCATCCAACATGCTACTGCTTCACTATCCTCCATGTTTTTTCAATAAGTGCCCTTGATCTCATCAATATCATCATCTGATGGAAGTGGTGGTGGATCTTTATCCAAGACATAATGGATCTTTTCAGCTATGAGAATAATTCTCACTTGCCTGATCCAGTAAGAATAGTTACTGCAAACTAACTTGTTATCAAAGATTGATCGTATATTAATGTTTGATGTGCTCATGATGATGACCTAAATGTGAAAAAGAAAACCTATGAGAGTATGTTCAAATATATGTATACATTAATTAGGTCTTTAATTAATCCATTTACTCTCACTATTTTATTGCGAATCAATAGCCGTCACTATTTAATCCAAGAAAACCCGATGCTTTTCTTAGTGGGCCAATATCCAATTCTTGAATTGAAATTTGACCTTCACTGCGGTCAACAAATCAAACTCCATACCCTTGAAAGGATGGTATCTCTATACCAATTGTGTCTCTACACAACTATTGTTTCATTAGGTTATCAACTCTTGATACATGCATATCATATATGCATTCCCTAATCTTGCCTTTAGAACCGTTAGCCTTGATTGTGGTCAACAAGCTAATGCGGTAGCTAAGATGACCCATTTATTTAGATTTGAACATATTTGATATAATGTGAGCTTGACTGTGGTTAACAACCCACACTATAAAGAACTCTGGTTCTCCTCCAATTAATGTACGGCTTATATACCTTAGTATGTGTGTGAGGGATTTTAGTTATTTAATTCTCATCATACATGGTTGGCATGCATTGGTATACATCCTATAACTATCACATAAATATAAGTATACAAATATGGTATAGTTATGGACTTTACTACATTGACCTCCATGAGCCAAAAGGGAAATCAAAAGATCAAACCTAGGTAATATGTATAATTCAAAGAAGTAAAAATAATTACATTATCTTCAAACTTGTTCGATCTCAATCTGGCCCATCTTGCTTCTTGATAGTGGTCTCAATTTCTATTTCTAATTCTAATCTAAGTAATCTAATTACATATTGCAATTTGAAAAAGAAATACAAACCAAAAACAAGTGTTCGAGACATGAAAGTCCTCATTGGGCCAAAATATGCATTATGCTTAATCACATTGGGCCTTTGTCCATAACTATCCATCA
Organism: Excoecaria agallocha; assembly: GCA_037975025.1. Classification (NCBI taxonomy): domain Eukaryota; kingdom Viridiplantae; phylum Streptophyta; class Magnoliopsida; order Malpighiales; family Euphorbiaceae; genus Excoecaria; species Excoecaria agallocha. The sequence goes on from CM075806.1 coordinate 31,015,068, forward strand.
TGTCGTTCATACACCCTTATATGCATTCCTAATGCATAAAGTAAAACACATAATGGATTACTAACTTTGTTTTAACTCTTGAAACATACTCTTGAGTTATTTTAATAATGTGATTAAATTAGAAAACTTTTTTCATTTTGGTAACTTTCATTTTAGTAAACCTTTTTGCATGCATGTGTTCTTACCTTAATTATCAATCCAATTGATGTTAATTGATTATTTAATTAATTAATTATATTAAATAATTAAAAGATTAATTTTCGGCTTAAAAAGAAGGGAAGGCCGAAACCCACACCATAAACCCTAAAATGTGTTCACACACAAACCAGTTTTGTGTCTATTGGACCATTTATGCCTTTTGGAATAAGCCAAGCCCACTCCAACCCTTAAAACCCATTAATAAACTTAATTATAGTTTATAATATTTAATTTAAATTAGCTCCTTGGGCCCACCAAGTCATTCACTAATTTAAACCAAGTCCGTAAATATAATTAAGCCCATTAAGTGTTTTTAAAGAATTAAAATTAATCCAATTAATTTTAAGGCCCATTTTAAATAATCTAATTAATTAAAAACACATTTGTAAAGCCCCTAACATGACCCTAATTTAATTTGCATATTTGTATGATTAAGTTAAAGGGATAAATTAGCATGCTATTGTGTTAATTGCATGAAAATAAAATAAAAGAATATGGTTTAATAGTAATTGAGGATGTAATTGAAGTGAATAGGTGTTAATTTGGGGTTAATTAGTAATTGTGGCTTTTTGGTGGCCAATTATGAATAAAAGCATTTAATTCAAGGTTAAGTTGGAAGATTGAATTAATTGATAGGTTGAATTAAGGAAAAGAGTTAGTGGAGGGGTCATATTATAACATGCATAAAGGTTTGTGCCATTTGATTTACATGCAATATTTCAAGGGACTAAAGAGGGGATTGTTATATTGGTATAAAAGGCTTGAGTTAGTGGATTTTGGAGGTGTCAAGTGTTAGTGAGAATCAGCAGTGAAGAGTGCAAAAACCAGAAAAAAAAATAGATCATCTTCTTCTTCCTTCTTATTTCCAATGTTTTATCTCAAATGCATTTAGGATGATGTTTGTTGATTAAGCAAGGGTATAATGCAGTAAATTAAGGTAATAAAACTCTTAATTTAACCCTCCATCATATTCATCTTGTTCTTCTTTATCAAGTTAATTTAGAACAATGTATTTACTGGAAATTTAAATGATGATGGTGATGGAATTTGTGAAGGAGAAGAGGAAGGAAGAAGGAACAAAGGAAAAGGAATTGATAGAGGTTGAAGACATTGGGTTTATCAGCCAAGGTATGGGAATTTAGGTTGTTCATATTGCATGTGAGAATGATTATTGGAATTGAGTGGGATTTACAGAACTAAATTTACGTTTTCTGGAAAATTTAAAGATGTGAGGTTGAAGAAGAAGACTAATCTTGCCGAATCGTGAATGACTTCACGAGTCGTGAACATTAGTCCGACTCGTGAAGCTCTTCACGAGTCGTGAAGTGCAGTTTTTCTTCTCCACTCATGAGCTTCTTCACTAGTCGTGATGTATAGCCTTTCTTCTCCACTCGTGAACTCCTTCACGAGTCATGAGAATTGCCTTATTTGCTTCACTCGTGAAGCTCTTCACTATTCGAACTCCCCTTCACGACTGAATGACCTGTCTGGAATGTTTTGCTCATAAGTTGAGTTATAGAACAGAAAATTGAATGATTCTTTTTGCATTGAAAAATAGACTTCCATACTTATATTTCATATGAAGAAACCTAAGTTTAAATCGGTTTCTAAGTATATGTAATCTAGGGTTGAATCCAGACTTGTTTTAGACTGCTCAATGTAACAGAAATTGCAATATTGTGCAAATCATTACTACATTTGATTTTATGATCTTTAAATTGATTGAGACAGATAGTTGCTTATGTGATAGTAAAGTTAATTGAATAAGGCATGTAATATGACTATCAGTGAAGGAATTATATGAATACAGGTGCATTCAATTGTGTATATGAATAATGACTATTGGTGAAATATCTAACCTATACATGTAATTAGTTTTGTGCATGATGGTCATATGCCAAATTGATATACATATACACATGTAAATCCTATGACATGAGAGTGCATATATTGACATGTACCTAAGCTATAAAACAGAGACTATAATAGTATGACCATGGCATGTGTATGTGCCCATATGAAAACATGTTGACATGTTGTGTAGCACATGACTTGAATGATGATAAAGGTATATATATATATATGTGTTGGAAACATGCTCATAAGAATAAATCAACTATACGCGAATGTACCCACAGGTATGTACATTTATGATTATGTATATGAGTATATGAGCATGTAATTGTCCTATGAGATAGAAGATGAATTAGCATGACTATGAGCATATGAAATGCTTAATAAGAACATGGATCAAGTATATGATATGAAGATTATATGTCATGTCTATATGTTATGATGCAAATTATATAGTCATACAGATTTGAATATGCCAGATGTATAACATTGCATGTGAAATGTGCATATATCTGATTATGCACCATAGAATTCATAGTTATATAAGACTATGTATATGTGCACAACAATATACTATGAATACAGTATTAATATGTGAATTGAACACGAATATAGTTCTGCCTGCAATAGAGTTTTAGATGTGGATAGATAGGCGCCTATAGGGAAATTGCAGCTGCCAAAGTTTGGCCCGATTGGGTCCATAGTATATGTATGATCCCGTTTGGATCATGATCAGCTCCGTTTGGGTTGAGAGGCGACCCCGTTTGGGTATGCTTGACCGGTCCATAGTATAGTTGGCCCCGTTTGGGTCTATAGATTTGATATCTTCGGATATCCTTCTTTGATACCAATGTGTATCCATAGTTCCCGTTATCCACCGATAAAGCTAAGACAGGCTAAACGTTATTCATAGTAATGATAAAGAAATTAAATAGTTAAAGTGATTTGACTAAAGATTGATATTGTGAATCATAATGTTGTTTTACCACAGGAATTATGTTTTATTTGAATATGCTTACATGGGAAATTGCTGTCTATATGAATTATGAATATGAGAATAATTGTTACTATTTGGGTACAAAGTTATGCACATGAGAATATGTTTTATGCTTTAAAGTATATGTTATCGTTGCCATGCTATGTTGGACCTGTTGTTTATAGTATATGTATATATTGTATATGTATGTCTTGTTGACCTATGTGAGTGGTCATCCATCTGTAGATATTCCCCACTAAGCTTTATAGCTTAGCACAGGTTATTTATCCGTGCAGATACAAATAGCAAGACTTTTGTTGAGGGACGTTCTCTGCATCAGGAAGGGCCAACCATCGACTTATAACCTTGATGTAGGATATTTTGTAATACAATTATCATATGTTTTGTATTAAGGCCAGTTATCTTATGATATGTATAAAACCTATGTGGAATATTGTAACTCACTAGTAGTAAAGCTAAGACAGGTGTGTGTGCATGTGATATACATAAAGTAATATTCATATAATCTAGTATGCATGTTAATAGGTTTGAAATGAAAAACAGGAATAGACTTGTAGCACGAATATGGGCATATGAAACCATGTGGCATGATTAATGGCTAAATGATGATTAAATGAACATATAGCATAAGCATGATTAATAGTATTCATGATACATGTTTAATGGGGTATTTGCATAGGGGGTGCTACAACATTAATATATCAGATATATCAGATTTAGAAGATTAAACATCATTCTAAACAAGAACACACCAAGAACACCAATTTATTGAACTTTTCGACTAAACTCGTTTTCATGCAAAATTTGTTTAATTTTAATTTTGTTTGATCCTATGGCTTAATATCACATATTAAACACATAAATTATCATTAAAATAATTTTAGAATTAATTAATAAAAATTTAATTTAGAACAGTTGCTAAACATTTATTGAAAAATAAAAGCTATTCACGCCAAACACAATGATTCTTTTCTCAAAAGAATCATTTTTATTTTTTATTTTATATATTTGATCACATACATCCAGAAATAAATATTTCTCATTCATGATCAAATATGATATTTTAAAGTTCATGAAATAAATAACTAAAAAATAATAACTATTACGCAAAATATATAATTGTAGATTCATGGCAAAACCGAGGCTCTAATACCATGTTAAGAATTATCGGTTACATGCATCTCATACATAAGCGGAATATAAAATTTTTAATCAATAGATCTGGTCTTGTCATGAATTTACAATATAAATATTAATGAGAATAAGAAAAATCACCTTTGATTTTTGTTGAACAGTTGATTTTCCTTCTGATCGGGTTGTCGCAAACCACATGGTCCAAAATTGAACACCTCAAATTAGTAACCCACACTAGAAAAGGAATAAACTGAACCAAGAATAGAGGAACCACAAGGCTGACCGAATTCCCCTTGATGCTAGCAAGGGGGTGGCGGCTAGTGTTTTTGAGAGAGAGAATTTTTTTTCTCTTAATTGTTCACTTAATCCTAAAATCCCTATCACTTGGATTTTTATATTTAGGTTAAAAAATACAAATTCATAATGGGATTGGACTCTGCAATATTGCTCAACATATATTAAATGAGCTTATGGAATTATTAATAATTTATTTTGACTCAACTAAATCCAATTTAAATCCTTTCATAAAAGACTATGCATAAAACCCACAAACTAGGCCCTTCATGCATACACTTAGATTTTATCAGACAAATGAATTCAAAATCCATAAAAATTAAATATTTAGGCTCCATAACACTTATAAAATATATTTAATTTGTTTTGGTCTAATAATTAGGCCTCTAAGACCTTCTATCAGGGTTTGGCGTGTAACCCTTCCTCAAGAGGATTTATGCACCAAAACCAATCTTTTAGGCCTTTTTTAATTTCCCCAATGGATATATTAATAGCCCTATAACACTTATAGTCCAATAATAATTAATTATGACACATAATATTTCAATTATGTCTATTTTACAGAACATTTCTAAAAAGTTATGCGAATAATTTTACTTGATCATAATTAATTAAACTCTTTAATTAATTATTCTCTTATTCACTTCTCTATTCCCATAATAATATGAAATATTATTATCCTTGTCATTTTCCATTTTATCCTTTTCTCTATGCATGTGACCTATTGCGTTCCTTTCCATATGGCAGTATAATATGTAATTATGAGTTCTATTCAAAACACACTTGATTTAAACTTTTTTAAATCATTTTATTATCCCATATTGATATTTATGATACACTATTATACAAGTAATGATTGGCCTCTAGCTAGGCATTATGACTACCCAAATGTCAGGAAAGTTAAGTGGTTTGACTATACCCTTCCATGAAAATAGTTACCCTGTAATTACTCCTTTCACCACTTTTATCTCAATTAGATTCTAAGTATGGATTTCTATCAACACATTTAAATCTAATTATGTATGTTATATTAATTTAACCATTATTTTCAAAATTCCCTTTTTGGATCCCTATCCATCTTGGCATATTACTCTAGCCAGAGATTTTATGAACAAGGCAATTATAGAATCATACGAGTTAACTTCCCTTAATAAATCTGGTATGGTGAATCCTTTGTCAATCAGTCAACTATCTTCAATTAGGTTATGATATACCTAACCTCCTAACTATGTTCACCCCCAGTTGGAAGTAATCAGTTATGGAGTTAAAGTATACCACTTGCTACTTAAGATAACCTTGGTGATCTCAAGTCTAAGGATACTTGCAGAACTACTATAAAGAGATTCCTTACTGACATAGATATAATATCCATGTGAGGATTCTCTTTGTAGGTCTCCAATGAACTTATTCTTCTAACAAGCATCCATATGTTAGCTTTGATTATCTTTCATAATCATAGTTATGAGAACCACTACTTGAACCATTCAAGAAGCATAACATGTGCTAGTCTATCCGAATTGACAATATTTTATCTTGTTAAATCTATGACTAGGGATATTTAGATATTAACACATTTGCATACAACACTACAAGAAAAATTCACTTTACCGACGGAAATTCCCGACGGAAATGAGTGAATTTCGGTAGGGAAATAAAATTGCCGATGGAATTTAGCGACGGAAAATGGCGAAGGAGATCCGGTTGTAGACACTTTTGCCGACGGAATTATATTGACCGTCGGTAATTTTACCGACGGAATTATATTGTCCGTCGGCAATTTTACCGACGGAAATAATTATTCCGTAGGCAAATTTCCCGACGGAATTATAAAATCCGTAGGCAAATATAACGACGGTAGTATATTGCCGTCGGTAAATTTGCCTATCGCTAAAAAAATTTACGACGGAATTAACCGTCACTATTCTGTCACTAAAAATATTATATATTTTTAAGAAAAATTTCTAATTAGCAGGTAATCGGAATTTAAAAAGAAATTAAGCAAAACCAAATAAACCTATAATTAACAAACATATAATTCCAGGCAAATAAAGTAAAAGATATTGAGTTCATAACTTCATATTTCATGATATTGAGTTCATAACTTCATGATATTGAGTTCATAACTTCATATTTCATGATATTGAGTTCATAACTTCATGATATTGAGTTCATAACTTCATATTTCTATTGTTTCACTTATTCCTTCAAATTCTACCTACTTGTAATTAGAATTTTATTAGAAGCATTAAAAGATACTAAATTCAATTTCTCAAATAATATTTATAACTGTAATTAAACATTATGTTTCTTTCTATAACTAAAAATATTTATTATTCAGATTCTATTCCTATATATGCATATATAGACAAAAGTTGTAAAAATATATCCATTCACCTAATTCACTCTTGTTTTCTATTCTTTCACAAAATGCAACTAGTTTATGTTCTATCCGAAAACTATAAGAGATAATTATAGGGTGTTCTCTTGAGAAGAACATAATGTTAACTAGAAAGAAAACAACAACAGTTTCCAGAGAACATTTATATTATTCTTAACTTTTAAGTTCAAAATGCTCAGAACAGAACATTGTGTTCTCATTTTTTTAAAGAAAAAAAAATTAAAGGCATGCTGACCTCAACCAGGTTATACTTCTCCGGGAGCTGGTATTTAGGCAAGATACCCAACGAAAGCTTCACAAGTATCAAATATTTTAGTATCATCCTGATGTAATAAAGAGAAAAGATGTCACCAACTCTTGTGGTGTTCTTAACTACAATATACAAATGAAATGCAACACAAAACCAGTGGGAATAGGAACTTCAAATTAAGAAAAAAACAAGAAGACTGTTGCAATCATAAAAGTTATGGAGATATATGATTGGATCCCCCATAAACAAGTATTTCAGTTCAACATTATGTCATTTTACCTTTCTATAGTACGCACATAATGACATAGAGCATATGTCTGTTGCAAATCTTGTTTTAGTTTTTCCTTTCAAGAGTATAATTTTTAATTGCTTTTACCAAATTAATTATCAAAATACACCAAGCATATGCAGAGAAGCATTCAAGCAGGGATCATGCTGCATAAATTTGCATTATTGCATCTTTAATTACTTTTCTATGCAAAGAAAGTATTATTACAATGCAGTTTGGCTAAGAACCAAATGCTGATATAAGCATCTCTTCCGAAAAATTGCCATGACCGCAAGGAAGCCAAAGTCAAATTCATGCTCATAAATTTATGTAGCAAGCACACCAAGAAGTAAAAAATAATGATTTGCTAACATCAAGCTATAACCTTGTACCTTATCTCTTTTAGGGAACTCTTCAAAATCAGAAATTCGAGCAGTTTCAATATTCCTAATTACACTCCGACAAAGAAGTAAAAAACTCCCAAGAAGTAATTAGGAATATTTACGCCTCTCGTTAGGCTGTTTCAATATTCCTAATTCCTAATTACATCAACTTGGAGCTACATTAAATAAAAAAATTTATCGTAGGAATCTATAACCTAACTAAATTTGAGTCATTGATTAATCCAGTTAATTGCCTACTGAAGGAGATTGACAAGAATCTTGACTAGCTGATTGTTTATGCCAACTTAACCACACACAACAATTGAAAACGTCAAAAATCTGTATGCCATTAAAACATAAATAAAAGACATAAATAGAAAGAGAAATGAATAAAATAAATACCTGAACATAAAGAAAAGGATCAGCAACAAAGTTACTGGGGAAACCAGCATTTGAGACCGAAGCACAGGTGACAACTAGGTTGGCCACTGGCCAGGCTGCCTTCTCATCTTTCTCTACGTTCATCTATTGCCATTAGCAACCCAAATGTCAACTTAAGCAACAATTGCAATCCCACCATCCCACCCCCTCAACTAAAAAAATAGAAAATCCTCTTTAAGAAGAATACATCTCTTTGTGATTCATCATGAAAAATAAAAAATTAATAAAATAAACATTTTTGTACGCATGATATATCATGAAAATTTAATAGCATAGAGAGGGAAAAAAATTCTCTATCTTCCATTGTTATACATATATGTATGTACATCCCCAAATTCAAAAAAAAATATGAAAATAAGAGTAGAAGAAAGAAAAACCAAAACACTAAAAACTTGGGTCTTAAAAAATGGCTATTAGATTGAAACGCACAAAAGAATTGGCAACTGACCCACTTCAGAAAAATCAAAAATTAAAACCCCTAAATACCGCAAATTAACATAACTTTCTGTAAAAATAATAAAAGAAAAAATAAAAAATCAAACGGAAATAGAGAGAGAGAGAAAGACTTACAGTTTCAATTGATTTCAAAGAATGGAATATTATCAGCAGCCACAAACTTCCCCGTCAAAACAAAAAATGCCCTTAATGCTTCTTTCAAGGTTTCAGTTTCATGAGCTCCAACTTCTGCTTTCATATACATTGCACAAACCTCTTGATCATGAATTAGTGGCCTCACATATTAAAAATTGATTAAAATAACAAATCAATGTCAAATTTTAAGGCTATAAAATCATGATATCCTGTGCATGGAATATCAACAAATGTGAAGTCAGCAAATAAAAAAGAATTGATATAAAAGTAAAGAAGATGTCAATACCTTTTCCAAAGAAAGAGGAAAGATAACATCAAGGAATAAAATTTTGTAGGCCCAAATAATTCGCTGCTTTTCTTTCTGTTTGTGCAACCAAGAAGGCCATTTATAGGTGATTAGTTCATATTCGAAACCATATTCTTGCGCCATATGAGGAATAACATCCTGCATATTATATCAGCAAACAAATATGCACAGCAAGTTAGACAATCTAATTGAATCAAGGATATAAATGACCCAGGCAGATGAGACAGAAATGACCTTAAATTGAGGAGAGAGATAGTCCTGTACCTCTTACAATAGTAGAGCATTTCTTAGCTTTTCAGTCTTCTAATTTCAAATTCAGTTATCTTGAGAATAAAAGGTCAAAAGTGTCGTACACTACCATCTCTATTTTTCCATATTACTTAAAGTGGAAGTAAAATGGAGAAAAACGAAAATTAAGACCCAGTTATTTTCTGATTTACATCTTAGATGAGAATGCAAAGTGGGGTTAAGACATTCATCTCTAATTTTCAACATCTCCTGCTTATGATTACTTATCTCTTTTCACCATCAGTGGAAGGGGGGATCAAAACTAACTAAGACATTCACAACTTCACATCTGTTGTAATGACACGCATATAGCAACTGCCTGTACACAATTGGAAGAGAAAATATAACAAAAAAAGCTATCAGAATAAATAAAATATAACTCACAGCTAATGTTTTCTTGTCCTTCTTGTCCTGTCCACTACCACCAATAAAACCAGACGCCCATTTCAGAAGGTTAGAGTTCCAGCCATTATCAGTTCCCTGTATAAATAAAGACAAAGATGATTCATAGGTCCACAAATCTTAACCTAAATTTCTGGCTAAGGCTGTCACTCTGGACCACCTTTATTAGCCAATAATGTAGGAACTCACTTTCTTTTTCCCATGTAAACGGTTACTATTGTCACTAGAAATCAGCAATTTCTCATGTTCCATTCCTTTATTCTTAGCCACTTCCAAATGAACTACTTTACCCCGCAAGTCATTTATAGTGATACGTTTTGACAAAAGCTTGACAGGACTTCCAGCATCATCCTCATTCAGAACATATAGCTCAGAGCTTCGTCCCGGAGCAAGTTGAAGATACCATACCCCAGGAGAGACTTTCATTTGCCAATAACCCAGCTTTATCATTAGTTGTTAAGCAGTCTTTGGCCATTTCCCAACTGCTTACTACTAAAGAAAAGAAAAAAACAAGAGAAAGAAAAAGAAAGGTAGAAGCAAAGAAAGATAAAGAAAGAAAATGAGAGATAAGAAAATGAAAAGAAGAGAGAACGAGAGAAAGAGACCCATACCTGCGTCGGCGGTGGAGAGCGGCGGAGAGAATAGAGAACGAGAGAAAGAGAGAGAGGAAATCAAAGTGAAAATGAAACCCTAAAAAGAAAAGAAGAAAAAAAAAACCAAACAATAAATTTTTACTTGTTCTGAGCCCGTGGAGTTGAAGGATCTAAGCCCAATTTGAATCCCATTAAACCCACATTCATAATTAAATTTTTAACTCCCTCTAAAATTTCACAATAAAAAAATTTCCCTCTTAAAAAATTTTAAATTTAATTTTTAATTTTAAATTCAGTTTTTAACCATTAAAAAATAATTTATATTTACAATTATTTATAAAGATAAGAGTAAATATAAAGTATTTTTTTAAATAACTATTAAATTAATAGTATTAATTAAATAATTATAAGATGAAGAAATCTTTATGTCTCTTTTTTATGTATTTCTTAGTATTTAAGTTGTTTATCAAACATTTTAAATTGGTATAATAATTGTATATAATTATATTATTAATTTAAATATTTAATTGCACATATAAATATTGTGTAAAAATAATTGAATATTAATTGATACTAAAGGAAAATGAAATTAGTTGCTAAGTTGATTATATACATATATAATAACATTAATTGGTAAAATTTCATTAATAAAATAATTATATATAATTACATTTATTAATTTAAATACTCAATTACTTATAAACCACGTTTCTGAAAATAAATGAGAAAGAAAATTCGATTATAGTTAATAGAAAAAATAATTAATTTTTTTGTGCAGGAAATAACTCATTAACCCGCTGGTGGGATAAAGGTCCCAGCTGTGCCCGTTGAAATGACCTGCAGACATCAGAATCCAATCTCTACCGTTGAAAATGTAGATCAAGATGTTACAAAGCTATTGTTAAAATTTCAGCTCGATCCAACGGTGAAATATTCAGAAAATGATAAATTTGTGCGACTAGTTTTTCTTCTCAAAGGGGTCGTGGCTCAGAAGCTATACAATGTAAAAATAATATTTTTTAACATTTTTTTCGTATGCAATAACTTGCTTTTAGTTTTATTTATTAGGAATTGATAGATTTCGATTCAATAAAATTTACGCTAGACTGTGAAGTATTTGCCTTTGTAATAATAAAAAACTAATCAGAATGGCTACCTCAAATTCAATTGCCTTTGTAATAATAAAAAACTAATCAGAATGGCAAGTTGAAGATAATTAAGTACAAATTAGATTTTCCTGAGGATAAGATATAACCTCTAATGTCTTCGACCTAAAATCATGTCAAGAACATTGACATATATTTTATTTTACTTCTTATCTATTGACGCAAACAACAAGTCAAAAATTTTAAAATTAAATTATTAAATAAATCACTATAAGTTAATCTACTTATACATACCCAATTTAAAAATTATAGAGTTTCGATAACGATAATAGAAATAACAATTATAATATTGCAAGAATAAATAATAAAGTTAATACTAAATTCAAATTGCATGAATACAGTGCCCATAATGTTTAATTTGTTAGATTAAATGCTCTATTTAAATATAAATAAAATTTAATTATTAAAAATGAAAATTATATAATAATAGTATTTAAAAAATAAAAATAAAAATCATATAAAAATATTGGATAATGACTAATAATGATATATGTGATTTTTTAAGGCAAACAAGCCATTTTTATTACTGTGAAACAAAATCAGCGGCAAGAGTTGAAAAAATACAAGATAGGAGATTTATATCTCAAAACATGATGACATAGGAATGGAGGTTCTATTTATATAAATACTAAATATATTTATTACTACACGTTGCAATTCAAAAGACTAAATATTATAAATTCATTTCCTATTTTACAATAAATGATAGTATAACTTATTTAGATATAAATTTATTATTAATATAGTCACTAAAAAAAATTTACTTGAATTTAGTTTAGAATACATAATTCATTTTTTTCAATTTCCCGACGGATATATTCCGTCGGTAATTTACCTACGGAAAATTATTTTTGTAGGGAATTTCCCGACGGAAATAGAATTCCATAGGTAAATTACCGACGAAAAATAATTCCGTCGGAAATTTTCCTACGGAATTCTATTTCCGTCTGGAAATTCCCTACGGAAATAATTTTCCATAAGTAAATTACCGACGGAAAATAAATCCGTCTCCGTCGGTAATTTCCCTACGGAAACATAATTTCGTAGGTAATTTACCTACGGAATTCTATTTTCGTTGGTAATTTACCGACGGAAAATAATTCCGTTGCTAATTTCCCGACGGAAATATAATTCCGTCGGTAACTTACCTACGAAAATTAATTCCGTCGGTAAATTTCGTGAGAAATTTTACCCGCGAAATACTGGCGCCAAGTTTACGACGGATTTTTACAAATCCGTCGCTAATTTCCGTCGGTATATTTGGGCGGCAAATTTCCCTCCATTATTTACGACGGAATAATTTTTCGTCGCAAAATACATATTTTCAAAGATTTTTCCCTACGGAAAATATTTTTCCGTCGGTAATTGCCTACGAAAATTTTTCCGTCGGTAATTTTCCGTCGGTATTTGAGAATTTTCTTGTAGTGCAATAGACATCTCATATGATAAACACTTTCATGATTGCCTTTGCACTGTATTTATAATATCAAAGACTTCAATTATTAATTTCATATTTACAAACTCATGTATTTAAACATAGCATTAATAAATGAATGATGCCTGTTATAAAGAATATGAGTTCATACATATTAAATACATCCCTTTTATATGGGCTCTAGGGCATACTCTCTAACATTTCATATGTATGAATTCATATTCTTAATAAAAGGCATCATTCATTTATTAATGCTATGTTTAAATACATGAGTTTGTACTTAAATTAATAAATGAAGACCTAGATATTATAAACACAATGCAAAGACAATCATGAAATTATTCATTATATGAGATGTCTGTTGCATGCAAATGTGTTGAAATCTAAATATCCATAGTCATAGAATTAACAAGATAGGACATTATTAATTCTAATAGAATAGCACACGTTATGTTTCTTAAATGCTTCAAGCAGTGGTTCTCATAACTGTGATTATGGCAGATAATCAAAGCTAACATATGGATGCTTGTTAGAAGAACAAGTTCATTAGAGACCTGCAAAGAGAATCCTCATATGAATATTAAATCATGTCAGTGAGGAATCTCTTCATTACGGTTGTGCAAGTATCCTTAGACTTCAAATTAACAAGGTTATCTTAAGTAGCAAGTGATATACTTTGACTCCATAACTGATTACTTCCAACTAGGAGTGAATATAGTTAGGAGGTTAGGTATATCATGACCTACTTGATGATAGTTGAGTAATCGATAAAGAATTCACTATCCCAGATTTATTAAGGGAAGTTATCTCTCATGATTCTATAATTGTCTTATTCAGAGAATCTTTAGCCAAAGTAATATGCCAAGATGGATAGGGATCCATGAAGGGTATTTTGGGAACAATTGGAAAATTAATAGAAATACATAATTAGATTTATATGAGTTGGCAAAAATCCATACTCAAAATCGAATTGAGATAAGAGTGGTGAAAGGAGTAATGGCACGGTAACTATTCTATGGAACGGTATAGTCAAACCGCTTGACTTTCCTGACATTTGGATAGTCATGATACCTAGCTAGAGGCCACTAATGATATGTATAATAGTGTATCATAAATATCAATAAAGGATGAATAAAATGATTTAAAGAAGTTTAAATCATTTGAGTTTTGAATATAACTCATAAATAAATATTATACTGCCAATATGGACAGGAACACAATAGGTCACACACATATAGAGTAAAGGATAAAATGGTAAAATGACAAGGATAGTAATATTTGATATTATGATGGGAGAATGAAAATGAATAAGAGAATAATTAATTAAAGAGTTTAATTAATTTTGATCAAGTAAAATTGTTCACAAAACTTTTAAGAAATTATCTACAAAATAGACTTAATTTAAATATTATATTTTATAATTAATTATTATTGGACTATAAGTGTTATAGGGCTGATATAATAATTAATAGATCCATTTGTGAAATTAAAGAGGCCCAGAGAATTGGTTTTGGCGTAGAAACAATTAGAGGAAAGGTTACATGCCAAAATCATATAGAAGGCCTTAAAGGCCTAATTCTTGGACTAAGATAAATTAAATATATTTCATAAGTGTTACAGAGCCTACATATTTAATTTGAATGGATTTGGAATTCATTTGGGTGATTAAATTCAAGTGTATGCATAAAGGGCCTAGTTTTTGAGTTTTGTGCATAGTCCTTTATGAAAGGATTTAAATTGGATTTAATTAAGCCAAAATAAATTATTAATAATTCCAAAAGCCCTTTTAATATTTCTCCAAAAATTTTAAAGAGCCCAATCCCATTATGATGTTGGATTTTTAACCTAACCATAAAAATCCAAGTTAAAAGGTTTTAGGGTTAAGTGAACATTACGAGAAAAGAAAATTCTGTCTCATTTCTCTAACCCTAGCTAACACCCTCATTCTTTGCTAGCATTAAGGAATTTTGGCCAGCCTTGTAACTCCATCAATCTTGGTTCATTTGATCCTTCTCTAGTGTGGATTACTAATTGGAGGTGTTCTATTTAAAACACTGTGATTTGCGATAACCTAGTGAGAACAAAAATCAACTGTTCAACAAAAATCAAAAGTGATTTTCCTTATTCTCATTAATATTTATATTGTAAGTTCATGGCAAGATCAGATTTATTGATTAAAAATTTTAATTTTTGCTTATACATGTGATATATGTAACCGATAATTCCCAACAGAAGGGAGACGACGTGATCTATGTCTCGAGTTCCCAAAGGCCAAGCATTTCACTGGCATGCTTTGCTCCTTTCTACTCGTCAATGAAAGGTCTATCAGAGAGAGGGATTACTGATGGTTTTTGCAAGATTTTGATCAAAATTAATGGCAATGAAGTGCGTGAATGCCATCGGATAGCTACTGGTTGTTCTTGCTATAAGCGGACAACGGTAGTATACTGGGGAGCTTCTAGTGAATGAAATGGTTGACAAATTGAAAAAAAAATTCATCCTAACTGGTACGTGACTACCGAATTTGCTTCCAATTAATTTATTTAAATAAAATCGATAATTTTGTTAGAGATTTTAAATTGTTTGAATCAAATAACCTGCTTATATGTGTGTTTAATTGTATAGCATTATTATGTTCATATATATTTGTGGGTGAATTGTTTAGATATTGGCTTATAGTGGTTGAAATTTTTGTTTAATGTTATCTAAAGAAGCTAATTACAATGTACTGTTAAAAAAGTGTTATCCCCTTTTGGCATTCTTATTTAATCGAGAATAAATGTAGTTTGAAAGGCATGTAAATGTGATTATTTGGAAGGCGTAAAAAAACATTGAGTGAAATTAATAAAATATAATTGAAATTTATATGTTAAATTGCTATAGTATCATAGGTAAGGTAAGCTTATAGCTGTTATATTAGGAAATTAGTAAGGTTAGATGTTTCAATTGACTAACCATTAATAAGAAATAATGATTTTGATTTAAAATATGAGCTAATGAAAATATTTTAGGCTAAGTAAGCCGCATTGTTATAAGAATTATATTCCTTCTTTATGTAAGCAAATAAAATGAATTTGTGTGTATGGAATTGTATTCGGTTAATTCTAACGGTATCAATTATTGTTTCATGAACTGAGGTACTTGAATTAATTTTAATACTAAAAGCAATAACATACAGAGTTAAATTTGTAGGTAATATAATGGTTTGAATAATTGCTTTATATTAAAATTTTTTGAATTCACCCACTATTCGCAATTGGCTTGCTATATTAGGTAGGCTAGCGAGCATATAAAAAAATAATGCTAGAAGGATAACTGATTAACCATGTGTTTTTAGTTTCAACGAAGTAATTTAACCAAATTTTCATAAGCTAATAAGCTATAAGGTTTAATTAGCTAAATTTTATCTTAGTAGGTTAATTTGTATCAACTACTTAAATTATGTGTTTTAAAGAACTTCATGATTTGAATCATAAGAATGTAATTCTTTTGGCTTGCTAATATTTTGTTATATTAGTTTCTTTTATAAGAAAATGGATTCTTCTAATAAATTAAAGTATCACATAGAGGGTGTGAAAAGATATATATATATATGATTTAAATTGAGGAATCTCATGATAATAGTTATATGAACTTGAGATTTAAAATAGTTGTTTACAATTGCTTATGTTTTTGTTTTGAAAATGTATGTCTAGACATATATCTGTCTAACATTTCTATGTTTCAACTTATGGCTACAAAAAGATATGAGACTTTTCTCAAATAAGATATAGAGTTTATATGCTTGTTGTTTATATGTGATCTTGAATTTATTATAATGGTTCGAGTTATTAATCTAAAATGGCTTATCAAAATATATATGATTGTGGGATATTTTTGTTTGGGTTAATAAATGCATCAACTGCTTTTATGGATTTGATGAATAGGATATTTAAACCTTATTTGGATCAATTCATGGTGGTATTTATTGATGATATATTTTTTTATTCTGGGAATAAAGCAGAGCATACTGAACATTTAAAAATTATGTTATAGACTCTGAGAGAGAATTAACTATTTGCTAAGTTAAGCAAGTGTGACTTATGGCTGGAGGAAATTTATTTCCTTTGCCATATAGTTTCTTTTGAAGGAATTAGAGTTAATCTAGCAAAAATTAAGGCAATTATCAGTTGGAGACCACCTCGAAATATACTAGATGTGAGAAGATTATTAGGTTTGATAGGACATTATCATCGCTTTATAAAAGGGTTTTCGATTATTGCTTCCCCACTTACTAAGCTATTAAAGAAAAATGTCAAATTTTAGGGGACTAACCGATGTAATGCAAGCTTTGATAAAATAAAACAAATGTTAATAGAAGCTCCGATCTTCACTTAACCATTTTCGGGAAAGGAGTATTCCATGTTTAGTGATGCCTTTAGAGTTGGTTTGGGTTGTGTGTTAATGCAAGAGGGTAAAGTAGTGGCTTATGCATCCTGACAACTTAAACCACATGAAAAAAATAACCCAACACATTATTTAAAGTTGGCCGGTGTAGTTTTTGCCTTGAAGATTTGGTGGCTTTACTTATATGGTGAAAGATGTAGAGTCTACATGGATCACAAGAGACCTAAGTATTTACTGACTCAAAAAGAACTCAACTTGAGGGTTTGGAGATGGCTCAAACTATTTAAGGATTATGATTGTAAAGTAGACTAGCATCCAGGTAAGGCTAATATGGTAGCCGATTCTTTAAGAAGAAAGGCAATTGCTACTGTGGTGTTACAAAGTGGTAGATGGAAATTGGCATCAGATGGTGATTTTTTAAGTGGTTATGCAATAGGCCATACATTTGGTTCTTAATGTAATGTCACATTTTATTTTATAAATTTGGGTTTTCTTTGTGTTATTATATTTTGGCATGTTAGAATACAATAATATTTTGTAAATAACAATTTAATATTATTCTAACTATCCCTAGTTATTTATCATTAAATAAACAATAATAAATAAAACTAGTATGAGTTTGATTGATAAACATGGGATGATTATATATGGTGATATAAATAAAACTTGTAGGTACTCGTTAAAAAATAGAGTACTAGATAGACTGGATATAAGATACTACAAGGGTTAATTGATGGAATATGACATGGAATTTATATGATGATCATGCAGCGAAAAAATAATAAAATCGATCATACATGCCACTCAATCCATAAACAAGAATAAAAAACATGCAACTTTAGGGTTTTAAAAACTTACAACTTTAGATGCACTTCAAGATTTGATTTTGATGATGACCAGCAACCAAGAATGATTTATTTGCCTTATATCTTCACCACCAATGCCAAAGGAACAGCCTTTATGCCACTCTTCTCTATGTTCACACACACAATTGCAATGACGGCTTAAAATCAAGAGTGCTAGCTCTATATTTAAGTATTGTGTAATGGTAATCGACTAAAGCTACAAGATTTGATCTTTTACTTCTTTTTAACTGTTATTGCTGCCCAAGAATATAAGATAATAAGGAAGAATCCTTTCTCCTTGTGAAAATCAACCAAGAGTATGAGAGAGAGAGACAGAGAGTTTCACGCCTTAGGGTTTTTATTTTTTCACCAAATATATATATGTCATTTATTTTGAAGTGTTAATTCCGAAATTAACTATCTAAAAGATAGTTAATTCGTCCTCCATCACCTCCTAAAATCAAGTGACATACATTAAATCAAACTCTTTCAAATTTTAAATTCAAATTAATTTGAAATAATCATAAGACATTTAATCAAATAATATCACTTAATAAGGATATTTGCATGTGCTGAAATTCACAAGGAATTTGTCTTTGAATTTCAGCCACTCCATTTCCTATTTAAGCATTTTACTTTGATTTAAATTTTATTGGGCTTTAATACTCAATTAACTTAATTAATCCAAGATAATTAATTAATTAAAATTAAACCTTGTGGGCCGAATATCTCTCTCTAATAGATCAAGGTCCCTTTAGAAATTTTAATACCCATTACATACATTAATTTGACTTTAATTAAAAGCCCAAATTAATGTCCAATACTTTATTTAAATATTTTAAGCCCAATACTTTGTGTGCGATCCTATAGGTCCATTTAATATTGGCAATGAATTAATGAATTAATTCAAAGGCTATATATATTCTCGAGCAAGATATTATAGCATTCCAAATTAAATGAAAATACGAATGGCATTTAGTGACCTAATGCAATTTTGCATAGTCGCTTACCCATAAATATCAGAATTAATATAAGGCATGGAACCGGTCATCCTTATATATACTAATTCTTTTCTTGATATTCCAGTGACACTAAATTCTCAGATAAATAATGATTACTCATTGTTTCATCTCGGTATGGCCATACACTTCTTAGTTCACTGATCAAGTGGCCAATGATATTTTCTCTTTTATTGAGAGGGGTAATCCCTTCACTTCTCTCATGCTCTCTACATGGATTAGTGCATACCCATACTTGTCACCTTGTTATGAGCATGTTAGGTGTATGTCAAAGTACACAGTAATTCATAAAGAGTTTCATAGAGATTTTAGGTCTAAGAACTTCGATGTAAAACTTACACATGAGAAACACTTATGACTTATACCATGTAGTGTTCTCATGAATGGATCGAATCCAGATACCATGTTTTAAACATGTATCTATGATCTCTGATTGACACTCTTGTCCTTATGATCTGTAAGACAAAACTCATCTTATTAGAGAAAGCATACCATTCTTAATTCATTTGTTATTCCCATAACAATGACTAATTAGGGATATTTAGAATGAAGTCTCATTTGTTTCAAGGTCTTACAACCATATGCCTCACACATGATAACTTAAACTGAAACAACATTCTTGGATAGTTATATCAATTGATATGCATAGGAATACAATAGATAAAACAAATGCCTCATTTATTAACTAAAGTGTTTTATAACAATGCATTGGGGCTAGGGCTTACACTAACAATCTCCCACTAGCACTAGTCCCAATTGGGCATAGTCCTAAGACCAAATGCTCTTAAATGAGCTTCGTGCAGATTTGGATGCAACTGTTTCATTAAAGGATCTGCTACATTGTCTTCACTTGCTATCTTGCCAACCTTGACGTCCCTAGGATCAATGATCTCTCTGATTAGGCGGTACCTCCTAAGTATGTGTTTGGATTTCTGGTTTGACCGAGGCTTCTTGGCCTGTACGATGGCCCCATTGTTGTCATATAAAATTTCTAATGGATCTAGGATGCTTGGGATCACTCTTAATCTAGAAATGAAATTTCTAATCCAAACAGCCTCTTTTGCAGCCTCGCTCGCTGCAATATACTTAGATTCTGTAGTTGACTTAGCAACAGTCTCTTGCTTCAAGCTTCTCCAGCTGAAAAAACCACCATTCAAAACGAAAACAAACCCAGATTGTGATCTTGAATCCTGAGTTATGGTCTGAAAAGCAGCATCAGCATAACCTTATATGACGAGCTTTTCTTGACCACCATACACCAAGAAGTGATCCTTAATCCTTCGCAGGTATTTTAGAATCCCCTTTACAGCAGACCAGTGCTTCTCACCAAGGTCTTGCTAAAACCTACTGGTTATACTCAGTGCATAAGCAACATCCAACCTAGTGCATAACATAGCGTACATGATAGATCCAATAGCAGATGCATATGGGATTCTACTCATGTTGTCCCTTTCATCTTTGGTTTTAGGGCACTGTTCTTTAGTTAAATGAACTCCCAAAGCCAAAGGTATGTACCCTTTCTTTGAGTCTCCCATACTAAAATGCTTTAGTACTTTGTCTATGAACTTTTCTTAACCTAGTCCCAAAAGCCGATTCGATCTATCTTTATAGATCTGAATACCAAGTATTGTCTTGGCTTTACCTAAGTCTTTCATTGAGAAACATTTCCCCAACCATTGCTTAACCTTTTTCAATGTTGGAATATCATTCCCAATGAGAAGGATGTCATCCACATATAGGACCAGAAATACTATTATGCTCCCACTAACCTTCTTGTACACACAAGGCTCATCTTCGTTCTTGATGAAGTCAAATTCTTTAACTGCCTTATCAAAACAAAGATTCCAACTTCGGGATGCTTGCTTTACTCCATAAATGGTTTTTAAAGCTTACAAACCTTTTTAGGATGCTTGGGATTGACAAAAACCTCAGGTTGTTTCATATACACATCCTCAAGTAAATTTTCATTGAGGAAAGCAGTTTTGACATCCATTTGCCATATCTCATAATCATGATATGCAGCTATGGCAAGCAAAATCCTAATGGACTTGAGCATGACTACAGGCGAAAAGGTCTTATCATAGTCTGCACCATGAGTTTGTCGAAAACCTTTTGCTACCAGTCTACCTTTGTATGTCTTATCAGCTTTGAGTTTAATTAGCCATTTGAATTCAATTACCTTAGCACCTTCTGATGGATCAACCAAGGTCCAAACCTGGTTATCATACAATGATTGCATTTCGAATTTCATGGCTTCAAGCCAATTTTCCGAGACTGGGCTTTCAATAGCTTTTCGGTAGGTAGTATGATCCTCACGATCTACTAACTCAAAAGTGTCACTATTAGTGATTAGAAATCCATATCTCTTAATCTCCTGACGTATTCTATCGGACCTTCTAGGTTATTGTGAAATGGGTTCTTGTTCCACAATCGATTTTGAACTTGATCCCATTTCCAACTCATCCTCTATAGGAGTTTGTGGCGCTTGAATTTCTCCAAGTTCTACCTTACTCCCACTGTCTTTCTTGAGAAGAAACTCCTTTAAAAAAAATAGCCTTACGAGCAACAAATACTTTGTTCTTGGCTTGTGAGTAATAGTAGTATCCATTTGTTTCTTTGGGATAACTCATAAATAAGTAGACAGTGGATTTTGACTCTAGTTTGTCAGATCTTATTTATTAACATGTGCTTCACAACCCCAAATCCTGAGAAATGACATATTGGGTTCTTTCCCAGTCCATACCTTGTATGGTGTCTTCTTAACTGCTTTAGTTGGAGTACGGTTTAGTAGAAACGCAACAGTTTCTAATGTATAACCCCAAAAAGAGATAGGAAGTTTTGCTTGACTCATCATTGATCAAACCATGTCCAACAGAGTTCGATTTCTCTTTTCAGACACACCATTCCATTGTGGTGCTCCAAGAGGAGTGAGCAGTGAAATAATACCACAATCCTTCGTATGACTGTCAAACTCTTGGCTTAAGTATTCGCCACCTCGATGTGATTGAATGGCTTTAATACTTTTGCCAAGTTGGTTTTCTACTTCGTTCTTAAACTTTTTGACTTTCTCAAAAGTTTTAGAATTGTACTTCATTAGATAGACGTAGACATATCTACTGAAGTCATCTGTGAACGTCGTGAAGTAGCTAAAACCACCTCTAGCTTGTGTACTTAATGGTCCACATACATCGGTATGTATTAGTTCCAATAAGTCATTAGTCCTCTCACCTTTCTTGTTAAAAGGACTCTTTGTCATTTTTTCATGCAAACATGGATTGCAAGTGTCATAAGATTCTAAGTCGAATGACCCAAGCACTCTAGATTTATAGAGTCTTGAAATGCATCATTCATTTGCATGCCCTAAATGACAATGTCAGAACTAAGTAGGGTTCAATTCGTTTGATTTAACCCTCTTTGTATTAATGTTGTATATGGATTCTTTGTTTTGTAGATTAAGGATATAAAGGCCATTTTGCAACATGGAATTACCATATGAAATGCCTTGGCAACAAATATGAGCATTGCAATTTTTAATAAAAAAAATCAAATTCATCCAAATCCAAACAAGAAACTAAAATAATGTTTCTGCTCATAGCAGGCACATAATAACAATTTTTCAAAAATAAACAAAGTTTGGAAGGTAAAGTGAGTTGATAGTTGCCTATCTCTATGGCAGCAACTCGTGCTCCATTCCCCACATGGAGGTCCACTTCATTCTTCTCAAGTAACCGCTTATTTCTTAGCCCCTGCACATTTGAACAAATGTGAGAACCACAACCGGAGTCCAATACCAAAGTGGTAGAAATAGAAAGGTTAATTTCAACAACAAAAATACCATAACTGGATGCCTTGATTCCATTCTTCTTTTGTTCTTCCTTGAAGAGAGTGCAATTGTTCGTCTAATGCCCTATCTTGTTGCAATGGAAGCATGTGCTCTCGCTCTCCTTGAGCTTTTGCACCTTGGGCTTGGATTGGGCCTGAGGTGCACTCCCATTTGACTTGAATCGAGCCAGGTCATTCTTGGGTTTTGCCTTTCCCTTTCCCTTTCCCTTATCGTGTCCCTTCTTAATGCCTCATTGAACCATAAGTACGAGATTGATCTTTCGAATGTTCTCTTCAACATTCTTAAGCATCCCATGAAGCTCGATGACTGTCTTGTTCATTGCATGCATGTTATAATTCATCACAAATGGATCATAATCATCAATCAATAAACCTAAGATCAAGTCAGTAGCCAATTCTTTTGGGATTTATACCTTAAGTTTCTCAAGAGTATCAAGATACCCTTTCATCTTGAGTACATTGGTACTAATAGGAGTACCCGCAGCCATCTTACAAGAAATTAAGGCCTCTGTTGTCACGAACTTCTTGTGACGAGCTTGCTCTCAGAACATCTCCTTAAGGTACACCATGATCGCATAAGCCTCTTGGTCCATGAATTGCTTTTGCAAGTCAGGGACCATAGTGGCTAGCATCAAACAGGTCACATCATTGGAGTCGCTCGTCTTGGTCTCAAAAGTTTCCTTTTATACTGTAGATGCATTCCTACCAGGTTCTTTGGGCAAGGGTGCATCCAAAACATACGACTTTTTCTCTTGCTTAATAACTATTCTTAAGTTTTGAGACCAGTTATGAAGTTGGTGCCATTCAATTTGTCCTTTTCTAGGATCGATTGCAATGAAAAGTTGTTATTTGAAGAAGCCATTTTCAATCAACAATAAAACTTAGCAAGATTAAATGAGGTTTTATTTAAAATCCCACGAACCGAATTAATATCCCTTTTAATAATTCGCGTTAGTGATTTAATGTGGGCCAAGATCCACTTGTCACAACAACTTATTAGTCAAGCTAAGCTTGTACACCTGACAAGTTAAGTTACTTAGGTAGGAAAACTCCAATCATGTCTCGTACATGACTCTTGGATCAAATGGACTAACATCTTAAGATGTTATAGAACAAACCCATTTATTAGTTGCCTAGGTCCGGGCATCCCTTTCAAAGTTAAGTCCAACCTACATTCACAACCCATGCCTCACAAAGATAATCGGGCGCATCTAGGAGTCCTAGTCTACGTGACCGATGATCGATGCCTTGACATGTTTCGGATTAGGAAGGCAACTTTGTGAATTACTATTTTAGTGATTCATATTATTACAGCTTACATGGCATACGCTTTATCATCCATTCATAGCATGCATATGTATATAATTGCATAAAGTAAAGCGTGACAAACATGGGCCCAAAAACCTACAACTAAGGTTCTATACTATCACATAAAAATCTTCGAGTTGGGCTTCTCCACTCCAGTGGGCTTCATTTTGATTTACAAAGTCTTCAAATAAATTCTATTCCAAGAAATAAATGAAATTTTACAATAATACATGATGGCTCGCATGCCATATTTAATTACAAAAACCCAGGGCCCATGAATGCACCATGCATATCCATTCATCACACCAACAAGCAAATAAATATACATAACATTCATGGATCAAACAAATTCAAATCTTAATTAATTTAACCAAGATCATTAATGAAAATTGTGTACTTGAAATTTTAAGAGAAGACCCTAAGATAAGCCTAGGCCGAAGCCCAATGGACTAAATCCTCTTATTGAATAAGTTCTCTTGAAAGCCCAAAACACTAATTAGTTAGATTTATGCCATAAATCAACTATAGTATAATTTCCAATTTTGTCATTTTTAATTTTATGTCATACAGCTTATAAACATTAAAAATACATATAATATGTAGCAACATGAATTAAAACATAAAATCATGAAGAACATATATATAATACACGGCATTGATACAAAAACAAACAACAATGAAACTAGTTGTTTAATGCTTATATGATGTCTCAAAAATGCACAAACACTTAAATAAATTTTATGAGTCATTTAATAATTTAAATAAGGTCATAAATATTGAGTTAATGTTTTGTACCAATATGATCTAAATGTGTTTTTACCATTTTAATCAAAACAAAACAAACAATGTTGATTAAACATGTAACAAACACAAACTAGTCATAGTTTTAAGTGATTTTAAAATTAATCAATTAAACTGTCATGGATCAGAATTAAAACCAAATTTAAAATATGTTTAGACCTGATATTTAATCTATAAAAATCACTTACAAACATGCCAAAATCGTTTTTACATTTAGTTTTGAAAACTAGTTGTTAAACAAACACTTAACTGCCAACTAGCACCTAGTTTCAAGATTAACATGTACCATCAGGTATTAACAATTAAATCCGACCATTAACAGCTCTAATAACATCTTACGATGGTATATTAACATTTCATGTTAATTATAATACCTATC
Organism: Excoecaria agallocha; assembly: GCA_037975025.1. Taxonomy (NCBI): domain Eukaryota; kingdom Viridiplantae; phylum Streptophyta; class Magnoliopsida; order Malpighiales; family Euphorbiaceae; genus Excoecaria; species Excoecaria agallocha. The sequence continues at coordinate 31,040,648 of CM075806.1, forward strand.
TAATCATTTAAAATCATTTTTACACAAAAAAATGCAGAAAACTCAAAATAGAAAATATCAGCATTGCATGTTTTTACACGAATGATTTTTGAATAATTATTTCATGCATCTAAAGCACTAAAATAAGCATGTTTAGGCTCTGATACCACTGATGGAATATGACATGGCATTTATATGACAATCAGGCAGCGAAAAAATAATAAAATCGATCATACATGCCACTCAATCTATAAACAAGAATCGAAAACATGCAATTTTAAGGTTTTAAAAACTTACAACTTTAGATGCACTTCAAGATTTGATTTTGATGATGACCAGCAACCAAGAAGGATTTATGTGCCTCATATCTTTACCACCAATGCCAAAGGAATAGCCTTTATTCCACTCCTCTCTATGTCCACACACACAATTGCAATGACGGCTTAAAATCAAGAGTGCTAGCTCTATATTTAAGTATTGTGTAATGGTACTAAATTGAAGCTACAAGATTTGATCTTGTACTTCCTTTTAATTGTTATTGCTGCCCAAGAACACAAGAGAATAAGGAAGAATCCTTTCTCCTTGTGAAAATCGGCCAAGAGTATGAGAGAGAGAGTTTCACGCCTTAGGGTTGTTATTTTTTCACCGAATATATTTATGTCATTTATTTTAAAGTGTTAATTCCAAAATTAACTATCTAAAAGATAGTTAATTCATCCTCCATCACCTCCTAAAATCAAGTGACATACATCAAATCAAACTCTTTCAAATTTTAAATTCAAATTAATTTGAAATAATCATAAGACATTTAATCAAATAATATCACTTAATAAGGATATTTACATGTGCTGAAATTCACAAGGAATTTGTCTTTGAATTTTGGCCACTCCATTTCCTATTTAATTGTTTTACTTTGATTTAAATTCTATTGGGCTTTAATACTCAATTAACTTAATTAATCCACGATAATTAATTAATTGAAATTAAACCTTGTGGGCCGAATCTCTCTCTCTAATGGATCAAGGTCCATTTAGCAATTTTAATACCCATTACATACATTAATTTGAATTTAATTAAAAACCCAAATTAATACCCAATACTTTATTTAAATATTTTAAGCCCAATGCTTTGTGTGCGATCCTAAAGTTCCATTTAATATTGTCAATGAATTAATGAATTAATTCAAAGGCTATATACATTCTCTAGCAAGCTATTATAGCATTCCAAATTAAATGAAAATGTAAATGGCATTTAGTGACCAAATGTAATTTTGCATAGTCCCTTACCCATAAATATCAAAATTAACATAAGGTATGGACTAGTCATCCTTATATATACTAATTCTTTTCTTGATATTCCAGTGATACTAAACTCTCAGATAAATAATGATTACTCATTATTTCATCTCGGTATGGCCATACACTTCTTAGTTCACTGATCAAGTGGCCGATGATATTTTCTCTCTTATCGAGAGGGGTAATTCCTTCACTTCTCTCACGCTCTCTAACATGGATTAGTGCATACCTAAGCATACCCATACTTGTCACCTTATTATGAGCATGTTAGGTGCATGTCAAAGTACACAATAATTCATAAAGAGTTTCATAGAGATTTTAGGTCTAAGAACTCCGATGCGAAACTTGCACCTGAGAAACACTTACGACTTATACCATGTAGTGTATTCATGAACGGATCAAATCCAGATACCATGTTCTAAACATGTATCTATGATCTCTGATTGGCACTCTTGTCCTTATGATCCGTAAGACATAACTCATCTTATCAGAGAGAGCATACTAGTCTTAATTCATTTGTTATTTCCATAACAATGACTGACTAGGGATATTTAGAATGAAGTCTCATTTGTTTCAAGGTCTTACAACCATGTTCCTCACACATGATAACTTAAACTAAAACAACATTATTGGATAGTTCTATCAATTGACATGCACAGGAATACAATAGATAAAACAAATGCCTCATTTTATTAACTAAAGTGTTTTATAACAATGCATTGGGGCTAGGGCTTACACTAACATTAATGTCATTAGTGATCACGTTATAGTTATGTTATTAATCCTCAGACCTAAGATTATCATAGTATCTTAAAAGAGGTGTTAAAGAGTATGCCCTAGAACCCATGTAAAAGGGATGCAGTTGATATTTATGAATTCATATTCTTAACAAAAGGCATCATTCATTTATTAATGTTATATTTAAATGCATGAGTTTGTATATCTTAAATTAATAAATGAAGTCCTAGCTATTATAAACACAGTACAAGGGCAATCATGAAATTATTCATGCTATGAGATATCTATTGCATGCAAATGTGTTAATATCTAAATATCCCTAGTCATAGAATTAACAAAATAGGTGATTTTTGATTTGCATAGACTAGCACATGTTATGCTTATTGAATAGTTCAAGCAATGGTTCTCATATATGTTATTATGGAAGATGTTCAAAGATAACATATGGATGCTTGTTAGAAGAACAAGTTCATTAGAGACCTGCAAAGAGAATCCTCACATGGATATTAAATCTATGTCAATGAGGAATCTCTTTATAGTTGTTGTGTAAGTATCCTTAGACTTGAGATCACCAAAGTTATCTTAACTAGCAAGTGGTATACTTTGACTTCATAACTGATTACTTCCAACTAGAAGTGAACATAGTTAGTAGGTTAGGTATATTATGACCTATTTGAAGATAGTTGAGTAATCGATAAAGGATTCACCATCCCAGATTTATTAAGAGAACTTATCTCGCATGATTATGTAATTGCCTTGTTTAGAGAATCTCTGGTCATAATAATATGCCAAGATTGATAGGGATCCATAAAGGGCATTTTGGGAACAATGGTTAAATTAATTGAACATATATAATTAGATTTATATGAGTTGACATAAATCCATACTCAGAATCTAATTGAGATAAGAGTGGTGAAAGGAGTAATTGCACGATAACTATTTCTATAGAAGGGTATAGTTAAACCACTTGACTTTCCTGACATTTGGGTAGTCATGATACCTACCTATAGGCCTCTCATGATTTGTATAATAGTGTATCATAAATATCAATAAGGGATTGATAAAATGATTTAAAAAAGTTTAAATCATATGAGTTTTGAATATAACTCATAATTACATATTATACTGCCAATATGGACAGGAACCTAATAGGTCACATACATATAGAGTAAAGGATAAAATGATAAAATGACAAGGATAATAATATTTGATATTTTTATGGGAGAAGAGAAATGAATAAGAGAATAATTAATAAAAGAGTTTAATTAATTATGATCAAGTAGAGATGTTGGCATATCTTTTTAGAAATGTTCTGCAAAATGGATCTAAATGAAATATTCTATTTCATAATTAATTATTATTGGACTATAAGTGTTATAGGGGTGATATAATAATTAATAGATCAATTGGAGAAATGTAAAAGGCCCATAAGAATTTGTTTTGGTGCAGAATGTAACACCCTAATCCACTAACCATTGATAATCATCAATCATCATCATGTTAAACCTAGTAAAGACCAGACAATAATAATAATAATAATAAGATAAGCCAATTAAATGCCAAAAATAAATAATCAACCTTATAGATAAATAATCATAATATAAATGGTCTTCAAAAATCCTGAAATCCTCAAGGAAACTGTATCTTGTTCGATCCTTTAGAGCTGAACTTAAACCTACACATATAAACAAACCCGTGCTAAGCTATGAAGCTTAGTGGGGAACAAAACTCTATAGACAACTTATTTTCATAATCCATCTTATCATATATATAACTTCCTACATAACACAAAATAACATATGAGTCTGTTACATTGTGCATTTCACAATGAACATTTTGGAGAAGTTCTCAAACTTTTTAAGAATACCATAATTACCTATGTCTAGAGCATTCCGTAACTTATCTTATTTTGAAACTTGTCAATTTACTATCATCATCATACTTCTTCTCTTTTAGTTAAACTAGCTTGATTCATAACTTTCATAGTCCTTACTACATTAGAATTTAGACATCCAGATCGTTCATAGCACAAAACTTTAACTTAATGCATTAATCATATTGTTGCATAAGTTATGAAATCTGCATTAAATCTATGTACACGGGAGAGCTTATGCCATGTAGCAACCATAGATTCATTGTTAGACATGATTTCTTCATATATATATTTATACAATTCTCAATTCAAGTTCATACACACTTATTCTTTAATGCTATCTTATCATTTCGATGTAAACATCATACCACATCATAGTATATCATGGTTTGCACTTGGGTTTATATCAAAATCATACATATGCATATACATGTGAAATATTCACATACGTACTTAAATGTTTTTACATGCCATTCCAACGAATAGGTACTACTTATCAAGATTAACAGACCAAGTCCACATACCATATGCAACATGCTATAATTTCCATATAAAATAAGATCATTATGTATACTATGGTTCATTTAAATTTTAATATAATCTTCTAAGCTTGTGGCTCAAATGGCCTAACTATTCACCATGAAGCCCATTGGTGGAACTAACTTGCACTGGTACTCACATGGTAAACATCCTCATAATAGATGTGAGATATTGAAATCATATCATAATGAACATAGAATTTCATTGAATGGAGACAATTTCAAAGTCAAAGGGAATTTAAAATAACAATATAATATTTGCCATTTAATGTGCTTGCCTTACTTAAGTGAAGGAATTAATACATATTTTACATTATCTTCTGTATATTTTATCATCTTTAATAGCCTGCCTAAGTACTATATCAAAAGGGGTAGATAACGGGAGTAATGGATACCTAAGGGTGTCAAACTATAGATATCTGAAGATATCAAACAATGGACCCAAATGGGGTCAAACAATGGTTATAGCAATGAGCAAGCTATGGAGCCAAAAAGGCCGAACGATGGTTCCATTAAAGAACAAGACCCAAATGGGGTCAACTATGGCAGCTGCGACTGTATCCCTTTAGGCATGCCTATCTAATCCATAATTTAACTAAAACCTACAGGCTTTACCATTCTTAAGTATATTTCAACTTAACATATCTTACTTTACTTAATATAGCATCCCCGCTTAAAACAATCATTCATATAAGAATGCACATTATTCTTATCATACTTCAGTATTAAGCTCTAGGCTTAATACATATGGATGTTATCATATAATCATATAGTTGTATGTTTATGCAAACAATAATAATAACATATGTTTCGTAATTAGCGTTCAGCATGACCACATACACATATACATATATTTATGCAATTTAAGTCATAGAAATACATGCTTTTATTACTCATACTTGTTCGCATATTAAGATAAGCTACTCTTCATAGCATGCTCATATCAACTATATAATATATAAAACTTACATAACTCATGTATAGTTCTTGATGACATACCTTGTTGTTGCTTGCTATGAATAGTTTCCTTATCGTTACACTTATTCACATTAAGGCATAAACACATATATATACATAGCAACACTCAAGCATTTATGATCCATTTAACAAAATAAGTAGGTTCTCTTACAGATTAAGGTCACCACTTGTTCATATTTGATCCCTTGATTCACTTTCATGATTTACCAGATTAGAAATCACAAGTGATATACATTAACATAGTCGTATATACTTCAATCATCTTACTTGTATTTTTCATCTTATATTGGGCATTTAATTAAGTAGGTTTTCATCTTACATGTGAGGTTATTTCATCTTAATCGTTAGTACACTATTTGTAAACTTACTATTTTCATATTATGTCATTGAGCATTTAAATAAGTAGGTTTTCATACATCAAAGCTCGTCATTAAATTCCTATTATGGCTTAAAGCATAACCAAACTTTTATAGTTCCACCTTTGAGTGTCAATAAATATTCCATCTCTTTTAACTTAGTCATGTACATTATAACTATCTTCTTAATGTTACTAGATCATAACATGGTAATCTCTTGCCATTGTAAAGAAACATTGATATCTATATGGTGCTTGGGTAAAGCCAGTTACTTTGTTTGAGTTCATACCAATACCAATTTTATAGGATACATGAAATAGCTTAAACACGTTAGAGTCATTAGGTTACTTCTTAATGTCCTTAGTCACATGCTTATTATATTGTCTCTTACTCTTGTTAGTTATGTGTCCGAATGGCACCAGCTATATATTCTTAACAATCAAATTCAGTTAATAGACCTTATTGTAGTCACACATTTCTAAACTATATATTTAATTTAAATCTTAGCTTAAAAGACTTTTAGAACTATAAAATTTCATGGGTAATCAATTAACACACCATTCATCCCTTGTATGCCCAACCATTATCAACCTTTCCCATTACTCGTTTAATTCCTACTTATTATATCACTATATTTATAAACATGGCTATACAATATTGTGCTATTGGGGTAGAGAAGAACCATTGAAAATTAGAGTATAAAAGTGGCCATACATTAGAAAAGGAAAGACCATAAGTGGCCATATAGTTCCATGCAGAAAATGGGTGAGTGGCCATGCATAACATTAATGAAATCCATGCTTGGTCATGCATTTTCAAAAGCAAAACAATGAGTGGCCGTGCATTCTCAAAGGCAAAACTATGAGTGGCCGTGCATGGGGAAGAATTACAAGACAAGAGGTTGTGCATTCTCAAGAACAAAACAATTAGTGGCCACTCATTCTCAAAGGCAAAACAATGAGTGGCCATTCATGGGGAAGAAATACAAGACAAGTGGCCGTGCATTCTCAACAACAAAACAATAAGTGGCCACTCATTCTCAAAGGCAAAACAATGAGTGGCCAAGCATTCTCAAGAACAATACAATGAGTGCCCACTCATTCTCAAAGGGAAAACAATGAATGGCCGTGTATCCCATGAAGAAAATGGCCACCTGGCCATGCATTGGGGGATGACAAGAAACCTAGAAACCCCGATGAAGCATAGCATAAATTTTAAACCCTAGATCTCACATCCCAACTTCCTTAAATGATCATCTAAGTTTTCAATCATTAAAACTCATCTTATTTACTATTTTGAATCTTTAATCTCAACTAAGAAAACACATATATAAAGTGAGGGAAAAACATGTACAGTAACCACTTATAAACAATTTTCCCGTACCTGACTTTGAAGCTTCAAATCTTCCTTCATCCAACTTCTTTACTCATGACTCCCTTCTTCTCCTTCATGATGCTTAAACAACAAAACCCTAAGCTTCCTCTCCAAACCATAACCATAGAGAGAGAGAGAAAGAGAGAGAGAGAGAGAGAGAGAGAGAGAGAGAGAGATCCTTCAAAATGCCAATCTCCATCTCTCCCAAAAACCCTAATTTATGGTGGGATAAATATCTCACAAAGGGAAATTCCCACTATACCCTCATACACAATTAAACCCCTATTATTTCAATTTATTCCAACTTAACCCCAAGACATTCTAATTCACTTCAATTATATCATTTTCTTTAACTATAATTTAACTTGACTCATATACTTACATGCTAAAATTACCAAAATACCCTTATTAAGACTTAACCTAAATAATTGGAAAATAATCAAATTTTTCCTTAATTAACGATGATCCTAATTAATTAACAACAATCCGATTAGGGTCATGATTGGGTCCTTACAAATCACTCCTCCTTAAAAGAATTTCATCCTCAAAATTCAGAACTGGTAATCTTTATCTTTATTGCTAACAATTCTTATCTGTGCTTTAGCTATAAGTAGCTATAACCATAAGAATTCTTTATATGCATAATAAACTCATCATCTATAATCATATGTATTTGTCTCCAATTTCCAGATACTCTTATGCCCATTGTATTTTTTATCCCGAGTATCTTAATAATCTTAACATCTTTCATCATCATCTACGCCAAAGATCAAGTTCTCTTTTAGTCATATGAACTTTTCCTCAAACATCTTAATAAACTAGACATACTTATAATCAGTCTTATGCTATACCTTAATCATAAAACATTAAGGCATTTAAGCACTTCCAATTCCAGGAGGCCAGAGATATTGATAATTTCTTAGATATCATCTCATAATCTCTGCCAAAATCTTGCTAATGGTCCAATATATATATCAATCATTGGTCAAACACCTAACATCATCATCAAAATGTATGCTAATAACAATAACACTATGGTCTAGACCAATATCATCTTAATCTTTTAGAACAATTCCTTAATTCTATATTGCCTAGAAAAGACTAAACCTGGGCTCTGATACCACTAACTGTAACACCCTAATCCACTAACCATGGATAATCATCAATCATCATCATCTTAAACCTAGTAAAGACCAGGCAATAATAATAATAATAAGATAGGCCAATTACATGCCAAAAATAAATAATCAAGCTTATAGATAAATAACTATAACACAAATGGCCTTAAAGAATCCTGAAATCCTCAAGGCAATTGCATCTTGCTTGATCCTCTAGAGCTGAACTTGAACCTACACGAATAAACAAACTTGTGCTAAGCTATAAAGCTTAGTAGGGAACAAAAATCTATATATAACTTATTTTCATAATTCATCTTATCATATATACAACTTCCTATATAACGCAGAATAACATATGAGTTTATTGCATTGTCCATTTAATAATGAACATTTTGGAGAAGTTCTTAAACTTATTAAGAATACCATAATTACATATGTCTAGAGCATTTCGTAACTTATATTTTTTTGAAACTTGTCAGTTTACTATCAGCATCATACTTCTTCTCTTTCGGTTAAAATAGCTCGATTCATACCTTTCCCAGTCCTTACTATTTCAAAATTTAGACATCCAGATCGTTCATAGCACAAAACATTAACTTAATGCATTAATCATATTGTTACATACGTTATGTAATTTGCATTAAATCCATGCACATGGGAGAGCTTATGCAATGTAGAAACCATAGAGTTATTGTTAGACATGATTTCTTCATATATCTTTATACAATTCTCAATTCAAATTCATACACACTTATTCTTTAATGTTATCTTATCATTTTGATTTAAACATCATACCACATCATAGTATATCATGGTTTGCACTTGGGTTTATATCATAATCATACATATGCATATACATGTGAAATATTCACATACATACTAACGAGTTTATATGCCATTCCAATGAATAGGTACTACATATCCTGATTAATAGACCAAGTCCTCATACCATATGCAACATGCTATAATTTCCTTATAAATGAAGATCTTTATGTATACTATGGTTCATATAACTTATAATATAATCTTATAAGCTGGTGGCTCAAATGGCCTAAGTTTTCACTACGGAGCCCATTGGTGGAACTAACTCGCACCGATACTCACACAGGAAACTTCCTCATAATAGATGTGAGATATCAAAATCAAATCATAATGAACATAGTATTTTATTTTATGGAAACAATTTCATAGTCAAAGGGAATTTAAAATAACAATACAATATTGGCCATTCATTGTGCTTTCCTTACATAAGTGAAGGAATTAATGCATATTTTACTTTATCTTCTGTACATTTTATCATCTTTAATATCCTACCTAAGTACAAGTTCAAAAGTGGTGGATAATAGGAGCGATGGATACCCGAGGGTAACAAAATATGGATATCCAAAGATATCAAACAATGGACCCAAATGGGATCAAATAATGGTTGCAGTAAGGAACAAGTTATGGACCCAAAAGGGCCGAACGATGGTTCCATTAAGGAACAAGACCTAAACGGAGTCAACTATGGTAGTTACGACTATATCCCTTTAGGTATGCCTATCTAATCTACAACTAAACTAAAACCCACAAGCTTTACCATTCTTAAGCATATTTCAATTTATCATACCTTTCTTTACTTAATATAGCATCCCTACTTAAAACCATCATCCATATAAGAATGCACATTATTCCTATCATACTTCAGTATTGAGCACTAAGCTCTAATACACATGGATGCTATCATATAATCATATAGTTGCATGTTTATGCAAACAATAAAACATGAAATGTGTTGTAATTAGCATTGAGCATGACCACGTACACATATACATATATTTATGCAGTTTAAATCATAGAAATACATGCTTTTATTACTCATACTTGTTCACATATTAAGATAAGTTACTCACCATAACATGCTCATATCAACTATACAATATATAGAACTTACATAACTCATGGATAGTTCTTGATGACATACCTTGTTGCTGCTTGCTATGAATAGTTTCCCTATTCTTACACTTATTCACAATAAGGCATAAACACATATATATACATAGCAACACACAAGCAATTGTTAGTGTAAGCCCTAGCCCCAATGCATTGTTATAAAACTCTTAAATTAATAAATGAGGCATTTGTTTTATCTATTGTACTCCTGTGCATATCAATTGATAGAACTATCCAAGAATGTAGTTTCAGTTTAAGTTATCATGTGTGAGGCACATGATTGTAAGACCTTGAAACAATAGAGACTTCATTCAAAATATCCCTAGTCTATCATTGTTATGGGAAAAACAAATGAATTAAGACTAGTATGCTCTATCTGATAAGATGAGTTCTATCTTACGGATCATAAGCACAAGAGTGTCAATCAAAGATCATAGATACATGTTTAGAACATGGTATCTAAATTCGATATGCTCATGAGAACACTGCATAGTACTAGTCATAAGTGTTTCTCATGTGCAAGTTTTGCATCGGAGTTCTTAGACCTAAAATCTCTATGAAACTCTTTATGAATTACTATGTACTTTGACATACACCTAACTTACTCGTAACAGGGTGACAAGTATGGGTATGCACTAATTCATGTTAGAGAGCATGAGAGAAGTAAAGGGATTACCCCTCTCAATAAGAGAGAAAATATCATCGGTCACTTGATTAGTGAACTGAGAAGTGTATAGCCATACCGAGATGAAATAATGAGTAATCATTATTTATTTGAGAGTTCAGTGTCACTGGAATATCAAGAAAGGAATTAGTATATATAAGGATTACTAGTTCGATGCCTTATATTAATTCTGATATTTAAGGGTAAGGGACTATGCAAAATTGCATTAGGTAACTAAATGCCATTTGTATTTTCATTTAATTTGGCATGCTATAATATCTTGCTAGAGAATATATATAGCCTTTGGATTAATTGATTAATTCATTACCAATATTAAATGGACCTATAGGATTGCACATAAAGCATTGGGCTTAAAATATTTAGATAAAGTACTGGGCATTAATTTGGGCTTTTAATTAAAGTCAAATTAATATATGTAATGGGTATTAAAATTGCTAATTGGACCTTGGTCCATGAGAGAGAGAAATTCGGCCCACAAGGTTTAATTGCAATTAATTAATTATATTGGATTAATTAAGTTAATTGATTATTAAATCCTAATAGCATTTGAATCAAAATAAAACACTTAAATAGGTGAGAGAGTGGCCAAAATTCAAAGATAAAATCGTAGTGAATTTCAGCACATGTATATCCTAAATAAGTGATAGATTTTTTTATTAAACGTCTTACGCCATTTTAAATTAATTTGAATTTAAAACATAAAAGGAATTTGAATTAATTTGAATCACTTAATTAGGAAGTGATGGAGGCTGAAAATACTACATAATTCAAGGGGATTTCAGCATCCACAATATTTCCAAAGCCAAGTGATATAAGTCGATGATATGATATTTTAAGGTTAGGTTTTTTTCTCTCTCTAAACTGCCACTCTCAAGGGAAAAGGACTCTTCCTTCTTCTCTTGGATTTTGGGTAGCCACTGGTGAACCTTATAAAGAACAAGATTAGGTATTGTGTCTTTAGTTTAACACCCATTGCCAAATACACAAAGATTAGAGCTAGCACTATAAGTTTTAAGCCTTCCTTGCAATTGTGTGTGTGAGCATAGAGAGGGGTGGCGTAAAGACTATTTCTTTGGCATTGGTGATCAAGATCTAAAGTATATAATTTCATCCTATTTGTTGGTCATCATAAAAATCAAGATTTGAAGTGCATATAAGATTGTAAGTTTCAAAACCCTAAAATTGCATGTTTTTCGATTATTGTTATGGATTGTGTGGTATGTATGATCAATATTTTATTTTTCCGCTACGTGATCATCATTGATATGCCATGTTATATCCCATCAGCATTTAAGATCCATATAATAAAATAAGTAGGTTCTCTTACAGCTTAAGGTCAGCACTTGTTCATATTTGATCCCTTGATTCACTTTCATGATTTACCATATTAGAAACCATAAGTGATATACTTTAACATAGTCGTATTGAAAAATAAAGCAGAGAAGCAACTTGGTAAGAGTATTAAGACAGTTAGATCAGAACGAGGTGGAGAATACTTAAGCCAAGAATTTTAAGGTTATCTTAGAGATAATGGGATTTTATCTCAATGGACTCCACCATATACACAATAACATAATGGTGTATTTGAGAAGAGAAATCAAACATTGTTAGATATGGTTCGATCAATGATGAGTCGAACAGACTTGCCTAAGTCCTTTTAGGGATATGCACTAGAAACTGTTATTTATATGTTAAACAGAGTTCCTAGTAAATAGGTTGATGTTACTTCATATGAGATATGGAATAATAAGAAACCCACACTTTCTCATATGAAGGTATGGGGTTGTCCTGCTTATGTAAAGAGGACAATTTCAGACAAACTAGATGTTAAGTCTTACAAATGTTTATTTATGGGATGTCCAAAAGAAACATTTGGATATTATTTCTACCATCCTTTAGGACAAAAGATGTTTGTTTCAAGTCATGCTGTCTTCTTAGGAAAAGAGTTTCTTCTACGAGAGGATAGTGGGAGTAAAATTTGTTAGTGTAAGCCCTAGCCCCAATACATTGTTATAAAGCATTTAATTTAATAAATGAGACATTTTGTTTTATCTATTGTATTCCTGTGCATATCAATTGATAGAACTATCCAATAATGTTGTTTCAGTTTAAGTTATCATGTGTGAGGTACATGGTTATAAGACCTTGAAACAAATGAGACATCATTCTGAATATCCCTAGTCAGTCATTGTTATGGGAATAACAAATGAATTAAGACTAGTATGCTCTCTCTGATAGGATGAGTTATGTCTTACGGATCATAAGGACAAGAGTGTCAATCAGATATCGTAGATACATGTTTAGAACATGGTATCCAGATTTGATCCGTTCATGATAACACTACATGGTATAAGTCATAAATGTTTCTCATGTGCAAGTTTTGCATCGGAGTTCTTAGACCTAAAATCGCTATGAAACTCTTTATGAATTACTGTGTACTTTGAAATACACCTAACGTGCTCGTAATAGAGTGACAAGTATGGGTATTCTTGGGTATGCACTAATCCATGTTAGAAAGCATGAGAGAAGTGAAGGGATTACCCCTCTCGAATAAGAGAGAAAATATCATCGGCCACTTGATCAGTGAACTAAGAAGTGTATGGGCATACCGAGATGAAATAATGAGTAATCATTATTTATCTGAGAGTTTAGTGTCACTAGAATATCAAGAAAGGAATTAGTATATATAAGGATGACTGGTTCCATGCCTTATATTAATTATGATATTTAAGGGTAAGGGACCATGTAAAATTGCATTAGGTCACTAAATGCCATTTGCATTTTCATTTAATTTGGAATGCTATAATATCTTGCTAGAGAATATATATAGCCTTTGGATTAATTTATTAATTCATTGCCAATATTAAATTGACCTATAGGATCGCACACAAAGCATTGGGCTTAAAATATTTAAATTAAAGATTGGGCATTAATTTGAGCTTTTAATTAAAGTCAAATTAATGTATGTAATGGGTATTAAAATTGCTATTGGAACTTCGTCCATGAGAGAGATAAATTCGGCCCAATAGGATTAATTTCAATTAATTAATTATCTTGAATTAATTAAGTTAATTGAGTATTAAATTCTAATGACATTTAAATCAAAATAAATTAATTAAATGGAGATAAGGTAACCGAAAATCCAAGGATAAATTCAATAGGAATTTCGGCAACCATATCCTAAATTAAGTTATTTATTTTGATTAAATGTCTTATGTTTATTTTGAATTAATTTGAATTTAAAATTTAAAGGAGTTTGAGTTAATGTATGTCACTTAATTAAGAAGTGATGGAGGCTGAATTTACTAGCTACAAGATATTAAAATTTGGATTGAGCACTTACCTAAATTAGTGAGATATATAAATGAACTAAAACATAAAAACCTTAGGCGTTTTTCGTTCTTTCACACTCTTTGCCGAATTTCACAAGGGAAAAGGATTCTTCCTTGTTCTCTTGTGTTCTTGGGTAGAAATAGAAACAAAAGGGAAGTAGAATATCAGATCTTGTAGCTTCAATCCATTACAATTGCCAATTATTTACACATAGAGCTAGCACTCTCAAATTTAAGCCTTCCTTGCAATTGTGCGTGTGAACATAGAGAGGAGTGGTGTAGAGGCTGTTCCTTTGGCATTGGTGGTGATGATCTAAGGTGAATGAATCCTTCTTAGTTGCTGGTTGTCATCAAAATCAAATCTTGAAGTGCATCTAAAGTTGTAAGTTTTTAAAATCCTAAAATTGCATGTTTTCGATTCTTGTTTATGGATTGCATGGTATGTATGATCGATTTTATTATTTTTTCACTGCATGATTATCATGTACATACCATGTCATATTCCATCAGTGGTATCAGAGCCTAAATATGCTTATTTTGGTGCTTTAGATGCATTAAATATTTAATCAAAAATCGTTCATTTAAAAACATGCAATGCTGAAATTTTCTGTTTTGAGTTTTTTTGCATTGTTTTGGTGTAAAAACGATTTTAAATGATTAGATAGGTATTATAATTAATATGACATGTTAATATACTGTCCTAAGATGTTCTTAGAGCTGTTCATGGTCGGATTTAATTGTAAATACCTGATGGTACATGTTAATCTTGAAACTAGGAGCAAGTTGGCATGATAAGTGTTTGTATAACAACTAGTTTTCAAAATTAAATGTAAAAATGATTTTGGCATGTTTGTATGTGATTTTTAAAGATTAAATATCTGGTCTGGATATATTTTAAAATTTATTTTAATTCTAGTCCATGAAAATTTAATTGATTAATTTTAAAATCACTTAAAACTATGACTAGTTTGTGTTTGTTACATGTTTAATCAACATTGTTTGTTTTGTTTTTATTAAAATGGTAAAAACACATATAGATCAGATAGGTATAGAACCTTAACTCAATATTTATCACCTTATTTAAATTATTAAATGACTCACAAAATTATTTTAAGTGTTTGTGCATTATTTGTTGCATTATATGAGCATTAAACAACTAGTTTCATTGTTGTTTGTTTGTTTTAATATGAATGCCATGAATGATATATATGTTCTTCATGATTTTATGTTTTAATTCATGTTAGTACATATTATATGTATTTTTAATGTTTATGGGCTGTATAACATAAAATTAAAAATGGCAAAATTGGAAATTATACTAGAGTTGATTTATAGCATAAATCTAACTGGTTAGTGTTTTGGGCTTTTAAGAGAACTTATTCAAAAAGAAGATTTAGTCCATTGGGCTTCGGCCAAGGCCCAGGCCCATTATGGGGTCTTCTCTTAAAAGTTAAAGTACACAATTTCCATTGATGGGCTTGGCTAAATTAATTAAAATTGGACTTTGTTTTATCCATAAATGTTATATATATATATATATTTATTTGCTTGTTTTGTGTAATGAATGGATATGCATGGTGCATTAATGGGCCCTGGGTTTTTGTAATTAAATATGGCCTATATGCCATTATGTATTATTGTAAAAGTTCATTTATTTCTTAGAATAGAATTTATTTGAAGAGTTTGTAAATCAAGACGAAGCCCACCGGAGTGGAGAAGCCCAACTCTAAGATTCTTATGTAATAGTATAGAATCTTAGTTGTAGGTTTTGGGACCATGTTTGTTACGCTTTACTTTATACAATTATATATATATGCATGCTATGAATGGATGACAAAGAGTATGCCATATAAGCTGTAATAAAATGAATCCCTAAAATAGTAAGTCACAAAGTTGCCTTCCTAATTTGAAACATGTCAAAGCATCGATCATCGGTCATGTAGACTAGGAGTCCTAGATGCGCCCAATTATCTTTGTGAGGCATGGGTTATGAATGTAGGTTGGACTTAACATGGAAAGGGATGCCCAGACCTAGGCAACTAATAAATGGGTTTGTGCTATAACATCTTAAAATGTTAGCCCATTTGTTCTTAGAGTCATGCACGAGACATGATTGGAGTTTTCCTACCTAAGTAACTTAACTTGTTAGGTGTACAAGCTCAGCTTGACTAATAAGTTGTTGTGAAAAGTGGATCTTGGCCCACATTAAATCACTAACAAGAATTATTTAAAGGGATATTAATTCGGTTTATGAGATTACAAATAAGACCTCATTTAATCTTGCTAAGTTTTATTGTAGATTGAAAATGGCTTCTTCAAAAAACAACTTTTCATTGCGATTGGTCCTGGAAAAGGACAAACTGAATGGCACCAATTTCATAGACTGGTCTCGAAACTTAAGAATAATTCTTAAGCAAGAGAAAAAGTCATATGTTTTGGATGCACCCTTGCCTGAAGAACCTGGAAGGAACACCTCTACGATTCGAAAGGAAACTTTTGAGACTAAGAAGAGCGACTCTAATGATGTGACCTGTTTGATACTGGCCACTATGGTGCTTGACATGCAAAAGCAATTCATAGACCAAGAGGCTTATGCGATCATGGTGCACCTCAAAGAGATGTTCCAAGAGCAAGCTTGTCACGAGAGGTTCGTGACAACAAAGGCCTTAATTTATTGAAAGATGGCTGCAGGTACTCCTGTTAGTACCCATGTACTCAAGATGAAAGGGTATCTTCATACTCTTGAGAAGCTTGAGGTACAAGTCCCGAAGGAATTGGCTGCTGACTTGATCTTAGGCTTATTGACTGATGATTATGATCCATTTGTGATGACTTATAACATGCATGCAATGAACAAGATAGTCATTGAGCTTCACGGGATGCTTAAGAATGCTAAAGAGAACATTTGAAAGACCAATCCTGTACTTATGGTTCAAGGGGGTATTAAGAAGGGACCCGCTAATGGAAAGGGAAAGGAAAAGGTAAAACACAAGAATGACCTGGCTCGGTTCAAGTCAAATGGGAGTGCACCTCAGGCCCAACCCAAGCCCAAGGTACAAAAGATCAAGGAGAGCGAGAGCACATGCTTCCACTGTAACAAAATAGGGCATTAGAGGAAGAATTACGCTCTTTTCAAGGAAGAACAAAAGAAGAATGGAGCCAAGGCATCCAATTTTGATATTTTTGTTGTTGAGATTAACCTTTCTATTTCTACAACTTGGGTATTGGATACCGGTTGTGGTTCTCACATTTGTTCAAATGTCCAGGGGCTAAGAAATAGGCGATTACTTGGGAAGAATGAAGTGGACCTCCGTGTGGGGAATAGAGCACAAGTTGCTGCCATGGAGATAGGCGACTATCAACTCACTTTACCTTATAGACTTTGTTTAGTTTTGAAAAATTGCTATTATGTGCCTGCTATGAGCTGAAACATTATTTTAGTTTCTTGTTTGGATTTGGATGAATTTGATTTTGTTATTAGAAATGGCAATGCTCATATTCGTCGCCAAGGCATTTTATAAGGCAATGCCATGTTGTAAAATGGCCTTTATATCCTTAATATACAAAACAAAGAATCCATATATAACATTAATACAAAGAGGGCTAAATCAAACGAATTGAACCCTACTTACTTCTGGCATTATCATTTAGGGCATGCAAACGAAAAATCCATTTAAAGACTCCACAAATCTAGAGTGCTTGGGTCATTCGACTTAGAGTCTTATGACACATGCGAGCCATGTTTGCATTGAAAAATGACAAAGAGTCATTTTAACAAGAAAGGCGAGAGGACTAATGACTTATTGGAACTAATACATACCGATGTATGTGGACCATTAAGTACACAAGCTAGAGGTGGTTTTAGCTACTTCAAGACGTTCACAGATGACTTCAGTAGAAATGGCTACGTCTATGTAATGAAGTACAAGTCTAAAACATTTGAGAAAATCAAAGAGTTTAAGAACAAAGTAGAAAACCAACTTGGCAAAAGTATAAATGCCATTGGATCAGATCGAGGTGGCGAAATCTTAAGTCAAGAGTTTGACAGTCATCTAAAGGAGTGTGGTATTATTTCATAACTCACTCCTCTTAGAACACCATGATGGAATGGTGTGTCCAAAAGGACAAATCGAACTTTGTTGGACATGGTTCGATCAATGATGAGTCAAGCAAATCTTCATGTCTCCTTTTCGAGTTATGCATTAAAAACTACTGCATTTTTATTAAATTGTACTCCAACTAGAGCTATTGAGAAGATACCATACAAAGTATGGACTGGGAAAGAACCCAATATGTCATTTCTCAGGATTTGGGACTGTGAAGCACATGTTAAGAAATTAACATCTGATAAACTAGAGTCTAAATCCACTGTCTGCTTATTTGTGGGTTATCCCAAAGAAACAAAGGGATACTACTTTTACTCACAATTGAGAACAAAGTATTTGTTGCTCGCAAGGCTATTTTCTTGGAAAATGAGTTCCTTCTCAAGAAAGACAGTGGGAGTAAAGTAGAACTTGGAGAAATTCAAGCACCACAAACTCCTATAGATGATGAGTTAGAAATGGAATCAAGTTCACAACCAGTTGTGGAACAAGAACCCATTACACAAGAACCTAAAAGGTCTGGTAGGGTACATCAGGAGATTGAGAGATACGGATTTCTAATCACTGATAGTGACACTATTGAGTTAGTAGATCGTGAGGATCCTACTACCTACCGAGAAGCTATTGAAAGCCCAGACTAAGAAAATTGGCTTGAAGCCATGAAATCCGAGATGTAATCAATGTACGATAACCAGGTTTGGACCTTGGTTGATCCACTGGAAGGTGCTAAGGTAATTAAATGCAAGTGGCTATTTAAACTCAAAGCTGATAAGACTTACAAAGGTAGACTATTAGCAAAAGGTTTTCGACAAACTCATAGTCTAGACTATGATGAAACTTTTTCGCCTGTAGTCATGCTCAATGCCATTAGGATCTTTCTTGCCATAGCTACATATCATGATTATGAGATATGGTAAATGGATGTCAAAACTGCTTTCCTCAATGAAAATTTACTTGAGGATGTGTATATGACACTGACTGAGGGTTTTGTCAATCCCAAACATCCTAAGAAGGGTTGCAAGCTTCAAAAATCCATTTATGGATTAAAGCAAACATCCCGAAGTTGGAATCTTTGTTTTGATGAGGCAGTCAAAGAATTTGACTTCGTCAATAACAAAGATGAGCCTTGTGTGTACAAGAAGGTTAATGGGAGCATAATAGCATTTCTGGTCCTATATGTGGACGACATTCTTCTCATTGGGAAAGACATTCCAACATTGCAAAAGGTTAAGCAATGGTTGGGGAAATGTTTCTCAATGAAAGACTTAGGTGAAGCCGAGATAATACTTGGTATTCAGATCTATAGAGATATGTCGAATCGGCTTTTGGGACTAGGTCAAGAAAAGTACATAGATAAAGTAATAAAGCATTTTAGTATGGGAGACTCAAAGAAAGGGTATATACCTTTGGCTTTGGGAGTTTTTTTAACTAAAGAACAGTACCCTAAAACCAAAAAGAAAGGGACAACATGAGTAGAATCCCTTATGCATCTGCTATTGGATCCATCATGTACGCTATGTTATGTACTAGGTTGGATGTTGCTCATACACTAAGTATAACCAGTAGGTTTTGGCAAGACCCTGGTGAGAGGCACTGGTCTGCTGTAAAGGGGATTCTTAAGTACCTGCGAAGGACTAAGGATCACTTCTTGGTGTATGGTGGTCAAGAAGAGCTCGTCATACAAGGTTATGTCGATGTTGCTTTTCAGACAAGCACTTAAGATTTAAGATCATAATCTGGGTTTGTTTTTATTTTGAACGGGGTGCTGTCGGCTGGAGAAGCTCAAAGCAAGAGACCATTGCCGACTCAACTATAGAATCTAAGTATATTGCAGCAAGCAAAGCTACAAAAGAGGCTGTTTGGATTAGAAATTTCATTTTTGGATTAGGAGTGGTCCCAAGCATCCTAGAGCCATTAGAAATTTTCTATGACAACAACAGGACAATTGCACAGGCCAATGAGCCCCGATCACATCAGAAATCCAAACACATACTAAGGAGGTACCACCTGATCAGAGAAATCATTAAACGTAGGGATGTCAAGGTTAGCAAGATAGCAAGTGAAGACAATGTAGCAGATCCTTTGACGAAATAGTTGCATCCAAATCTGCACAGAGCTCATTGGAGAGCATTCGGTCTTAGGGCTATGCCCAATTGGGACTAGTGCTAGTGGGAGATTGTTAGTGTAAGCCCTAGCCCCAATATATTGTTATAAAGCATTTAATTTAATAAATGAGGCATTTGTTTTATCTATTGTATTCCTGTACATATCAATTGATAGAACTATCCAAGAATGTTGTTTCAGTTTAAGTTATCATGTGTGAGGCACATGGTTGTAAGACCTTGAAACTAATGAGACATCATTCTAAATATCCCTAGTCAGTCATTGTTATGGGAATAACAAATGAATTAAGACTAGTATGCTCTCTTTGATAAGATGAGTTACGTCTTACGGATCATAAGGACAAGAGTGTCAATCAGAGATTATAGATACATGTTTAGAACATGGTATCTGGATTCGATCCGTTCATAAGAAAACTACATGGTATAAGTCATAAGTGTTTCTCATGTGCATGTTTTGCATCGAAGTTCTTAGACCAAAAATCTCTATGAAACTCTTTATGAATTACTGTGTACTTTGACAGACACCTAACGTGCTCGTAACAGGGTGACAAGTATGGGCATGCTTAGGTATACACTAATCCATGTTAGAGAGCATGAGAGAAGTGAAGGGATTACCCCTCTTGATAGAGAGAAAATATCATCGGCCACTTGATCATTGAACTAAGAAGTGTATGGTCATACTGAGATGAAATAATGAGTAATCATTATTTATCTGAGAGTTTAGTGTCACTGGAATATCAAGAAAGGAATTAGTTTATATAAGGATGACTGGTTCCATGCCTTATATTAATTCTGATATTTAAGGGTAAAGGACTATGTAAAATTGCATTAGGTCACTAAATATCATTTGCATTTTCATTTAATTCGGAATGCTATAATATCTTGCTAGAGAATATTTATAGCCTTTGGATTAATTTATTAATTCATTGCCAATATTAAATGGACCGATAGGATTGTACACAAAATATTGGGCTTAAAATATTTAAATTAAAGATTGGGCATTAATTTGGGCTTTTAATTAAAGTCAAATGTTTGTATGTAATGGGTATTAAAATTGCTATAGGACCTTAGTCCATGAGAGAGATAAATTCGGCCCAATAGGATTAATTTCAATTAATTAATTAACGTGGATTAATTAAGTTAATTGAGTATTAAATTCTAATGACACTTAAATCAAAATAAAACACTTAATTAAGAGATGACATAGCCGAAATTCCAAGATTAAATACTAAGGAATTTCGACACATGTGAATTTCCAAATTAAGTGATTAATTTGATTATAATGTCTTATGGTTTATCTTGGATTAAATCAAAAGAGTTTGAATCAATATATATTACTTATTTTAAGGAAGTGATTAAGGATAAAATAAATTATCTTGCGGTAGTAGATTTTAGATTAATCACTTACATAATTAGATGATATATATTGATAGAGAAAAATGAAAAACCCTAGTTTTTGCTAGGTTTTGGCATGAATTACATCTCTCTCTCACAAGAATTTCTCTTGGCCGAAACACACAAGGGAATAACTCTTTCTTGCTTCCTTGTGATTTTGGGCATTAATAGCACCTAAAAGAAGTACAAGATAAAGTCTTATAGCTTCAAACCATAGCCATTACACAATACTTATTTTGAGAGCTAGCAATCTAGGTTTTAAGCTATCTTTGCAAGTGTGTGTGTGAGAGTAAAAAGGAGTGGCGTAAAGGCTATTCCTTGGCATTGGTGGTGAAGGTCTAAGGCTAAGATATCCTCCTTGGTTGCTGGTCATCATCAAAATTAAGTTTTAAAGGCATCTAAAGTTGTAAGTTTTAAAACCCTAAAATTGCATGTTTCGATTCTTGTCATGGAATTGTATGGCATGTATGATTTAATTTTTTTGTTTTCCGCTGCGTGATCTTTATGTGCATACCATGTCATATTCCATCACAAATGAACCAAGATTGATGGAGTTACAAGGCTTGCTGAAATTCCTTGATGCTAGCAAGGTATGAGGTTGGTGGCTAGGGTTAGAAAAATGAGAGAGAATTTTCTTTTCTCTAAATGTTCACATAACCCTAAATCCCTTTAACTTGGATTTTTATAACTAGGTTAAAAATCCAACTTTAGAAAAATTTAAAGATCCAGGTAGCTTTACTTTACCCTATGAAATTGGTAAAATTTTTGTTGGGAATGCCTTATGTGACTTAGGGGCCAGCATTAACTTGATGCCATATTCAATGTGTAGAAAACTCAATCTATGCAATCTCAAGGAGACAAGAATTAGGCTTTAACTTATGGATAGATCAATGAGAAAGCCAAGAGGGGTAATTGAGGATCTATTGGTCAAAGCGAAAAAATTCATTTTTCTTATGGATTTCATAGTCATAGAGATGGAGGAAGATAGGAAGGTGCCACTCATTATAGGAAGACCATTCCTAAATATAGTGAAAGCTTTAATAGATGTTCATGCTCAAAAGGTCACCCTTTGATTCAATAATGAAGAATTAGTGGTAGATATGAACAAAGCTCAAAAGTATTCATCGGGTGATTTGGAGGAGTTAGTTTATTTCATGGATAAGATGGATGAATGTGTAAATGATCCATTGAATTTGAGCTTGATTCATTCTTTAGGGAATGAACAATTGGATGGAGTAGAAGGATAATTGATAACGACTGTGGAGAAGGATTGTGAAGAGGCAAAATGGAAGCAAAAGGAGACCACTCTACATAAGGGAGATCCAACACCTAAACATAAGCCCTATCCTCTTCATTTTATATATGAGTTATTCGAGCATGGAGCAAAGCCAGTAATTATATCTTCTTTGTTGTCAGGTTTTGAAAAGGAGATGCTACTTGAGGTGCTAAAGAAGCATATAAAAGTGATAGGATGGGTGACATCAGACTTGAAAGTGTTGGATTTTAACGGTTACATCCATCACATACATGAGCAGAATTTTAAAATTTTTAACCATTAGATTTGATCTTGCCATGAATACACAATATAACTATATGAGAATAAGAAAAATCACCTTTGATTTTTATTGAACAGTTGATTTTACTGCGCACCGGGTTGTCACAAACCACAGTGTCCAAAATCGAACACCTCCAATGAGTAATCCACACTAGAGAGGGATAAATTGAACCAACAAATTGGTGTTTAACTAGGGCTGGCCGAAATTCCAAGAAGCTAGCTTGGAGTTGGCACAAAAAGGAGAGAGAGATTAGAGAAAAAGACTTTCTTTTTGTTTTAATCACTTAACCCTAATTTCTCATTAGTTGGCCTTTTATAGTTAGGTTAAAATTCCAACTCCTTAATGAGATTGGGCTCTTTAAAATTGATGGAGAATTATTAATTGGGCCTCTGGAATTAATTATAATCATTTGTGTTTAATTAAATCCAATTTAAATGTTATAATAAAAGACTATGCAGAAAACCAACAAACTAGGCCCTTTGTGCAACTAATTGGATTTAAATACCCAAATGGATTCCAAATCCAACGAAATTAAATATGTCAGTTCCATAACACTTATGTAACATATATAAATTCATTTGGTGTATGAAATAGGCCATTAAGTCCTTCTGTTCTGGACTTGGCGTGTGGCCCTTACAGAAGGGCTTTCGCCAATTGCTTCATTCCTCTGGCCCTTAATAATTCTTCCAATGGACTTATTAATTATTATACCAGTCCTATAACACTTATAGTAGTACTATAACACTTATAAGACAATAATAATTAATCATGAAATACATTATTTCAATTAGGTCCAATTTACAGAACATTTCTCAAAAGTTCTGCGGACAATTTTATTTGATCATAATTAATCAAATTCTTTAATTAATTATTATCATATTCACTTCTCTACCTTCATAATAATATCAAATATTATTATCCTTGTCATTTTACCATTTTACCCTTTTCTCTATATGTGTGACCTATTGGGTTCATGTCCATATTGGCAGTATAATATGTAATTGTAAGTTCTATTCAAAACTCACATGATTTAAACTCCTTTAAATCATTTTATCAATCTCTATTGATATTTGATACATCATTATACATGTCATGATTGGCCTCTAGCTAGACATCATGACTACCCAAATGTCAGGAAAGTCATGTGGTTTGACTGTACCCTTCCATAGAAACAGTTACCGTGCAATTACTCCTTTCACCACTCTTGTCTCAATTAGATTCTGAGTATGGATTTCTTTAAACACATATAAATCTAATTATGTATGTTCTATTAATTTAACCATTGTTCCCAAAATGCCCTCCATGGATCTCTATCCATCTTTGCAGTTTACTCTGGCCAGAGATTCTTTGAACAAGGTATTTATAGAATCATGTGAGATAACTTCCCTTATTAAATCTGGGATGGTGAATCCTTTGTCAATCACTCAACTATCTTCAAGTAGGTCATGATATAACCAATCTCTAACTATGTTCACTCCCAGTTGGAAGTAATCAGTTATGGAGTCAAAGTATACCACTTGCTACTTAAGATAACTTTGATGATCTCAAGTCTAAGGATACTTGCACAACTGCTATGAAGAGATTCCTCACTGACATAGATTTAATATCCATGTGAGGATTCTCTTTGCAGGTCTCCAATGAACTTGTTCTTCTAACAAACATCCACATGTTAGCTTTGATTATATTTCATAATCACATTTATGAGAACCACTGCTTGAACCATTCAAGAAGCATAACATGTGCTAGTCTTTCCGAATTAACAATGTCCTATCTTGTTAATTCTATGACTAGGGATATTTAAATATTAACGCATTTGCATGCAATAGACATCTCACATCATGAACACCTTCATGATTGCCTTTGCACTGTGTTTATAATATCTAGGACTTCATTTATTAATTTAAGATTTACAAACTCATGTATTTAAATATAGCATTAATAAATGAATGATGCCTTTTATTAAGAATATAAATTTCATACATATGAAAAACATCCCTAGTACATGGGCTCTAGGGCATACTCTCTAACAATCTCCCACTTGCACTAGAGCCGTTCACTCATATGTCTCAGACCCATGCTATTTATATGGTGATCATGCTTAATCTGGGAAAGTACTTTAGTGAGAGGATCGCCACATTGTCATCTGTGGGAACCCTTTCTATTTTCACAACATTTCTAGCTACTATTTCCCTTATGAGATGGTACCATCTCAGAACATGCTTGGATCGCTGATGAGACCGTGGTTCCTTTGCTTGCGCAATGGCTCCATTTTTGTCACAATATAAAGGAATCGGATCAACAATCCTAGGCACCACTCCTAATTCAATTATGAACTTTTTGATCCAGACTGCTTCTTTCGCTGCTTCTGAAGCAGCAATGTACTCAGCTTTCGTCGTGGAATTAGCAGTTGTTTCTTGTTTGGAACTTTTCCAACTAACTGCTCCTCCTCCCATTATGAACACATAACCAGACTGTGATTTGCAATCATCTTTGTTAGATTGGAAGCTGGCACCTGTATACCCATTTACTTCCAAATTGCCCTCTCCATATACCAAGAATATATCCTTATTCCTTCTCAAGTACTTAAGGATATTCTTGATAGCTGCCCAGTGTTCCTCTCCATAATTGGATTGGAATCTGCTTGTGACACTCAAAGCAAATGCTACATCTGGACGTGTACATAACATAGCATACATGATAGAACCAATTGCAGATGCATATGGTATTCAATTCATGCTCTCTCTATCCTCTAGTGTCTGCGGACACATAGACTTAGAAAGGTATTTCCCATGCACCATGGGTATAAACCCTTTCTTAGAGAGATCCATATTGAACCTCTTCAACACTTTATCTATATATGTACTCTGAGAATGACCTAGCAACCTATTGGATCTATCTCTATAGATCCTTATTCCCAGAATATAGGATGCTTCTCCAAGGTCTTTCATGGAGAATTGCTTGGATAACCATATTTTAACAGATTGGAGAAGAGAAATGTCATTTCCCATGATCAATATGTCATCAACATATAGAACTAGGAAGATAATTGCACTCTCACTGACCATTTTATATACACAAGGTTCATCTTTATTTTGTGAGAAACCAAACTCTTTGATTGTCTCATTGAATCGTATGTTCCAGCTCCTAGAGGCTTGCTTCAATCCATAAATGGATCTTTGAAGCTTGCATACCTTTTCGCCATTTCCTGATGTGAACCCTTTTGGTTGTGTCATATACACATCCTCAGTAAGATTTCTATTAAGGAAAGCTGTCTTCACATCCATTTGCCAAATCTCATAATCATAATGAGTTGCAATGGCTAAAAGTATTCTTATAGACTTAAGCATCGCTACAGGAGAAAAAGTTTCATCGTAGTCAATACCTTCTTTTTGACGATAACCTTTTGCTACTAAGCAAGCTTTATAGGTAACTATATTACCTTCTATGTCAGTCTTCTTTTTGAAGACCCATTTGCACCCTATGGGTTTTATCCCTTCAGGTGGTTGAGTTAAAGTCCATACTTTGTTCTCATACATAGAGTCCATTTCAGACTGCATAGCCTTAAGCGATAAATCACGTTCTGAACTGTTTAAAACTTATTGATAGCTTGTAGGCTCATTGTCCTCTACTACAGTTATGCCTCTATCCGAATCAATGTGAAATCTATATCTCATATGGATAGATCGCATCCTAGTAGATCTTCTAGGATTTTGTGTATAATCAGGTTCAACTGTAATCTCATCATTATGAAATTCAGTTTGGGGTTCAATCGGTTGATCATCTTCTATTTGTGGGTATTGAACTTCACCAAGTTCAATTTTACTCCCATTATCCTCTCGTAGGAGAAATTCTCTTTCCAATAAGACAGCATGCCTTGAAACAAACACCTTTTGTTCTAAGGGATGATAGAAATAATATCCAAATGTTTCTTTTGGATATCCCAAAAATAAATATTTGTCAGACTTAACATCCAGTTTGTCTGACATTGTCCTCTTCACATAAGCATGACAACCCCATTCTTTCATATGAGAAAGCGTGGGTTTCTTGTTATTCCACATCTCATATGGAGTAACATCAACCGATTTACTAGGAACTCTGTTTAATACATAAACAGTAGTTTCTAGTGCATATCCCCAAAAGGACTTAGGCAAGTCCGCTCGACTCATCAATGATCGAACCATATCTAATAGTGTTCGATTTCTCCTTTTAGATACACCATTGTGTTGTGGTGTATATGGTGGAGTCCATTGAGATAAAATCCCATTATCTCTAAGATAATCTTGAAACTCTTGACTTAAGTATTCTCCACCTTGATCTGATCTAAGTGTTTTAATACTTTTGCCAAGTTGTTTCTCTACTTCATTTCTGAACTTTTTGAACTTTTCAAATGCTTCAGACTTATATTTCATTAGATAGATGTATCCAAACCTGGAATAATCATCTATGAAAGTAATGAAGTAGGAGTAACCTCCTCTGGCATGAGTAGTCATTGGACCACATACATCTGAATGTATTAAGTCCAAAACCATTTTAGCTCGTTCTCCTTTACCAATAAAGGGAGCTTTTGTCATTTTTCCCAATAAACAAGATTCACATGTATCAAATGATTCATAATTAAATGATCCCAAATCACCTGACTTGTGTAATTTGGTTATGCGTTTTTCATTTATATGGCCTAAACGACAATGCCATAAGTATGAGGTATTTAGATTATCATGTTTCATTCTCTTGGTATCCACATTATGTACTTCTTTAATTAAATCAAGAACAAATATACCATTCTCAATGATAGGTTTTGCATAAAACATATTGTTCTTAAAAATGTAACAACATTTGTCCTTAAAAAAAATATCATAATCGTTCATCAAACAACTGAAAGAAATAATACTTTTGGACAAAGCTGGAACATAATAACAATTATTCAATTCCAGTACTAATCCACTAGGAAGAGGCAAACAGTAAGTCCCCACAACTGTTGTAGAGATATTATGTCCAGTAGCTGACTGCAAACATATCTCTGCCTTTCCAACACTTCTAAAGCTTCTAAGCCCATGTAGATCATTACATAAGTTAGATCCACATCCGGTATCTAATACCCAAGATTGTTTTGAAGCAATAGAATAAGTATTAATTTTAATCATATGAAAAACTAAAGTAGAAGCATCAGCTTGCTTATTCTCCTTGAGAGAATCTAGATAGGCCTTGCAGTTACGCTTCCAATGACCATCCTTTCCACAATGGAAGCAAGTTTCTTTGGGATTCTCTTTCTTGGCAACCTTTTTCTTGGAGATCCCACCATTATTTGGCTGTGCCTTGGTTATCTTCTTTTTCTTCTTTTTCTGCTTCTTGCCTTTGGCAGAAGTGACAACCATGACACTTTTTGGATCCTTTTTAAATGATCCATCAGCTGTCTTGAGCATATTGATTAACTCAGGAATGGATACTTGGATCTTGTTCATGTTGAAGTTAAGCACGAAAGGTGCATAACTTGGAGCCAACGAGTACAAGATTAAATCTATGTATAGATCATTATCCATAACATAGCCAAGTCTACTCAAATGCTCAATATACCCATACATCTTCAATGCATGAGCAGTAGCTGAAATGCCTTCCACCTTTTTGCAGCTAAATAGAGCTCAAGCAATATCATATTGCTCAGTTCTTGCCTGAGAAGAATAAAGCTCCTCTAGATGCAAAATGATGGTTCTAGCATCCATCATCTCATGTTGCTTCTGAAGCTCCGAGGACATACCCAGCATCAGACATGCTGCTGCTTCACTATCCTCCATGTATTTTTGATAAATGCCTTTGATCTCATCAATGGCATCATCTGATGGAAGTGGTGGTGGATCTTTATCCAAGAAATAGTGGATCTTTTCAGCTCTGAGAACAATTCTCACTTGCCTGATCCAGTCAGAATAGTTGTTGCCAACTAGTTTGTTATCCAAGATTGATCGTATATTAATGATTGATGTGCTCATGATGATGACCTAGATGTGAAAAAGAAAAGATATAAGAGTATGTTTATATATATATATATGTATGCATTAATAAGGTCTTTAATTAATCCATTTACTCCCACTATTTTATTGCGAATTAATAGCCCTCACAATATAATCCGAGAAAACCCGATGATTTTCTTAGTGGGCCAATATCCAATCCTTTATATGTAATTTGACCTTGACTGTGGTCAACAAGCCAAATTCCATACCCTTGAAAGGTAGGTATCTATATACCAATTGTGTCTCTACACAACTATTGGATCATTAGGTTATCAACTCTTGATGTATGCAAATCGTATATGCATTCCCTAATCTTGCCTCTAGAACCATTAGCCTTAACTGTGGTCAACAAGCTAATGGGCTAGCTTAGATGACCCATTTAATTAGATTTGAACATATTCGATATAATGTGAGCTTGACTGTGGTCAACAACCCATACTATAAAGAACTCTGGTTCTCCTCAAATTAATGGAAGGCTTATATACCTTAGTATTTGTTTGAGGGTTTTAGTTAATTAAGTCTCATCATACATGGTTGGCATACATTGGTATGTATCCTATATCTATCACATAAATATAAGCATACAAATATGGTATAGTTATGGACTTCACTACATTGATTTCCCCGAGCCAAGAGGGAAATCAAAAGGTCACACCTAGGTAGTATGCATGATTCAAACAAGAAAAATAATTACATTATCTTCAAGCTTGTTGGATCTCCATCCGGCCCATCTTGCTCATTGAAAATGGTCTCCATCTCAATTTCTAATTCTAATCTAAGTAATCTAATGACATATTACAATTTGAAATGAAATACAAACCAAAAAATAAGTGGCCGGGACATAAAAGTCCTCATTGGGCCAAAACATGCATAATGCTCAATCACATTGGGCTTTGTCCATAACTATCTATCATGCCAATCATACACCCTTATATGCCTTTCTAATGCATAAAGAAATGGATTACTAACTTTGTTTCAACCTTTGAAACAATATTTTGAGTTATTTTAATGATGTGATCAAATTAGAAAACTTTTTCCATTTTGGAAACTTTCATTTTAGGAAACCTTTTTACATGCATGTGTTATTGCCTTAATAATCAATCCAATTGATTATTAATTAAATATAAACTGATTATTTAATTAATTAATCATATTAAATAATTAAAAGAATCAATTTTGGGCTTAAAACCAAGGGTGGGCCGAAACCCACAAAAGTAAACCCTAAATGTGTTCTTTTGGACCATTTGGGCCTTTTTGAATGAGCCAAGCCCACTCCAGCCCTTAAAACCCATTAATAAAATTAATTAATGTTTATAATATTTAATTTAAATTAGCATCTTGGGCCCACCAAGCCATTCACTAATTTAAACCAAGTCCGTAAACATAATTATGCCCATTAAGTGGTTTTAATGAATTAAAATTAATCAAATTAATTTAAGGCCCATTTTAATTAATCCAATTAATTAAAAACACTTATATATATCATATATATCAGAATTAGAAGATTAAAAATCGTTATAAACAAGAACACATCAAGAAGATATGAAGAACACCAATTTATCGAACTTTTCGACTAAACTAGTTTTCATGCAAAACTTGTTCGATTTTAATTTCATTCAATCTTATGGCTTAATATCCCATATTAAACACATAAAATACCATTTAAATGATGTTTTAATGGATCTATAAGAAATTAAATAAGAACATCCCCTTAAATCACCTAGGGTTTCACGCCAAACCCTAATCACAATCCTTCAAAAGTTTCGTTTTTGTTTCCACCAAATTTATTTGACCACACATACAACCAGAAATTAATATTTCTCATTCATGAACAATCAAATCTAATATTTTAAAGTTCATGAAATAAATAACTCAAAACAAAACAAAACTTATTCCGCTGAAAAAAAAAATATAGAATTGTATATCCATGGCAAAACCTGGCTCTGATACCATGCTGGATTTTAACGGTTGCATACATCACATACATGAGCGGAATTTTAAAATTTTTAACCATTAGATTTGATCTTGCCATGAATACACAATATAACTATATGAGAATAAGAAAAATCACCTTTAATTTTTGTTAAACAAATTATTTTACTTCACACTGGGTTGTCGCAAACCACAGTGTCCAAAATCGAACACCTCCAATGAGTAATCCACACTAGAGAGGGATAAATTGAACCAAAAAATTGGTGTTTAACTAGGGCTGGCCGAAATTCCAAGAAGCTAGCTTGGAGTTGGCGCAAAAAGGAGAGAGATATTAGAGAAAAAGACTTTCTTTTTGTTTTAATCACTTAACCCTAATTTCTCATTAGTTGGCCTTTTATAGTTAGGTTAAAATTCCAACTCCTTAATGAGATTGGGCTCTTTAAAATTGCTGGAGAATTATTAATTGGGCCTCTGGAATTAATTATAATCATTTGTGTTTAATTAAATTCAATTTAAATATTTTCATAAAAGACTATGCAGAAAACCCACAAACTAGGCCCTCTGTGCAACTAATTGGATTTAAATACCCAAATGGATTCCAAATTCAACCAAATTAATTATGTCAGTTCCATAACACTTATGTAACATATATAAATTCATTTGGTGTATGAAATAGGCCTTTAAGTCCTTTTGTTCTGGACTTGGCGTGTGGCCCTTACAGAAGGGCTTTCGCCAATTGCTTCATTCCTCTGGCCCTTAATAATTCTTCCAATGGACTTATTAATTATTATACCAGTCCTATAACACTTATAGTAGTACTATAACACTTATAAGACAATAATAATTAATCATGAAATACATTATTTCAATTAGGTCCAATTTACAAAACATTTCTCAAAAGTTCCGCGGACAATTTTATTTGATCATAATTAATCAAATTCTTTAATTAATTATTATCATATTCACTTCTCTACCTTCATAATAATATCAAATATTATTATCCTTGTCATTTTACCATTTTACCCTTTTCTCTATATGTGTGACCTATTGGGTTCTTGTCCATATTGGCAGTATAATATGTAATTGTGAGTTCTATTCAAAACTCACATGATTTAAACTCCTTTAAATCATTTTATCAATCTCTATTGATATTTGATACATCATTATACATGTCATGATTGGCCTCTAGCTAGGCATCATGACTACCCAAATGTCAGGAAAATCATGTGGTTTGACTGTACCCTTCCATAGAAACAGTTACCGTGCAATTACTCCTTTCACCACTCTTGTCTCAATTAGATTCTGAGTATGGATTTCTTTAAACACATATAAATCTAATTATGTATGTTCTATTAATTTAACCATTGTTCCCAAAATGCCCTCCATGGATCTCTATCCATCTTTGCAGTTTACTCTGGCCAGAGATTCTTTGAACAAGGTATTTATAGAATCATGTGAGATAACTTCCCTTATTAAATTTGGGATGGTGAATCCTTTGTCAATCACTCAACTATCTTCAAGTAGGTCATGATATACCTAATCTCCTAACTATGTTCACACCCAGTTGGAAGTAATCAGTTATGGAGTCAAAGTATACCACTTGCTACTTAAGATAACTTTGGTGATCTCAAGTCTAAGGATACTTGCACAACTGCTATGAAGAGATTCCTCACTGACATAGATTTAATATCCATGTGAGGATTCTCTTTGCAGGTCTCCAATGAACTTGTTCTTCTAACAAGCATCCACATGTTAGCTTTGATTATCTTTCATAATCACATTTATGAGAACCACTGCTTGAACCATTCAAGAAGCATAACATGTGCTAGTCTGTTCGAATTAACAATGTCATATCTTGTTAATTCTATGACTAGGGATATTTAGATATTAACACATTTGCATGCAATAGACATCTCACATCATGAACACCTTCATGATTGCCTTTGTACTGTGTTTATAATATCTAGGACTTCATTTATTAATTTAAGATTTACAAACTCATGTATTTAAATATAGCATTAATAAATGAATGATGCCTTTTATTAAGAATATAAATTTCATACATATGAAAAACATCCCTATTACATGGGCTCTAGGGCATACTCTCTAACAGAAAGCTATCAATCCAAGTTACTGCACTTATTAAATTCCTATAGAGGATGAATGCAAATTAGTAGCTCAACACCAAAGATGGCTCAATCCAACTATGTAAGAAGTTGTCAAGAAATAGGTACATAAATTGCTCAATTAAGGTATAATCTACCCAATCTATGATAACATGTGGGATGGCCCCATGCAATGTGTCCCTAAGAGGGGGGAATGATAGTGGTTAGGAGTGAATTTGATGAACTTATTCCAACTTGGACAGTTATGGGTTGGAGAGTATGCATAGATTATAAGAGACCGATTATGCAACTAGGAAATATCATTTCTCATTACCATTTATTGACCAGATGTTAGAGAAGTTAGCAGGGAATAGGTTTTATTATTTCTTACATGGGTATTCGAGATATTTTTAAATTCTTATAGCCATTAAAGACCAATAGAAAATTACCTTTACCTACCTTTATAGCACTTTTGCATATAGGAGAATGCCTTTTGGATTATGTTATGTGCCTAATACATTTCAGTAGTGCATGATGGCAATTTTCCATGACTTTATAAAAAATTTTACAGATGTGTTCATGGACGACTTCACCATTTTGTTAAAGAGTATACCTTAAAGCCCATGTAAAAGGGATGTATTTCATAAGTATGAACTCATATTCTTAATAAAAGGCATCATTTATTTATTAATGTTATATTTAAATACATGAGTTTGTAAATCTTAAATTAATAAATGAAGTCCTAGATATTATAAACACAATGCAAAGGCAATCATGAAAGTGTTCATGGTATGAGATGTCTATTGCATGCAAATGTGTTAATATCTAAATATCCCTAGTCATAGAATTAAAAAGATAGGACATTGTTAATTCGGACATACTAGCACATGTTATGCTTCATGAATTGTTCAAGCAATGGTTCTCAAAACTATTATTATAAAAGATGATCAAAGCTAACTTGTGGATGCTTGTTAGAAGAACAAGTTCATTGGAGACCTGCAAAGAGAATTCTCACATGGATATTAAATCTATGCCAGTCAAAAATCTCTTCATAGCGATTGTGCAAGTATCCTTAGACTTGAGATCACCAAAGTTATCTTAAATAACAAGTGGTATACTTTCACTCCATAACTGATTACTTCCAACTGGGGGTGAGCATAGTTAGGAGGTTGGGTATATCAGGACCTACTTGAAGATAGTTGAGTGATTGATAAAGGATTCACCATCCCAAATTTATTAAGGGAAGTTATCTCGTATGATTTTATAATTGCCTTGTTTAGAGAATCTCTGGCCAGAGTAATATGCCGAGATGGATAGGGATCCATGAAGGGCATTTTGGGAACAATGGTTAAATTAATAGAACATACATAATTAGATTTATATGAGTTGACAGAAATCCTTACTTAGAATCTAATTGAGAAATGAGTGGTGAAAGGAGTAATTGCACGGTAACTATTTATATGGAAGGGTATAGTCAAATTACATGACTTTCCTAACATTTGGGTAGTCATGATGCCTAGCTAGAGGCCGCTCATGATTTATATAATAGTTTATCATAAAGATCAATAGGGATTGATAAAATTATTTTAAGGAGTTTAAATCATGTGAGTTTTGAATTGAACTCATAATTATATATTATATTGTCAATATGGACAGGAACCTAATTGGTCACACACATATAGAGTAAAGGATAAAATGGTAAAATGATAAGAATAATAATATTTGTTATTATTATGGGATAAGAGATATGAATAAGAGAATAATTAATTAAAGAGTTTAGTTAATTATTATCAAGTAAAATTATTCCTAGAAATTTTTAGAAATATTATGTAAAATGGACCTAATTGAAATATTATATTTCATAATTAATTATTATTGGACTATAAGTGTTATAGGGCTCATATAATAATTAATAGATCCATTGGAGAAATAAAGGAGGCCTAAATAATTGGTTTTGGCGTATAAACCATCTAGAGGAAGGGTTACACACCAAATCCTGATAGAATGCCTTAGAGGCCTAATATTTGGACTAGAATAAATTAAATATATTTCATAAGTGTTATGGAACCTACATATTTAATTTGGATGGATTTTGAATTCATTTGGGTGATTAAATCCAAGTGTATGCATAAAGGGCCTAGTTTGTGGGTTTTATGCATTGTCTTTTGCAAAAGGACTTAAATTAGATTTAATTGAGCCCAAATAAATTATTAATAATTCTAGAAGCCCATTTAATATTTCTCCAAAAATTTTTAAGAGCCCAATCCCATTATGAAGTTGAATTTTTAACCTAACTATAAAAATCCAAGTGATAGGAATTTTAGGGTTAAGTGAACAATTAAGAAAAAAGAAATTCTCTCTCTCAAAAAACCCTAGCCGCCACCCTCATTCCTTTTTAGCATCAAGGAATTTCGGCTAGCCTTGTATTCCTCCATTCTTGGACCATTTATTCCTTCTCTAGTCTGGAGCTATAGGTCAGATATTAAGATGAATTTTGATTCTCTGGAAAATAGACACATAGGGGGATAATATTGTAGAAGATCATTTTGCCTAAAAATGACATCTTCCATTTCAAATGTGGCTGACAAATCGAGTCCAGAATGCTGCCTTGTGCAGATTTTTGTGATACTTTATTCTATGACTTTTTAATTAATTGAGATAAATAGTTGTTTATGTGATAGTAAAATAAATTGGATAGGGCATATAATATGACTATCAATGAAGGATTTATATGCATACATATACATTCATATGTGTACATAAATAAAGATTAGTGATGAAAATAT
Organism: Excoecaria agallocha; assembly: GCA_037975025.1. Taxonomy (NCBI): domain Eukaryota; kingdom Viridiplantae; phylum Streptophyta; class Magnoliopsida; order Malpighiales; family Euphorbiaceae; genus Excoecaria; species Excoecaria agallocha. The sequence goes on from CM075806.1 coordinate 31,076,849, forward strand.
CTAACCTATACATGTAATTAGATTTGTACATGATTGTCATATGCCAAATTTATGTATACATATGTAATCCTATGACATGAAAGTGCATATTTTGACATGTACCTATGATATGAAATAGGGAATATAATAGTATGACCATGTCATGTGTATATGCCCATATGGGAACATGTCGATATTTTGTATAGCACATGATTTGAATAATGATAAAGGTATATATATTGATAAACATGCTTATAAGAATAAGCCGACTATATGCGAATGTACCTACAGGTATGCACAATTATGATTATGTATATGAGTGTATGAGCATGTAATTGCCCTATGAGATAGAAAATGTTTTAGCATGACTATGAACATGTGAGATGCTTAATGAGAACATGATTAAGTATATAATGTGATTATTATATGTCATGCCTATATGTCATGATGCAAATTTTATAGTCACACAGATTGAATGAGCTAGATGTATAACTTGGCATATGAAATGTGCATATATCTGTCCATGCATAGTTTTACAAGACTCTGTATATGTACAAATAGTATACTATGAATACAGTCTTAATATGTGAATTGAACATGACTATAGTTTTGCCTGCAATAGAGATTCAAATGTGGATAGATAGGCGCCTATAGGGAAAATTGCAGCTGCCATAGTTTGGCCCAATTGGGTCTAAAGTATGTTTGATCCCATTTGGATCATGAACAGGCCCATTTGGATTGTTAGGCGACCCCGTTTGGGTCTGCTTAACCAGTCTAAAGTATAATTTGGCCCCATTTTGGTCTATAGATCCGATATCTTTGGATATCCCTCATTTTGATACTGAAGTGTATCGGTAGTTCCCGTTATCCACTGATAAAACTAAGGCAGGCTAAACTTTATTTATAATAATGATCATAATTAATCAGTTAAAGTTTATCTTACTAAAGATCGTTATTGTGTATCATATTGTTGGTTTGTCCATAGAAATTTGTGCTTAATTTGAATATGTTCACATGGAAAATTGTCATCTATATGAATTATGAAAATGGAAATATTTGATACTCTCTTGGGTATAATGTTTATGTATATGAGGATATGCTTTAAGCTTTAAGGTATTTGTTGTTATTGACATGTTATGTTGTACATGTTATATATATATATATATATATTGTATGTGTATTTTGATGACCGTTGTGAGTGGTCATCCATCTGTAGACATTCCCCACTAAGTTTTATAGCTTAGCACGGGTTATTTATCCGTGTAGGTTCAGTTATCAAGACTTTTGCTCAGGGATGATCTCTGTATTAGGAAAGGCCAACTACCGACTATTAATCTTGATGTAGGATGTTTTTGTATTCTATTATCATAAGTTTTATATTATGGAAATTTATCTTACAAATATGTATCTAGCCTATGCGAAGTGTTGTAACTCACCAGTAGTAAAGCTAAGAAAGAGTATGTGTGCATGTGATATACATAAAGTAGTTTTCATATAGTACAGTATGCATGATTCTAAGTATGAAATGCAAAATAGGAATAGACTTGTAGCACGTACATAGGTATACGAAATAGTAAGACATGATTAATAGTATTTAATTTATGAGTTAAATAGGGTATCTGTATAGGGGGTGCTACAATAATATTGGGAGATTATTATAAATATTGTTTATAATGATTGGTTTATTTGCTTTAGGATGTGTATATATGTGTTTTCATCTTGACGACCTTTAAAAGGGGTCGTCCATATATTTTATGTTCCCCACTAAGCTTTATAGCTTAGCATGGGTGCTTCATCCGTGTAGGTTGCAAGTATGGATTTTTTCCTGGGATGATATCTATAGCAGGATGGCCAACAGAAGAGAGAGATTGAAAGTGTAGTCTACTATTAAGTGCATTTTGTTTACGAGATTCTTATTTACTTTAACAAGGATGTGATGTATAGATGATTCATAGATGTAAATATTGTATTGCTTAATGATACTCTTAAGTATGCAGTAAAGTGTTAATAGTGTAGTTTATATGTTGGATTTATGTTTTGAAGTTTAAGAAAAAAACAATAAATATATATAGTTCGAGCATAATAACCTGGCTAGCATGCTTAATGATATAGGATATAGTGTTTACAGCTATGTATAGGATAAGGGTACTATAAAATGAGTTGGAATAACTCAGATTCTGGGCCTACGAACATGCCAAGAATTATAAGGACAACATGAAGAAGTGGCATGATCACAAAGTAACCAAGAAGAAATTTATACCTAGGATAAAGGTGCTTCTTTATAATAGCAGATTGAGGTTATTCTCGAGAAAATTGAAATTGACGTGGAAAGTCCCATATGTAGTTGTGGTAGGGGATAAATTTGGGTTGGTGACACTTAAACACCCGTGGGATAAGTAGGAGTTCAAGGTGAATGGACATCGCATGAAGCCCTATTTTTAGTCAATATTTGATGGTGCTTTAGTGATCGTCACTCTCATAGACCCTTGACAGCACTTAAAAGTCTAGCTGCGGAGTTGGTAAATGCAGAACTTTTTCTAACCTATCTTTGTAAAAATGTTTTGTATTATTTTACTTCTTAGTAGATGTGTTTAGGGACATGGTTCAAGGAAATGTGAGTTTCAAGTCACAATTTTTGTGTTTTTTTTTTGTTTAGTAGCGTAGGAAGCTTAGTTTAATGGTTATGAGAAGTGAGAGGAAAATAAAATTTTTGGTGAATTTTACAGGATCATGGTTACTAGGTTTTGTCTGGTAACCATGACATAGGTCAATTTTTTATTATGGATCCCAGTGCATGTTAGGTCATGGTTACTAGGTTTTATTTGGTAATCATGAGCCAATTTCTATTTACTCCAAAAGCGAAATTCACTTTACCTCACGTTTATTAGGATTTTGGTAATGACTGTGACATGGACCCCTTTTCAGTCTAGTAGCAAAATTTGAGGTATCTCAGGATTACAAGGATTATGGTAGTAACTGTGACCCCATATATAAAAAAAAGTTTAAACCTTAATTTTAAAACTTTGTCATTTTAGCTTGTGTCTATTTAAGGAATCTTAGGTTCTACGTTTTAAATTTATTTTCTATCTCTTTCTTTTTCTTTCTTCTTCTCTTTGCCGTCTCTCTCTTTTTCCACCGCTCCTCGCCGCAATCAACAGGTACGAATCTTCTTCTTCTCCACCTTCTTAAATTTCTTTTGTTTTCAATTTTGGTTGCTTTTATTTAGGGTTTGCTATTTGTTTCATCAAATCTTCTAGTTTCACTCTCTATTATTCCATAACATTGATTTTGTGTTATTTATTTGTTTGTCTATGTTAGTTTCTTTTAGTATCTGACCTCTTCAACCAAGCAAGTTCCCATTTCTCCTAAAATTTTATTTGTACTTTTTATAGGGTTTTGGATTCCTTTTCTCTGTCGATAATTGCTTTTGATTTTTTTGTCTATGTGTTGTTCTTTTTATTTTTTTCTTTGATTTCATTTTTCTTACCTTTTGGTTGTTTCAAGTTTACTCATTCATTACTTTTTCTTCTAAAAATTTCTTTCTTTTTTTTATTTCTTTCTCTTTGTTGTTTCCTTTAACAAATGTATATATATTCATGTTTATACATAATTTTATATATATGTTATATCATGTACATCTTGTGAGTAATGCCTTACAACACTTGAAACTTGCTTTAAAGCATGTAAATTTTACACATACGATCTTATATGACATTTAAGTAATTGTACATGAACATATCTCATTGTTCTTAAATGCTTTAGCATAATAATTCATACATATAGTATAAGTAAGTATGTACATGTTATCTCAACTAAATAATAATATAATAGTTCATATATTTGTCATATGAGATGTTTCATTTTACAAAGCAATACTATACCATATTCTTAAATATACACTTTATATGCACATTATTATTTGCATTTACATTGTAATAAACACATATAATGATTACTTGTATGTGTACATACATATATGATTGTATGTATAAATATATATTACATGTATGTAATCATGTGATAGCCATATATTATATGCACATTATTATTCGCATTTACATTGTAATAAACACATATAATGATTACCTATATGTGTACATACATATATGATTGTATGTATAAATATATATTACATGTATGTAATCATGTGATAGCCATATATTATATATGATACATTATAAACTTTCATCTTTTCATTAAAAGATCCACTATAGAGTAACAATATATATATATATATATATCTTAAATCCCATGTATTTTTTTCATCAATACTTAATGTCTTTCTTTATAACTTATTTTATATCTATATTATCATGTTAATCACATGCTTATTGTAACAATTTACCTTTATTTTATGTTCAAAATACTCTATATACATTCCCAGATCATTTTTCATATTTAACACATCATCACATTTTCATATGTCAACATTTTAACACATTATTCTATTTCAATTAAGCATCTATAGTCATAATACTTCATAAATAGGTCATTCTAATAGATAAATTAACTTTAAATTCATTGATTAATATATATATCTAAAGTTTCATCTTATTTACATGTGGTTCTTTAGCATGACGAGTTTTCATTTATCATGCTTAAATATTTCTTAACTTCATAGTATAAGTGCATGTTCAAATAAAAAGTTATGCTATCACTTGAGTATATACATGTAAGCATAATTGCATATGACAGGCCATATATGTATATACATATCATTTCAATCAATCATTTTACATGCTTCTTGTAAATCAATGTGTTTCCATGTAGGCACACATTTAACATTACAACATTTAAACATAAAAAAATAATCATAAACTCAATGTATATTCCTTGTAGATATAACAAAATTTAAACATTAAACATTAAAAATTTTGCCTTTCGAATTCTGCTTAGTGGCAGAATTTCATATCCAACTTTTATGCCATTTTTGACCTGGAAAACATCATTTTTAGTGAATGTGTCCTTTTACAAACTCATTCCCCTATGTTTCTAGTTTTTGGAATAGTAAAAATAATTTAATATCGTCATTAGAACACAAGATATTCACATTTAACTGAATACTGTTCCTACTGACCGTGCTTGCAATAGGTCCAGAATCAAGCTAAAATTTGACAAGCTTAAGGATAGAATTAGGCTTTAATTTCTTCATAAAAATTATAATTTTAGAAGTATATTTTTCATAAATTTAACCTCATATCATTTCCTTCACTATACAAGAAAATCCATCATATTTTTTACAAACTATTCCATAACTGAAAATAGCAGTTCACTATAATTTTAAATGAATATTTGGACAACATATAGGCATATTTAACCCCAGGTTCCTTTAAAAAGTTATGGGTATGTTTCTTATGTAAAAGATGAAATTCGAATTAACTCAATTGGAGTTTCCTAAACCAAAGTATGCTTGAATTACAACAACTACTTTATGATGCTTACATGTTTCTCTTTATTAAAGCTTACTAAAATTTATTCTCATTCCATTTGTTAAACCTATCATACAACAATTCATATTTCTACTCTAATCAACCATATGCATGTATGAAAATCCTAATAATCCCATACCTTAGCTAAAACCCTCAATCTCTTCAACCATTGACAACACTTTTGCCTTTAATCTTCTTACCCTTTTCTTCTTCTTTGAAATTATGATTTAAAAATCCTTTGATCACTTACATGCAATTGATTTTTCATTGTAGACCATTTAATAAAGAAAAAAAAGAAGCTTAAAAGAGATAAGATGCCACCCCAAGCGAGGAACACAGCCACTCCTACCTTTTTCCTCTCTTTAATGTGATCTTCCTCTATATAAAGATGAAGATAAAACTTCCCTTGAAGCCCCTCAACAATTTGCATGTAATGAAACTACCATCTTCTAAATAATTTGCTAAAACATTAACCCCACTTTCTTACTTCCTTTGATATTGGCCCTTAGATTATTAATTTCTTTTAATTAGACCCCAAATGAAAATTATTTTATTACATTTGGCCCTATTTTTTAATTATATCAAAATTTACCATTCAACCTTTCAGTTAAACTCCATCTGATTTTACTTACGTTACAATTGTTCCCTAATTGACTTTTCTTATAATATAATTAACCCTTGGAATAAAATTTCATTTCAATTACACTCATAAATAAATAACTAATTTATCCTTCAATATACTAAATTATAATTTCATCTCAATTGTGCACTACTATACAAAAATTTTTAATTAATTCTCTACTTCTTTAACACTTTAGACCATCAATCCATTGGGTCTCAACTTATAATAATTCATCTAACTAAGCTTGATTAAACATTAATGATCATGATTATGCCCTTAAATTCAACTAGGGCCTATTTTGGGTCCTTACACATTCATTTCATTTTTTACTACTTTATCTAGGAAAATGGGTCTAATTTTAAATACTAATGGATGTGGGAATTTCAATCTAATTGTTATTCCAATTAGGTTAAGGATTAGTCTTTAAGTGGGAATAAATATCATATTAAACCCTTTGTATTTGGAATTGATTAAGTTTAGGAAACTTCTTTAGCTTAGCCAAAAATTCATCTTAGGTAGGATTACTTAATTTATTCCATTGCATCAAGAACATTGATTCTTATTAAGGTATTTACGTTGTGGAAAATTTGTTAATGTGTTTAAAATCAATCTAATTATTTGCATTCCCTTTCATATATTGATTGGGGGTTCAATAGGGATGGGAATTTATTTTTGTTTATGTTCATGCCATATTGTGTGTTTAAATGGTTTCACATTATTTCTCCTTAGGGTTTTGTATCACTTGTGCCCCTTAGTTTTTGAAGGATTTGACCTCCAACAACTTTGTGAAATAGTCAATGGCAACTATGATGTACTTAAGGCCATTGGAAGTTGATGGATGAATCTCTCAAATGATGTCTATTCCCTAAGCTAATAAAGACCATGGTGATGATAGATTACATAGCTTTGAATTAGGTTTTTATCTCAAATTAGTGTATTGCTGGCACAGGTGGTATAATTTCATATATTTAGAGCAATTAGCATCCATAGTCAACCCAAAGAATCCTTGTGGGATGATTTTTCTTGCCAATATTAAACTATTCATATGGGCTCCACATACTATCGTGTGAGTTTCTTTTGTGATCTTATTTGCCTTTCTTTTATCCAAGGACCTCAATTTAATGTTATCAAATTATCTCTTCTATAAGATCCCATCTATATTGATAAATTCACTCAAAAACTTTTGAATCATCTTTTGATCTTCCTCAATTGCTTCTTTAAGGAATTTAGAGCTCTCCATGTAGTTCTGGATGTCATAGTACCACAATTTGCTATCGGTTTCCCTCATACTAAAAATCTATTCATTATCCCAGCATGACTTGCTTGAATTTGTGATAACCACTGATTTCATAACCATTCCTTTAGGGCTATCCCATTTGAATACTATGGTCACAAAGGCATTTACCAATTTTTTGTCATCTTGGGTTACATGTTTGAAGGTTAAGCCTCAGACTAACTATTCAAGCCTTTTAGATATTATATATAAGGCACCAGCCTTTACTTTTTGATGGATCATTCTCCTTTTTCCTTGTGAATAACTAAGGTTGAATCTCCAAACATCGCAATGGTTTTTGCTCCTACCGCTATCAATGCTTCAACCTATATATGCAAGGTTTATGCTCAGCTTCATTGTTTATCACTTTAATCCCAACTTCTTAGCCAAGGGGAGCTTTTTGACAATTAGATCTGATAAGGATAACTCCTACTCTAGTTTTTTTGTTATTTTTAGCCTTGCGAAAATACATTTACCAACCTTCGACCATTATGGCAGTGACTATTTCATTCAGGAACACATATTTAACTTAATCCCCTTCCAATGAGTTAATAACGAAAAATTCTATAACTACTCTTTGCTTGATCATTTTTTTTTGTTACATATTCTACTTTGAAATCTTGTAATAGTAGAAGCCAACTTCACATTTTCTACAATAAGGATGGTGTTAACAAATGGTATTTAAAGGGGTTATGCTTGGAAACCTCTCGAATCCTATCAGAATAGAAGTAGTGTCTTAACTTCCTTAAGGCCTGTATCATTACTAAGCAATTCTTTTTGATGTCCATATATTTCATTTTGTATGGCAAGAACTTCTTAGGTAATAAACATTAAATTCTACCCTAGCTTTATTTTTTTAGCTAACATGGCCCGTAGGAAATCCTATTCCACTACTATTTACAAGATTAAAGGCTTTACTGGTCTATTTGGTTGGAGAACTAGAGGATGTAGCAAGTATTCCTTGATAGTATTGAATGTTTTTTAACAATCATCATTCCCCTTGGCTGGCTAGTGTTTTCTCATAAGCTTGAAAATAATCCTATATATAAAGGTTAGCTTTGCCATAAATCAGCTAATGTACTGAATTCACCCTTAGAACTCTTTGGCCTATTTTTCTTTCTTTGGAATTGGCATTTCTTAGATGGCTTTCTCCTTGTTTGGGTTTACATCTATCCCCCTTTAGCTGACAACATGCCCTAATAACTTACCTGAGGTTACACCGAATACACACTTTTATTGGTTAAAGCAGAGGTTATACTAATTAATCCATTGGAAGAACTTTTATAAGGACTCTAAATGTCTGACCCTAGTAAATGACATAATCACCATGTCATCTAAATACACTTTGACCTCCTTGTGAATCAATTCACTAAAGATCTCAATGGCCATTCTCTGATAAGTGGCTCTCGTATTTTTTAACCCAAATGTCATGACCTTGTATGTATAAATCTCCCATTAGGTAATGAAGGTTTTCTTTACCCAATCCACTATCTTGTTTCAAATATAGTTACACCCTGCAAACCCATCGATGAAATTATACATCATGCACTTTGTTGCATTATCAATGAGTAGATCCACCACCACTTCCATTAGATGATACCATTGATGAGATCAAGGGCACTTATCAAAAATACATGGAGGATAGTGAAGTAGCGACATGTCTGATGGTAGGTGTTATGTCCTCAAAGCATCAGAAGCAACATGAGATGATGGATGCTAGAACCATCATTTTGCATCTAGAGGAGCTTTATTCTTCTCAAGCTAAAATTGACCAATATAAGATTGCTTGAGCTCTATTTAATTGCAAAATGGTGGAAGGCATTTCGGCTGCTACTCATGCATTAAAGATGTATAGGTATATTGATAATTTGAATAGACTTGGCTATATAAAAGATAATGATCTATACATAGATTTAATCGTGTACTCGTTGGCTCAAAGTTATGCACCTTTCGTGCTTAACTTCAACATGAACAAGATCCAAGTAACATTTCCTGAGTTAATCAATATGCTCGAAACAACTGATGGATCCTTCAAGAAGGATTCAAAAGTGTCATGGTTGTCACTTTTGCTAAAGGCAAGAAGCAGAATAAGAAGAGGATGATCAAGGCACAGCCAAAGCAAGGTGCGGCTTTTGAGAATAAGGTTGCCAAGAAAGAGAATCCCAAAGGAAATTGCTTTCACTGTGGAAAATAAGGTCATTGGAAGTGTAACTGCAAGGCCTATCTAGATTCTCTCAAGGAGAAGAAGCAAGCTGATGCTTCTACTTCAAGTATTCATAAGATTGAAATAAATGCTTATTCTATTGCTTCAAAAAAATATTGGGTATTAGATATCGGATGTAGATCTCATTTGTGTAATGATCTACAAGGGTTTAAAAGTTGTAGAAGAGTTGGAAAGGCAGAAATGTGTCTACAGTCAGATACTGGACAAAACATCTCTACAACAGTTATGGGGACTTATTATTTGCCTATCCTAAGTTGATTAATACTGGAGTTAAATAATAATTATTATGTTATAGCATTATTTAAAAGTATTATTTCAGTTAGTTGTTTATTGAATGATTATGACATTTCTTTAAAAGACAAATGTTGTTACATTTTTAAGAACAATATATTTTATGCTAAAGCTATCATTGAGAATGGTATATTTGTTCTTGATTTAATTAAAGAAGTGCTTAATGTGGATACCAAGAGAATGAAACAAGATAATCTAAGCACCACATATCTATGCCATTATCGTTTAGGCCATATAAATGAGAAATGCATGAACAAATTACACAAGTCAGGTGATTTGTGATCAATTGATTATAAATTATTTGATACATGTGAATCTTGTTTATTAGGAAAAATGACAAAAGCTCCATTTCTTGGTAAAGAAGAACGAGCTAGAATTATTTTTGACTTAATAGATTCAGATGTATATGGTCCAATGACTACACATGCCAGAGGAGGTTACTCCTACTTGATCACTTTCATAAATGATTACTCAAAGTTTGGATATATCTATCTAATGAAGTGAGTTATGATAGAGACTTGATACATTAGAGGCCACCATCACTGCCATGTAGCAATGACACTAGTGTAGAAGCCAAACAGAGATTTGATGAGTCACTGTAGGTGGTGGATTATTCTCTTACTAGTATGAGGGAGCATATAGGCCTTATTGAGGAAAAGGTCCCTAAGGCTAGGAAGGTTGTGATTATAACTAATAAGTAAGTGAGACCCTACATCAGAAACCTGAGAGATGATCTCAAGTCATATTTGGAGCAACATACTTAATTAGTCTTAGGCTTATGGGAGAGCACTAACCATCAAGTTGAGGTGATCACTTAGATTCTCCAGTGACTAGCTCTTGCGCTACATGGATTCAAGTTTTAGTTTCGACTACCACATGAGCAGCTAGCAGCATTACTACGGTAAACTGTAGCACCACAAAGACCTATTAGACTACAAGCCTTTTGACCACCATCCAGACCAGTATATTGTAGGGGACTACACTCATTCTAGCAGTCATATATTATATTCATGGTGTTTGAAAGTTTTTATATGTTTTTTATGTATATAAAAATAATTGATGTTTTGTGTTGACATTTATATTTAATTTTTTCTTTTAATTATTCTTCCATTTTATCTTTATTTTATTTAACTCGAGATTAAGAAAAATAATGCAACCATAAAAAAGAGGGAGAAATAATAAATAAATGAAAATGACCAAAAAGGATAAAATTAATAAAAGATGAAAAATGATGGAAAGAGGATGAAAGAATAAACAGACCATAACTGACAAAAAATGTAACTCCCTCTCTAATAATCTCTTTCTATTGTCATATTTATGTCATTAATTATGATTGTAACTCACTTATTAATCCTTTATACACATTCTTAATAAACTTATACATATTGATCACCTTGTATTTCTGTTCATAATCTAATGTAAAATTAAAATATAACATATGTTTAATACTTTCCTAACTTAACCTGCAAATGTTAATCTTAATACATTTATAAAATTATAAATACTAAAAAATTTGTATTTTACAAAATTTCCAGTACAAAATAAGAACTTCATATCCTAAAAACCAAAATAAGGACTTTATACTTTTAACCTTTCTCTGACTTATTTGGCCTTCCTACTGTAGATGATTTCCTTCAGAATGAATCTTAGCTTTAAAGCCTACATGGCTAAGTACACATGCTAAGCTCTAGATCTTAATGAGGAATATGAATCATATGGTTGACCTCTTGCTAAAGTTGGCAAAAATAATACATACCCTAAGAGCATGGTATTATACATACAAATTAACAACTAATAAATAATAAAAATAAGTTCATAGCATTTCAAGGTGTTAATCTATCTCATTTAGTTCTTATATTCAAATACCTATTACCAATCAATTACTTATCAATTCCTTTTTCCCATAGAAATATTCATGTAACACATAAGGTCATATACATATATTTGAATTTATTGATTCCTATAATTTATTCTTGTTATTCATAGTGACATGCAAAACTTTAATGTGTGCATGCTAATGCCAACCTAGATTCATAGAAAATCCCATTAATTAATCACAAGAGACTAAATTAATTAACTAGGTCCATATACATATATTATAACTAACAATTACCATGAAATATAATTATTTACATTACTAACCTATGTACCAACTACATTTATTAACAGGCTTAATGTAAGGCCCCTACCATGACCTTAATTTAAATTGCATATTTTTTAATGGGATTTTTATTTGATTAAGATTAAATTAAATGAGAATTTTGTATAATTATGGGTCAAGGGGGTAAATTATCATGTTATTATGTTAATGGCATGAAAACAAAATTTAAAAGTATGGTTAAATAATAATTGAGGGTACAATTGAAGTAAAAAGGTATTAATTTGGGGTAATTTTGTAATTTTGGAAATTTAGGGGTCCAATGTGGATAGAATTATGGTGGAAGTTGGTGTTAAAGCAACCCTAATTACCAGATCCCCTTACATAGGAATTTTTCATAGTTGAATTCAGGAAAAAGTATGTTACTAAGGCATACAAGAAAGAGAAGTTAAAGCAATTTCTCCACTTGAAGCAGAGAGTTATGTCTGTGGCTGAGTATGAGAAAGAATTCAGTCACCTATGCAAATATGTTCCTGATGAGATGTTAACTAATGCTTTTAAATGTAGACAGTTTGAAGATGGGCTAAATGATCGTATAAGAGAGAAGTTAATCTGATCTACATCTTTGCAAGTGGTTAACTTTACTCAACTAGTTACAGCAGCCTTGCGAGTTGAAACGAATGAAATAGTAAAAAGGGAGAGAGAACAGATGAGGAGTGGGTCTAAGGGTGGATCTTTCACTAGAAAGAGAGCTAGAGTAGCTCAAAGAAATCAGCTAGCTGAGTCTAGCTACAGTTCTGCAAAAAGGGACAGGAGATAAGAATCTTCTGCAGTGTCTAAGCAGGGAAAGGAAGCTTCAGGGAAACAGAGTGGGGGGTAACCTCCAGTGTGTCCCCATTATTCTAGGCAACATTAGGGTAGTTGCAAGAAATTGACTGGGGCGTGTTTCAGGTGTGGTGGTACTGATCACTTCTTGGCAAACTGTCCTTCGAAGAGGGAGCAGGGTGATGGGCAGCATGGCAGTAGAGGAACTTTCACTGCACCATCTATGGGTAGAGGCAGAGGAAGAGGATGTGAGGGATCGAGTCATCAGGGATCCTAGTCCAGGAACATTTTTGAATCAGTTAACAGACCCACAACTCCAATTATTCCTATTCGGACTTATGCAATGAAAGCTCGAAAGGATCAGAGTGCTCTAGAAGTCATAGCTGGTATTTTCTCTCTCTTTGATTCTAACATGCATGCACTAATTGATCCTGGTTCCACTTTTTCTTATGTTTGCACTGGGATATGGGTAGAAACAAGTCTTCTGAAATATGATATATATGTAACTAACCCTTTGGGTCACAGTGTTGTTGTTAATAGAGAGTATAAATAGTGTCCTATTGTAATTCAAGGGAAAGAATTCCTTGCTGATCTTATTGAATTGCCTTTTCGGGAGTTTGATATTATACTGGGTATGGATTGGCTATCTAGACATCATACAGTGATTAATTATGAAGCTAAAACTGTAACTCTTATTGGTGCTGATGGTAAAGAAACTATAGTTCAGGGCATTCGATCTAAACCATTAGCTAACATAATAACAGTTATGCAAGCTTAGCGATTTCTTAGAAAAGGGTGTGAAGCTTTCTTAGCACTTGTGCTTGACTTAAGAAAATAGAATGTGAGCCTCCAAGAGATTACAGTGCTGAAAGAATTTCCTGATGTGTTCCCTGAAGACTTACCTAGTCTTCCACCTGAAAGGGATGTTGAGTTGTCAATAGAAATTCTACCTGGTATAGCTCCTATTTCGAAGGCACCATACAGGATGGTTCCTTTTGAATTGAAGGAACTAAAGGTTTAGTTACAGGAGTTGCTTGACAAAGACTTTATTAGGCCTATTGCATCACTTTGGGGTGCACCAGTTTTATTTGTAAAGAAAGAGGATAGGTCTATGAGAATATGCATGGATTATAGACAGTTAAATAGAGTAACAGTGAAAAATAAGTACCCTTTACCAAGAATTGAAGATTTATTTGATCAGTTGAAGGGTAATGGAGTGTTTTCCAAGGTTGATTTGCGATCGGGTTATTCTCAACTTCGGGTTAAGGATGTGGATGTTTCCAAAATAGCCTTTAGAACCTGATATGGGCATTATGAGCTTCTGGTGATGCCATTTAGGTTAACAAATGCACCGACTGCATTTATGGTACTTATGAATAGGGTATTTAGACACTACTTGGATCAATTTTTTGTTGTGTTCATAGATGACATTTTGGTGTATTCGAGAAATGAAGCGGAACATGCTGAGCATTTGAGAATTGTTTTACAAACTCTGAGGGAGAATAAGTTATATGCTAAGCTGAGTAAATGTGATTTTTGGCTTAAGGAAATTTCTTTCCTTGGTCATGTAGCATCTTTTGAAGGCATTAGAGTGGATCTAACTAAAATAGGGGCTATAGTGAATTGGAAGCCGCCTTGAAATGTGACAGAAGTGAGAAGTTTTCTAGGCTTAGTGGGATATCGCTGTCATTTTGTGAAGGCTTTTTAGTTATAGCTGCACCACTCACTAAACTGTTGAGAAAGGGTATAAAGTTTAAGTGGACTGATCGGTGTCAGGCAAGTTTTGATCAGTTGAAGAAATTATTGACAGAGGCTTTAGTTTTGACACAACCAGTTACAAGAAAGGAGTATGCTATGTATATTGATGCTTTTAGAGTTGGCTTGGGTTGTGTGTTAATGCAAGATGGTAAAGTAATTGCCTATGCATCTAGACAGTTGAAGCCATATGAGCAAAACTATCCAACCTATGACCTAGAATTAGCAGCAGTAGTGTTTGCCTTAAAAATTTGACGACATTATTTGTATTAGGAAAGGTGCAGAATCTATACAGATCACAAGAGTCTCAAATATTTGCTCACTCAAAAGGAACTTAACTTGAGGCAGCGAAGATGGTTAGAACTATTTAAAGATTATGATTGCATGGTGGATTACCATTCAGAAAGCTAATGTTGTAGCTGATGCCTTGAGCCGTAAGATGATAGCTGCTATGATTGCACATCACTGTAGGTGGAAACTTGCATATGATGGTGCTTTAATAGCACAGTTGAAGGCTAGACCTTGTTTGAGGCCAACAGTGGTCGATGCTCGGAAACATGATGAAAGGTTGCAACAAATTTTGAAGTTTTCACATGAAGGGACCCAGTCTGAGTATTCAGTGAAAGAGGATGGGGGTGTGTATTATCATAATAGATTGTATGTTCCAGATGACAAGGAATTAAAAAGAACAGTATTGAATGAGGCTCACAATACAATATTTACTATGCACCCTGGTGGAAATAAGATGTACTAGGATTTGAAACAATGTTATTGGTTGCCTGGTATGAAGAAAGATGTGGTAGCATATGTCTCCAAATCTTTGACTTGTCAGCAGGTGAAAGCAGAGCACTAGTTACCCTCTGGTTTGTTGAACCCTATCCCAATTCCACGGTGGAAATGGGAGGATATTACTATGGATTTTGTAATAGGATTGCCCCTTACACAGAAAAAGCATGATGCAATTTGGGTTATAGTTGATAAGCTGACTAAATCAGCTCATTTCATACTAGTTTAGATGGATTACTCTATGGATAAATTGGCAAAACTTTATGTAAATGAGATCGTTAGACTACATGGCATTCCGATGTCAATAATTTCTTATCGAGATTTGAGATTCACATCGAGATTCTGGCAAAGTTTGCAAGAAGCACTGGGAACTCAGCTTTGTTACAATACAACATTCCACCCTCAAATGGATGGGCAATCTGAACGGGTTATCCAAATTCTAGAGGATACGATGAGAGGATGTGTTTTTTATTTTGCAGGAAGTTGGCATAGATATTTAGCTTTAATGGAGTTTTCCTATAGTAACAGTTATCAAAGAAGCATCGAGATGGCACCATATGAGGCATTGTATGGCCAAAAATGTAGAACTCCCGTTTACTGGACTGAATTGGCGAAGCGCAAAATTATTGGTCCAGATATTGTTAAGGATATAGAAGAAAAGGTACAAATTATCAAGAAAAGATTGAAGGAAGCTAGTGATAGACAGAAGTCGTATGCTAATTTAAAATAAAAGATATTGAATATCAAGTGGGTGACAAAGTGTTTTTGAAAGTGTCCCCTTGGAGAAAAGTATTGAGATTTAGGAAAAAGCGTAAATTGAGCCCGAGTTATATTGGCCCATGTGAGATTCTTTAAAGAGTTGGGCTAGTGGCATATAGGTTGGCTCTCCCTATGGAATTAGCCAAACTTCAAGATGTATTTCATGTTTCTATGCTTCAAAGATAACGTTAAGATGAATCTCATGTAATACCGGTTCAAGATGTGCAAGTACAACCATATTTTACTTATGATGAAGAGCCTATAGCAATTTTGGCTAAAGAAGTTAGACAGCTAAGGAATAAACAAATTCCACTAGTTAAAGTGCTCTGGCAACATCATGATTTACAAGAAGTTACTTGGGAGCCAAAAATAGCTATGAAGGAACAACATCCTCACTTGTTCAAAACAGGTATGAATTTCGAGGCCAAAATTCTTTAAGGGGGAGAGAATTGTAAGGCCCCTAACATGACCCTAATTTAAATTGCATATTTTGAATGGGATTTTTATTTGATTAAAATTAAATGAGAATTTTGTATAATTATGGGTCAAGGGGGTAAATTATCATGTTATTATGTTAATGGCATGAAAATAAAATTTAAGAGTATGGTTAAATATTAATTGAGGGTACAATTGAAGTAAAAAGGTATTAATTTAGGGTAATTTTGTAATTTTGAAAATTTAGGGCTCCAATATGGATAGAAGCATATATTAAGAGGTCAATTTAAAAGGTGGAATTAATTAATAGGTCAATGTATGAAAAGAATTAAAAGGAGGGGTTTAAGATTAACATACAAAGAATAAATAGGTAAGTGTGAGACATGCAATTTTTAGGGGGACCAAAAGAGAACTTTTTCACCCCTTTATAAAGACTTAACTCTTGCATGTGGGAGAGATAAATGCATTGGTTGGATGGAGAGGAGACTGGGATGGCAATAGGGAGGAGAAAATTACAGATTTTTGCTTCTTCTCTCATCTCTCAATTCTCTCTTCCTAATCCTTGCATGCATGAGATTTAATCAAGAAGTATAGGTGCAACAAATTAAAGGTATTTAGTCATTTGAATTTCTTCTTCTTCTTCTTTTACTCATTTTGGTGGAGGTAATTGATGAATAAGGTGTTGGAAATTTTTTAATTGAATGATGATGATGTTTGTGAAGGAGAAGAGGAGGGTAGAAAGAGTAACGGAAAGGAAATTGCAAGGGGTCTAAGACATAGGGATTTCGGCCAAGGTATGGGAATTTAGGGATGTTCATGTGCATGTAATTTTCTGCTAGACATGATGAGTTGGACTTGAGTTTTGAATGATTTGTTGAGCATGAGAGATAAAGTTGCATTTGAAACCTTGATAAGGTTTCTTTGACCTAGTAATGGAAATTCTGTTGTAAATTGAGTTAGAGACCTCAAAATGAACCAATTAAAAATTATAAAGTTAAATGAGACATAAAACTACAAAATGGTAAAGGAACCAGGCTTTGATTCTGCCTCTAACTAATTTTTATAATTTATTGAAAAATCAGGTGAACTGTTAATGTAGATTCTGGAACAGCTTGTAATTAAATTGAGATAACTTTGTGTAAACTGATCAGAATGATGAAAAGTTAATTTATATGGAAAATATACTTCTATATATACAATTATTAAGAAGAAATCTAAGCTTAAATCTTCCTTTAAGTACACGGAATTTATGGTTGAATCCGACTAGTCCCTTGGACTACTCATAGAAACAGAATTTACAATAATGGGTATACCTTTTTGTAAAGATGTTGAAATGCTACAAAGTAAAATTCTAGTAAATCTATAGACATTAAAGTATAACTTTTATGAAGAAATTTTGGTCTAAATCCCTCTCAATTTTATGTTATGAATTTTTCTAAGTGACAGGCCACACTATTTTGGTTCTATGAACAGCCTATGGTGTTTTTCAAATAACTTGAGCTATCGGTCAGCTATTAAGATGAATTTTGACGATCTGGAAACTAGACACATGGGGGTATAAAATTGTAGAAGATCATTTTGCCTAAAAATGACATCTTCAATTTCAAATGTTGCTCACAAGTCGAGTCCACAATGCTGCCCTGTGCAGATTTTTGCTATACTTTATCTTATGACTTTTAATTAATTGAGATAAAAAGTTGTTTATGTGATTGCAAAATAAATTGGTTAGGGCATGTAATATGACTATCAATAAGGGATCACATGCATACATATATATTTATATGTGTACATAGATAAAGATTAGTGATGAAAATATCTAACCTATATATATGTAAATGGATTTGTACTTGATTGTCATATGCAAAATTTATGTATACATAAGTATCCCTATGATGAGAAAGTACATATTTTGACATGTACCTATGCTATGAAATAGGGAATATAATAGTATGACCATGACATATGTATATGCCCATATGAAAACATATTGATATATGTACAGCACATCATTTGAATAATGATAAAGGTATACATATTGATAAACATGCTTATAAGAATAAGCCTACTATATGCGGATGTACCTATAGGTATGTACATTTATGATTATGTATATGAGTGTATGTGCATGTAATTGCCCTATGAGATAGAAAATGCTTTAGCGTGACTATGAACATGTGAGATGCTTAACGAGAACATGTTCAAGTATATGATGTGATGATTATATGTCATGCCTATATGTCATGATGCAAATTTTATAGTCACACGGATTGGATGAGCTACATGCATAACTTGTTATATGAAATGTGCATATATATGTCTATGCACAAGATAACTTATAGTTTTACAAGACTTTGTATATGTGCAAATAGTATACTATGAATACAGTTTTGATATGTGAATTGAACATGAATATAGTTCTGCCTACAATAGAGTTCAGATGTGGATATACATGTGCCTATAGGGAAAATTGCAGCTACCATAGTTTGGCCCAATTGGGTCTAAAGTATGTTTGATCCTGCTTGGATCATGAACAACCCCATTTGGGTTGTTAGGCTACCCCGTTTGGGTCTTCTTGACCGGTCCAAATTATAGTTTGGCCCCGTTTGGGTCTATAAATCCGATGTCTTTGGATATCCCTCATTTTGATACCGAAGTGTATCGATAGTTCCCATTATCCACTGATAAAACTAAGGCAAGCTAAACTTTATTTATAGTAATGATCATAATTAATCAGTTAAAGTTTATCTTACTAACGATCGTTATTGTAGATCATATTGTTGGTTTATCAATAGAAATTTGTGCTTCATTTTAATATGTTAACATGGAAAACTGCCATCTATATGAATTATGAATATGGGAACATCTGTTACTCTCTTGGGTATAATATTTATGTACATGAGGAGATGCTTTAAGTTTTAAAGTATTTCTTATTACTGACATGTTATGCAGTACATGTTATATATATATATACATATTGTATGTGTATTTTGATGACCGTTGTGAGTGGTCATCCATCTGTGGATATTGCCCACTAAGCTTTATAGCTTAGCATGGGTTATTTATCCATGTAGGTTCAGTTATCAAGACTTTTGCTGAGGGACGATCTCTGCATCAGGAAGTGCCAACTACGGACTACTAATCTTGATGTAGGATGTTTTTGTATTACTATTATCATAAGTTTTGTATTATGGCAAGTTATCTTACAAATATGTATCTAGCCTATGCAAAGTTGTAAAACCCTTATCGGCTACATAGTTGTAAACACTATATCCTGTATCATTAAGCAAGCTTGCTAGGTTTAATGTTTGAAATATATATTTTCTTTTTTTCAAACTTCAAACATAAATCCGACATATAAACTATACTGTTAACACTTTACTGTATACTTAAGAGTATTTTTATACAATACAATATTTACATCTATTAATCATCTGTCCATCACATCCTTGTCAAAGTAAATAAAAATCTTGTAATCAAAATGCATTCAACAGTAGACTATACTTTCAATCTCTCTCTTGTGTTGGCCATCCTGCTGTAGATATCATCCAAGGGAAAAATCCTTACTTGCAACCTACAAGGATGAAACACCCATGGTAAGCTATAAAGCTTAGTGGGGAACAAAAACATGTGGATGACTGCTTTTAAAGGTCATCAAGATGAAAACCCATATATACACATCTTAAAGCAAATAAACCAATCATTATAAACAATATTCACTATAATCTCCCAATGCTATATTCTCTTATGCTATTCTTATAACCAATAACAACACCTATTGATATTTCATTTTCTTATCAATTTCATACCTTTATCAATATTTATTCAATACATGAATCCTATACATCAAGCTTGCTTTCTGGATTTCTATATGTTACTCTTGACCAATTACTTTGAATTATTATTTGTCAAACATTGATGACTGTATTATTCATATATCAATATCAATTGCCAAACATTTATTAACTAAGTCATATTTCTATAAATTATTTACAAATATTTATATATATATATATATATATATATATATATATATATATATATATATATATATATATATATATATATATATATATATATATATACTTTATCTATACTTTATGAGTTCCCACAATTTGATCTTAGTGATCACTTTGATATACTTAACTATCTTAGAAACATGGTACTGTATTCAAATAACTTCTATTCCCTATACATATGTATAATATTTTCCATGTATGAGATGCATTCTCATTCATTTGAATACTTACTATTCATATTAAACTATTATATCTTTACCTTGTATCTTTTTCAAATTTTAAAGCATTTCGATATTAACATTACTTCATCAGTAATCACGCTCAGCACACTTTATAAATATACATTTATTTAACATGTAATCAATGGATTAGAAAATCTTGAAAAATCTATCAACCTCACGTAGTGAACAATACAAACATTTAAAAAACTTAACAGTTAACTTAGCATGCTGGTATTGTATATTGACTGAGAATTCTTCACGTATTTAACTCATTTAAGCAATTTTGAACATTTGGAACCAACTATAAATAGCATACATATCATGTGTTACTTGGTAACCCCTATTTATTTAAACTTATGAAATAATACAAGCAAATCATGTTAGACATGTAATCAAACAATATCCTTAAATTTTATATGATGCTTGCTTAATATTTTATACTTTAATGTATGTACTGTACTTATAGTTTAGCCTGCGTTAGTTCTATCAGTGGATAACGAGAACTATTGATACACTTCGGTATCAAAATGGGGGACATCCAAAGATATCAGATATATAGACCCAAACGGGGCCAAATTATACTTTAGATCGGTCAAGCATACCCAAACAGGGTCACCTAACAACCCAAACAGGGCTGTTCAGGATCTAAACGGAATCAAACATACTTTAGACCCAATTGGGCCAAACTATGGCAGCTGCAATTTTCCCTATAGGCAACTATCTATCCACAATTGAACTCTAGTAGCAGGCAAATATAATCTCTCACTTTATCTTTCTTTAGTTTACTTTTACTCTATTCAATTATATTCGTATATGCAAATGTATACCCTTGTGTAACTATGAATAAAATAATCATATACATGTTCATGTATGGCTATAGAGCAATGTTATTCTTTACTTTGCTCTATTCATCATATACATATAGGTATCTATATATATATTCCTTTATAACTATAAGCAAGATATCATATACATGTATATGCGTAACTTTATGTAAAGCTTTGAACATGCTCACTATTGGGTATTACTATTCTGTGCTTGTAATCTTATTCAATCATGTAACTATTTCGTATAACAAGATTGTATCTATATTATATTGTTTGCACCTATGCATAATCATGTACAAATATATATCTTCTCTAGTGCATAAACGTATATGCATAATTTATAAATAATTTATACAATTTGCTCATGTAACAATCACATGACAAGATACTCCTTCTTTAATGCATACACTTGTATAAATAGTCACATATAACATTGCCATTATATACTTTAAAAAGATTTCTATAATTGAGTCTATTGCTCTGTAGATTTGTATTTTAGCATGCTAACATGTGACATCACAAATGGTTAGTCATGTCATTTCAATTAAGCAAAGACATATTCATGCATTTCACTTAAAACATATTCTCTAAATCATTACTCTAAACATCTTTCGAACCCAATCATGTAAGATCATACTATATATATATGTTTATATATACACATATATTCTACAAATCATATTACTTCTTTATATAAGTAAATTTAACATTTCAAACTATAAGTATCATAGTAATCTTCAAGAGATCAATAAAAATCATGTATAATCATTTAGACATTTACATATATATATATACATTTATGTACATTACATTAATGTAATCATATGATAGTCGTACATTAAAAACCTTCATTTATCATATTTAAACATTTCTTAACTTCATAGTATACATGCATGAATCAAATAAACATTTACTCCATCATTAAAAATATGTACATGAAAGCATAATTGCACATAACAACCATGTACACAAGTTTGATCAGATTTAAATATTTGATATCTTTATCATATATCTTTACCTATGTACATATATGAATATATATATATATATATATATATATATATATAGACCTTTGTTAATAATCATATCACATGCCATATCCAATTCATTTTCTATTCATATAGACACATATTTAACTTAACTATATAAGAAAAACCATAATGTAAGACACATTAAAATTCTGCACAGGGCAGCATTCTGGACCCAACTTGTGAGGCACATATGATTTGGAAAACGTAATTTATAGGCCAAATGAGCTTCTAAAATCTTATTCCTCTATGTGTCTAGTTTCCAAATTATGAAAACTCACATTACTATCTTATCTATAGCTTGAGATATTTAAGAAAAACAATAGGCTATTCATAGAACCGAAACAGTGTGTGCTATCACTTAGAAAAATTTATAACATAAAATTAATAGGGATTTAGACCAACATTTCTTCATAAAATTTACACTTTCATGCCTATAGTTTAACCATAAATTTACTTTATAGCATTTTAATATCTCTACCAAAAGTTATGCCCAAATTACTAAGGTTTGTTCTCTAACAGTACATTCAGTCCCTATGAATTTTCAAGTCAATATTTGACATGCTTGTATACACTTTTAGGTCACACTTCCTTCATATCAATTGTTCCGTTTGGAGTCTATTTTGTATATATATTAAATTTACATAATTCTGATCATTGTACACAAAGCTATCACCATTTAATCACAAGCTATTCCAGAGCCTATTTTTACAGTTCACATGATTTTTCTTTAAATCATAGAAAATGGTTAGCGGCAGAATCAAGGCCTGGTCCCTTCTACAATTCTGTAGGTTTATGTCTTATTTAACTATAGAATTTTTAATTGATTCATTTTGAGGTCTCTAACTCAAATTATATACTTTCATTTATGTACATTTCTATGCCATACTATAGATTAATTTATTAAGTTAATTAAATCTAAAAACCCTTAGTTCCTACTTTATAGATATTATAATTATCCATTAACATGCTCATCCTATTAATATTGTTGATTGATAACTTGTTAATTGAGTCCTTAAGTGATTAACAATGTATTTGCAATTGTTCCTTCATATTATACATACTCATTCTTTACTACTCACTGTCCGATTTTACATAATATTTTTCACATGGTAAACGACATTTTTCAGGGAACTTTTATTCTTAACATTTGATACTTACGAACTTAGCTATATTCTATAAAAATTTCAAGTCATTATGATGTATATCCCAGGAGTTATAACATAATAAACACCTACTGCTCTAATGACCCGCTAAATGCAAAAGGGCTACTGTTTTGGTCATTTTTTTGGACCCTCGAGGCAAAATTTCATTATTGTTATTTCTATAACATTTGTAGGTAGAGAAGTTCCGGTTCTATCCCAACTAGAATCATCAAATTCTGAGTTTAAAAACTCCACTTACGATCAAAAAAGTCATTGGAGGTCAATCCGAATTTCTGGACAGCACTTTCGCATTAATGTCTAATATCTTAATTCAAGTGAATATACTTATAAAATCCATAATCAACACAATATTAATGCATGCAAGAAATAATAGTTCCCAAACCTAGTTATGCAACTCAAATCTTCTTCAACATTTTCCTTTTTCTCTCTCTATCTTCTTGTTTCAAGATCCTAATTTTCTCCTTCTTTTCCTTTCACAACAATTTCATCCATTAACACAAACTTCTAGCATTTAATTCAATCTATTATCAACCAAAACAAGAATATGAAGAAGAATATGAGATGAATTACTAATTAATAAGCTTACCTTATTGTTACACACTAATTTGTCTTGATTTAATTCAACATGCATGCATTTCACTTCAAGGATTTCTTAGATATGCTTAACAATGAAAGAAAGAGTGAGAAGAGAGAAAATTTCTGAAATTTTTCTCATGAATGCCATCCCTCACTCCTAAAGACTCTCTTTCTAACATTTAAAATGACTATATGTAGTGGGAAGGGAAAATTCCCTTGGAGTCCTTCAACAATTTGCATGTCCCACTTTTTCCTATATAATTTTTGCATGTTACTAATTGTGCTTTCACCTTTTTACCTTTCTTAAATCAACCCCCCCCCCACCCCACATTCTATCTCTTTTTAAAATTAACCCTAATTAATCTTTATTTAAACATTGGCCTCTAAATTTATATCCCCTTTTACATTAGCCTTCAAACTATATTATCACTTGACTATTGTATCCTTTATCATAGGCAGTTTTCTAAATTCAACTGGTATGTAATTTTTGACCTTCCAAAAGCCATTTTTAGCAAATGTTATCTTCTACAAACTTATTACAATATTTATCTAGTTTCTAAAACGTTAAGAATCATCTCCATAGCATTTTTATATTTTAAGATATTTACAAAATACTAAGGTATGTTCCTAGTGACTAGGTTGCAAACTATTCCGAAATTTATGCTTAAATATAGCCTAGTTAAAGACCTATTTCGAACATAGTTTCTTCATATGAAATCTTAGTATGGATGTATATTTTCAAACCCAATTTGAATCATCTAATTTTGTGCTCTATAACTCGAGATATAGCTAAAAGAGTACCAAAAGGTCAAGCAAAACATGATAATCCATCCAATAATGTTTAATTAGACTTTGCTAATTTGAAATTGCTCTTGAATTCTTCTAGTGCCTATTTTTGGTCCTTACATAAGTGTTGTAACTCACCAGTAGTAAAGCTAAGAAAGAGTATGTGTGCATGTGATATACATAAAGTAGTTTTCATATAGTACAATATGCATGATTTTAAGTATGAAATACAAAACAAGAATAGACTTGTAGCACGTACATAGGTATATGAAACAGTATGACATGATTAATGGTAATATGATGGTTAAGCGAATATTTAGTATAAGCATGATTATTAGTATTTAATTTATGAGTAAAATAGGGTATCTGTATAGGGGGTGCTACACTTAATGTTATTATCAATTATTAAGTCATTCCTTTTATTTCTTGGGTACATTTCTAGCTTACTAATACAATGAAATAATAACTTATTTCAATCCCATGAATCCGATCAAATTGTATATACAATTCATGAGTTCTTAATTCAATTGTTATTATATGCAAGGAGTCACATATGTCATTTGTCAGTGTCAAGTAAGTAACTTATAACTATAGAGAATGTGTATTAGTCAATATGATTATTTACAAGACATTAATAATGCATTAATTCATATGCATTGAACCGATTATCCAAAGAATAGAAAACACTATGATATTATATCAATAATTACATACATAGTTTATTAAATTACTATATATGCATATTTAAAATATAACTTCACTAAATATCATGTTTTTCATTTATAATACATGGATTCATTTGAAGAAAATATGTAAATCAAGTCAAGAATTATCATGTTTCTCTATCTTTTAGTCTTACTTAATGCTTTTCCTATATTTTTTATTAAGCATGCACCTTTCTAAAGAAGTGGATAATAGGTAATAAAATGGTATCCCAAGGTATGATGAGGATACCCGAAGGTGTCAAACTATGTACCAAAATAGGGTTAGATTTATACAATGGACCGACTAAAAGGACTTAAATGGGGTCAGCCAATGACCCAAACGAGGTCGATTTTGTGATCTAAATGGGATTGGTACTATGCTATAACCCAAATGGGGTTAAACTTTGGCAATTCCAAGATACCTTTATAGGTATGCCTATCCATCCATAACCTAATCTTAGACATATACAATTGAAACCAATTTACTTTAACATTATTTACTTTTCTTTTTTCATTTCATATGTGTGTGTGCGTGTGTGTCTATGAGCATGGTATCATGTACATGTTCACGAATATACATTTTATACTTATAAACAATACTAAAATATGAAACTCATCTTTTATATATTAATGAGATACTTGTCATCATACTATCACGTGTTTTCTTATTCAAATGGTATGTATATACATACCTAAATAAACTTTGCTTAAAGGTATAGAATAAGATTTAAATACGCGGATTTAGTATGCATATACTTTTATGCTTGCACATTTCATTATAATACTCGTATGATATTATCGTAGTGACTATAAATTTTTAGAAACTATTATATAAATAATATTATTATGTAAGTGTACATCTATACAATTCACTATGTACACATCTAAAGATCTATATATATATACACATATTTCAGCACGTCCAAATGGATTAGCATGTCAAGCACACTCATACCAATATTGGAATTATACCAATATTAATTCCATAACTGTATTCTTTGAACAAACAACTCCATTATTCAATTTAAGCTCAAGATGCACATGTGCATAAATGTTTTCTTATCTCATTAGCACATCTATTATACGATACCGTAACAATCAGAATATAAATTAGCCATATGCAAAGTAATATAAGTTCCCAAACTTAACATGTAATTCTAACAGCAACTTCTTTAATCACTCTTACTTCTTTTCCATTATTTTAGTTTACTTCTTCCTCTATGTAGAAGGCCTTAAAGCCCTAATTCTTTGAACAAGACAAATTAAATATATTTCATAAGTGTTATGGAGCCTACATATTTAATTTAGATGGATTTGGAATTCATTTGGGTTATTAAATTAAAGTGTATGCATAAAGGGCCTAGTTTATGGGTTTTGTGCATAGTCTTTTATGAAAGGATTTAAATTGAATTTAATTGAGCCCAAATAAATTATTAATGATTCTATAAGCCTATTTAATATTTTTTCAACAATTTTAAAGAGGTCAATCCCATTATGAAGTTGGATTTTTAACCTAGCTATAAAAATCCAACTTAAAGGGATATAGAGTTAAGTAATCATTAAGAAAAAAGAAAATTCTCTCTCATTTCTCTAACCCTAGCTGCCACCCTCATTCCTTTCTAGCATAAAGTAATTTTGGCCAGCCTTGTAACTCTATCAATCTTAGTTCATTTGATCCTTCTCTAGTGTAGATTACTAATTAGAGGTATTCTATTTTGGACATTGTGGTTTGTGACCCCCCGGTGAGAACGAAAATCAACTATTTAAAAAAAATCAAAGGTGATTTTTCTTAATCTCATTAACATTTATATTGTAAATTCATGGTAAGATCAGATCTATTGGTTAAAAATATTAATTTTCGCTTATACATGTGATGTATGTAACTGATAATTCCTAACATGGTATCAGAGCCACGATTTTGCCATGAATATACAATTTTATATTATTCACGAAATAATTATTATTTCTGAGTTATTTATTTCATGAACTTTAAAATATCATATTTAATTGTTCATGAATGAGAAATATTAATTTTTGGATGTATGTGATCGAATATATCAAATGAAAAATAAAACGATTCTTTTGAGAAAAGAATCATTGTTTTTGGCGTGAATTAGTTTAATTTTTCAATAAAGTTTAGGGGCTGTTTTGAATTAAATTTTTATTGATCCACTCAAAAATTGTTTTTATGATAATTTATATGTTTAATACGTGATATTAAGCCATAGGATCAAACAAAATTAAAATCGAACAAGTTTTGCATGAAAACTAGTTTAATCGAAAAGTTCGATAAATTGGTGTTCTTTGTGTGTTCTTGGTAAGTTAATGTTTAGAACGATTTTTAACCTTATAAAATTGATATATCTGATATATTAATGTGTTTTTAATTAATTGGATTAATTAAAATGGGCCTTGATTTAATTGGATTAATTTTAATTCATTTAAACCACTTAATGGGCTTAATTATGTTTACGGACTTGATTTAAATTAGTGAATGACTTGGTGGGCCCAAGGAGCTGATTTAAATTAAATATTATAGAATTTAATTAAGTTTATTAATGGGTTTTAAGGTCTGAACTGGCCAAGACCCAAATGATCCAATAGATATAAAACTAGTTTGGGTGTGAACACATTTTAGGGTTTAAATTTGTGGATTTCGGCCTACCCTTTGTTTTAAGCTCAAAATTTATTTTTTAATTATTTAATATGATTAATTAATTAAATAATAAATTGATAATCAATTGGATTGATAATTAAGGCAAAAACACATGCATGTAAAAAGGTTTCCTAAAATGAATGTTTTCAAAATGGAAAAAGTTTTCTAATTTGATCACATTATTAAAATAACTCAAAATTAAGTTTCAAGAGTTGAAACATAGTTTGTATTCCATTATGTGGTTTTATTTTATGCATTATAAATGCATATAAGAATGTATGATTGGCATGATGGATAGTTATGGACAAAGGCCCAATGTGATTGAGTATAATGCATGTTTCGGCCCAATGAGGACTTTCATGCCTCGGCCATTTGTTTTTTGTTTGTATTTCTTTTTCAAATTACAATATGTAATTAGATTACTTAAATTAGAATTAGAGATATAAATGGAGACCACTATCGAGTAGCAAGATGGGCTGGATGGAGATCCAACAAGATTAAAGATAATGTAATTATTTGTTCTTGTTTGAATCATGCATATTACCTAGGTTTTACCTTTTGATTTCCCTTTTGGCTCGGGGAGATCAATGTAGTAAAGTCCATAACTATGTCATATTTGTATGCTTATATTTATGTGATAGATATAGGATGCATACCAATGTATGCCAACCATGTGTGATGAGACTTAATTAACTAAAATCCCTTAAAATAATACTAATGTATATAAGACTTCCATTAATTAGATGAGAACCAGAGTTCTTTATAGTGTGGGTTGTTGACCACAGTCAAGCTCACATTGTATCGAATATGTTCAAATCAAATTAAATGGGTCATCTTAGCTAGCCCATTAGCTTGTTGACCATAGACAAGGCTAATGGTTCTAGAGGCAAGCTTAGGGAATCCACATATGATATGCATGTATCAAGAGTTGATAACCTAATGATCCAATAGTTGTGTAGAGACACAATTGGTATAGAGATACCTACCTTTCAAGGGTGTGGAGTTTGGCTTATTGACCACAGTCAAGGTCAAATTACATATCAAGTATTGGATATTTGCCCACTAAGAAAACTATCGAATTTTCTCAGATTATATAGTGAGGGCTATTAATTTGCAATAAAATAGTGGCAGTAAATGGAATAATTAAAGACCTAATTAATGCATACATATATATGAACATACTCTCATATGTTTTCTTTTTCAAATCTAGGTTATCATCATGAGGACATCAAACATTAACATATGATCAATTTTGGATAACAAGCTGGTTGGCAGCAATTATTCTAACTGGTTCAGACAGGTGAGAATTATTCTCAGAGCTGAAAATATCCATTATGTTTTGGATAAAGATCCACCACCACTACCATCAGATGATGCCATTTATGAGCTTAAGGGTACTTATCGAAAATACATGGAGGACAGTAAAGCAGCGGCATGTCTGATGCTGGGTGCTATATCCTTAGAGCTTTAGAAGCAACATGAGATGATTGATGCTAGAACCATCATTTTGCATCTATAGGAACTTTATTATTCTCAGGCTAGAACTGAGCAATATGGGATTGCTCGAGCTCTATTTAGTTGCAAAATGGTGGAAGTCACTTCGGCTACTACTTATGCATTGAAGATGTATTGATATATTGAGCATTTGAGTAGACTTGGCTATGTAATGGATAATGATCTATGCATAGATTTAATCTTGTACTCATTGGCTCCAAGTTTTGAACCTTTCATGCTTAACTTCAACATCAACAACATCCAATTAACCATTCCTGAGTTAATCAATATGCTCAAAATAGCTGATGGATCCTTCAAGAAGGATTCAAAAAGTGTCATGATTGTCACTTCTGCTAAAGGCAAGAAGCAGAAGATGACCAAAGTGCAGCCAAAGAATGGTGGGGTTTCCATGAAAAAGGCTACCAAGAAAGAGAATCCCAAAGAAACTTGCTTCCATTGTGGAAAAAATGGTCATTGGAAGCGTAACTACAAGGCCTATGTAGATTCTCTCATGGAGAAAAAGCAAGCTGATGCTTCTACTTCAGGTATTCATATGATTGAAATAAATACTTATTCTATTGCTCCAAAACAATATTGGGTATTAGATATTGAATATGGATCTCATTTGTGTAATAATCTACAGGGGCTTAAAAGCAGTAGAAGAGTTAGAAAGGTAAAAATATGTCTGCAGTCAGCTACTGGATATAAAATCTCTACAACAGTTGTGGGGACTTGTCATTTGCCTCTTCCAAGTGGATTAATACTGGAGTTAAATTATTGTTATTATGTTCCAGCATTGTCCAAATGTATTATTTCTTTCAGTTGTTTAATGAACGATGATGACATTTCTTTAAAGGACAAATGTTGTTACATTTTTAAGAACAATATTTTTTTATGCTAAAGCTATCATTGAGAATGGTATATTTGTTCTTGATTTAATTAAAGAAGTACATAATGTTGATACCAAAAGAATGAAACAATATAATCTAAATAACTCATATTTATGGCATTGTCGTTTAGGCCATATAAATGAGAAACACATGACCAAATTACACAAGTTAGGTGATTTAGGGTCATTTAGTTATGAATCATTTGATATATGTGAATCTTGTTTATTATGAAAAATGACAAAAGCTCCCTTTATTGGTAGAGGAGAAAGAGCTAGAATTGTATTGGACTTAATACATTCAAATGTATGTAGTCCAATGACTACACATGCCAGAGGAGGTTACTCCTACTTCATTACTTTCATAGATGATTACTCCAGGTTTGGATATATCTATCTAATGAAATATAAATCAGAAGCATTTAAAAAGTTTAAATAATTCAGAAATGTAGTAGATAAGCAACTTGGAAATAGTATTAAAACACTTAGATCAGATCGAGGTAGAGAATACTGAAGTCAAGAATTTCAAGATTATCTTAGAGATAATGGGATTTTATCTCAATGGACTCCACAATATACACCAAAACATAATGGGGTATTTAAAAGGAGAAATCGAACACCATTAGATATGGTTCGATCCATAATGAGTCGAGCAGACTTGCTTAAGTCCTTTTGGGGATATACACTAGAAACTATTGTTTATGTGTGAAACAGAGTTCCTAGTAAATAGATTGATGTTACTCCATATGAGATATGGAATAACAAGAAACCCACACTTTCTCATATGAAGGTATGGGGTTGTCCTGATTATGTAAAGAGGACAATGTCAGACAAACTAGATGTTAAGTTTGACAAATGTTTATTTGTTGGATATCCAAAAGAAACATTTGGATATTATTTATAGCATCCCTTAGAACAAAAGGTATTTGTTTCAAGAAATGTTGTCTTCTTAGAAAGAGAATTTCTCCTACGAAAGGACAGTAAGAGTAAAATTGAACTTGGTTAAGTTCAAGATCCACAATTAGAAGTAGATCAACTGATTGAACCCAAGATTGCGTTTCATAATGATGAGATTAGAATCAAACCTAATTATACATAAAATCCTAGAAGATCTACTAGGATGCGTTATATCCCTGTGAGATATGGATTTCACATTGATTCAGATACAGACATAACTGTAGTATAGGACAATGAGCCTACAAGCTATCAATAAGGTTTTAACAGTTCAAAATGTGATTCATACCTTAAGGCTATACAGTCTAAAATGGACTCCATGTATGAGAACAAAGTATGGACTTTGGTTTAACCACCTGAAGGGATAAAACCCATTGGGTTTCAAATGGGTCTTCAAAAAGAAGACCGACATGGAAGGTAATATAATTACCTATAAAGCTTGCTTAGTAGCGAAAGCCTATTGTTAAAGAGAAGGAATTGACTATGATGAAACCTTTTCTCCTGTAGCGATGCTTAAGTCTATGAGAATACTTTTAGCCATTGCAGCTCATTATGATTATGAGATTTGGCAAATGGATGTGAAGACAGCTTTCCTAAGTGGAAATCAAACTGAAGATGTGTATATGACACAAACAAAAAGGTTCACATTAGGAGATGGCAAAAATGTATGCAAGCTGCAAAGATCCATTTATGGATTAAAACAAGCTTCTAGGAGTTGGAACATATGATTCAATGAGACAATCAAAGAGTTTGGTTTCTCACAGAATGAAGATGAACCTTGTGTGTATAAAAGGGTCAGTGGGAGTGTAATTGTTTTTATAGTTCTATACATGGATGACATATTGATCATGGGAAATGACACTTCTCTTCTCCAATCCATTAAAATATGGTTATCCAAGCAATTCTCCATGAAGGACCTTGGAGAAGCATCCTATATTATGGGAATAAGGATCTATAGAGATAGATCCAATAGGTTTCTAGGTCTTTCTCAAATTACATATATAGATAAGGTATTGAAGAGGTTGAATATGATCTCTCTAAGAAAGGGTTTATACCTATGGTGTATGGGAAATACCTTTCTAAGTCTATGTGTCCGCATACATTAGAGGATAGAGAGAGCATGAATAGAATACCATATGCATTTGTAATTGGTTCTATCATGTATGTTATGTTATATACACATCTAGATTTAGCTTTTGCTTTGAGTGTCATAAGCAGATTCCAATCCAATTTTGGAGAGGAACACTAGGCAACTATCAAGAATATCCCTAAGTACTTGAGAAGAACTAAGGATATAATCTTCTAATATGGGGAGGGCAGTTTGGAAGTAAATGGGTATATTGATGCCAGATTCCAATTTGACAAAGATGAATGTAAATCAGAGTTTGGTTTTGTGTTCATAATGGGATGAGAAGCAATTAGTTGGAAGAGTTCCAAACAAGAAACAACTGCTGGTTGCATGACAGAAGCTGAGTACATTGCTGTTTCAGAAGCAACCAAAGAAGCAGTGTGGATCAAAAAGTTCATATTTGAACTAGGAGTGGTGCCTAGCATTGTTGATCCGATTCGTTTATATTATGACAATAATAGAGCCATTACGCAAGCAAAGGAACCACAATCTTATCAGCGATCCAAGCATGTTCTCAGATGCTACCATCTCATAAGGGAAATAGTAGCTAGAAATGATGTGAAAATAGAAAGAGTGCACATAGATGATAATGTGGCAGATCCCCTCACTAAAGCACTTTCCCATATAAATCAAGATAACCATATAAATAATATGGTTTTAAGATATATGAGTGATTGGCTCTAGTGCAAGTGGGAGATTGTTAGAGAGTATGCCCTAGAGCTCATGTAAAAGGGATGTATTTCATATGTATGAATTCATATTTTTAATAAAAAGCATCATTCATTTATTAATGCTATGTTTAAATACATGAGTTTGTAAATCTTAAATTAATAAATGAAGTCCTAGATATTATAAACATAGTGCAAAGGCAATCATAAAAGGGTTCATGATATGAGATGTCTATTGCATACAAAATGTGTTAATATCTAAATATCCCTAGTCATATAATTAACAAGATAGGACATTATTAATTCAGACAGACTAACACATGTTATGCTTCTTGAATGGTTCAAGCATTGGTTCTCATAACTATGATTATGGAAGATAATCAAATCTAACATGTAACACCCTAATCCAGTAACCATGGATAATCATCAATCATCAATATAAACCTAGTAAATTCCAAGTAAAAATAATAATAATTATTATAGGACAGACCATAATTACATGCCATAATAAATTAAATCAAACTTATAAATAAGAAGGCCTAACATTATTGGCCAACAATATAAGGAAATCCTCAGACAACTACAATCTTCCAGGGCCTCTCTTCAAGGGTTGTCTAGCTACTATAGTTATTGATCCATTGAAGCTTATCTTGAAACTTACACAGATAAAAAACCCCGTACTAAGCTATAAAGCTTAGTGGGGAACAAAACTCTATAGATAACTTCCTTCCATAATTCACCTCATTATATACAACTTCCTATGTAACACAGAATAACAAAATGAGTCTATTATATTGATCATTTCAAAATGAACATTTTAGGGAAAGTCCTTAAAACTTAAAAGAATACCATATTTACTAATGTCTAGGGCATTCTGCAAATTATCTTCTTTCAAAACTTGTCAATTTACTAATCATCATCTTAAAACTTTTCTTCCTTTAAAC
Source organism: Excoecaria agallocha (assembly GCA_037975025.1). Lineage (NCBI taxonomy): Eukaryota > Viridiplantae > Streptophyta > Magnoliopsida > Malpighiales > Euphorbiaceae > Excoecaria > Excoecaria agallocha. The sequence goes on from CM075806.1 coordinate 31,111,380, forward strand.
TAGCTTGATTCATACCCTTCCTAATCCTTAATACTTCAGAATTTAGACCTCTAGATTATTAATAGTACAAAACTTTAACTTAATGCATTAATCACAAGTTTACATAAGTTATGCATTCAACATTAAATCCATACACACAGGAGTTCTTATGCCATGTGACAATCATAGAGTTATTGTTAGACTTGATTTTTTTCATATATCTTTATATAGTTCTCATTTCAGGTTCATACAAGCTTATCCCTTAATGTTATCTTTTAAGGAATATCACATAGCATATACATGAAGATTACGCAGCGAAAAAATAAAAATATTGATCATTCATGCCATGCAATATATGACATAGAATCGAAACATGCAATTTTAGGGTTTTTTAAAAACTTACAACCTTAGATGCACTTCTAAACTTGATTTTGATGATGACCAACATAAAAGATGGACTTATATGCCTTATATGCTTTCATAGGTAAATTACTGACGGAGTAAAGAAATATGTTTTCGTATGTAAATTACCGATGGAAACATAATTCCATAGGGAAATTGAAAAACTTGAAAACCCATTTTTATTCTCTAATTTTAATTTAAAACCATGAAATTATAAATTTTAGTTTAAGTTAATTAATTAATTAAACTATAAGTTAATCTAAATTAAATTGATGTAATTTTTATTTAGTGACTATATTAGTAAAAACAATTTTATCTAAATAATTTAACCTATAAATTTGTAATTATTATGAAATTTTCTTTTTTTTTTCTAGAAATAAGTATATAAAGTCGGTTGAAAATTTTTTTCTTATACACTTTGGTAATCAAATGATTGAATAGTTACCCAAGTGAAAAATTTAAAGATTCAAAATAATAAAAAATGACATATATAATAAAATAATAAAAAAAAGGAAATAAGATATGATAAGAAGTAGGGCTGAGCTTAAAAATCTACAAAATCAAAAAATCAATCTAATTTTTTAAATTAATCGAATCGAAAACATATTTAAGGTTTATAAAGTTTGGGATTTTTGGTTTTCGATTCAATTTTAATCCATTGTTTGAAAAAACCATCGGTTTCGATTACCCGGCCAGTTTATATATATATATATAAACCCTAATATAGTTTAGTGATAAAATTGTGATTCGTTTTATTAATTCTAATAGTTAAGGGATTCCTTGGCTGATATTCTAATGGCTACATTGAATGTATGAAAATTGCTATAAAATACAAAATATATATATTATTGAATGTTATAATTAGGATTTTAAATTTTGAATTTGAAATTTCTCAGGCATACGAGAGAATAAATGAAGTGAATGAGTGGTATCTTTATCTTTTCAAAAACAAAAGTGGTTTATTTTTAAATTGCTATGAATATAACTCTATAGTAAAATTGCTGTTGAGAATTGCCAAATGTATGATTAATAGCTTTTTTTTTCTTTGATTTTGCATTATTTTATTCATTCATGGTTCAATAATTTCCCTTAAAGTTAGTAATTACCATAGAATTTTTATATTCTCTGATTGAAAGGCATAATGATGAATATAACAATTGTCGAACTTATAATAAACTAATAATTACCACTTTCTAGGATATAATCCATTGTTTTCTTGTGTTTATATTAGTTGATTCTCTTTAGGAATTTCTTAAATAATTGTTGTATTATTGATTAGATGAGTGTAGTTCGAGATCCATTCAATGAGCTAATATAGTGCTTCAAAAGCTTCTTAATTAAAATAAAAACAGTTTATAGGATTTTGAAATTTTATATTGGTAAGTTTTGTGGTTTGGTTATATACGAAAGAAAACTGGAGATTTATCCAAAGTTGTTGAGTCATCTAAAGAAAAATAAAAACTTTATTACATCCATATTGAATTTTAATTAATTAATTCTTTGAAATATTAGTTCCAAATTGTAATAATTAAATCTGATATTCATACCCATCACAATTAAAATGTGCACATCACAGTACATCCACATATATGCGAAAAAATTATAAAGGGAATTGAGTCCCTAGAATTTTTTAGATAAAAAAAAGAAATGAAAATTGGGACTATAACTTTTGATGGAGAGGGACTATAACTTTGTGTGGCCAAAATGTGATGAAAAGGAATATATGAAAAAAAATTAGGAGGAAGAGGAAATCGTGAAACAGGAGAGGTGGGAAGGCAAGAACGGCACAACCACCGATCAACAATGTTCTCACCGGCGATTAATGTTCAGCCACCGCTTCTCGCCGACAATCACCGATGCCTTGCTGTTTCAACCACCAGCAATGGCGATATGGCTCCCTCTTCCTCTTTTGTTTTTCTCCTTTATCGAATGATTCTTTCTCCTCCTTCGGGAACTTATGGTGGTAACTGGTGACATGCACGATACTGGTCTAAATTTGAGGAAGAGGCGATCATTTCGGTACCCTTGGTTGTTTCCCACTTGCCGGCAGCATGTAGATCGTTGGAAGGAGTAGCTGATGATTTGAGTTCGATTTTTGATCAAACCAGCAGTAGTTGGGTGCATGACCACCGACATAGGGATCTCAAAACCTTGATCTCCATGGTCACAGCAGCGGGGTGCCTTCGGCAGAGCTTCGGTGAGCCTCCGGCGAGCTTAGGGATAGACAAAATGTAAAAAAAAATGCAAAAATTTGAAGGAATAGGTATGTGACTGCCAAATTCATTTCTAATGAATTTATTTAAATTAATTATTAATTCTTAATTAAGAATATTTTTTTTGTGTAAAACCCAATGTCTGGTTGCTGTGTGAAGCGTTGAATATAATAAATTGATAGTTGGGTTTTGTGATTTAAGATTCAGTTTTGAATCTTAATATTTTTCAAAATTCTTCAGATTTAGGACATAATAAGGTGAGAGATTTTAAAGTATTGTTAGTAATTGGTTTGAGTAGGTAATAAATGGCAGTTGTTAAGTTAATAATCAGGCTTTGGGTGCAAGAGCACCTTTTTGCGCTCCTGTATGCTGTCATTTTGAAGCATGGAATTCTTGTTATTTTGCAGTTGAAGGATCAGTTCTTTATACTAATTAAATAATACATAAGATTTTCCTTTGGTCATCTCATGTTTGAAAAAATGGGATAAAGAAAAGATATATTTTAGTCAGTTCCAGTACTTCATAAGACATCTTTGCCATTTCAGTCTGTAATGTATCATTGCAGAAAATCAAAGAACTCATATCTTTTTTAGTTGCTATTTCTTTTATTGAATGAATTCTCTTCAAAAGTTTTATCACATTGGATGATGAACAACTAGTCTTTGTTGAACTCATATTTCTTTAACTTTCTAATATTTGACTATATCTAGTGCTGGACAAAATTTCTACTAGTTATCAAAATTATTAGAATTTTCAGAATTGAATGATTATGATAAGATAGCAAAAACTTTAAAAGTTTTATATTTTGTTGTTGCCTTTACAATTAGAGTATAAAGATCATTGTTATACTTGAATGCTTTAGATTATATTCTAAGTCAATGCTTTAGAATAATCATTTATGATTGCATAAATAATCTCTTTTTGTATGCATAATGAATTTTTACATACTGGTTATAGAATATATTGCCCACATTTTTACTCTGTCTTTAGAGTTTTTTACTTTGTTTTTGTTATTCCACCTCTAACTTTGTGGGTTTCTTTTACTTTGTTATTACAATGGAGTTTAAGTTGTTATTATTTTTTAGCATTGTGGTCTATATATAGCCGACTTTGGATTAATTGAATTGGAATGTAGCCAATTACAGCAGGTGTGTTGTTAGCCGTCAATGATGTTGTAGCACAAAACGTCTCGGGAATACATAAACTTCAACTTCGACGTTTGCTTCTCAAGTGGTAATTGTCTATTTACTATTTCATAGCCATTCTTTAATTTTAATTAGAATTAGTTAAAGTTTAAATTCTTTCATATTTCCCTTTTCTTCATTGGAATATTGCAATCATCATTATATATTAGAGCTTACTAATGTAACTCATTATTCATGCTGTGAGCATGAAGATTGATGGTTTCCTTTTCTTTCTTTTGCATTGAATATTTAAGCCTTTTTTATATTCTCAGACTATTTATAAGGTTATGTTTGTTTCTTTTGCAATGAATATGTCTTTGTTTTGTTGCTCCATGGACTATGCAGTTATTTAACAAGCATAATTACCCTAGTTTTCTTACCCTCTGTAAAATCTTACATTCAAGATTATATTGCTTGCAAAGAATAGTAAAATTCTCCATACTGGACCCACAAATTGTGTCTTAGAAAACACACAAAAGCACTCAAAAAAATTGAGTAACGAGCTCTTATAAACACAAATTGTGTGTTTCTTACATATTAGGTTAAAATAAAAAATCCTTAAATTTGTGCTCATAGGAAAAAACACCACTAATGGTAATTGGTAAAACAAAAATTAGGAAATTATTGACTTATACTTCAATTCAAAAATGAAAATTTGATCAAAAAGAAATAACAACCTATAATTCTAATCAGGAGAAATTAACATGTATCAAAATTCACATACTGAATCTAACCATTGAATGTTTTGACGTTGAAACTTTAGGCCAGTAATCTCTTGTGTGATTTTTGGTCAAAAGTAATCTCTTATCAAATAATATTAACATCTTATAGAAAGATACTATTGTTATTTCGGATCAAATATTTGGCATTATGTTATGTTTTCAAGTCTCAAGATTACAATTCAGTATTATACTGCCTTCAACAGGTGAATATCTTCACTTCTAAAATCCTATATTTATTTTGTGGTGTTATATATGTTTTATTCTTGATCGGATGTTGCACGAATATACCAGCTTGGATGACATATGGTACATGTGAAATGAATGATGTCAATATATGGTTTGACATGCCGCTACTTATTGTTTGGTTGATGATAGAATAAAAAAACATGATCGCCATTAATCATGCTAGTAGAATTTATTGATAAAAAACATAGACATTTAGATCTTATAATTCTTTCAGTAGAGGTATGCTATTCTAAAAAATGTTGCTATAGATCTAAATTCTTGCTGGAAGCCATTATTTGCTTTCTTTTGCTTTAAACATATTTTACATGATCAAGTTTTCAATGGATCATTTTATGTGCAGGGTAGAGGTTTTAATGTACAAATCTATTATGTGAAGGATTTATATGTAAAAATCAAAATTTTAGGCTTTCAAAGTTGTTGGTCTAATAAAGATATCTTGTGTTTATGTTACTGTATTAGCCTTCAAGCTTTTGATATTTAATTTTTTTTATTGATAGTAGAAACAATAGCAACAATTAAGCAATGCAGCAGTTTAAGGGTCTGGAAATCAACAGTGAGATTCTTTAAATTAGGTAAATGCTTAAGAAAACAGGAAGAAAGGCAATTTAGGTAACCTAACTTTTTCCATCTTAATTTACCTTTCAAATTTCTATAATTTGAATAGAGTCGAAATTCCATGTGAAAAATATTAATATTTAATATTCAGTCATATCAGATAAATATTATTACATTAATTACTAGCAGTTATTTAACATTTATGACTTTATTCAAAAATATCATATAAATACTTTGAGTTCTATCAAATTAATTATCTAAGTTCATATATTAAATTTTTTTGATATATTTATTTTAATATACTAGCTCGAATTTGAGAGTTTTTTTATATTGAAATTTTTTTATGCTTTTATTTTGAAGTGACTGAAGTTAGGCAGGTGTCCTATGCAGCAAATGAGGCCAAAATTTTGTAAGTTTGTTTTGTTCTTATTTTTTCTTTAATGAAACAGAATGAATAGTCAAGTCTAAGTAGGGCAATGCTTGATCTTTCTTTTAGACAATGCATAATATCTATTAAGTTAGTGTTTAATTCAATTTACATGTTTTTATGTGTATATAGTTATGATGATAATGTCATATTTTTAAGAAGATTGAATCGTAGCATTGATATTTTAAGAATATTTGATAAAATGTTGTTAGATAATTGTTCTTTCATTGTCTTAAATTTTGATGGGGTGGGTTTTCATAAAGTTTATAGAAGGAAATTGATTGCTAGTGCATGTGATGCTACTTGCTATTTTGTTCCCATAGAAATTACTTATATAAAGTTAATAACATACCCGGTCTTGGTCTATTGCTATGAATTTAGGGATTTGAGTTAACATTCTTTTGGTTTGTACTTTCGATTTTGTAATGGAAATTCTAACTTAGTTTTATTGATTAAATTTGTCTTTTTAAATAGAGGTTACAGGATTAGGAATATCTAATAAAATAAAAATTATATTTTAACTAGGAATTATAGATTCATTCTGATTAGGAAATAAATCACTGATCAGGAATTAAAAATTTCATAGGCAAATTTACTAATGGAATTATAATTCTGGAATATAGCAGACGATAGGAAAATTTGCCTGCGGAGTTTTATTTTCGTCGTTAAATTTGCCTTATGAATTTTAATTCCATCGGTAAATTTGGCAAATTACGATAGTTTTTTGGTCCACACTTCCTAATGAAATTAAAGACAGATGATGTATTTCGTCGGTAAATTTACCTACAGAAATATTTTCGTCAGCAAAAGTGGCAACAATCAATTCTCTAACATCACTTTCTGTCGCTAAATTATATCGGCATTTTATTTTCTTGCGAAAATTTACTCATTTTCGTCAGGAATTTCCATCGGAAAACTGGATTTTTCTTTTAGTGCCCTCCTACATAGTTCCATACAATCAACTACGTGGCTAGCTTAAATAGGTTTGCCACAATCTCATGGCTGATATATATATTTGCCTTCGTTTAATGATCGTCCATAAGCTCACAATCTCTATGGATTTCACTGATGTTTGACTTACCATGTGCCCTAAATAAGAAATGGTGAGGACCTATGATATGTATCTTAAGATGATAGTGGTTAATAGGGTGCTCTTTACTGTGTTTGGATGATAGAGAGCCCCTAGCAATTTGATCTAAACCTAGCGCAAGAACTTTATATATCCGTCTACAATGAAAGCCACTTCCCCTATCGAAAGGTTTATTGCCTTTGCGAATATACTGTGGTTGGTACGATAACTGGATTGTTAAATCCTTATTGTAATAACCTCGAGCTCTTTGTCAAATCTCTAGAGCCCTCTGCACTAGAGAGTAGATAAGAACTCTATAATGACCTATAGGTAAGTCAAAAATGATTGCTCAACGAAGCTTGTTCAAACTTCGACCACCAAAAAAAAAAAAACATCTACTTTTTTCAATATGCCCATCCACTAGAGGAAAGTGTGGGACATGTATTTACTGCACCTAAACTGCACATGGCATAAGGCTTGGTATCGTTGTCAATAGTATTACATCATCCACTTAGGTGTTAGCAATGCCACAGGCACCAAGGGAGGATCACGTCATGGTGGTATCAAGGAATAACAAATATCAATAATTAGTTCATGCATGAAATTCTAAGATGCAAAAAATGTCATCGTACACTAAAATTGCAACATGTTTTAAAAAAATTGGCAATATTTTTGCTTATATTAGAGCTACCAGACCTGCCTAAAAACGCATACGGGGTATAACATTATTTAAGATCAACCTAAAGACGTCATCGCTAGGTGTTCTAGCAAACATGATTAACTTAACAACTAAAATAGTTGGTTGCAAAACTGCAAATCATAGTCAAAACAAATTAATTTATATATCAAAATTTTAACAAAAATTTAGCAACATTCTAGCTAGAATGTTACGAAGCTACTACAAGTAAACAATATATTTATAAAACATAAGCTGGAGTCCCAACAAAGAAAACATCAAATGTAATTGAAATTCACTGCTAATAACCTAGAATTGTCATAATTCAAAACAAACTAATTATTTTACGTAACTCCACACTGTTAAACAACAAAAATCTACCTATTATTTATTATATTTTATTATTATTATTTTATTTATTTACATATATAGATGTATAAAAACACAAAAATAAATTACCTCATTCAGTGCATATTATAAGCCATAAAATAATCGTAATTATCAATTGTACCATAAAATATAAGAAAAAATAAAAAATAAAGGAAAATGGGATAAAATCAACCTTGGAGGCAACAAATGAGATTTTAAGAGATGCAATTGAACTCAACAAAAATTATACAGCGATCTCAACATTGTTTGGGGGATCATTTTTGCCTAAACAATTCGTAAAATGATAAAGAAATGAAAGAGAAATAGATAAAAAAAATGAATAGGAATGAATTTTGATGGTAGAAAGAGAGAAGGAAAAAGGAAAAAAGAGGAAAAAAAGAAGAAAGCCCTGTAGTTTAAATCTTGACATGATAGATAGGCCATCTGTGGCTCATAGTGAGCAACAGGCATAAAGAGCATCCCGTCTATTATTCAAATTTTGCTTTTTTTTTTTCTTCTTTTGGATGCATCCCCCTACGTCGATTACTTAAAGACACTTTCTGCATTACTACTCATTGAGCCTGGTAATTCAAAGAAAAATAAGATATTATCGGATACCGTTTATATTTTTATGGTCGCTCTTTGTTTATCAATTTCTTATCTAATTATCTTAATATTTGGTCGCAACTACCAATGAAGACCGACATACTTGAGAATGATGATTGCAGCTCCACTACTTTAATTTAGTATAAGAGATGGATTACTAGCCCTACCATTGATAACTAGGGAAATTTGGCTCAAACATTGAAATGGTGAGGGTAAAATAGGATATATAAAAGACTGTATATATGTAATAAAGAAACTATATGTTTCTTTTTATTAAAACTATAAAATTGTTAGCACGTAGAATAAATAGTTCCATTTATATTAATATATCATTCCATAAAATCTTGTCATTCAAATTTTATTTCATTACACATGATCATTATTTACCATTAAGATCAGAATTACAAAATTTCATCTAATCTTGAGCTAAACCCAAAAAGGATCCAACTATTATTATAAAATAGCCCTCTAGGGTTTCTATAATTGAACATTTTCATTTAGTCCTTATTTTTCGCTCAATATGTCTTTTTCAATTTTTACCTTAACATAATGTCCAATTTTAGCAAAGCTGCCATTTTTTTCCACACAGAGGCCTTTATTATCTTCTTTTGATTTTACTCTTAGCTATGGAACCTTTTAATTCTATCGACATTAATTGACTCTTTAAACTCTTTCCTATCACTATTTGAGGTCGATATAGAGAAAACTTATGGTGTTCGACAACATACTTCTTGAGCACCTATTTCATCTCGCCTTGGAATTTCACCCTGTTATCAAACACAATATGGTGGGGAAGATCTTACCTACCTATCACGTGTCATTTAATAAATTTAGCCATCTCTTTAGCACCTTATTTCTGAAAATATTTGGCTTATACCTATATTGTGAAATAATTAAATGGTTATAATATATCTATGCCCATTTAAACACTATCAGATGTATTTCACCCATGATGTCAAGTCCTCAAGCTATGAAAGGCCATAGAGATGTGAGATTGCACAATTTCAAGACTAGTAAGTGTCTTAAATTTGCATATTGTTGGCAAAATTGACATTATTTCACATACTTTGAATAATTTGTATCCATCATGTGATAAAAAGAAACGTTTGTGCATGTTCTTCTTTGCTAACTGTAGCCTATTCATATGAGTACCTCTTCCGTAACTCACTTAGCTTCCTTTTCATCTAGGCACCTTAGCTGGATACAATTAGGATGTCTTTTGTAAAGCACACCATCCATACTAATAAAGTGGGTTGGCAACTTATGAATCATCCTCTGATCTTTCCCGATGGCTTCTTCTGGAATAGGGATGATCACGGGGCGGGGAATCCCCGAAATTTCCCCCCGCGGGGACGGGGGCGGGGGGAAAAAATTCCCCATCCTAGAATCGGGGGCGGGGACGGGGAATGGGGTATCCGCCCCGAAAAAAAAAATATATATATATATATATATATATATATATTTTTTTTTTAAATATAATATTTTATAAATAATTAAAATTAAAATATAATTTAATTTTATAATTATTAAATTTTAAATTATACTTAATTTTAAATTATTATTGATTTTAAATTTTTTATTTATTAAATATTATATTTTAATTTTAATTATTAATAAAATATTATATTTAAAAAAAAAAACGGGGGACGGGGATCCCCGTGGGGGACGGGGATCCCCGCGGGGCGGGGACGGGGGGAATTCTTCCCCCGACATTGGTGGCGGGGGCGGGGCGGGGAATCCCCGCCACTAGCGGGGGAGGGAGTGGGGGAGCATTCCCCGGCCCTGCCCTTTGATCATCCCTATTCTGGAAATACTAATTTCCCTAAGTAATTCTTAATTTTGTAATACAATAACTTCCTATTAGTAACCTTAACATCCGTTAGCTACTCGATCTCAAAGTAAGGCTTGTTTGAACTACTAATTAATATTGGCTTTATAACTATTCCTTTTGGTGCAAACTTCAAACTGATTACTTAATGCTTTCAAATACATCATATATAATAATAGTCACTCTTCCTTAATAGATCACTCACCCCTATCCTAATTGATTACAAAAGATGAGCCTTTGAAAAATTCTACTATTATTAAAATTCTACTATTATTGTCCCTATAGCCAATAAATACAGGCTTCATATTTTGCTTCGTTGTTAGTGGTGTTTTATCTCAACCCTTTGGCTAAAGGAAACTTTTGTCCTTTTAGGGTCACAAGAATTACCCTTACTCAAGCTCCTCTATTATTAATGGCTCAATCAAAGTACATCTACCATCATTGCCAAGTATTGGTAGCTATGTTATTGCAAAGAAATGCATACTCAACCTTGTCTCCATTAAGGTGGTGTTCAGCCAGAAACTCCTTACCAATCGTCCTTTTACAATTCTCGTAGTTATGTACTCTATTTCAAACCTCGGATTGAGTTGATTCAAAATTATGAGTAAACTAGATTCAATTATCTACAATTCATTAGAAGAATTCATGGCTTGATTCTATTGTTAAGGAACTCATAAAATTCGTATAAGTGGGCTATTGTGTGTGTAGGCAGTTTTGAACAGTTACCAATGTTTGGACCATAAATCCTTGCATTTAAGTCATAATTGAGTGGGATTTGATTCTATGTAAACTTGATATAAATATAAACATTTTTGTAGGAGGAATCTGGAGCTAAATATGTATATAACCCATCCAAATATTTACATGAAAATTTACGAGAGCTGTTGATTTCGGTTCAAGAACTGATTATAGTAGTTTGGGCATAAGTATTAGTATAGAAATCAAAATCTTATGTTGTATAATTCTGGATAAACTATATACCTCGGAGCATGTTTTTGATGAAGAAATGTTGGTATGAATTCCTCTAAATTTTACATTATGAATTTTTCTAAGTGCCAGCCCACACTGTTTTGGTTCTATGAACAACCTATAGTATTTTTCAAATAACTCGAGCTATAGGTCAGATATTAGGATGAATTTTGATGCTTTGGAAACTAGACACATAGGCAGATAAGATTGTAGCAAATCATTTTGCCTAAAAATGATATCTTCAATTTCAAATGTGGCTCACAATCGAGTCCAGAATGCTGCCCTGTGCAGACTTTTGTGCTACTTTATTCTATGACTTTTTAATTAATTGAGATAAATAGTTGTTTATGTGATAGTAAAATAAATTAGATAGGGCATGTAATATGACTATCAATGAAGGATTTATATGCATACATATACATTTTTATGTGTACATAAATAAATATTGGTGATGAAAATATCTAACCTATATATGTAATTAGATTTGTACATGATTGTCATATGTAAAATTTATGTATATGAGTGTATGAGCATGTAATTGCCCTATGAGATAGAAAATGTTTTAGCATGACTATGAACATGTGAGATGCTTAATGAGAACATGATCAAGTATATGATGTGATGATTATATGTCATGCCAATATGTTACGATGCAAATTTTATAGTCACACGGATTGGATGATCTAGATGTATAACTTGTTATATGAAATGTGCATATATCTATCTATGCACTAGAGAACTTATAGTTTTACAAGACCCTATATATGTACAAATAGTATACTATGAATACAGTCTTGATATGTGAGTTGAACATGAACATAGTGTTGCCGGCAATAGAGTTCAAATGTGGATATGAATACATACATGATAGTCAGTATTAAAAATGATACCCATGACTGTTCGTATGATACTTATAGTTTGAAATATTAACTCTACTTGTAAAAAGAAGTAATATGACTAGTAGAATATATGTGTACATATAAACATATACATATATAGTATGATCTTACATGATTGGGTTTGAAAGATATTTTAGTGAAATGATTTAAAGCATATGATTTAAAGTGAAATGTATGATTATGTCCTTACCTAAATAAAATGGCACGAATAAGCATAAGTGATGTCACATGTTAGCAAGCTGAAACATAGATCTACAGAGCAATAGACTCAATTATAGAAACCTTATTAAAGTACATAATAGCAATGTTATATGACAATACCTACACAAGTGTATACATTAAAGAGGGAGTATTTTGTCATGTGATTGTTACAAGAGCCAATTGTATAAATTGTTTTATGAATTATGCATATATGTTGATGCTCTAGAAAAAAGATATATATATTTGTACATGATTATGCACAGGAGCAAATAGTATAATGTAGATACAATCATGTTATACGAAATAGTTACATGATTGAAAAAGATTTCAAATACAGAATAGTAATACCCAATAGTGAGCATGTTTAAAGGTTTATATAAAGTTACACATAAGCATGTATATGAGTACATTGTCGTTGTTACACAAGAGTATACATGTGCATATAAGAATATGAATGAATAAAGAAAAGATAAAGTAAAGAGATTGTACTGCCTGCATTGGGTCTAGGAAGTGGATAGATAGGCATGCCTATAAGGGTACCTTGCAGCTGCGATAGTTTCAACCCCGTTTGGGTTGTAGTTAACCCCGTTTGGGTGACTAAACAGAGATGGTCCCGTTTGGATCATTTTCAACCCCGTTTGGGTGACTAAACAGACTTATACCTTCGGGTGCCACCGTTATAATCAATCAATTTATACCTTTGCGTATCTTACTTGTACCTTTGGGTACCACTGTATAACTCGTTATCTACCTCTTTAGAATAGTGCAGGCTTTATTGTCAAAGGTTAAGAAAGCTTAATAAAGCATGCAAATTCTTAATTGACTTTATACTATTCTACATATGAAATTCCTTTTATTACACATAAAACTCACATCTAAAAGAATGTGCAATAGTATATGTATCTATACTACTAGTATCCTAAATACATGCTAATCGTTAAATGATGAATTTGCATTATATTAATATTTTGATTAAATTGATCATATATATATATATGCCTTTGTGATCATAAACCTTATTTCTATATGTATGCCAATACATGATTGATGAAGGAATTTTTATTAAGTCCAAGAGTATTATAAAAGTCTAATGTGCGCAACAATTTTATAAGTGCATATTCCTAGTGTATATTAAAGATTATGAAGGTTAGACAGTAAGAACCATTGTTTTGAAATATTTTTCTTATGATTATATATATGTGTTCACATTGTTGCATGTACACATTCTTTAACATCCTTTTTCTATTTTTGATAATGATATATAAGTGTTATGTTTTGTTGAAAGGCTTATTTTTATGATACATCTAATATGTTATAACATGAATAACTTGTGGAATATAAAATAAGCCTATAGTAATATAATAATCTCATGGTAATTGGAAGTGTGGATTTGCTATTTAATTCTAATGTGTATATATCAAAGACATGTTAAATAGATGAAAAGATAATAGATATTTATGCTTTTACGGTTTAGTATCAATTCAGAAACTAGACACATGATAATTAGTTGAATTTAATGCCATAGAACATTAGAGCTTACATGGTTATATATGTTGATTAAAGCATCAATGCAAATTTTATTACTGAACTTTATGATTTTCGTAATTTGAATTAATTGCTGCATTTTGTTCATTTCTTAGAACAAAGCTTTGTTATATTTGAGGCATGTTATGTGCTTGTTGACGATCACTGTGAGTGGTCGTTTATCATGATTTAGTTCCCCACTAAGCTCTATAGCTTAGCACGGGTGTTTCATCCCTGTAGGTTGTTGGGGTGATCTACAGCAGGATCGCCAACTCAAGTGAACGAGAGAGACATTTATAGACTTTTATTTTGGCTCTTTGTATATAATAAAAATTATAGGATAGTGGTATTGGAGATATTATATGTAAAAATGTTAAATAGTTGTTGTATTTTGTAAAGAGACTTTAACGTACACTGAAAAGTTTTTAAAAGTATAGCACTCTTATGTATTAAGTTTGATTATATGTTCTCTGTGTAGTTGGTATATGTTTATGTTACATAGGAAAACATGTGTAATGAGTTGAATAAAGTGATATGTACAGATTATAGGCTAAGGGTGCTACAATTAGTAGTATCAGAGCTTAGGTTTAGTTGTTTCTCGGCTATAGGTGTCTAGAGTTGTTATCATATGAAGCTATAGAGTATTGGCCAATGCAGATATCCTTGTTTTGCTATGGTTAGACTGAAGTGAGATGATTCGATAGAATTTGATAATGAAAATACTTGAATAACTGTAAATGAGGATAAATGTATATGATTGAAGTTTCAAAATTGGATTATGTGTATAACAGTACTCTCTTTGGGATCTTAATCCCATATCAAATAGTACATAAAATGCATATATAAAGGTATATTGGATTATGAAATAGGTATGTTAGAGGGATAAGTAGTGATTATTTAATTATGATACATGAGATGGAGTTTTGCTAAGTTGATAAAAGTATCTATAGTTGAAGGTTCTGAGATATCAAATTGAGGTGTAATTATGATGCTCTATATACCTGTCAGTATTTCCTTATCGAGTACAGGCAATTGATGAAGCATTATACATGGGATGGGGCTAAAACATATACAGCACATAAGAAAATGCATTTGCATCTTATTGCATACATGAAAGCATTATTCACGCATAACATAGCATCAAGCATCATATTACATGTACAGGCTCCAACTGATAAAGAAAACTTATAGGATATATGTTGAGTATAATACTGATGCAATTTTATGATAATATCGCTCCTTGTAGAGATTGAGTTATAAGAGAAGCAAATTAAGTCAAAGTGAGCATCAAGGAAAGATGGCAGAGATAGTATGGAATGGAAGTTTATAGTGCTAAACATAAAAGTCTAAGAATTGATAGTGGTACTTTTGAGCAAAGGATACAGGTATGAATTTCGAGGACGAAATTCCTTAAGGGGTAGAGATTTGTAAGGACCCTAAAGAGGCCCTAGTGGAATTCAAAGGCAAACATATGTCATTAAATTCAAATTGAGCATTAGGGGATAAATTAGTAGTAATTATGATCTAATTGATTCATGGTTTTAAGAGATAGAGTATACCATAGTTAAATGACATTATAGCATAGTATGTATAATTCAAGAAAAAATACAGTTAAGATATTGTTTGGGAACTATTATTTCTTGCATGCATTAATACTTGTGTTGATTATGGATTTTATAAGTATATTGACTTGAATTAAGATATTAGGCATTAATGTGAAAGTGCTGTCCAGAAATTCGGATTGACCTCCAATGACTATTTTAATCATAAGTTGAGTTTTTGAACTCCAAATTTGATGATTTTAGTTGGGATAGAACCGGGACTTGTTTTTCTACAAATGTTATAGAAATAACAATAATGCAATTTTGCCTCTAAGGTCTTAAAAAATGCCCAAAACAGTAGCCCTTTTTCATTTGGCAGGTCATTGGAGCAGTAGGTGTTTCTTATGTTATAACTCCTGGGATATACATCAAAATGACTTGAAATATTTATATCATAGAGTTAAGATCTTAAGTATCAATTGTTAAGAGAAAAGTTTCTTGAAAAATGTCGTTTTCCATGTGAAAAATATTATGCAAAAATCGGACAGTGAGCAGTAGAAAGTGAGTATGTTTAGCATGAAGTATTAATTTAGGGGTTAATTTATAAATATGGCATTTTAAGGGTCAAATGTGGATAGAAGCATATATTAAGAGGTCAATTCATAAAAGGGATTAAATATAAAGGTTGATTTAAGAAAAAGAGTTAGTGGAGGGGTCACTTTATAACATGCAAAGAAATGTGTGTTTTTGGTGTGACATGCAAATTATTGGAGGACTAAAAGAGATATTTATGGGGGACATGCTGATGTCATTTTCCACTTAACTCACCATGCAAGAAATATTTTTAGGAGTATTTATAGTGGTTGGTCGGCCACACCAAGGAGATTTCTCATTAACTCCTCTCTTTTACTCATCTCTCATCTTTCTCTAAGAATTCTAAATTGATCTATACTTTTCAAGAGAAAATCCTGCTGCAAGTTATTTGAATTAGAAGTTTAGGAAGGGAGGGGACGGCAATTAAAGAGGGAGTTACAGAATTTCTTCATTCTCCTCTCTTTCACTCTTGGTTAATCTCTAAGAAAATCTTTGAAGAATTCTTGCATGTGGATTTTTGAAGAACAAGTTTGTGTATATCTACAAGGTAATTAATTTAATTTGATGATTCTTCTTCTCCTTCTCCATCTTCTTTCTTTGGTTAATAGTAGATTGAGTTAGATGCTGAAAGTTTGTGTTAATGGATGAAATTATTGTGAAAGGAAAAGCAGGAGAAAATTAAGATCATGAAAGAAGAAGATAGTGAGAGAAAAAGGAGAATTTACAAGAAGATTTGAGTTGCATGTCCAGGTTTGGCAACTTATTCTTCATGCATGTGTGTGGATATCAATTTTTATGCTTGGATTACTTAATTTTGATGGTAATTTATTAGTTTATTTAGGATTATTGAGAGATTTAAATAGGAAAATCGTGATTTTGAATGTTGAAGAAAAACTGGGTGTGGTACTTGTGAACCAGCCTGCTTGTTTTGTGTATATCTGGAGTTGTAGATCTTGGATTGAGGTGATTAAAAATTCTGAGTAAAATAGATTCAATTATCTACAATTCTTTAGAAGAATTTGTGGCTTGATTCTGTTGTTAAGGAACTCATAAAATTCGTACAATTGGGCTATTGTGTGTGTAGGCAGTTTTAAACAGTTACCAATGTTTGGACCATAAATCCTTGCATTTATGTCATAATTGAGTGGGGTTTGATTCTATGAAAACTTGATATAAATATAAACATTTTTTTGGAGGAACCTAGAGCTAAATATGTATATAACCCATCCAAATATTTACATGAAAATTTAAGAGAGCTGTTGATTTCGGTTCAAGAACTGACTATAGTATTTTGGGCATAAATATTAGTATAGAAGTCAAAATCTTATGCTGTATAATTATGGATAAACTATATACCTAGGAGAATGTTTTTGTTAGAGAAATGTTGGTCTAAATTCCTCTAAATTTTACATTATGAATTTTTCTAAGTGACAGCCCACACTGTTTTGGTTCTATGAACAGCCTATAGTATTTTTCAAATAACTCGAGCTATAGGTCAGATATTAGGATGAATTTTGATGCTTTGAAAACTAGACACATAGGCAGATAAGATTGTAGCAGACCATTTTGCCTAAAAATGATATCTTCAATTTCAAATGTGGCTCACAAATCGAGTCCAGGATGCTTCCCTTTGCAGACTTCTGTGATACTTTATTCTATGACTTTTTAATTAATTGAGATAAATAGTTGTTTATGTGATAGTAAAATAAATTGGATAGAGCATGTAGTATGACTATCAATGAAGGATTTATATGCGTACATATACATTTGTATGTGTACATAAATAAATATTGGTGATGAAAATATCTAACCTATATATGTAATTAGATTCATACATGATTGTCATATGCAAAATTTATGTATATATATGTAATCATATGATGAGAAAGTGCACATTTTGACATGTACCTATGCTATGAAATAGGGAATATAATAGTATGACCATGTCATATGTATATGCCCATATGGAAACATATCGATATTTTGTATAGCACATGATTATGTATATGAGTATATGAGCATGTAATTGCCCTATGAGATAGAAAATGTTTTAGCATAACTATGAACATATGAGTGTATGAGCATGTAATTGCCCTATGAGATAGAAAATATTTTAGCATAACTATGAACATGTGAGATGCTTGCTGAGAACATGATCAAGTATATGATGTGATGATTATATGTCATGCCAATATGTTACGATGCAAATTTTATAGTCACACGGATTGGATGAGCTAGATGTATAACTTGTTATATGAAATGTGCATATATCTATCTATGCACCAGAGAACTTATAGTTTTACAAGACTCTGTATATGTAAAAATAGTATACTATGAATACAGTCTGGATATGTGAGTTGAACATGAACATAGTGTTGCCTGCAATAGAGTTCAAATGTGGATATGAATACATACATGATAGTCAATATTAAAAATGCTACCCATGACTGTTCGTATGATACTTATAGTTTGAAATATTAACTCTACTTGTAAAAAGAAGTAATATGACTAGTAGAATATATGTGTACATATAAACATATACATATATAGTATGATCTTACATGATCGGGTTTGAAAGATATTTTAGTGAAATGATTTAAAGCATATGATTTAAAGTGAAATGTATGATTACGTCTTTACTTAAATAAAATGGCACGAATAAGCATATGTGATATCACATGTTAGCAAGCTGAAACATATATCTACAGAGCAATAGACTCAATTATAGAAACCTTGTTAAAGTACATAATAGCAATGTTATATGACAATACGTACAGAAGTGTATGCATTAAAGAGGGAGTATTTTGTCATGTGATTGTTACATGAGCCAATTGTATAAATTGTTTTATGAATTATGCATATATGTTGATGCTCTAGAGAATATATATATATATATATATATATATATATATATATATATATATATATATATATATATATATATATATATATATATATATATCTGTGCATGATTATGCACAGGATCAAATAGTATAGATACAATCATGTTATACAAAATAGTTACATGATTGAAAAAGATTTCAAATATAGAATAGTAATACCCAATAGTAACCATGTTTAAAGGTTTATATAAAGTTACACATGAGCATGTATATGAGTACATTGTTCGTTGTTACACAAGAGTATACATGTGCATATAAGAATATGAATGAATATAGAAAAGATAAAGTAAAGAGATTGTACTGCCTTCGTTGGGTCTAGGAAGTGGATAGATCGACATGCCTATAAGGGTACCTTGCAGCTGCGATAGTTTCAACCCCGTTTGGGTTGTAGTTAACCCCGTTTGGGTGACTAAATAGACATTGTCCCATTTGGATCATTTTCAACCCCATTTGGGTTGTAGTTAACCCCGTTTGGGTGACTAAACAGACTTGTACCTTCGGGTGCCACCATTATAATCAATCAATTTATACCTTTGGGTATCTTACTTGTACCTTCGGGTACCACTGTATAACCCGTTATCTACCTCTTTAGAATAGTGCAGGCTTTATTGTCAAAGGTTAAGAAAGTTTAATAAGGCATGCAAATTCTTAATTGACTTTATACTATTCTACATATGAAATTCCTTTTATTGCACATAAAACTCACATCTAAAAGAATGTGCAATAGTATATGTATCTATACTACTAGTATCCTAAATACATGCTAATCGTTAAATGATGAATTTGCATTATATTAATATTTTGATTAAATTGATCATATATATATATATGCCTTTGTGATCATAAACCTTATTTCTATATGTATGCCAATACATGATTGATGAAGGAATTTTTATTAAGTCCAAGAGTATTATAAAAGTCTAATGTGCGCAACAATTTTATAAGTGCATATTCCTAGTGTATATTAAAGATTATGATGGTTAGACAGTAACAACCATTGTTTTGAAATATTGTTCTTATGATTATATATATGTGTTCACATTGTTGCATGTACACATTCTTTAACATGTATTTTATTTTTTTGATAATGATATATAAGTGTTATGTTTTGTTGAAAGGCTTATTTTTATGATACATCTAATATGTTATAACATAAATAACTTGTGGAATATAAAATAAGCCTATAGTAATATAATAATCTCATGGTAATTGGAAGTGTGGATTT
Organism: Excoecaria agallocha; assembly: GCA_037975025.1. Lineage (NCBI taxonomy): Eukaryota > Viridiplantae > Streptophyta > Magnoliopsida > Malpighiales > Euphorbiaceae > Excoecaria > Excoecaria agallocha. The sequence goes on from CM075806.1 coordinate 31,131,512, forward strand.
GCTATTTAATTCTAATGTGTATATATCAAAGACATGTTAAATAGATGAAAAGATAATAGATATTTATGCTTTTACGGTTTAGTATCAATTCAGAAACTAGACACATGATAATTAGTTAAATTTAAAGCCAGAGAACATTAGAGCTTACATGGTTATATATGTTGATTAAAGCATCAATGCAAATTTTATTACTGAACTTTATGATTTCCGTAATATGAATTAACTGCTGCATTTTGATCATTTCTTGGAACAAAGCTTTGTTATATTTGAGGCATGTTGTGTGTTTATTGACGATCACTGTGAGTGTTCGTTTATCATGATTTAGTTCCCCACTAAGCTTTATAGCTTAGCACGGGTGTTGCATCCATGTAGGTTGTTGGGATGATATCTGCAACAGGATCACCAACTCAAGTCAACGAGAGAGACATTTATAGACTTTTATTTTGGCTCTTTGTATATAGTAAAAATTATAGGATAGTGGTATTGGAGATATTATATGTAAAAATGTTAAATAGTTGTTGTATTTTGTAAAGAGACTTTAACGTACACTGAAAAGTTTTTAAAAGTATAGCACTCTTATGTATTAAGTTTGATTATATGTTCTCTGTGTAGTTGGTATTTGTTTATGTTACATAGGAAAACATGTGTAATGACTTGGATAAAGTGATATGTACAGATTATAGGCTAAGGGTGCTACAATAACTTCCCTTAATAAATTTGGGATGGTGAATCCTTTGTTAATCACTCAACTATCTTCAAGTAGGTTATGATATACCTAACCTCCTAACTATGTTCACCCGCAGTTGGAAGTAATCAGTTATGGAGTTAAAGTATACCACTTGCACAACCGCTATGAAGAGATTCCTCACTGACATAGATTTAATATCGATATGAGGATTCTCTTTGCAGGTCTCCAATGAACTTGTTCTTCTAACAAGCCTCCACATGTTAGCTTTAATTATCTTTCATAATCACAATTATGAGAACCATTGCTTGAACCATTCAAGAAGGATAACATGTGCTAGTCTATATGATTTAACAATGTCCTATCTTGTTAATTCTATGACTATGGATATTTAGATATTAACACATTTGCATGCAATAGACATCTCATATCATGAACACTTACATGATTGCCTTTGCACTAATTTTTTAATATCTCGGACTTTATTTATTAATTTAAGATTTACAAACTCATGTATTTAAACATAGCATTAATAAATGAATGATTCCTTTTATTAAGAATATGAGTTCATACATATGAAATACATCCTTATTACATGGGCTCTAGGGCATACTCTCTAACATGTGACATGTGCTAAACCCCGTAGTCATCCAGTTTACCCTCGGAAGCCCACTTTTAGAGCTGGAGATCGGTCTAAGGTTCATTTAAGTAGTGAAAATTAATCACTTTACAATGACTGAGGATTCAACCCAATATGTAATGCCTTGAGCTTTCAAAAGCAAGAGATAGTGTTTTTGAGGTATCCTTACCCATTTGCTAATAGTTAACTTAGGAGATGTCTTTTAAGCTTTTCTAGGCATGCATTAGGGATTTACCACCCAATAAAACATTGGGAAAGTGATTTTATACCTTGTGACACTAAAACCAGATAGAGTTAAAATTTCACCACTACTCACATACTTGGATGATGATGATATAAATGATTATTTGTGATTGATTATGCAAATCCTAATCTCATGTGTTATAGGGTATAATATAAAATATACATATGTAGGCATATAGAAAGCGATAAAATCATATATAAATCATGGTAATTTAAGAACTTTAGTCCTAGCATATGTACATAAAAGATTATTTAGTTTACTTTTAATTTAGCATTCAAGTAAAAATATTTTTAATACACTGAAAATTAAATGAAGATATAAACAAACATAAATCAGAATATTCATTGAATTTAGAAATATTGATTCCCACACGCATAATTAATTAAAAAAACTATTTGTGTGAATTTTAGGACAAAATAAGACATTAGTCCATTTTATTAATAAAACTCGGTTAATTAAGTAAAAATATTTGATGTGAATTTCCTTAACTTTCATGCCAAAAATACATTTTTACTAGGTATTGCAACCACATTAAAATAAAATGACAAATATAAATGATTTAAAAGAACTCAAAAAATTAATTTAACTTGAAATTTATTTCAGGCAATTTCGCCTTCCGAATCTCCAAATGCTGTCAAATAGAGGACAAGCATTTATGCATAAAAATGTAAGAAAATGATGGATTAATTATCAATAATTAATTTATATTATATAAAATAATAATATGCTTGAGCATAAAAAGCATACCAAAAATAATAATGTACATATATAATAAAATAAAGTATAAGAAAGGAATAATAAATAAGAATAGGAAGAAATATAACATAAGCCAAAAAGGGAGTTACGGAGGTCACCCAGGCTAGTCACGACCTTGGATTGAATGAGTCACATTCCCTCAAGTGAGTCACTGGCCTGCACAAATGAGTCACGACGAGTCAAGGGTGAGTCACAGACTCATGATGTAAGTCTATGAGTTACTTCTGGACTATGTAGTAACTACTTAAACGATGCGATGACTAAAGTTGAAAGCTTTAAAACACATTCTAAGCCTCAAAATACACAAACAAAACACTTTTAAACTTCTTAAAATTAACCTATAAACTTAAAACAAGGCTTAAAAACATCAAACAATATAATTTATATATAATCATCATGTGAGAACGATGAGTTATAGTGAAAGAAAATGGCAATTAAAAGGCATAAATCTCAACCCAATTCACAAAAAAAAAAGCATACATTTATGCATAAAACACAAAATCATACACAAATATGATAATAAAACCTTATTTACACTAGGAAAATGAAAAACACAAATTCACACAAAGAAGAGCAAGAAATAGAGAAAACCAACATAGGGATACTTCAAACTAGATTTTTGCAATAATTAAAGTGTTAGATCTACACAAAAGCTGGAGATTTGACTCCTAAATGTTTTTCAGTCGGCCAATTTGTAGAATTTGTGAGAATGCTTCTTGTCTTCTCTCCTTCTTCCTTCGTATCTTTTCCAAAAACTAAAGCCAAATCAAGTTGTTTTTTCTATATTTTTCTCTCTTTTACTTGTTATATCCATTTGCTTCGAAAAACATCTCGTCCATTTTAATGTTTTTTAGTTTAAGGTCAATAAAAGTATAAGATTTTTAATTCTAAAATAATCTCCTATTTTGTAGGGGAAAAATCTATAATTTTTTATGAAAACACCTAGACATAGTCTCGATTGGTGAGTCACAAAACATGAATAAGGGGTTGGACTAAGTATTCCCACTCAAAAAACTAAAAAAAGGAAGTAAGTCATGGGCTAAAGGCCATGACTTGCTAAAGAGTTACGGACTTGAGTTAAGCCTGAAGACCTTGTTATGAACTGAATAAAGGATGCAAGTCATCAGGTAAGACTGTGACTTAGAAGTGAGTCACAGTCTTGACCCATGAATCAAGGCTATAACTCATTTTGGAGTCAACAAATGTCCTCTCAAATTGGCACTTCACCGAATCCTAAGATAGAACCCCAAATATGCTTTTTAAAAGACCATTTCCCTTTTAAAATTTGGTAAAATATTTTCTCGACACAAACATTGGTGTAAGAGAAAAGAGAGCACTACTACTTCTTGGCTATTTTAAAAATAGTATTATCTTTATTGGGTAACCCTAATAGAGGTTAAATCAAGCCTAATGTCTACAGTTGCCAATAAGTTTGGGATAGTTAGCACACTAGTGTCTAGGCTTGCTAAAGTTCATAGCAAAGTGATAAGAGTTGCTTACTTGAGGTAACAAATCTTAAAATGTAGAATCATACCCTTCGAGGTAGTGAATTTCTGGTTAAGTGGTTATTGCCAACTTACCAACATTTCAACTTTTGTTATAGTAATTACTACCAGCTTGTTGACATTTTAACTCCTCATGATCTTGTTCTTGATGTCAGCTTATTAATGTTTTAATCTTTGATCAAGTGAGTAATTACCGTTAGCTTGTTAACATTTTAAATCTTTATCGAATATGGGTTATTACAATTTGCTTACCGATATTTTAAACTAGTATTAATTGGGTGATTACCTTCAGCTTATCAATTTTTTCACCTCAGTTAGGACATCTGATCTTTGCCAGCTTATAGGTATAAAGGATCAGGGAAGATGGAGAATTATATGTTCCATAGTGAAGTTTTTCTTTTCATAGTCACATCATCTCTTGTGTGAGAATTAGTACTTATAGGAGTGTCTAACTTCAGAACCCTAAGGCAATAAAGGGAAAGTATTTACTTTTATGGGTTTCCATATTTGTCTTCATGTATGTTTCTCTTTAAAGAGGGAAAACTATTTTTCTACCAGAAATGCTTAAGCATGCTTCTAACCTTTGCACAATTTAAGAGTTGGAGCCCTTCATTTTGATATGATTAATCAAAATTTATAATGATGAAATTTCATTGTAAAATTTTTGAAGTGTAAGCATATAGCGAGATGCCTTATATTCATGTGAGCTATGGTAAGTTAGATTACAACATATGTTATTTAAGTAACTTCCATATGTTAAAGAGTATGCCCTAGAGCCCATGTAATAGGGATGTTTTTCATATGTATGAAATTTATATTCTTAATAAAAGGCATCATTCATTTATTAATGCTATGTTTGAATACATGAGTTTGTAAATCTTAAATTAATAAATGAAGTCCTAGATATTATAAACACAGTGCAAAGGCAATCATGAAGGTGTTTATGATGTGAGATGTCTATTGAACGCAAATGTCTTAATATCTAAATATCACTAGTCATAGAATTAACAAGATAGGACATTGTTAATTCGGACAGACTAGCACATGTTATGCTTCTTGAATGGTTCAAGCAATGGTTCTCATAACTGTGATTATGAAAGATAATCAAAGCTAACATGTGGATGCTTGTTAGAAGAAAAAGTTCATTGGAGACCTGCATAGAGAATCCTCACATGGATATTAAATCTATGTCAGTGAGGAATCTCTTCATAGCGGTTGTGCAAGTATCCTTAGACTTGAGATCACCAAAGTTATCTTAAGTAGCAAGTGGTATACTTTGACTCCATAACTGATTACTTCCAACTGGGAGTGAACATAGTTAGGAGATTGGGTATATCATGACCTACTTGAAGATAGTTGAGTGATTGACAAAGGATTCACCATCCTAGATTTAACAAGGGAAGTTATCTCACATGATTCTATAATTGCCTTGTTCAGAAAATCTCTGGCCAGAGTAATATGCCGAGATGGATGGAGATCCATGAAGGGCATTTTAGGAAAAATGGTTAAATTAATAGAACATACATAATTAGATTTATATGAGTTGACAGAAATCCATACTCAGAATCTAATTAAGATAAGAGTGGTGAAAGGAGTAATTGCACGGTAACTGTTTCTATGGAAGGGTACAGTCAAACCACATGACTTTCCTGACATTTGGGTAGTCATGATGCCTAGCTAGAGGCCAATCATGACTTGTATAATGATGTATCAAAAGTATCAATAGGGATTGATAAGATGATTTAAAGGAGTTTAAATCATGTGAGTTTTTAATAGAACTCACAATTACATATTATACTGCCAACATGGACAGGAACCCAATAGGTCAGACACATATAGAGAAAATGGTAAAATGATAAAATAACAAGGATAATAATATTTGATATTATTATGAAGGTAGAGAAGTGAATAAGAGAATAATTAATTAAATAGTTTAATTATTTATGATCAAATAAAATTGTCCGCGGAACTTTTGAGAAATGTTCTGCAAAATTGGACCTAATTGAAATAATGTATTTTATGATTAATTATTATTATTATCTTATAAGTGTTATAAGACTACTATAAGTATTATAGGACTGATATAATAATTAATAGGTCCATTGGAGAAATTATAAAGGGCCAAAGGAATAAAGAAGTTGGAGGAAGCCCTCAAGAAGAGGGCCACACGCCAACTCCATACAGAAGGGCTTAGAGGGCTTTTTCTTGGACCAAATTACTTTATATATGTTACATAAGTGTTATGGAACTCACATATTTAATTTGGTTGGATTTGGAATCCATTTGGGTATTTAAATCCAATTAGTTGCATAAAGGGCCTAGTTTGTGGGTTTTGTGCATAGACTTTTATGAAAAGGTTTAAATTGGATTTAATTAAGTCCAAATGATTATAATTAATTCCAGAGGCCCAATTAATAATTCTCCAGCAATTTTAAAGAGCCCAATCTCATTAAGGAGTTGGAATTTTAACCTAACTATAAAAGGCCAACTAATGAGAATTAGGGTTAAGTGATTAAAACAAAAGGAAAGTCTTTTTCTTTATTCTGTCTCCCTTTTTGCGCCAACTCTAAGCTAGCTTCTTGAAATTTCGGCCAGCCCTAGTTAAACACCAATTTGTTGGTTCAATTTACCCCTCTCTAGTGTGGATTACTCATTGGAGGTGTTCGATTTTGGACACTGTGGTTTGTGACAACCCGGTGCGAAGTAAAATCAACTGTTCAACAAAAATCAAAGGTGATTTTTCTTATTCTCATATAGTTATATTGTGTATTCATGGCAAGATCAGATCTAATGGTTAAAAAATTTTAAAATTCCGTTCATGTATGTTATGCATGTAACCGTTAAATTCTAACATGGTATCAGAGATACGGTTTTTCCATGGATATACAATTCTATATTTTTCTGCGGAATAAGTTTTGTTTTGAGTTATTTATTTCATGAACTTTAAAATATTAGATTTGATTGTTCATGAATGAGAAATATTGATTTCTGGTTGTATGTGTGATCAAATAAATTTGGTGGAAACAAAAACGAAATTTTGAATGATTGTGATTAGGGTTTGGCGTGAAACCCATTAGGGTTTGGCGTGAAACCCTAGGTAATTTAAGGGGCTGTTCTAATTTAATTTCTTATGGATCCATTGAAACATCATTTAGATGATATTTTATGTGTTTAATATGTGATATTAAGCCGTAGGATCGAACGGAATTAAAATCGAACAAGTTTTGCATGAAAACTAGTTTAGTCGAAAAGTTCGATAAATTGGAGTTCCTCGTGTGTTCTTGATGTGTTCTTGATTAAAACGACTTTTGATCTTCTAAATCTGATATATATGATATATTAAAGTGTTTTTAATTAATTGAATTAATTAAAATGGGCCTTAAATTAATTTGATTAATTTTAATTTATTAAAACCACTTAACGGGCTTAATTATGTTTACGGACTTAGTTTACATTAGTGAATGACTTGGTGGGCCCAAGGAGCTGATTTAAATTAAACATTATAAACATTAATTAAGTTTATTAATGGGTTTTAAGGGCTGGAGTGGGCTTGGCTCATTCCAAAAGGCCTAAATAGTCCAAAAGACACAAAACTAGTTTGTGTGTGAACACAGTTAGGGTTTTTCTTCTGTGGGTTTCGGCCTACAATTGTTTTAAGCCCAAAATTGATTCTTTTAATTATTTAATATGATTAATTAATTAAATAATCAATTTATAATTAATTAATAATCAATTGGATTGATTATTAAGACAAGAACACATGCATGCAAAAAGGTTTCCTAAAATGAAAGTTTCCAAAATGGAAAAAGTTTTCTAATTTGATCACATCATTAAATAACTCAAAATATAGTTTCAAAGGTTGAAACAAAGTTAGTAATCCATTTATTTATGCATTAGAGAGGCATATAAGGGTGAATGATTGGCATGATGGTTAGTTATGGACAAAGCCCAATGTGATTGAGCATAATGCATGTTTTGGCCCAATAAGGACTTTCATGTCCCGGCCACTTGTTTTTGGTTTGTATTTCATTTCAAATTGTAATATGTAATTAGATTACTTAGATTAGAATTAGAAATAGAGATAGAGACCAATATCAAGGAGCAAGATGGGCCGGATGGAGATCCAACAAGCTTGAAGATAATGTAATTATTTTCTTGTTTGAATCATGCATACTACCTAGGTGTGACCTTTTGATTTCCCTCTTGGCTCGGGGAAATCAATATAGTGAAGTCCATAACTATACCATATTTGTATGCTTATATTTATGTGATAGATATAGGATGCATACCAATGTATGCCAACCATGTATGATGAGACTTAATTAACTAAAACCCTCAAACAAATACTAAGGTATATGAGCCTTCCATTAATTTGAGGAGAACCAGAGTTCTTTATAGTGTGGGTTGTTGACCACAGTCAAGCTCACATTATATCGAATATGTTCAAATCTAATTAAATGGGTCATCTTAGCTAGCCCATTAGTTTGTTGACCACAGTCAAGGCTAATGGTTCTAGAGGCAAGATTAGGGAATGCATATATGATATGCATGCATCAAGAGTTGATAACCTAATGATCCAATAGTTGTGTAAAGACACAATTGGTATAGAGATACCTACCTTTCAAGGGTATGGAATTTGGCTTGTTGACCACAGTCAAGGTTAAATTACATATCAAGGATTGGATATTGGCCCACTAAGAAAACCATCGGGTTTTCTCGGATTATATAGTGAGGGCTATTAATTCGCAATAAAATAGTGGGAGTAAATGGATTAATTAAAGACCTTATTAATGCATGCATATATGAACATACTCTCATATATTTTCTTTTTCACATCTAGGTCATCATCATGAGCACATCAAACATTAATATACGATCAATCTTGGATAACAAGCTGGTTGGCAACAACTATTCTGACTGGATCAGGCAAGTGAGAATTGTTCTCAGAGCTGAAAAGATCCACTTTGTCTTGGATAAAGATCCACCACCACTTCCATCAGATGATGCCATTGATGAGATCAAAGGCATTTATCGAAAATACATGGAGGATAGTGAAATAGCAGCATGTCTGATGCTGGGTACTATGTCCTCGGAGCTTTAGAAGCAACATGAAATGATGGATGCTAGAACCATCGTTTTGCATCTAGAGGAGCTTTATTCTTCTCAAGCTAGAACTGAGCAATATGAGATTGCTCGAGCTCTATTTAGTTGCAAAATGGTGGAAGGCACTTCAGCTGCTACTCATGCATTGAAGATGTATGGGTATATTGAGCATTTGAGTAGACTTGGCTATGTTATGGATAATGATCTATACATAGATTTAATCTTGTACTCGTTGGCTCCAAGTTATGCACCTTTGTGCTTAACTTTAACATGAACAAGATCCAAGTATCCATTCCTGAGTTAATCAATATGCTCAAGACAGTTGATGGATCATTTAAGAAGGATCCAAAAAGTGTCATGGTTGTCACTTTTGCTAAAGGCAAGAAGCAGAAGAAGAAGAAGATAACCAAGGCATAGCCAAAGAATGGTGGGATCTCCAAGAAGAAGGTTGCCAAGAAAGAGAATCCCAAAGGAACTTGCTTCCATTGTGGAAAGGATGGTCATTGGAAGCGTAACTGCAAGGCCTATCTAGATTCTCTCAAGGAGAAGAAGCAAGCTGATGCTTCTACTTCAGGTATTCATATGATTGAAATTAATACTTATTCTATTGCTTCAAAACAATCTTGGGTATTAGATACCGGATGTGGATCTCATTTATGTAATGATCTACAGGGGCTTAGAAGCTTTAGAAGAGTTGGAAAGGCAGAGATATGTTTGCAGTCAGCTACTGGATAGAACATCTCTACAACAGTTGTGGAGACTTACTATTTGCCTCTTCCTAGTGGATTAGTACTGGAATTAAATAATTGTTATTATGTTCCAGCTTTGTCCAAAAGTATTATTTCTTTCAGTTGTTTGATGAACGATTATGATATTTCTTTAAAGGACAAATGTTGTTACATTTTTAAGAACAATATATTTTATGCAAAAGCTATCATTGAGAATGGTATATTTGTTCTTGATTTAATTAAAGAAGTACATAATGTGGATACCAAGAGAATGAAACATGATAATCTAAATACCTCATACTTATGGCATTGTCGTTTAGGCCACATAAATGAAAAATGCATGACCAAATTGCACAAGTCAGGTGATTTGGGATCATTTGATTATTAATCATTTGATACATGCGAATCTTGTTTATTGGAAAAAATGACAAAAGCTCCCTTTATTGGTAAAGGAGAACGAGCTAAAATGGTTTTGGACTTAATACATTCAGATGTATGTGGTCCAATGACTACACATGCCAGAGGAGGTTACTCCTACTTCATTACTTTCATAGATGATTATTCCAGGTTTGGATACATCTATCTAATGAAATATAAGTCTGAAGCATTTGAAAAGTTCAAAGAATTCAGAAATGAAGTAGAGAAACAACTTGGCAAAAGTATTAAAACACTTATATCAGATCAAGGTGGAGAATACTTAAGTCAAGAGTTTCAGGATTATCTTAGAGATAATGGGATTTTATCTCAATGGACTCCTCCATATACACCACAACATAATGGTGTATCCGAAAGGAGGAATCGAACACTATTAGATATGGTTCGATCAATGATGAGTCGAGCAGACTTGCCTAAGTCCTTTTGGGAATATGCACTAAAAACTGCTGTTTATATGTTAAATAGAGTTCCTAGTAAATTGGTTGATGTTACTCCATATGAGATGTGGAATAACAAGAAACCCACGCTTTCTCATATGAAAGTATGGGGTTGTCCTGCTTATGTGAAGAGGACAATGTCAGACAAACTGGATGTTAAGTCTGACAAATATTTATTTATGGGATATCCAAAAGAAACGTTTGGATATTATTTCTATCATCGCTTAGAACAAAAGGTGTTTGTTTCAAGGCATGCTGTCTTCTTGGAAAGAGAATTTCTCCTACGAGAGGATAGTGGGAGTAAAATTGAACTTGGTGAAGTTCAAGACCCACAAGTAGAAGATGATCAACCGATTGAACCCGAAACTGAATTTCATAATGATGAGATTACAGTTGAACCTGATTATACACAAAATCCTAGAAGATCTACTAGGATGCGTTCTATCCCTATGAGATATGGATTTCACATTGATTCGGATAGAGGCATAACTGTAGTAGAGAACAATGAGCCTACAAGCTATCAAGAAGTTTTGAACAGTTCAGAACGTGATTTATGGCTTAAGGCTATGCAGTCTGAAATGGACTCCATGTATGAGAACAAAGTATGGACTTTAACTCAACCACCTGAAGGGATAAAACCCATAGGGTGCAAATGGGTCTTCAAAAAGAAGACTGACATGGAAGGTAATATAGTTACCTATAAAGCTCGCTTAGTAGCAAAAGGTTATCGTCAAAAAGAAGGTATTGACTATGACGAAACTTTTTCTCCTGTAGCGATGCTTAAGTCTATAAGAATACTTTTAGCCATTGCAGCTCATTATGATTATGAGATTTGGCAAATGGATGTGAAGACAGCTTTCCTTAATGGAAATATTACCGAGCATGTGTATATGACACAACCAGAAGGATTCACATCAGGAAATGGCGAAAAGGTATGCAAGCTTCAAAGATCCATTTATGGATTGAAGCAAGCCTCTAGGAGCTGGAACATACGATTCAATGAGACAATCAAAGAGTTTGGTTTCTCACAGAATGAAGATGAACCTTGTGTGTATAAAAGGGTCAGTAGGAGTGCAATTGTCTTCCTAGTTCTATATGTAGATGACATATTGATCATGGGAAATGACATTTCTCTTCTCCAATCAGTTAAAATATGGTTATCCAAGCAATTCTCAATGAAAGACCTTGGAGAAGCATCCTATATTCTGGGAATAAGGATCTATAGAGATAGATCCAATAGGTTGCTAGGTCTTTCTCAGAGTACATATATAGATAAAGTATTGAAGAGGTTCAATATGGATCTCTCTAAGAAAGGGTTTATACCCATGGTGCATGGGAAACACCTTTCTAAGTCTATGTGTCCACAAACACTAGAGGATAAAGAGAGCATAAATAGAATACCATATGCATCTGCAATTGGTTCTATCATGTATGCTATGTTATGTACACGTCCAGATGTAGCATTTGCTTTGAGTGTCACAAGTAGGTTCCAATCTAATTTTGGAGAGGAACACTGGGCAGCTGTCAAGAATATTCTTAAGTACTTAAGAAGGACTAAGGATATATTCTTGGTATATGGAGAGGGCAGTTTAGAAGTAAATGGGTATACAGATGCCAGCTTCCAATCTGACAAAGATGATTGTAAATCACAATCTGGTTATGTGTTCATAATGGGAGGAGGAGCAGTTAGTTGGAAAAGTTTCAAACAAGAAACAACTGCTGATTCCACGACGGAAGCTGAGTACAATGCTGCTTCAGAAGCAGCCAAAGAAGCAGTCTGGATCAAAAAGTTCATAACCGAACTAGGAGTGGTGCCTAGCATTGTTGATCCGATTCCTTTATATTGTGACAACAATGGAGCCATTGTGCAAGCAAAGGAACCACGGTCTCATCAGCGATCCAAGCATGTTCTCAGACGCTACCATCTCATAAGGGAAATAGTAGCTAGAAATGATGTGAAAATAGAAAGGGTTCCCACAGATGACAATGTGGCGGATCCCCTCACTAAAGCACTTTCCCAGATTAAGCATGATCACCATATAAACAGCATAGGTCTGAGATATATGAGTGATTAGCTCTAGTGCAAGTGGGAGATTGTTAGAGAGTATGCCCTAGAGCCCATGTAATAGGGATGTTTTTCATATGTATGAAATTTATATTCTTAATAAAAGGCATCATTCATTTATTAATGCTATGTTTGAATACATGAGTTTGTAAATCTTAAATTAATAAATGAAGTCCTAGATATTATAAACACAGTGCAAAGGCAATCATGAAGGTGTTCATGATGTGAGATGTCTATTGCATGCAAATATCTTAATATCTAAATATCCTTAGTCATAGAATTAACAAGATAGGGCATTGTTAATTCGGACAGACTAGCACATGTTATGCTTCTTGAATGGTTTAAGCAGTGGTTCTCATAACTGTGATTATGAAAGATAATCAAAGCTAACATGTGGATGCTTGTTAGAAGAACAAGTTCATTGGAGACCTGCATAGAGAATCCTCACATGGATATTAAATCTATGTCAGTGAGGAATCTCTTCATAGCTGTTGTGCAAGTATCCTTAGACTTGAGATCACCAAAGTTATCTTAAGTAGCAAGTGGTATACTTTGACTCCATAACTGATTACTTCCAACTGGGAGTGAACATAGTTAGGAGATTGGGTATATCATGACCTACTTGAAGATAGTTGAGTGATTGACAAAGGATTCACCATCCCAGATTTAACAAGGGAAGTTATCTCACATGATTCTATAATTGCCTTGTTCAGAGAATCTCTGGCCAGAGTAATATGCCAAGATGGATGGAGATCCATGAAGGGCATTTTAGGAAAAATGGTTAAATTAATAAAACATACATAATTAGATTTATATGAGTGGACAGAAATCCATACTCAGAATCTAATTAAGATAAGAGTGGTGAAAGGAGTAATTGCACGGTAACTGTTTCTATGGAAGGGTACAGTCAAACCACATGACTTTCCTGACATTTGGGTAGTCATGATGCCTAGCTAGAGGCCAATCATGACTTGTATAATGATGTATCAAAAGTATCAATAGGGATTGATAAGATGATTTAAAGGAGTTTAAATCATGTGAGTTTTGAATAGAACTCACAATTACATATTATACTGCCAACATGGACAGGAACCCAATAGGTCACACACATATAGAGAAAAGGGTAAAATGGTAAAATAACAAGGATAATAATATTTGATATTATTATGAAGGTAGAGAAGTGAATAAGATAATAATAATTAAATAGTTTAATTAATTATGATCAAATAAAATTGTCCGCTGAACTTTTGAGAAATGTTCTGCAAAATTGGACCTAATTGAAATAATGTATTTTATGATTAATTATTATTACCTTATAAGTGTTATAAGACTACTATAAGTATTATAGGACTGATATAATAATTAATAGGTCCATTGGAGAAATTATAAAGGGCCAAATGAATGAAGAAGTTGGAGGAAGCCCTCCAGAAGAGGGCCACACGCCAACTCCATACAGAAGGGCTTAGAAGGCTTTTTCTTGGACCAAATTACTTTATATATGTTACATAAGTGTTATGGAACTCACATATTTAATTTGGTTGGATTTGGAATCCATTTGGGTATTTAAATCCAATTAGTTGCATAAAGGGCCTAGTTTGTGGGTTTTGTGCATAGACTTTTATGAAAAGGTTTAAATTGGATTTAATTAAGCCCAAATAATTATAATTAATTCCAGAGGCCCAATTAATAATTCTCCAGCAATTTTAAAGAGCCCAATCTCATTAAGGAGTTGGAATTTTAGCCTAACTATAAAAGGCCAACTAATGAGAATTAGGGTTAAGTGATTAAAACAAAAGGAAAGTCTTTTTCTTTATTCTCTCTCCCTTTTTGCACCAACTCCAAGCTAGCTTCTTGGAATTTCAGCCAGCCCTAGTTGAACACCAATTTGTTGGTTCAATTTACCCCTCTCTAGTGTGGATTACTCATTGGAGGTGTTCGATTTTGGACACTGTGGTTTGCGACAACCCGGTGCGAAGTAAAATCAACTGTTCAACAAAAATCAAAGGTGATTTTTCTTATTCTCATATAGTTATATTGTGTATTCATGGCAAGATCAGATCTAATGGTTAAAAAATTTTAAAATTCCGCTCATGTATGTGATGCATGTAACCGTTAAATTCCAACACCATAGATTTTCAAACTCAAGTTTTTATTGCACTATTATGAACAATTTTTTCTTCTCATTCATTAATCATTATATTAATATTTATGAAAACATTAACATATATATGTTCAAATAAATACTAAAAGGAAGATGAATTATCCTTTATGCATCATTCAAACTAAAAGATAATAGAAAAGTTTAAAGTAAAAAATGTAAATACAATTGAAAATAAACAAAAGTTCTAATATTAATTAACATTATACAAAATGATAATGCCTCCCTAAAGGTTATCTATGTCACCACGACTCAGGGGGACCTCATGATTTAACTAAAAGACCAGGTGGTAACTGTGTAAACTATAAAGGTCCTGTTTGAGATAGATCTACATGGGGTGATGATGGTTAGGTACATCAAACTAAAATTCTATTCTCTGAGATAAGGGAACTATAAACGATCCCAATTGGATGATATAGGTTGTCTTGAACCTATCACAATCCATCTCTTATCAATGCACTTCCTTCTCTGTGTGAGCTAAATGTGCAGTCTGATCCTCTCTACTATGGCTAATAGTTTCTCTAAGACTAGAGAACTCTCTCTGTCAACCATCCATGCAGTATGTTCTATAGTGGCTACTAATGTAATTACCATCTCACCAACCCTTTGGATATCCTACCTCAGACCCTTAACAGTAGTGGAGACACTAGGTCCTAACGAGTCTTTTGTCAGGGTTACCTAATGAGGAAAATTCCTTCTTTAAAGATAACAGATCGAGGATGATAAATCTTTTTTGTGTTAAAATCCTTATTTGACAAAAATATTTTAAAGTGTTTTTACACTTAATTTAAGCAACCAAAAGGGGCAGAGGGTCAAATAATGAGAAATATCTTTGGCTAAAGGCTTAAAGGAGAAGTTAGGCAAGTCCCTAGCCTTGCAAACCCGTGCACAATTTGTACACACTTTCACACATAGGAAATCTCATTATTTGGCCTAGTTGTCAGGTTTTTTTCCATTTTTGGGTTTATATGGCCTTGTAAAGGGAGCATATGGCCATGCATCACAAGAATTTTTCCTTTTTAGGATAGTGGCCTCAAGTACTTGATATGTATGCTCGTACACTTTTGTTGGTACGGTTGTATAGAACAAAAGTCTATGAATTTATAGAGAGCAAGTCAACAAGCGGGTTAACTTATGTGCATGTACACATGTGCACATAACCTTGTACATCCATGCATTTTTTTATATAATGAAATGGCCATTTTCTTTGTATGGGGATCGTCAGTTGGAGATTTTGTATTTTGAAAATTGGCATTGTCTTTTTAAAAATATTTAAAAGCTTGTAAGTGAAAGAGGTAGGTCTTTATATTTTTTAACTAATTTTCACTATTTCAATGAGAAAATGGTCCATGAATTAGACATTCAGTGATCAAGTAAGTACACTAAATGTATTATAAAAAGCATTTCTCATTGTTTTTGGATTATTATAAATATTAATCATTATTTCCTTTTATACAATATTTATTGTATATTAATCTCTGCTAAATTTAGGTTGTGACACCCTTTTTAAGGTATATTATTGTGTGATCAAAATTATTAGGTCTTTGTCTTCAAACTTTATTTCATTTGCTTTAAAGTAATTTTTTTTTGTGGAAAATTTTGTTTAAAAAATGTTATTTCATACTTAGTTTTCCTTTTTTGCTCCTTTTTAGATCTATTGTTGATAAGGACTTTATTTTAAGAAGGATAGAAAACTCAATTTTTCTAGGCCAATACAACTATACATCACTTAATGCACATCCATCAATTATGTGATGCATGGTCCAAAATATGTTTTCTTGCCTTTTTAAAGCAAAAGAGTCATCCATATAATGTTAAATGCACTCCGATGAATTTTTCACCATACATGCTGGATCTTTGTTTCTACTACATTTTTCTTATTTTTATTTATTCTCTTTTACTCTTTTAATTTATCTTCCTTTATTATTATTGCAATTATTACTGTATTATTGTCACAATTTTCATCGCCAATGACTTTCCTACAAATGTGACTGGGCGAGTAGTATAGGTAAGTCCCTAATCCATATTCTCATTTTTTTATAAAAAAAACTGTTTTCAACCGTTAATGGAAAATGTCACACAAATATTTATAGTAAAACTTTAGATATTTCATTAATAAAATCATACCAATATCTGCATTTTAGCCTAAAAATCCCACATATAAAATTAGCTGTAAATAATGTAAATAATTTTTGCATATAATTAAATAACACATGATGTATCATAAATAAACCTAGATTGGCATGTCATTATCTTCAAATCATCATAATGAAATACTTTTTTATAATCCACATGTGAAAACAAAAGTCCTCATAAAAAAGAAGGTCACAATAAAATGCGTAATTTATAGATGTCTTTACTGCTTTGATTTTATGTCATTATTTATTTCTTTCATATGTGATTTGGTGCATTGTTAATTTTTATATTTGCTATAATCTTGCATTAAAAATGTGATAACAAGATTAATGTTGAGTTAGTTATGTCACATTTATCAAAGTTAAATATAAGAGCGGAGTTTCAAACTATATTTAGGTTTTTTGCCTTACGGGGTAAGAGAACATTTTTTCCTAATGTTCTATCCGGTGGTAACTCCTCACATCAGCCTTGAAGTGCCCAACAAGATGCCTTCCAACTATTGATTATAAGTGATAAGATATGGACAGTTCAGCATACTATCTCATACCTTTCGAGGCTTAAGAATTTGCAAGTCATGTTTAGTTTATTTCCCATTCTAAAGCGGCTGTTAGTTTTGGAAACAAACATTAACATTGATTAAGCCCTAAAAATGGGATTGAATTGGTAAAGGTTAGGAGTTTCCTCACTTATGCTCAATGATCCTTTGGTTATGAGGGTGAAATCGGGCGGTAATGGAGGAGCCAAAAGTGCACGCATCATAGTGATGACTTCATTGTGGATAATTCAAGACTTTGCTATACAATGACTTTTAATTTATGTCACATAAAAGGCTTTTGATTGAAAATTTTTATCTCTCCTTTAAATTGCAAGAGAATCTTGATAAAGCCTTGGAATAAGTTAGGGATCCTTATTTTTAAACCTCGGTGCAATCCCAAAGCTCTCTTTTATCATTCACTTGATTGAAGGTAGTATTAGGGATAATCACAAACCCAACTCCAGTATGTCTTGGTATATTAGATGGCGATTTGATTAGTCATTATGCTTATGATGAGATAGACTTATTTGTAGGGACAATATTTAGGTAGCTTTCTAATCGAGTACCTAGACTAAGAGCCCATGTAGTGATATAGAAATCTTCACAAAGATTCCCGAAATAGTCTTTCATTGCTTGCAATTTGTATCATTATGTATTAGGCATACCTAAAGAAGTCTAGATGCTCGCTTATCAAATGCTACCATACGCCGGTAAACCTATTTTGATTTGCTTTGGTCATTTGAATATGCATTGACTAAACCTTTTTCGTTTGATTTTCTCGAGAGGTTGTCAGATATTTTATGCTATCAAATTTTTGCCACACACCATAAGTATTCTTTAGGGTGCCCTTTTGACCCATGAATTAAGCATTCCTAGGAAGAGGACTTTGACCATATGTGTCAAAGAAATAGGGTGGAGAGGATTCTTGCTTGTGGTTGTAAATGCTGTATCTCACGATCATGCATCGGCATCAATAAGACATCATCTTGACAATCCTAATTTTGGTAGACATAATAGAACCATTATTTTCCAAGTGCTTATGAGTTTTGAATGTTTGTTTGGTTAAGAGGTGGTTTTTTGAGTAAAGAGAAGAGTTGAAATCAGTATAAAGTTCATAACTAGGATTCGAGTTATACACTGAGAGTGTTTCAAAAAGTTTTCACAAAGGTATTCATAATAGTTAGAAAGGAAAGTTATGGCCGAGCTCACTCACCCTATCGGTTCCTCCAATCCCTATGATTCTGATAATATGATGGATGATCTTGAGAGGTAAATGATGTCAATGTTTACTAGTCTCACAACTAGTTTGGCCTTGATTTTAGCTGCTCAGCCCATTACTCCAGGTATTGCTAGAGTTTAACCCACTCCCATCGTGGAGATTCTAGGAATGGATGCATGTAATATTGCTTTACGAGGAATAGAAAGAGCTATGCCTTATGGTGATCCTGAGTGTTATTTTATTATTGATGAGGAAGGGGAACTGTGAGCCCTTAAAGTACTAAAGAGCCTCATCCCTGAGGAGGAGAGTCCTATCGTAAAGAAGATGGAAGAAAAACTAGAGGCTTTAATTAGGATGTTGTCAGTTGTAAAATGATTTAGTCCTAAGGATATTAATTTAGATGGTAAAGATGCTTTGCCTAGCCAATTCAACATACCTGAACTATTGAAGTTTGATAGTACATATGATCCATTGGCTTATATTAAATAATATATTATGCTTATGAAGAGAACTACCCTCACTAAGAGACCAAAAATAGTCTCTTTAGCCTCCATCTTGTGGGCCTCACTATTGATTGGTATCATAGCTTGGATAAAAAATCAAAGAAGATTGGAAGGGGTTGATGAAAGAGTTCTTTAGGTTGTATGATTGTATCACACATATAAAGTTCAGTTTGAAAGATTTGGAATTGTTACAGCACAAACTTAAGGAATCCTTTCATGAGTACCTTATTTGATGGAGGGATAGAGGTTCAAGCTATCACTAGGAGTGAAAGGGTTTTACCTGAGGTTGAAGGGCCGTAGTAACCCATTATATTCTTAGAAAAGAGAGCTATGGAAGATAACCTGGTTTTAAAGCAACATAAAAAGGCATTAGCTCATATTTTGATCCAGGATTTATTGAGACAATCACCTTTTCATAGGTAGAAGCTGGTAGAAGCTTTAAGTTAGTCAGCAGTGGTCACTACCATTTCTCCATTCGAGTTGCTGTAAATGGTGAACTGGGATTTTAGGGAAATGATCATATTTACTGATGCAGATCTCTCCCTATAAGGATGCAAACATAATCGTCCTTTGTACATTAGGGCTGAAGTGAATGGTAAACACACTGCATGTGTAATGGTGGATGATTATTCATCTGTCAATGTGTGTCCCTCTAGCACTTACGACTCAGATGGGCTTGAGACATAGGAAAGGTTTGGGCTATAGCAGGAATGATGCTAAGAAGTAATATGACCTCCAGATAAGAAAAGTTCCTCATATCTTGGAATGTTTTGTGGCAGCATCCATAGAGTGCAAATATTGTGGGGAAGCCAAACCTATGGTATTTCAAGGAAATATCATCTCTGGGTTTGAAATATTTGAAGATGTTTTTGACTTGGCAACTTGATTTACAAAACCTATACTAGGGTTTTGGAATTAAGAAATCATAGCCAAGCTTGGTGATTTGGATTTGGGTCATTCTAAAGAGGTACTATTGCCCAAGTCATTAGTCATCAGGACTAAAGGAAAGGAGAAGGTTGAGTGCGAGGCTATGTTGCTTCGAAGTGTATGCTATCAAAAGAAGGATAGGCTTTCACTACTACATCAATTGCCCTTAACCTAGGGATGATTCTTTTACTGATTTAATTTATATTCATGAATAATTTTGTTATGATGTACCTTTTGTTAGTGTAAGCCCTAGCACCAATAGATTGTAATAAAACATTTGAGTTAATAAATGAGGCATTTGTTTTATCGTTTGTATTCCTGTGCATATCAATTGATAGAACTATCCAAGAATGTTGTTTCAGTTTAAGTTATCATGTGTGAGGCACATGGTTGTAAGACCTTGAAACAAAAGAGACATCATTCTAAATATCCTTAGTCAGTCATTGTTATGGGAATAACAATGAATTAAGACTAGTATGCTCTCTCTGATAAGTTGAGTTCTGTCTTATGGATCATAAGGACAAGAGTGTCAATCAGAGATCATACATACATGTTTAGAACATGGTATCTGGATTTGATCCATTTATGAGAACACTACATGGTATAAGTCATAAGTGTTTCTCCTATGCAAGTTTTGCATTGGAGTTCCCAGACCTAAAATCTCTATGAAACTCTTTATTTATTACTGTATACTTTGGCATACACCTAACGTGCTCGTAATAGAGTGACAAGTATGGGTATGCTTGGGTATACATTGATTCATGTTAGAGAGCATGGGAGAAGTGAAGGGATTACCCCTCTCAATAAGAGAGAAAATATCATCGGCCACTTGATCAGTGAACTGAGAAATGTATGGCCATATCGAGATGAAATAATGAGTAATCATTATTTATCTGAGAGTTCAGTGTCACTGGAATATCAAGAAAGGAATTAATTTATATAAGGGTGACTAGTTCCATGCCTTATATTAATTTTGATATTTTTGGGTAAGGGACTATGCAAAATTGCATTAGGTCACAAAATGCCATATGCATTTTCATTTAATTTGGAATGCTATAATATCTTGCTAGAAAATATTTATAGCCTTTGAATTAATTTATTAATTCATTGCCAACATTAAATGGACCTATAGGATCGTACATAAAACATTGGACTTAAAATATTTAAATTAAGTATTGGGCATTAATTTGGGCTTTTAATTAAAGTCAAATTAATGTGTGTAATGGATTATTAGATTGCTATTGGACCTTGGCCCATGAGAGAGAAAAATTCAGCCCACAAGGTTTAATTTCAATTAATTAAATGTCTTGTATTAATTTAATTAATTGAGTTTTAAAGCCTAAAAGAATTATGATTAAATAAATCACTTAAATAGGAATACTATTGGCCGAAATTCCTAGAGAGAAATCAAGGAATTTCGGCATATCCTTTATATTAATTAAGTAGTTTATTTGATTAATATGTCTTGTATATTTCTATTTAATTAAGTTGTTAATTTGATTAATATGTCTTTTGTTTTTATCTTGGATAAATTAAAAGAGTTTTTATCAATAAATATTACTTATTTTAATTAAGTGATAAAGGAAAATATTAATTATCTTTAGCCAATATTAATTATTCTAAGGTAGTATATTTGAGATTTATCACTTAATAAATAAGATAATATATTTATTGGATGAGAGAGAAAAGCAAAAAAAGAATAAAAACCTAATTTTGTGTGTGGCGTGAATAGTAACTCTCTCTCACAATTTTATTTTGGCCAATTTTTCACAAGGAGAAAGGATTGTTCCTCATTCTCTTGTGATCTTAGGTAGTAATAGCAACCTTAGAGAAGTGCAAAATCAAATTTTGTAGCTTCAATCAATTGCCATTACACGATACTTAAACAGAGAGCTAGCAATCTCGATTTTAAGCCGTCTTTGCAATTGTGTGTGTGAACATAGTGAAGAGTGGCATAAAGGCTGTTCTTTTGGCATTGGCAAAGAAGATCAAAGGTTGATAAATAACTCTTGATTGCTGGTCATCACCAAAACCAAATATTGAAGTACATCTAAAGTTGTAAGTTTTACAACCCTAAAATTGCATGTTTCGTTTCTTGCTTTGGAATTGTATGGTATGTATGATAAAATTTTTTGTTTTTTTCGCTGTGTTATCATCACCATCATACCATGTAATATTCCATCACCTTTTACTTCTCAAGTTAATAAGATGAATAACTTTGCTTATTTTTGTGATGTCTCATCTAATTGTATCATGCTTGATCATAATCATAACACATTCATATTTGACATTAATTCCACAAAAACAACCTTATTTAATCTCGAAACCGAAGATAACCATAAGAAAATCATGATTGCATTTGATATAACTCCTAAAGAGGGGATAAAATTCAAGAGAATATTGAAAAAATATGAAAAGATGTTTTCTTGGACCAATGAAAACATATCGAGGATTGATAGAAATTTTCCAAAACATGCTATTCCAATATATTTGAATAGTAAGCTAGTGAAGCAAAAGCTTCAAAGAATCATACCAGAGTGGGTATAAAATGTGAATGAAGAGTGAAGAGAAAATTTTAGGCGAAGTTCTTAATTGAGGTATAATATTTAACCTTGATAGCTAACATCGTCCCTATCACTAAGAAATGTAGGAAAGTGAGGATGTGTGTAGATTATCGAGATCTCAACAAAGCTTGCCTAAAAGATGACTTTCCATTCCCACACATAGATCATTGGTCGATAGTAAGGTAAAATACATGATGTATAGTTTTATTGATGGATATGCGGGGCACAATCAAATCTTGAAAAAATTAAAAGATAAGGTAAATATTACCTTTATCATGTAATGGGGAACTTATGCATATAAAGTTATGCAATTTGGACAGAAAATGTAGCAGTTACCTATCAGCGAATGGCTGCTAAGATCTTAAGCAACTTAATCCATAAGGAAGTTGAGGTGTATATGGATGATATGATGATTAAGTTCAATATAAGTGAAGGGCATTTTACAGCTTTGGAGAAGTTTTTCCAACAGATTGGCAAGTAAAATCTCTACCTCAATCTAAAGAAGTGTGTGTTTAGGGGTGATCTATGGTAAACTACTAGGATATTTCATCAGGGAAAAAGCGATAAAGGTGGATCTGGATAAAGTAAATGCCATTTTGGAGAAGTTAGTGTCAAAAATGAAAATAAGATTAGAGGATTCTTAGGATGTGTTCAATACATTAGATGTTTATCGCTAAGCTTACCTTCATATGTAAGCCAACTTTCAAGCCATTAAGAAAGAATTAGTCGATCAAGTGGAATGATGATTGTCAAAAGGCCTTCAATAACATCAAGGAATAGTTGCTACATCATCTAGTTCTCTAGCCACCCAGATCACCAAAGGCTTTACATCTATACATAGTCATGGAGTAAGGTTCGATATGAGCTATGTTAGCCCTAGACGATCATTCCAAAGACAAGTTCACTATGTACTACTTCAAAAAGAAGTTCCTACCATATGAAGCCAAGCATACATATGTGGGAAAGATTTACCTAGCATTGATATGGACCTCAAAACAACTGAAGGCACTACTTCCACACTTACATGATTCAAGTAGTAGCGAAGCATAACCTACTTAGATACCTTCAATCAGCACTATCCCTAATTAGGAAAATGGGGAGGTGGCCTTTGCTTTTGTAAGAATTTGAGGTGGAATATGTACCAAGGAAAATGATTAAGGGAAAGGTACTTACAGAGTTTTATGCTAATCACCGGTTAGAAGGAGGCCATATTAAATATGAATTCCTAGATGAAAGCATCGATACCAAAACAATACAGGGTTGGTAGATGTACTTTGATAGCCTACCAATAACAAGGAAACTAGGGCAGGAGTCATCCTCCTTACACCTAATGGTGAAAAAATACCTTTTGCCAAGAAATTGGGATTTAAGGTAAGTAATAATGAACCTGAATATGAAGCTTGCATATATGGGATGGAAGCCTTGGTAGCACTAGGGGAAAAATGTTGAGTTGTTCGGGGATTCATCCTTAGTTATTCACAAATCTTAGGGTGATTGGTCCATAAAAGAAGAGAGAATGATGACTTATATGGAATATCTGAGGAGATTAAGTGATCAGTTTAATACATACACCTTTCACCACTTGCCACCGGATGAGAATCAATTAGCAATGCTTTACCAACCTTGGTATCTATGTGGGATAATCCTGAAGGTGTAGTCATGAGACCAGTAATAGTCACGAGCTAAACAAGATCATGTTTCAATAATGAATAGCTCATGAGATTATATAGGTTTGATGGCAAGCCTTAGTACTATAATGTCCATAATTATTTTGAAAATTCTAGATTCCCTAAATAAGCAATGGAAATGGATCAGAAGATGATTCAAAATTTAGGTATCCAGTTCATTAGTGTGGATGGAATCGTGTGTAAGAGATAAGTCAACATTATTCATTTGAGATTTTTGGATGAAAAAAGAAGCAAAGAAAGTTATATAGGGAACTCATACTAGTGTATACAGCACCCACATGAATGGATTAATAATGCTGGCTAGGAAAATTATGTGGCAAGGGTTCTTTTTGTTCACCATAAATGCTGACTGATTTAAATATATGAGGATGTGCCATCAATGTTAATAATACATTAGCTTGAGTCATATGCTTATTTTAGAATTGTGCAATTTGTCTTCACCTTGACCATTTTTAGCTTAAGGAATAGACATCATCAGGGTAATCCATCAGATAGCCTCTAATGGTTATAGGTACATCATAGTCGCCATTGACTACTTCATAAAATTACTAGAAGCTAAGCCTTTCAAAAGACTAAAGGCATGGAGATGGTGCAATTTATTTAGACAAATTTGATTTATAGATATGGGGTGCCTCATCATATAGTATCAAATAATAGGGTTTAGTTCCAAGTAGAAACTAGACACGTGTTATAAAAATGCATAATCCATCATCATAAGTCATCACCTTACCATCCACAAGCGAGTTGGGCAGTTGAAGTTGCTAATAAGAACTTAGAGAAGATCTTGTAAAAGATCATGCAAATATACAAGGATTGAGCTGAGAAGCTACCAATCGCACTACAAAGGCACATAACCATTATCAGAACTTCCACGGAGGCCCTCCTTTCTTTATGGTGTACAACTCAAAAGTGGTGCTACTAGTAGAGATTGAACTTCAATCACTGAGGGACACTACAAGAAAATTTGCAAATAGCAATGAAATTTAATCTATTGCTAATTTAGCAATGGAATTTAAATTCCATTGCTAAATTAGCAATGGAAAATAAATTTCATTGCTAAATTTGGTTAATTTTTTTTTGTTAAGCAACGGAACAAAAATGGTGGTATTCCGTCGCTAAAAAGAGAGGGAAATTTTAGCGCCACAATATGGCCATGAAAAATAGCGATGGAAACCTATTTCCATTGCTAAAAATGGTGGCAAAAAATTTTGAAACTAAATTTAGCAACGCAAAATGAATTCGTTGCTAAAATAGCAAAGAAAAATCAATTCCTTTGCTAAAATAGCAACGAAATAAATTTTTGTTGCTATTTTTGGACCCACAATGGAATAATTTTCCAAAAATAGCAACGAAAATTTATTTTGTTGCTATTTTAGCAATAGAATTAATTTTCGTTGCTATTTTTGGAAAACCCTAGGTATAAATATTGCTACCTCTTTCTTTTTTTTTGTTCTTTTTGTGCCTCTCGCCTTCCAGCTTGCTCACTACCCTAGTTTTGAAAGAAAATGTTAGGTTTCGAAATAGTAAATAAAATATCGCAGCGGAACAATGGAAACCCACCACGGATCCAAGCGATCCAATTGATTCAATAAAAGGAAAAGTGTAACGATTACCAACCTCTTGTAGCGCAGATAAATCGAATTGTAGGTGCGATCTCACGCGAAATGACACCCTCTACCAGTATCCACACGCGAAAGCAACGAACAGAATCGCCCGGGGTGCTAGCTCCCTTCCTGGCGGCTAGGGTTTTTTTTTTTATTCTCTCTCTAGAATCACACAAGAAAACGATTTTCTTTTTTGCTTTTCTCTTAAGTGGCGGCTCAGTCCTTTTTGCTTAATTCAGGTTTTTTATATATACATACCATATATATATATATATACAACTAACCTAACCCTAATTAAGAGAGAGAAAACGTAGGGCTCGTTTTAAAATAAGAAAAATCTTATTTCTTACCTAAAACGATAATAATAATAATAATAATAATATTTATCTTAAATATTATTATTATCATCATTCTATTTTAAAATAAGAAATGCCTTATTTCTTATCTTAAAAAATAAAATTCGAATTTTAATTTTTCACAAAATAAAATTCAAAATGCCCGAATTAACCCTTAGTCTATTCATTACATTCTATGTGTGCGACCCAATAGGTTCATATTATATTGGCAGTGGGTCTCAATCCCATCACGGGCCCACAAGTCATAAGTGGCCTCTAGCAAGACATTATGACTACCCAAATAATATGAATATCGATAATTCGATTTTAACCTAATAGAACATGTTATAATTCCTTTGTCACACGATATCTTGTTTGAACATAAGTCATGGTCCATGTCAAACTTATATAGTCCAAACATATAATTTCCCGATCACTAAGTAGACTGATAATATCAAATGATATTGATCTCTCCATCAATTCATTTGAGCACGGCCATGCATTTCTCAGTCCTACTTATCGAGGGGCCCGACAGATATCTCTCTCATAAGAGAGGGACAAATTCCTTCTTGATTATTCACTATCCTCTACATGATTCTCATTATGTCCAATCATAATCTTTATAATTATCCGATTAAAGATAATGTTTGATTGTGTCAAAACATAATGTTCGTCATGTAGGATACTATGATAATCTCAGGTCTAAGGATTAATAACATAACTATTGTGAGATCACTAATGACATTGACCCATGTAGTGTCTCATTGCGGGTCTATCCAGTACTTTGTTCCCTAACAAGTACTTATAAGATTAATTCATATCATCATATATAATCATCCCATGATCATCAATTAAACTTATACTAGTCTTTATTTATCATCAATCATTTAACAATAAATAACTAGGGATAGTCAAAATAACATTAAATTGTTATTTACAAATATTATTATAATGTAACATGCCTACAATACAATAACATAAAGAAAACCCAATTTTATAAAATGAAATTTAACATTACATAAAGGCCCTAATGTTTGGCCTAGGGCACAACCACTAACAGAAAAATCATAGATTCTTTATTTTTTGATTTCAATACTCAGATCATAGGCTGGTAAATTGTATTACAAGTAGTCATGGATGAAGGAGCCACTGATATGCTTGTAGTGGTAACAGGTGCAAGCCATGTTATATACAGGTCCAGAGGTACTAAGGTTCCAGCAAGAATTTCAAAAAAGATACAAAAGAAAAACCAAGTAGTTATATTACTTGATCCTGAAAGGCAATCCATACGAAGAGAGGGAGAAGTTTCTGTTGCTAATTTTTTGTTGTATTCTGCTGCCAAACCTTGCAGCAAAAATTGTTATGACCGTGCTAAAATTGCTTGAGTAATGAATACAGCAGGAAGAAGGCAAGATGCACTGCCCCAGGTAACCTAAATTGCCACAGTATAATAATTGAATGCTTCCTCATTTGTTTAGATTTAATGATTATAAATGTGTAAGCAGTTGTTAGTGTGCAAGTAGTTTTTAATCTTAAAAGATTCTCTCAGATAAGTGCAATCTTTCTGACCATATTCTTTATTCTTCTTATGCAACAATGCTTCCATGCATATCAGGATCTTCAAAAAGGACTTGATCTTGGTTTAGTATCACCAGAGGTGCTGCAAAATTTCTTCAATCTAGAGCAATATCCTCTCCTTAAGGAACTTGCTCATCGTTTCCATGTATACTTGCTTTCTGGAATTGAAAAACTTTTTGTGGTGGTTCTACAATAAAAACATTTTCATCATGTAAGATCGAGGCCTTTTCTTTTGTTTAATTGGTGATGTTGCAGAAGGGGAAAAAATGATGTATGGAGATAATATTTTAGTTGGCTATCGATTTTATATGGGAGGCTGAATTATTATACAACTAAAATATAATAATAATGATTGTTTGTTGATGAATAAAAAAAAATATTTGTAACAAACAAAAGTAAATAAGCAATAAAAAATAGTACAAGAGACATTTATAAATGGCAGTACATAGAAAGTGATCATATTTCCACCCAACATTAGGTTGTCTTTTTTATTATAGGTACAACTCAATATTAGGCTGTAAATGAGACAAAAACAGTTTAGTTTTTACATTTGCCTTGATAATTTTATTTTTTTGAAATCCTAAAAGAAATAATATTTAGTGAATTAAATTTGAAAATTAGGACTCAATGCTTACGAATAAAGGCTTTGTTTTATTTTATTATTATTTTATGATTTTTGATTGATATAGTTGGGTCATTAAAGAAAATATTGAAAAACTATTGTCAAAGCAACAACAGTGTGGTCAGACAGCAACTAAAATTATGAAATATTAATACTCAATCCTCATATTATATGAGTCAACCAAAGTATTAGTTTACACACAATTTGTATATAAAAAATAACTGGATCAATTAACTTAATTCAAGTTATACAGGTTGCTTATGATTGATCAATTTTTAGCCATTTATCAGCAATTGTCATATAAGATGTAAATAAGATTTCAATCTAAATTTTATTTAAAAAAATTTTAAGGTAGAATTCATTAATTGAGTGACATTCTTCTCTTAATAATAATAATAATAATAATAATAATAATAATAATAATAATAACAACAACAACAACAACAACAATAACAGCATTGGACTATAAAGTTTTAGATCGAATATTCTTGTATACTTGAAAATATTGAATTATTCGAGGCTATAATAATATTTTAGTATTTTCTATCGCATCAAAGATATATATATATATATATATATATATATATATATATATATATATATATATATATATATATATATATATATATATATATATATATATATATATAGACATATATAGTTGCCATATCTCCAAATATTTAATTTTATAAATGATATGCTTGGAAAAGCATCTTATGCTTCTCCATCTCCTTAATTTTATTTAAGAGGAAAATAAATAAAAAATATAGATTCCTGTTTATGGCCACCAGATTTTATTATTTATTTATCACATTAATGGATCTTAGCTGACATAAACATCAAATGCCATGTTAGTGCTCCAGATGTAAATTATGTGTATGTTTGGTACTAGGTAGGCAGAGAAAATAATTGTTTCAATATTAGGTTATACTTTGCAATTGTATTTCACTCAATTATAGAGTATATTACATTTTATTTTGTCATGCATATTATTTTATCATATAGGAAGGTGAAGCTGACAATACATTTAGCTGAAGTTCATTATTGATAAGTAGTATAGTGACAATAGCTTCTTGAAATCTGTAGTTCCCCTTTTTTGGGAAGATGTAAAAATAGGCCATATGGATGATATGATTCAATAAATAATTGAAATAATCAATTTTGTCATATCAAATCAGTTAGTAGAAGGTGGACGAACCAGGGGAGTCGTGTTGGTCCTCTGTCCTCGCATGCGAAAGAGTACCATAATGTATACATTTAAAATGACAATTAACAATAAATTGTAGTATGAGAATTAGTTAAGAGCTTGTTAGGAAGTTTTAACGCCTAGATTTTTGTTTTGAAAGAAATTGATAATGCTTCAATGCCTGCTTAATTTGTATTTTGTTTCGGTAAAAATTAAATGGTCAGTTGTAAGCTGAGATATTTCTTGGCAGAAACAGCAATGCTCACATCTTTCAGTTGAAAGGGTAAAGCTTGGAATTCTCTTTTTTATGAGATTGAGAAACTTACATTACCAGTGTTTTTAAAATTACTCAAATATTTATGTACAATTTTGATAAATATTGATTATGTTGCAGATCATTGCTGGACTAATTGAACACCAGATTTCAATATTATTTCGTTATGTAATGTTATTCAAATAATTTGTCTTTTCTCTTAATTAGGCCTTTATTTATAAACTTGAGATTTTAGATCCACTGAATTTGTTTTCTCTTTTCTTCTGCATAATGTTCTCATAGTTTAAAATCACATCCCTTACTTGTCTATGTTAGGGCTCATTTCTAGATTTTTAATTAGGTTATTTCTCTTGGTTTAAGAATTTTAGTACACTTAAATGCACACTCTTAGTCTGTGTATTGAGGTAATTGCCTTGGTTTATTTATTTTTACTTTTTGTGACCTTTTGATTTATAGGAGCATGAAATCTAAATTAATAAACTCGATTATCATCTATTTAATTTCATGGGAGTTGGATTTAATTTTTGTCATCTGTTTACCTGCTCTTGCATGACTTAAATTTCTAGGAATTGTATCATGAATTATGTGACTAATTCAATGATTTTTCACTCAGCTAAGCAATAAAAAAAAGAAACTCACCAAAGTGATTATCTGGTACTAACCTGAAATGTCATTCATCTTAGTTTGTTTAATTCTATTAGAGTTTACCAAGATAGGTGTGCGTGTGTATTAACAAATTAGTTATTTTAGCTCAAAATGAAAGCTTTATATATTGTTATCAGATTATACAGCGCAAAGCTACTTCTGTGAAGTTTTTGATGGTCATGTAGAAGAGGAACATGTATAGAATGAAATCTAACTTAAGCACTAGGTTTGTCTTGCTTTTCTTATTCAATTCTATTTATTTGGGTGAGGAAACCTTTTGTTTGCACTTTGAAATTGCAATTTCATAACAATATTTTTTATTGAACTTTATATTTATGCAAGATGTATGGATAACTGCGTAAAACATATTTACTTATAATGCACCAATACATATTGGAATTTATTATTATTATTATTATTATTATTATTATTATTATTATTATTATTAAGATATAACCTTGTTAATGCATGACTATTTGTGTATTGGACATATATGTATGGAACTATTTGTGTGCCTTTCCTATTCAAATTGAACTTGCAAATACATTTTTTTGCTTTATTATATATAATTTAAGAAATAAATGCTGCCATAGTCTTTGCAGGTACTTTGTTCTAGTATACATATGCTTTTTTATTGCTTACCCTATTGTTGTTTCTGGCTATATCTTCCATTGACCACTTAACCCTCCCTACGTTTTATTTTTTAGAGTACTCTATTTTTTCTTTTCTATTTTTTTTCTGCTTTTTGTTAACCTAAAGGTGTTTCTACTAATGCCTATGTTTTTATTTTTTAGAGTACTCTATTTCTTCATTTCTATTTTTTCTGCTCTTTGTTGAGCTGTTGAAGGGAAAAAAAACAAAAAGGAAGGAACCAGCTTGGACTAAGAATCAAGTTTGGGACCTTTTTAGAGAGCATATTTTGAAACCCTTCTGAAATTATGCCAAGAACACAACATCAAATTAAATGGAATGCCATGTGTATAATATATATGACTAAATAAGGAGGTAATTGGGAAACATAGTAATTGAGTTATTTAGTTATTTGGTCTTTGATGTGGCATTTTGATTAAGTGCTACTTTGTTACTTGTACACAGTGCTAGTTTTGATTCCTTGTTAATCTTTGATTGTATAACATTTGATTAAATAGCAAACATTAAAAAACCAAACAAAACTTAATGACTTTTGTATTTGGAATTTTTTTTGACATTTCTATTTTTTTTAAGATTATGAAATTTGAACTTCCAACCTTTAATTGAAAGTTAATAATGTAGTTATCGCCTATTAATTTTTTTAAACATTTACCAATTAACATTAAACCTTTCAAATTTTTATTTTGGTCTAATTATATAAGAGCTTAATTTTGAGGGTAAAAATTAATGAATTCAATATATATGAATAGAAGTTGGTGCTTTAGTCTTTGTTATATGTTGTTTGGAGTTTTATAAGTTTTTTATTTTTTTATCACATTCTCATTGTGCTATTATTTTGATATCCTTGAAATGTATGCATGCTTTAAGTTTGTGAGCATTTTTTTAAACTACTGCTTTAACATTGAGCTCAATGTAGCAAAGTTGAGTTTTAAGTTTTCTGTGGGCAACGAGGGTGGAAACAAGCAACAAGTTGGAAGCTTAAGGAAGCTCTCCAGTTGTTCTATGTGGACAACGAAGGTGGGCAGGTAGCATCAGCATCACAGCCTCCACCAGCAGAAAATGCTAATCCTTGGCCAGATGTAAATTATGTGTATGTCAAGATCTTCTTTAATGTTTCTAACCGTTTGCTTTTAAACATGATGGTTTAAGTTAGTTACTTATTCTATTGTTTATTGTCATGCATTGATTCAATGTGAAGGACAATGAATTCATTCCAATATCTTGTGTTTTCTGTTAGCAATGTGAATTCATTTCATTTTGCACCGTTAGTTGAATTCATTCCAATATTTGTGTTTGAACTTTTACTCATTATATGCAATCAAGTAATTTGTGTTTGGACTTTATGAATATATTGGATTTTTTCCTTCCAACATTTATGTTTGGACTTTTACTTATTTATTAGTTGTAGTTTAACACATTGGAATATGCTTGAAATATTTTTAAACATATTTTGATAAGGGTTTAAGATACAAATCATGTCATTGATTTTGTCTTACTGCTAATTTTTGGTTTATATTACATTTCCTGGTAATCATAAGTTTTTGGTAGTTAATGGCTCTTTAAGGCATGCAATCTCACAAACTTTTTTTCCTGTCAATCATGGTTTTCTAATATTAAAAAACTATAATAATGTTTAGCGACAGATTGGCGATGGACATAATCATCATTAATTTTTTTACTTATGGGTGAATTTAGCAACGAAAAATGGATTATGTTGCTAAAAATAGCAATGGAATATATTTTTCATTGCTAGTTTTAGCAACAGAAATCGATATCCATTGCTAAATTTGACCAAGTCACCGAATCTTGCATTGTTGAATTTAGCAACGGAATAAAAATTTCGTTGCTAAAAATAGCAACTGCCGAATTAGCAACCAAAATTTCCATTGCTAATTTTCGTTACAATTTTTGATTAGCAATGGAAATTTGACATTTTCCGTTGCTAAATTGCAATTTTCTTGTAGTGGGATGTGTTAGAGGCCAAATTGCTATAGGTATAATGGGCAAAAAATAAAATGGCATGGCTAAACCTATTACACGAAAATCAGATGAAGGCCTATTACCACAATCAGATGTATCAGTTGAGATTAGTTTAATCCTTTTGTAAAAACATCAAAGGCTATCATTCAAAAACAGGGGATTTCGTATTTAAGCAGATGAGACATGTTTTACTTGATTATAGGGAGAAATTCAAAGCAAATTGGGAGGGACCTGTAATGGCCTCAACACCGGGTCAGCCGTGAACAGTACTTTCCGATGGTGAATAGTGTTTTCCAAGCCCGAAAGGATACCCGAAAGTCAAAAATATTTTATTGGACCATCGAAAAGTATTGGTCATGGTGAGTCTGGAGTTGAAATTTGAAGTGAAATTGAGGTCAAATGGGCCTCCAAAGGTCAAAAATACTAAAAAGTTAGCGAGACAATTTTCTTGGTAGGGAAGGTGACTTGATTTTACGTAAATGATTAAAAATAGTAAACGAACTCCGAATATTGTCATATTTTGTATGCCTACATGAATTTTTGTGTAGAATATTTTAGTGATGAGAATGAAATTTTTTGGTGACACCGGTAGTTGTCGAATCAGACCGATAATGAACTCCGATTGAGCCGAAAATTTGCGTGCTAGCTATTTTTGATGTGATAAGAGTGATGGAATTATTTTTGGAGTGATTTGATGGCTGGAAGAGAGAGAATTTTAATTGGGCCTTTAGGGGCCTAAATTAGGCCTTTTAAGTTAAATGGGCAAAGCCCATCACTTTGGCCCAAATTTGGGCCCATTAGGGAGGTTTATAAGAGCCAGAAATCTGGAGAAAAGTCCAGAAACTAGCTCATCTTCCTCCTCCCTCTCATTTGGCCGAAACTCCCTTTCTCTTCTTCTCCCTTTCTTTTACTTCATGTCTACTCCAAATCTCTCCTAAATTTCAACTTAGGAGTTGTAGTTCCACCACTCTAGATCACTAATATAGCTTCACTTGATTGATTTGGGCAAGGGAAGTGAAGAAATCAAGGGAAGAAAGAAAAAGGGATAAGTTGGAACTTGTGAATTTTAGTGTTTTAGTTTGTTTCCTTAGTGGTTTTCCATAGATTTTTGGGTGTAGATTATGATTATGAGGTTGGTTTTCGCATTTGGGAACAAGAAATTGAAGAAAACTAAGCTTAAATGGGCTGCCCTATGTAGGTGAGCAAGTAGAAGGGAGTTTTTCCAAGAACAAAGGCAAGGGAAAGGAACCTTAGACTCCCTAATTCAAGATAAATTTGTAAGTGACTAATTAATCTTTTCATTTTCTAAGTTTATGAATTTTTCTTAATTATGTAATTAGGGCAAAAATGTTTAAAGTTGTTAATTGATGTAAATATATTAGGATAATTGTAATTAAGTGAGAGAAATGATGAATGGAAGATGAAAATGAAAGAAATACAATTTTTAGGAAGGTGAATTTGGGTTGGCCGAATTTAATCATTAGGGTATATAGTGAGAAATTGCATAAAAAAAATAATTGTTAGCTTAAATTAATAGTAGACATGAAAATTAATGTCCATGAATTTTTAGAGAATATTTGGAATTAATTTGGAAATTTTCAAGATTATTTATAATGTAGGTATATAGTAAAAGTTGTGATTTATAGTGAATTAATTGATTATTTTAATGAAAAATGATAATAAATAATAAATAATGTATAAATAAATTTTATTGGCATTTATTGAAATTATTGTGATTTTTTTTAGAATTTAATGTTAATATGTATATTGAAAATAATTGAATTATTGATTAATAATTGCATATAAATGGTGAAATTGGTTAATTTATATGAAATTAAATTAATGTCAACGAAAAGAAATAAAAAGTCAATTATTGAATTTTTCCGACTTGAAAAGAATTAATAAAGTAATTATTACTGTGCCCTTAGAATTAGTCTAGCAGTAAAAACTAGTTCTGGATATAGTTGGCTAGCCATAGGAATACCCTTTACCACGGTGCAGGTCATGGCGACTTGCTTTGTTATGGGTAGGATCATTGATCTCCATAGCTTAAGTGTTAATGTGAAAGTGAAAAGTGCAGTGTTCTGAGAATGGTTTCTTGGGAATCATTTACCTTTTTAGTGGGGCCCATGGGGTCCATGTTCCGTGTATCCGGTCTGAGATTTTTTGCTGGATCTGTACTAGGGGCATAATGATAATAAATTGAGAAAGAAATGAAAAGACAATGAAAAGTAGAAAAGAAAGTGAAGAAAGACCATAATGAAAGAAAAAGAAAGTTTAGGGGCAAAATGATAATTTTCCAAAAAGTGTAAAAAGCTAGTAAATTAGGTGAGAATTGATTAATTAAGGATAAAACTGTCAGATAATAGTTAAATTACTTAAAAAGTGAATTTTATGGACAACAAGGACTAAAATGTAATTTTGCTTATAATTGACAAATTAAGTGTAAAGAAACGTAAATTGCTTCAGTTATCAGTTTAAAGATTATCATTGAGCCTATAATGGCAAAATTGTAATTATGTGACTAAATTGAATAATCTTATAGAAAATGTTAAGTTATTGTTTTAAAGGTGATAATAACTGATTTTATAATTATTTTATATTTATATGCTAATACTTAAGAATAATAATGAAAATGTTAGGAAATATATCGATTATTAGTCACCACTGAGCATATTGAGTGCTCAGCGTGTAGTTTTACTGCGCGCAGGTAAACAGGAGCTGGAGCAAGAATTCAGATTGTAGGATTTCTTTTAGATTGCTCTAGTTGTATAATTTTGGCATGTATATATGAGTACAAGTTTTACCTATGGTTATGTAACGTAAACATAAGTTATTTTAGTAAGGAGTGTTGGATTGTGAACAAATGAACTGGATGGAATGGATGTATACTGTTGTTATTTTTGATTGTTGTGCCTCTAAGAGGCTGTGTGGTTTGTTTGCTTTTCAGAGGGCTAGTACTATGTGCAGCCGTTATATTGCAAAATTTTTATTAAGTGCATAGTAAATTTGACAGTTATAAGTCAGCGACGAAAGGTAGTTTTTGATTAAGTAAATGTCGATAAGGTTTTTAGTTATAGAAGTTAAAAAAAAAAATTTCCGGTCTTCGGTACGTCGGTACAGTTTATGGAGGGATAAGGGTGTTACAATTTGTGGTATCAAAGCTGTGGTTTAGACGGTTCTAAGATCGGTGTGGGTGTAATGTTTGATTTAAATTGATTATATACATGCCAATTGTTATTTTGAGAAGTTGTTTTGGAATTAATGAATTCTTGCTCCTTTCTGTTTTATAGTGAAAAGATGTCTGGAGAGCCGAGCCGTGAGGCAGGCAATAACAGAAGTGAGGCCTCAAGTAATATGGGGCAACAGGAGGTCCCACAGCAGCAGGCACCTCCACCAGTAGCGCCTCCTCCTCCTCCCTAGCTGGATTTCCTTAACCTGATGTCAGATTACATCCAGCAGCGACTTCAGGCTGCACAGGTTCAGGCACCACCACCAGTGATACAGGTTCAGCAGCCTGCTCCGCCTAGAAGAAGACCTATATTGGAGTAGTTGAAAAGACTGGGAGCAGAGGATTTTTCAGGTGAGGACCCTTTGACGCCAGCAGCTGCTGCGGCATGGCTTTTTAAAATAAAGAGATTGTTTGAAATTACCCTTAGTTCTGAAGAAGAAAAGCTTGAGGGTATCATAGCCTTGCTTTAGGGTCCAACTTTTATTTGGTGGGACTTAGTTAGGAGACATACACCTACAGACCATCTGAATTGGAAGTTCTTCATTGATCAGTTTGAGAAGAAATATGTTGGGTCTGAATACAAGATTGCTATGCAAGACGCTTTTTGGAGGCTGAGACAAGGAAACCGTACAGATCTGAGTATGATAGAGAGTTTGAGCGCTTGAGCGCTTATTTAGCTGAGGGCTTGACTACAGAAGAAAGATTATGTCAGCGGTTTGAGAGGGGACTGCATACTGAGTTGAGGCAGATCATCGAGGCCTAGAAATACCCAGATCTGAGAGCTATGATTGATGTAGCTCTCAAGTTAGAAACTACTCAGGTTGAGCAAGCAGAGAGGCAGTCCCGATTTCAGCAAAAGAGAAAGCAGGGACAGAGCAGTGGAAAGTCAGGACAGAGTAAAAAACAAAAGGGTCAGTAGGCACCTCAGGGTCATTCACCAGCAGGCAGAGGACAGGGTAGTGCCTCCCGTGGCAAGTCTACTGCCACCACGGCATCTAGTGCACCCCGAGGCAAAGATAGTGGGTCAGCAGTACAGTGTGAGCATTGTGGCAGGACACACCTTGGGGAGTGTAGATTTCTGACAGGAGCCTGTTTCAAGTGTGGGTCCCGAGATCACCAGATCAAAGACTGTCCTATGATACAGACTGCTTCAGTAGCTTCACCAGCTTTTGGTACTCGATCTTCTGCACCACGTGGCCGTGGTAGGGGAGCAGCCCCTAATCCGTCAGCCTCCAGACTAGTTGGCCAGTCGTCTCAGGGACAGAGGCGGTCAGGGGGACAGACATATGCTGTGAGAGCTCGTGAAGAGGAGGATTCTCCTGATGTGATTTTGGGTAAGTTCATTCTGTTATCTGACTCTGTATATGCATTGATAGATCCTGGATCTACACATTCCTATATTAGCACAGAATTAGCACGAGGTAAAGGGATGAAAGAGGTCTACTTGGACCAGGACATCTTGGTGAGTAATCCTCTGGGGCATAGTGTGGTAGTGAATAAGGTATATAGACAGTGTCCTATCAGTCTCCAGGGACATGTATTCCTGGCAAATCTTATCAACTTGCCCTTCCGTGAGTTTTATTTAATTCTTGGGATGGATTGGCTATCCGCCCACCAAGCGACTGTCGAGTGCAGAAAGAAGAGGATTACATTACAACTTCAGAATGGTGACGACATCACTATTGTGGGTGCGAGATCTGACTTTTTGTCGGAGGTGATATCAACTACTGCAGCAAAAAGATTGATCAGAAAAGGCTGTGAAGCATATATGTGTTTTGCAGTGGAGGCGAAGAAGGATAGTTTAAAGGTGTCAGATGTGCCTACAGTTAGGGAGTTCCAGGATGTGTTCCCAGATGAGCTTCCAGGCTTACCACCTGATAGAGAAGTAGAATTCTCCATTGAGGTCACTCCTGGTACTGCTCCTATCTCTATTGCTCCGTATAGAATGGCACCTGCAGAATTGAAAGAGTTAAAGATTCAGCTCCAGGAGTTACTTGATAAGGGGTTTATCAGACCTAGCACTTCTCCATGGGGAGCACCTGTCCTATTTTTAAAGAAAAAGGATGGGACTCTTCGGCTGTGCATAGATTACCGGTAACTAAATAAAGTGACAGTCAAGAACAAGTATCCCTTTCCTCGCATCGAAGATCTGTTTGATCAGCTTAAGGGAGCGGGTGTCTTCTCCAAGATAGATTTGAGAACGGGCTATTATCAAATGGGGGTAAAAGAAACTGATGTGCCTAAGACTACTTTTCGTACTAGGTATGGCCATTATGAGTTTTTGGTCATGCCATTTGGGCTTACAAATGCGCCAGCAGCTTTCATGGACCTGATGAACAGAGTTTTTCACCCCTACTTGGATCAGTTTGTGGTGGTCTTCATTGATGACATATCGGTGTATTCTAAGACACCAGAAGAGCATGATAAACATCTGAGGATTGTATTGTAGACATTGAGAGAAAAGAAGCTTTATGCCAAATTTAGCAAATGTGACTTTTGGCTGAATGAAGTATCCTTTTTGGGTCATGTTATCTCAGCAGAGGGTATTAAAGTAGATCCTTCAAAGATTGAAGCAATCCTTCAGTGGAAGCCACACAAGAATGTAACCGAAGTGCAAAGTTTTCTGGGTTTAGCTGGATACTACAGGAGATTTATCAAGGGCTTCTCCACCATTGCAGTTCCTATGACAAGACTGCTACAGAAAAATGTCAAATTTGTGTGGACTGACAAGTGCCAATAATGTTTTGAGAAGTTAAAGACGATGTTGACAAAAGCTCCTATACTTACTCAACCTGAGTCAGGCAAGGATTTTGTCATTTACAGTGATGCTTCCAAGAATGGGCTAGGTTGCGTTCTGATGCAAAAAGGTAAGGTGATAGCTTATGCTTCTCGGCAACTCAAGACTCATGAGAAAAACTATCCTACTCATGATCTAGAGTTAGCAGCCATTGTTTTTGCACTAAAGATATGGAGGCATTACTTATATGGAGAAAGATACTACATTTACTCAGATCACAAGAGTTTAAAGTATTTGCTTACCCAGAAAGAACTCAATCTTAGACAGAGACGCTGGTTAGAGTTGATCAAAGACTATGATTGCTACATCGACTACCATCCAGGAAAAGCAAATGTAGTGGCTGATGCGCTCAGCAGAAAATTTATGTCAGGTAATGTTAATGTTTTGAAATGAATTTGTGCAAGGCATTGATAAGTGTAAATGATTAATAGTGATCTTTGCAGCTCTTCGGGCAATGAACACCAGCTTAAGTTTGGCTACAGATGGAACTATAATAGCTGAACTACGAGTTAAACCAGATTTTCTACATCAAGTGAAAGCGGCTCAGAAAGGAGATGACAAACTAAAGGCTATTGTGGAAAAGTTACAACATAACAGTGAAAGTGACTACTCATTGTCAAATGATGAAAGCCTTTATTTCAAAGGAAAAATTTATGTGCTAGCTTAGGAAGAATTGAAGAAAGAGATTCTGATAGAAGCACACCATAGTAGCTATGCTATGCACCCTGGGAGTAACAAAATGTACCAGGATTTGAAAGTCTTCTATTGGTGGCCAGGTATGAAGCAGGATGTAACTGAATTCATGGGTAAATGCCTGACATGTTAACAGGTAAAAGTAGAACATCAGGTACCTTCTGGGCTACTTCAACCACTTGTTATTCCAGAGTGGAAATGGGATCAGGTAACCATGGAATTTGTGACTGGACTACCTATGACTCAGTGGAAACATGATGCCATTTGGGTAATAGTTGATCACCTCACCAAATCAGCTCACTTCTTGCCAGTTCGGATGGATTTCTCTTTGACCCGGCTGGCAGAACTCTATATAAAGGAAGTAGTTAGATTGCATGGAGTGCCTGCATCCATTGTGTGAGACAGGGATCCCAAGTTTACTTCT
This sequence comes from Excoecaria agallocha, assembly GCA_037975025.1. Classification (NCBI taxonomy): domain Eukaryota; kingdom Viridiplantae; phylum Streptophyta; class Magnoliopsida; order Malpighiales; family Euphorbiaceae; genus Excoecaria; species Excoecaria agallocha. Next base: position 31,171,861 of record CM075806.1, read on the forward strand.
CACTTCTGGAAGAGTTTTCAAGATGCTTTGGGTACTAGACTTCGCCTCAGCACGGCTTTTCACCCTCGGACTGATGGACAATCCGAGCGGGTGATTCAGATATTAGAGGATATGCTTCGGTATTCTGTCCTTGAATTTGGTACTAATTGGGAAAAACATTTACCATTAGCTGAGTTTGCCTACAACAACAGCTATCAATCCAGTTTGAAAATGGCTCCATTTGAAGCATTGTATGGTAGGAAATGCAGGACTCCTTTGTGTTGGACTGAATTGAGTGAAAGAAAGCTTTTGGGTTCGGATTTGATTTGTGACTCTGAAGAAAAGGTCCAGATCATTAAAAGCAGACTAAAGGAAGCAATGGATCATCAGAAGTCTTATGCAGATATGAAAAGGAAGGATATCGAGTTCCAGGTCGGAGATAAGGTCTTTTTGAAGGTATCTCAATGGAAAAAAGTTCTGAGATTTGGAAAGAAGGGCAAGTTAAGCCCTAGATTCATTGGTCCGTATAAGGTGCTTCAACGAGTGGGTCCCGTGGCCTATAGATTGAAATTGCCATCTGCTTTGGAGAAGATACATGACGTCTTTCATGTGTCTATGCTCTGCAGATATAGGTCTGATCCGAGTCATGTGATAACCCCTGAAGAGATACAAGTTCAGATTGATATGAGTTATGAAGAAAGACCAGTACAGATTTTGGCTAGGGAAGTTTGACAGCTTCGGAACAAACAGATCCCTTTGGTGAAAGTCCTATGGCATCACCATAATGTCGAAGAAGCAACATGGGAACCCGAAGCAATGATGAGACAGCGTTATCCTCTACTTTTCAGTTCAGGTAAATTTCGAGGACGAAATTTCTTTTAGTAGGGGAGAAATGTAATGGCATCAACACCGGGTCAGCCGTGAACAGTACTTTCCGATGGTGAATAGTGTTTTTTGGGCCCGAAAGGATACCCGAAAGTCAAAAATATTTTATTGGACCATCGAAAAGTATTGGTCATGGTGAGTCCGGAGTTGAAATTTGAAGTGAAATTGAGGTCAAATGGGCCTCCAAAGGTCAAAAATACTAAAACGTTAGCGAGTCAATTTAAGGAAGGTGACTTGATTTTGCGTAAATGATTAAAAATAGTAAACGAACTCCGAATATTGCCATATTTTGCATGCCTACATGAATTTTTGTGTAGAATATTTTAGTGATGAGAATGGAATTTTTCGGTGACACCGGCAGTTGTCGAATCGGATCGATAAGTTTGAATTGGACCGATAACGAACTCCGATTGAGTCAAAAATTTACGTGCTAGCTATTTTTGATGTGATAAGAGTGATGAAATTATTTTTGGAGTGATTTGATGGCTGGAAGAGAGAGAATTTTAATTGGGCCTTTAGGGGCCTAAATTGGGCCTTTTAAGTTAAATGGGCAAAGCCCATCACTTTGGCCCAAATTTAGGCCCATTAGGGAGGTTTATAAGAGCCAGAATTCTGGAGAAAAGTCCAGAAACTAGCTCATCTTCCTCCTCCCTTTCATTTGGTCGAAACTCCCTTTCTCTTTTTCTCCCTTTCTTTTACTTCATGTCTACTCCAAATCTCTCCTAAATTTTAACTTAGGAGTTGTAGTTCCACCACTCTAGATCACTAATATAGCTTCACTTGATTGATTTGGGCAAGGGAAGTGAAGAAATCAAGGGAAGAAAGAAAAAGGGGTAAGTTGGAACTTGTGAATTTTAGTGTTTTAGTTTGTTTCCTTAGTGGTTTTCCATAGATTTTTGGGTGTAGATTATGATTATGATGTTGGTTTTTGCATTTGAGAACAAGAAATTGAAGAAAACTAAGCTTAAATGGGCTGCCCTATGTAGGTGAGTAAGTAGAGGGGAGTTTTTCCAAGAACAAAGGCAAGGGAAAGGAACCTTAGACTCCTTAATTCAAGATAAATTTGTAAGTGACTAATTAATCTTTACATTTTTTAAGTTTATGAATTTTTCTTAATTATGTAATTAGGGCAAAAATGTTTAAAGTTGTTAATTGATGTAAATATGTTAGGGTAATTGTAATTAAGTGAGAGAAATGATGAATGGAAGATGAAAATGAAAGAAATACAATTTTTAGGAAGGTGAATTTGGGTTGGCCGAATTTAATCATTAGGGTATATAGTGAGAAATTGCATAAAAAAAATAATTGTTAGCTTAAATTAATAGTAGACATGAAAATTAATGTCCATGAATTTTTAGAGAATATTTGGAATTAATTTGGGAATTTTCAAGATTATTTATAATGTAGGTATATAGAAAAAGTTGTGATTTATAGTGAATTAATTGATTATTTTAATGAAAAATGATAATAAATAATAAATAATGCATAAATAAATTTTATTGGCATTTATTGAAATTATTGTGATTTTTTTTAGAATTTAATGTTAATATGTATATTGAAAATAATCGAATTATTGATTAATAATTGCATATAAATGGTGAAATTGGTTAATTTATATGAAATTAAATTAATATCAACGAAAAGAAATAAAAAGTCAATTATTGAATTTTTCGGACTTGAAAAGAATTAATAAAGTAATTATTACTGTGCCCTTAGAATTAGTCTGGCAGTAAAAACTAGTTTTGGATATAGTTGGCTAGCCATAGGAACACCCTTTACCGTGGTGCAGGTCATGGCGACTTGCTTTGCTATGGGTAGGATCATTGATCTCAATAGCTTAAGTGTTAATGTGAAAGTTAAAAGTGCAGTGTTCTGAGAATGGTTCCTTGGGAATCATTTCTCTTTTTAGTGGGGCCCATGGGGTCCATGTTCCATGTATCCGGTCTGAGATTTTTTACCGGATCTGTAATAGGGGCATAATGGTAATAAATTGAGAAAGAAATGAAAGGACAATGGAAAGTAGGAAAAGAAAGTGAAGAAGGACCATAATGAAAGAAAAAGAAAGTTTAGGGGCAAAATGGTAATTTTCCCAAAAAGTGTAAAAAGTTGTAAATTAAGTGAGAATTGATTAATTAAGGATAAAATAGTAAGATAATAGTTAAATTACTTAAAAAGTGAATTTTATGGACAAGGACTAAAATGTAATTTTGCTTATAATTGACAAATTAAGTGTAAAGAAACGTAAATTGCTTCAGTTATCAGTTTAAAGATTATCATTGAGCCTATAATGGCAAAATTGTAATTATGTGACTAAATTGAATAATCTTATAGAAAATGTTAAGTTATTGTTTTAAAGGTGATAATAACTGATTTTATAATTATGTTTATATTTATATGCTAATACTTAAGAATAATAATGAAAATATTACGAAATGTATCGATTATTAGTCACCACTGAGCATATTGAGTGCTCAGCGTGTAGTTTTACTGCGCGCAGGTAAACAGGAGCTGGAGCAAGAATTCAGATTGCAGGATTTCTTTTAGATTGCTCTAGTTGTATAATTTTGGCATGTATATATGAGTACAAGTTTTACTTATGGTTATGTAATGTAAACAGAAGTTATTTTAGTAAGGAGTGTTGGATTGTGAACAAATGAAATGGATGGAATGAATGTATACTGTTGTTATTTTTTATTGTAGTGCCTCTGAGAGGCTGTGTGGTTTGTTTGCTTTTCAGGGGGCTAGTACTATGTAGTGCCGTTATATTGCGAAATTTTTATTAAGTGCATAGTAAATTGGACAGTTATAAGTCAGCGGCGAAAGGTAGTTTTTGATTAAGTAAATGTCGATAAGATTTTTAGGTATAGAAGTTAAAAAAAAAAAATTTTTCCGGTCTTCAGTACGCCGGTACAGTTTAAGGAGGGATAAGGGTGTTACAGGACCATTTATTCTAAAGAAATTATTTTCCTAAGGTGTTGTTATCCTTATGGACAATGATGGGAATGAATTCAAAGAGCTAGTTAACATCAACAAACTAAAAATGGTTCCACGACTAAAAATAAATAGCTTTTAGGTCAAAAATTAAAAAAAGGTGCCTTAGGAAAAAGTTGAGGCTTAAGAGAAAATAGCCAATGAAGAGAACCCATAAGGACTGATTGGCAATAGGAGTTGGATACGCTTAAGATTTCACTATCCAAAATTAAATGAAGGTCACATTTTGTATTAATATTCATGTCATGATTATCATCATCGCAATGTTGTGATCATATAGGATTGCATGAATAATCTAAGTTATGTACTACAATTAATGTGATAGTAAATGTATTATTCATTTATAAAAAAAAATTAACAAAAATAATAAAAAAAAACTACCAAACATAAACAGACACAAGTCAAGACAAAGCAAACACAAAGACACCACCCAAACATAACAACAACATGAAAACATCCAACATACAAGCATCTCAATAAATGAAAGAAAAAAAGAAGAAAAGAAAGCAAAAAACAAAAAAAATTCTATTCTGGCAGCCATTGTAGCAAATATATTACTCGGTTAAAAGGAAAAGGAGAACAAAAATAGAGATATTAGCCAATTCTTATCTAAAAAAAGCTTGTCAGTTAACACCACTCCCACTAAAACCTATTCTAATCGGATGCCTCAACATAAATGTTCTCATGTCAGGTGCCTCCATGACCCATGAATAGTACTCCATACTAGTCTCAAAATTTCAAATGTTTACTGGTATAATGTTGGTCCTTATAGGCAAATGCCTCTAGATGTAGTGGTATCCCACGATAAAGGCATCAATTAGAATCCCTCATCTGAAATTTAAGCATGCATGCATTATCTCTGACCTAAGGCCAAATTTATGCATGCAACAAGCGGTGATGCAAAAGGTTGCTTTATAAAGACCGCAAAAGGACACACACGCAGAGCTCCCATCATGGGTTATGTACTCAATGCAAATCTATTGACATATAAAGCTTACCCTTAACTCCATTATATAATTAAGCCATATGATGCCTTCCTTCATAGAGTTTATCCAATACCATCACATGCATGCACCCAATAACCTTAAGGAGTATGCATCCATAATGCAAGGAGGAGGCTTGACCAATATTCTTTGTTACTCTTACAACCAAATCGAAAAATATGATGATGAATTATAAGAATGATGAATGTAAAAGTCGTTAGGAAAATTTGGCATCCATTTTAGGTAGAGGGTCATGTGAAAATCTATAAAAAGATGCATATCCCATAAGGAAAAGCTAGTGTGAAAACCTAAAAGAGGTGCACTACCTTAAAATAAATGACTATTTATATACTTGGAAAAATGGAGGGTTAACATTGACAACATCTAATCTAAATAAGGTTTGTGCCAGGATCAGCAAAAATAGGGTTAGTCCTCCATAAATACCATTCGCAACATCAAACAACAAGCAGTCTCCTAAGATGTTAGCCTTGTTGGTGATCCATATGTAATTTCCTAAATACTTAATAAGAGTAGCACCCTCGGCATAAGTCTCACTACCATTGAAGTAGTTTAAACTATCAAAGAACAAATAAAATGCCATATGTTAAAAGGATTAGCAAGGATCTTCACATCTGAAGGACAGATCCCTAGGGTATGAACAATCTCCCATGGATAATTTGGAACATTGTTGAGCATACATAAAAGTCCGCACAGGCAAAAAGGGACTTTTAAAATGGTTGCAAACTTCTTATAAAGGGGATAAATCTTACAATTTTGAAGCAAAAAACATTGAAATGGGGATCCAGTAATCTTTCAAAGCCACTAGCAAATATTTATCTAGTTTTAGCCATTGAAATAATCTAAGGTTGGAGTAAGGGGGTAAAATAGGGCTATTTAAGGTAGAGTAGTCATTTAATAATAAAGCAAGGAACTCGAAAAAAGGTTTTGCATTGGCTAAAAGGATGATACAAATCAACAATGGTGAAGGGAACATATATGAATGATGGAAAAAGATAAAGGAAGTTAAAAATAGCGGGACAATACCAATTGAAATTTCGGAGCCCCTATTTATCAGTTGTCTTGTATAGCCATACGTTCAGAGTGTACGACCGTACATTAATCCCTTTTACCACATTGTGAAAATGAACAGTAAATATAGCCTTGCATGTCATACACCTTATCCTGCATAATTTGACAAAGCCATGCACACTTCTAGCATAATATTATTGCATGATTCATTTCAAAATTCACGATTTAAGGTTAGTTGAAAATTAAAAGTTATAAGAAGTATGTTTTGAACACATGCATAAGAATGAAAAAATAGAAAAAATTATAGTAAAATGTATTAATAGTTAATTGAAAGAAAAAGAGATATGTATAATGAGTAGTAATAGTAAGTTAAACATGTAAGTCTTTCATTGAGAAACACTTTCCCAACCATTGCTTAACCTTTTGCAATGTTGGAATGTTATTCCCAATGAGAAGGATGTCGTCCACATATAGGACCAGAAATACTATTATGCTGCCACAACCTTCTTGTACACACAAGGCTTATCTTCGCTCTTGACGAAGTCAAATTCTTTGACTGCTTCATCAAAATGGAAATTCCAACTTCAGGATGCTTGCTTTAATCCATAAATGGATTTTTGAAGCTTGCAAACCTTCTTAGGATGCTTGGGATTGACAAAACCCTCAGGCTGTGTCCTATACACGTCCTCAAGTAGATTTCCATTGAGGTAAGTAATTTTGACTTCCATTTGCCATATCTTATAGTCATGATATGCAGCTATGGCAAGCAAGATCCTAATGGACTTGAGCATGACTATAGGCGAAAAGGTCTTATTAGTCTACACCATGAGTTTGTCGAAAAACTTTTGCTACTAGTCTACCTTTGTAGGTCTTATCAGCTTTGAGTTTAAATAGCCACTTGCATTCAATTACCTTAGTACCTTCCGGTGGATCAACCAAGGTCCAAACCTAGTTATCATACATTGATTGTATCTCGGATTTCATGGCTCCAAGAAAATTTTTTGAGTCAAGGCTCTCAATAGCTTCTCGGTAGGTAGTTGGATCCTTACGATCCACTAACTCAATAGTGTCACTGTTCGTAATTAGAAATCCATATCTCTTAAGCTCTCGATGTGCCCTATTGGACCTTTTAGGTTCTTGTGCAATGGTTTCTTGTTCCACAACTGGTTGTGAACTTGATCCCATTTCTAACTCATCCTCTACAGAAGTTTATGGGGCTTGAATTTCTCTAAGTTCTACTTTACTCCTACTGTCTTTCTTGAGAAGGAACTCTTTTTCCAAGAAAATAGCCTTGCGAGCAACAAACACTTTGTTCTCGGCTTGTGAGTAAAAGTAGCATCCCTTTGTTTCTTTGGGATAACCCACAAATAAGCAGATAGTAGATTTGGACTCTAATTTGTCAGATGTTAATTTCTTAACATGTGCCTCACAGCCCCAAATCTTGAGAAAAGACATGTTGGGCTCTTTCCTAGTCCATACCTCATATGGTGTCTTCTTAACTGCTTTAGTTGGAGTACGATTCAGAAGAAACACAACACTTTCTAATGCATAGCCCCAAAAAGAGACAAGAAGATTTGCTTGACTCATCATTGATTGAACCATATCCAACAGAGTTCGCTTTGTCCTTTCAGACACACCATTCCATTATGGTGTTCCAGGATGAGTGAGCTATGAAACAATACCACACTCCCTCAGATGAATATCAAACTCTTAGCTTAAGTATTCGCCACCTTGCTATGATGGAATGGCTTTTATACTTTTTCCAAGTTGGTTTTCTACTTCGTTCTTAAACTCTTTGAATTTCTCAAAAGTTTTAGATTTGTGCTTCATTAGATAGACGTAGCCATATCTACTGAAGTCATCTATGAACGTTATGAAGTAGCTAAAACCAACTCTAGCTTGTGTACTTGATGGTCCACATACATCAGTGTGTATTAATCCCAATAAGTCACTAGTCCTCTCTCCTTTCTTCTTTAAAGGACTTTTTGTCATTTTCCATGCAAACATGGCTCACATGTGTCATAAGATTCCAAGTCGAATAAACTAAGCACTCCAGATTTGTGGAGTCCTATAATGCATTTTTCATTTGCATACCCTAAATGAAAATGCCAGAAGTAAGTAGGGTTCAATTCATTTGATTTAACCCTCTTTGTATTAATGTTGTATATGGACTCTTTGTTTAGTAGATCAAGGATATAAAGGCCATTTTGTAACATGGCATTGCCATATGAAATGCCTTGGTAAATAATATGAATATTGCCATTATTAATAACAAAATCAAACCCATTCATGTCCAAATAAGAAACTAAAATAATGTTTTTCCTCATAGCAGGCACATAATAACAATTTTTCAAATCTAAACAAAGTCTTAAAGGTAAAGTGAGTTGATAGTCGCCTATCTCCATGGCCGCAACTCATGCTCCATTCCGCACATGGAGGTCCACTTCATTCTTCCCAAGTAACCGCCTATTTCTAAGCCCCTGCACATTTGAACAAATGTGAGAACCATAACCGGTATCCAATACTCAAGTGGTAGAGGTAGAAAGGTTAATTTCATCAACAAAAATACCAGAACTGGATGCCTTGGCTCCATTCATCTTTTGTTCTTCCTTGGAGAGAGCGTAATTCTTCCTCCAATACCCTAACTTATTGCAATGGAAGCATATGCTCTCACTATCCTTGAGTTTTTGTGCCTTGGCCTTGTGTTGGGCCTAAGGTGCACTCCCACTAAACTTAGGCCATGCCATGTCATTATTGGGTTTTGCCTTTCCCTTCCCCTTTCCCTTATTGGGTCCCTTTTTAATGCCCTCTTGAACCATAAGTATGGAATTAGTCTTTCGAATGTTCTCTTCAGCATTCTTAAGCATCCCATGAAGCTCGGTGCCTATCTTGTTCATTACATGCATGTTATAATTCATGACAAATGGATCATAATCATCAGTCAATGAACCCAAGATCAAGTCAGTGGCAAATTCTTTTGGCACTTATACCTTAAGCTTCTCAAGAGTATCAAGATACCCTTTCATCTTGAGTACATGGGTACTAATAGGAGTACCCGCATCTATCTTACAAGAAATTAAGGCATTTATTGTCACGACCCTCTCGTGACGAGCTTGTTCTTGGAACATCTCCTTGAGGTGCACCATGATTGCATAAGCCTCTTGGTCTATAAATTGCTTTTGCAAATCAGGCACCATAGTGGCTAGCATCAGACATGTCAAATCATTGGAGTCACTCTCCTTGGTCTCAAAAGTTTCCTTTTGAACTGTAGAGGCATTCCTAGTAGATTTCTCGGGCAAGGGTGCATCCAAAACATACGACTTTTTCTCTTGCTTAAGAACTATTCTCAAGTTTCAAGACAAATCTATGAAATTGGTGCCATTCTGTTTGTCCTTTTCCAGGACCGATCGCAATGAAAATTTATTGTTTGAAGAAGCCATTTTCAATCTACAATAAAAACTTAGCAAGATTAAATGAGGTCTTATTATAATCCCACAAACCAAATTAATATCCCTTTAAATAATTCACGTTAGTGATTTAATGTGGTCCAAGATCCACTTTTCACAACAACTTATTAGTCAAGTTGAGCTTGTACACCTAACAAGTTAAGTCACTTAGGTAGGAAAACTCCAATCATGTCTCGTACATGACTCTTGGATCAAATGGGCAAACATTTTAAGATGTTATAGTACAAACCCATTTATTAGTTGCCTAGGTCCGAGCATCCCTTTCCATGTTAAGTCCAACCTACATCACATCCCATGCCTCACAAAGATAATCGGGCACATCTAGGACTCTAGTCTACGTGACCAATGATCAATGCCTTGACATGTTTCGAATTAGGAAGGCAACGTTGTGACTTACTATTTTAGGGATTCATTTTTTTACAGCTTACATGTCATATGCTTTATCATCCATTCATAGCATGTATATATATATAATTGCAGAAAGTAAAGCTTGACAAGCTTGGGCCCAAAAACCTATGACGAAGATTCTATACTATTACATAAGAATCTTTGAGTTGGGCTTCTCTACTCAGGTGGGCTTCGTCTTGATTTACAAAGTCTTCAAATAAATTCTATACTAAGAAATAAATGAAACTTTTACAATGATACATAATGGCACAAAGGCCATATTTAATTACAAAAACCCAAGGCCTATGAATGCACCATGCATATCCATTCATCACACAAAACAAGCAAATAAATATACATAACATTCATGGATAAAACAAAGTCCAATTTTAATTAATTTAGCCAAGCGCAATAATGAAAATTGTGTACTTGAAATTTTAAGAGAAGACCCCATGACGGGCCAGGTCTGAAGCCAAATGGACTAAATCCTCTTATTTAATAAATTCTCTTAAAAGCCCAAAACACAAAAATAGTTAGATTTGTGCCATAAATCAACTCTAGTATAATTTCCAATTTTGCCATTTTTAATTTTATGTCATACAACCCATAAACATGAAAAATAAATATAATATGTACCAACATGAATTAAGACATAAAATCATGAAGAACATATATCATACATGGCATTTATACTAAAACAAACAAATAACAATGAAACTAGTTGATTAATGCTCATAAAATGCCATAAAAATGCACAAACACTTAAAATGATTTTATGAGATATTTAATAATTTAAATAAGGTCATAAAAATTGAGTAAAGATCTTGTTAAGATCTGATCTAAATGTGTTTTTGCCATTTTAATCAAAAGAAAACATACAATGTTGATTAAACATGCAACAAACACAAACTTGTCATAGTTTTAAGTGATTTCAAAATTAATCAATTAAATTGTCATGGATCAGAATTAAAACCAATTTTAAAATATGTACAGACCTATTATTAATCTTTAAAAATCACTTACAAACATGCCAAACACGATTATACATTTAATTTTGAAAGCTAGTTGTTAAACAAACACATATCATGCAAACTAGCACCTAGTTTCAAGATTAATATGTATCATCAGGTATTTATAATTAAAATTAACCATGAACTGCTCTAATAACATCTTAGGACAGTATATAAACATGTCATAATAATTATAATACCTAACTAATCATTTGTTTTTACACTAAAACAATGCAAAAAACTCAAAACAGAAAATTTCAGCATTGTTGTTTTATGCAATAACGATTTTTGAATCAATATTTGATGCAACTAAAGTACTAAAATAAGCATGGTTAGGCTTTGATACCACTGAAGCAATATCACATGGCATACACATGAAGATCACACAGTGACAAAATAAAAATATTGATCATTCGTACTATGCAATATACGACATAGTATCGAAACATGCAATTTTAGGGTTTTTTTAAAAACTTACAACCTTGGATGCACTTCTAAACTTGATTTTGATGATGACCAGTAAACAAGATGGACTTATAGGCCTTATATCTTGATCAAGGAGTTGCCTTTATGCCACTCCTCTCTAATCTCACACACACATTTGCAAAGATGGCTTAAAACCGAGAGTGCTAGCACTATGTTTGTGTATTCGGCAATGAGTATGGGTTGAAGCCATAAGATCTGATCTTGTTCTTTTTTTAGGTTGCTTTTGTTGACCAAGAACATAAGAGAACAAGAAATAATTATTTCCCCTTGTGTATTTCGGCCAAGAGAGAGAGAGCAAAAATGGCTAGGTTTTTTTTTTCTTTTAATTCGTTAATTTATATCACTTGTTTAGGTCAAGTGTGAATGCCGAAATTTACTATCTTTAGGTAGTAATTTCAGCCTCCATCACTTCCTAATTAAGTGATATATCTTAACTCAAAATCCTTTAATTTTAAATTCAGATTAATTTAAAATAAATATAAGACATTTAATTAAAACAAATCACTTTATTAGGGATTTATAGTTGCTGAAATTCATTAGGATTCTAACTTGAATTTTCAGTAACATTATTTCCCATTTTATTAATTTATTTTTATTCAAATAAAATTTAGGATTTAATACTCAATTACATTAATTAATCCAAGATAATTAATTAATTGAAATTAAATCTACATAGGCCGAAATTCCCTCTCTCATGGACCAAGGTCCAATTAGCAATTTTAATACCGATTACATATATTAATTTGATTTTAATTAAAAGCCCAAATTATTGCCCAATACTTTGTTTAAATATTTTAAGCCTAATGCTTTGTGTGTGACCCTATAGGTTTATTTAATATTGGTAATGGATTAATAAATTAATCCAAAGGCTATCTATATTCTCTAGCAAGATATTATAGCATTCAAAATTAAAAGAAAATGCAAATGGAATTTAGTAACCTAATGCAATTTTGCATAGTCCCTTACCCATAAATATCATAATTAATATAAGGCATGAAACTAGTCACCCTTATATATACTAATTCCTTTCTTGATATTCCAGTGACACTAAACTCTCTGATAAAAAATGATTACTCATTATTTCATCTCGGTATGGCCATACACTTCTCAGTTCACTTATCAAGTGGCCGATGATATTTTCTCTCTTATTGAGAGGGGTAATCCCTTTACTTCTCTCATGCTCTCTAACATGAATCAGTGCATACCCAAGCATACCCATACTTGTCACTCTATTATGAGCACATTAGGTGTATGTCAATGTACACAGTAATTCATAAAGAGTTTTATAGAGATTTTAGGTCTAAGAACTCCGATGCAAAACTTGTAAAAGAGAAGCACTTATGACTTGTACCATGTAGTGTTCTCCTGAATGAATCGAATCTAGATACCATGTTCTAAACTTGTATCTATGATCTCTGATTGACACTTTAGTCCTTATGATCCGTAAGATAGAACTCAATTTATTAGAGAGAGCATACTAGTCTTAATTCACTTGTTATTCCCATTACAATGACTAACTAGGGATAGTTAGAATGAAGTCTCAATTATTTCAAGGTCTTACAACTATGTGCCTCACACATGATAACTTAAACTAAAACAACATTCTTGGATAGTTCTAGCATTTGATATGTATAGGAATACAATAGATAAAACAAATGCCTTATTTATTAACTTAAATGTTTTATAACAATGTATTGGGGCTAGGTCTTACATTAACAAGTTTTTGGCAAGTATGGCCACTTACTGGTTGAATTAGAGCGGAAAGCTTTTTCGGCCATAAAATTATTAAATTTTGACCTAAAAATGCAAGGCTTTGCAATGAACAAGCTAGAATAGCATAGATTTTGGGCATACAATCATACTGGGAGATATAAGGAGAAGGCAAAGAAATGGCATGACAACAAGCTGGCATCTAAGAGCTTTCCCCCAAGAATGAAGGTGTTGGTATATGATTGTCATCTATAACTACTTCTATGGAAGTTGAAATCAAGATGGAAAGGATCACATGAAGTAGTTGATGTTGCTAGCTATAGAGCCATCACCATCAAAAATCCGAAAGATTATCACAAATTTAATGTCTTTGATCACCGCTTAAAGCCTTATTTCAATCCCAAATTTTAATATGCATCAGTGATTATCAGCTTGGAAGATGTGCCATGAATACATCAAAAGATGAGCTGGTATTTGGCTTTCAAAAATCATCCATTAAGGGTCATGCATAGGTATTTAGCTATGTAAATATAAATGTCATAATATAAAGAACAAGTGAGGCAAGTAGAAAAATTATTGAATGAAGGTTGATTGAGATTGATAAATAAGTACAGATAAAAGTATAGAAATAGTAGTAATGTATATAAGTAATGGTTACAAAAAATTAATTTCCATGATAAAATTATTTAAAGAAGAGAGAATTGTAAGGACCCAAAAAAGGTCCTAGTAGAATTTGAGGGCATTGTCATGATAATAGTATTTAAATCAAACTTAATTAGATGAATTATTATAAGTTAAGATCTTGAGGATTAATAGCCTTATATGAAAAGGGTAAATAATCAATTAGCATTTTGGTATATAATTATACATAATTGGAATAAAATATAGTTAAGTGTCTAATTGAAATATAAATTTTATTTTGATGGTAATTTTAATAAAAGAAAAGAATGTTGGGGTGTTATTAAGGGAAATAAAGTTAAAATGGGTTAAAATTGAAAGGAAGAAGTAAGTTGCGGGTTATTATGTAAAGAAACCATATGTGAGGTCAATTTTAAAATGAGAAAAGTAAGTGAGGAGTTAATTAATGAAAATATTTATAGATGGGGTTGCTTTTATAAGAGAAAATAAATCTAGGAGAGAATTGTTGGATTAGTTACGTGGAAGAGATAGAAAATAGAGAGGGTGTATATTTTGGTGGAAGTAGGTGATAATGGAAGAGTAAAACACACATCTTCTTTCTCTCTTTTATCTCTCATCTCTCATTTCCCTCTAAAGAAATAGCTCTCTATCACTATTCAAGAGATCTTTCTCAAGATCCTTATGTATGTAAATAAATTCAAAGAGTTTTGAAAGGAGATTTGTAAAGGAAATATGTTATCCTCTACACTTTCATTGTCTTCTTCTCTTTATTGGAACTAAAAGCTTTTTATGAGGAGAAAATTTTGTAATTTATGAATTCATGTTTTATGAAGATGAAAAAAGTGAGAAAATGAGCTTTGATTTTGAACAAGTTTGGGCTACATAATAGGTTTCCGAACTTCTCCTTCTTTTTATACGTAATTGTCTAACATGTACTATTGATATAGTGTGTGATGGGTGCTTTTTGAGAGGATAGTCAAGGAAATAAAGGGTATGTGAAATAAAGATTGAATAATTGTTAAATTTATATTAGTTCATCTTAAACTAATTTATGTAATTTGTGAATATCTCAAGTTTTATAACTATAATTTGCGTAATTGAAGACATGGCAATAAAATTTTGTTGAAGATACCTTTGATTGTTTCTGCCTCTAAGTGTTCTTAAAATTAACTTCGATTTCATAGTGAGTTGTTGTCCAGTTTTAGGGAGTAGGATGGTGTATTTTTGCCATAATTGTTTTGTAGAGAAGTCTAAAACTTATTAGGAAAAATTCATAATAATATAGGCTTAAAAGAGTACAACTTTCAGGAAGAAAAGTTAGTCTAATTTTTTAGCCATTATCTTTTATGAATTTTTCTAAGTGGTAACAAAAACTGGTTTTTGTTTTATGAATAGTTTGCAGTTTCTCTTATATAACTTGAATTCTAGATATGTTATTAACATTAGCTTTCAAGTGCTATAAACTAGACATTTAGAAGGAATAAGTTCATAGAAGATTACTCTTTATAAAAATGTTGTTTAGATTGTCTAAATTAATTTACAATTTTATATTATAAGTCAACCTAAAGATAGAATATATGTAACAATCAATATAAAATTGATACTGACTATGAGGATAGTCAAGAATCGAAAGTACACCCATGTCACAACCAGCACTCTTTTAGTACTGACTGTGGCCCTTCCCTATTTCACTTAAACTTGAGTTTTTAGCCCCAAATTAGCACCAAAGTATGTCTAAACCTCTATAAATATTTTTAGAGCATTATAAGTGTAAAGTAAAGGTAAATTGTTGCAATAAACATGTGTGAAACATAATGATATATGAGAATAATGATAGTAATGAACACTAATACCAGAAGACATGCATATACATGATTGTTATTAATTTCATGAGTTTATTGATGTGTTTATAGTAGAAATGTAAACTTTCCATGTGTAAAGAAGTAATTCTACTAGTAAGGTATATGAGTGATTAAAGACACAAATATAGTATGGTCATGCATGATTGGGTATAAATCTTGAATTCTATTTTAGTGTAAAGATGCAAAGGAAATGTTCAAAGTCAAATGTAAGAATATGCCTTTACTTAATGATGACATAGATATGCATATGCATTTGCGTATAATTATGGTTCCTATAAACATATTGTACAAGTATTATAGTTCAAAGTTTATGCAAGTATGAATTTATAAGCATATTCAAATGTGTTATTAAGTCCATGCCATGTTTGGAAGAAATATGAAAATTAGTTATTTAGACATGTATACTTTGAATAGATTCACTCAATATAACATGATGATTAATGCTCTTCAAGTGGAAATACATGCCTTGATCTCTCTGTAAACAAAGAATAGAAATATGTAAAATTTGAATTGTCATAAAGTTAAGAAAACACAAAGTGAGTTTTTGTAAAGAGATTTAATTATCTTTGTTGAGTCTATGATTTGGATAGATAGGCATCCCTATAGAGGTCCCTCACAACTGCAAATTTTCAACCTTATTTGGATTGTAGTCAACCCCATTTCAGTGACTAAATAGATTTGATCATGTTTGGATCATTTTCAATCCCATTTATTTTGTAGTTGACCTTATTTTTGAAACTAGATAGACATGGTCTCATTTGGATCATAATTAACCCCATTTAGGTTCATCTGACTTGTCACACCATTTTATACCTTCAGGTGCTTTTGTATAACTTGTTATCCACTTCTTTAGAATAGTGCAGCCTTTATACCAAATTTAAGAAAAGGTTAATGTTTAATTTAAGTTTTCATAAAGCATGGAAATTATTAATTTGATTTCATTTTATTTTGACAATAAAATTTATTTTTATTTCATATGTAACATTCATTATAAGTAGGTTATATCATAATTATATGTATATGGTAAAATATATGGAATAGAATGTTTTAAGATAAAAGGGTATTAGGTTATGAAAAGAACAAAACTATTGTCATAACTTTATAAGTGACTCAATATTAAAGAATACAAGAGTTTCATATTCACAAGGATTGCTTGTTTCATATATATAGGTGCGTATTTGTTATAGGTCATTTCATGTATATAAACCTAAGAGCCATGACCTTATGTATATAAGAATAATAAGGTGATGATGCATAATTGATATGCTTGATTGGTGGACATGGTGCTATGATACATTAATATGTTGAAAAAAGAATAACTTTATGCATTAAAAAGTAAGCACTAAGTAATATAATAATCTCATGACAAATGGAAGTATAGATTTGCCATATAATTTTAATGTGTATATAATAAATAATATAGGAATAGATGAAAAAAATAATTTCAATATTGATGGTGATTGGATAAAAGATTGATAATAGATAATTATACCTTTATGATTAAATGTTATGTAGATAAAGCATGAATGTTAAATTACTATCATTGAATCATATGATTTTCATGAGTTATCCTAAATTTTAATTTTTTTATATCATCTCATAGATTGTATATCTAATATTGGATCATTGTAATAATTGAGGCATGTTGAGTGCTTGTTGATGATTGTTTTGGGCGGTCATTTATCATGTTTTAAGTTCCCCACTAAGATTTATTGCTTAGCATGGGTTTTTGTCCATATACGTAGTAAGGAGAGCAGTTTCTATTGGGATTCATATTTACAACGGGTTGGCCAACACAAGTTCTTCAAGTTTAAAAGTGTATAGTCTTCATTTTGTTTCCTTTTGTATATGGAAGATTTTAATTTGTGTTGGAATTTTGTGTAAGTATAATTTTTTTTTTTGCACAGGAAACATTGTAATATTTTAAAGAGACTTTCTTGTAAGTAAAGTTTTTGATAATTAAGTTCATATATTATAGTTTAAGTTACCTTATATGATCTTTGTATAGTTTAGTTAATGATTTAATAGTAGAGGAAAACGTGTTTAATGATAAGGATAATGTGATATTGCTAGGTTATAGGATAAGGATGTTATATCAAGCCATTAAAAAATTATTATTAAACATCTAAAGAAATTAAACAATTAAAATTAAATATCGATAGCCAAATACATTAACTATCTAAAATCAAATAAGCTTAAGCATCTAAAATTAAATACCCATAAACATCTAAAATTAAATAAACATAAGCAACATGTTAATTTTAATGGTTAATTACATAAATCATACGATTTATTAAACATAGTAAAATTAAGGCATTTTTATGCTAATTAAACATTAAATTGAGTAATTAATCACAGAGCTAGACTAACTGCACAAAATTAGCTAAAATTAGAAATTTTATTATTGTTATTTATTATTTATATTATTATTTTAATTAATATTATTTTTATTTATTATTTTTATTCCTTATTTCTTTTTGATTTTTTCTTCTTTGTCGGCTTCATTTTTCTCCTTGCTGTGCCCATAGGGTTTAATTTTTTCCTCTCTTTACTATCCCTTAGCTACCCCATTTTCTACTTCTACTTAGTATAACATTTGAACTATTTAAAAATATGTAATAGGGGTAACAATAAAAACTAAAGAAAAGAGAAAAAATTACTTTTATAGAATAAACAAAGGAAAGAAAAGCAAAAAACTAAAGCATAATGGCTAATTAAACTATAATTTGAATGAATAAGTCATGAAAAAGTCCAAATAATATGCACAACAACAAATTAACTAAATAACATTAAAAAAGAAGAAACATAAAATGGAGCTCAGAATGGAGAGAAATAGGTATAAATCTCTTCTCTAGAAATAGGTATAAATCTCTTCTCAAGAAATGTGAGTCGATGTCCAGTGAAGGAAGAAGAAGAAGAAGAAGAAGAAGAAGAAGAAGGGAATGCTTTAAAACCATTTTTGGTGAGTTATGGCTCATGGCCATGAGTTTCTTGGCACGTCACGGACCTAGGGCATGACTCATACATAAAATGACACAGCACCATTAAAAGGGGACTGAGTCATGGATATAGAGTGTGACTCAATAAATAGCTCACGGACTTGATCCATGACTCGTTGAAATATGGTCCACCTCTACTAACCACCATGGAAACAAAAAACTTAATTATAATTAATGCCCTTTTTAATGCTACCTTATCCTATTAAATCTTAATAAATTTATTTTCAATTTAATTAAGTAAATTAAATTTTTTCTTCTTATTTACCCAACAGTAAATTATTTTTTTTATGTTTTTTAATTACATCAATAACATAGTTATTTAATTTTGGACTTATACACTTATCTTCATGCTTAATAGTAATAAAAACTGAGATTTTTGTAATTATAACAAGCTTTTCCTTATAAAATTCAAAATCCCACAAAATTAATTATAAAAAAATGAATTCTTCATGCAGAGATGCATTATCCACGTGGTTTCAGAATGTCTCATGGTCCAAAGGAGTGAGTCAAATGAGTGACTCACTTTTAGCCTGTAAATACCTTTGAATCTCTTCACTAGGCCATTTGAGCTCGTTATGTGGCTTCCTCCTCTAGGCAAGTACTATATTTTTTAAATTTTATTATTTATATTATAATATTACTATATTATTTATTACCATTATTATATTATTTTAATTTTAATTTTATTATTTTACTCATACCATTTATCTATTATCTATTATTACTAATTCGTATGTTACTAATTTATCAATTTTTATTAATTACCCTCTATAACTTTACATGTTATTTTACAAGTCTACTATTTTAAATGGCTATAACTTTCGTAACAAAAGTGTGCATGTAATGACTCAATTTTGAACCTAGAAGGATTTTTGAGAATTTTAAGGTAATAAGGTTTAATCCAGCATAATTAAATTACATTATGCATGTTAAGGTATAGAGGCTTTATCATTTAATATTAGAGAAGGAAAATTATTATTTTAATCATGAGGTCAATTAAAATAAAATTCAAAGTATTATGTGAAATTAAAAAGGAAAAGTTAATTAAGGGTTGGAATTAGTAGGAGATGATAATATTTAGGGTCAATGTTGAAAAAAAAGAACAGGTAGGGTTAATTTTATAAGAAAATGAAATTAATGGGGTGGATTTTTAACATGCAAATTCTTGGAAGCTTAAGTTAAAACTTTTAGTCTTTACATAAAAGTCAAGATGATGCATGTAGGAGAGATAATTACAAATTTTAAGGGTTTATATAATGCTTTGGTTGGCAACTCTAAGGCAAAATTACAGATTTTCATTTTCTTCTCACTCTTTAAAAGATTTGCATTTGTTTATTTTCTCTTTCAAAAATTTTCAACTTCATTTCTTCCCATTTCATCTTGTGAATCCAGCCCTTCATTCGTCATTGAGTATTGGTAATTTTCTTTTTCATGCTTGTGAGTGGGGTTTATGGAGAAATGTCCATATGAAGATAGCTACGAAAGATTTAAGTTAAATGAAGAAGGAAGTCAAAGAAAATGAAGGTTTAGAAGAAATTTAGAGTACAAAATAGGTTTGGAAACTTTATTTTCCTTTTATGTGTCTTTAAGGTGTTGAAAAATGGAATTAAGGTGTGTTGGATGCATTTTGAGATTGATGTTATAATTACAAAAAAAATTGTCTAAGATTTATCCTTTGCATGTATTTGATTTGATGAGATTTGAGAATTTATAGTCTAATTTTTTTAATTGGAAGTTGCTTTAAAATGATGAAAAGATAATTAAGTGATAATAAGGATGCTTGAACATATATTTGTTAAGAAATTACTTGGAAAGCATTATTTACAAAGTTTATAATTGCATGCAATCCTATTACAAATTTTTATGTTAAGGGTAATTTGAACTAGTTGTACTCTTTCGTTGATAACTCAAGTTTTACAACGAACATGCATGTAATTCTTGTTGGGTTAAAAAATAAACATCCAAACCTAGATTTCATTTGAAAAAACTAAGTTCTAAATCTGTTTTCTAAAGAGTCATATTTTTGCTAGAAAATCAAGTACACCTACTACCCTGTTAATGTGAATAGATTGTGGTTTTAATTGAATATCTTGAGTTATAGATATGTTATTAAGGTGATTTTTTATTTTTTGGAAACTAGACACATATAACCATAAGTTTGTTGAAGACTACTTTCTCAAAAAGGTTGTTTTGAAATTCTAAATTAATTTACAAGATTAAATCATTAATCTTCCGATAGACAGACATTTTTCATGGTCAATACCAATTTGGTAATAACCACAAGGTCAATCCCGAATCGAAAGTGCCTCTACATCACAGTCAGTACTCATTTGGTAATGACCATGACCCTCCCTTATTTCACTTAAACTTGATTTTTAAGCATCAAATTGACTCCAAGTTTATCTAAACCTCTATAAATAGGTCTAAGAACTCCGATGCAAAACTTGCACATGAAAAAACTTATAACTAGTACCATGCAGTGTTTTCATGAGCGGATCGAATCCAGATACCATGTTCTAAATATGTATCTATCATCTCTGATTAACACTTTTATCCTTATGATCCGTAAAACATAACTCATCTTATCAGAGAGAGCATACTAGTCTTCATTCCCATAACAATGACTGACTAGGGATATTTAGAATAAAGTTTTTATTGTTTCAAGGTCTTATAACCATAAGCCTCACATATGATAACTTAAACTAAAACTACATTATTGGATAATTCTATCAATTGATATGCTCTGGAATACAATAAATAAAATAAATACCTTATTTATTAATTTAAGACTTTTATAACAATGCATTGGGGCTAGGGGCTTACACTAACAATATTACGGACTTATGCTTGATGAACTTAAATAATATTATTTCTTTATCAATATTACTTGTTTATACAAGTTCTTTGTGATCATATGATTTATACTTGAATATACATTACTATCATATACATTAATGTGTGATATGTAGACAGTATGACGTAGAATAAAAACTATTATATTTGAATGAATGAAACCTTTTTTATAATTCTTGAGTGACTCTATATTAAAGATTATTAGAGTTATGTGGTTATAATTATATTTTGGAAAGTTTTACAATAATATATGGATATATGTTTGTATTCACAATGTTTAAATTTATAGTTTTTATCTAATTGTTTATAATGTTTTGGGTAGCTTCTAGCATGTGAACACAATACCTATGTGACTCTTTATATATAAGAATTGTCATATAATGGATGTAAAATTGTTATATACTTGTTGATGATCACTATAAGTGGTCATTTATCATGTTTTAAGTTACCCACTAAGCTTTATTGTAAAGACCCAATCATAGCCTTAACCGAATTATAGTTAATTAATAAGGATTAAGATTTAATAAATCAAATTTAGATTTTTTTTTCTTTATTAATGAAGATAAGTCATATAAAGGGTATGTGTGAGACCCCTTACATGACCCTAATTAAATTTCATGTTTTGAGAGGAGTTTTAATTGATTAAGATTAAGAATTTAATGAGAAATTCGTATAAATAATTTGTTAAGGGATAAATGACGTTTTTATTATTTTAATGGTATGGAAAATAAATTGATTAGTGTGATGTAATTTGAATTGAGGGTTTAATTGGAGTATAATTATTGATTTGGGGTAAATTGGTAATTATGACATTTTAATGGGGTCAATTGAGAATTTGAGAACAATGGAGAGGCTAATGTAAGAAAGAGGTTAAATGATGAGGTTAAATTAAGAATTAATATAATGGTGGGGTATAATTTGTGACATGCAAAGAATTGGATGTTATTAATGTGACATGCAAATTCTTGAGGGATTAAAGAGGACATTTACCATAGTATTATAAATAGAATAATCTTAGTGGATGGAAAGCAAAAAGTGAGAGTGGGTGAAGTTGTGGTCGGCATTGAGAGAGGAGAAAAACCAAAAAATTTACTTCCTTGCATTTTCTTTCAAGCCTTTGAATCTTCAAGATAGTTAAGTGACAAATCTTGATGGTTAATTAAGGCATTTAAGTGCTTAACTCTAAGGTAAGTGGTTTCTATTGAATTTCATCATCATCATCATCTTCTTCTTCTCATCTTGGTTGTGGTAAATGATGAACAAGTGCTGGAAATGATGGAATAATGGGGAATGAATTGTGTTGTAGTTAAAGAAGGAGGAGATAGAAAGGATAAAGACATTGCAAGGGATTGAAAGCTTGGGTGTGATAGGGATTTTGGCCAAGGTATGGGAACTTAGGATTATTCATATTGCATGTGAAATTATCTACTGGAACATGTTGTGGTTGGCTTGAAATCTAGAGAAAAGTAAAGAGAACACAAGATAAGAAATGCATGTGAGTCTTAAAAATTCTGGGTTTGAGTTCACTGGACCTAGTTGTACTATTTTGGTAATATCTTGAGTTTGAGAATAGATAATTAGATGATTCCAATTGGGTCTTAAACTAGACTTACATACAAAGATTTCATAGGAAGAAATCACACTCAAATTCTGCCTCTAGATATTTTGTATGATTTATTGAATTTAGGAAAACTTCTAAATTCGGATTCTGGACCAGGTTGGGGAACAATTGAGCTATCTGTATTTACAATGATCAGAATGACATGAAATTAATTTATATGAAAACTAGACTCATAAATACAAATTTTATATGGAGGAAGTAATGCCTAATTTTATTTCTAAGTTTGTCAAATAATTAGCATGAAATTCGTTGAATCTGTTGGGACTGTTAGGTTAAAGATGTTGGTATTTTGGGCATAAGTAATAGTAGAGAAGCTAAATATTATTCTGTAAACTTCTAAGTAAACTAGATACCTAGGAGTACGTTTTTGATGAAGAAATGTTGGTCTAAATCCCTCTTGATTTTATGCTATGAATTTTTATAAGTGACAGCCCCCACTGTTTTGGTTCTATGAACAGCCTATAGTATTTTTCAAATAACTCAAGCTATAGACCAGATATTAAGATTAATTTTGATGTTCTGGAAACTAGACACATAGGGGAATAAGATTGTAGAAGACCATTTTTCCTATAAATGACATCGTCAATTTCAAATTTGGCTCATAAGTCGAGTCCAGAATGCTGCCCTGTGCAGATTTTTGTGATATTTTATTCTATGACTTTTAATTAATTGAAATAAAAAGTTGTTTATGTGATTGTAAAATAAATTGGATAGAGCATGTAATATGACTATAAATGAAGGATTTATAGGCATATATATACATTCGTATGTGTACATAAATAAATATTAGTGATGAAAATATTTAACTTATACATATAATTAGACTTGTACATGATTGTTATATGCCAAATTGATGTACACATATGTAATCCTATGATATGAAAGTGCACATGAGTTGAATGATGATAAAGGCATATATATAGATAAACATGCTTATAAGAATAAGCCTACTATATGCGAATGTACCTACAGGTATGTATATTTATAATTATGTTTATGAGTGTACGAGCATGTATTTGCCCTATGAGATAGATGATGTTTTAGCATGACTATGAATATGTGAGATGCTGAATGAGAATATGATCAAGTTTATGATATGATTATGTATATGAGTGTATGAGCATGAATAAAGTATTGCCTGCAATAGAGTTCGGATGTGGATAGATAGGCGTCTATAGGGAATTGCAGCTGCCACAGTCGACCTTTTTAGGTCCACAGTATAGTTGATCCTGCTGGATCTTGTACAACTCATTTGGGTTGTTGCTTAACCCTTTTGGGTCCTTGACCGGTCCACCGTATAGTTGGCCCTGATTGGGTCCATAGTTTTGATATCTTCGGATATCTACCGTTGATACTCTCGGGTATCCACCGATCCCGTTATCCACTCTTAGAACCTAAGCAGGCTAAAGTAAAGCATTAATGTTTCACAGTTAATTACCATATGAACTATGCATCTGATATATGATTTATCTTGTTTAACAGCGGTTGCATAAGCATGTATTGGTATCTATTTACATTATATACAGATCTCATCATGAATTGTATGTATTCAAGTATGCTATCTCTTACTTTTTCCTGACTTGTAAATATTATTATTATTCAATTGTTTTATATGTCCTATATTTTTGACGACCATTGTGAGTGGTTGTCTTTCATGTTTAGAATCCCCACTAAGCTGTATAGCTTAGCACGGGTTATTTTGATCCGTGTAGGTTTTTGGTAGTCAAGGCTTTTGCACAGGAACTATTTCTGCATCAGGACAGGCCAACACCAGTCTATAGAAGTGGATGTAGGAAACTTTTGATAAATCTTGTTTAGTTCCTTACATGTTTAATATGTATAAGGGTTGTAATATATGTATATGTAAGTTATATGGAAATGAAGTTTGTAATAAGCTCATAGTGAGAATGCTGGTTTATGCATGCATCTAGAAGCTATAATACTCTATATAAATGTGCTGAAATGCCGAATGCTACACATGAAAGAAAAAATGGCTAAAGTATGATGATATAGTATAATTATTAAGATATTGGGATTGCATATGAAGTCAATATGCTTATTCAAATTTAAATGTACAGGAAAGATGTGAGAATCCTGATTAGTATATTAGTTATATGATTATTTGGATAAAATGACGTAGATTGTATTATTTATAGTAAAGATGTGGTTTAGGGTGTTTCAGTATGATGGTAATTATGCACATGTGTATTAGAGTGTAGATAAAATAGCAAGGATACAATTGAATTAAATTAAAAGTCTTGGGGTTAAAATGTAAGGAATGGAAATTTAAAAAATTATAGTGTATAAGGGTAATTTGGGAATTTCTCTTAGTGAGATATTAATCCCACTCAAGCATTTGGGGATGGCTGGATCGGCATCTTGGGGGAGATCTCTCTCTCTCCCTCTCTCTGTAATTTAAGGAAACTAGGGTTTTGATGTTTGGCTTCATGAAGGAAAAGAGAGGAACCATGGCTAGTAGAGCTAAATCAAGAGGATTGAAGGAAGATTGGAAATTTCAATGTCATGTATGGGAATTAGGGTTACTGTAATGTTTATAAGATTGAATTTAGGAATATTTCCTCTTTTTATGTGTATGGGTTTCCATCAGAATGTGTAGGCTAAATCTATGGATTTAGATGAGTGCTGCATGATCTAAAACTTAAATGATCATATAAGTAAGAGGGGAAGTGAGATCTGGGTTTTAAATTTATGATATGCAGGATCAGAATTTTGGATTTTTTCTTCTTTCCTTTTCATACATGGCCATGGGTGTATTTTTCCCTTTGAAAACACACGGCCACGCATGTTTTTCTTCTTCCCTATGCGTGACCACATGTCGTTTTCTTCTTCCCCATGCATGGCCACGTGTTGTCCTTCTTCTCAAACATGGCCATGCCTTGTTTTGCCCTTGAGGATGCATGGCCACGTGATGATGTTCTTCTTCCCACACACAGTCACGTATGTTTGCTCCTTTCCTTGCACATGGCCACACACTCTTGTTGTTCTTGAGATACACACCACTGGTCTTTTTCTCCTTTCCCTGCACAACCACTCACTCTTTCTCTTTGGGAACACATGGCCAAGTATGACCTATTATTTTCTTATAGTGACCAAGTGCCTTGTTCTTTCTCCAGTACCTGGCCACATATACTTCTTGTACACATACTTGTAAACAATAAATCACCCATGAGCATGAGTTTCGTGATATCTTAAAGTTATTAAAAGTTGCATAAGCAGGATGAAGAAGGTTAGCCATGAATGTGAGGAGAATGATTGCTTACTAGGTAATAGTTAATTTGAAAGTTGAATGCTGATGGATCAATAGATTATGAAAGTCAATAATCCATATTAAAGTCTATAGAGGTATAATTTAGAAAAGCAGGACCATATGATGAAGTATTATCAAAAGTTAGATGAAATGAAGGTTATGGTAAGAGAAAGTAAACTGAACTAAGTTGTAAGTAATCTAAGCCACCAATATGTTATATTAGAGTGGTCCATTAATTGATGAACCTCTATGCATGAATATAAAGAATTTAGAATTAAAATAATACAACCACTATATTATAGTATGGGATACCTTTGAGAACTAATTTTAAAAGGGCTTGTATGAGGTAATGCTTACATGAATTAAGTCGCTAGAATAGGGTTCGGTGCATGATAAGCACATTACTAAGGACAATAGGAAGTAACCTAATAACTCTAAATTGTATATGTTATTTAATGTATTCTATGAAATTGGTATCGATGAGGACTCAAATAAAGCAACTAGATTTGTCCGAGTACTATATATATATATATATATATATATATACCAATGTTTCTTTACAATGGCAAGAAATTACCATGTTATGATCTAGTAACATTAAAAAGATAGTTATAATGTGCTTGACTAAATTAAAAGAAATGGAGCATGTATTGACACTCAAAGATGGAACTATAGAAGTTGATTATGCTTTAAATCATATCGAGGAATAATGATTAGCCTTGATATAACGAAACATACTTACTTTGTTCTATACCTTATGGGGGTAAACACGAGATGAAATAATCTTACATAACTTACCAAGGTATAATACGTTATATGATGAAGGAGTATTTGTAAGATGAATAAAACAAGTATGAACTGGTTAGGAGAGATGACCTGTTGTTCATGATCTAATAGACTATAAAAGTGAGCTAAAGAGTTAATTAAGAACAAGTGTTGACTTTAAAAATGAAATAATTGTTCATCTTATAATATTGATCCTAAGATGTTTAGATGTTATTCAATTAATTAAGTACCGATATGACTATTTATGATATTACATGGAAGCTATTCACTACAAACGACAACCAAGATTGCCACTGAGAACCATCCATAAGTCTTGTAAGCTATATTGTATTGTTGACATGAACGTGTTATCATGAGTAGCTGGATTTAATATGTAAACGAATATGAGAAATAAAAGAATGAATTGCCATGATTCAAGATACGTTTATGTATATGAACATATGTGTGCAGGGACATGCATATGATTTTATGATTGTTTTAGTAGCAAGATATGCACTTTTATATTGCTTCATTAAAATCAGGCTTAACGCTAACTATGAATATATTTTAACGAAACTATGAGACTACATGGTTTACACCCATGTGTAATGGAGCCTATAACTCAACAATGATGCATGATAAGAATGATATGCATTCTTTATGAATTGTGGCTTAAAGACAAATAATATATTAAGTAACGAAGAATATGATGAATCAAATATGATTATAATGAGATAAGCCTGCGGGTCTTAGTTTAGTTGTGAATTAGATAGGCATGCCCAGAGGGATGCAGTCGCAGCTGCCATAGTTGACCCCATTTGGGTCTTGTTCCTTAATGGAACCATTGTTCGGCCTTTTTGGGTCCATAGTTTATTCCTTGCTGGAACCATTATTCGATCCCATTTGGGTCAATTGTTTGATATCTTCAGATATCCATAGTTTGATACCTTCGGGTATCCATTGCTCTTGTTATCCACCCTTTGAACTAGTACTTAGGCAAGCTATTAAAGATGATAAAATTTATGCAAGATAAAGGAAAACATGTATTAATTTCCTTCACTTACGTAATGCAAGCATGATGAATCGCCTATTATATTTCTTATCATGATTTCCTTTGGCTATAAATTATTTCAATGAAATAAAGTTATCAGAATGTGTATATATATATATATATGAGACTTAAATTGCCATGCTATTAAAGAATGCACACAATATTATAATAAGAACTATTTGTGCTATAGCATATACAATGAATTTCATCTGCATTGGGATTTATGAACATATGTATGTAATAATTGGACCTTCGCGGTAATCATGACATGTAAGGCTATTTTCTATGATTAAATGCAAGGCTGATTAATCAATACCTATATGTGTTCGCACCTGTTTGTGCACTCCAATAACTGTGATATAAGCCAAAGGACGATGTATGACATAATATGATGTTTGTTGACATTTAGTTGCCACAATAAGACAATATTAAGGAATACATGGTGGTGAACAGAAGTTGTCAGTTATAATTGTATTTCATAATCATGATTGTATGATATGTACGAAGTAATCATGCCTAGCAATATCTTTTATAGAAGTTACCTGACCCATGCACTTCTTATATTGTAAATTCACATTAAATGCATATTTCATGTAACTAATGGGATTAAATGAATATGATTGGAGTTGTACCATAAGTAATAATGATGTCGGAGTTCATGAATGAATGGATTAAGATGTCTATAAATTATGCTAGTCTACCAAGTAAGAGATTTAGTTATTATGGTAAATTAAAAAGTCTTTGGGAACTAGCCAAGTTCACACTATGCTCTATGCTACTGTAAGTATTCTAGTATTACTGAGCTTAAAAACTCCTCCGAAAGGTAATTATGAAATGATTAATACCGTAGACATATACCATTGTAGCTATGCAGGTTGTAATGTATTGATGATATATTTTGGTAAGATATTGTCCATAAAGTTTTGTTCCCCACTATGTTTGGTCATTAGCTACTGCAGCTTGATCACCATCAAAGAGAAGATCAGGTAGGTTCCATGTAACACCTTAATTTCTTATCCATGGATAATCATCAATCATCATCATACTTAATAGAGATCAGGTAGAAATACTAATAATAATAATAACACAGGGCATTATTACATCCCACAATAAAATAATGAAGGTTATTGATAAATAATCATAATATAAATGGCCTTCGGGCATCCTGAATTCCTCAAGGCAACTGTATCTTGCTCGATCCTCTGAAGCTTATCTTGAGACCTACACGGATAAATGAACCTGTGCTAAGCTATAAAGCTTAGTGAGGAACAAAACTCTCTATATATAAAGATAATCATCTTTCCATAATTCATCACATATATGTATAAAACTTTCACAATCACACAGGATAACATATGAGTCTAATATATTTTTCATTTCATAAATAACATTCTTATGAGAGTCTTCAAACTTACCAATGGGTATCATGTTTAGAATAATTGAATGCATTATGAAACTTATCTCACTTCCGAAAAGATTAGCCATTCCTCACTATCACCATCATCATACCCTTTACTTTTCTTAACTTGGTATAAATCATGCATATTATAATCCTTTTTAACCAATAGGTTGGACATCATAGTTATTAATGGTATAAGATTTCCATTTATTACTTTAAACCACATTGTCACCTAAGATAGGCAATCGACACTAATTCATAATATAAAGGCATACTTAAGTCATATAATATCTACAATTAGTCCTGGTAGGCATAATTACTTCACATATATCATACAATTCTCATGTGAGATTCACAACTTTACATCCTTCATGTTATCTTAGCATGGTAACCTGATTCTTTTACAAGCATCATTTTATGTCATGCATTGTATTTGGTTAAATGAATGTTATCATTATGTCTACATGTGTGTAAACATTTACATATATAAATAAACAGACTGATAAGGTGGCAGGTGATCATAAAGAATAAGCATTACATGTTAAGATTATAAGACAAAGTCTCAATGTCACATGTATGCATTTTATAAACAGAGTACATGAAGCTTAATGCACATGTTATGCTTCATATAACTTCCAGTATAATAGTGTATTCTTTATAGGGTTCATATAATCTCTGTGGAATCCCATTGATGGAACTATCTTATACCAATACTTATACAGGAATCTTCTTTAATTTGAGTGTGACATTTCCATCATGTATTACAAAGCATAACATTTCATTTCATAAAATAGTTTATAGTCAAAAGAATTTAAAACAATCATACAGTAGGTCATTCCTCTTGCTTACATCACATAAATAGAGTAATCGATGCATGTTTTACTTTACCTTGTGTATATTTTATCATCTTTAATAGCCTGCCTATGTACCAGTTTAAAAGATGGATAACGGGAGCAATGGATACCCGAAGGTATCAAACTATGGATATCCGAAGATATCAAACAATGGACCCAAACGGGGTCAAGTAATGGTTCCAACCAGGAACAAACTATGGACTCAAATGGGGTCAAATGATGGTTCCATTAGGAATAAGACCCAAACAGGGTCAACTATGGCAGTTGCGATTGTATCCCTCTAGGTATGCCTATCTAATCCACAACTAAACTAAGACTCGTAGGATTAACTTTTAAGACATCTTTGATTAACATATTTTTCTTTACTTAGCACATCATTTGGCTTAAAGCTACTTTTCATAGAAGAATGTATATCATTCCTTTCATCAAAGAATACATCAATTTTGGTTCAACATACTTTTCTTTACTTAATACAACACATTTGCTTAATGCCATCATTCATATAAGAGCACACACGATTCTTATCATACTGTAATATTAAGCTCCAGGCTCCAGTGCACCAGGATGCTATCATATGATCATATAGTTGTATCAACTTTCTTTCATTCATATCATGATGTTCACAGGTTTATGAAATTAATAATAGCATGTAATCTTTCATAACTAGCATTATGCATGCCCACATACGCATATACATATATATGTAGTTAAAATCATGAAAATACATACTTCCATTACTCATACTTGTTAATATATTAAATTAAGCTACTCATCGTAGCATGCTCATATCAATTATATAATATATTATACTTACATAACTCATAGAGAGTTCTTGATGACATTCCTCGTTGCTGCTTACTATGAATAGTTTCCATACTCTTACACTTATTAATATCAATCCATAAACACACACACACATATATATAGTAACCTCAGGCATTTATGATCCATATTATAAAATAAGTAAGTTCTCTTATAGCTTAAGGTTAATGCCACATTTACTCCCTTGAATTCACTTTCATGATTCACCAAAGTAGAAACAACAAGTTATAAACTTTAACATTGTTGCATATACTTCAATCATCTGACTTGTATTTTTCATCTTATAACACTTTATGCTTAGGTAAGTGGTTTGAGGTCATTTCATCTTAGTCGTTAACACACTACGGATGCTCTTGTGCTAATCATATTGTATTATAGGCATTAACAAACATTGAGCAGATTATTACACGTTATTACTAATCATTAATTCTTCTTGTGACCTAGAGTATAACCAAGCTTCTATGATTTCATAATTTAACATAGTATGTGATGTTCCCTTTCTTTTAACTCAGACACACGACCTTATGACTATTCTCTTGTTATTACTAGGTTAAATTATAGTATTTTGGATAAAACCCTTCCTTGACCTAGTGCATACCTTATACTGATTTTATAAGACACATTGTATAACATATCATTAAGTTACTATATTGCCTCATGTTATTCTCAATTCGATGCTCATTAGGCCTTATCATATCTTGTTGCATCATAATTCATATTAACATTACCATACGCAAGCCCTTCTAATTTAGAGTTCGAGTGAACCATCATTATTTAACTTAATATGTTTAATTACTTTAAGTTTCACACTCTCTATAAGTGTGTGGAGGTTCCTAATTTAAATGATCATGCCTTATTCACCTTTAGATAACTTACAACTTAATTCAATCGTCATCCTATTATAATAGAATATTGGTGGCTTAGATTACTTACAACTTTGTTTCGTTTACTTTCTCCTACCATACCCTTCATCTCATCTAACTTTCGATAATGCTTCATCTTACGGTCTTGCTTTTCTAAATTATACCTCTATAGACGTTAACATGGAATATCGGCTTTCATAATCTATTAATCCCTCAGCATTTAACTTTCATATTAAGCATTACTTAGTGAGCAATCATAATCCTTACATTTACGACTAACTTTATTCATCCTTCTTAGGTAACTCTTTTAATAACTTTAAGATATTGGCAAAATTATAATTATGGATGATTATTGTTTAGGAGTATTGTACAAGAAGCACATGTGGCCATGCAATAAGAAAAACAATAGGTTATGCTTGGCCATGTATAACAAGGACAAGGGTAATTTGTTGTGCATTTCCAAGAAAAAGAGTGAGTGGTCGTGTGCAATGAGAAGAGAAACATCACTTGGCTGTGTATTCCCATGAATAAAGGTATGAGTGGCCGTGTGTTTCCAAGAGGAAACCACACATGTGGTCGTGTGTTTCCCAGAGGAAACACACACGTGGCTGTGTGTTTCTAAGAGGAAACACACACGTGACCGTGTGTTTCCAAGAGGAAACACATACGTGGCCATGTGAGAAGAAAAGAGCATTATGTGGCCGTGGGTGAGAAGGAGAAAAGCATCATGTGACCACGGGTGTGAGAAGAAAAATACATCACGTGGCCATGCACATTAAGGAGAAACATGGTGAGTGGCACGCATAGGAAGAAATAAGGTAAACCCAAAATTCCAATTATGTATAACAGGAATTAAACCCTAAATTTCACTTCCCCACTTGCTTAAATGATCATTTAGGTTACTAATCATGTTATAATCATCAACACTTATTAGATTAAACCCTTAATCTCATTATCAAAGCACATACAACATGATAGGGAAAACACACGCAGCAACCATCCCAAAACAAGGAATCCCATACCTAACATTAAATTCTCCCTCACTTTACTTGATCCATCCCTTTTGCTCTTGATTCCTTTCTTCTCCTTGTATATGTAGATAACATACATGATATATCATCTCTCTATGCATCCTTAGTTCCATTAAGTCAAACATAAAGAAGAGATCCATGAGACGAAAACATTACGTTCATAAGGTTGAAACACCAAAACCCTAGGTTTCTCTTCTTCAACCCATAATAAGAGAGAGAGAGAGAGAGAGAGAGAGAGATAACTCTCTTACCTTAGCCGATCCCCACATCCAATTCCCCAAGGGTTTCTTCTTCTATAAGCTAAATGCAAGAGTTAGTGGGCTAAATATCTCCCAAAGAGAAATTTCCAAAATGCCCTTATACATTTTAACCCCTTAAAACTTATTTCCTTAACATTCAACTCCAAAACATTTTATTTAATTCAATTGCATCCTTCCTTACTATTTTAGCTACACTCTAATACATATGTGCATAATTACCAATATACCCTTAATGTGACTTAACTTCAATAATACCAAATAATCAAATTTTGCCTTATTAAACCTTAATCCTGATTAAATAACTATAATCCTGTTGGGGCCATGATTGGGTCCTCACATTCCAGTTGTGTTGAGGATGTCATTATGTATTGTTGGCTAACTGTGTTAGGCCTTATTCTTTATAAGTTGATTTAATTGTTGTGGCATGTAATTATGGCCTGTGTTATTATTATTATTATTATTATTATTATTATTATTAGTATTTCTACTCGATCTCTATTAGGTACGATGATGATTGATGTTTATCCATGGTTAAGGGATTAGGGTGTTACAGTTAGTGGTATCAGAGCGCCCAGGTTGAGTCTTTTCTGGGCAATAAGGAAGTAAGGAATTGTTCAGGAAGATTAAGATGATATTGGTCTAGATCATGGTGTTATTGATAATGGCATACATCTTGAGGATTATGTTAGGTGTTTGACCTATGATTGATATATATTGGACCTTTAGCAAGATTTTAGTAGAGGTTGTGAGATGATATCTGAGGAATTGTCAATATCTCTCGCCTCCTAGTATTGGAAATGCTTAAATTCCTTAATATTTTATGATTGAGGTATATCATAAGATTGATTAAAAGAATGTCTAGATTATTTATTAGGATGTTTAAGGAAAAGTTCGTATGACTAGAAGAGAACTTGATATTTGGCATACTTGATGATGCAAGATGTTAAGATTATTAA
Organism: Excoecaria agallocha; assembly: GCA_037975025.1. Classification (NCBI taxonomy): domain Eukaryota; kingdom Viridiplantae; phylum Streptophyta; class Magnoliopsida; order Malpighiales; family Euphorbiaceae; genus Excoecaria; species Excoecaria agallocha. Next base: position 31,206,031 of record CM075806.1, read on the forward strand.
GATACTCAGGATAAGAAATACAACGAGCATAAAAGTATCTGGAAATCAAAGGTAGATATAAATGATTATTTATGACAAAGTTATTATGGGTATAGAGAATGCCTATGGTGATAGTTACTTATAGCTAGATCACCGTAAGAATTGCTAGCAATAAAGATAAAGATTATCAGTTTTGAATTTCGAGGACAAAATTCTTTTAAGGGGGAGAGAATTATGAGGACCCAATCATGACCCTAACATGATTATAGTTAATTAATCAGGATTAAGATTTAATAAGGTAAATTTAGATTATTTTTTTCTTTATTACTGAAGTTAAGTCATATTAAAGGGTATGATGGTAATTATGCACATGTGTATTCGAGTGTAGCTAAAATAACAAGGAAGGATACAATTGAATTAAATTAAAAGTCTTGGGGTTAAAATGTAAGGAATAAAAATTTAAAAGATTATAGTGTATAAGGGTAATTTGGGAATTTCTCTTAGTGAGATATTAATCCCACTAAAGCATTTGGGGATGGCTAGATCGGCATCTTAGGGGATCTCTCTCTCTCTCTCTTTGTAATTTAAGGAAACTAGGGTTTTGATGTTTGGCTTCATAAAGGAAAAGAGAGGAACCATGGGTAGTAAAGCTGGATCAAGTTGATTGAAGGAAGATTGGAAGCTTCAATGTTAGGTATGGGAATTAGGGTTACTATAATGTTTATACGATTGATTTTAGGAATCTTCCCTCTTCTTTATGTGCATAGGTTTCCATGAGAATGTGCAGGCTAAATCTATGGATTTAGATGAGTGTTGCATGATCTAAAACTTAAATGATCATATAAGTAAGAGGGGAAGTGAGATCTGGGTTTAAATTTATGATATGCAGGATCGGATTTTGGATTTTTCTTGTTTCCTTCTCATACGCGGCCATGGGTGTATTTTTCCCTTTGAAAACACATGGCCATGCATGTTTTTCATCTTCCCTATGCGTGACCGCGTGTGGTTTTCTTCTTCCCCATACATGGCCACGTGCTGTCCTTCTTCTCAAACAACACCAAGTCTTGTTTTGCCCTTGAGGATGCATGGCCATGTGATGATGTTCTTCTTCCCACACATGGTCACGCATGTTTGCTCCTTTCTTTGCACACAGCCACGCACACTTGTTGTTCTTGAGATACACACCATTGGTCTTTTTCTCCTTTCCCTGCACGACCACTCACTCTTTCTCTTTAGGAACACATGGCCAAGTAGGACCTATTATTTTCCTATAGTGACCAAGTGCCTTATTCTTTCTCCAATACCTAGCCACATGTACTACTTGTACACATACTCTTAAACAATAAATCACCCATGAGCATGAGTTTGGTGATATCTTAAAGTTATTAAAAGTTGCATAAGCAGGATGAAGAAGGTTAGCCGTGAATGTGAGGAGAATGATTGCTTACTAGGTAACGTTTAATTTGAAAGTTGAATGCTGATGGATCAATAGATTATAAAAGTCAATAGTTCATATTAAAGTCTACGGTTAGAGAAAGTAAATTGAACTAAGTTGTAAGTAATCAAAGCTACCAACATACTATATTAGAGTGGTCCATGAATGGAAGAACCTCTATGCATGTATATAAAGAATTTAGAATTAAAATAATGCAACCACTATATTATAGTATGGGGTACCCTTGAGAACTACTTTTTAAAGGGGCTTGTTGAGGTAATGCTTATACAAATTAAGTCGCTAGAATAGGGTTTGGTGCATGATAAGCACATAACTAAGGATAATAAGAAGTAACCTAATAACTCTAAATTGTATATGTTATTTAATGTATCCTATGTATGTTCTATTAATTTAACCATTGTTCCCAAAATATCCTTCATGGATCTTTATCCATCTTGCCATATTACTCTGGCCAGAGATTCTCTGAATAAGGCAATTATAGAATCATGCGAGATAACTTTCCTTAATAAATCTAGGATGGTGAATCCTTTGTCAATCACTCAACTATCTTCAAGTAGGTCATGATATACCCAACCTCCTAACTATGTTCACCCCTAGTTGGAAGTAATTAGTTATGGAGTCAAAGTATACCCCTTGCTACTTAAGATAACTTTGGTGATCTCAAGTCTAAGGATACTTGCACAACTGCTATGAAGAGATTCCTTACTGACATAGATTTAATATCCATGTGAGGATTCTCTTTGCAAGTCTCCAATGAACTTGTTTTTGTAACAAGCATCCATATGTTAGCTTTGATTATCTTCCATAATCACAGTTATGAGAACCATTGCTTGAACCATTCAAGAAGCATAACATGTGCTAGTCTGTCTGAATTAACAATGTCCTATCTTGTTAACTCTATGACTAGGGATATTTAGATATTAACACATTTTCATGCAATAGACACCTCATATCATGAACACTTTTATGATTGCCTTTACATTGTGTTTATAATATAAAGACTTCATTTATTAATTTAAGATTTACAAACTCATGTATTTAAACATAACATTAATAAATGAATAATGCCTTTTATTAAGAATATAAATTCATACTTATGAAATTTATCCCTTTTACATGGGCTCTAGGGCATATTCTCTAACACGTCCAAGTATGAACTTGTAATAAGAAAGTCCATTATAACAGTTTCCAATCACATATTGCTGATATGGCAGCCACAGCTCTATGTCTCTCAATTGTTTTATGTAAATATAAATCTTACCTATTGCTTGTTTGGCTGTAAATAAAAATTCATAACTCAACCATTGATATAAAAATCTATAATTCTCAACAATAGATTCACAAATTAAGCTAAGATGAAAAGCCTTAAATATAATTTATCCTCTCCACCATCAATACAAAATTTGAGTGAGTAAAGATTTTTAATAACTCATTTTCTCTCACCCTCTGTCAATTCCCTTATTGCTATCTACTATACCATTCAATGTGAAGTTCTTTTTAGAGATGGGGAATATGCCTCTCATCAATTAGTCTAAACGAATAGTGAAAGTGAAAGATCAATGACCAAAGATTGCATCATCTGCCTGATATGCCAACTAACTTAAAGCAATTAAACACCTTTCAAGTATCTCTAACAGCCAATCACCTGGTTTATGATTTTTTTTAAAGAAAAAATAGATGAGTTATGATTATATTATATTTATTTCCAGATATATAATTTATACCTAAATATATATATTATTCCAAGTTCTTGATAGAATATTGTTGATTTAGTAAATTAAGCTTTTGATTCTCCTTTTATGAAGAAAAAACTGAATATCAATATATAGGTTCGATTATTATTGTCTCTCTTAATTTATGTATCTCTCTAACCAAGACAAGAATATAAATATAATTTGTAAGATACAGTAAATGCTACTGGTGCCAGAGTGAGATTTTCAGACCACAACCTAAGACATAAACTAATAATGTTTGCATGAAAAATATGATGTCATTCCTCAATTATTCCTTCTTTTTACTATATTGTACCAAATGTATAATTTGTAAAGCAGCATATCCAATTGATCATATGTAAAATAACCACATGAGAAACACAAAGTGGGGTATGTCCATTGCCAAGTACCTCTAACGAGTTGTGAATGTTCAAACATCTCCTTTGTACCACATTTTAAACCCTGATGAACTAAAACGAAAACCATTGCAAATGAAGCAAACACATATTCCAAATCAATAATAATAAATCTCACCAAAACAAATATAAAAATTGCAGCAACAAAAGAAGTAATGCTTTGAAAACCTTTACATTTTACATTAACATTTATAAAATCTGATGAACTCTCTTGATCCAAAATCAACATTTACATTTTTAAAACAATTTTTAGATTACGATAATTTAGGTTGACCAAATCACATACAAGTGTACAAACTCATTATTGCATGACGTAGGCTGCAAAGAAAATCGCATGCACAATGAAAGACCTATGCGCATAAAGGATTGGTAAACAGAAAATAGAGATGCTCATTGGGCTCTTGCCTACCAGGTTATTTATTATGTGTTTAGGGTTTTGGTGGTTCTGTGCTATATATTTACGTGTGGTGTGAGATCCATGTACCTCTTGCTATAATCATTTGTTAATTCATGGTTTGCTTGTTTTTTTGTAATGATAATTAAAGTGATTAGAATGCCTTGCTCTTAATTTAAGCTACGTGATAAGATGTGATTGCTACAACTTGTTTACTATAGTTACAAAAAATAGTTCTTTGTTGTGTGAAATTTTTGTAATCAATAATCAATTATTTTATAAAGTAGTATCATCTTAAAAGGTGTGAGTGATTTTTTAAACCCAATAATTAATGTGTATAGTATACTGACAATAGAACCTTGTAGATATATGGAGTTTAATTTAACATCATCAATTACTTAATTAACCTTTTAATTCTTTGAATTTGTTCAATGATTTGTGTACAAAGGAACCCTGATCATTCACCAAAAGCTTAATTTATACTCATAGAGGAAGGTAGTTATATTTCTAATTTGGAATATATTTCAAGTTTCTCAAATAATTACTCCGAGTCATGGTCTTACCAGATGGCTGATTGTAGCATATTATAAGGACTTTCTTGTTACAAATTCACAACTCAGATGATTTTAAGTTACAAATTGAATTTCAGTAACATTTAGGAGAAAAAATTTTATGTTGGGAACTACGGTTGAAACATATATGCTTATATTCATACAAACATCACAAGCACAATAGTTAAATTAAGAAAACAAACTACCTCTGCATCTTCAGCTCCATTAGGTTTCGTAGTGATGTCTTGCTTCTAGCTTATTCAGCTGCAGCAACAAAATTAAAATTATTCATACTTGTTTGCATACTCAATCAGAATACTTATCATCGCATAGATACATCAACAATAATGCATTGCACTTACACACTTCATTAAAAAATTCTCAAAGATGTACCTTGTTGTTGTTTACCATGAGTAGCTTCCATACAATATCATAGATATTCATATCGATACATAATTACTTGAACAACATTTAAACATCTATGATTAATATAATAAGATGAACAGTTATTTTAATCCTAAGGTCAACACTTGTTCTTAGTTAACTTTTTAGATAACCTTTATAGTCTATTAGATCATATATAACATGTTATATACCTTAAAGTGATCATATATGTATAATTCATCTTACATGTACTTTTTACCTTATAATATTATACACTCAGGTACTCTTATGCAAGATTATTCCATCATACACCCTACTTGTGGGTTTGAGTTTTTATAATAAAGCACATGGTATAAAGAAATAGACAAGCATGTTTCTTTATATTAAAGCTAGTCAATACCTTCTAATATAATTTAAAGCATAACTTAACTTCTATGGTCTAATGACTAAGCATAAAAAGGCAATATCCCATCTCTTTTATCTTAGACTTATAACATTGCAACTATCGTCTTATTGTCACTAGGCCATATCATAGTATTTTAATGTAATGAAAAGACACATCAATACATAACATTAGGGCAAGACCATTTACATTAATAGGTTAAATACCTAATAAACCTTATATGGCACATTTAATAACATATAATCTTTAGGTTACTATATTCTCTCTTACTCTTGTTAGTTATATGCCCGAACAATGCCAAAAATGTATTCTAACAAAATGACTCCTATTAGCTTCACCCTAAGCAAGTCTTTCTCTCTCTAAATTAGGTTTTGAGTGAAACCCCACCTTACCTCAGTAAGTCTTGTTACTCTAAAATCCCTCACTCGTAATATATACACACATACATACATATGATTTCTCCCAATCCAATGATCATGGCACCACTCATGTATTAATGACTTTATATGACTTTCAATCTAGTTTAATATATTCCCTCACATAAATACGTTCATGTCATTCACATTCAGATAACAACTCATCCTAAGGTCACACCATTATGATTATATCTTACAAATTCTAGCATTGGGGAGACTTTACAACTTCATTGATTCATCAGTGATCAGATGACATTCTATCCTCCACTTTAGTATATTCCATACAATATTGGATTTATGATTCATGAATGATTTATAGCTTGGGTAAAGGAGAACCAATAAAGATAGGGTATATGTGGCAGTGCATAAAGAGAGGAAAAGGCAATGATTGCCTATGCATTGTAAGAGGAAAAAGGCTAATTGGTCATACACTGCAAGAGGAAAAAGGCCAATTTGTCGTGCATGAGAGAACAAAGCATCATGAGTGCCCGTGCAAGGAAGAATAACTTGGGATGTATGGCCACATAAGAAAATAATAAAGGGTGTGCATAACTATGCAGTGTGAATTCAAAAGGCCTAAGCGGCCATGCATGGAAGAGGGACTACACATGACCATGTTGGGTTTCAAAAAAAAATAAAAACTTAAATGTAGCGAAGTTAGAAAAACCACCAGGATCCATACGATCCAATTGAATCAATTGTGAGAGAGAGTAATGATTACTAATCTCTTTTCTAAAAAATGTCTTGTAGGTGTTGCCTTATGAGAAACGAACACCCTATACAAGTATACACACTCGAATGCATCGAACGGATTTCTTGGGGTGCTAGCTCCCTTCTATGGTAGCTAAGGTTACAGAGAACGTTTTTCTCTATTTTCTTTTCTCTCAAAGTGATGCCTCACTTTTTAGTGTGTCTTTTAGGGTTACAAACCTTACATATTATATGTGTATATAGGTAGCCTGACCTTAAAGAAGAGAGAGAGATAATTTCGGGCCCATATCTCCTAATAAAATAAGAAATACCTTATTTCTTATTTAAAATATGAATTATAATATTAATCTTAATCAATATTTATTTATATAATTATTTATTTTGAATTTTAATTTTTCATAAAATAAAATTTGAAATGCCCGAATTAACCCTTAGTCTATTCATTACATTCTATATGTGTGAGCCAATAGGTTTATATTATATTGGTGATGAGCCCTAGTCTCATCATGAGGCCCATAAGTCATAAGCGGCCTCTAGCAAGTGTGAGGACCCAATCATGGCCCTAATAGGATTATAGTTAATTAATCAAGATTAATATTTAAAAAGGCAAAATTAGATTATTTTGCATTAATAAAGTTAAGTCATATAAAGGGGTATAATGGTGATTATGCACATGTATATTGGAGTGTAGGTAAAATAGTAAGGAAGGATGCAATTGAATTAAATAATAAGTTTGGGATTAAATGTTAAGAAAATGAGTTTTAAGGGTTAAAAATGTATAATGGTATTATTGGATTCTCCTTGGGGAGATATTTACCCCACTCACCTATTAAGGGTTTGGGGGGGAAGTAGGAGATCGATAATTTTGGTGAGGGATCCCTCTTTTTTTCTCTCTCTAAGGTATAAGGAAACTAGGGTTTTGATGTTGGCTTCATGAAGAATAAGAGAGAAACCATGAGTAGTAGAGTTGGAGATTGAGAATTGAATGAGATAAAGCTTGATTTAAGGTACGGGATTTATTTTAGATAAGTTACTGTATATATTTTTTCTCTCTTGTTGTATGTGTTTTCTTTGTGAGATTAAGGGTTAATATAGTAGGTGTTGATGATTATAACATGATTAATAACTTAAATGATCATTTAAGTAAGTTGAAAAGTGAGATTTGTGATTAAATTTCATGTCTGCATAATCGGGATCTGTTCTTCCTCTCACACGACCACGCATGTGTTTTCTCTTGGAAACACATGGCCACGCATGTGTTTTCTCCTTGGAAATAGATGGCCACTCACTCCTTCTTTATGAAAAATGCATGGCCACTCACCATGTTTCTCCTTGATGTACACGGCCACGTGATGTTTTTCTTCTTCCCACCCACAACCATGTGATTTTTTTCTTCCTCCCACACACGGCCACACATGTTTGCTTCCTTTCTTGCACACGGCCACTCATGCTTTTATTTATGGGAATGCACGACCATGTATTGTTTCCCTTTTTCCTTACACATGCCCACTCACTCTTGTTTCTTGAAGATACAAGCCCACTCACTCACTTTTGTCCCTTGAAAATGCCCGGCCACTCATTGTTTACCTCTTAAAGTACACGGCCAAGTAGCATTTCCTCTCTTGAAATGCATGCATTCTCTTTACAATGGTTCTTCTTCATCCCCAGCTATAAATCATTCATAAACCATAAAATGGTATCGTGTGGTATATAATTGAGGTAAACCAAGATAGTAATAAATATTAAGAATAAAGATTGTATACTAAGTGGTGGGTAGTATGTTATTCGATCACCGATGAATTAAGATGATTGTAAAGTCCTCTATATACTAAAGTTAGAAAAGATATGGTTTAGAAAGTGTGGCTATAAAAAGAGTTATTATATGAATTTGAAGGATAAGAATGTATTTATACGAGGAAATGAATTAACTAGTTTGTAAGTTATAAAATCATTAATACATGACTAGTGACATGAGCACTTTATTAGGAGAAATCTTACATATATATATGTATGAATGTATCTATATTAAGAGTGAGGAATTGTAGAGTAACAAAATTTACTGAGGTAAGATGGGGTATTGCCTGGATACTGCTGAGAGTGAAACTTGCTTAGGGCAATGCTAATAGGAATCATTTTGTTAAAATGGATTTTGAGTCCTGATTCAAACTGATAGCTAATAATTGTAGAGATAATTGATAATCTCATTATTGTATGTTCTTTAATGTGCCATATAAGGTCACATTAGATATTTATCCTACTAAAGTGAATGGTCTCACCCTAATGCTACTCCTTGATGTGCCTTTGAAAGGTACTAAAATATCATGATATGGTTTAGTGCCAATGAGATGATAGTTGCAAGATTATAAGTCTAAGTTAAAAGAGATGGAATATTACCTTTTTATTCTTAGTCACCAGACCAATAAAAAGTTAGTTTATGCCTTAAGTTATAATAAAATGTATTGACTAGCCTTGAGATAAAGAAACATGCTTGTCTATTTGAGTATGCCATGTGTTTTATTGTGAAAAACTCATGACCACAAGTAGAGTGGGATAACATATATGATGGAATAATCTTGTATGAACACACCGGAATGTAAGATACTATAAGATAAAATGTACAATTAAGATGAATTGGTGCATCTGATCATGTTATGGTATATAACCTATTGTCCATGATCTAATACAGTATAAAAGTGAACTAGATAGTTAATTAAGAACAAGTGTTGACTTTTAAAAGGAAATAATTTTTCATCTTATTATATTGATCCTAAGATGTTTAAATATTATTCAAGTAATTAAGTATCGATATGACTATTTATGATATTGTATGGAAGCTGCTCACGGCATGTGAAGTAATTATGCCTACCAAGAGTACTTGTAGATTCTATATGACTTAAGTACGCCCGTATACTATGAATTAATGTCGAATGTCTATCTTATATGACTAATGTGATTTAATGCATTAAGTGGAAATCATATACTGTTAATAACTATGATGTTTAGACTCATGAATAAAAGGATAATAAGATGCATGATTTATACTAATGTAATAAAAGAAAAGAGGTAAGACTATGGAGAAACTGATGAATGGCTAAGCTTTTTGGAAATGTGATGAGTCACATCATGCGTTAAAGTATTGTAAACATGGTATTCATTAGTAAGGTTTGAAGACTCCTCATTGATTTTCACTAGGGATATAACCACTATGATAGACTCATATGTTTTTCTATGATATGGTGAAAGTTTTTGATATACGCTAATTATAAGAGACTATCCATAAAGTTTTGTTTCCCCACTAAGCCTTATAGCTTAGCACATGTGTGTTTATCCGTATAGGTTTCAAGATAAGTTTTAGAAGATCGGGCAGGATACAATTGTCTTGAGGATTTCAAGATTCTATTAAGGCTATTTATGTTATGATTATTCATCAATAAGCTTCATTAATTATTTTGGCATGTAATTATGGCCTGTATTATTAATTATATTTATTTCTGCCTGATCTTTACTAGGTTTATGATGATGTTTGACAATTATCCATGGTTAGTCGATTAGGGTGTTACAGTAAGACATTATGTCTAACCAAATAATATGAATATCAATAATTCAATTTTAACCTAATAAAAACATGTTATAATCCCTTTGTCACATGATATCTTGTTTAAACATAAGTCATGGTCCACGTCAAACTTATATAGTTCAAACATATAATTTTTCAATCACTAAGTAGACTGATAATATCAAATGACATTAATCTCATCATTAATTCATTTGAGCACGGCCATGCATTTCTCAGTCCTACTTATTAAAGGGCCCAATAGATATCTCTCTCATAAGAGAGGGACAAATTCCATATTGATTATTCATTATCCTGTACATGATTCACATCATGTCCAATCATAACCTTTACTATTGTTCGATTAAAGATAATGTTTGATTTTGCTAACAATGATGTTCCTCATGCAGGATACTATGATAATCTTTGGTCTAAGAATTAATATTGTAACTATAACGAAATCACTAATGACATTAACCCATATAGTATCTCATAGCGGATCTATCTAGTAATTTATACCCTAATGAGTACCTACAATTTTGATTTATATAACCATATATAATCATCCCATGATTATCAAACAAACTCATACTAATTTTATTTATCATTATTCCATTAATGATAAATAACTAGGGATAGTCAAAATAACATTAAATTATTATTTACAAATATTATTATATTCTAACATGCCAAAATATAATAATATATAGAAAACCCAATTTTATAAAATGAAATGTGACATTACATTAAGAACCAAACGTATGGCCTAGGGTATAACCACTAACAATCTCTAACTTGCACTAGGCTTAATCACATAAATGTTTAATACCCATGGACCCAGTATGATTATCATGTTTGGCTTGTGGGAGAGCCTTTGTAAGTGGATCAACAATGTTGTCATCTATTGGTACTCTGTATATTTTGACATCTCTTCTTTTGATGATTTCTTGAATGAGATGAAAAATTTGGAGTATATATTTGGATGTTTAATGGGATCTAGGCTTTTTAGTCTGTGCTTTAGTACCATTATTATCACAATAAAGGTCTATAGGATTTGTGATACCTGGACCTACTCACACTTCAGCAATAAATTTCTTGATCCATACTGCTTCTTTAGCTACATCTGATACTGCTATATACTCAGCTTCTATTGTAGAATCTGCACTAGTGCGTTGTTTAGAACTTTTGCAGCTAACAACACCTCCATTCAACAAACACACATATCCAGGCTGCGATCTATAATTATCTTTGTCAGATTGAAAGCTTGCATCTGTGTAACAATTTACTACTAGCTCATCTTCCAATCCTCCATACACTAACAATGTATCCATAGTTCTTCTTAAGTACTTAAAGATGTTCTTAACTGCTATTCAATAACATTCACCAAGGCCTAACTGGTATCTGCTTGTCATGCTCAATGCATATGAAATGTCTTATCTGGTACACAACATGGCATACAAGATAAATCCTATAGCCGAGGTATAAGGAGTTATACTCATACGATCTCACTCATTAGATGTCATAGGACACTGAGTCTTGCTAAGAGTAATTCCATGAGGCATTTACAAAAATCCTCTTTTAGAATTTTGCATGCTGAACCTATTCAGCACCTTATATGTATAAGAAATTTCACTCAGACTAACTATTCTTTTAGATCTATCCATATAGATCTTTCATTGAAAAAGATATCCCCAAAAATTTATACCCTTTTTACACTAAATCCGAAAATGAAACCCAACAATAAAAGAAGCATTGCAACAGAGGAAAACATTACCTTCAAATGCTAGCTTTTAAAATCCTAAGCCATCATCTTCTTCAATCTGTCACTAAAGAGAGAGAGAGAGATATATATCTTCTTTGCCCTTATCCTAAATGTCCACCTTACCCAGGATGCCTTAAAAGAGTGTGTGGGGTAAATATCACACTCAAGTCTTCTTTGCCCTTATACATTTTTAACTCTAAAAAACTTATTTTCTTAACATTTAACCCCAAACTTCTTATTTTATTTAATTGCATCCTTCCTTAATATTTTAGCTACACTTCAATACACATGTGCATAATTACCAATATATCTTTTATATGACTTAACTTTAATAATGAAAAATAATTTAATTTTACCTTATTAAACCTTAATCCTCATTAATTCACCATAATTCGATAAAGGTCATGATTGGGGCCTCACAGTTATCCATTGAAGACTTTGGACCATAACCTTAGAAATTTTTAGTAGTGAATTGCTTTCATTTGATTCTTCTAAAGCATCCCAATAATTCTCCATATAAAATCTATAAGAAAATAAGGACTTTTGCATTAGTTCAACATGACACCATATCGTATCTTAGAATCTTAGACTCATATTTCCCGATAAAGACTAAACCTAGGCTTTGATACCAACTTGTAGCACTTTAATTCTATTAATCTAACCATATCACTATGTGATATAATCTTAATTTTTATGATATTATTATACCATCAAGCATACTCTAAACATAACATTTCATTAATATGTTAGTTATCATACATATCGTTTAGGAGTTACCATATGCTCACTTTCTATATTTCATATGCATTTTAAAGATTACTATCACTATTCTCATGTTTTACTGATTTATACTATAGAGTGCATATCATATGGTGTGCTAGTTGTTAGTGTAAGCCCTAGCCCCAATACATTGTTATAAAACATTTAGCTTTATAAATGAGGCATTTGTTTTATCTATTGTATTCCTATCCATATCAAATGACAGAACTATCCAAGAATGTTGTTTGAGTTTAAGTTATCATGCATGAGGTACATGGTTGTAAGACCTTGAAACAATTAAGACTTCATTCTAAATATTCCTAGTTAGTCATGTAAGGCCCCTAACATGATCCTAATCTAATTTGCATATTTTTAATGGAATTTTTATTTGATTAAGATTAAATTAAATGAGGATTTTGTATAAGTAAGGGTCAAGGGGGTAAATTATCATGTTATTATGCTAATTGCATGAAAATAAAATTTAAGAGTATGGTTTAATATTAATTGAGGGTGCAATTGAAGTAAAAAGGTATTAATTAGGGGTAAATTTATAATTTCTAAAACTTAAGGGTCAAATGTGGATATAAGCTTATTTTTAGAGGTCAATTTGAGAGAAGGAATAAATTGATAGGTTAATGTTTGAAAGGAATTACATGGAGGGGTTAAATTTTAACATGCAAAGATTAGCTAGGTGATTTTGTGGCATGCAAAAGGCTTAAGGACTTATAAGGGAATTATCCCTTGCTTTTATAAAGAGCTAAATTTGAGAGAGAGAGTGAGTGAATGGTATTTTCTTCTAGAAATGAAAAATGTTCTTCTTCCTCTCTCATTTAAGATCCAAATTGATTTCTTTGAGTAAACTTGAAGAGGAAAATTTGTTCATGTGGTTAATCAAGAGTTTAATGCATTAATTTAAGGTAATTAAGCTATTAATTTAACCCTTCATCATCTTCTTCTTCTTTCATTTTGGCTGAGGAAATGTTAATCAAGTGGTGGAAATTTTAAATGGTGATGATGTTTATGAAGGAGAAGAGGAAGAAAGAAAGATCAAAGGAAAGGATATTGCAAGAGGTTAAAGATATAGGAATTTCAGCCAAGGTATGGGAATTTAGGGTTATATTTCTGGGTTTTATTGGGGTTTCGGTATGAATTTTGAAGAACAGAATATCAGATGTGAGGGTCACTGCCGAGTCGTGAAGCTCTTCATGAGTCATGAATTTTTGTCTGACTCGTGAAGCTCTTCACGAGTCATGTACCTTATTCTTCTGGGTCATTCGTGATCATTGATTTTCACTCGTGAATACCTTCACCAGTCGTGAATTATATTTCGACTCATGAAGCTCTTCATGAGTTTTGAAATGTAGCTTTTCTTCTCCACCCATGAACCCCTTCACTAGACATGAGCTTTGGCCTTTTAGCTTCACTCGTGAATCTCTTCACGAGTCAAATGCTTCTTCACGACTGATTGACCTATCTGGATTGTTTTGCTCATAAGTTGAGCTATAGAACAAAAAATTGAATGATTATTTTTGTATTGAAAAATAGACTTCCATACCTATATTTCATATGAAGAAACCTAAACTTAAATTTGCCTCTAAGTACATGGAATTTAGGGTTAAATCCTGACTAGTTCCCTAGACTACTCACAGAAACATAATTTACAATAATGGGCATAAATTTTTGTAGAGATGTTGAAATGTTACAAAATAAAATTATGGTAAAATTAGAGACATGAAAGTCTAACTTTGATGAAGAAATGTTGGTCTAAATCCTTCTAAATTTTACGTTATGAATTTTCTAAGTGACAGTCCAAATTGTTTTGGTTTTAAAACAGCCTATAGTATTTCTTGAATAACTGGAGCTATAAGTCAGATATTAAGATGAATCTTGATGCTCTGAAAACTAGACACACAGAGGGATAAAATTGTAAAAGATCATTTTGACTAAAAGTGATATCTTCCATTCCAAATGTGGCTCACAAGTGGAGTCCAGAATGCTGCCCTGTGCAGATTGTTGCTACACTTGATATTATGATTTTTAATTAATTGAGAAAAATAGTTGTTTATGTGATAGTAAAATAAATTGGATAGGGCATGTAATAAGACTATCAATGAAGGATTTATATGCATACATGTACATTCGTTTGTGTATATGAATAAAGATTTGTGATGAAATATCTAACCTATAGATGTAATTAGACTTGTATATGATTGTCATATGCCAAATTGATGTATACATATGTAATCCAAAGACATCAAAGTGCACATGATCTGAATGATAATAAAGGCATATATACTGATAAACATGCTTATAGGAATAAGCCTGCTATATGTGAATGTACCTACAGGTATGTACATTTACGATTATGTACATGAATGTATGAGCATGTAATTGCCCTATGAGATAGAAGATGTTGTAGCATGACTATGAACATGTGAGATGCTTAATGAGAACATGATCAAGTATATGTGTAGCACCCTTATTCTATAATCTATACATATCACTTTATTCATCTCATTACACATGTTCTACTGTGTAACATAAACATATATCAACTATATAGAGAACTGATATTCATACTTAATCCATAAGAGTGCTAACTATTAAAACTTCACAATATACATTAGAGTCTCTGTACAAAAATATAACCGCTAATAACATCTTACAAAATAGTTGTACTTTTACAAGATTTCCAACACAACATAAAACCTTTGAAATACAAAAAGGAATAAAAAGACAACTATATACTTTATAATCTTCAAAGACTTGTGTTGGCCAGCCAGCTACAGATATCAATCCTGAGAGAAAGTCTTAACCTTGCAACCTACACGGATGAAACACCCGTGCTAAGCTATAAAGCTTAGTGGGGAACTAAATCATGATAGACGACCACTCACAGTGATCGTCAACAAGCATCCAACATGCTTCAAATGTAACAATGATTTATTTCAAGAAATGAAAGAAATTAAACAATTAAATTCACTTATAGAAATCATACAAGGTAATACATATAAGAATAAAGGACACATATATATAGAGAGCATTTAGCAATTAACATGCAATTTGTTTTTGTACTAGCAGTATAGATACATATGTATATTGAGCATTCTTTTAGACATGTGTTTTGTATGCAACAAAAGGAATTTCATATGTAGAATAGTATAAAGTCAACTAAGAATTTGCATGCCTTATTAAACTTTTCTTAACCTTGATAATAAAAGCTGCACTATTCTAAAGAAGTGGATATCGGGATATACGGTGGTACCCGAAGGTACAAATAAGATACCCGAAGGTATTAAATGGTGATCCCTTGTAGGGATAAAACTGTATGATAAATCGGTGGACCCAAACAAGGTCAAACAAATAACATGGATCCAAACGGGGTCAATCAAATAACATGGACCCAAACGGGATCAATCAAATAACATGCACCCAAACGGGGTCACTTAAATAACATGGACCGGTCAAGCGAACCCAAACGGGGTCGGCTACAACCCACACGAGGGTTGTTAAATTAACTTTAACTTTTAAACCCAAATAGGGTCACTATACTTTTAAATTCAAGTGGACCTAAATAGGTCTAAATGTTCAGAAGCAGCTGCAAAGTACCCTTATAGGCATGCCTATCTATCCACTTCCTAGACTCAATGCAGGCAGTAAAATCTCTTTGCTTTATCTTTTCTTTATTCATTCATATACATGTATACTCTTATACAACTATGTACAAGGTAATCATATACATGCTCACGTATAACTTTCTGTAAACATGTGATCATATGCACAATTCGATATTGCTATTCTGTACTTTGCTCTTTTCTCATCATATACATATTGATGTTCATACATATATATTCATGTATATATATATACGAGCATGGTGACATAGATATAAACGTATAAGTTTTATATAAACATGTTATCTTGAGCACAATTAAGTATTACTATTTTGTACTTGTAATCCCTTCAAATCAAGTAGCTATTTTACATATGTAATATGATGATACATAACATCATGACCTATTGGGTTTCTTAAATCAATGATGTGTATGATCATGTTCACAACAGTTTAACCTATATGCGTATGTATGTGTATGACTATAAATATACAATCACTGATAATTATACAAATGACTATAAATATTCAATATGCACATATATGTAAATATATGTTCATATAAGATGATAAGGAATCTCTGATAATATACACATGAATACGAGTATAATCAGCACAATACAATTATCTGTGAATGAACATATGTCACTGTCTTCATATACTCTTTGCATAGTGGCATATAAGCGCAACATATAAGTATATACATGTAAGCATAATTTCATGTAATAAATCATGTACATAAGTTTGTATATATGTGATTATACCTATCTTTATTGTCAATCATATTACATGCTATTATAATTCAATGTGTAATCATATATACACATATTTAACATAACTATATTTAAACCAAATATAGAAAACAGATTAAAATTCTTCCTACACAAATCTGTACAGGGGCAGCTTTCTGGATCAAAATTAGGTGCCCTTTTTGGTCTAGTAAATATAATTTTTAAGCCATGTGTCCTTCTAAAATTTCATTCCCCTATATGTCTTGTTTCTACAACATCAAAATTTATCACAATATCTCATCTATAATTCAAGATATTCAAGAAAAACCATTGGCTGTTCATAAATTCAGAAACAGTTATTTTTACCACTTGTAAAATTTTTAGAATAAAATAGGGAGTGAATCAGCCTTACTTTCCTTCAACAAAATCCTGTTCCAAGGTGTCTAGTTTATCCATAATTTTACAGCATATCTTTTTTACTCCCTCACTAAGATTTATGTCCAAAATACCACAATCTGTTCCTTAACAGTATATCCAGTTTTTCAAGAATTTCAAGTGAACATTAGGAACTCATACAAACATAATTAAACAAAGTTTCCTTCATACAAAATGTTAATTTATAAGTATAGTTTTCATAGGATTCAACCTCATATCATTCTGAGCAATACACACAAAAATACATCATTTTTACTTCAGCCTGTTCCGAAACCGAAATTAACAGCTCACTACAATTTCAAGTGAACATTTGAATAGCTTACAAGCATATTTAGCCCTTGGTATCTCCTACAAAGTTATAGGTATGTTTCTCATGTAAAATATTAAATTTTAATTAACTCAATTGAGGTTTTATAACCCAAATTATGCTGTAATTACAGCAACTAGTTCATGATACTTACATATTTCTCTTTATTAAAGATTCATAAAACTTATTCTCATTACATTTGTTCAACATATCCTACAAAAATATTCATTTTACTTCTCTATTTATTTACATGAAATTATGAGAATACTAATCCCCTGTGTTTCTAATTTCCAAAACATCAAGAATTACCTTAATATCACATTTATAACTCAAGATATTGAAGAAAACTATAAGCTGTTCATAACACCAAAACAGTTTTTGTCACCAATTAGAAAATTCATAAAATCAAATGGGCACATAATTAGACCAACTTCCCTTCATCAAAGTTGTGCTCCTATGTATATAGTTTACTCATAATTTTATATCATAACGTTTCAACTTTTCTACTGATAATTATGCCAAAAATACTAAGATCTGTTCTTTGACAGTGAACAACTGTTTCTACGAGATTCAAGCTAATTTTAAGAGAAGTTAGAGGCCGATCTAGAAATGATTTCCTTCTACAAAAATATACATTAATGTCTTAATAAAACATACCAACTTGAATCATTCAATTTCCTTTTCTAGAACTCAAGTTATTAACAAACTAATACAGCTATGTCAAATGAACTTAACCCAGAATTTCAAATTCATTAACTTTTCTTCTTTCAAAGGCTACTGTTTTGGGCATTTTTGAGGACCTTAGAGGAAACATTTCATTATTGTTATTACTATAACATTTTTAGGCACAGAAGTCCCGGTTCTAACCCAACTAATTACATCAAATTCGGAGTTCAAAAATTCAACTTATGATCAAATTAGTCATTGGAGGTCAATCCGAATTTCTGGACAGCATTTTTACATTAATGTCTAATATCTTAATATAAGTTAATATATTTATAAAATCCATAATCAACACAATATTAATGCATGCAAGAAATAATAGTTCCCAAACCTGGACATGCAACTCAAATTTTCTTTAAATTCTCCTTGCACTCTACTCTTTGTAACTACTTTTCCTTGTTTCTACCCTCCTCTTCTCCTTTATAACCAACATCATCTTTTAATCAAAAACTCCAGCACCATACTCAACCATTACCTCAATAAAATGAGAATGAAAAGAAGAAGAAGAAGATGGAATTCATTAGCTTAATTACCTTAAAGTTGTTACACAAATACTTCTTGATTAACCATCATGAATTTAACTTGGTTTGCTTGAGAGGATACAAAGGAAATGAGAGAATAAGGGATAAAGAATTTCTGGTTTTTCCTTCTCAAATGGCCGACCAAACCTCTATAAATACTCCTAAATACATTGCTTGCATGGTGAGTTAAGTGGAAAATGACATCAGCATGTCCCACACAAATATCCCTTTTAATGCTCCAACTATTTGCATGTTACACAATAAGACCACACTTCTTTGCATGTTAATTTGTCCCCACCATTTAATCTATTCTATAAATTAACCCCACCATTTATTCTTTTCTTTAAATTGGCCTCTCAATTATTCATTTAGTCACATTTGCCCCTAAAGATGCCGTAATTATAAATTTACCCCAAATTAATACTTTTTACTTCAATTACACCCTTGAATATTATTAAACCAACAATAATAATTTAATTATGATCTTATAAAATTCATACCATATAATTTACACATTTATCACATAATTATTGATAATTTAATAATATTTTTGCCCCAATTAATAACTTAACTCTTAATAATTCATCAAATAATGCTCAATTAGACTTTAATAACATGTAATTGCCCTTGAATTCTACTAGGGCCTATTTTGGGTCCTTACAATTCTCTCCCTCTTAAGGAATTTCGTCCTCGAAATTCATACCTGTGTCTTTTGTTCAAAAGTACCACTATCAATTCTTAGACTTCTATGTTTATCACTATAAACTTCCATTCCATACTATCTCTGCCAACTTTCCTTGATGCCCACTTTGACTTAATTTGCTTCTCTTATAACTCAATCTCCATAAGGAGCGATATTATCATAAAATTGCATCAGTACTATACTCAACATATATCCTGTCAGTTTTCTTTATCAGTTGGGGCCTGTACATGTAATATGATGCTTGATGCTATGTTATGTGTGAATAATGCTTTCGTGTATGCAATAAGATGCAAATGCATTTTCTCATGTTCTGTATATGTTTTAGCCCCATCCCATGTATAATGCTTCATCAATTGCCCATACTCGATAAGGAAATACTGACAGGTATATAGAGCATCATAATTACACCTCAATTTGATATCTCAGAACCTTCAACTATAGATACTTTTATCAACTAAGCAAAACTCCATCTCATGTATCATAATTAAATAATCACTATGCATTCTACTAACACACCTGTACCATAATCGCATATACTAATCATATTCATATACCATTGACAAACTGCCATCATATAAAATATGTCAAAAGCATATAATTTCTATTTCTAAGTTTAAGATTTATCATTCCAAATAAATAAATACTAAGGTAAAAGATATATTTACCAAAAACTTGTTCAACAGCTTCAAACTCTTTTAGAACCTTTAAGCTTCTTTTTCACTCTTGGATGTTGTTCTTTTAATCTTTTGGGGTCTTGGGCAATTTGCCAGAAAATGGCCGGTACTTCCACATCTAAAACAAGCCTGATTTGCAACCCTACAGGTACCCCAATGATTCTTAGAGCAATGATTGCACTTAGGGGCTCGTGGACCTCCGCCTACCTTGATTAAATCTTGCTTAAGATGTGCTATTTTGCTAGAGCAACCTTCTTCCATCATCCTTTTTCTTTTATTTAATTTATCTTGTTTTGGGTTCTTATTATAATTACCTTTAGACTCACAGTTATTCTCAACTTTTGTCATCATTCTTAATTTAGATAACTCTTGTAGAATCTGAGTTAAATCATGGATCACCTCTTTTAACCTTTCAAGCAAGGAAACTGGTATTTCGACACAGTTCACTTTCGATGATTCAGGAGCATAAGTGTTTAAAGCCCCAGTACTATTGTCTTTGACTATCTCATCTCCAGTTTCTTTTGACTTATCCATCCTTCAATCTATACAAAACAAAACAGTGATATCTGCATTAGGCCAACACAAAAACTTTATATGACAACAACTGTAAACACTTATAGCCTAGGAACGGCTAAACCTTTGCTCTGATACCACTAATTGTAGCACCCTTATTCTATAATCTATACATATCACTTTATTCATCTCATTACACATGTTCTACTATGTAACATAAACATATATCAACTATATAGAGAACTGATATTCATACTTAATCCATAAGAGTGCTAAACTATTAAAACTTCACAATATACATTAGAGTCTCTGTACAAAAATATAACCGCTAATAATATCTTACAAAATAGTTGTACTTTTACAAGATTTCCAACACAACATAAAACCTTTGAAATACAAAAAGGAATAAAAAGACAACTATATACTTTATAATCTTCAAAGACTTGTGTTGGCCATCCAGCTACAGATATCAATCCTGAGAGAAAGTCTTAACCTTGCAACCTACACGGATGAAACACCCGTGCTAAGCTATAAAGCTTAGTGGGGAACTAAATCATGATAGACAACCACTCACAGTGATCGTCAACAAGCATCTAACATGCTTCAAATGTAACAATGATTTATTTCAAGAAATGAAAGAAATTAAACATTTAAATTCACTTATAGAAATCATACAAGGTAATACATATAAGAATAAAGGACACATATATATAGAGAGCATTTAGCAATTAACATGCAATTTGTTTTTGTACTAGCAGTATAGATACATATGTATATTGAGCATTCTTTTAGACATGTGTTTCGTATGCAACAAAAGGAATTTCATATGTAGAATAGTATAAAGTCAACTAAGAATTTGCATGCCTTATTAAACTTTTCTTAACCTTGATAATAAACGCTGCACTATTCTAAAGAAGTGGATATCGGGATATACGGTGGTACCCGAAGGTACAAATAAGATACCCGAAGGTATTAAATGATGATCCCTTGTAGGGATAAAACTGTATGATAAATCGGTGGACCCAAACAAGGTCGAACAAATAACATGGACCCAAATGGGGTCAATCAAATAACATGGACCCAAACGGGGTCAATCAAATAACATGGACCCAAACGGGGTCACTCAAATAACATGGACTGGTCAAGCGGACCCAAACGGGGTCGGCTACAACCCACATGAGGGTTGTTAAATTAACTTTAACTTTTAAACCCAAACAGGGTTACTATACTTTTAAATTCAAGTGGACCTAAATTGGTCTAAATGTTCAGAAGCAGCTGCAAAGTACCCTTATAGGCATGCCTATCTATCCACTTCCTAGACTCAATGCAGGCAGTAAAATCTTTTTGCTTTATCTTTTCTTTATTCATTCATATACATGTATACTCTTATACAACTATGTACAAGGTAATCATATACATGCTCACGTATAACTTTCTGTAAACATGTGATCAAATGCACAATTTGGTATTGCTATTCTGTACTCTGCTCTTTTCTCATCATATACATATTGATGTTCATACATATATATTCATGTATATATATATACGAGCATGGTGACATAGATATAAACGTATAAGTTTTCTATAAACATGTTATCTTGAGCACAATTAAGTATTACTATTTTGTACTTGTAATCCCTTCAAATCAAGTAGCTATTTTACATATGTAATATGATGATACATAACATCATGCTCTATTGGGTTTCTTAAATCAATGATGTGTATGATCATGTTCACAACAGTTTAACCTATATGCGTATGTATGTGTATGACTATAAATATATAATCACTGATAATTATACAAATGACTATAAATATTCAATATGCACATATATGTAAATATATGTTCATATAAGATGATAAGGAATCTCTGATAATATACACATGAATACGAGTATAATCAGCACAATACAATTATCTGTGAATGAACATATGTCACTGTCTTCATATACTCTTTGCATAGTGGCATATAAGCGCAAAATATAAGTATATACATGTAAGCATAATTTCATGTAATAAATCATGTACATAAGTTTGAATATATGTGATTATACCTATCTTTATTGTCAATCATATTACATGCTATTATAATTCAATGTGTAATCATATATACACATATTTAACATAACTATATTTAAACCAAATATAGAAAACAGATTAAAATTCTTCCTACATAAATCTGCATAGGGGCAGCTTTCTGGATCAAAATTAGGTGCCCTTTTTGGTCTAGTAAATATAATTTTTAAGCCATAGGTGTTGGAATTTAATGGTTACATGCATCACATACATGAGCGGAATTTTAAAATTTTTTAACCATAAGATCTGATCTTGCCATGAATACACAATATAAATATATGAGAATAAGAAAAATCACCTTTGATTTTTGTTGAACAGTTGATTTTACTTCGCACCGGGTTGTCGCAAACCACAGTGTCCAAAATCGAACACCTCCAATGAGTAATCCACACTAGAGAGGGGTAAATTGAACCAACAAATTGGTGTTCAACTAGGGCTGGCCGAAATCCAAGAGGCTAGCAATGGAAGTGGCGCAAAAAGGGAGAGAGAATTAAGAGAAAAAGACTTTCCTTTTGTTTTAATCACTTAACCCTAATTCTCATTAGTTGGCCTTTTATAGTTAGGTTAAAATTCCAACTCCTTAATGAGATTGGGCTCTTTAAAATTGCTGGAGAATTATTAATTGGGCTTCTGGAATTAATTATAATCATTTGGGCTTAATTAAATCCAAATTAAAACTTTTCATAAAAGACCATGCACAAAATCCACAAACTAGGCCCTTTGTGCATTTAATTGGATTTAAATACCCAAATGGATTCCAAATCCAACCAAATTAAATATGTGAGTTCCATAACACTTATGTAACATACATAAATTAATTTGGTCCAAGAAAAAGCCCTCTAAGCCCTTCTGTATGGAGTTGGCGTGTAGCCCTTTTCTGGAGGGCTTCCTCCAACTTCTTCATTCCTTTGGCCCTTTATAATTTCTCCAATGGTCCTATTAATTATTATATCAGTCCTATAACACTTATAGTAGTCTTATAACACTTATAAGACAATAATAATTAATCATGAAATATATTATTTCATTTAGGTCCAATTTACAGAACATTTCTCAAAAGTTCCGCGGATAATTTTATTTGATCATAATTAATTAAACTCTTTAATTAATTATTATCATATTCTCCTCTCTACCTTTATAATAATATCAAATATTATTATCCTTGTCATTTTACCATTTTACCCTTTTCTCTATATGTGTGTGACCTATTGGGTTCCTGTCCATGTTGGCAGTATAATATGTAATTGTGAGTTCTATTCAAAACTCACATGATTTAAACTCCTTTAAATCATTTTATCAATCTCTATTGATATTTTGATACATCATTATACAAGTCATGATTGGCCTCTAGCTAGGCATCATGACTACCCAAATATCAGGAAAGTTATGTGGTTTGACTGTACCCTTCCATAGAAACAGTTACCGTGCAATTACTCCTTTCACCACTCTTATCTCAATCAGATTCTGAGTATGGATTTCTGTCAACTCATATAAATCTAATTATGTATGTTCTATTAATTTAACCATTGTTCCTAAAATGCCCTTCATGGATCTCCATCCATCTCGGCATATTACTCTGGCCAGAGATTCACTGAACAAGGTAATTATAGAATCATGTGAGATAACTTCCCTTGTTAAATCTGGGATGGTGAATCCTTTGTCAATCACTCAACTATCTTCAAGTAGGTCATGATATACCCAATCTCCTAACTATGTTCACTCCCAGTTGGAAGTAATCAGTTATGGAGTCAAAGTATACCACTTGCTACTTAAGATAACTTTGGTGATCTCAAGTCCAAGGATACTTGCACAACTGCTATGAAGAGATTCCTCACTGACATAGATTTAATATCCATATGAGGATTCTCTTTGCAGGTCTCCAATGAACTTGTTCCTCTAACAAGCATCCACATGTTAGCTTTGATTATCATCCATAATAAAATTATGAGAACCATTACTTGAACCATTCAAGAAGCATAACATGTGCTAGTATGTCCGAATTAACAATGTCCTATCTTGTTAATTCTATGACTAGGGATATTTAGATATTAACATATTTGCATGCAATAGACATCTCACATCATGAACACCTTCATGATTGCCTTTGCACTGTGTTTATAATATCTAGGACTTCATTTATTAATTTAAGATTTACAAACTCATGTATTCAAACACAGCATTAATAAATGAATGATGCCTTTTATTAAGAATATAAATTTCATACATATGAAAAACATCCCTATTACATGGGCTCTAGGGCATACTCTCTAACAATCTCCCACTTGCACTAGAGCCAATCACTCATATGTCTCAGACCCATGCTATTTATATGGTGATCATGCTTAATCTGGGAAAGTGCTTTAGTGAGGGGATCCGCCACATTGTCATATGTGGGAACCCTTTCTATTTTCACATCATTTCTAGCTATTATTTCCCTTATGAGATGGTAGCGTCTGAGAGCATGCTTGGATCGCTGATGAGACCGTGGTTCCTTTGCTTGCGCAATGGCTCCATTGTTGTCACAATATAAAGGAATCGGATCAACAATGCTAGGCACCACTCCTAGTTCGGTTATGAACTTTTTGATCCAGACTGCTTCTTTGGCTGCTTCTGAAGCAGCAATGTACTCAGCTTCCGTCGTGGAATCAGCAGTTGTTTCTTGTTTGGAACTTTTCCAACTAACTGCTCCTCCTCCCATTATGAACACATAACCAGATTGTGATTAACAATCATCTTTGTCAGATTGGAAGCTGGCATCTGTATACCTATTTACTTCCAAACTGCCCTCTCCATATACCAAGAATATATCCTTAGTCCTTCTCAAGTACTTAAGAATATTCTTGACAGCTGCCCAATGTTCCTCTCCAAAATTAGATTGGAATCTGCTTGTGACACTCAAAGCAAATGCTACATCTGGACGTGTACATAACATAGCATACATGATAGAACCAATTGCAGATGCATATGGTATTCTATTCATGCTCTCTCTATCCTCCAGTGTCTGTGGACACATAGACTTAGAAAGGTGTTTCCCATGCACCACAGGTATAAACCCTTTCTTAGAGAGATCCATATTGAACCTCTTCAATACTTTATCTATATATGTACTCTGAGAAAGACCTAGCAACCTATTGGATCTATCTCTATAGATCCTTATTCCCAGAATATAGGATGCTTCTCCAAGGTCTTTCATGGAGAATTGCTTGGATAACCATATTTTAACAGATTGGAGAAGAGAAATGTCATTTCCCATGATCAATATGTCATCTACATATAGAACTAGGAAGACAATTGCACTCCCACTGACCCTTTTATACACACAAGGTTCATCTTCATTCTGTGAGAAACCAAACTCTTTGATTGTCTCATTGAATCGTATGTTCCAGCTCCTAGAGGCTTGCTTCAATCCATAAATGGATCTTTGAAGCTTGTATACCTTTTCGCCATTTCCAGATGTGAATCCTTCTGGTTGTGTCATATACACATCCTCAGAAAGATTTCCATTAAGGAAAGCTGTCTTCACATCCATTTGCCAAATCTCATAATCATAATGAGCTGCAATGGCTAAAAGTATTCTTATAGACTTAAGCATCGCTACAGGAGAAAAAGTTTCTTCATAGTCAATACCTTCTTTTTGACGATAACCTTTTGCTACTAAGCGAGCTTTATAGGTAACTATATTACCTTCCATGTCAGTCTTCTTTTTAAAGACCCATTTGCACCCTATGGGCTTTATCCCTTCAGGTGGTTGAGTTAAAGTCCATACTTTATTCTTATACATGGAGTCCATTTCGGACTGCATAGCCTTAAGCCATAAATCACGTTCTGAACTGTTCAAAACTTCTTGATAGCTTGTAGGCTCATTGTCCTCTACTACAGTTATGCCTCTATCCGAATCAACGTGAAATCCATATCTCACAGGGATAGAACGCATCCTAGTAGATCTTCTAGGATTTTGTGTATAATCAGGTTCAACTGTAATCTCATCATTATGAAATTCAGTTTCGGGTTCAATCGGTTGATCTACTTCTATTTGTGGGTCCTGAACTTCACCAAGTTCAATTTTACTCCCACTGTCTTCTCGTAGGAGAAACTCTTTTTCCAAGAAGACAGCATGCCTTGAAACAAACACCTTTTGTTCTAAGGGATGATAGAAATAATATCCAAACGTTTCTTTTGGATATCCCACAAATAAACATTTGTCAGAATTAACATCCAGTTTGTCTGACATTGTCCTCTTCACATAAGTAGGACAACCCCATACTTTCATATGAGAAAGCATGGGTTTCTTGTTATTCCACATCTCATATGGAGTAACATCAACCGATTTACTAGGAACTCTATTTAACACATAAACAGCAGTTTCTAGTGCATATCCCCAAAAGGACTTAGGCAAGTCCACTCGGCTCATCATTGATCGAACCATATCTAATAGTGTTCGATTCCTCCTTTCGGATACACCATTGTGTTGTGGTGTATATGGAGGAGTCCATTGAGATAAAATCCCATTATCTCTAAGATAATCCTGAAACTCTTGACTTAAGTATTCTCCACCTCGATCTGATCTAAGTGTTTTAATACTTTTGCCAAGTTGTTTCTTTACTTCATTTCTGAATTTTTTGAACTTTTCAAATGCTTCAGACTTATATTTCATTAGATAGATGTATCCAAACCTGGAATAATCATCTATGAAAGTAATGAAGTAGGAGTAACCTCCTCTAGCATGTGTAGTCATTGGACCACATACATCTGAATGTACTAAGTCCAAAACCATTTTAGCACGTTCTTCTTTACGAACAAAGGGAGCTTTTGTCATTTTTCCCAATAAACAAGATTAGCATGTATCAAATGATTCATAATCAAATGATCCCAAATCACCTAACTTGTGCAATTTGGTCATGCATTTTTCATTTATGTGGCCTAAACGACAATGCCATAAGTATGAGGTATTTAGATTATCATGTTTCATTCTCTTGGTATCCACATTATGTACTTCTTTAATTAAATCAAGAACAAATATACCATTCTCAATGATAGCTTTTGCATAAAATATATTGTTCTTAAAAATGTAACAACATTTGTCCTTTAAAGAAATATCATAATCGTTCATCAAACAACTGAAAGAAATAATACTCTTGGACAAAGCTGGAACATAATAACAATTATTTAATTCCAGTACTAATCCACTAGGAAGAGGCAAATAGTAAGTCCCCACAACTGTTGTAGAGATGTTTTGTCCAGTAGCTGACTGCAAACATATCTCTGCCTTTCCAACTCTTCTAAAGCTTCTAAGCCCCTGTAGATCATTACATAAATGAGATCCACATCCGGTATCTAATACCCAAGATTGTTTTGAAGCAATAGAATAAGTATTAATTTCAATCATATGAATAACTGAAGTAGAAGCATCAGCTTGCTTCTTCTCCTTGAGAGAATCTAGATAGGCCTTGCAGTTACGCTTCCAATGACCATCCTTTCCACAATGGAAGCAAGTTCCTTTGGGATTCTCTTTCTTGGCAACCTTCTTCTTAGAGATCCCACCATTCTTTGGCTGCGCCTTGGTTATCTTCTTCTTCTTCTGCTTCTTGCCTTTTGCAGAAGTGACAACCATGACACTTTTTGGATCCTTCTTAAATGATCCATTAGCTGTCTTGAGCATATTGATTAACTCAGGAATGGATACTTGGATCTTGTTCATGTTGAAGTTAAGCACGAAAGGTGCATAACTTGGAGCCAACGAGTACAAGATTAAATCTATGTATAGATCATTATCCATAACATAGCCAAGTCTACTCAAATGCTCAATATACCCATACATCTTCAATGCATGAGTAGCAGCTGAAGTGCCTTCCACCATTTTGCAGCTAAATAGAGCTCGACCAATCTCATATTGCTCAGTTCTAGCCTGAGAAGAATAAAGCTCCTCTAGATGCAAAACGATGGTTCTAGCATCCATCATTTCATGTTGCTTCTGAAGCTCCGAGGACATAGCACCCAGCATCAGACATGCTGCTGTTTCACTATCCTCCATGTATTTTCGATAAATGCCTTTGATCTCATCAATGGCATCATCTGATGGACGTGGTGGTGGATCTTTATCCAAGACATAGTGGATCTTTTCAGCTCTGAGAACAATTCTCACTTGCCTGATCCAGTCAGAATAGTTGTTGCCAACCAGCTTGTTATCCAAGATTGATCGTATGTTAATGTTTGATTGGCTCATGATGATGACCTAGATGTGAAAAAGAAAAGATATGAGAGTATGTTCATATATATATATGCATTAATAAGGTCTTTAATTAATCCATTTACTCCCACTATTTTATTGCGAATTAATAGCCCTCACTATATAATCCGAGAAAACCCGATGGTTTTCTTAGTGGGTCAACATCCAATCCTTGATATGTAATTTGACCTTGACTGTGGTCAACAAGCCAAATTCCATACCCTTGAAAGGTAGGTATCTTTATACCAATTGTGTCTCTACATAACTATTGGATCATTAGGTTATCAACATTTGATGCATGCATATCATATATGTCGGAATTTGATGGTTACATGCATCACATACATGAGCGGAATTTTAAAATTTTTTAACCATAAGATCTGATCTTGCCATGAATACACAATATAACTATATGAGAATAAGAAAAATCACCTTTGATTTTTGTTGAACAGTTGATTTTACTTCGCACCGGGTTGTCGCAAACCACAGTGTCCAAAATCAAACACCTCCAATGAGTAATCCACACTAGAGAGGGGTAAATTGAACCAACAAATTGGTGTTCAACTAGGGCTGGCCGAAATCCAAGAGGCTAGCAATGGAAGTGGTGCAAAAAGGGAGAGAGAATTAAGAGAAAAAGACTTTCCTTTTGTTTTAATCACTTAACCCTAATTCTCATTAGTTGGCCTTTTATAGTTAGGTTAAAATTCCAACTCCTTAATGAGATTGGGCTCTTTAAAATTGCTGGAGAATTATTAATTGGGCTTCTGGAATTAATTATAATCATTTGGGCTTAATTAAATCCAAATTAAAACTTTTCATAAAAGACCATGCACAAAATCCACAAACTAGGCCCTTTGTGCATTTAATTGGATTTAAATACACAAATGGATTCCAAATCCAACCAAATTAAATATGTGAGTTTCATAACACTTATGTAACATATATAAATTAATTTGGTCCAAGAAAAAGCCCTCGAAGCCCTTCTGTATGGAGTTGGCGTGTAGCCCTTTTCTGGAGGGCTTCCTCCAACTTCTTCATTCCTTTGTCCCTTTATAATTTCTCTAATGGTCCTATTAATTATTATATCAGTCCTATAACACTTATAGTAGTCTTATAACACTTATAAGACAATAATAATTAATCATGAAATACATTATTTTATTTAGGTCCAATTTACAGAACATTTCTCAAAAGTTCCGCTGACAATTTTATTTGATCATAATTAATTAAACTCTTTAATTAATTATTATCATATTCTCCTCTCTACCTTTATAATAATATCAAATATTATTATCCTTGTCATTTTACCATTTTACCCTTTTCTCTATATGTGTGTGACCTATTGGGTTCCTGTCCATGTTGGCAGTATAATATGTAATTGTGAGTTCTATTCAAAACTCACATGATTTAAACTCCTTTAAATCATTTTATCAATCTCTATTGATATTTTGATACATCATTATACAAGTCATGATTGGCCTCTAGCTAGGCATCATGACTATCCAAATGTCAGGAAAGTCATGTGGTTTGACTGTACCCTTCCATAGAAACAGTTACCGTGCAATTACTCCTTTCACCACTCTTATCTCAATCAGATTCTGAGTATGGATTTCTATCAACTCATATAAATCTAATTATGTATGTTCTATTAATTTAACCATTGTTCCTAAAATGCCCTTCATGGATCTCCATCCATCTCGGCATATTACTCTGGCCAGAGATTCACTGAACAAGGTAATTATAGAATCATGTGAGATAACTTCCCTTGTTAAATCTGGGATGGTGAATCCTTTGTCAATCACTCAACTATCTTCAAGTAGGTAATGATATACCCAATCTCCTAACTATGTTCACTCCCAGTTGGAAGTAATCAGTTATGGAGTCAAAGTATACCACTTGCTACTTAAGATAACTTTGGTGATCTCCAGTCTAAGGATACTTGCACAACCGCTATGAAGAGATTCCTCACTGACATAGATTTAATATCCATATGAGGATTCTCTTTGCAGGTCTCCAATGAACTTGTTCCTCTAACAAGCATCCACATGTTAGCTTTGATTATCATCCATAATCACAATTATGAGAACCATTGCTTGAACCATTCAAGAAGCATAACATGTGCTAGTCTGTCCGAATTAACAGTGTCCTATCCTGTTAATTCTAGGACTAGGGATATTTAGATATTAACACATTTGCATGCGATAGACATCTCACATCATGAACACCTTCATGATTGCCTTTGCACTGTGTTTATAATATCTAGGACTTCATTTAGTAATTTAAGATTTACAAACTCATGTATTCAAACACAGCATTAATAAATGAATGATGCCTTTTATTAAGAATATAAATTTCATACATATGAAAAACATCCCTATTACATGGGCTCTAGGGCATACTCTCTAACAATCTCCCACTTGCACTAGAGCCAATCACTCATATGTCTCAGACCCATGCTATTTATATGGTGATCATGCTTTATCTGGGAAAGTGCTTTAGTGAGGGGATCCGCCACATTGTCATCTGTGGGAACCCTTTCTATTTTCACATCATTTCTAGCTACTATTTCCCTTATGAGATGGTAGCGTCTGAGAACATGTTTGGATCGCTGATGAGACCGTGGTTCCTTTGCTTGCGCAATGGCTCCATTATTGTCACAATATAAAGGAATCGGATCAACAATGCTAGGCACCACTCCTAGTTCGGTTATGAACTTTTTGATCCAGACTGCTTCTTTGGCTGCTTCTGAAGCAACAATGTACTCAGCTTCCGTCGTGGAATCAGCAGTTATTTCTTGTTTGGAACTTTTCCAACTAACTGCTCCTCCTCCCATTATGAACACATAACCAGATTGTGATTTACAATCATCTTTGTCCAATTGGAAGCTGGCATCTGTATACCCATTTACTTCCAAACTGCCCTCTCCATATACCAAGAATATATCCTTAGTCCTTCTCAAGTACTTAAGAATATTCTTGACAGCTGCCCAATGTTCCTCTCCAAAATTAGATTGGAATCTGCTTGTGACACTCAAAGCAAATGCTACATCTGGACGTGTACATAACATAGCATACATGATAGAACCAATTGCAGATGCATATGGTATTCTATTCATGCTCTCTCTATCCTCTAGTGTTTGCGGACACATAGACTTAGAAAGGTGTTTCCCATGCACCATGGGTATAAACCCTTTCTTAGAGAGATCCATATTGAACCTCTTCAATACTTTATCTATATATGTACTCTGAGAAAGACCTAGCAACCTATTGGATCTATCTCTATAGATCCTTATTCCCAGAATATAGGATGCTTCTCCAAGGTCTTTCATGGAGAATTGCTTGGATAACCATATTTTAATAGATTGGAGAAGAGAAATGTCATTTCCCATGATCAATATGTCATCTACATATAGAACTAGGAAGACAATTGCACTCCCACTGACCCTTTTATACACACAAGGTTCATCTTCATTCTGTGAGAAACCAAACTCTTTGATTGTCTCATTGAATCGTATGTTCCAGCTCCTAGAGGCTTGCTTCAATCCATAAATGGATCTTTGAAGCTTGCATACCTTTTCGCCATTTCCAGATGTGAATCCTTCTGGTTGTGTTATATACACATCCTCAGAAAGATTTCCATTAAGGAAAGCTGTCTTCACATCCATTTGCCAAATCTCATAATCATAATGAGCTGCAATGGCTAAAAGTATTCTTATAGACTTAAGCATCGCTACAGGAGAAAAAGTTTCATCATAGTCAATACCTTCTTTTTGACGATAACCTTTTGCTACTAAGCGAGCTTTATAGGTAACTATATTACCTTCCATGTCAGTCTTCTTTTTGAAGACCCATTTGCACCCTATGGGCTTTATCCCTTCAGGTGGTTGATTTAAAGTCCATACTTTATTCTCATACATGGAGTCCATTTCGGACTGCATAGCCTAAAGCCATAAATCACGTTCTGAACTGTTCAAAACTTCTTGATAGCTTGTAGGCTCATTGTCCTCTACTACAGTTATGCCTCTATCCGAATCAACGTGAAATCCATATCTCACAGGGATAGAACGCATCCTAGTAGATCTTCTAGGATTTTGTGTATAATCAGGTTCAACTGTAATCTCATCATTATGAAATTCAGTTTCGGGTTCAATCGATTGATCATCTTCTATTTGTGGGTCTTGAACTTCACCAAGCTCAATTTTACTCCCACTGTCTTCTCGTAGGAGAAATTCTCTTTCCAAGAAGACAGCATGCCTTGAAACAAACATCTTTTGTTCTAAGGGATGATAGAAATAATATCCAAACGTTTCTTTTGGATATCCCACAAATAAACATTTGTCAGACTTAACATTCAGTTTGTCTGACATTGTCCTCTTCACATAAGTAGGACAACCCCATACTTTCATATGAGAAAGCGTGGGTTTCTTGTTATTCCACATCTCATATGGAGTAACATCAACCGATTTACTAGGAACTCTATTTAACACATAAACAGCAATTTCTAGTGCATATCCCTAAAAGGACTTAGGCAAGTCCGCTCGGCTCATCATTGATCGAACCATATCTAATAGTGTTCGATTCCTCCTTTCGGATACACCATTGTGTTGTGGTGTATATGGAGGAGTCCATTGAGATAAAATCCCATTATCTCTAAGATAATCCTGAAACTCTTGACTTAAGTATTCTCCACCTCGATCTGATCTAAGTGTTTTAATACTTTTGCCAAGTTGTTTCTCTACTTCATTTCTGAATTCTTTGAACTTTTCAAATGCTTCAGACTTATATTTCATTAGATAGATGTATCCAAACCTGGAATAATCATCTATGAAAGTAATGAAGTAGGAGTAACCTCCTCTAGCATGTGTAGTCATTGGACCACATACATCTGAATGTACTAAGTCCAAAACCATTTTAGCTCGTTCTCCTTTACCAATAAAGGGAGCTTTTGTCATTTTTCCCAATAAACAAGATTCGCATGTATCAAATGATTCATAATCAAATGATCCCAAATCACCTGACTTGTGTAACTTGATTATGCGTTTTTCATTTATATGGCCTAAACGACAATGCCATAAGAATGAGGTATTAAGATTATCATGTTTCATTCTCTTGGTATTCACATTATGTACTTCTTTAATTAAATCAAGAACAAATATACCATTCTCAATGATAGCTTTTGCATAAAATATATTGTTCTTAAAAATGTAACAACATTTGTCCTTTAAAGAAATATCATAATCGTTCATCAAACAACTGAAAGAAATAATACTCTTGGACAAAGCTGGAACATAATAACAATTATTTAATTCCAGTACTAATCCACTAGGAAGAGGCAAATAGTAAGTCCCCACAACTGTTGTAGAGATGTTTTGTCCAGTAGCTGACTGCAAACATATCTCTGCCTTTCCAACTCTTCTAAAGCTTCTAAGCCCCTGTAGATCATTACATAAATGAGATCCACATCCGGTATCTAATACCCAAGATTGTTTTGAAGCAATAGAATAAGTATTAATTTCAATCATATGAATACCTGAAGTAGAAGCATCAGCTTGCTTCTTCTCCTTGAGAGAATCTAGATAGGCCTTGCAGTTACGCTTCCAATGACCATCCTTTCCACAATGGAAGCAAGTTCCTTTGGGATTCTCTTTCTTAGCAACCTTCTTCTTAGAGATCCCACCATTCTTTGGGTGCGCCTTGGTTATCTTCTTCTTCTTCTGCTTCTTGCCTTTTGCAGAAGTGACAACCATGACACTTTTTGGATCCTTCTTAAATGATCCATCAGCTGTCTTGAGCATATTGATTAACTCAGGAATGGATACTTGGATCTTGTTCATGTTGAAGTTAAGCACGAAAGGTGCATAACTTGGAGCCAACGAGTACAAGATTAAATCTATGTATAGATCATTATCCATAACATAGCCAAGTCTACTCAAATGCTCAATATACCCATACATCTTCAATGCATGAGTAGCAGCTAAAGTGCCTTCCACCATTTTGCAGCTAAATAGAGCTCGAGCAATCTCATATTGCTCAGTTCTAGCCTGAGAAGAATAAAGCTCCTCTAGATGCAAAACGATGGTTCAAGCATCCATCATTTCATGTTGCTTCTGAAGCTCCGAGGACATAGCACCCAGCATCAGACATGCTGCTGTTTCACTATCCTCCATGTATTTTCGATAAATGCCTTTGATCTCATCAATGGCATCATCTGATGGACGTGGTGGTGGATCTTTATCCAAGACATAGTGGATCTTTTCAGCTCTGAGAACAATTCTCACTTGCCTGATCCAGTCAGAATAGTTGTTGCCAACTAGCTTGTTATCCAAGATTGATCGTATGTTAATGTTTGATGTGCTCATGATGATGACCTAGATGTGAAAAAGAAAAGATATGAGAGTATGTTCATATATATATATGCATTAATAAGGTCTTTAATTAATCCATTTACTCCCACTATTTTATTGCGAATTAATAGCCCTCACTATATAATCCGAGAAAACCCGATGGTTTTCTTAGTGGGCCAACATCCAATCCTTGATATGTAATTTGACCTTGACTGTGGTCAACAAGCCAAATTCCATACCCTTGAAAGGTAGGTATCTTTATACCAATTGTGTCTCTACACAACTATTGGATCATTAGGTTATCAACTCTTGATGCATGCATATCATATATGCATTCCCTAATCTTGCCTCTAGAACCATTAGCCTTGACTGTGGTCAACAAACTAATGGGCTAGCTAAGATGACCCATTTAATTAGATTTGAACATATTCGATATAATGTGAGCTTGACTGTGGTCAACAACCCACACTATAAAGAACTCTGGTTCTCCTCAAATTAATGGATGGCTTATATACCTTAGTATTTGTTTGAGGGTTTTAGTTAATTAAGTCTCATCATACATGGTTGGCATACATTGGTATGCATCCTATATCTATCACATAAATATAAGCATACAAATATGGTATAGTTATGGACTTCACTACATTGATTTCCCCGAGCCAAGAGAGAAATCAAAAGGTCACACCTAGGTAGTATGCATGATTCAAACAAGAAAAATAATTACATTATCTTCAAGCTTGTTGGATCTCCATCCGGCCCATCTTGCTCCTTGATATTGGTCTCCATCTCTATTTCTAATTCTAATCTAAGTAATCTAATTACATATTACAATTTGAAATGAAATACAAACCAAAAACAAGTGGCCGGGACATGAAAGTCCTCATTGGGCCAAAACATGCATTATGCTCAATCACATTGGGCTTTGTCCATAACTAACCATCATGCCAATCATTCACCCTTATATGCCTCTCTAATGCATAAATAAATGGATTACTAACTTTGTTTCAACCTTTGAAACTATATTTTGAGTTATTTAATGATGTGATCAAATTAGGAAACTTTTTCCATTTTGGAAACTTTCATTTTAGGAAACCTTTTTGCATGAATGTGTTCTTGCCTTAATAATCAATCAAATTGATTATTAATTAATTATAAATTGATTATTTAATTAATTAATCATATTAATAATTAAAAGAATCAATTTTGGGCTTAAAATAAGTGTAGGCCGAAACCCACAGAAGAAAAACCCTAAGTGTGTTCACACACAAACTAGTTTTGTGTCATTTGGACCATTTGGGCCTTTTGGAATGAGCCAAGCCCACTCCAGCCCTTAAAACCCATTAATAAGCTTAATTAATGTTTATAATAGTTAATTTAAATCAGCTCCTTGGGCCCACCAAGTCATTCACTAATTTAAACCAAGTCCGTAAACATAATTAAGCCCATTAAGTGGTTTTAATGAATTAAAATTAATCAAATTAATTTAAGGCCCATTTTAATTAATCCAATTAATTAAAAACACTTTAATATATCATATATATCAGATTTAGAAGATCAAAAGTCGTTCTAACCATTAACACATCAAGAACACACGAAGAACACCAATTTATCGAACTTTTCGACAAAACTAGTTTTCATGCAAAACTAGTTCGATTTTAATTCCGTTCGATCCTACGGCTTAATATCACATATTAAAGACATAAAATATCATCTAAATGATT
This sequence comes from Excoecaria agallocha, assembly GCA_037975025.1. Lineage (NCBI taxonomy): Eukaryota > Viridiplantae > Streptophyta > Magnoliopsida > Malpighiales > Euphorbiaceae > Excoecaria > Excoecaria agallocha. The sequence goes on from CM075806.1 coordinate 31,243,113, forward strand.
TTTAAATGGATCCATAAGAAATTAAATTAGAACAGCCCCTACATTACCTAGGGTTTCACGCCAAACCCAAATCATAATGCTTCAAAAATTTCATTTTTGTTTCCACCAAATTTATTTGATCACACATACAACCAGAAATCACTATTTCTCATTCATGAACAATCAAATCTAATATTTTAAAGTTCATGAAATAAATAACTCAAAACAAAACAAAACTTATTCCGCAGAAAAAATATAGAATTGTATATCCATGGCAAAACCTGGCTCTGATACCATATTGGAATTTGATGGTTACATGCATCACATACATGAGCGGAATTTTAAAATTTTTTAACCATGATATCTGATCTTGCCATGAATACACAATATAACTATATGAGAATAAGAAAAATCACCTTTGATTTTTGTTGAACAGTTGATTTTACTTCGCACCGGGTTGTCGCAAACCACAGTATCCAAAATCGAACACCTCCAATGAGTAATCCACACTAGAGAGGGGTAAATTGAACCAAAAAATTGGTGTTCAACTAGGGCTGGCCGAAATCCAAGAGGCTAGCAATGGAAGTGGCGCAAAAAGGGAGAGAGAATTAAGAGAAAAAGACTTTCCTTTTGTTTTAATCACTTAACCCTAATTCTCATTAGTTGGCCTTTTATAGTTAGGTTAAAATTCCAACTCCTTAATGAGATTGGGCTCTTTAAAATTGCTGGAGAATTATTAATTGGGCTTCTGGAATTATTTATAATCATTTGGGTTTAATTAAATCCAAATTAAAACTTTTCATAAAAGACCATGCACAAAATCCACAAACTAGACCCTTTGTGCATTTAATTGGATTTAAATACCCAAATGGATTCCAAATCCAACCAAATTAAATATGTGAGTTCCATAACACTTATATAACATATATAAATTAATTTGGTCCAAGAAAAAGCCCTCTAAGCCCTTCTGTATGGAGTTGGCGTGTAGTCCTTTTCTGGAGGGCTTCCTCCAACTTCTTCATTCCTTTGGCCCTTTATAATTTCTCCAATGGTCCTATTAATTATTATATCAGTCCTATAACACTTATAGTAGTCTTATAACACTTATAAGACAATAATAATTAATCATGAAATACATTATTTCATTTAGGTCCAATTTATAGAACATTTCTCAAAAGTTCTGCGGACAATTTTATTTGATCATAATTAATTAAACTCTTTAATTAATTATTATCATATTCTCCTCTCTACCTTTATAATAATATCAAATATTATTATCCTTGTCATTTTACCATTTTACCCTTTTCTCTATATGTGTGTGACCTTTTGGGTTCCTGTCCATGTTGGCAGTATAATATGTAATTGTGAGTTCTATTCAAAACTCACATGATTTAAACTCCTTTAAATCATTTTATCAATCTCTATTGATATTTTGATACATCATTATACAAGTCATGATTGGCCTCTAGCTAGGCATCATGACTACCCAAATGTCAGGAAAGTCATGTGGTTTGACTGTACCCTTCCATAGAAACAGTTACCGTGCAATTACTCCTTTCACCACTCTTATCTCAATCAGATTCTGAGTATGGATTTCTGTCAACTCATATAAATCTAATTATGTATGTTCTATTAATTTAACCATTGTTCCTAAAATGCCCTTCATGGATCTCCATCCATCTCGGCATATTACTCTGGCCAGAGATTCACTGAACAAGGTAATTATAGAATCATGTGAGATAACTTCCCTTGTGAAATCTAGGATGGTGAATCCTTTGTCAATCACTCAACTATCTTCAAGTAGGTCATGATATACCCAATCTCCTAACTATGTTCACTCCCAGTTGGAAGTAATCAGTTATGGAGTCAAAGTATACCACTTGCTACTTAAGATAACTTTGGTGATCTCAAGTCTAAGGATACTTGCACAACCGCTATGAAGAGATTCCTCACTAACATAGATTTAATAGCCATATGAGGATTCTCTTTGCAGGTCTCCAATGAACTTGTTCCTCTAACAAGCATCCACATGTTAGCTTTGATTATCATCCATAATCACAATTATGAGAACCATTGCTTGAACCATTCAAGAAGCATAACATGTGCTAGTCTGTCCGAATTAACAGTGTCCTATCCTGTTAATTCTAGGACTAGGGATATTTAGATATTAACACATTTGCATGCGATAGACATCTCACATCATGAACACCTTCATGATTGCCTTTGCACTGTGTTTATAATATCTAGGACTTCATTTATTAATTTAAGATTTACAAACTCATGTATTCAAACACAGCATTAATAAATGAATGATGCCTTTTATTAAGAATATAAATTTCATACATATGAAAAACATCCCTATTACATGGGCTCTATGGCATACTCTCTAACAATATATGCATTCCCTAATCTTGCCTCTAGAACCATTAGCCTTGACTGTGGTCAACAAACTAATGGGCTAGCTAAGATGACCCATTTAATTAGATTTGAACATATTCGATATAATGTGAGCTTGACTGTGGTCAACAACCCACACTATAAAGAACTCTGGTTCTCCTCAAATTAATGGAAGGCTTATATACCTTAGTATTTGTTTGAGGGTTTTAGTTAATTAAGTCTCATCATACATGGTTGGCATACATTGGTATGCATCCTATATCTATCACATAAATATAAGCATACAAATATGGTATAGTTATGGACTTCACTACATTAATTTCCTCGAGCCAAGAGGGAAATCAAAAGGTCACACCTAGGTAGTATGCATGATTCAAACAAGAAAATAATTACATTATCTTCAAGCTTGTTGGATCTCCATCCGGCCCATCTTGCTCCTTGATATTGGTCTCCATCTCTATTTCTAATTCTAATCTAAGTAATCTAATTACATATTACAATTTGAAATGAAATACAAACCAAAAACAAGTGGCCGGGACATGAAAGTCCTCATTGGGCCAAAACATGCATTATGCTCAATCACATTGGGCTTTGTCCATAACTAACCATCATGCCAATCATTCACCCTTATATGCCTCTCTAATGCATAAATAAATGGATTACTAACTTTGTTTCAACCTTTGAAACTATATTTTGAGTTATTTAATGATGTGATCAAATTAGGAAACTTTTTCCATTTTGGAAACTTTCATTTTAGGAAACCTTTTTGCATGAATGTGTTCTTGCCTTAATAATCAATCAAATTGATTATTAATTAATTATAAATTGATTATTTAATTAATTAATCATATTAATAATTAAAAGAATCAATTTTGGGCTTAAAATAAGTGTAGGCCGAAACCCACAGAAGAAAAACCCTAAGTGTGTTCACACACAAACTAGTTTTGTGTCATTTGGACCATTTGGGCCTTTTGGAATGAGCCAAGCCCACTCCAGCCCTTAAAACCCATTAATAAACTTAATTAATGTTTATAATAGTTAATTTAAATCAGCTCCTTGGGCCCACCAAGTCATTCACTAATTTAAACCAAGTCCGTAAACATAATTAAGCCCATTAAGTGGTTTTAATGAATTAAAATTAATCAAATTAATTTAAGGCCCATTTTAATTAATCCAATTAATTAAAAACACTTTAATATATCATATATATCAGATTTGGAAGATCAAAAGTCATTCTAACCAAGAACACATCAAGAACACACGAAGAACACCAATTTATCGAACTTTTCGACAAAACTAGTTTTTCATGCAAAACTTGTTCGATTTTAATTCCGTTCGATCCTACGGCTTAATATCACATATTAAACACATAAAATATCATCTAAATGATTTTTAAATAGATCCATAAGAAATTAAATTAGAACAGCCCCTACATTACCTAGGGTTTCACGCCAAACCCTAATGAGTTTCACGCCAAACCCTTATGTTAATCATTCAAAAATTTCGTTTTTGTTTCCACCATATTTATTTGATCACACATACAACCAGAAATCAATATTTCTCATTCATGAACAATCAAATCTAATATTTTAAAGTTCATGAAATAAATAACTCAAAACAAAACAAAACTTATTCCGCAGAAAAATATAGAATTGTATATCCATGGCAAAACCTGGCTCTGATACCATGTTGGAATTTAATGGTTACATGCATCACATACATGAGCGGAATTGTAAAATTTTTTAACCATAAGATCTGATCTTGCCATGAATACACAATATAACTATATGAGAATAAGAAAAATCACCTTTGATTTTTGTTGAACAGTTGATTTTACTTCGCACCGGGTTGTCGCAAACCACAGTGTCCAAAATCAAACACCTCCAATGAGTAATCCACACTAGAGAGGGGTAAATTGAACCAACAAATTGGTGTTCAACTAGGGCTGGCCGAAATCCAAGAGGCTAGCAATGGAAGTGGCGCATAAAGGGAGAGAGAATTAAGAGAAAAAGACTTTCCTTTTGTTTTAATCACTTAACCCTAATTCTCATTAGTTGGCCTTTTATAGTTAGGTTAAAATTCCAACTCCTTAATGAGATTGGGCTCTTTAAAATTGCTGGAGAATTATTAATTGGGCTTCTGGAATTAATTATAATCATTTGGGCTTAATTAAATCCAAATTAAAACTTTTCATAAAAGACCATGCACAAAATCCACAAACTAGACCCTTTGTGCATTTAATTGGATTTAAATACCCAAATGGATTCCAAATCCAACCAAATTAAATATGTGAGTTCCATAACACTTATATAACATATATAAATTAATTTGGTCCAAGAAAAAGCCCTCTAAGCCCTTCTGTATGGAGTTGGCGTGTAGTCCTTTTCTGGAGGGCTTCCTCCAACTTCTTCATTCCTTTGGCCCTTTATAATTTCTCCAATGGTCCTATTAATTATTATATCAGTCCTATAACACTTATAGTAGTCTTATAACACTTATAAGACAATAATAATTAATCATGAAATACATTATTTCATTTAGGTCCAATTTACAGAACATTTCTCAAAAGTTCCGCGGACAATTTTATTTGATCATAATTAATTAAACTCTTTAATTAATTATTATCATATTCTCCTCTCTACCTTTATAATAATTGTTACTATAAGCCCTAGCCCCAATGCATTGTAACGAAACACTTGAAATTAATAAAATGAGGCATTTATTTTATCTATTGTATTCCTGTGCATATCAATTGATAGAACTATCCAAGAATGTTGTTTCAGTTTAAGTTATCATGTGTGAGGCACATGGTTGTAAGACCTTGAAACAAATGAGACTTCATTCTAAATATCCCTAGTCAGTCATTGTTATGGGAATAACAAATGAATTAAGACTAGTATGCTCTCTCTGATAAGTTGAGTTCTGTCTTACGGATCATAAGGACAAGAGTGTCAATCAGAGATCATAGATACATGTTTAGAACACGGTATCTGGATTAGATCCACTCATAAGAACACTACATGGTACAAGTCATAAGTGTTTCTCATATGCAAGTTTTGTATTGGAGTTCTTAGACCTGAAATCTCTATGAAACTCTTTATGAATTACTGTGTACTTTGACATACACCTAACGTGCTCGTAACAGAGTGACAAGTACGGGTATGATTGGGTATGCATTGATTCATGTTAGAGAGCATGAGAGAAGTGAAGGGATTACCCCTCTCGATATGAGAGAAAATATCATCGGCCACTTGATCAGTGAACTGAGAAGTGTATGGCCATACCGAGATGAAATAATGAGTAATCATTATTTATCTGAGAGTTCAGTGTCACTGGAATATCAAGAAAGGAATTAATATATATAAGGATGACTGGTTCCATGCCTTATATTAATTCTGATATTTATGGGTAAGGGACTATGCAAAATTGCATTAGGTCACTAAATGCCATATGCATTTTCATTTAATTTGGAATGCTATAATATCTTGCTAGAGAATATATATAGCCTTTGAATTAATTTATTAATTCATTGCCAACATTAAATGGACCTATAGGATCGCACACAAAGCATTGGGCTTAAAATATTTAAATTGTGTATTGGGAATTAATTTGGACTTTTATTTAAAGTCAAATTAATGCATAAAATGGGTAAACAGATTTTTGCCTAAAACAGCTAGCTGTTTTAGGCAAAACTGTCAAGGTGCGATTTTGCCTAAAACAGCTAGCTGTTTTAGGCAAAACTGTTAAGCCACGATTTTGCCTAAAACAGCTAGCTGTTTTAGGCAAATATGTGAAACGAGTTTTTTGCCTAAAACAGCTAGCTGTTTTAGGCAAATATGTTGGTCACGAGAGAAATTTGTTGGCATGTGCTAGGTTTAATTTCAATTGATTAATTATCTATGTATAATTAAGTTAATTGAGTATTAAATCCTAATTTGTATTTAATCAAAATATAATACTTGAGAGGAAATTAAAGTAGCCAAAATTCAAACTAAAATACTAGTTGAATTCGGCAACTCATTTTACCTTAAATAAGTAAGTTTGTTTTGATTAAATGACTAATGCCATTTGAATTTAAATTCTAATGGAATTTAAATTAGGATATATCTCTTAATTAGGAAGTGATGGAGGCTGAAATTAACACTTAATTTACGGCACTCACACTTGACCTAAATTAGTGATATATATTAATGAATTAAATGAATAACATGGATGCCGTTTTTGCTATTTTTCTCTCTTGGCCGAAATACTCAAGGGGAAAGAAATCTTTCTTGTTCTCTTGTGTTCTCGGGCTGAAACAGTAACCTAAAGGAAGAACAAGATCAGATCTTGTGGCTTCAAATCATTCCCATTGCCGAATACACAATCATAGAGCTAGCACTCTTGATTTTAAGCCATCTTTGCAAGTGTGTGTGTGAGAATAGAGGGAGTGGCGCAAAAGGCTATTCCTTGGCATTGGTGATCGAGAACTAAGGTGGATAAAGGCATCTTGGTTGCTGGACATCACAAAATCAAAGAATAAAAGGCATCATCTATTGTAAGTTTCAAAACCCTAAAATTGCATGTTTTCGTTCCTAGTTTTGGATATGTATGGTATGCATGATAAAATTTTTGTTTTTCCGCTGTGCTATCATGATTATCATACCATGTCATATTCCATCAGTGGTATCAGAGCCTAGACATGCTTATTTTAGTGCTTTAGATGCATGAAAAAATTAATTAAAAATCGTTATTTTGAAAACATGCAAATCTGAAATTTTCTGTTTTGAGTTTTTTGCATTGTTTTGGTGTAAAAACGATTTTAATTGATTAGATAGGTATTATAATTAATATGACATGTTAATATACTGTCCTAAGATGTTATTCTGGCTGGTAATGGTCGGATTTAATTATTTATACCTGATGGTACATGTTAATTATGAAACTAGGTGCTAGTTGGCATGTAAATTGCTAGTTTAACAACTAGTTTTCAAAATTAAATGTAAAAACGTTTTTGGCATGTTTGTAAGTGATATTTAAAGATTAATTATCAGGTCTGGACATTTTTAAAATTTGGTTTTAATTCTGGTCCATGATAATTTAATTGATTAATTTTAAAATCACTTAAAACAATGACTAGTTTGTGTTTGTTACATGTTTAATCAACATTGTTTGCTTTGTTTTGATTAAAATGGTAAAAACACATTTAGATTAAAATGGTACAGAATATTAAATCAATATTTATGGACTTATTTAGAATATTAAATGACTCATAAAATTGATTTAAATGTTTGTGCATTTCATGGCATTACATAAGCATTAAACAACTAGTTTTGTTGTTTGTTTGTTTTTTGCATGAATGCCGTGTGTTATTATATGTGTTCTTCATGATTTTATTTTTAATTCATGTTAGCACATATTATATGTATTTTTAATGTTTATGGGCTGTATGACATAAAATTAAAAATGGCAAAATTGGAAATTATACTAGAGTTGATTTATGGCACAAATCTAACTAGTTTGTGTTTTGGGCTTTTAAGAGAACTTATTCAATAAGAGGATTTAGTCCATTGGGCTTCGGCCCAGGCCCATCACGGGGTCTTCTCTTAAAGGTTCAAGTACACAATTTCCATTAATGGGCTTGGCTAAATTGATTAAAATTGGACTTTGTCTGATCCATGAATGCTATGTATATTTATTTGCTTGTTTGGTGTGATGAATGGATATGCATGGTGCATTCATGGGCCCTGGGTTTTTGTAATTAAATATGGCCTGCGTGCCATTATATTTTATTGTAAAAGTTTCATTTATTTCTTAGAATAGAATTTATTTGAAGACTTTGTAAATCAAGACGAAGCCCACCGGAGTGGAGAAGCCCAACTCGAAGATTCTTATGTAATAGTATAGAATCTTAGTTGTAGGTTTTTGGGGCCATGTTTATCATGCTTTACTTTATGCAATTATATATATATGCATGCTATGTATGGATGACAAAGCGTATGCCATGTAAGCCGTAATAAAATGAATCCCTAAAATAGTAAGTCACAAAGTTGCCTTCCTAATTCGAAACATGTCAAGGCATCGATCATCGGTCACGTAGACTAGGAGTCCTAGATGCGCCCGATTATCTTTGTGAGGCATGGGTTGTGAATGTAGGTTGGACTTAACATGGAAAGGGATGCCCGGACCTAGGCAACTAATAAATGGGTTGTGCTATAACATCTTAAGATGTTAGCCCATTTGATCCAAGAGTCATGTACGAGACATGATTGGAGTTTTCCTACCTAAGTAACTTAACTTGTTAGGTGTACAAGCTCCGCTTGACTAATAAGTTGTTGTGAAAAGTGGATCTTGGCCCACATTAAATCACTAACGCGAATTATTTAAAGGGATATTAATTCGGTTTGTGGGATCATTAATAAGACCTCATTTAATCTTGCTAAATTTTATTGTAGATTGAAAATGGCATCTTCAAACAACAATTTCTCATTGCGATCGGTCCTTGAAAAGGACAAATTGAATGGCACCAATTTCATAGACTGGTCTCGAAACTTAAGAATAGTTCTTAAGCAAGAGAAGAAGTCGTATGTTTTGGATGCACCCTTACCTGAGGAACCTGCTAGGAACACTTCTGTGGTTCAAAAGGAAACTTTTGAGACCAAGAAAAGTGACTCTAATGATGTGACCTGTTTGATGCTAGCCACTATGGTGCCTGAATTGCAAACGCAATTTATGGACCAAGAGGCCTATGCAATCATGGTGCACCTCAAGGAGATGTTCCAAGAGCAAGCTCGTCACGAGAGGTTCGTGACAACAAAGGCTTTAATTTCTTGCAAGATGGCTGAGGGTACTCCTGTTAGTACCCATGTACTCAAGATGAAAGGGTATCTTGATACTCTTGAGAAGCTTGAGGTACTAGTGCCAAAGGAATTAGCCACTGATTTGATCTTAGGATCTTTGCCTGCTGCTTATGATCCATTTGTGATGAATTATAACATGCATGCAATGAACAAGTCAGTCACTGAGCTTTATGGGATGCTTAAGAATGCTGAAGAAAACATTCGAAAGACCAATCCCGTACTAATGGTTCAAAAGGGAATTAAGAAGGGACCTGCTAAGGGAAAGGGAAAAGGAAAGGGAAAACCCAAGACAGTTGGGAGTGCACCTCAAGCCCAATCCAAGCCCAAGGCACCAAAGCTCAAAGAGAGTGAGAGCACTTGCTTCCATTGCAACAAGATAGGGCATTGGAGGAAGAATTGCGCTCTCTTCAAGGAAGAACAAAAGAAGAATGGAGCCAAGGCGTCCAGTTCTGATATTTTTGTTGTTGAAATTAACCTTTCTATTTCTACCACTTGGGTATTGGATACCGGTTGTGGTTCTCACATTTGTTCAAATGTGCAGGGGCTAAGAAATAGGCGGTTACTTGGGAAGAATGAAGTGGACCTCCGTGTGGGGAATGGAGCACGAGTTGCTGCCATGGAGATAGGCGACTATCACCTCACTTTACCTTCCGGACTTTGTATTGTTTTGAATAATTGTTATTATGTGCCTGCTATGAGCAGAAACATTATTTCAGTTTCATGTTTGGATAATGATGAATTTGATTTTGTTATTAAACATGGCAATGCTCATATTCGTCGCCAAGGCATTTCTTATGGCAATGCCATGTTGCAAAATGGCCTTTATATCCTTGATTTACAAAACAAAGAGTCCATATACAACATTAATACAAAGAGGGTTAAATCAATCGAAATAAACCCTACTTACTTCTGGCATTGTCGTTTAGGACATGCAAACGAAAAACGCATTTCAAGACTCCACAAAACTGGAGTGCTTGGGTCATTCGACTTAGAGTCTTATGACACATGCGAGCCATGTTTGTATGGAAAAATGACAAAGAGTCCTTTTAACAAGAAAGGTGAAAGGACTAATGGCTTATTGGAACTAATACATACCGATGTATGTGGACCTTTAAGTACACATGCTAGAGGTGGTTTTAGCTACTTCGTGACATTCACAGATGACTTCAGTAGATATGGCTATGTCTATCTAATGAAGTATAAGTCTGAAACTTTTGAGAAATTCAAAGAGTTTAAGAATGAAGTAGAAAACCAACTTGGCAAAAATATAAAAGCCATTCGATCAGATCGAGGTGGCGAATACTTAAGCCAAGAGTTTGACAGTCATCTAAAGGAGTGTGGTATTATTTCACAGCTCACTCCTCCTAGAACACCTCAATGGAATGGTGTGTCCGAAAGGAGAAATCGAACTCTGTTGGACATGGTTCGATCTATGATGAGTCAAGCTAATCTTCCTATCTCTTTTTGGGGTTATGCATTAGAAACTGCTGCGTTTCTATTGAACCGTACTCCAACTAAAGCAGTTGAGAAGACACCATACGAGGTATGGACTGGGAAAGAACCCAATATGTCTTTTCTCAAGATTTGGGGCTGTGAAGCACATGTTAAGAAATTAACATCTGACAAACTAGAGTCCAAATCGACTGTCTGCTTGTTTGTGGGTTATCCCAAAGAAACAAAGGGATACTACTTTTACTCACAAGCCGAGAACAAAGTATTTGTTGCTCGCAAGGCTGTTTTCTTGGAAAAGGAGTTCCTTCTCAAGAAAGACAGTGGGAGTAAAGTAGAACTTGGAGAAATTCAAGTGCCACAAGCTCCTATAGAGGATGAGTTGGAAGTGGGATCAAGTTCACAACAAGTTGTGGAACAAGATCCCATTACACAAGTACCTAGAAGGTCTGGTAGGGTACGTCAGGAGATTGAGAGATATGGATTTCTAATCACTGACAGTGACACTATTGAGTTAGTAGATCGTGAGGATCCTACTACCTACCGAGAAGCTATTGAAAGCCCAGACTCGGATAATTGGCTTGAAGCCATGAAATCCGAGATGCAATCAATGTACGATAACCAGGTTTGGACCTTGGTTGATCCACCGGAAGGTGCTAAGGTAATTGAATGCAAGTGGTTATTCAAACTAAAAGCTTATAAGACCTACAAAGGTAGACTAGTAGCAAAAGGTTTTCGACAAACTCATGGTATAGACTATGACGAGACCTTTTTGCCTGTAGTCATGCTCAAGTCCATTAGGATCTTGCTTGCCATAGCTGCATATCATGATTATGAGATATGGCAAATGGATGTCAAAACTGCTTTCCTCAACGAAAATTTACTTGAGGATGTGTATATGACACAGCCTGAAGGTTTTGTCAATCCCAAGCATCCTAAGAAGGTTTGCAAGCTTCAAAAATCCATTTATGGATTAAAGCAAGCATCCCGAAGTTGGAATCTTCGTTTTGATGAAGCAGTCAAAGATTTTGACTTCATCAAGAACGAAGATGAGCCTTGTGTGTACAAGAAGGTTAGTGGGAGCATAGTAGTATTTCTAGTCCTATATGTGGACGACATCCTTCTCATTGGGAATGACATTCCAACATTGCAAAAGGTTAAGCAATGGTTGGGAAAATGTTTCTTAATGAAAGACTTAGGTGAAGCCGAGACAATACTTGGTATTCGAATCTATAGAGATAGATCGAATCGGCTTTTGGGACTAAGTCAGGAAAAGTACATAGACAAAGTACTAAAGCGTTTTAGTATGGGAGACTCAAAGAAAGGGTACATACCTTTTGCTTTGGGAGTTCCTTTGACTAAAGAACAGTGCCCTAAAACCAAAGAGGAAAGGGACAACATGAGTAGAATCCCATATGCATCTGCTATTGGATCTATCATGTACGCTATGTTATGTACTAGATTGGATGTTGCTCATGCACTGAGTATAACCAGTAGGTTTCAGCAAGACCCTGGTGAAAAGCACTGGTCTGCTGTAAAAGGGATTCTGAAGTACCTGCGAAGGACTAAGGATCACTTCTTAGTGTATGGTGGTCAAGAAGAGCTCGTCATACAAGGTTATGCCGATGCTGCTTTTCAGACCAGCACTCAGGATTCTAGATCGCAATCTGGGTTTGTTTTTGTTTTGAACGGTGGTGCTGTCAGCTGGAGAAGCTCAAAGCAAGAAACCGTTGCCGACTCAACTACAGAATCTGAGTATATTGCAGCAAGTGAAGCTGCAAAAGAGGCTGTTTGGATTAAAAATTTCATTACTGGATTAGGAGTGGTCCCAAGCATCCTAGATCCATTAGAAATTTTCTGTGACAACAACGGGGCCATCGCACAGGCAAAGGAGCCCCGGTCACACCAGAAATCCAAACACATACTCAGGAGGTACCACTTGATCAGAGAAATCATTGATCGTGGGGACGTCAAGGTTAGCAAGATAGCAAGTGAAGACAATGTAGCAGATCCTTTGACGAAACAGTTACATCCAAATCTGCACGAAGCTCATTTGAGAGCGTTCGGTCTTAGGGCTATGCCCAATTGGGACTAGTGCTAGTGGGAGATTGTTAGTGTAAGCCCTAGCCCTAATGCATTGTAACGAAACACTTGAAATTAATAAAATGAGGCATTTATTTTATCTATTGTATTCCTGTGCATATCAATTGATAGAACTATCCAAGAATGTTGTTTCAGTTTAAGTTATCATGTGTGAGGCACATGGTTGTAAGACCTTGAAACAAATGAGACTTCATTCTAAATATCCCTAGTCAGTCATTGTTATGGGAATAACAAATGAATTAAGACTAGTATGCTCTCTCTGATAAGTTGAGTTCTGTCTTACGGATCATAAGGACAAGAGTGTCAATCAGAGATCATAGATACATGTTTAGAACACGGTATCTGGATTAGATCCACTCATGAGAACACTACATGGTACAAGTCATAAGTGTTTCTCATATGCAAGTTTTGTATTGGAGTTCTTAGACCTGAAATCTCTATGAAACTCTTTATGAATTACTGTGTACTTTGACATACAGCTAACGTGCTCGTAACAGAGTGACAAGTACGGGTATGATTGGGTATGCATTGATTCATGTTAGAGAGCATGAGAGAAGTGAAGGGATTACCCCTCTCGATATGAGAGAAAATATCATCGGCCACTTGATCAGTGAACTGAAAAGTGTATGGCCATACCGAGATGAAATAATGAGTAATCATTATTTATCTGAGAGTTCAGTGTCACTGGAATATCAAGAAAGGAATTAATATATATAAGGATGACTGGTTCCATGCCTTATATTAATTCTGATATTTATGGGTAAGGGACTATGCAAAATTGCATTAGGTCACTAAATGCCATATGCATTTTCATTTAATTTGGAATGCTATAATATCTTGCTAGAGAATATATATAGCCTTTGAATTAATTTATTAATTCATTGCCAACATTAAATGGACCTATAGGATCGCACACAAAGCATTGGGCTTAAAATATTTAAATTGTGTATTGGGAATTAATTTGGACTTTTATTTAAAGTCAAATTAATGCATAAAATGGGTAAACAGATTTTTGCCTAAAACAGCTAGCTGTTTTAGGCAAAACTGTCAAGGTGCGATTTTGCCTAAAACAGCTAGCTGTTTTAGGCAAAACTGTTAAGCCACGATTTTGCCTAAAACAGCTAGCTGTTTTAGGCAAATATGTGAAACGAGTTTTTTGCCTAAAACAGCTAGCTGTTTTAGGCAAATATGTTGGTCACGAGAGAAATTTGTTGGCATGTGCTAGGTTTAATTTCAATTGATTAATTATCTATGTATAATTAAGTTAATTGAGTATTAAATCCTAATTTGTATTTAATCAAAATATAATACTTGAGAGGAAATTAAAGTAGCCAAAATTCAAACTAAAATACTAGTTGAATTCGGCAACTCATTTTACCTTAAATAAGTAAGTTTGTTTTGATTAAATGACTAATGCCATTTGAATTTAAATTCTAATGGAATTTAAATTAGGATATATCTCTTAATTAGGAAGTGATGGAGGCTGAAATTAACACTTAATTTACGGCACTCACACTTGACCTAAATTAGTGATATATATTAATGAATTAAATGAATAACATGGATGCCGTTTTTGCTATTTTTCTCTCTTGGCCGAAATACTCAAGGGGAAAGAAATCTTTCTTGTTCTCTTGTGTTCTCGGGCTGAAACAGTAACCTAAAGGAAGAACAAGATCAGATCTTGTGGCTTCAAATCATTCCCATTGCCGAATACACAATCATAGAGCTAGCACTCTTGATTTTAAGCCATCTTTGCAAGTGTGTGTGTGAGAATAGAGGGAGTGGCGCAAAAGGCTGTTCCTTGGCATTGGTGATCGAGAACTAAGGTGGATAAAGGCATCTTGGTTGCTGGACATCACAAAATCAAAGAATAAAAGGCATCATCTATTGTAAGTTTCAAAACCCTAAAATTGCATGTTTTCGTTCCTAGTTTTGGATATGTATGGTATGCATGATAAAATTTTTGTTTTTCCGCTGTGCTATCATGATTATCATACCATGTCATATTCCATCAATAATATCAAATATTATTATCCTTGTCATTTTACCATTTTACCCTTTTCTCTATATGTGTGTGACCTATTGGGTTCCTGTCCATGTTGGCAGTATAATATGTAATTGTGAGTTCTATTCAAAACTCACATGATTTAAACTCCTTTAAATCATTTTATCAATCTCTATTGATATTTTGATACATCATTATACAAGTCATGATTGGCCTCTAGCTAGGCATCATGACTACCCAAATGTCAGGAAAGTCATGTGGTTTGACTGTACCCTTCCATAGAAACAGTTACCGTGCAATTACTCCTTTCACCACTCTTATCTCAATCAGATTCTGAGTATGGATTTCTGTCAACTCATATAAATCTAATTATGTATGTTCTATTAATTTAATCATTGTTCCTAAAATGCCCTTCATGGATCTCCATCCATCTCGGCATATTACTCTGGCCAGGGATTCACTGAACAAGGTAATTATAGAATCATGTGAGATAACTTCCCTTGTTAAATCTAAGATGGTGAATCCTTTGTCAATCACTCAACTATCTTCAAGTAGGTCATGATATACCCAATCTCCTAACTATGTTCACTCCCATTTGGAAGTAATCAGTTATGGAGTCAAAGTATACCACTTGCTACTTAAGATAACTTTGGTGATCTCAAGTCCAAGGATACTTGCACAACTGCTATGAAGAGATTCCTCACTGACATAGATTTAATATCCATATGAGGATTCTCTTTGCAGGTCTCCAATGAACTTGTTCCTCTAACAAGCATCCACATGTTAGCTTTGATTATCATCCATAATCACAATTATGAGAACCATTGCTTGAAGCATTCAAGAAGCATAACATGTGCTAGTCTGTCCGAATTAACAATGTCCTATCTTGTTAATTCTATGACTAGGGATATTTAGATATTAACATATTTGCATGCAATAGACATCTCACATCATGAACACCTTCATGATTGCCTTTGCACTATGTTTATAATATCTAGGACTTCATTTATTAATTTAAGATTTACAAACTCATGTATTCAAACACAGCATTAATAAATGAATGATGCCTTTTATTAAGAATATAAATTTCATACATATGAAAAACATCCCTATTACATGGGCTCTAGGGCATACTCTCTAACAATGTGTCCTTCTACAATTTCATTCCCCTATATGTCTTGTTTCTACAACATCAAAATTTATCACAATATCTCATCTATAATTCAAGATATTCAAGAAAAACCATTGGCTGTTCATAAATTCAGAAACAGTTATTTTTACCACTTGTAAAATTTTTAGAATAAAATGGGGAGTGAATCCGCCTTACTTTCCTTCAACAAAATCCTGCTCCTAGGTGTCTAGTTTATCCAGAATTTTACAGCATAGCTTTTTTACTCCCTCACTAAGATTTATGTCCAAAATACCACAATCTGTTCCTTAACAGTATATCCAGTTTTTCAAGAATTTCAAGTGAACATTAGGAACTCATACAAACATAATTAAACAAAGTTTCCTTCATACAAAATATTAATTTATAAGTCTATTTTTCATAGGATTCAACCTCATAGCATTCTGAGCAATACACACAAAAATACATCATTTTTACTTCAGCCTGTTTCGAAACCGAAATTAACAGCTCACTACAATTTCAAGTGAACATTTGAATAGCTTACAAGCATATTTAGCCCGTGGTATCTCCTACAAAGTTATAGGTATGTTTCTCATGTAAAATATGAAATTTTAATTAACTCAATTGAGGTTTTATAACCCAAATTATGCTGTAATTACAGCAACTAGTTCATGATACTTACATATTTCTCTTTATTAAAGATTCATAAAACTTATTCTCATTACATTTGTTCAACATATCCTACAAAAATATTCATGTTACTTCTCTATTTATTTACATGAAAGTATGAGAATACTAATCCCCTGTGTTTCTAATTTCCAAAACATCAAGAATTACCTTAATATCACATTTATAACTCAAGATATTGAAGAAAACTATAAGCTGTTCATAACACCAAAACAGTTTTTGTCACCAATTAGAAAATTCATAAAATAAAATGGGCACATAATTAGACCAACTTCCCCTCATCAAAGTTGTGCTCCTATGTATCTAGTTTACGCATAATTTTATATCATAACGTTTTGACTTTTCTACTGATAATTATGCCAAAAATACTAAGATCTGTTCTTTGACAGTGAACAACTGTTTCTACGAAGATTCAAGCTAATTTTAAGAGAAGTTAGAGGCCGATCTAGAAATGATTTCCTTCTACAAAAATATACATTAATGTCTTAATAAAACATACCAACTTGAATCATTCAATTTCCTTTTCTAGAACTCAAGTTATTAACAAACTAATACAGCTAGGTCAAATGAACTTAACCCAGAATTTCAAATTCATTAACTTTTCTTCTTTCAAAGGCTACTGTTTTGGGCATTTTTGAGGACCTTAGAGGAAACATTTCATTATTGTTATTTCTATAACATTTGTAGGCACAGAAGTCCCGGTTCTAACCCAACTAATTACATCAAATTCGGAGTTCAAAAATTCAACTTATGATCAAATTAGTCATTGGAGGTCAATCCGAATTTCTGGACAGCATTTTTACATTAAATTCTAATATCTTAATATAAGTCAATATATTTATAAAATCCATAATCAACACAATATTAATGCATGCAAGAAATAATAGTTCCCAAACCTGGACATGCAACTCAAATCTTCTTTAAATTCTCCTTGCTCTCTACTCTTTGTAACTACTTTTCCTTGTTTCTACCCTCCTCTTCTCCTTTATAACCAACATCATCTTTTAATCAAAAACTCCAGCACCATACTCAACCATTACCTCAATAAAATGAGAATGAAAAGAAGAAGAAGAAGATGGAATTCATTAGATTAATTACCTTAAAGTTGTTACACAAATACTTCTTGATTAACCATCATGAATTTAACTTGGTTTGCTTGAGAGGATACAAAGGAAATGAGAGAATAAGGGATAAAGAATTTCTGGTTTTTCCTTCTCAAATGGCCGACCAAACCTCTATAAATACTCCTAAATACATTGCTTGCATGGTGAGTTAAGTGGAAAATGACATCAGCATGTCCCACACAAATATTCCTTTTATTGCTCCAACTATTTGCATGTTACACAATAAGCCCACACTTCTTTGCATGTTAATTTGTCCCCACCATTTAATCTATTCTATAAATTAACCCCACCATTTATTCCTTTCTTTAAATTGGCCTCTCAATTATTCATTTAGTCACATTTGCCCCTAAAGATGCCGTAATTATAAATTTACCCCAAATTAATACTTTTTACTTCAATTACACCCTTGAATATTATTAAACCAACAATAATAATTTAATTATGATCTTATAAAATTCATACCATATAATTTACACATTTATCACATAATTATTGATAACTTAATAATATTTTTGCCCCAATTAATAACTTAACTCTTAATAATTCATCAAATAATGCTCAATTAGACTTTAATAACATGTAATTGCCCTTGAATTCTACTAGGGCCTATTTTGGGTCCTTACAATATGATATGATGATTATATGTCATGCCTATATGTCATGATGTAAATTTATAGTCACATGAATTGGATGAGCTAATTGTATAACTTGGCTTATGAAATGTGCATATATTTGTTTATGCACCATAGAACTCATAGTTTTACAAGACTCTATATATGTACAAATAGTATACTCTGAATACAATCGTAATATGTGAATTGAACATGAATATAGTTCTGCCTGTAATAGAGTTTTAGATGTTATGGATAGGCACCTATAGGGAAATTGTAGCTGCAATAGTCTGGCCCAATTGAGTCTAAAGTATGTTTGATCCTTTTTGGATCATGAACAACCCCGTTTGGGTTGATAGGCAACCCCGTTTGGGTGTGATTGACCGGTCTACAGTATATTTTAGCCCCGTTTGGGTCTATAGATCCGATATCTTCGGATATTCTTCATTTTAATACCAATGCAAGAAACACATACAAGAACAGAAGAAAAATCATCCACTAACAGCTTATAAATAGTTCCCATACCTGGTGTTAAAGGTTATTTTCCTTGACATCCATTGATCCATTCTTGAGATTATCCTTCCCTCATAAACCCTTTAGCCCTAAATCTAGAATTGAAACACAAACCGAAAGGAGAGTAAGAGAGGAAAGCATCGCCTTAAGAATGCCATCTCTCAAAACCCTTGGTTTCATCTTCATCAAATTGCAACCATAGAGATAGAAAATAAAGAGAGAATGAGAGTGAGAGAGAGAGCTCTCCCTCAAATGCCGATCAATAACTCAAAATCCCCCAAGAGTTCCTTCTCCAATAAGCTAATAAAAGTTAGTGGGGTAAATATCTCCTTAGGTGAATTTTCAAAATTACCCTCACACACAATTAAACCCCCAATATTTCAATTTCTTCCAACTTAACCCCAAGACTTTCTAATTCACTTCAATTGTATCCTTTTCTTTAATTTTAATTTAACTTAACCCATATACTTACATGTTGAAATTACCAAAATACCCCCCTTGAGACTGAACCTTGATAATTGTAAAATAATCCAATTTTGCCTTATTTAACGATTGTCCTCATTAATTAACAATAATCCGATTAGGGTCATGATTGGGTCCTTACACTTATAATTTAAACTCTTTTGAAAAAATTTATCAATTCTCAATAAATATTCACCATACATAACTATACAAGTCATAACAGGCTTCTAGTCAAGCATCATGACTTCCCAAATGATAAGATTTTATTTGTTTCCTATTTGACCCTTCCATATCAAGTTTCCAAGCAATCACTCCTTTCACCATTCTTATAATCTCATTCATGAATTGAATACGGACATGTATCAACTCATTCATGAAATTATTGTATTCTTATACTTTTATTTTTATTCCTAAAATGCCCTTGTGAATCTCATTCACCTTTCATTCCACCTTGGCCAAGGTGTTCTAAATAAAGATCTATATAAATACTTGAGATAGAACTCCTCGCAATAACTAATGTGGTGAATCTTTTATTGGTCACTCAAATACCTTCAAATAGTTCATATTATACCCAATCTTTGAGCTATGTATACCCATTTGTGAAGTAAAAGCAAATGAGTTAAAGTATAACACTTGCTACTTGAGATATCATGGTGATCTCAAGTCCAAGGATACTTGCACATCTGATATGATGAGAAAATTCACCGATGTAGTATAATTATCCATGTGAAGTTTCTTATGATAGGTATCTAAGGAACTTATTCTTCTAAAAAACATCCATATGTTGACTTTGATCATATCAATAATCACAGATAATGAGAACTACTGCTTCCACTATTCAAAAAGTATAACATATGCTAGCATATCAAAATTAGCAATGTCCTTTCTTATTAATACTATGACTAGGGATAATTTAAGTATTAACGCAGTTGCTTATAATAGATATCTCAAATCATGAACTTTTTATAATTAACTTTGTACTATATTTATATACTAAGGACTACATTGGATAGTTTAAGTTATATGCTTGCAAATGTTGTTGCAAAAAAGCACTAAAGAATATATAAATGTCTTATTATTATTCAAACAGAATGTTTTATATATTGATAAAAACCCTATTATATGTGGGCTATACGACATATCACTAACAATCTCTCACTTGCACTAGAGCTAGTAACCCATATATCTAAAACCCATATAATGTATATGGTCATAAAAGTTGTTATGGGATAGTACTTTTATGAGAGGATTTGCCACATTATCATCCATGGCAACTCTTTTCATTTTCACATCATTTCTTGCTGTAATATCCCTAATGAGATTGTAACATCTGAGGATATGTTTGGACTTTTGATGAAACCATGGTTCCTTTACTTGCACAATGGCTTTATTGTTATCATAATATAAGGGTATTGGATCAACAATGTTAGGGACCACTCCTAGTTTGGTGATGAAATTCTTGATCCATAAAACTTCTTTGGCTACCTCAGAAGCTAAAATGTACTTAGCCTTCATTGTTGAGTCAGCAATCATTTTCTAGTTAGCACTTTTCCAACCGACTGCTCCTCTACACATTAGAAATATAAAACATGATTGTGATTTACAACCATTTTTATCAAATTAAAAGTTGGCATTTATATACCCACTTACTTGTAAATCACCATCTCCATACACCAAGAACATCTCCTTAGTTCTTCTTAAGTACTTAAGGATGTTCTTAATGGCCATCAAATATTCCTCCCTATAATTGGATTGGAATATGCTTGTGACACTCAAAGCATATGAAACATCGGGATGATTTTATAGCATATCATATATGATTGATCCTATTACAGATGCATATGGGATCCTCCACATACTTTCTCTTTGCTCTTGTGTCTAAAGACCTATGAACTTAGAAACACTTTTTCCATATACCATGGGAATAAATCCTTTTATATATAGATATGTTGGGAATTATCGGTTACATGCATCATATACATAAGCAAAATTTAAAATTTTTAACCAATAGATTTTATCTTGCCATGAATTTACAATTTAAATATAATGAGAATAAGAAAAAAATCACCTTCTATTTTTCTTGAACAGTTGATTTTCCTTCTCATCGGGTTATCGCAAACCATAGTGTCCAAAGTTAAACACCTCCAATTAGTAATCCACACTAGAAAAGGAATAAATGAACCAAGAATGGAGGAATACATGGCTAGACAAAATTCCTCGATGCTAGCAAGGAATGAGGGTGGCTACTAGGGTTTTTGAGAGGGAATTTATTTTCTCGTAATTGTTCACTTCACCCTTAAATCCCTATCACTTGTATTTTTATAGTTACGTTAAAAATCCAACTTCATAATGGGATTGGGCTCCTTAAAATTGATGGAGAAATACTAAATGGGCTTTTGAAATTATTAATAAAGTTGTATCTTTAATTGAAATTATATGCCTTTAAAGGACTAAAAATTATATGCCTTTAATTGAAATTATATGCAACTTTAAGTTGTCTCAAATACTAAATTGATGGAGAAATACGAAATTGGATTTAATTGAAATTATATGCCTTTAAGTTGTCTCAATTTTTATTTCAAGTTGAAGTGTGCTGTTGTTTCATATTTAGGAATAGATTACAATAATTTTTCTTTAATTACTTGCGTAGTGGTCCAAATGCTATGAGAACAAACCCTAAAAAAGATTAATCTTCTATATATACAATTTATATGAAGAAAGTAAGTCCAAATCCACTTTTATGTATGTCAAAATATAGCTTGAATTTGGAACTATATATAGCAATGTTTTTAGGAATCGTCTTCTATAAAATGTGAATATCTTGCATTTTAAAGATGATATTAAATTGATTTTTGATGTTCTAGAAACTTAAAACATAATAAAATAAGTTTGTAAGACCACTTTTGCCAAAAATGACTTTTTACAAGTCTAAAATTGCATACAAATCGAATATAGAATTCTACCTTTTGGAAAAATTGACTTCATGGCCAACAAAAGAATAGCTACTAACATTGACATCGTCGAATTTCAGTCTAGAATCAAAATAACATCTATGCAAGCAGCTATTAGGTAATGACCTTAACCTTTCCTACATCACACAAAGTTTACCTAAACGTCCTAATTTTATATTAAAATTTATCTAAACCTTTTTTTAATATGATTTGAGCATTTCTTGTCGTTGAAAAAACATAAAAAAAGGGTTATATACATTGAATTTATGATCGTGTCATGCCTAAATTTTAGTATGTCAAATGTATGGCTAAACAAAAGTATGTTTAATTACTAATAGCCTATTAAATTGGATGATTGCAAAGATATATATATATATATATATATATATATATACACACACACACACACACACACATACAAACACACACTCAATTACATGTACATGACTTGTTATATGAAATGTGATTACATGTATATACTCATGTAATGGTACATCTTTTCATATGAACACCCATAGGTGCAATTGTATAAAAAAAAGTTAAGCATGATAGATGAAAGTTATATGAACATGGTGTTGCTTGCTATTAGAGTTCAACTATGGAATGATAGGTGCCTATAGGGATATATTGCAGCTACCACGATTTGACCCCATTTGATCTATAATATAGTTGATCCAATTTGGATCACGAATAGCCCTATTTAGGTTTTTAGCCGACCACATTTGGGTTCATTTTGTCACACCCTAATCGACTAACCATGGATAATCAATAATCATCATCATAAACCTAGTAAAGATCAGGCATAAATAATAATAAATAATAATACAGGCCATAATTACATGCCATAATAAATTAAATCGACTTATAAATAATAAGGCCTCACATAATTGGCCAACAGCACAAATGAAATTCTCAAAGGCAACTGCAATATGCTAGATCTTCTCTTCACTGGTTGTCTAGCCAATATAGCTATCAATCCACCGAAGCTTATCCTAAAACCTGCACGACTAAATAAACTCATGCTAAGTTATAAAGCTTAGTGGGGAAACAAAACTCTAAAGATAGTCCTATTACAATTATATCTTATCTTACACAACATCCACTATAACATAGGTTTAATTTAAATTAATTATTTATCCTGGATTAATTAATGTAATTGAGTATTAAATCCTAAATAGTATTTGAATCAAAATAAAATACTTAAGAGGGAGATAATGTGACCAAAAATTCAAGGAAGAATCCTAGTGAATTTTGGAAACTATTAATCCTTAATGAAGTGGTTGATTTTGATTAAATGACTAATTCAAATTTAAATTAATTTGAATTTAAAAACTGAATAGAATTTGAATAAATTTAAATCACTTAATTAGGAACTGATGGAGGCTGAAAATATTGCATAGCTCCCATTATCCATCCTTTGAACTAGCACTTAGGCTGGCTATTAAAGATTAAGAAATGTGTTTAAAATAAAGAAATATATATATCAATTGCTTCACTTATATAATGTAAGCATGATGAATGGTTTATTATAATGATTCACCTTAGTTTCCTTTTTGCTATAAATTGTTACTATGAAATGAAATTATTATATGATTCTGTTGTTATCTCTATTGCAATATTTGTGTGAAGATGTTTATCGACGATTGTTGTGAGTGGTCAGTCATTTTAATTTTTGAATTTTTCCCACTAAGCTTTATTGCATAGCATGGGTTATTTTATATCCATGTAGGTTTGGGTAAAGGTCGCTTAGAGTCTTAGTTATACATCAGGAGGCTGACAAGAGTCGGTCCAGATTTTGGATGTAGGAGATTTTTTGATAATTCCCTTTTATCTAATCTTATATTTTGCCATGATTTATTTCAAGAATTGTAATATATAAAGGACTATAAAATTTACTTAATTTCCCTTGTTTGCATGCGATTTATGTATTTCTGGTGATTAGTATGTGATTACCATAAATATGATTTCTTTGTATAAAATTCCAGGTTAGCCTTACAGGTTATGCATGCACCATATATATGTGTTGCTAGGCCTTGTGCACTCGTTAAAGGTGTTATAGTGGGACCTAGTATGATCATGATTATAGTAACAATTAATTTATATACATGTTGTTTAGCTTAATGAATCACTAGTGCAAATAATGTTTGTTTAAAGGCTTACTAACATGAAATGATATGACTAGGAATGTAGATACAATAATATGGTTAAAATTTAGAGTTAGGTTGTCAAAAAATTACTATAGATGGAAATTCGGATCAGATGGTACACTGTTAGCACAACTTAAGGCTATATCCAACATGAGGCATGCAGTATTGGATGCTCAGAAAGGTAAGGAAAAGTTGTAACAGGTTTTGCAAATAGTACATGAAGGAAACCAATTGGAGTTTATTGTTAGAAAGGATGGAAGTGTATATTATCAAAATCGGTTATATGTTCCTGATGTCAAGGAAGTGAAAAGAACACTATTACATAAAGCATATAACACTATATTCACTATACATCCAAGTGGTAACAAGATGTATCAAGAGTTAAAAAAGTTTTATTAATGGTATGGCATGAAAGAGGATGTTGTAGAGTATGTTTAACTTGTCAACAAGTTAAGGTAGAACATCAATTTCCTTCAGGTCTTTTAAACCTCATTTCAGTTCCACAGTAGAGATGGAAAGATATTACGATGTATTTTGTGTCTGGTTTGCCTCTTACTTAAAAGAAATATGATGTTATTTGGGTTATAGTGCATAAGTTGATAAAATTAACTTACTTTCTCCAGCAATTTTAAAGAGTCCAATCCCATTATGAAGTTGGATTTTTAACCTAACTATAAAAATCCAAGTGATAGGGATTTTAGGGTTTACTAAACATTAAGAGAAAGAAAACGTTCTCTCACTCTCTCAACCCTAGCCGCCACCCCCCTACTAGCATCAAGGGATTTTCGGCCAGTCCTTGTATTCCTCCATTGTTGGTTTATTCAATCTTTCTCTAGTGTGGATTACTAATTCGAGGTGTTCAATTTTGGACACTATGGTTTGCAACAACTCGATGAGAAGGAAAATCAACTGTTCAGAAGTTATTTTTCTTACTCTCATTAATATTTATATTGTAAATTCATGGCAAGATCAGATCTATTGATTAAAAAATTTTAAATTCCGTTTATGTATGTGATACATGCAACTGATAATTTCCAACATGGTACAGAGCCTCAGTTTTGCCATGAATCTACAATTCTATATTTTGCAAAATAGTTATTATTTTTGAGTTATTTATTTCATTAAATTTAAAATATCAGATTTAATTGTTCATGAATGAGAAATATTAATTTTCTGGATGTATGTGATCAAATATATAAAACAAAAAATAAAAATTATTCTTTTGAGAAAAGAATCATTGTGTTTGGTGTGAATGGCTTTTATTTTTCAATAAAGTTTAGGGGCTGTTCTAAATTAAATTTTTATTGATCCACTCTAAAATTATTTTAAAGGTAATTTACGTGTTTAATATGTGATATTAAACCATAAGATCAAACGAAATTAAAATCAAACAAGTTTTGCATGAAAACTAGTTTAGTCGAAAAGTTCGATAAATTTGTGTTCTTGGTGTGTTCTTGTTTAGAACGATATTTAATCTTCTAAATCTAATATATCTGATATGTTAATGTGTTTTTAATTAATTGGATTAATTTTAATTCATTAAAACCACTTAAAGGGCTTAATTATGTTTACGAACTTAGTTTAAATTAGTGAATGACTTGATAGGCCCAAGGAGCTGATTTAAATTAAATATTATATACTATAATTAAGTTTATTAATGGGTTTTAAGGGCTGAAGTGGGCTTGGCACATTTCAAATGGTCCAATAGACACAAAACTAGTTTGTGTGTGAACACACTTTAGGGTTTATAGTGTGGGTTTCAGCCTACCCTTTGTTTTAAGCCCAAAATTGATTTTTTAATTATTTAATATGATTAATTGATTAAATAATCAATTGATAATCAATTAGTAATCAATTGGATTGATAATTAAGGCAATAACACATGCATGCAAAAGGTTTCCTAAAATGAAAGTTTTCAAAATGGAAAAAGTTTCCTAATTTGATCACATTATCAAAATAACTCAAAAGTAAGTTTAAAGAGTTGAAACAAAGTTGGTATTCCATTATATGTTTTTACTTTATGCATTAAAAATGCATATAAGGGTGTATGATTGGCATGATGGATAGTTATGGACAAAGGCCCAATGTGATTGAGCATAATGCATGTTTCAGCCCAATGAGGACTTTTATGTCCCGGCCACTTGTTTTTGGTTTGTATTTCTTTTTCAAATTGTAATATGTAATTAGATTACTTAGATTAGAATTAGAGATAGAAATGAATGCCACTATCAAGGAGCAAGATGGGCTGGATGGACATCCAACTAGTTTGAAGACAATGCAATTATTTTTCCTTGTTTGAATCATACATATTACCTAAGTTTGACCTTTTGATTTCCCTTTTGTCTTGAGGAAATCAATGCAGTAAAGTCCATAACTATACCATATTATATGCTTATATTTATGTGATAGATATAGGATGCATACCAATGTATGCCAACCATGTATGATAAGACTTAATTAACTAAAATCCCTCAAACTAATACTAAGGTAGATAAGCCTTCCATTAATTTGAGGAGAACCAGAGTTCTCTATAGTGTGCGTTATTGACCACAGTTAAGTTCATATTATATCAAATATGTTCGAATCTAATTAAATAGGTCATCTTTGGTAGCCCATTAGCTTGTTGACCACAATCAAGGCTAATGGTTCTAGAGGCAAGATTAGGGAATGCATATATGATATGCATGTATCAAGAGTTGATAACCTAATGATCCAATAGTTGTGTAGAGACACAATTGGTATAGAGATACCTACCTTTCAAGGGTATGAAGTTTAATTTTTTGACCATCATCAAGGTCAAATTTCATATCAAGGATTGGATATTGGCCCATTAAGAAAACCATCGGGGTTTCTCGGATTAAATAGTAAGGGCTATTGATTCACAAAAAAATAGTGGGAGTAAATGGATTAATTAAAGACCTAACTAATGCATACATATCTATCAACATACTCTCATATGTTTTCTTTTTCAAATCTAAGTCATCATCATGAGCACATCAAACATTAATATATGATCAATCTTGGATAACAAGCTAGTTGGCAGCAACTATTCTAACTGGATCAGGCAAGTGAGAATTATTCTTAGAGTTGAAAAGATCCATTATGTCTTGGATAAAGATCCACCACCACTTCCATCAGATGATGCCATTGATGAGATCAAGGGCACTTGTCGAAAATACATAGAGGATAGTGAAGCAGCAGCATGTTTGATGCTGGGTGCTATGTCCTCAAAGCTTCAGAAGCAACATGAGATGATGGATGCTAGAACTATCATTGTACATCTAGAGGAGCTTTATTCTTTACAGGCTAGAACTGAGCAATATGAGATTGCTTCTGCTTATGCATTGAAGATGTATGGGTATATTGAGCATTTGAGTAGACTTGGCTATGTAATGGATAATGGTCTATACCTAGATTTAATCTTGTACTCATTGGTTCCAAGTTATGAACCTTTCGTGCTTAACTTCAACATGAACAAGATCCAAGAAACCATTCCTGAGTTAATCAACATGCTCAAAACAGCTGATGGATCATTCAAGAAGGATTCAAAAAGTGTCATGGTTGTCACTTCTTCTAAAGGCAAGAAGCAGAAGAAGAATAAGATGACCAAGGCGCAGCCAAAGTGCGGTGGGGTTTCCAAGAAGAAGGTTGCCAAGAAAGATAGTCCCAAAGGAACTTACTTCAATTATGGAAAAGGTGGTCATTGGAAGCGTAACTGCAAGAACTATCTAGATTCTCTTAAGGAGAAGAAGCAAGCTGATGCTTCTACTTCAGGTATTCATATGATTGAAATTAATACTTATTCTATTGCTTTAAAAAAATATTAGGTATTAGATACCGGATGTGGATCTCATTTGTGTAATGATCTACTGGGGCTTAAAAGTAGTAGAAGAGTTAGAAAGGCATAAATATGTCTATAGTTAGCTATTGGACAAAACATCTCTACAACAATTGTGGGAACTTACCATTTACCTCTTCTAAGTGGATTAATACTAGAGTTAAATAATTGTTATTATGTTCCAACATTATCCAAAAGTATTATTTCTTTCAATTTTTTATTGAACGATTATGAAATTTCTTTAAAAGACAAATATTGTTACATTTTTAAGAACAATATGTTTTATGCTAAAGCTATCATTAAGAATGGTATATTTGTTCTTAATTTAATTAAATAAGTGCATAATATGGATACAAAGATAATAAAACGAGATAATCTAAATACCTCATATTTATGGCATTGTTGTTTAGGCCATATAAATGAGAAACGCATGACCAAATTACACAAGTCAGGTGATTTGGGATCATTTGATTATGAATCATTTGATACATGTGAGACTTGTTTATTGGGGAAAATGACAAAAGTTCCCTTTATTGGTAAAGAAGAATGAGCTAAAATGGTTTTGGACTTAATAGATTCAGATGTATTGGTTCAATGACTACACATGCCAGACGAGGTTACTCCTACTTCATTACTTTCATAGATGATTACTCCAGATTTGGATATATCTATCGAATGAAATATAAATCAGAAGCATTTGAAAAGTTCAAAGAATTTAGAAATGAAGTAGAAAAGCAACTTGACAAGAGTATTAAAACACTTAGATCAGATTGAGGTAGAGAATACTTAAGCCAAAAATTTCAAGATTATCTTAGAGATAATGGGATTTTATCTTAATGGACTCCACCATATACGGCACAACACAATGGTGTATCTGAAAGGAGAAATCGAACACTATTAGATATGGTTCGATCCATGATGAGCCGAGCAGGCTTGCCTAAGTCATTTTGGGGATATGCACTAGAAACTATTGTTTATGTGTTAAACAGATTTCCTAGTAAATCAATTGATGTTACTCCATATGAGATGTGGAATAACAAAAAACCCACACTTTTTCATATGAAAGTATGCGATTGTCCTGCTTATGTGAAAAGGATAATGTTAGACAAACTAGATGTTAAGTATTACAAATGTTTATTTATGGGATATCTAAAAGAAATGTTTGGATATTAGTTCTACCATCCCTTAGAACAAAAGGTGTTTGTTTCAAGGCATGTTGTCTTCTTGGAAAGAGAATTTCTCATACAAGAGGACAGTGGCAGTAAAATTAAACTTGGTGAAGTTTAAAACCCACAAATAGAATTAGATTAATCGATCAAACCCGAGACTGAATTTGATAGTGATGAGATTACAGTTGAACCTGATTATACACAAAATCCTAGAAGATCTACTAGGATGCGTTCTATCCCTTTGAGATATGGATTTCAAATTAATTCAATAGAGGTATAATTGTAGTAGAGGACAATGAGCCTACAAGCTATCGAAAAGTTTTGAACAGTTCATAATGTAATTTATGGCTTAAGGCTATGTAGTCTAAAATGGACTCCATATATGAGAATAAAGTATGGACTTTAACTCAACAACCTGAAGGGATAAAATCCATAGGATGCAAATGGTTCTTCAAAAATAAGATCGACATAGAAGGTAATATAGTTACCTATAAAGCTCGCTTAGTAGCAAAAGGTCAAAAAGAAGGTCTGACTATGATGAAACCTTCTCTCTTGTAGCGATGCTTAAGTTTATAAGAATAATTTTAGCCATTGCAGCTCATTATGATTATGAGATTTGGCAAATAGATGTGAAGACAACTTTTCCAAATGAAAATCTGACTGAAGATGTGTATATGACACAACCAGAAGGGTTCACATCAGGAAATGGTGAAAAAGTATGCAAGCTTCAAAGTTCCATTTATGGATTGAAGCAAGCCTTTAGGAGTTGGAACATATGATTCAATGAGACAATCAAAGAGTTTGGTTTCTCACAGAATGAAGATGAACCTTGTGTATATAAATGGCTCAGTGGGAGTGTAATTATCTTCCTAGTTCTATATGTGGATGACATATTGATCATTTGGAAATGACATTTCTCTTTCTAATCTGTTAAAATATGGATATCCAAGCAATTATCCATGAATGACCTTAGAGACACATCGTATATTATGGGAATAAGGATTTATGGAGATAGATCCAATAAGTTGCTAGGTCTTTCTCAAAGTACATATATAGATTAAATATTGAAGAGGTTCAATATGGATCTCTCTAAAAAAGGGTTTATACCCATGGTGCATGGGAAACATCTTTTTAAGTCTATGTGTCCGCAAATACTATAAGATAGAGAGAACATGAATAGAATACCATATGCATCTTCAATTGGTTCTATCATGTATGCTATGCTATGTACACATCCAGATGTAGCATTTTTTTTAGTGTCACAAGAAGATTCCAATCCAATTTTGGAGAGGAACACTAGGAAGCTGCCAAGAATATCCTTAAGTACTTGAGATGGACTAAAGATATATTCTTGGTATATGGGGAGGGTAGTTTGGAAGAAAATGGGTATATAGATGCCAACTTCCAATCTGACAAAGATGATTGTAAATCACAGCCTGGTTTTGTGTTCATAATGGGATGAGGGATAGTTAGTTGGAAGAGTTCCAAAAAAGAAATAACTGTTGATTTCACGATAGAAGCTGAGTACATTACTGCTTCAAAAGCAGCCAAAGAAGTAATTTATATCAAAAAGTTCATATCTGAACTAGGAGTGGTTCCGAGCATTGTTGATCCGATTCCTTTATGTTGTGACAACAATGGAGCCATTGCGCAAGCAAAGGAACCACTATCTCATCAGCGATCTAAGCATGTTCTCAGATGCTACCAACTCATAAGGGAAATAGTAGCTAGAAATGATGTGAAAATAGAAAGGGTCCCCACATATGATAATGTGGCTGATCCCCTCATTAAAGCACTTTCCTAGATAAAGCATGATCACCATATAAATAACATGGGTTTAAGACATATGAGTGATTGGCTCTAGTGCAAGTGGGAGATTGTTAGAGAGTATGCCCTAGAGCCCATGTAAAAGGGATGTATTTCATATGTATGAATTCATATTCTTAATAAAAGGCATCATTCATTTATTAATGCTCTGTTTAAATACATGAGTTTGTAAATTTTAAATTATTAAATGAAGTCATAGATATTATAAACACAGAGCGAAGGCAATCATGAAAGTGTTCATGATATGGGATGTCTATTGCATGCACATGTGTTAATATCTAAATATCCCTAGTCATAGAATTAACAAGATAGGACATTGTTAATTCGGATAGACTAACACATGTTATACTTCTTGAATGGTTCAAGTAGTGGTTCTCATAACTGTGATTATGAAAGATAATCAAAGCTAACATATGGATGTTTATTAGAAGAATAAGTTCATTGGAGACCTGCAAAGACAATCCTCACATGGATATTAAATCTATGTTAGTGAGGAATCTCTTCATAGCAGTTGTGTAAGTATCTTTGGACTTGAGATTTCATAAAGTTAGTTAAGTGATCAAACATACATAATTAGATTTATATAAGTTGATAGAAATCCATACTCAGAATCTAATTGAGATAAGAGTGGTGAAAGGAGTAATTGCACGGTAACTATTTCTATGGAAGGGTATAGTAAAACCACTTGACTTTCCTGACATTTGGTAGTCATGATGCCTAGCTAGAGGCCAATCATGATTTGTATAATAGTGTATCGTAAATATCAATAGGGATTGATAAAAGTATTTAAAGAAGTTTAAATCATGTGAGTTTTGAATAAAACTCACAATTACATATTATACTGCCAATATGGACAGGAACCCAATAGGTCACACACATATAGAGAAAAGGATAATAATATGTGATATTATTATGGGAATAGAGAAGTGAATAAGTGAATAATTAATTAAAGAGTTGAATTAATTATGATTAAGTAAAATTGTTTGCAGAACTTTTTAGGAATATTTTGTAAAATGGATCTAATTGAAATATTGTATTTCATAATTATTTATTATTGAACTATAAGTGTTATGGGGCTGATATAGTAATTAATAGATCCATTGGAAAAATCAAAAGAGGCCAAGAAGATTGGTTTTGGTGCATAAACCCTCTAGAGGAAGGGTTACACACCAAGCCCTGATAGAAGGTCTTAGAGGCCTAATTCTTAGACCAAAAAAAATTAAATATATTTCATAAGTGTTACGGAGCCTACATATTTAATTTGGATGGATTTGGAATTCATTTTGGTGATTAAATTCAAGTGTATGCATGGAAGGCCTAGTATGTGGGTTTTGTACAGTCTTTTGTGAAAGGATTTAAATTGGATTTAATTAAGCCCAAATAAATTATTAATAATTCCATAAGCCTATTTAATATTTCTCCAGCAATTTTAAAGATCCTAATCCCTTTATGAAGTTGGATTTTTAACCTAATTGTAAAAATCCAAGTGATAGGGATTTTAGGGTTAAGTGAACATTAAGAGAAAAGAAACATTCTCTCAGTGTCTCAACCCCAGACGCCACGTCCCCCCCTTGCTAGCATAAAGAGATTTCAACCAGCCCTTGTATTCCTCCATTGTTGGTTTATTCAATCCCTTTCTAGTGTGGATTACTAATTGGAGGTGTTCAATTTTGGACACTTTGGTTTGTGACAACCCGATGAGAAAGAAAATCAACTGTTCGACAAAAATCAAAGGTGATTTTTCTTATTCTTATTAATATTTATATTCTAAATTCATGGCAAGATCAAATCTATTGGTTAAAAAATTTTTAATTTCACTTATGTATGTGATATATGTAACCGATAATTCCCAATAGATTATACATGTTATAGAATGGGATGGGGTAAAAATTTATGATGCATAAAAACATACATTTCCATCCTATCATTCTTTCATAGCATTGCATCGGCATCATTTTACAAGATGTTATAAGCATCAAAATACATGCAATGACCCTCACTGGAAAGGAAACTGATAGGATATACATTAAGTGTAGTGATGATATGATAGCATGGATAAAGTAAGGAATAAAAGAAACAGGGAGAGAAAGTATTGAATAGAGTTTAATCAAGATAGAGTTATACAAATGTAATTGATGCAAATTGATAAGTGACACATCAATAATTTCAAGGATAAAATTCCTTAAGGGGGGAGAATTACTCTCCCAAAGTACAAACTGGTTGAAATTTATAAATATGATTGGTATGCAATCAAAATTAATGTAAATATGAAGGGTAATTTTATAAATTATCAATTTAGGGGTAAATGTATAATATTATGAAAGAAGTAGGAATTAATATATTAAGAGAAATTAATGGTGTGTGATTAGTAAAATAAGACTTATTGAAGGAATTGAAATACAAATTGAGAAAAAAAACACAAAGCATTTCTAGAGAAATGAAGAAAAGGCAAGAAAAGAGAGGAAAAATTGACTCTTTTTTCTGTGTTGGCTAGCCACCTTTTAGCCTAGAAAAATTTTGGCCATTTGTTCTTTCTTCTTCTTACTCTTACTCATAAATTTCATATAGCTAAGGGTTTATAAAATCTAGCTTAATTAAGTTGAGTTTTTAAGAGATTTTGGCTCAAGTTTAGTTATTTCTTTGTTATAAAGCATGAGAAGCTGAAATAAAAGTCTGAATTAGGATATTAATGTGTATTGATAATTTATATAGTTGAAGAATCTAGCAAAAGTTAAGAGAAAAGAATAAGAAGCTTAAAACAAGAATTGGGTTTGCTAAAGAGGTTTAGGAGTTTTCTTTCCTAATCTATATATTTATTTGATTCAAGTTAATTTATATGTTATATTTTCTTTGTAATTAATGATGGAAATTATTATTTTGTTGTTTTAAGAAAAATGATGATTTATGCTTTTGAAAGTTAAAAGTTGAAGATTTGTTTAGTGTTCATGTGAACCTATTTATGTGTAAATTGAATAAGAATTATAAAATAAACTGAAATGATTGCATGTTATATTGAGTGTTTTGGTACCATGATTTTAAATTTATTAAAAACAATGTTCTTGAATGATTAGTGACTTGTTGAGCTTGAATATCACAAAGTAGTAGATAGATAGGCATGCCTATAAAGGGGATAGTGATCATAGCTACTGGTGTTGCTACCTGTGGTGACTAGTGTTCTAATATCCATTAGTATCTAGTGACTCGAGACTTTTATGTCTTTAGTGTTTGATAGTGCTCGTTAGTATCTAATGTTTGTACCCATATCCATCATTTATGGGAATTCAGGCAATATAAGTGTTTTGATTAGTAAATAATGAAAAGTGATAAATAGTGTAAGTATTTTAGTACCTATTGATAGTGATAGTGCTTTTTATTGAACAATAAAGTGAAATGAGAAAATTGCATTAAATTCTTATGTAATATATGCAACTATAATGACATATGTATGTTGGTTATGATATGACAAAGCATGTTAGTAGTGGAAAGCGATTAAAGAGACAACTTTTGAAAAGTGCCTATTAGTGTAAATGTTTTGTTGATTTGATGTGTCCTTTGATGATATTATAAGTGTGTGTGGTTCGTAATATGAAAAGATATGTTATTGTGATATTTATATTTAAGTCAATTGCACTGTTTACTCCCTACAGAGTTATTGCTCAACTTAGGTGTTTTTTTCGTGTAGGTACATATGTGTAAAGTATAAGTGCCAAGTTCAAGTCAACATCTGCAAGCAGCTATGAAGGATAGTGAGTAAAGACTAAATTTATTATAGAATTATTTTCTATAGTTGTTTAATGTAAGAAATTTGTAATATATGTAATGATTTACGCTGTAAATATACTTTAATCAGGCTAAATCTATCATACCCTAATACCGACTTCCAATCAGTACATCTGTCATGCCTTCAGCAACCAAAACACACAACAATCATTCATCAACATGTCATCATATACAGATATGGTGCATGCATACTTCAATAGTTAAACTAGAAAGTCATGCAAACAGGTATAATATGGCAATCATACATTAACCACCACAACAATGGAAGGGCAATGAAGCATGGTAATTTAAGTTAAGGTTACAATCCTTCATATTACATTACCCCCAATTAAGCACGACAAAATACAAAACTAATCAAAAGAACTATCCATAAAATATCCTATATCTAATAGTTTGAATTGACTCTTGTTGGCAAACCAATGCAGAATTAAGTCCTTGAACGACCACCAGCCAAACCTACATAGATGTAAAGCAATCGTGCTAAGCTATAAAGCTTAGCTGGGATATAACATACAAAAATAATAATAATATAATTGACAAATAGAGTTAAGCAAATGTAAATATCTTTACACAATATTTCAATAAGCACCTCAACTTACTAGTATCAGGAGGTTGTCTCAATATGACAATATAGCCAAAAGAAGCGAAGATAAAACATGGTAATCAATCATTCACATCCTTGCATTATATAGA
The DNA here is from genome assembly GCA_037975025.1 of Excoecaria agallocha. Taxonomy (NCBI): domain Eukaryota; kingdom Viridiplantae; phylum Streptophyta; class Magnoliopsida; order Malpighiales; family Euphorbiaceae; genus Excoecaria; species Excoecaria agallocha. The sequence continues at coordinate 31,278,816 of CM075806.1, forward strand.
TGAAGAAATTGATACATGTATTTCTTTTCTTTAACAATTATTTTAAACTTAATAGCCTGCCTAAGTACTAGTTCAAAAGGGTGGATAACGGGTGCAATGGATACCCGAAGATATCAAACAATAGATATCTCGAAGATATCAAACAATGGACCCAAGGGGTCAAACTATGGTTCCATCAAAGGAACAATCAATGGACCCAAATAGGGTCAACTATGGCAGCTGCAACTATATCCCTTTAGGCATGCCTATCTAATCCATAACTGAACTAAGACCCATAAGCTTAACCACTTAATCGAAAGAACATTTAATTCATCAAATACCTTCTTATATAATGTAATATTTCTCAAGCCATAATTCACATCCGAATTTACATTTCATACACGTGTGATGGTACAAATATTTGTCACCTCAACTTATACTCATATATCGCATGTTCATTTTCATTCAAGGGCAATTCTTAAACCTACCTTGCATAAACATACATACTTTTATAGTAATCTAATTTATTACAATCAACTATCGCAATAAGTTATAATTAACACTACTTAATGAGCTTACCATGATCACTTGACCTTAATTGTTATGGCTTTACAATAAAGCATAGCATAGAACAATCACATATTACCTCTAGTGATCATACCCACTAAATGTGCCTATTAGGTCACATTAAAAGGGTTCATTATCATTATAAAAAGTGTTGGCTTAGCTGATAATAATGGGGAAGTGATTTGGGAGATAATTGGAACAAATGTGCAAAATGGAGAAATAAAAGGGCAGTGGACTGGCACGTGGCCATGTGCCTCACAAGCATTAAAGCTTGCATGGCCATGTGCTCCACAAGCTTTAAGGCTTGCATGGCCGTGTGCCTCACAAGCATTAAAGCTTGCGTGGCCACGTGCTCCACAAGTTTTAAAGCTTGCGTGACCACAGTTTCACAACCTTCAAAGCTTACGTGACTATAGTTTCACAAGCTTCAAAGCTTACGTGACCACGGTTTCAAAAGCTTCAAAGCTTGTATGACCACGTCTTGCTAGGGTTCAAGGATCTTAACGCTTCGATAAGAACATAATAACTTCGTAGGCTATAACATCTTACCGAAACTCATCTTAAACCAAATATCATTCATTAATCATCTTTAACTTCCTCTAGAGAACCAAAGAACTCATATAAGAAAATATAGTTTCTATAAAACATCTACAGACAACAATGGAAACCACGATACTTCCATACCTAATCAATGACGTTCTACCTCCTTCAAGATCCCCTTGCTCTTATCCTTGCTTGACTCTCCTATAACAAGCAACAAAAGATACTAAGCTTTCCTTCTTGTATTCCTAAAATATTGCATTAATAGTAAAGATAGAAGGGAGAAGTCCTTCTTACCAAACCCTAGTTCCAAACCTAGTGAACGAGCGAAGGAGAAAACGTAAAAGAGAGAATGTGACGATCTTCCCCTTTCGATAGACAGTGATATCCTCACTGGAATCACGTGGGGGTGACCATTAATTACTCTTTTAACCTTATTCTCTAAGTCTTTCACTTAATAAGACCCCTCCATCTCATAATTTACGATTTAACCACAAAAGAAACTTAAATCATAAATCTTATCCCAACATGTCTTTTATCATTCAATTAATCCCTTTTTCATGAATTTAACTAAAATTACCATATTGCCCTACAATAAGCTTTATCCCAGAGTGGCTATAACCATAAAATTTTTTAATTATACATATAGCATCATACGATTAAACATATTCCCTGCTAGGGTCAAGATTAGGCCCTCGAAAAATCTATATGTATAAAAGTATTTTTGTATAAGCAATTTAATTTAATAATAAGTAAATAAAATGGTAACAATAGCAAGCACTACACAAACAGTTGAACAATCTAAAAGGGTTATTCAAATTTTAGCAGATATGATGAGTGGATGTGTTATGGAGTTTTCAGAATGTTTGGATAGATATGTTGCCTTAATGAAATTTTCTTAAACTAACAATTATTAAAGGAGGATTAATATGGCACCATATGATGCCTTGTATGGCAAAAAATGTAGAACTCAAGTTTATTCGATCAAATTAACTTAATGTAGAATGATCGATCCTAACCTTGTCAAAGATATAGAGGAGAAAGTATAAGTTATGATTAAGAGGCTAAAAGAAGCTAGCGACAGATGAAAAATCCTACGCTAACTTAAAAAGAAAAGATATTAAGTAATAGGTGGGTGATAAGGTATTTTTGAAAGAATCTATTTAGGGAAAGGTGCTTAGATTTAGGAAAAAAAGAAAACTTCGTTCGAGATTCATTGGTTCGTGTAAAATTCTTAGGAGTTGGACAGTGGCTTATAGATTGTCTCTTCCAATGGAATTAACCAAACTTTATGACGCATTTCATGTGTCTAAGCTTCAAAGATATCAGTCGAATGAGTCCCATATGTTACAAGTACAATATATTCAAGTACAACCAGATTTCATGTATGATAACGACTATAAAGAAATTTTGCCTAGGAAAATCAGACAATTGAGGAACAAGCAAATTCCTCTAGTTAATATGCTTTGGCAGCATCATGCTGTGCAAGAAATAACTTAGGAACCCGGGGCAATCATGAGAGTACAGTATCTCTAATTATTTAAAATAGGTATGAATTTCAGGGATGAAAATCTTTAAGAGAGAGAGAATTTTAAGGCCCTAACTTAACCCCATTAAAAAATACCTGATGTTATAAATTACATTTGATTAAGACTAAATTAAAAAGTGAATTTCATATATAAAGTATGGGATAAGTGATATTTTTATTTTATTATATGAATTGCAATTAAATTATTTGGCATAAGAATATTCAAGGGTGAAATTAATGTATGGAATGTTATTTGGGGGTCAATTTGTAAAGATGGAACTTGATGGGTAAATATAAAATAAATGGGGTTAGTTATGAATTAAAAGAAAGAAAGGAAATGATGATTTTAAAAGAGAAAAATTAAGTTGGGCTTGATTTTAAAAGAAGAATAAAGGGGTTAGGGTAATTTATAACATGCAAATTTTTAGCGGACCATAAAGGGAATTCTTCCTTCTACTATAAAATCTAAATTTTTGCATGTAAGAAAGAGAAATACAAGGATTGGGTTGTGATTGTGGCATGGGCAACATTTGAAGAGAGAGAATTTCTAGATTTTTTTCTCTTTCATTTATACTTTAAAAACATTCATGTTCTACCTCTAAAACTTTCAAGATTCCAATTATATTAGAGTGGATTAAAAGGATTTTGTAAGGGGATTGTCATGGTAATGGGTTCATTTCAATATCCTCTTCTTTTATATCCTTTCTCAAAGTTTATGTACATGTTGATGAGAAAGAAATTAGAGTTTTAATACAATAATTTTGTGGTTATTCATAGAAGAAGATCAAAGGTAAAGGAGTTACGAAGGATTGAAGATCTAGCAGGTTTTGGCTAAGGCATGGGATTGATGTGTTTATCTTACATGTATGTGGGTAATTAAAGAAGAAATATGGAATATGGTATCAAAGCTTTAACAAAGAAAATGAGAATCAATTTTAGAAAACTTAAATAAAAGAATGCATGTAAAGAATATTCAATCAATTTCTATAATTTCAATGTATCTCGGGTTATAAAACTTCATTTGGGTTAATTCTAGTTTGTAACTTCATATAAGACTTCTATCTAAAATTTTGTAGAAGGAACTTAATGTCAAATATGCTTTTAAGTGGTCTCAATTTTTATTTGAAGTTGAATGGAGTTGTTGTTTCATATTTAGGAATAAATTATAGTTATTTTGCTATATTTCCTTATATAGTGGTTGAAATTATATGAGATCAAATCCTATGAAAATTAGACTTCTATATCTACAATTTATATAGAGGAAGTAAAGTTTAATTTTACTTTTAAGTATGTCAACAAATAGCTTAATTCGAAACTATCTACAACACTACTTTTAGGAATAGTCTTCAATAAAATGTGAATATCATGAGTTTTAAAGGAGATATTGAACTCAATTTTGATGTTATAGAAACTAAAAACATAGGGGAATAAGTTTATAAAAGACTACTTTGGATAAAAATGACTTTTTACATGTCTAAAATACAAATCGAATCTAGTATTGCCTGCTATTAGAGTTCAACCGTTGATAGATAGACGCCTATAGGGATATATTGCAGTTGCCAGCATTTGACCTCTTTTGGGTCTAGAATATAGTTGATCCTATTTGGATCATGAATAGCCACATTTAGTCCCTTAGCAGACTCCGTTTAGGTCAGCTTGACCGGTTGAAAGTAAATCACCCCATTTGGATCTAAAGTTTCGATGTCCTCGAATATCAAAAATTTGGTACCATGTGCATCCATCATTCCTGTTATCCACTCTTAAAACTTAGGCAGGCTAAATAAAAGTGTGATTTCATCATAGTTATTATAGTATAATGATTAAATATGGTTCATGGAAGACCATGATTGTCATTGATTTTAGTGAATGGATTATATGTGTAAATGCACAAATTATCTTGAGTAATGTAGATACTTAAGAATGCTGAGTTAAATGTTTGGTTTCACTATTTGATTTAAATTTTATGTCCTAACATGTGCCTATCCTTTCTATTTAACTATAATGTTGAAGCTATATTATGATTAATGTATGTTTTATGATTATTGATGACCACTATGAGTGGTTGTCTATCCTGTTTAGTATCTTCACTAAGCTTTATAACTTAGCTTGGGTTATTTTATCCGTGTAGGTTTAGTAGTCAAGGCTTTTGCCTAGGGATGTTCTTTGCATTAGGATAGGCCAACACAATTTTATAAGAAGTTAAGTAGGGATTTTTTATTAATTTTTTATAAGTTCTTTAATATGCTTAATATGTATGTAAAGCTATTTAACTTAAAGAAGGCTAATGTTGTACTGAAATAACTACAAAAAGTATTAGTATGTGCATGCACTTAGGAGTTCAAAATTTCATATATTAATTGAAATGCATGATGTTATACATTGGTATGAATATGGAAACTAGGGTAGTAATACCTAGTATGATATTATATATGGTTTGTGTTGAGCTATTAAACATATGAGCTCAAGTAGTTTAAGGTGTGAAAGACACTTATAGTGCTCACAGGAATATGAATAACTAAAATAACACCTAATTGATATGCATGTAAATTAATTAAATGGATCATTAGAATTATCAATAATTGTTGAAAAAAGCTTAACACCATAATATTATATGACTAGAATTGTATGACATAGTCATGTCCTAAAGGTAATAAAAATTTAGGGCATTATATGAAATATCATTTCCCATGATTATTATGTCGTCCACGTATAGAACAAAGAAAACTAATACACTCCCACTGACCTTTTTGTTTACATAAGGTTTATTCTCTTTATTTGAGAAACCAAAATCTTTGATTATCTTATTGAATTGGATATTCCAGCTCTTAGATGCTTGCTTCAATCCATAAATAGATCTTTGACATTTGCATACTTTTTCACCATCTTTGAAGGTAAGTTCCTAAGGTTGTGTTATATACAAATCCTCAGCTAGATTTCTATTAATGAAAGCTATATTTACATCTATCTACCATATCTTATAATCATAATGAGCAACAATGGTAGGAAGTATTCTTATAAACTTAAGAATCACCATAGGATAAAAGATTTCATCAAAGTTAATTCCTTCTCTTTGACGATATCCTTTAGCCAAAAGATGAGCTTTATAGGTAACCATATTACCTTTCATGTATGTTTTCTTCTAGAAGACCTATTTGCACCCTATGAGTTTTATCCCTTCAAGTGGATAAACCAAAGTCTATACTTTGCTATCATACATGAAGTCTATTTTTGACTTCATGGCCTTCAGTTATAAATTAGATTTATAACTATTAAGAACCTCTTCATAGCTAGTAGGCTTATTATCCTCCACCATAGTTACATTTTTGTCCTTATCTATGATAAATCCATATCTCTCTGGGGCTGAAGGAACTCTAGTACACTTTTTAGGTGTTTGTATACTATTAGGTTTAACTATTATCTCATCTTTTTGAGTTAGAATCTCAGTGCCAACCTATTGATCTGCTTCTATTTGTGGATCTTCAACTTCTTCAAGTTCAACTCTACTCGAACTATATTCTCTTTAGAGAAACTCTTTCTCTAAAAAGATAGCATGCCTTGAAACACACTCCCTTTGCTCCAAGGTATGAAAGAAGTAAAATCCAAGTGATTCTTTTGGATATCCTACAAATAAGCATTTTTCATACCTAGCTTCTAACTTGTTTGAAATTGTCTTCTTAACATAAGCAGGATAACCCTATACTTTCATATGATAGAGTATAGGTTTCTAGTTATTCCACATGTCATATGGTTTAATATAAATCAATTTACATGGAACTTTATTTAATGTATAAATAGCTATTTCAAGTGAATATGCCCAAAAGGATTTGGGAAGTCTTCAAGAATCATCATGGATCGAACCTTATCTAATAGCGTTTGATTTCTCCTTTTAGATACAACATTATGTGATGGTGTATACAGAGGAGTCTTTTGAGAAAATATCTTATTATCTCTTAAATAACTCTAAAACTCTTAGCTTAAGTACTCTATATCTCGATCTAATCTCAGTGTTTTAATACTTTTGCCAAGTTGTTTCTCTACTTCATTTCTAAATTCTTTGAACTTTTTAAAGGCTTTAGATTTAAACTTCATTAGATAAATATAACCATATCTTGAATGGTCATCTATGAAATTTATGAAGTATGGATAACCTTCTCTACTATGTATGGACTTTGGACTACATACATCTGAATGTATAAGTTCCAATGTTTCACGAGCACGGACACCATTACCATTGAAGGGTACTTTAGTCATTTTGACTAATAAATAAGATTCACATTTTTCAAATGACTTATAGTTAAAAGAACCTAAGTCATCGGATTTGTGTAACTTAGTTATACAATTCTCATTTATGTGACCTAAACGATAATGCCAAAAATAAGAAGTTAAGTTATCTTTCTTAGCTCTCTTAGTATTTATGTTATGGATTTCTTTTCCAATATCAAGAATAAATATTCCATTATTAATAAAACTTGAACAATAAAATAAATTATTATTAAAAATAAAACAACCCTTGTTCCTATCTAAAGAAATATCAAAACCATGTTCCAAATGAAATGAAATAGAAATAATGTTTCTAGTTAATGCTTGAACATAATAACAATTATCTAGTTCTAATATCATGCTACTCCGCAAAGATAATTGATAGATCAACTACTGCGTGGCAACCTTTTCACCAGTTGTTGATTATAGATCCATCTTTCCTTCGCTAAACCGTCTACTGCTTCTTTAGCCCTACATATCATTACATAATTCAGATCCAAATATGGTATCCAATACCCAAGATTGCCTAGATGTAATAAAATATATATTTATTTTTATAACATAAATACATAGATTAAAAGCTTTGGCTTGCTTCTTCTCCTTAAGAGACTCTAGGTAGACTATATAGTTCTTCTTCCAATAGCCCACCTTGCCATAATAGAAGTATGTCCCTTTGGAGTCCTTATCTTTTTTGGTAGCCACTTTCTTAGATATTCCAACATAGGCTTTGGTTGCCTTCTTCTCTTGCTTCTTGACTTTTTTCTTTTTAGAGTCAGCAAAAAAGTCAACCATAAGCAATTTTAGACCCTTTGGAAGAGATCCATCAGTAGTCTTTAGCATGTTAATAAGCTCAAAGATATTAACAATGATCTTGTTCATATTGAAGTTAAACACAAAAGGGGCAAAATTAAGTGCTAATAAGTACAAGATTAGGTCTATGTATTGATCATTATCCATAACAAAGCCCAACCTACCAAGATGTTCAATATACCTATACATCTCTAATGCACGGGCAGTAACAAAAGTACCCTCTACAATCTTGCAACTAAAGAGAGCTTGAGCAATCTTATATTTCTCATTCTAGTTTGGGAAGCATAGAGTTCCCCCAAATGCAATATAATAGTTCTCACATCCATCTTCTCATGCTACTTCTGTAGCTTAGGAGACATATCACCCAGCATCACACATGTTGTTGCCTCACTATCATCTATATACTTTTGATAAATGCCCATGATCTCATCATTGACATCATCAGATGAAAGGGATGGTGCATCTTTATCCAAGACATGGTGAATCTTTTTAGCTCTAAGAATAATTCTTACTTACCTTATCCAATTTGAGTAATTAATCACCACCAACTAGTTATCCAGAATTGAGCAAAGGTTAATATGTGTAGTGCCCATGATGTAATAACCTAGATGTGAAGAATTAAACACGTTAGAATATGTCCATGCATATGAATACATTAATAAGGACTTTTATTAATCCATTTTACTCCCACTATTTTAGTATGAACCAATAGCCCTCACTACTGATCCGAGAAAACCCCATGGTTTTTTTAGTGGATCAATATCCAATCCTTTGTTAGAAATTTGACCTTGAGTTTACTTAACAAGTAAAACCCTAACTTGAAAGGTAGGTATCATATGCCAATTGCATCTTCATGCAACTATTGAATCATTAGGCATCAACTCTTGATATATGCATATCTTGATATGCAAAACCCAATCTTGCCTCTAGGTCCATTAGCCATGAGTTTGCCTAACAAGCTAATGGGCTAGTTAAGATGACTCATTAATAAGATTGGAACATATTTAATATAATATGGCCTTGAGTTTGCACAACAATCCAATACTATTAAGAACTCTGGTTCTCCTCTTATTAACGGAATATTATAAGTGCTATTATTAAACAAAGGGTTTGTTCCTTTTAAGTCTCATCATTCATGGTTAGCATGCATTGGTTTACGCTTGTACATATATTAATCTAATTAATCAAGCATATTTCCATGGCATATAACTCAAGATATATTCATACATATAGTAATATATGATATGTTACATATTTTTAACAATTAAAAATATGAACTTTGCATGGCATATACAATTAAAAATAAAATTACATCAATTACACTAAAAGAAACATAACTTAACAAACATTTAATTTTTTTTTGACATAGCCTTGGCTCTAATACCATTGTTTGTTTATAATCACATTACATAAGATTTAAAGGGTGGAATTTAAAATTTTCATAAACCAAAATATTGTGATCTAGTCAAAAGAATTGAATTTTCTAACAAAAGTTCAAAGCATTACCATAGTTGTTTATTGAACAATTGTTTAATCATCGCACTAGATTGTCATAAACCACTAGTATCCATAATTGAAGGCACCTCCAAGGTATCCATACAAGAATTGATATCTAAAAACCTTCTTAAGGTACAAAAATGATGAAAATTGGCTTAAGGACTAGTAAAGCCAATTTGGCTTGGAGAGAAAGGAACAGGAGGTCAAAATTTGGCTGCTAGAATTTATTTTTCTCTTTTCTTTTCCTTCTTTTACCCTAATTATAACTTTAAGTTATATTTATACCCCCATGGGTCATACTTATAGTTATTTTATAATGGTTGTACCTATTAATTAAGCTTAGACCAATTGGATGGGCTTAAGTGACACTTACGAGCCCAATTATAAAACTCTGTGCATAGGACCTAAATAAATTTGACTTGCACATTTAAATGGCTCCAAACCTATTCAAACATTATATAAAACCTCATAACATATTCATGAAGTGCCATAATAATTATTTTTTGCATCTAATACCAAATGGGATTCAAAGAAAATTCTCTAGCTCATAAAAGCCCTATTGTATAATTTAGGCCTTGTGGGCATTTTTTATGCAATAGACTTTTTCACCTTTTATCAAACCCTAAATTTCTCTTACTAACTTATCTAATAAGTTCCCATGATATCCCATGTTATGTTTATACATTGCTTTTACCTAAGATATTAATTATTCTATGTGTGTGACCCTTTTACTTTCCTATGCATGTTGGCAGTACAATTTGTATCTAAGAGTTCCAATTGAACAGTAACTCTAAGAGTTCTAATGAACTTCGAACTCTAAGAGTTATAGTCAAACTAGGACTATAAGAGTTCTAATCAAATTATAACTTCTTAAAAATCCTAGTCCAACTATGATTCTAAGAGTCCTAATCGAACTATGACTCTAAGAGTCATAGTTGAACTATGAGTCTAAGAGTATGGATCGACATGTGACTCTTATGATTTAAATATTTTTAAACCATTATATCAATTCTCAATTGATACTCTCCATACATAGTTATATAAGTCATGAGAGGCTTATAGTCAAGCATCATGACTACCCAAATGATAAGAATTCAGTGGTTTCAACGTTTACCCTTCCATATCAAGTTTCCATGCAATCACTCCTTTTACCATTCTTCTAATCTCAATCATGAATTAAATATAAAAATGTATCAATTCATTCATGAACTTATTGTATTCTCATACTTTTATCTTTATTCCAAAAATGCCATTGTGAATCTCATTCACCTTGCATTCCACCTTGGCTAAGGTTTTCTGAATAAAGATGTATAGAATTACTTGAGATATAGCTCCTTATTATAACTGAGGTGGTAAACCTTTTATTTGTCACTCAATTACCTCCACGTAGTTCATATTATACCCAATCTCCGAGCTATGTATAGCCCTTGTTAAGTAAAAGTATAGGAATCAAATTATAACACTTGCTACTTGAGATACCTTGGTGATCTCAAGTCCAAGGATACTTGCACAACTAATATGATGAGATAATTCATTGATATAGTATAAGTATATATGTTAAGTTTCTCATGATAGGTCTCCAATAAACTTGTTCTTTTAACGAATATCCATATGTTAACTTTGATAATCTCAATAATCATAGATAATGAGAAATATTACTTAAACTATTAAAGAAGTATAACATATGCTACACTATTAAAAAACATCAAAATAGCAACGGAAATTTTTCATTGTTACATTAGCAATGAAATTTGTATTGTGTTGCTACATAGTAATGAAAAAAATTTTCGTTGCAATTTTTGGTTGAATTTTAAGGTTTCAGCAACAGAGTAAAAATGGATTATCTTCTGTTGCTAAAACGCTGGGAACTAGTGGCACTAAAAATTCACAATGAAAATTATATGTTGTTGCTAAAAAGGGCGCCAGTAGATGGTGGTAGTATTTTGGGGAAAAATTTAGCAATGGAAACCATTGCTAAATTAGCAACAGAAATAATTTTTCATTACTAATGTAGCAACGAATTTGAATTTCCATTGCTATTTTAGTAATGAAAATTATATCCATTGCTAAATTAAGTGCCAGCAAGTGGCCCTAAAAGTTTGGCTTAAAATTTAGCAATATAAAATGTATTTCGTAGCTAATTTACCAATGAAATACTATTTTCGTTGCTAATGAAGCAACGACAAATCTTTTTGTTGCTAAATTAAGTGCCATTATGTGGCATTAAAATTTTTGTTAGAAATTTAGCAATAGAAAAATGATTCCATTGCTAAATAGCAACGAAATTCTACTCTGTTGCTAATTTATCAATGAAAACTATTTTCATTGCTAAATTAAGCACTGGGAGAATGAAAATTTTTTGGCTGAAAAATAGCAATGGAAAATGAATTCCGTTGTTATTTTTTACTATGCCTTAGGTATAAATGCATCCATTTTCTTCTCCCGTCTCACCTTTTTGCCCTCTATACACACACTCTCTCTCTTCGCTGTTTCTTATTTTGTGCCTTCTCAATGGTTTTGTTATAGGCACTATTTTTACTATGCCGCTGCCCTTGCGAATGGTTCTCCGACCTTCCCCTTCACAGCTTGTACAGAACGTTAGATTTTTATTTTTTTGTTTAGCGATTTTTTTAACTAAGGTGATTTTGGTTTCTCATTCTTATTTCTTTTATGTCTCTACGAAAATAATTGTTCTCACCATCTCTCCCTCGTACCCCTAAGCCCTTAATCAAACCTCTGTTGCTCTTCTTCAACAAGCCCTGGCTTTATTGGTCCCCCCTTCTACTCTCCTCTATCTTCTTTTATTTTCTTCCACATCATCAATTATAGGTGCATTTCTCTTTCTATGTTAGACCCCTCTTTCGCTAAACTTTGAAGAACTCTATTTTGTCAAATTCTAGATAAGATTCCATGTAATTTGAAATCCTACATTGGATTTTCAAGATTCATTCAATTTGTTTGGTTTTACATTAAAGTTGTTTCTTTTATTCACATGCATCTAGATCTAAGACGTCCACATATGTCTAGTCCTTCAAATTTCACACTTCAAGTTTCTCATGTGTTATATCCTAGGTTGGAAGGGTGAGTTAATTATGTTTCTTCTGTAAATCATAAGAATTAAGTAATTTTTATAATGGCTTGAATAATTCTCATCTTATGCACTAGCTTCTAAATTGAATTAGGTATAAGTCTATCTTTATCAACCATTAAAAAAATCCAAACATACTGATCACATAAACAAATATCACCCCATATCTTTCGGTATTCCTCATCTCTAATGTTACACTACTGTAATTTTATCAACCAATTATAGCCTCACATCATGACCCCATATATCTGTGCCATCATCAATTGCATACAAGCTACTAGGCCATGTATAGTTGCCTTTTTGACTTTTATTTTTACATCTCTGTAACCTACAATTTTGTCACCCATCTAGCTACAGTTGAGGTGGTTTCTGCTAGTGAGGAAGGGCAGCAAATAATATATTATGTGATGGAATATGACATGGCATTTATATGATGATCATGCAGCAGAAAATTAATAAATTCGATCATACATTCCACTCAATCCATAAACAAGGATTGAAAAAATGCAATTTTAAAACTTACAACTTTAGATGCACTTCAAGATTTGATTTTGATGGTGACCAGAAACCAAGAAGGATTTATTTACCTTAGATCTTCACCACCAATGCCAAAGGAATAGCCTTTACGCAACTCCTTGTTAGTGTAAGCCCTAGCCCCAATGCATTGTAACGAAACACTTGAAATTAATAAAATGAGGCATTTGTTTTATCCTTTGTATTCCTGTGCATATCAATTGATAAAACTATCCAAGAGTGTTGTTTCGGTTTAAGTTATCATGTGTGAGGCACATGGATTGTAAGACCTTGAAACAAATGAGACATCATTCTAAATATCCCTAGTCAGTCATTGTTATGGGAATAACAAATGAATTAAGACTAGTATGCTCTCTCTGATCTTATGAGTTCTGTCTTACGGATCATTAGGACAAGAGTGTCGATCAGAGATCATAGATACATGTTAAAGAACATGGTATCTGGATTCGATCCGCTCATGAGAACACTACATGGTACAAGTCATAAGTGTTTCTCATATGCAAGTTTTGTATCGGAGCTCTTAGACCTGAAATCTCTATGAAACTCTTTATGAATTACTGTGTACTTTGACATACACCTAACGTGCTCGTAACAGAGTGACAAGTACGGGTATGATTGGGTATGCATTGATTCATGTTAGAGAGCATGAGAGAAGTGAAGGGATTACCCCTCTCAATAAGAGAGAAAATATCATCGGCCACTTGATCAGTGAACTGAGAAGTGTATGGCCATACCGAGATGAAATAATGAGTAATCATTATTTATCTGAGAGTTCAGTGTCACTGGAATATCAAGAAAGGAATTAATATATATAAGGATGACTAGTTCCATGCCTTATATTAATTCTGATATTTATGGGTAAGGGACTATGCAAAATTGCATTAGGTCACTAAATGCCATATGCATTTTCATTTAATTTGGATTGCTATAATATCTTGCTAGAGAATATATATAGCCTTTGAATTAATTCATTAATTCATTGCCAACATTAAATGGACCTATAGGATCGCACACAAAGCATTGGGCTTAAAATATTTAAATTAAGTATTGGACATTAATTTGAGCTTTTAATTAAAGTCAAATTAGTGTGTGTAATGGGTTATAAAATTGCTAATGGGCTTTGGTTCATGAGAGAGAGAAATTCAGCCCACAAGGTTTAATTTCAATTAATTAATTATCTTGTGTTAATTAAGTTAATTGAGTATTAAAGCCTAAAGAAATTTAAATTAAATCAAATCACTTAAATATATAATGAAGTGGCCGAAATTCCAAGATGGAATTCAAGGAATTTCGGCACATACAATTAAGTTATATTAAGTGATTTTATTTAATTAAATGTCTTATGTTTTATTTCAAATTTGAATTTTAAATTCAAAGGATTTTAATTCAAAATGTATTACTTATCTTTAGGAAGTGATAGAGTTTGAATTGCTTATCTTAAGGTAGGAAATTCAGATCAAAACACTTGCCTAAGAGATAATGATATAAAAGAAATAAAACCCTAGGAGAGATACAGAAGTGTTGGCGCAAAAACCTAGGGTTTTTCTGTGAAAATTGCGTGACCTTCATCTCTCTCTCTCTCAATTCTTTTGGCCCAATTTCTCACAAGGAGAAAGGATAGTTCCTCATTCTCTTCTGTTATTGGGTAGTAATAGCAACCTAAAAGAAGTACAAAATCAGATTTTGTAGCTTCAATCCATAGCCATTACTCAATACAGAAAATAGAGAGCTAGCAATCTCGATTTTAAGCCGACGGTGCAATTGTGTGTGTGAAAATAGAGGGATTGGCGAAAAAGGCTATTCCTTGGCATTGGTGATCGAGATCTAAGGTGGATAAAGGCATCTTGGTTGCTGGACATCACAAAATCAAAGAATAAAAAGGCATCATCTATTGTAAGTTTCAAAACCCTAAAATTGCATGTTTTCGTTCCTAGTTTTGGATATGTATGGTATGCATGAGAAAAATTTTGGTTTTTCCGCTGTGCTATCATGATTATCATACCATGCCATATTCCATCAGTGGTATCAGAGCCTAGAAATGCTTATTTTAGTGCTTTAGATGCATGAAAAAAATTAATTAAAAATCGTTATTTTGAAAACATGCAAATCTGAAATTTTCTGTTTTGAGTTTTTTGCATTGTTTTGGTGTAAAAACGATTTTAATTGATTAGATAGGTATTATAATTAATATGACATGTTAATATACTGTCCTAAGATGTTATTAGGGCTGGTAATGGTCGGATTTAATTATTTATACCTGATGGTACATGTTAATTATGAAACTAGGTGCTAGTTGGCATGTAAATTGCTAGTTTAACAACTAGTTTTCAAAATTAAATGTAAAAACGTTTTTGGCATGTTTGTAAGTGATATTTAAAGATTAATTATCAGGTCTGGACATTTTTTAAATTTGGTTTTAATTCTGGTCCATGACAATTTAATTGATTAATTTTAAAAATCACTTAAAACTATGACTAGTTTGTGTTTGTTACATGTTTAATCAAGATTGTTTGTTTTGTTTTGATTAAAATGGTAAAAACACATTTAGATCAGATTTGTACAGAATATTAAATCAATATTTATGGACTTATTTAGAATATTAAATGACTCATAAAATTGATTTAAATGTTTGTGCATTTCATGGCATTACATAAGCATTAAACAACTAGTTTTGTTGTTTGTTTGTTTTTGCATGAATGCCGTGTGTTATTATATGTGTTCTTCATGATTTTATTTTTAATTCATGTTAGCACATATTATATGTATTTTTAATGTTTATGGGCTGTATGACATAATATTAAAAATGGCAAAATTGGAAATTGTACTAGAGTTGATTTATGGCACAAATCTAACTAGTTTGTGTTTTGGGCTTTTAAGAGAACTTATTCAATAAGAGGATTTAGTCCATTGGGCTTCGGCCCAGGCCCATCATGGGGTCATCTCTTAAAGGTTCAAGTACACAATTTCCATTAATGGGCTTGGCTAAATTAATTAAAATTGGACTTTGTTTGAGCCATGAATGCTATGTATATTTATTTGCTTGTTTGGTGTGATGAATGGATATGCATGGTGCATTCATGGGCCCTGGGTTTTTGTAATTAAATATGGACTGCGTGCCATTATATTTTATTGTAAAAGTTTCATTTATTTCTTAGAATAGAATTTATTTGAAGACTTTGTAAATCAAGACGAAGCCCACCGGAGTGGAGAAGCCCAACTCGAAGATTCTTATGTAATAGTATAGAATCTTAGTTGTAGGTTTTTGGGCCCATGTTTGTCACGCTTTACTTTATGCAATTATATATATATGCATGCTATGTATGGATGACAAAGCATATGCCATGTAAGCCGTAATAAAATGAATCCCTAAAAATAGTAAGTCACAAAGTTGCCTTCCTAATTCGAAACATGTCAAGGCATCGATCATCGGTCACGTAGACTAGGAGTCCTAGATACGCCCGATTATCTTTGTGAGGCATGGGTTGTGAATGTAGGTTGGACTTATTATGGAAAGGGATGCCCGGACCTAGGCAACTAATAAATGGGTTGTGCTATAACATCTTAAAAATGTTAGCCCATTTGATCCAAGAGTCATGTACGAGACATGATTGGAGTTTTCCTACCTAAGTAACTTAACTTGTTAGGTGTACAAGCTCAGCTTGACTAATAAGTTGTTGTGAAAAGTGGATCTTGGCCCACATTAAATCACTAATGCGAATTATTTAAAGGGATATTAATTCGGTTTGTGGGATCATAAATAAGACCTCATTTAATCTTGCTAAATTTTATTGTAGATTGAAAATGGCATCTTCAAATAACAATTTCTCATTGTGATCGGTCCTTGAAAAGGACAAATTAAATGGCACCAATTTCATAGACTGGTCTCGAAACTTAAGAATAGTTCTTAAGCAAGAGAAAAAGTCGTATGTTTTGGATGCACCCTTGCCTGAAGAACCAGGAAGGAATGCCTCTGCAGTTTAAAAGGAAACTTTTGAGACCAAGAAGAGCGACTCCAATGATGTGACCTGTCTGATGCTGGCCACTATGGTGCCTGACTTGCAAAAGCAATTTATGGACCAAGAGGCTTATGCGATCATGGTGCACCTCAAGGAGATGTTCCAAGAGCAAGCTAGTCACGAGAGGTTCGTGACAACAAAGGCCTTAATTTCTTGCAAGATGGCTGAGGGTACTCCTGTTAGTACCCATGTACTCAAGATGAAAGGGTATCTTGATACTCTTGAGAAGCTTGAGGTACTAGTGCCAAAGGAATTGACCACTGACTTGATCTTAGGATCATTGCCTGCTGCTTATGATCCATTTGTGATGAATTATAACATGCATGCAATGAACAAGTCAGTCACTGAGCTTCATGGGATGCTTAAGAATGCTAAAGAGAACATTCGAAAGACCAATCCCGTTCTAATGGTTCAAAAGGGAATTAAGAAGGGACCCGCTAAGGGAAAGGGAAAGGGAAAGGCAAAACCCAAGTCAAGTGGGAGTGCACCTCAGGCCCAATCCAAGCCCAAGGCGCCAAAACTCAAAGAGAGTGAGAGCACTTGCTTCCATTGCAACAAGATAGGGCATTGGAGGAAGAATTACGCTCTCTTCAAGGAAGAACAAAAGAAGAATGGAGCCAAGGCGTCCAGTTCTGGTATTTTTGTTGTTGAAATTAACCTTTCTATTTCTACCACTTGGGTATTGGATACCGGTTGTGGTTCTCACATTTGTTCAAATGTGCAGGGGCTAAGAAATAGGCGGTTACTTGGAAAGAATGAAGTGGACCTCCGTGTGGGGAATGGAGCACGAGTTGCTGCCATGGAGATAGGCGACTATCACCTCACTTTACCTTCCGGACTTTGTATTGTTTTAAATAATTGTTATTATGTGCCTGCTATGAGCAGAAACATTATTTCAGTTTCATGTTTGGATAATGATGAATTTGATTTTGTTATTAAAATGGCAATGCTCATATTCGTCGCCAAGGCATTTCTTATGGCAATGCCATGTTGCAAAATGGCCTTTATATCCTTGATTTACAAAACAAAGAGTCGATATACAACATTAATACAAAGAGGGTTAAATCAAACGAATTGAACCCTACTTACTTTTGGCATTGTCGTTTAGGACATGCAAACGAAAAATGCATTTCAAGACTCCATAAAACTGGAGTGCTTGGGTCATTCGACTTAGAGTCTTATGACACATGCGAGCCATGTTTGCATGGAAAAATGACAAAGAGTCCTTTTAATAAAAAAGGTGAAAGGACTAATGGCTTATTGGAACTAATACATACCGATGTATGTGGACCTTTAAGTACACATGCTAGAGGTGGTTTTAGCTACTTCGTGACATTCACAGATGACTTCAGTAGATATGGCTATGTCTATCTAATGAAGTACAAGTCTGAAACTTTTGAGAAATTCAAAGAGTTTAAGTACGAAGTAGAAAACCAACTTGGCAAAAGTATAAAAGCCATTCGATCAGATCGAGGTGGCGAATACTTAAGCCAAGAGTTTGACAGTCATCTAAAGGAGTGTGGTATTATTTCACAGCTCACTCCTCCTGGAACACCTCAATGGAATGGTGTGTCCGAAAGGAGAAATCGAACTCTGTTGGATATGGTTCGATCTATGATGAGTCAAGCTAATCTTCCTATCTCTTTTTGGGGTTATGCATTAGAAACTGCTGCGTTTCTATTGAACCGTACTCCAACTAAAGCAGTTGAGAAGACACCATACGAGGTATGGACTGGGAAAGAACCCAATATGTCTTTTCTCAAGATTTGGGGCTGTGAAGCACATGTTAAGAAATTAACATCTGACAAACTAGAGTCCAAATCGACTGTCTGCTTGTTTGTGGGTTATCCCAAAGAAACAAAGGGATACTACTTTTACTCACAAGCCGAGAACAAAGTATTTGTTGCTCGCAAGGCTGTTTTCTTGGAAAAGGAGTTCCTTCTCAAGAAAGACAGTGGGAGTAAAGTAGAACTTGGAGAAATTCAAGTGCCACAAGCTCCTATAGAGGATGAGTTGGAAATGGGATCAAGTTCACAACCAGTTGTGGAACAAGAACCCATTACACAAGTACCTATAAGGTCTGGTAGGGTACGTCAGGAGATTGAGAGATATGGATTTCTAATCACTGACAGTGACACTATTGAGTTAGTAGATCGTGAGGATCCTACTACCTACCGAGAAGCTATTGAAAGCCCAGACTCGGAAAATTGGCTTGAAGCCATGAAATCTGAGATGCAATCAATGTACGATAACCAGGTTTGGACCTTGGTTGATCCACCGGAAGGTGCTAAGGTAATTGAATGCAAGTGGTTATTCAAACTAAAAGCTGATATGACCTACAAAGGTAGACTAGTAGCAAAAGGTTTTCGACAAACTCATGGTATAGACTATGACGAGACCTTTTCGCCTGTAGTCATGCTCAAGTCCATTAGGATCTTGCTTGCCATAGCTGCATATCATGATTATGAGATATGGCAAATGGATGTCAAAACTGCTTTCCTCAACGGAAATTTACTTGAGGATGTGTATATGACACAGCCTGAAGGTTTTGTCAATCCTAAGCATCCTAAGAAGGTTTGCAAGCTTCAAAAATCCATTTATGGATTAAAGCAAGCATCCCGAAGTTGGAATCTTCATTTTGATGAGGCAGTCAAAGAATTTGACTTCATCAAGAACGAAGATGAGCCTTGTGTGTACAAGAAGGTTAGTGGGAGCATAGTAGTGTTTCTGGTCCTATATGTGGACGACATCCTTCTCATTGGGAATGACATTACAACATTGCAAAAGGTTAAGCAATGGTTGGGAAAATGTTTCTCAATGAAAGACTTAGGTGAAGCCGAGACCATACTTGGTATTCGAATCTATAGAGATAGATCGAATCGGCTTTTGGGACTAAGTCAAGAAAAGTACATAGACAAAGTACTAAAGCATTTTAGTATGGGAGACTCAAAGAAAGGGTACATACCTTTGGCTTTGGGAGTTCCTTTGACTAAAGAACAGTGCCCTAAAACCAAAGAGAAAAGGGACAACATGAGTAAAATCCCATATGCATCTGCTATTGGATCTATCATGTACGCTATGTTATGTACTAGGTTGGATGTTGCTCATGCACTGAGTATAACCAGTAGGATTCAGCAAGACCCTGGTGAGAAGCACTGGTCTGTTGTAAAAGGGATCCTTAAGTACCTGCGAAGGACTAAGGATCACTTCTTGGTGTATGGTGGTCAAGAAGAGCTCGTCATACAAGGTTATGCCGATGCTGCTTTTCAGACCAGCACTCAGGATTCTAGATCGCAATCTGGATTTGTTTTTGTTTTAAACGGTGGTGCTGTCAGCTGGAGAAGCTCAAAGCAAGAGACCGTTGCCGACTCAACTACAGAATCTGAGTATATTGCAGCAAGTGAGGCTGCAAAAGAGGCTGTTTGGATTAAAAATTTCATTAATGGATTAGGAGTGGTCCCAAGCATCCTAGATCCATTAGAAATTTTCTGTGACAATAACGGGGCCATCGCACAGGCAAAGGAGCCCCGGTCACACCAGAAATCCAAACACATACTCAGGAGGTACCACCTGATCAGAGAAATCATTGATCGTGGGGACGTCAAGGTTAGCAAGATAGCAAGTAAAGACAATGTAGCAGATCCTTTGATGAAACAGTTACGTCCAAATCTGCACGAAGCTCATTTGAGAGCGTTCGGTCTTAGGGCTATGCCCAATTGAGACTAGTGCTAGTGGGAGATTGTTAGTGTAAGCCCTAGCCCCAATGCATCGTAACGAAACCCTTGAAATTAATAAAATGAGGCATTTGTTTTATCCTTTGTATTCCTATGCATATCAATTGATAAAACTATCCAAGAGTGTTGTTTCGGTTTAAGTTATCATGTGTGAGGCACATGGATTGTAAGACCTTGAAACAAATGAGACATCATTCTAAATATCCCTAGTCAGTCATTGTTATGGGAATAACAAATGAATTAAGACTAGTATGCTCTCTCTGATCTTATGAGTTCTGTCTTACGGATCATTAGGACAAGAGTGTCAATCAGAGATCATAGATACATGTTAAAGAACATGGTATCTGGATTCGATCCGCTCATGAGAACACTACATGGTACAAGTCATAAGTGTTTCTCATATGCAAGTTTTGTATCGGAGTTCTTAGACCTGAAATCTCTATGAAACTCTTTATGAATTACTGTGTACTTTGACATACACCTAACGTGCTCGTAACAGAGTGACAAGTATGGGTATGATTGGGTATGCATTGATTCATGTTAGAGAGCATGAGAGAAGTGAAGGGATTACCCCTCTCAATAAGAGAGAAAATATCATCGGCCACTTGATCAGTGAACTGAGAAGTGTATGGCCATACTGAGATGAAATAATGAGTAATCATTATTTATCTGAGAGTTCAGTGTCACTGGAATATCAAGAAAGGAATTAATATATATAAGGATGACTAGTTCCATGCCTTATATTAATTCTGATATTTATGGGTAAGGGACTATGCAAAATTGCATTAGGTCACTAAATGCCATATGCATTTTCATTTAATTTGGATTGTTATAATATCTTGCTAGAGAATATATATAGCCTTTGAATTAATTCATTAATTCATTGCCAACATTAAATGGACCTATAGGATCGCACATAAAGCATTGGGCTTAAAATATTTAAATTAAGTATTGGACATTAATTTGAGCTTTTAATTAAAGTCAACTTAGTGTGTGTAATGGGTTATAAAATTGCTATTGGGCTTTGGTCCATGAGAGAGAGAAATTCAGCCCACAAGGTTTAATTTCAATTAATTAATTATCTTGTATTAATTAAGTTAATTGAGTATTAAAGCCTAAAGGAATTTAAATTAAATCAAATCACTTAAATATATAATGAAGTGGCCGAAATTCCAAGATGGAATTCAAGGAATTTCGGCACATGCAATTAAGTTATATTAAGTGATTTTATTTAATTAAATGTCTTATGTTTTATTTCAAATTTGAATTTTAAATTCAAAGGATTTTAATTCAAAATGTATTACTTATCTTTAGGAAGTGATAGAGTTTGAATTGCTTATCTTAAGGTAGGAAATTCAGATCAAAACACTTGCCTAAGAGATAATGATATAAAAGAAATAAAACCCTAGGAGAGATACAGAAGAGTTGGCGCAAAAACCTAGGGTTTTTCTGTGAAAATTACGTGACCTTCATCTCTCTCTCTCTCAATTCTTTTGGCCCAATTTCTCACAAGGAGAAAGGATAGTTCCTCATTCTCTTGTGTTATTGGGTAGTAATAGCAGCCTAAAAGAAGTACAAAATCAGATTTTGTAGCTTCAATCCATAGCCATTACTCAATACAGAAAATAGAGAGCTAGCAATCTCGATTTTAAGCCGACGGTGCAATTGTGTGTGTGAAAATAGAGGGATTGGCGAAAAAGGCTATTCCTTGGCATTGGTGGTCGAGATCTAAGGTGGATAAAGGCATCTTGGTTGCTGGACATCACAAAATGAAAGAATAAAAAGGCATCATCTATTGTAAGTTTCAAAACCCTAAAATTGCATGTTTTCGTTCCTAGTTTTGGATATGTATGGTATGCATGAGAAAAATTTTTATTTTTTCGCTGTGCTATCATGATTATCATACCATGTCATATTCCATCAGTGGTATCAGAGCCTATACATGCTTATTTTAGTGCTTTAGATGCATGAAAAAAATTAATTAAAAATCGTTATTTTGAAAACATGCAAATCTGAAATTTTCTGTTTTGAGTTTTTTGCATTGTTTTGGTGTAAAAACGATTTTAATTGATTAGATAGGTATTATAATTAATATGACATGTTAATATACTGTCCTAAGATGTTATTAGGGCTGGTAATGGTCGGATTTAATTATTTATACCTGATGGTACATGTTAATTATGAAACTAGGTGCTAGTTGGCATGTAAATTGCTAGTTTAACAACTAGTTTTCAAAATTAAATGTACAAACGTTTTTGGCATGTTTGTAAGTGATATTTAAAGATTAATTATCAGGTCTGGACATTTTTTAAATTTGGTTTTAATTCTGGTCCATGACAATTTAATTGATTAATTTTAAAAATCACTTAAAACTATGACTAGTTTGTGTTTGTTACATGTTTAATCAAGATTGTTTGTTTTGTTTTGATTAAAATGGTAAAAACACATTTAGATCAGATTTGTACAGAATATTAAATCAATATTTATGGACTTATTTAGAATATTAAATGACTCATAAAATTGATTTAAATGTTTGTGCATTTCATGGCATTACATAAGCATTAAACAACTAGTTTTGTTGTTTGTTTGTTTTTGCATGAATGCCGTGTGTTATTATATGTGTTCTTCATGATTTTATTTTTAATTCATGTTAGCACATATTATATGTATTTTTAATGTTTATGGGCTGTATGACATAATATTAAAAATGGCAAAATTAGAAATTATACTTGAGTTGATTTATGGCACAAATCTAACTAGTTTGTGTTTTGGGCTTTTAAGAGAACTTATTCAATAAGAGGATTTAGTCCATTAGGCTTCGGCCCAGGCCCATTACGGGGTCATCTTTTAAAGGTTCAAGTACACAATTTCCATTAATGGGCTTGGCTAAATTAATTAAAATTGGACTTTGTTTGATCCATGAATGCTATGTATATTTATTTGCTTGTTTGGTGTGATGAATGGATATGCATGGTGCATTCATGGGCCTTGGGTTTTTGTAATTAAATATGGCCTGCGTGCCATTATATTTTATTGTAAAAGTTTCATTTATTTCTTAGAATAGAATTTATTTGAAGACTTTGTAAATCAAGACGAAGCCCACCGGAGTGGAGAAGCCCAACTCGAAGATTCTTATGTAATAGTATAGAATCTTAGTTGTAGGTTTTTGGGCCCATGTTTGTCACGCTTTACTTTATACAATTATATATATATGCATGCTATATATGGATGACAAAGCGTATGCCATGTAAGCCGTAATAAAATGAATCCCTAAAAATAGTAAGTCACAAAGTTGCCTTCCTAATTCGAAACATGTCAACGCATCAATCATCAGTCACGTAGACTAGGAGTCCTAGATACGCCCGATTATCTTTGTGAGGCATGGGTTGTGAATGTAGGTTGGACTTATCATGGAAAGGGATGCCCGGACCTAGGCAACTAATAAATGGGTTGTGCTATAACATCTTAAAAATGTTAGCCCATTTGATCCAAGAGTCATGTACGAGACATGATTGGAGTTTTCCTACCTAAGTAACTTAACTTGTTAGGTGTACAAGCTCAGCTTGACTAATAAGTTGTTGTGAAAAGTGGATCTTTGCCCACATTAAATCACTAACGCGAATTATTTAAAGGGATATTAATTCGGTTTGTGGGATCATAAATAAGACCTCATTTAATCTTGCTAAATTTTATTGTAGATTGAAAATGGCATCTTCAAATAACAATTTCTCATTGCGATCGGTCCTTGAAAAGGACAAATTAAATGGCACCAATTTCATAGACTGGTCTCGAAACTTAAGAATAGTTCTTAAGCAAGAGAAAAAGTCGTATGTTTTGGATGCACCCTTGCCTGAAGAACCAGGAAGGAACGCCTCTGCGGTTCAAAAGGAAACTTTTGAGACCAAGAAGAGCGACTCCAATGATGTGACCTGTCTGATGCTGGCCACTATGGTGCCTGACTTGCAAAAGCAATTTATGGACCAAGAGGCTTATGCGATCATGGTGCACCTCAAGGAGATGTTCCAAGAGCAAGCTCGTCACGAGAGGTTCGTGACAACAAAGGCCTTAATTTCTTGCAAGATGGCTGAGGGTACTCCTGTTAGTACCCATGTACTCAAGATGAAAGGGTATCTTGATACTCTTGAGAAGCTTGAGGTACTAGTGCCAAAGGAATTGGCCACTGACTTGATCTTAGGATCATTGCCTGCTGCTTATGATCCATTTGTGATGAATTATAACATGCATGCAATGAACAAGTCAGTCACTGAGCTTCATGGGATGCTTAAGAATGTTGAAGAGAACATTCGAAAGACCAATCCCGTTCTAATGGTTCAAAAGGGAATTAAGAAGGGACCCGCTAAGGGAAAGGGAAAGGGAAAGGCAAAACCCAAGTCAAGTGGGAGTGCACCTCAGGCCCAATCCAAGCCCAAGGCGCCAAAACTCAAAGAGAGTGAGAGCACTTGCTTCCATTGCAACAAGATAGGGCATTGGAGGAAGAATTGCGCTCTCTTCAAGGAAGAACAAAAGAAGAATGGAGCCAAGGCGTCCAGTTCTGGTATTTTTGTTGTTGAAATTAACCTTTCTATTTCTACCACTTGGGTATTGGATACCGGTTGTGGTTCTCACATATGTTCAAATGTGCAGGGGCTAAGAAATAGGCGGTTACTTGGGAAGAATGAAGTGGACCTCCGTGTGGGGAATGGAGCACGAGTTGCTACCATGGAGATAGGCGACTATCACCTAACTTTACCTTCCGGACTTTGTATTATTTTAAATAATTGTTATTATGTGCCTGCTATGAGCAGAAACATTATTTCAGTTTCATGTTTGGATAATGATGAATTTGATTTTGTTATTAAAATGGCAATGCTCATATTCGTCGCCAAGGCATTTCTTATGGCAATGCCATGTTGCAAAATGGCCTTTATATCCTTGATTTACAAAACAAAGAGTCGATATACAACATTAATACAAAGAGGGTTAAATCAAACGAATTGAACCCTACTTACTTTTGGCATTGTCGTTTAGGACATGCAAACGAAAAATGCATTTCAAGACTCCACAAAACTGGAGTGCTTGGGTCATTCGACTTAGATTCTTATGACACATGCGAGCCATGTTTGCATGGAAAAATGACAAAGAGTCCTTTTAATAAAAAAGGTAAAAGGACTAATGGCTTATTGGAACTAATACATACCGATGTATGTGGACCTTTAAGTACAAATGCTAGAGGTGGTTTTAGCTACTTCGTGACATTCACAGATGACTTCAGTAGATATGGCTATGTCTATCTAATGAAGTACAAGTCTGAAACTTTTGAGAAATTCAAAGAGTTTAAGTACGAAGTAGAAAACCAACTTGGCAAAAGTATAAAAGCCATTCGACCAGATCGAGGTGGCGAATACTTAAGCCAAGAGTTTGACAGTCATCTAAAGGAGTGTGCTATTATTTCACAGCTCACTCCTCCTGGAACACCTCAATGGAATGGTGTGTCCGAAAGGAGAAATCGAACTCTGTTGGACATGGTTCGATCTATGATGAGTCAAGCTAATCTTCCTATCTCTTTTTGGGGTTATGCATTAGAAACTGCTGCATTTCTATTGAACCGTACTCCAACTAAAGCAGTTGAGAAGACACCATACGAGGTATGGACTGGGAAAGAACCCAATATGTCTTTTCTCAAGATTTGGGGCTGTGAAGCACATGTTAAGAAATTAACATCTGACAAACTAGAGTCCAAATCGACTGTCTGCTTGTTTGTGGGTTATCCCAAAGAAACAAAGGGATACTACTTTTACTCACAAGCCGAGAACAAAGTATTTGTTGCTCACAAGGCTGTTTTCTTGGAAAAGGAGTTCCTTCTCAAGAAAGACAGTGGGAGTAAAGTAGAACTTGGAGAAATTCAAGTGCCACAAGCTCCTATAGAGGATGAGTTGGAAATGGGATCAAGTTCACAACCAGTTGTGGAACAAGAACCCATTACACAAGTACCTAGAAGGTCTGGTAGGGTACGTCAGGAGATTGAGAGATATGGATTTCTAATCACTGACAGTGACACTATTGAGTTAGTAGATCATGAGGATCCTACTAACTACCGAGAAGCTATTGAAAGCCCAGACTCGGAAAATTGGCTTGAAGCCATGAAATCCGAGATGCAATCAATGTACGATAACCAGGTTTGGACCTTGGTTGATCCACCGGAAGGTGCTAAGGTAATTGAATGCAAGTGGTTATTCAAACTAAAAGCTGATAAGACCTACAAAGGTAGACTAGTAGCAAAACGTTTTCGACAAACTCATGGTATAGACTATGACGAGACCTTTTTGCCTGTAGTCATGCTCAAGTCCATTAGGATCTTGCTTGCCATAGCTGCATATCATGATTATGAGATATGGCAAATGGATGTCAAAACTGCTTTCCTCAACGGAAATTTACTTGAGGATGTGTATATGACACAGCCTGAAGGTTTTGTCAATCCTAAGCATCCTAAGAAGGTTTGCAAGCTTCAAAAATCCATTTATGGATTAAAGCAAGCATCCCGAAGTTGGAATCTTCATTTTGATGAGGCAGTCAAAGAATTTGACTTCATCAAGAACGAAGATGAGCCTTGTGCATACAAGAAGGTTAGTGGGAGCATAGTAGTGTTTCTGGTCCTATATGTGGACGACATCCTTCTCATTGGGAATGACATTACAACATTGCAAACGGTTAAGCAATGGTTGGGAAAATGTTTCTCAATGAAAGACTTAGGTGAAGCCGAGACAATACTTGGTATTCGAATCTATAGAGATAGATCGAATCTGCTTTTGGGACTAAGTCAAGAAAAGTACATAGACAAAGTACTAAAGCATTTTAGTATGGGAGACTCAAAGAAAGGGTACATACCTTTGGCTTTGGGAGTTCCTTTGACTAAAGAACAGTGCCCTAAAACCAAAGAGGAAAGGGACAACATGATTAAAATCCCATATGCATCTGCTATTGGATCTATCATGTACGCTATGTTATGTACTAGGTTGGATGTTGCTCATGCACTGAGTATAACTAGTAGGTTTCAGCAAGACCCTGGTGAGAAGCACTGGTCTGCTGTAAAAGGGATCCTTAAGTACCTGCGAAGGACTAAGGATCACTTCTTGGTGTATGGTGGTCAAGAAGAGCTCGTCATACAAGGTTATGTCGATGCTGCTTTTCAGACAAGCACTCAGGATTCTAGATCGCAATCTAGATTTGTTTTTGTTTTAAACGGTGGTGCTGTCAGCTGGAGAAGCTCAAAGCAAGAGACCGTTGCCGACTCAACTACAGAATCTGAGTATATTGCAGCAAGTGAGGCTGCAAAAGAGGCTGTTTGGATTAAAAATTTCATTAATGGATTAGGAGTGGTCCCAAGCATCCTAGATCCATTAGAAATTTTCTGTGACAATAACGGGGCCATCGCACAGGCAAAGGAGCCCCGGTCACACCAGAAATCCAAACACATACTCAGGAGGTACCACCTGATCAGAGAAATCATTGATTGTGGGGACGTCAAGGTTAGCAAGATAGCAAGTAAAGACAATGTAGCAGATCCTTTGACGAAACAGTTACGTCCAAATCTGTACGAAGCTCATTTGAGAGCGTTCGATCTTAGGGCTATGCCCAATTGGGACTAGTGCTAGTGGGAGATTGTTAGTGTAAGCCCTAGCCCCAATGCATTGTAACGAAACACTTGAAATCAATAAAATGAGGCATTTGTTTTATCCTTTGTATTCCTGTGCATATCAATTGATAAAACTATCCAAGAGTGTTGTTTCGGTTTAAGTTATCATGTGTGAGGCACATGGATTGTAAGACCTTGAAACAAATGAGACATCATTCTAAATATCCCTAGTCAGTCATTGTTATGGGAATAACAAATGAATTAAGACTAGTATGCTCTCTCTGATCTTATGAGTTCTGTTTTACGGATCATTAGGACAAGAGTGTCAATCAGAGATCATAGATACATGTTAAAGAACATGGTATCTGGATTCGATCCGCTCATGAGAACACTACATGGTACAAGTCATAAGTGTTTCTCATATGCAAGTTTTGTATCGGAGTTCTTAGACCTGAAATCTCTATGAAACTTTTTATGAATTACTGTGTACTTTGACATACACCTAACGTGCTCGTAACAGAGTGACAAGTATGGGTATGATTGGGTATGCATTGATTCATGTTAGAGAGCATGAGAGAAGTGAAGGGATTACCCCTCTCAATAAGAGAGAAAATATCATCGGCCACTTGATCAGTGAACTGAGAAGTGTATGGCCATACCGAGATGAAATAATGAGTAATCATTATTTATCTGAGAGTTCAGTGTCACTGGAATATCAAGAAAGGAATTAATATATATAAGGATGACTAGTTCCATGCCTTATATTAATTCTGAGATTTATGGGTAAGGGACTATGCAAAATTGCATTAGGTCACTAAATGCCATATGCATTTTCATTTAATTTGGATTGCTATAATATCTTGCTAGAGAATATATATAGCCTTTGAATTAATTCATTAATTCATTGCCAACATTAAATGGACCTATAGGATCGCACACAAAGCATTGGGCTTAAAATATTTAAATTAAGTATTGGACATTAATTTGAGCTTTTAATTAAAGTCAAATTAGTGTGTGTAATGGGTTATAAAATTGCTATTGGGCTTTGGTCCATGAGAGAGAGAAATTCAGCCCACAAGGTTTAATTTCAATTAATTAATTATCTTGTGTTAATTAAGTTAATTGAGTATTAAAGCCTAAAGAAATTTAAATTAAATCAAATCACTTAAATATATAATGAAGTGGCCGAAATTCCAAGATGGAATTCAAGGAATTTCGGCACATGCAATTAAGTTATATTAAGTGATTTTATTTAATTAAATGTCTTATGTTTTATTTCAAATTTGAATTTTAAATTCAAAGGATTTTAATTCAAAATGTATTACTTATCTTTAGGAAGTGATAGAGTTTGAATTGCTTATCTTAAGGTAGGAAATGCAGATCAAAACACTTGCCTAAGAGATAATGATATAAAAGAAATAGAACCCTAGGAGAGATACGGAAGAGTTGGCGCAAAAACCTAGGGTTTTTCTGTGAAAATTGCGTGACCTTCATCTCTCTCTCTCTCAATTCTTTTGGCCCAATTTCTCACAAGGAGAAAGGATAATTCCTCATTCTCTTGCGTTATTGGGTAGTAATAGCACCCTAAAAGAAGTACAAAATCAGATTTTGTAGCTTCAATCCATAGCCATTACTCAATACAGAAAATAGAGAGCTAGCAATCTCGATTTTAAGCCGACGGTGCAATTGTGTGTGTGAAAATAGAGGGATTGGCGAAAAAGGCTATTCCTTGGCATTGGTGATCGAGATCTAAGGTGGATAAAGGCATCTTGGTTGCTGGACATCACAAAATCAAAGAATAAAAAGGCAACATCTATTGTAAGTTTCAAAACCCTAAAATTGCATGTTTTCGTTCCTAGTTTTGGATATGTATGGTATGCATGAGAAAAATTTTTGTTTTTCCGCTGTGCTATCATGATTATCATACCATGTCATATTCCATCACTCCTCTCTATGTTCACACACATAATTACAATGACGACTTAAAATAGAGATTTCTAGCTCTCTAATTAAATATTGTGTAATGGCAATAGATTAAAGCTACAAGATTTGATCTTGCACTTCTTTAAGTTGCTATTGTTGCCCAAGAACACAAGAGAACAAGGAACAATCCTTTTCTCCTTGTGAATTCAGCCAAGAAAATGTGTGAGAGAGAGTTTTTCACTTTCACACCTTAGGGTTTCTTTTTGGTATTTATTCAAAATATATCACTTTATTTTTTAAGTGATAATGCCAAGATATATCTACTTTTTTATCAAAATCATCCTTAATCACTTCCTTAAAAATAAGTAATATATTGATTCAAACTCTTTTGAATTAATTTGAAATAAATGTAAGACATTTAATCAAATAATATCACTTAATATAAGTAATATACATGTACCAAAATTCCCCTGATTTTCATCTTGGAATTTCGGTCACTCCATCTCATATTTAAGTGATTTAATTTGATTAAAATTATTATAGGCTTTAATACTCAATTAATTAAATTAATACAAGATAATTAATTAATTGAAATTAAACCTTATGGGCTGAATTTCTATCCCTCATGGACCAAGGTCCAATAGCAATTTTAATACTCATTACATATATTAATTTGACTTTAATTAAAAGTCCAAATTAATGCCTAATACTTTATTTAAATATTTTAAGCCCAATGCTCTGTGTGC
Source organism: Excoecaria agallocha (assembly GCA_037975025.1). NCBI lineage: Eukaryota > Viridiplantae > Streptophyta > Magnoliopsida > Malpighiales > Euphorbiaceae > Excoecaria > Excoecaria agallocha. Next base: position 31,309,671 of record CM075806.1, read on the forward strand.
GATCCTATAGGTCCATTTAATATTGCAATGAATTAATGAATTAATTCAAAGGCTATATATATTCTCTAGCAAGATATTATAGCATTCCAAATTAAATGAAAATGCAAATGGCATTTAGTGACCTAATGCCATTTTGCATAGTCCCTTATCCATAAATATCAGAATTAATATAAGGCATAGAACCAATCATCCATATATATATTAATTCCTTTCTTGATATTCCAGTGACACTAAACTCTCAGATAAATAATGATTACTCATTATTTCATCTCGGTATGGTCATACACTTCTTAGTTCAACTTCTTAGTTCACTTATCAAGTGGTCGATGATATTTTCTCTCTTATCGAGAGGGGTAATCCCTTAACTTCTCTTATGCTCTCTAACATGAAACCATGCATACCCAAGCATACCCATACTTGTCACTCTGTTACGAGCGCGTTAGGTGTATGTCAAAGTACACACTAATTCATAAAGAGTTTCATAGAGATTTTAGGTCTAAGAATTTCGATGCAAAACTTGCACACGAGAAACACTTATGACTTGTACCATGTAGTGTTCTCATGAACGGATCAAATCCAGATACCATATTCTAAACATGTATCTATGGTCTCTAATTGACACTCTAGTCCTTATGATCCATAAGACAGAACTCAACTTATTAGAGAGAGCATACTAGTCTTAATTCATTGTTATTCCCATAACAATGATTGACTAGGAATATTTAGAATGAAGTCTTTATTGTTTTAAGGTCTTACAACCATGTGCCTCAAACATGATAACTTAAACCGAAACAACATTCTTGGATAGTTCTATCAACTGATATACACAGGAATACAATAGATAAAACAAATGCCTCATTTATTAACTAAAGTGTTCTATTACAATGTATTGGGGCTAAGGCTTACACTAACATTATGTTGATGTTACATGTGGTCTAAGCTTAGGAGAGTACACTGCTCTAGCCTTTGCTGGAGCTTTTAGGTGAGCATCTTATCAAATTTATCATCTACTAGTTTTTTTGACCAAAAGTGGTCGAGTTTGCACAACTATTTATGCTTTCTACAGTAGGTCTTTTAAGAAGCATTGATTAATAGGATGATTCTATTATAATTTGATTAATAAGTGACCTAATTTGGATCATTATTCTACTTTTCTATGAACCAGTATTGAACTATTAGAGTCTTTCTTAATGTTTTCTACATCATTTAACATTTTAGCACATATAGCTCAACCATTTGATCCTATTTTTCATTTTTGTTTTAATTTACTAAATTTGCTTTATGTCCAAAGCAACACTAGCTGGTTAATGATATTTTAATTATATCTTTCATGGAAATTAAGCCATTGATGACATCCATTAGTAACAATTAGTCCATGAAATTATCTTCTAGAAGCTGCAAATGCCATAAAAAGTGCCATGGTCAGTGTTATTTGACAGGATTTTGACAAAGTTCAAGAGTTATGATATGCAGCCAATCAAGAAGTTGATGAAGATAATAAATTTCATATTGCCAATTATTTATGTTTTGTAAGGTTCCTCCAATCTAGGATATTTTGATAAATGCTGCTATACTTAATTCATTTGTCGGTCTAATACATACTAATTTTTGTAGGAGAATTATGCTATCTCTGGAGGTGTCAAGGGAGTTGAAGTAATAGAAGCCAAGCAAAGTCATTTAAAGCTCGAATGACTGTAATTATCTTCTTAAATCTTAATTTATAATTTCTTCATTACCGTATTTTTACCATTTACAAGAATGTATTCCAATCATATAGGTAAAGCTAGCTGGTGCTGGTGCTTTCCATACAAGCTTCATAGAACCCGTTGTGTCAAGATTGAAAGCTGCACTGTTAGCAACAGATATCAAGTCTTTAAGAATACCTATTATATCCAATGTTGATGCTCATCCATATACAAATCCTGCCAAAATCAGAAAGAGATTAGCATGCCAAGTAAACTACCTAGGACTTCATTTTTTCCTCATTAAAGCCACAATTATTCACTCCTAAATGAAAAAACATAGGTGACTTCTCATGTTTAATGGGAAACAACAGTGAAGACTCTTTTAAGTAAAGGAATGAAAAATAGTTTTGAATTACGACCTAAAAAGGCATACTTTACTTTCAAAACTTAAAAGAAATATGAAAAGCAATGTCGTCATTACATTACAATCTCTATCTCTCTTCACTAGTTCTGATTATGTGCAATTGCAGTGACATAACTGAGGTTTCATTGACAAGTGCTGCATATATCCATTTAAAGCTTTAGATGTCTCCATGCATGATAGGTTTGTCTACAATACTGAAATATCTTGCTGTTTTTGTTTGAATTTGGTTGTTTATACCTACCACATCATATGATTTATTATAACATCTAGAATCATCTCAATATGCTGACCAAATTATTAAGTGTTTAATAAAACTAAATTTAGGGAGACGTTAACCTAACTTTTGCTGATCGTTTTTATTTTTTTAATTAATATTTCATTCTTAATTTAAGAATAAATAGGGGAATTTGGATTGTAAGGGATTTTAGGATTTTCTCACATCAGTCATTGTTTATTCTTGAAGGTCTATTGCAAATCAATATTCTTGTTGATTCCTTTAGTTTATTTTCCTTCTATTTTTTTGGAAAATCAGTATTAGAGGATTAAATTCCTTATACTTTTATCATCTTTGATAACATGCTTAAGTAGTAGTTCAAAGGGTGGATAATGAAAGCAATGGATTCTTGAAGGTATCAAATAATGGATATTCGATGATATCAAACAATAGACCCAAATGGGGCTGAGCAATGGTTCCAGCTAGGAACAAACTATAGACCCAAATGGGGTTTAGCAATGGTTTTATTAAGGAACAAAACTCATACGGGGTCAGATATGGCAACTGCAACTGCATCTATCTAGGCATGCCTATCTACTCCATAACTAAACTAAGACTTGTAGGCTTAACAACTTTAGGTACATCTTTGGTATAACATATTATTCTTTACTTAGTGCGGCATTTGACTTATAGCCACATTTCATAAAAGAATGCATATCATTCTTATCATACATCAATGTTGAGCTTTAGGCTCAATTACACATAGATACAAGTCATGTAACCGCATAGTTGCATCAACATCATTCATACATGTCATAGTAGTTACATGATAATGCAAACACAATAAATTATTACTTTTATTGATTAATCTCATCATACTTAGTATTATGGATGAAGCCAAAGAGGCAATTATAAAAGTGTAGTTCTTGAAATTACATAACTCATTAATAATTCTTAATAATGTACCTTGTTTATATCTGTCGTGAGCAACTTTCACACATCATCATAGCCAACATCAATACATAATTACTTTAAACAATACTCATGAATTTATAATCCATATAATAGTATGAGTAGGTCCTTTTTAGCTTAATGTTATCACTTGTTCATCTTTAATCCCTTTATATCACTTTTATACTCTATTAGATCACAAACAACAGGTTATCTACTCTCTATCTCGATCATATATGCATCAATCATCTTACTAGTACATTTCATCTTTTAACATATTATACCCAGGTAAGTTGTGTAAGATTATTTCATCTTAATTTCATCACATTATTAATGGGCATGCATTTATTCCATCTGCTATAGGGTAACTAGGTAAGTATATTCCTTTATATCAAGGCCAAACATTAATCCTCAATACGACTTGAAGCATGATCAAACTTTCATAGTTTCATAATTAAGTATCAATTAATATCTCATCTTTTTTAACTTAAGCATGCAACGTTGCAACTATCTTATTATTAATACTAGGCTAAATCATAGTTCATGTCGTTGCTAAGGATTATCAATGTATAGCATTTAGGGTAAAACAATTTACTTTGCAATAGCACATACCTTATTCCATACTATATAGGGCATATTAAACATCATATAATCTTGTGATTACTATATTTCTTCTTACTCTTTTTAGTTTTGGGCTATTAGGCACTAAAACACATTTTAGCAACCTAATTATTTTAGCATTATTATGTGCAAGACCCTTTAATTTAGAGTTCAAGTGGACTCCAAATCATTACTTTATAGGTTTATTGTCCTAAAGCTTTCTGCTCTAATATGTGTACATATATATATATAGAGAGAGAGACAGAGAGAGAGACAGAGGTTCCCCATATGTAGTAACAATCGCTGCAGTGTGCTAACCAGTAGATTGTGTCAAGTTCTCATCATATCAATCATCATAAACCTTATTCTTCTTTTAAACTCATCTAATCTTCTCACCAGCTCCTGATTATCATTAGTCCTAGTATGCATTGGATCTATAATGTTTGTTCTCTCGAAAGGTAACTCGAAGACTTTATCCAAACCTAAATCAATTTTTAATGTAGACTTAAATAACCCTAATAAAGATCTCCTAACCAGATGCCTGTCTCGACTCCTAAATCACCCAGTCGACTCTATGGTGACTGTAGCTACCTGTAACCCTCAAGTAAGACTTTACTCCTCCAGTTCAGTAAAAAGATTTTACTGCTAATATATTTTGATCAAAGCCATTATAGCTTCACTCAGGGTGAATTCCCAAACAAACTCAAGATTAAAACTTGTCTAGGAAACACTGATCTTTTAAGCCAATTCATTAAATAATCTGGAATACTCTGTAATTTGTTGGCATGATACATGATTATATATGTAAAATATAAGCATGTTGTATATCATCCATAAAACATGTGTATAAATATAAAACAAACCATTCAACCTTATTTCTCCCATTTAGGAGGTCATGCAGTCTCTTTCCTAAGAGAGATTTGTTCAAAGGTTAAAAAGGAACCCAATGAATGTAAATGATGCATAATGGATAATTAGCAGCATAATCCCTCTTTATTTAAACTATAAGTAAATGAAATAATAATCTCTATATATACTTGAGTCATTCAAATTAATAAGGGTAGGCCTACCGATGCATGACAACTTTTGATTAGCTCCTACCTTTATTTATCAGAACCTAATCAAGTAAATAGGTATCCAAATTGCAAGCAAAGTATTAGGGCATATGATACCTAAGGGAAGTATCTATGTCACTATATAAGGCTTTGGTATGGTAGCAGAACTTTAGGGCCACCCAACCATGGTCCCATCTAATGGCTTTAGCTTTTTGCAAGAATAATGACCAATTAGTTCACCATTTAATATACCTAAAAAGCTATAAGAATTAGGCTAGTAGTCCTCTCTAACATTCCCATACATTGAGTGAACATAGGTTCATACTTCGAGATTACATCGTTGGTCAAATAGGGATGCATAATTTAAGTCTAAAGTGTAGCATATTTCTATAACCTAATTTAGAAAAGGACTAACATAATCAAACCATAGGAAACCATTTATATTATACTAACCAATTCACTTTCAAAAAAAAATCTCAAATGATCCCTAGCAGAGTCGCCACTATGATATATGCCAAACCCCATAAGCATCCAATTTTCCCATGAAAGCCTACTATTAGGGCTCAAGATCAGTCTAAGGTTTGTTTAACTCATGAAAATCAATCACTTCACAATGAGTAAGTATTCAACCCAATCAGCAATTCCTTGAGCCTCCAAAAGACATAAGATAGTGTTTTGGGGTATCCTTATCCATTTGCTAACAATTAACTTATAACATGTCTGCTGAGCATCAGAAGGTATACATTGAGTAGGTTTTACGTGCTAACCATGACTTTGTTTTATTTTAGTCTAGTAGCAAAATCAAAAATATTGCACAACTAGTAGACTTAGGGTATGCATGATGAGTGTTTAAATTTTAACTCTTAAATTTTAACTTGAGATGTCAAAGATGTTTTCATATCCATAATGATTACACTAAAATCAATGTTTAAGAATTATTAATAATCTTGACGAGGTTATAATTGATATCTTTAATCTAGGGTCAAGTTGTTACCTTTTCTTTTGCTCACATTGTGCATGAAATTATGGAATTTTACTTTGGCAATGCTTATTTGTTGGATTAGTTGCTTGTGACTTGCTTAGAATTTCAAACATTATTGCATGAAGTGATTATTTTCCAAAGTCATTCATTGTTAAAATGCCACTTGTTGTCTTTACAAGTTGAATCTGACTTTAAGAACTACATTATTGAGAATATGGAACTTCTCTCTTTGTTATTTGGCAAAACAACAATGTTCACCTTGAGAGCAATGTTATAACTTACTTGATATTGCCTTCATTTCTAAGATTAATGCATATATTGATTGACCATAATGTTATTCCTTATGCTTGTACATCATTTGCTTAAAGACACACTTTTAACAACACTTCATTCTATTTTTTTGTTGCAACTCCACTTGAAGTTTCTAATTTAGTTTGGACCTTTAAAGTTATGATCCCTATGCTTTAGTTTTGCTTTTATACACTACCTTATACTTTTAGCATATGGCTTTTGCCTACCGTTCCTTGTATTTGACCATATAGTTTTGGATTTTGATTGTTTGATTTTTTTATCCTGAGTTGATGCATAGGATTAGGTCTAACAACTTGAGTAGTGGGTAGGAAATAAATTTAGGGATTTGGCATATTATGGTATATCTTGTACATCCATGACATCTGAGTAATTGACAATTTGATTTTAGGTTAAATTTGGTTATTAGTTTAAGCATGCAAAAGCTTTATACACTCCGATATTAACACTTGTCACCTAGCATGCATGATTGATAATTAAACCATCCATTTTATATGTTCTTAAGAAATGTGAGTTTCAATTATTGCATGCTAGTCTACATAGATCTGATGCTTTAATGTTCAATACTTATTCAATAAAAGAATTATAAGGTGCATGAATTGTTCTAAGAAATAAAAGAGTATTAAAAATGATCGTTAATTAACAAGTTCTAGGATTAGATAAGATTATCTAATGCTTTCGGTTTTAGCAATAATGGCATCAATGGTTAAGGTTGAAAGCTCCTCGGAATGCCCAGTATGGCATGATAAATAATTATAACCTCATATGTTATTTTATACTATTATGATAATTGTATTTGGTTTAATGAAAAATATTGTAAGAGATTGTCCATAGATTTTGTTCCCCACTAAGCTTTATAGCTTAGCATGGGTTTGTTTATCCGTGTAGGTTTTAAGAGAACTTCAGAGGATCGAGCAAAATGCAATTGCATTGAGGTTTTTGGGATGCTTGAAGGCCCTTTTATGTTATGATTAATAATCCTTAAGTTTATTTATTTATGGCATGTAATCAGGGCCTGTGTTATTATTATTACTATTAGTATTTATGCCTGTTATTGATTAGGTATGATTGATGATGATTGATGATGATTAAGGATGATTGATCATTATCCATGGTTAAGGAATTAGGGTGTTACACCAAAGCTAGTAAGGTGCCTACCTGGGTACCAGAAGAAATTCAAAAGAGGTATGAAATCATATTCAAGTGTTAATACATGCCCTCAGCTTATCTAGTCATGGATTTACTTAAGAAGCTAAACATTAAAGAAGAAGTTGAGGGCCTCATAGCAAATGTAGGTTGGGAGAGTTTCTTTGAATATAATGAGCTGGTTTACCCTAAACTCAATAGGGATTTTATGGCTACTCTCTAATGCACTATAGGGACCCACCTCGATAAGATCTAGAAATAGATAGTTTTATTCTTGAGGGAACACCTTATGCCATGAATTTTATGGAGTTTTTTAATGCTTTAAGTTTCCTTGGTTTTGCTTGATATGCCTTCTCTTACTATGATAAAACTACACAGGTTTTTCTCCATTTCACCATGTGCCATGTTAAGTTAGCAAGCCAAGTGAACATCCTTGAAGTCTTATTTTTGGCAGACATACATAAAGGTTACCCAATCAATGGTGTTATAAAATAGTGGCATAAGATTCAAGAAATGCAATAGTATCCCTTAAAGGTGAAGAGGATTTCCTTAGGGGGTTGGGTCACTATGTTAGCTAAAAATTATAGGCATTCATTAAATAAAGAATTGCACTTCTTGCAATGGCCCACACAGATAAAAAGCTTCTTAAAAATGTGAAAGTGGTCACTAACGATGCTACTGCAGAGCATGGCAATAGACTGACTTATAGGGTAAAGTATTTAGACAAGATGACCAAGAGCTTAAGCAACCCTATGCATGCAACTAACCAGGCAACAGTCACTCTGACTTATCCTCAATATGCTGAATTACATATTAGGATAGATGCCTTAGCTATAAAATAATTAGAATTTTGGAAGCAGCAGCACCAGATGTTAGCTGCTATCACCAGTATAGCGTTAATGTTGGATGCACTTTTTCCACCTTCCCCATCCGAGTAGTGATTGTTGGGAGTCCTCTACCTCACTTTTTATGTTTATTTTGTTAACTTGGTGAGGGCAATAAGTTTTTAAGTGTGGGGTAGGAGAGTAGCTATTTTGGCATTGAAAAACATTAATTATTTTCTAAATATGAAAGCTATAACTTTTGCTAATTTTGATGCTAATTTTGTGAAGAATTGATGCTAACCTTCCACTAAAGATATTTTGTGAAGATTGTTAAAGATTTTTGTGCAAAATTATTGAAGTTGAAGTTGAAGAACTATCCAAAGTGCTTAAATTTTATGTAGTTTTTGAACCACAAACTTATGCTTTGGTTTTGAAGTTTTAAAGTCATGTTAGTTTTTATTTTTTGTAGTTGTTGTATTGGTTTGTTTTAGTTCAACTATTTAGTTTACATTGAAAATTTCAATTTACTTTGGTTTAAGTAGTTTATTTTAGTTTAAACATATTTACTATTTAATTTATCTTTAATTTGGCCTTCACTAACTTTTATTAATCTTTAATATTTTACTTGTTTTGTTTTAGCTTTATTCTTTGAGTGTTGTTGTCTACCAATTAAATTGTTGTTATTTTTCGCAATTAGTTTTGTTTGCATTTGATTATTATTAAATTGAATCAATTTTAGGCTCAAATTTTTGAACTAATTATTTAGAGAGCCTTAAGTAGTAAGAGAGCACTAGTATGCTTAGCGATAATTTTTTTTCGATTAGTCTTAGTTAGTTATATATCGTTCAATTTCTATTTCTTTATGCACGGTAGGCTATTTTTATGAAAGCATAGAAAAACCAGTGAGTGAGAGCAATTGAGTGAAGGAGTTATAGGATAAGCTAAAACCTTCCTCATCACCCTTCAAACTGAATTTTCAACTTAGCCAAATTCAAGACATGACCTAGGTAGCCTTTCTTTGCCAATCATAGTTGAAATGAACTTTAGCCTACCCTTGTATTTTTTTATCTTTTTCTATCCCTATTGAGCTTAATTGGTATGCTAAAAGCATACTATCTGAAATTTTCTTGATTACACTCTTTGATCTAACCTTATAGTTTAAATGCCTTTTAACCTTCCCTATCTTTCATTTGGCCACTCTAGGTTGGGTTGTGAATTACATTATGAGAAATTGAAATGTGTTGTGCTATATCTTTCAAGGGTGTTTAATAGTGGTGGAAATGTTTTTAAATAGGGATGGTATCATCTGAAAGCTGGTAATTTTTGAGGCATTATTAGTTTAAAAATTTAAGGTAAAAGTTGTTTATACCCCTCTCAATTCAGATGAATAGTTCATTAAAAAAAAGAAAAATATCAAACCAATGAAATAAAACTTCAGGTTAATAATTTTTTTGTTAGTTTCTCATGCCAAAGAAATAAGTGTGGGTTATCAAGCATTTGAGAGGAAGTTGTAATTGGTGAGATAGTTCAAGAGTAAAAAAATTATAGCTCTTCCTTCTTAAGCATTTTTTTTAATTTGGTTAATGACCTCTAAGATTCCATTTTAGTTTTGTTAGCAAGGACAACAATTTTGGAAAAGGGTTGCTTATTTTTAGAAAGTTAGGTGGAACTTTTGGGTAAGGTGGCTGATCTGAATTTATTAACTTATCCTTTTTTGTGTAAATACCTAAGCCTTGTTGGAATTTAACGGTTACATGCATCACATACATGAGCGGAATTTTAAAATTTTTTAACCATTAGATCTGATCTTGCCATGAATACATAATATAACTATATGAGAATAAGAAAAATCACCTTTGATTTTTGTTGAACAGTTGATTTTACTTCACACCGGGTTGTCGCAAACCACAGTGTCCAAAATTGAACACCTCCAATGAGTAATCCACACTAGAGAGGGGTAAATTGAACCAACAAATTGGTGTTCAACTTGGGCTGGCCGAAATTCCAAGAAGCTAGCTTGGAGTTGGCGCAAAAAGGGAGAGAGAATAAAGAAAAAGACTTTCCTTTTGTTTTAATCACTTAACCCTAATTCTAATTAGTTGGCCTTTTATAGTTAGGTTAAAATTCCAACTCCTTAATGAGATTGGGCTCTTTAAAATTGCTGGAGAATTATTAATTGGGCCTCTGGAATTAATTATAATCATTTGGGCTTAATTAAATCCAATTTAAACCTTTTCATAAAAGTCTATGCACAAAATCCACAAACTAGGCCCTTTATGCATCCAATTGAATTTAAATACCCAAATGGATTCCAAATCCAACCAAATTAAATATGTAAGTTCCATAACACTTATGTAACATATATAAATTAATTTGGTCCAAGAAAAAGCCCTCTAAGCCCTTCTGTATGGAGTTGGCGTGTGGCCCTCTTCTAGAGGGCTTCCTCCAACTTCTTCATTCCTTTGGCCCTTTATAATTTCTCCAATGGACCTATTAATTATTATATCAGTCCTATAACACTTATAGTAGTCTTATAACACTTATAAGATAATAATAATTAATCATAAAATACATTATTTCAATTAGGTCCAATTTTGCATAACATTTCTCAAAAGTTCCGCGGACAATTTTATTTGATCATAATTAATTAAACTCTTTAATTAATTATTATCTTATTCACTTCTCTACCTTCATAATAATATTAAATATTATTATCCTTGTTATTTTACCATTTTACCCTTTTTCTCTATATGTGTGTGACCTATTGGGTTCCTGTCCATGTTGGCAGTATAATATGTAATTGTGAGTTCTATTCAAAACTCACATGATTTAAACTCCTTTAAATCATCTTATCAATCCCTATTGATACTTTTGATACATCATTATACAAGTCATGATTGGCCTCTAGCTAGGCATCATGACTACCCAAATGTCAGGAAAGTCATGTGGTTTGACTGTACCCTTCCATAGAAAACAGTTACCGTGCAATTACTCCTTTCACCACTCTTATCTCAATTAGATTCTGAGTATGGATTTCTGTCAACTCATATAAATCTAATTATGTATGTTCTATTAATTTAACCATTGTTCCTAAAATGCCCTTCATGGATCTTCATCCATCTCGGCATATTACTCTGGCCAGAGATTCTCTGAACAAGGCAATTATAGAATCATGTTACATAACTTCCCTTGTTAAATCTGGGATAGTGAATCCTTTGTCAATCACTCAACTATCTTCAAGTAGGTCATGATATACCCAATCTCCTAACTATGTTCACTCCCAGTTGGAAGTAATCAGTTATGGAGTCAAAGTATACCACTTGCTACTTAAGATAACTTTGGTGATCTCAAGTCTAAGGATACTTGCACAACTGCTATGAAGAGATTCCTCACTGACATAGATTTAATATCCATGTGAGGATTCTCTATGCAGGTCTCCAATGAACTTGTTCTTCTAACAAGCATCCACATGTAAGCTTTGATTATCTTTCATAATCACAGTTATGAAAACCACTGCTTGAACCATTCAAGAAGCATAACATGTGCTAGTCTGTCCGAATTAACAATGTCCTATCTTGTTAATTCTATGACTAGGGATATTTAGATATTAAGACATTTGCATGCAATAGACATCTCACATCATGAACACCTTCATGATTGCCTTTGCACCGTGTTTATAATATCTAGGACTTCATTTATTAATTTAAGATTTACAAACTCATGTATTCAAACATAGCATTAATAAATGAATGATGCCTTTTATTAAGAATATAAATTTCATACATATGAAAAACATCCCTATTACATGGGCTATAGGGCATACTCTCTAACAATCTCCGACTTGCACTAGAGCCAATCACTCATATGTCTCAGACCCAAGCTATTTATATGGTGATCATGCTTAATCTGGGAAAGTGCTTTAGTGAGGGGATCCGCCACATTGTCATCTGTGGGAGTTCTATTTTCACATCATTTCTAACTACTATTTCCCTTATAAGATGGTAGCGTCTGAGAACATGCTTGGATCGCTGATGAGACTGTGGTTCCTTTCCTTGCGCAATGGCTCCATTATTGTCACAATATAAAGGAATCGGATCAACAATGCTAGGCACCACTCCTAGTTCGGTTATGAACTTTTTGATCCAGACTGCTTCTTTGGCTGCTTCTGAAGCAGCAATGTACTCAGCTTCCATCGTGGAATCAGCAGTTATTTCTTGTTTGGAACTTTTCCAACTATCTGCTCCTCCTCCCATTATGAACACATAACCAGATTGTGATTTACAATCATCTTTGTCAGATTGGAAGCTGGCATCTGTATACCCATTTACTTCCAAACTGCCCTCTTCATATACCAAGAAAATATCCTTAGTCCTTCTCAAGTACTTAAGAATATTCTTGACAGCTGCCCAGTGTTCCTCTCCAAAATTAGATTGGAATCTGCTTATGACACTCAAAGCAAATGCTACATCTGGACGTGTACATAATATAGCATACATGATAGAACCAATTACAGATGCATATGGTATTCTATTCATGCTCTCTCTATCCTCTAGTGTTTGTGGACACATAGACTTAGAAAGGTGTTTCCCATGCACCATGGGTATAAACCCTTTCTTAGAGAGATCCATATTAAACCTCTTCAATACTTTATCTATATATGTACTCTGAGAAAGACCTAGCAACCTATTCGATCTATCTCTATAGATCCTTATTCCCTGAATATAGGATGCTTCTCCAAGGTCTTTCATTGAGAATTGCTTGGATAACCATATTTTAACTGATTGGAGAAGAGAAATGTCATTTCCCATGATTAATATGTCATCTACATATAGAACTAGGAAGACAATTGCACTCCCACTGACCCTTTTATACACACAAGGTTCATCTTCATTCTGTGAGAAACCAAACTCTTTGATTGTCTCATTGAATCTTATGTTCCAGCTCCTAGAGGCTTGCTTCAATCCATAAATGGATCTTTGAAGCTTGCATACCTTTTCGCCATTTCCTGATGTGAATCCTTCTGGTTGTGTCATATACACATCCTCGGTAAGATTTCCATTAAAGAAAGCTGCCTTCACATCCATTTGCCAAACCTCATAATCATAATGAGTTGCAATGGCTAAAAGTATTCTTATAGACTTAAGCATCGCTACAGGAGAAAAAGTTTCGTCATAGTCAATACCTTCTTTTTGACGATAACCTTTTGCTACTAAGCGAGCTTTATTTGTAACTATATTACCTTCCATGTCAGTCTTCTTTTTGAAGACCCATTTGCACCCTATGGGTTTTATCCCTTTAGGTGGTTGAGTTAAAGTCCATACTTTGTTCTCATACATGGAGTCCATTTCAGACTGCATAGCCTTAAGCCATAAATCACATTCTGAACTGTTCAAAACTTCTTGATAGCTTGTAGGCTCATTGTCCTCTACTACAGTTATGCCTCTATCCGAATCAATGTGAAATCCATATCTCACAGGGATAGAATGCATCCTAGTAGATCTTCTAGGATTTTGTGTATAATCAGGTTCAACTGTAATCTCATCATTATGAAATTCAGTTTCGGGTTCAATCGGTTGATCATCTTCTACTTGTGGGTCTTGAACTTCACCAAGTTCAATTTTACTCTCACTATCCTCTCGTAGGAGAAATTCTCTTTCCAAGAAGACAGCATGCCTTGAAACAAACACCTTTTGTTCTAAGCGATGATAGAAATAATATCCAAACGTTTCTTTTGGATATCCCACAAATAAACATTTGTCAGACTTAACATCCAGTTTGTCTGACATTGTCCTCTTCACATAAGCAGGACAACCCCATACTTTCATATGAGAAAGCGTGGGTTTCTTGTTATTCCACATCTCATTTGGAGTAACATCAACCGATTTACTAGGAACTCTATCACTACAAGAAAATTCTCAAATACCGACGAAAAATTTTCCGTAGGCAATTACCGACGGAAAAATGTCTGAAAATATTTATTTTGCGATGGAAAAATAATTCCGTCGTAATTAATGGAGGGAAATTTGTCGCCTAAATTTACCGATGGAAATTAGCGACGGACATGTAAAAATCCGTCGTAAACTTGGCGCCAGTATTTCGTGGCTAAAATTTCTCATGAAATTTACCGACGGAATTCATTTTCGTAGGTAAATTACCGACAGAATCCTATTTCCGTAGGTAAATTATCGACGGAATCCTATTTCCGTCGGTAAATTCCCTACGAAAATAATTTTCCGTTGTTAAATTACCGACGGAAAATTATTCCTTCGGTAAATTCCCTACGGAATCCTATTTCCGTCGGGAAATTCCCTACGGAAATAATTTTTTGTAGGTAAATTACCGACGGAAAAATATTTCGTCGGTATTTACCTACAGAAATATGATTCCGTCGGTAAATTACCGACGGAAATAATATTCCGTCAGTATTTGCCTACGGAAATATAATTCCGTCGGTAAATTACCTACGGAAATATGATTCCGTCGATAATTTACCTACGAAATCATGTTTCCATCGGTAATTTTCATAAAAATCAATTGTTGTTATAAATTATAATTGTTATATTTTTTATTTTCTTTTAACAACTTTATTTTTGTAAAAAAATAATATATAAATTTTGATTATTTCATAATATGATTAAGTTAATAATGATTTATAAATAGTACTATGTGTAAAATTAGAGTAAATTATAAATTTTACCATAGAATTATAAATTTTAATTTTAGTAAATTAATTAATTAATTAAACTATAAGTTAATCTAAACTAAATTGATGCAAAATTTTTATTTAATGACTATATTAATAATATAGTCATTAAAGGAAAGAGATAGAATCATATGTTTTATTGTACTTGAGTTGTGAGCTTAGAAATTCAAATTGGAAGAGTTGAGGGACTAAATTGAACATTTTCTTTAAACTATAGCATTAGAGTTGATTTTTTTTTTGAGATAATTCGAAAAGTTATATTAATTTGAATTTTAGTTTTATCGATTTTTAAAATTTATATTAATTTGATTTGTTATAATTATATTTATATTGAATGTTATAATTCGAAAAGTTATAATTTTAAAATATAAAAAGACTATTTTAATAAAAATTTAATAAAAAATCAAATATCTTATTATAGTTTATAGTTGTATTCTATACTAAATTCTCTATACTAATATTATATAGTAATATATTTAATTACTATTTATATTAAATTTTATAGTCTATAGTAGTAAGTAATATACTAAATATAATTAAGTATATAATAAAATTTACTAAGATTTTCTTATATATTATTTATTAATTTTTATTTAATATATATATATATGTAACACCCCAAAGGGAATTTGTTTTATTATTTTAACAAATATAAATTATATATTATTGTAAATTTAATTGGAAATAATCTTTCTTTCTAGTTTTGTATTTGAGGCCAAAATGTCTTTTTCCCGTACAAATAATTACTCTTGCATTTTTTTTAACTGAAATCCTTTATATTTGTGCATTTTTTTAGGGTTTCACTTTCATTTCTCTCTCTCTTTCTCTCGTTCTCTCTTCTCTACGCCGCTCTCCACAGCCGATGCAGGTATGGGTTTCTTCTACTTTCTCCTCTTTTCTTCTTCTTCTCATCTCTTTATTTTTCTTCTAATTCTTGTTTTCTTTTGGTTGTTAGTTTGTTATTAGTGATTTTCTTCTTTTCATTTTCTTCTCTCTTTTTCGTTCTTTATCTTTCTTGGCTTCTAACTTTCTTTTTCTTTCTCTTGCTTATTTATTTTTGTTTGTTGATTTCTTTGTTTGGTTGTTGTAGTTCTTTGTTCGAGGGACACTATCAAGTAAGTACCCAATTTCTCCTTTTTTTTTCTTTTTCTATTTCGTTTTTATAATATTTAGGTTGTTCTTGTTGCAATTTTCTGAGTTAGATTTTTACAATAGTGCTGTTCTTTTCCATTTTCGTTGTGATTTTGTTGTAGTCGTTGCAATTTTCTATTGGTTTTGTCTGCTCACGCAATGGTTTCTGTTTCCATTATTTCCGCTGAACTTTGAAAATTCAAGCTCTAGTGAGTATTTTCTGGACTCTATAATCTGTGCAGAGTATTTTCTCTTTGTATATGTTAAATTCTCTCTATTCTATTGCTGCATTTGCTTGCTTCACGGGGAAAAACTTTCATCTGTTTCTTGTCTCCACAGTTATTGTTTACCTTTTTAATATAGTTGTGACTATTCTCTGATTTCATCTGAAATTTACTTATTATTGTAATCCTTTTAACGTATTTATAAGTATTAAATGTACTTTATGACCATTGCCTGGTCTCTCTCTCTCTCTATGATATTTATGGTAGCAAGCTTTAAGAATACAGAAAAGATATAATGATAATCATCTGTTCCTTGGACACTTGAAAATATGAGAGCAGTCTGAACA
The DNA here is from genome assembly GCA_037975025.1 of Excoecaria agallocha. Lineage (NCBI taxonomy): Eukaryota > Viridiplantae > Streptophyta > Magnoliopsida > Malpighiales > Euphorbiaceae > Excoecaria > Excoecaria agallocha. Next base: position 31,326,266 of record CM075806.1, read on the forward strand.
ATTTTGAAGCCGTGAGGCCCATTTTGGGGTCCAATGAGTCTCGGGAAATTTGAATACTCAGTTAACCCTTTTGAAATTAGATTTTCAGTAGTCGGTTACCTATTCGATTTTAAGTCAAGGAAGATGATTGGGTGCATCAGATGTACCAAATGCGTCAAACTTGGATTATTGATGGAAAATATAAAAGTATAATTTTTTTTAATCCAATAAAGATCATATCTACTAATATTTGGTACATTTGGTGCACCAAATATGCACTAAGTCAAGCTGCTGTAAAAAATAAAAGAAAGAAATAAAAGCAAGAGAAACAAGGAGAAAGAAAAAAAGGGAAATATAAATAAAGTTAGGAGGGTAAAATCGGGAAATAAAGTTTTTAACCCTTAGAACACCCCAGGCAATTCTACCTTAGCCTCCAATGCCCTCTACCAAACATAGAGTTAAAGTTGCATCCTTTAGCCATTAACCTTATCCTTTTTCTTGCAGGATTCATAGTGAAGCAGATTTTGTAGGATTGACGTTCTAAAACCTTGCTGGAATTAAGGAATCATAATAAGATGAAGATGTATGTGTCTTTCCTAATACTGTCACGACGTTTTTATTTATTTATTTTTCTCTATGCTTTCTTGGACATGTTATAAGATTTTAAATTAATTGCAGTCTAAATCCAAATGTTGGGGCACTAACAAATTTTGAAGTTATTGACTTTCTGAAGACCAGAGGTGCTGGAAAGGATATCTCAAGGGTTATGGCTCCAGTATCACCATTAGAATATAAGGTTTTAATTTGCTTATTTATCTTAAGTTGTGTATTGGAAAACTTTAGTATTTAGGATTGTTAATGATGTCAAGAAGTCTAATGTTCATATGGATTTTTTGTTGCTTCTGCTGCTTTTGTTGTAGGTTTTTGACTATTTGGTTGGGACTCCTGCTGACAGCAAAACAAGAGAGCAAATCAATGAATTCACGGTGAAGTGTAAAAGATACCACCTTGCTAAAGCTGAGATTCTCAATATCATTAATCTTACACCTTATGAACTATCTGGCATTGACCCGGTACGTCCATTTTTATTCTCTATCCTTTTGATTTATGCTTGTATAAATCTTGACAAAGGCATATGATTGTTTTTCTAGTATTTTCTTGATTTGCATTTTCTTTTACTTCTTAACTATTAAGATCAAATAACTCCTGTTAAGGTATTTGCTTTATGTTATTAGATTTGTCTTCCGAGTTTTGTAGTCAATATGTTTATATTGTAGTATTTTGAAGCTAAGAAATTCTGCATATTTAAATTTTGCTGAGACAAACTGGCAAGTGGTAGAGTCTGGTGTTGTAATCCTTGTCATTGTCAAAGTCTGGGAATTGAATCTTGTGTAGTTCATCATCCAACTCTTCCTCTGGTTAAGGTCTTTCGGTTGAAGAATTGATTTACACACACTGCTATTGTCTCAGTGCCTTTAATTAAAAGGAATAATGTATTTTTATGCGACTTGATGCCCATACTGTCATCGCCGACACCCAAACAGATTTTTGTTTCTATAAATAGATTCTAAATGATGTGGATTATGGTTATAAAGATTGGGTAAAGAGTGATTTGAATTTATTTAGTTTCTTGTCTGTTTGTTGCCCAAGTTACCTATCGATAGTCTTTGAACGGGATGGTTACGGGGGAATTTTTAAGAAAGAGAATATAGGTCCTACTTATTAGCAAATTTTTAATTCCTTGTGAATTTAAGTTTTTGTTTAGGGTGAAACGGCTTTGTGGTTCAAAGTTTATAATATACTTTAATTTTATTACAAATAATCGTAAATTTGATAGCTTTATGTGTTGCATGGCATCCTGTCCTTTTATTTATGAATGGAAGCCTATGAAGTAAGCCTGCTTAATGTGTATATTAGATTAAAGAAACACATGGCTTCTTTTGTTGCAAGTTCAGCATGATTGACAAGGATTTTTTTCCTGGAATTAATTAATGCAGTTTTTTTAATCAATTTGAATCAGCCGTCTCTCCCTCAAATAACTTTTGCATTTGCGGAAAACAAACACTTTATCTAGTAGTCAAAGTCTCTTTATTCTTAGAGTCCACATTGTATGTTGGTATATCAACATTTTGTTAATAGCACTAATCTTTGTAACAAACCAACTGTAAAATCCAGGTATATTTTTATTTTTTGGCTTTTAAGTTTAGAATTTAATCAACATAGCCTCTAATTATCACTAAATAATGTAAATCTAATTCACATGCTATTTTCCATTTGCTCTTTGTCTCCTCTCTAAATCTTGTGTTAATCTTATAGAGGAAGGAAGCCTACTTGAATGATTGGTTTTATATGGAAATAATAGAAAATAGGACGAGTAGCATGGCAACCTATTATAAAATGTACTCTCATTTTTGTCATCCTTTAACGGGCATGTAGGTGTGAATTTGGGCATGTAAGTGTTATAAAATGTACTCTCAATAAAGGGTTTATTTAGACTAAAACCCTTCTTAGTCATTGCTGGGTTCATTTGTTCTTGTGTTACAGGCACATGGGACCCTTGAAGTCAATGAGATATGGTTCCCTGATAAAGGCCATTTACAAGTTTACAACAGTGTGTCAAAACTACGGTAGGTGTTTGTCTTCCTTTGATTGTTATGTTTCACTGAGCTACCTGTCCAGTTTCTCAGAAAAATAAATAAGTTAGCTGAGTTCCAGCAAATAATAGATGTTCAATTAGTAACTTGTCAAAATCTATACTCGTATTGAACATAACTTCTGGAAATTGTAGGCTAAAGTTTGAGTGACCATTCTAATTGAATATGGTTTCTTTGTGCAACTGGAAACATATTTTTTTAGTTCATTATGGTTTATTTGTGCAACTGAAACCATACTTTTGTTAAGATCGCATTATCTTTGTTAGGTTGTTGAGACAGCAAGTGGTGATTAAATAGTTTGACTGTCAATAACTGAATCTTAAAAATAATGCTCTTCATGGCTGTTATGTTTTGTTCTTTTACAGGTAAATGAATTGGCTGCTTTGGGAGATTATTCTGTTGCAAAACTGGTCTAGAATAAATATCTTCTAGCCAAGTAAAATTTGTAATTTTCACATGTAAGCATAAGTTTGTTCAACTCATAATCAATTCAGTTGAGATTGCTTCGATTTTGGCTGAATTAGTTACAATTAAGATTCTATTTTAATCTCTCTTAGTATTTATGTGTGCATTCTTAACTTTTTGTGAGAATGGTTTTATACGTCCTTGACCCGAAATTTGCTAAGGTATTAGCTATTTATAAAGGATTACTTGCTAATTAGAATATTTTCTTAAAAATATATAATATTTTTAGTGACGAAATTTGCTTATGGAATTATTATTTTCGTCGGTAAAATTGCCGACGGTCAATATAATTCCGTCAGTAATTTTACCGACGGAAAAGATGTCCGTCGGCAAAAGTGCCTACAACCGGATCTCCTTCGCCATTTTTTGTCGCTAAATTCCGTCGGGAATTTCCGTCGATAAAGTGAATTTTTCTTGTAGTGTATTTAACACATAAACAGCAGTTTCTAGTGCATATCCCCAAAAGTACTTAGGCAAGTTCGCTCGGCTCATCATTGATCGAACCATATCTAATAGTGTTCGATTCCTCCTTTCGGATACACCATTGTGTTGTGGTGTATATGGAGGAGTCCATTGAGATAAAATCCCATTATCTCTAAGATAATCCTGAAACTCTTGACTTAAGTATTCTCCACCTCGATCTGATCTAAGTGTTTTAATACTTTTGCCAAGTTGTTTCTCTACTTCATTTCTGAATTCTTTGAACTTTTCAAATGCTTCAGACTTATATTTCATTAGATAGATGTATCCAAATCTGGAATAATCATCTATGAAAGTAATGAAGTAGGAGTAACCTCCTCTGGCATGTGTAGTCATTGGACCACATACATCTGAATGTATTAAGTCCAAAACCATTTTAGCTCGTTCTCCTTTACCAATAAAGGGAGCTTTTGTCATTTTTCCCAATAAACAAGATTCGCATGTATCAAATGATTCATAATCAAATGATCCCAAATCACCTGACTTGTGCAATTTGGTCATGCGTTTTTCATTTATGTGGCCTAAACGACAATGCCATAAGTATGAGGTATTTAGATTATCATGTTTCATTCTCTTGGTATCCATATTATGTACTTCTTTAATTAAATCAAGAGCAAATATACCATTCTCAATGATAGCTTTTGCATAAAATATATTGTTCTTAAAAATGTAACAACATTTGTCCTTTAAAGAAATATCATAATCGTTCGTCAAACAACTGAAAGAAATAATACTTTTGGACAAAGCTAGAACATAATAACAATTATTTAATTCCAGTACTAATCCACTAGGAAGAGACAAACAGTAAGTCTCCACAACTGTTGTAGAGATGTTCTGTCCAGTAGCTGACTGCAAACATATCTCTGCCTTTCCAACTCTTCTAAAGCTTCTAAGCCCCTGTAGATCATTACATAAATGAGATCCACATCCAGTATCTAATACCCAAGATTGTTTTGAAGCAATAGAATAAGTATTAATTTCAATCATATGAATACCTGAAGTAGAAGCATCAGCTTGCTTCTTCTCCTTGAGGCAATCTACATAGGCCTTGCAGTTACGCTTCTAATGACCATCTTTTCCACAATGGAAGCAAGTTCCTTTGGGATTCTCTTTCTTGGCAACCTTCTTCTTAGAGATCCCACCATTCTTTGGTTGCGCCTTGGTTATCTTCTTCTTCTTCTGCTTCTTGCCTTTAGCAGAAGTGACAACCATGACACTTTTTGGGTCCTTCTTAAATGATCCATCAGCTGTCTTGAGCATATTGATTAACTCAGGAATGGATACTTGGATCTTGTTCATGTTGAAGTTAAGCACGAAAAGGTGCATAACTTGGAGCCAACGAGTACAAGATTAAATCTATGTATAGATCATTATCCATAACATAGCCAAGTCTACTCAAATGCTCAATATACCCATACATCTTCAATGCATGAGTAGCAGCTGAAGTGCCTTCCACCATTTTGCAGCTAAATAGAGCTCGAGCAATCTCATATTGCTCAGTTCTAGCCTGAGAAGAATAAAGCTCCTCTAGATGCAAAACGATGGTTCTAGCATCCATCATTTCATGTTGCTTCTGAAGCTTCGAGGACATAGCACCCAGCATCAAACATGCTGCTGTTTCACTATCCTCCATGTATTTTCGATAAATGCCTTTGATCTCATCAATGGCATCATCTGATGGAAGTGGTGGTGGATCTTTATCCAAGACATAGTGGATCTTTTCAGCTCTGAGAACAATTCTCACTTGCCTGATCCAGTCAGAATAGTTGTTGCCAACCAGCTTGTTATCCAAGATTGATCGTATATTAATGTTTGATGTGCTCATGATGATGACCTAGATGTGAAAAAGAAAAGATATGAGAGTATGTTCATATATATATGTATGCATTAATAAGGTCTTTAATTAATCCATTTACTCCCACTATTTTATTGCGAATTAATAGCCCTCACTATATAATCCGAGAAAACCCGATGGTTTTCTTAGTGGGCCAATATCCAATCCTTGATATGTAATTTGACCTTGACTCTGGTCAACAAGCCAAATTCTATACCCTTGAAAGGTAGGTATCTCTATACCAATTGTGTCTCTACACAACTATTGGATCATTAGGTTATCAACTCTTGATGCATGCATATCATATATGCATTCCCTAATCTTGCCTCTAGAACCATTAGCCTTGACTGTGGTCAAAAAACTAATGCGCTAGCTAAGATGACCCATTTAATTAGATTTGAACATATTCGATATAATGTGAGCTTGACTGTGGTCAACAACCCACACTATAAAGAACTCTGGTTCTCCTCAAATTAATGGAAGGCTTATATACCTTAGTATTTGTTTGAGGGTTTTAGTTAATTAAGTCTCATCATACATGGTTGGCATACATTGGTATGCATCCTATATCTATCACATAAATATAAGCATACAAATATGGTATAGTTATGGACTTCACTATATTGATTTCCCCGAGCCAAGAGGGAAATCAAAAGGTCACACCTAGGTAGTATGCATGATTCAAACAAGAAAATAATTACATTATCTTCAAGCTTGTTGGATCTCCATCCAGCCCATCTTGCTCCTTGATATTGGTCTCCATCTCTATTTCTAATTCTAATCTAAGTAATCTAATTACATATTACAATTTGAAATGAAATACAAACCAAAAACAAGTGGCCGGGACATGAAAGTCCTTATTGGGCCAAAACATGCATTATGCTCAATCACATTGGGCTTTGTCCATAACTAACCATCATGCCAATCATTCACCCTTATATGCCTCTCTAATGCATAAATAAATGGATTACTAACTTTGTTTCAACCTTTGAAACTATATTTTGAGTTATTTAATGATGTGATAAAATTAGGAAACTTTTTCCATTTTGGAAACTTTCATTTTAGGAAACCTTTTTGCATACATGTGTTCTTGTCTTAATAATCAATCCAATTGATTATTAATTAATTATAAATTGATTATTTAATTAATTAATCATATTAAATAATTAAAAGAATCAATTTTGGGCTTAAAATAATTGTAGGCCGAAACCCACAGAAGAAAAACCCTAACTGTGTTCACACACAAACTAGTTTTGTGTCTTTTGGACTATTTGGGCCTTTTGGAATGAGCCAAGCCCACTCCAGCCCTTAAAACCCATTAATAAACTTAATTAATGTTTATAATGTTTAATTTAAATCAGCTCCTTGGGCCCACCAAGTCATTCACTAATTTAAACCAAGTCCGTAAACATAATTAAGTCCATTAAGTGGTTTTAATAAATTAAAATTAATCAAATTAATTTAAGGCCCATTTTAATTAATCCAATTAATTAAAAACACTTTAATATATCATATATATCAGATTTAGAAGATAAAAAGTCGTTCTAACCAAGAACACATCAAGAACACACGAAGAACACCAATTTATCGAACTTTTCGACTAAACTAGTTTTCATGCAAAACTTGTTCGATTTTAATTCCGTTCGATCCTACGACTTAATATCACATATTAAACACATAAAATATCATCTAAATGATGTTTTAATGGATCCATAAGAAATTAAATTAGAACAGCCCCTTAAATCACCTAGGGTTTCATGCCAAACCCTAATGGGTTTCACACCAAACCCTAATCACAATCATTCAAAATTTCGTTTTTGTTTCCACCAAATTTATTTGATCACAAATACAACCAAAAATCAATATTTCTCATTCATGAACAATCAAATCTAATATTTTAAAGTTCATGAAATAAATAACTCAAAACAAAACAAAACTTATTCTGTAGAAAAATATAGAATTGTATATCCATGGCAAAACCGTGGCTCTGATATCATGTTGGAATTTAACGGTTACATGCATCACATACATGAGCGGAATTTTAAAATTTTTTAACCATTAGATCTGATCTTTCCATGAATAAACAATATAACTATATGAGAATAAGAAAAATCACCTTTGATTTTTGTTGAACAGTTGATTTTACTTCGCACCGGGTTGTCGCAAACCACAGTGTCCAAAATCGAACACCTCCAATGAGTAATCCACACTAGAGAGGGGTACATTGAACCAAAAAATTGGTGTTCAACTAGGGCTGGCCGAAATTCCAAGAAGCTAGCTTGGAGTTGGCGCAAAAAGGGAGAGAGAATAAAGAAAAAGACTTTCCTTTTGTTTTAATCACTTAACCCTAATTCTCATTAGTTGGCCTTTTATAGTTAGGTTAAAATTCCAACTCCTTAATGAGATTGGGTCTCTGGAGTTAATTATAATCATTTGGGCTTAATTAAATCCAATTTAAACCTTTTCATAAAAGTCTATGCACAAAATCCACAAACTAGGCCCTTTGTGCATCTAATTGAATTTAAATACCCAAATGGATTCCAAATCCAACAAAATTAAATATGTAAGTTCCATAACACTTATGTAACATATATAAATTAATTTGGTCGAAGAAAAAGCCCTCTAAGCCCTTCTGTATGGAGTTGGCGTGTGGCCCTCTTCTAGAGGGCTTCCTCCAACTTCTTCATTCCTTTGGCCCTTTATAATTTCTCCAATGGACCTATTAATTATTATATCAGTCCTATAACACTTATAGTAGTCTTATAACACTTATATGATAATAATAATTAATCATAAAATATATTATTTCAATTAGGTCCAATTTTGCAGAACATTTCTCAAAAGTTCCGCGGACAATTTTATTTGATCATAATTAATTAAACTCTTTAATTAATTATTATCTTATTCACTTCTCTACCTTCATAATAATATCAAATATTATTATCCTTGTTATTTTACCATTTTACCCTTTTTCTCTATATGTGTGTGACCTATTGGGTTCCTGTCCATGTTGGCAGTATAATATGTAATTGTGAGTTCTATTCAAAACTCACATGATTTAAACTCCTTTAAATCATCTTATCAATCCCTATTGATACTTTTGATACATCATTATACAAGTCATGATTGGCCTCTAGCTAGGCATCATGACTACCCAAATGTCAGGAAAGTCATGTGGTTTGACTGTACCCTTCCATAGAAATAGTTACCGTGCAATTACTCCTTTCACCACTCTTATCTCAATTAGATTCTGAGTATGGATTTCTGTCAACTCATATAAATCTAATTATGTATGTTCTATTAATTTAACCATTGTTCCTAAAATGCCTTTTATGGATCTTCATCCATCTCGGCATATTACTCTGGCCAGAGATTCTCTGAACAAGGCAATTATAGAATCATGTGAGATAACTTCCCTTGTTAAATCTGGGATGGTGAATCCTTTGTCAATCACTCAACTATCTTCAAGTAGGTCATGGTATACCCAATCTTCTAACTATGTTCACTCCCAGTTAGAAGTAATCAGTGATGGAGTCAAAGTATACCACTTGCTACTTAAGATAACTTTGGTGATCTCAAGTCTAAGGATACTAGCACAACCGCTATGAAGAGATTCCTCACTGACATAGATTTAATATCCATGTGAGGATTCTCTATGCAGGTCTCCAATGAACTTGTTCTTTTAACAAGCATCCACATGTAAGCTTTGATTATCTTTCATAATCACAGTTATGAGAACCACTACTTGAACCATTCAAGAAGCATAACATGTGCTAGTCTGTCCGAATTAACAATGTCCTATCTTGTTAATTCTATGACTAGGGATATTTAGATATTAAGACATTTGCATGCAATAGACATCTCACATCATTAACACCTTCATGATTGTCTTTGCACTGTGTTTATAATATCTAGGACTTCATTTATTAATTTAAGATTTACAAACTCATGTATTCAAACATAGCATTAATAAATGAATGATGCCTTTTATTAAGAATATAAATTTCATACATATGAAAAATATCCCTATTACATGGGCTCTAGGGCATACTCTTTAACAAGCATTGCATTACAACCTTAATGTAAGACCTAAAAATCCTATTTTTTTCCTAAGTTGTTTAGTTGATATAACCTTTGTGGTTTCTGTTCTAAAGGAAAGGCCAATGGCTATCCTGAGTTTTAAGCACGAAATTGTTTTTGCAAAAATTTTTTCATACTTTTCTTTTTGCTCAACTTGCTAGAATGCACTCGTGGCTTTTTATTTTGGAGAGAAATAAATTATTTTAACCTAGCACACATATATAAGGAATTGATCGATATAGATTAGTTTGAGTCTTTTTTGTTGAATTTTTTCCACTTTAGTCTAGATTGCAATTGAGAACTATGTCATGGTCCTTAGTTATTTGGTAATGATCATGACCCCTATTGGCCCAGAACTAAATTTTTTAAATGTCACTGTTAGCAAGAATTTGGTGCTGACCGTGACCCTATTTGGGGCTATATAAGTCATAGTTTCTATTTAGCAACTATTTTGAAATTTTTCAGATCTAGTTTTTAGTTCTTTCATTTATTCTTCAATTTTTGTGAGGGTTTCACAAAAGTTATAGTTTTATACTTGAAAATATCATAGATTTACATAAATTTAGAGATTAGATTATTGGTTTTTTTCATTTTTGGAGCTCATCTTCCATTAGAGGTTGGAGAAGAAGATTAAAGAAGCTTGGGTTCAACTAGGTGTTCATCCTCACATGAATTTCTAGGTTTATTCTTCTCTTTTCTCTTATTATTTTGTAATAGGTAGTGATTAGTAACTTAGTTTTTGGGGGATCTTTGAACCCCCAATACCTAATGTGAATATTAAACTGATTTGGCTTTATATATAGAAGAATAGTTCATTTTACTGGTTGTTTGCTGATATTTCATGGGTAAAATTGAGCTGATCATGACCCATGTCGGAGCTATATAATGCAGATTGGCTTTTTGGCATAAAAAATGGGATTTTTATATCTAGTTTCTTTCTTTTTTATTTGTTCTTCAATTTTTAGTGTTTTATTCATACTTTATAGATTAGATACTTCAATTAAATTAGATTTAAACTTTTTAGAGTTTAGATTTCATCATTTTGACATCAAATTCCCCTTTCTATTGGAGATTTGAAGCAAGAAGAGATTGGACCAGCTAGGTTTTCATCTTCAACATAAATTTATGGGTATTTTTTCCTCTCTTACTTTTTATCTTTAATTGATTCTCAGTAGTTAATATTTATATGTGGGATATTTGAATCCCTAATACCCATGTGATATTGAACTTATTTGAATATATTTATAGATTGATGGTTTATTTTGCTAGTTCTGTAATGTTATTTCATGGGTTTTGATGTTTTAATTATTTTATCTAATGGCAATGGATGATTTTATGATGTTATCTAGATTGGGTAATTGACTTAAATGGTTGAATGCCATGGATTTATCCATGTTCTTTTTTTCAATCTTATTTGTTGTAACTTTGAGATTGCTCCAAAATGAGACTCGATTAGTTACAGGTTTTATGGTATTAGAATTAGAGTTTGAAATAAAATGAATGCAACCTAGGTTATTTGGCATTAGAATGGAAAAGCAAACCAAACCTAAGAAGTTAGAACTGCACATAAGGTAATCATGAGACTTGCTCTAGAATGGAACATTTTATGATTAGAATATCTTGCTTCGGAATGGGATTTTTGGGTATTGAGGGTTATCCCAATTCAATCTATATAATTTTAGATTAATTAAATTCACATATGGGTATAGGGAGGATGAGTGAACCTAAGCCCTTATTTTAATTAATATTTTAGTCTTTAATGTCATTAGTTTTAGTTCTTTATTTTCTTATTTAGATTATTTTGTTATTTAGATTTTGATCTCTCTTCAATTTAAAATTGGGAAATTGTCTCAAATTATTTTGCTCAACCATAGATATTTAGCATAATAGCCCTTTATCCCTTGGGTACAATATTCTAGGGTCTCAAATATATTCCCATATATTAATTATCGATCTAGTATACTTGCTAGCATTTGATTAAATTTTTGGCATTATTGCTGGGGATAACAATGTTGTTTGTTTGATATCTGTTGTTGAGCTTAGTCTAAGATTTTTTTTATTTTTCTTTGTTTTTTATTTGGTGTTATTCTTTACAAAAAGATTATAATGAATTTTCAATTGATGCATGGTTTTATCCGATATGATGAAATGGTTCTTTTAAAATCACAAATGAAAAAGTTAAGGAGAGAAATGCAGTAGCTAAAATACTCGTATCAGCCTTCAATAATATACCCATTACCATCTTTTACAGATCCTAGCTCACAATGGATATTTAAAGTTCAGTGCCTTTAAAACTCGTGTTCTCCTTAATTTACTTGAAAGTAAGGAGAAGCAATTAAGAGCTGAAAGACACGAATGGTGGCCATAATTAATTATCAAGAGCAAATGATTAAGAATTAAGAGATTTTATTAAAGTCTCAAGAGCATCTATTGAGAGATCAAGAATTAGGACTTAAAAGCCTAGAATCCAAGTTGGAATTCTTGAGTAAATCTAGGAAAAATCGAGGTAATTGTGATATTGAAGAATTGAGTAGTATACAACTAGTAGAGAAAGATGAAATCAAGTGTGGGATGCATGAATTAGAGGAGGGTCCTGTAAGCACCCAATCATGGCCCTAACCAGATTATAACAAAGTGATGAAAACAATGGTTAATTAAGGTAAATATTGAACTATTTTGCATTGTTAAGGTTAAGTCCAATTAGGGGTATTTTAGTAATTTTAGCATGAATTTAAATTTGTGTATGGTTAAAATTAAGATAAAGAGGGATATAGTTGAAGTAAATTAGAAGTGTGGGTGCTAAATGTTAAGAAAGATAAGTTGATGGGGTTGGGTTGTATAAGGGCAATTTTGGAAATTCACACATGAGATATTTACCCCACTTTCTCACTCAATAGCTTCTTGGAGAAGGAAAACAAAGGGGATTTGAGATTGAGGGCATCGTCATTTTGGGAGAGACAGCTCTCTCTCTCTCTCTCTCTGCTGGTTATAGGTTGGAGAATAGAGCTAGGGTTTGTGAGTTAAGATTAAATGTAATGTCTTCAATTAAAGATCTCTTCTTCCTCTTCCATTCTTTATATATGATTTTTGGTTATAAGGGATTACAAGATCCTGTGGTTATCCCTATGTGTGAGGAGAAAGTAGAGAACTGATAGATCAAGGATAGGAGAAGGAAGAAAGAGCTAGATCAGTGGACTTTCTAAGGAAATAAAGCTGGTATTTGAGGTACAAGAACTTTATGTAGATAGTTACTTGATGATTTCCTTCCTATGTTCTTGTATTTGTTCCCTTAGTAGAAGTTAAGGGTTAAATTATAAAGATTTAGATGAATTTATAATGAATTAAAACTAAGTGCTTAAGATGAGACCTGGGATTTGTGTTTCAAGCTAAAAAATCAAGGTTTTATCGATGGCTGCCAAAGTCCCTTGCGTGGCCACGTAACTTGTTCCTCTTCCCCTTGTGTGGCCACGCATACCCATGCTTTCTTGTGTATTCAGTGCGTGGCTGTGCCTCCTTATTGTTTCTTCCTTGCATGGCCGTGTGCCTTCTTTTGGTTGTCTATGCGTGGCCACGTGTTCCCTTTGATTTTCTATGCATAGCCATGTGATGGCTTGAGTTTTTCCCCGCATGGTGTCTCCTTGCCTTTCTAATTCCCCTTGCGTGGCCACGTGCATGGTTTACTTCTCCTTCTGCTTGGCGACGCATTTGGTCTTTATTCTCCTTGAGTGGCCATGTATGCCTACACCTCCTTCTTTAGCATGGCCACTCACATGTTTTCTTTTAATAGTTCTATTACAAACTCTAAGCTATAAATTTCTTATGAATCATGAATGTCGTATTACAAAATATAATTAGAGAGAATTAAATGGACCACAAGTAATGTACATGAAGTTTATGTTAATTAAAGTGGTGGTTAATAAGCCATAAGAGTTTCTATACGAAATAATTGAACCGACAAGTCTTTCTAAGACATTATAAATGACATAGGTAAATGTCAATCTCACATTTGAATACTTTCAATACTTGTCAGACATATATTGCATGTATATAATGTATTGAATAAAATGAATGTGTGATGACTAAATTGAGTATAATGATGCAAAGAGAAATGGTATTGAGGAACCACTCAGCTACGTTTTTCTTTATGGAGTATGTTATTCATGTGGAGTTATGTGCTCATGGGTTATATGACTATATGTATGATTTCATTCTCATGAACTATCATCGGGTATTACTAATTAAACCTTGAAATGCAAATCTTATTGTTACTTCATAATCTTATATTCAATGACATGTATTACATTAGGTTTTAAAACATTGTTTTGATCTAATATTGCATAATACTTAGTTACCATTATGCTAAAGCATTCTAGTGTAAGATATAAGTTATCTGATGGCTATGCAAGTATATAAACATGTGATATGCATTCTTGAATATCAAGGCTTTAAGCCAGTATTGCTTTGTAAATGAATGATATGTGTTCATTTGTAGAAAATGATTTAAGAAAATGTTATATTAAATATGAAAGAATATGATAAATTCAAGATGTTCTTAAAGTGATAAAGCCTGCGGGTTTTAGTTTAGTTGTGGATTAGATAGGCATGCCTAGAGGGATTCAACAACTACCATAGTTGATCCCATTTGGGTCTATTGTTTGTTCCTAACTGGAACCATTGTCGACCCCATTTGGGTCTATTGTTTTGTTCCTTTATGGAACCATAGTTCGACCCTTTGGGTCCATCATTTGATACCTTCGGTATCCATTGCTCCCGTTATCCACCCTTAAAACTAGCACTTAGGCAGGCTATTAAAAGTTAAAAGATTGAGTAATGTACTATTAAGTAAGGATATATATATAGCAATTGCTTCACCTATGTAATGTGAATATGATAAATGGCCTACTGTATTGCTTGATTAATTTCCTTTTTGGCTAGAATGATATAAATGAAAAGTAGTTATCTGCTCTGTACTATATAGCTAAGGTGGCATGACATATGTGAAGTATTTATGCCTAAAATATCTCTTATAGATGTTGTACAATATCTACACTCCCTTATGCTTGAATTGAACATTGAAGGCATATCATATATGATAAAGGTGATTAAATGCTTACGATGAAAGTTGTATTATCAATTACTAGGAGGTTCAGATTATGGTAAGAATAATGTTCATGTTTAGGATTGCAAGTTCTTTTGGTATGGCATGGGGGAGATCGTTTAATATTGTTGACATATATGTTTTCCTTAAATTACAAAGGGTATAATGAATTTATGATATTTTATTCAAATTTTATCCTTGGAGTTGGTTTCCCCACTAAGCTTTATAACTTCGCATGGGTTTGTTATCCATGTAGGTACTGGTTAAGCTCTAGTGGATCGATAGCTGGTGGCTAGTCAACCTTTAAAGAGAAGATCTGACTGAGTGCAGTTGCTTGAGGATTCCATTATGTATTTTGGCTTATCTTTGTTAGGTGATGATGATGATGATTGATGTTTATGCATGGTTAGTGGAATTAGGGTGTTACAGGACCAATCATTATTGGAGATAAGACCTTCATCTTAGAGAATAAGTTTAAATCACTTACGAAGGATTATTCACCAAAAGAGTAAGAATGTTTCAACTTGTAAGTGAAAGCACTAAATTCAGTCTACTTGAAGAGTCTTTTAAGGCTAAAAAAGCTGAAGGAGTATATTTTTTAACAACCCAAGGTGGAGGAATACTTCATCAAAGACATGGCGTTGCCAGCCTTGGTGAATTTTAATAAGTTTCTTCTACTGATGGGAGAAAATAAAGAGTAAATTCAAGAGAGACCAATATTTGGATCACAAGCTCAGCCTCCTGATAGTAATAAGAGTTGAGCCGAGACTCATTAAACCAAAACTTTTTCTCTAACCCAACTCTTTAATAGTTGTTTATTTTATTTACTATTTTACTTTTTAAGCTTTTAGTTTGTGCTTTGAGAAATGTGGGGTGATTCATTTAAGCATTCTTGGTTGCTTAAACAAGATTAGTATTAAATATGTTAATATGCATGAAAGTGGGTATTACATTTTGAAACATTTTTAGAAAATTCTGATGCACACGGCAGGGACTATTTCTCTCTATTGTGTTACCAGAACTTTCAGTTGTGCCTATCTATGAAAGAAATTCCTTTTTTTGCACATTTTTTCATTCTATTCTAGCTCTTCTTTTTCTCATCTGCATTTTGATTCAAGCACCCACTTTTTATACATTTGCATCAATTTTGGCATGATGAACATGAACCAATCTTATTTACTTACTTTTATGTTTTATTCCTTTTTTTAATAGCTTATTATAGTTTTGAATTTTTATTCTTAATAATGTTCTATTTTGTTTAGATGTTTGTGTTTTTCTTTTAATGTTGTTTTTAGCTTTATCTTTTAGTTTATAGTATATCATTTTTAATTTACTTTATTTTTAGTTTTCTTTTTAATTTTAATATAGTTTTTATGTTTGTTTTCAATTATTGTTTATTATTGTTATTACTTACATTTATATCTTTAGTTTTGTTTTCCATTATTATTTGTTCCCATTGTGAATAAGCTTGAACTTATAGCTGGAAAAGCCTATTTAAAATAATTTGAATAGCAAGAAAGTAGTTAGTTGTTGAATGAACTTCTCTTTATTGGTTAGTTTCAATTAAATATATATTAGTAAGTCTCCTAATAAATGTGCCCTTTAGGCCTATTTTTAAAAAAATTAAAAAATTATATACATGAAGGTGATTGAGTAAGAATTCTAAAGAACTAGAACCTTCCTCATCACCCTTTGAAGTAAGTAAATGACTCCAAAATGAGATTAGAAATGCCTTAGGTAATATTTTTAGTGATTGGATTTTGAAAAGATCTTTTGACTAACCTTTGCTTTATAATATCCCTTGTAACTCATTTTGACCCTATTAGCATGCTAATTTTATGTTTGTTAATTACACTTGCATTTTAATCCCTTAAGCCTAAAAAGCCCTTGTCTTACCCTTTATAAACTATTCATTCTAGAAGTAGGATAGATAAGTTTTTATTGGGTAATGATAATGAGTAAAGGGTTTAGCATCAATTGTTAGATTCTATAGTTGGGGATACATTGTCGATATCAAGTGAGATTGAGAAAATTTTTAAAATGTTGTTCCTCTTTAAAAATAAAATTTGTGAGCCCCTACTTACCAAACATAGAGTTGATTACTCTAGCTAAATAAAAAAATAAATAAATGAAGAAAAAAAATAAAGCTAGCAATTTGGTTTCATCTAAGTGTGGGGTACTATATGTGTAGAAAAGAAAGATTCTAAGCTTTTTAAACATCAATTAAGTTATAATCTCAGCAAGAATTTAGAGAGGATTCTTCTTCTTCTTTGTTTTTTTTTCCATGAGAAATGTTCTACATTTTGGATATTTAAAGTTTTGCAATTATAAGGGTAGAGTTAAAAACTTGATTTTAGAAAAAAAAAAGTGAGTTAAGGTAGAAATGGTAATTCTAAATTGTGAATCCTAATCTTTTCTTGATAGCCATACCTTAGCCACATTACAACCTCTTTAAGACCTAAGGATCTTATCTTGCTTAGAGTAGTTTACAGAGATGACCTTTGGGTTCCAATCCTAAAGGAAAGGCCTATCACATCTTTTAAGTTTCATTAGCAAAACCATACGTGCAAATCTTTTGCACACGAATTCTTTTCTCGATTATCAAAGTGCACTAAAATTTTTATTTTAAAAGCCTTAAAATTTTTTTGGCCTAACTGTAATAACCTACCATATGCCCTAGTAAAATTGAAGGATATTATCATGTTATTAATATTTAATTAAGCTTAATTAAAGGAATTATTATAAGTTAAGACCTTGTGGATTAATGGTCTCATGTGGTAGAGGGTTAGAGAGTCAATTAAAATTATGGTATACAAGGGTGCAGTTGAAAAAAATTATAGTTAAGTGATAAATTATGATATACTTATATATTAGTGGGTAAAATTAATAAAATAAAGGAAGAGGGGTGCAATTAAGGTAAAGAAAGTAATCATGGGATCAAATTGGAAAGAAAGAACAAATGGAGACACATTTCTAACATGCAAATAATGAGAAAGCATAAGGATACTTTGCATGTTGGAGAGAGAAAACATTTTAAGTACTAGAACCTTTGCATGTTGGAGAGTGAAAACATTTTCTTAGTTATTAAGATGAGGAAAATGAATTTAGCAAGGAAAAAAATAGAAGGAAATGAAATTTTTCATTCTCTCCTTCATCCCTCACTAGAAATTGTAATCCCTTTTCTCTCTCTCCTGTAAAATCCATCAACATCTCTTTTTTTCTATTCTTTCTCTTGATGAATTGGATCTCTTAACTAATTAGAACACTCTTGAGCTTCTGAACGTTGCATGTGAGGGTTTGAGATGAGGAATCATCAAGACATGCAATAGCATGGCTAGAACAAGAAGAAGAAGTCAAGAGAAATAAGTCTTGATTGGAGATTGGGTGTGCCATTAAAGGTTATGGATTTTTACTCATCTTGCAAGTGGAATTAACTATAGCAAATATGGATAAAATGTGTAATGGAATGTATTTTGAGTTGGTATTATAGTATTCAAGTGAAATCTAAAGGATTATATCTTGCATGTTTTGATTTATTGAAGATTTAAAAAGTAGAAATTATGGTTGGTTCATTAGGAACTAGTTTCTATATTTTAAGCATATCTCAAGTTTTATAACTCTAATTTTGGTCATTCTAGTTCATAATTAAATTTAAGACATTAAGCTTTAGATTTATAGAGAAACTAGAGTTTGATTATGCATCTAAAGGTCCTTAAAATTAACTTGAAGTTTGTTTTGAGATGTTGCCCAGTTGTTAAGATCATGTTCCTATATTTTTTCTATAAATTTTTGTAGTGAAGTCAAAATCCTTTGAGATAAAATTTTGGTTAAAACAAATTCAAATGTGAATAACTTTCATAGAGGAATGTTGTCAAGATTCTATACCAATTTTATACTGCGAATTTTCTAAGTGATGATAAAAACTGAAAAGGGTACGGTGAAATACTATTTGGAGAACAGGAACATATTTTGGTAAATTGACTGTATCTCTTATTATAGAGGTTAAATTTTTATGAATGTAATTTCTAGTTAAACTAGATTTATATGTCTACAAGTCATATAAGAAAGCCTAGATTAATTCTACCTTTAAATAGGTCAAAATGTGGCTTGAATCCTGAATTTATGGCAGCATTATTTTCAAGAACAGTTTTTCATTTTTTTGCAATATTTTAAAATGTAGAAATGATACTAATATGATTTTTAATGTTCATGAAACTAGAAACATATGGGATCATGTTTGTAGAAGATCATTGTGGTCAGAAATGGCTTTTTTTAGGTTAAAAATAGCTTTAAAGAAAAGCTTTGAAATCTATCTTTATGCTAAATTATTGCAAGAATTTACCATAATTTTTATATGTATCTTTGGAATAAACTTAAGAATCTTTAATGAATTCAAGCATCTTTAGAATATCATTTTTGTTTATATGCAAAAGAGATCATAAACACCTTAATCACTTTTCTTATGAATAAAGTAACGCATTAAAAAGAAAGAGATAAGTTCATGGAATATATAAAATAATATTACATTGTAAGTTATAAGCATGACTACTTATCGAAGTATACGTATGATAAAGGTATATTATTATTCACCTTATTAATTTAACATAACCATGCTCATATTTTATAGTCGTATGATATGTTTATATGTTAAAATGTCAACATATATGTATATATGAGACCACATAGATATAAGAGTTGATGTGCAAGTTGAACGTAATATTAAAAGAAGTTAAAAATATATGTTTATATATTTTGGATTAACTATCTTTTTGAAACCATATGATTATATACATGTCTATATATATTTGTTTATATACTAATGATTGTTACATGTATAGTAAAAGCACGTATATGTATCTTTTGATACCACATGATATTATAGACATGTTTATTTATTAGTATATCAAATGTATTGTTAGAAGGATATTACTTGATTGAAATAGTATGGCTATGCATATGTGATGCCAAATGTTAGCATATGCTAAAGTAAATGGATACATGGAAGTATATTTGATTATAGATAATATGGCAAATTATATGATGGCATTTTTATGAGAGGATGTATACAAGTATATGCACTACAGATTGTATAGTTTTCCATTGATTACTTACTAGAGTAAAATTTTATAAATTGTTATATGAATTATGCATACATGTTTATGCACGAGAGAAAGTATATTTGTTTACATGATTATGTGCACATGCAAATGGAATAATATAAGTACAATCTTGATATATGAAATGAACATAAACATGGTATTGCCTACAAATAGAGTTTAATTATGGATAGAGAGGCACCTATAGGGATTAGTGCAGCTGCCATAGTTTTACCTGAATAGGTCTAAAGTATAGTTGATCCCATTTGGGTCATGAACAGCCCCGTTTGGGTTATTAGTCAACCATCTAGGTTAGTTTGAACGGTTTAAAGTATAGTTGGCCTCGTATGGGTTTAAAGTTTTGATATATTAGGATATCATCATTCTGATACCTTCAGGTATCCACCATTCCTGTTATCCACTTTTAGAACTAAGCAGACTATTTTATTTAATTGCAATAATTGAACTGAAAACATAAATGTTCTTATATCATCATTTAAGTAATGTGAATCATTTTAATCATAGTTATAGCTAAAATTATAGTATATGGAATACATGATACATATACGATGCTACATTATAAAGATGAGTACTTGGCATTTTAGAATCATATAGTCTTACTAGACCAAGAAGACATGCATATGAACTTACTTGATATTGATACTTTATCAACAATCTAAATGATGAATGCATGATCTTTATAGTGAAATGCTTCTTATATGATTATATATATATACGTGTGTGTGTGTGTGTGTGTTACCTTCGAAAACATCAATGTATAGCATATGGAAAAGTATGACTTAGAGTGAAAGAGTATTTGGTTACTGTATGTATGAAAATCCTTGAGATGGCTTTAAAGTGTTTCCTATACCTAGGATTGTATGATATATGAAACGGTATGTGATGTTTTGCAAAAGTACACCAGCTAATGTATAATACCATAACTACATGTTACTTATTGAATATTGTGTAATTGATATGAGTGGTATGTATGACTTATTACATGATAATATAAATAAGTTATGGACTCATAACATGTGAATTTGATTTATGTGGAGATAGAAGTACAAGGGTAGCATTGCAATGCTTTAAAGAGTTTGTACAGTACTCAAGGTAATGATATGATAACTTAATAATAATAAGTATTCAAGCAGATGAAACATTTATTATCTAGGAAATACGTTATATATATGTATAAAAAATGGAAATTAATTGAATTTATTATATATTTAAAGAGGTAGTTTATTAACTTAAAGTCTTATGATTATAAGATGGCTTTTATGAATGTTGATTGATATTGCCATGTCTTAAAAATAGTTAAAGTATATGAATATGTGTGAGAGTAAATAAATGGCATAGTTAAAGAGTGTTTGGCAATTGATATTGTTTCATAAGCAAGAATGACTTGTACGTCAAGATGATTAGTCAAGAACAACATAATAGAATTAAGAAAGTAAACTTGATGTATAAGATTTTTAGGATCAAATGAATATTGTTATAAGTTTGAAACTGATAAGCAATGGATTATTAATAAGTACCTTATATTGGTTAAAAGTGTAAATAAAAGATAATATAATCCGTGAATATCATAATGAATATAGTTTAAATGATTAATTATATGCTTAGAGTTATGCTTATATGTGATTGTGTGAAGCTCCAATATTGACCCTAATCAGATTATTGTTGATTAATGAGGATTATCGTTAATTAAGGTAAATTTGGATTATTTTACAATTATCGAGGTTGAATAATAAGAGGGGTATTTTGGTAATTTCAACATTTATGTATTTGAGTATGGGTGAGTTGTAATTTTAAGGAAGTATGTAATTGAAATTAAATTAGAAGTCTTGGGGTTAAATTGTAGGAAATGGAAATTTAGGAGATTAAAGTGTATATGGGTATTTTAGGAATTTCTCTTGGTGAGATATTTATCCCACTATATTATTTATTATTTCCCAGAGATGTGGGGATTGGCTATGATAAGGTGGAGATCTCTCTCTTTCTCTTGCTGGTTACGGATTCAAGAACAGGAACCTAGGGTTTTGGTATTTTAACCTTATGAAGGAGAATAAAGGAATCATGAGTATAGAAGATAGATCTTGAGGATTGAAGGAGTTGAAGCTTTAATATCAGGTACGGGAATTAGATTTATTGTGCTATTCATATGATTGATTTAGGGATTTTTCTCTCTTTCCTGGCATGTTTCCACCTTGATGAGTTTAAAGGATAAATCTAGTAAGCTTTGATGAATATAGTATGATTTGAAACTTAATTGATCATTTAAGTTAAAGGGAAAGTGAGATCTAGGATTTAAATTCATGTTCTGCATATGAGGATTCTGGGTTTCTTTGCTGAGGAACCATGCAAGGCCATTTAAATTATTTCTTCTTCCCATGCATGACCACTTATGCATTTATTCTTTGAAATGCACGACCACTTATGGCCCTTTTCTCTTTGGTTGTACGGCCACTTATGGCCATTTCTCTTTGGATGTACGACCACTTATAGCCTTTCCTTCTCCCCTTGTATGGCCAAGTAAGGCCTATTGATGCATGGCCAAGCATGTTTTTCTCCTCTCCTTTTTCTGGCCAGATGTACTCCTTTGATTCATCCGAGCCAGCTTTCACCCTAAGATTAAGCCATGTAATTAGATATTGATGTTAGCGTAAGCCCAGCCCCAATGGATTGTTATAAAACTCTTAAATTAATAAATGAGGCATTTGTTTTATCTATTGTATTCCTGTGCATATCAATTGATAGAACTATCCAAGAATGTAGTTTCAGTTTAAGTTATCATGTGTGAGGCACATGGTTGTAAGAACTTGAAATAATAGAGACTTCATTCTAAATAGTCTTATTCAGTCATTGTTATAGGAATAACAAATGAATTAAGACTAGTATGCTCTCTCTAATAAGATGAGTTCTGTCTTACGGATCATAAGGACAAGAGTATCAATCAGAGATCATAGATACATGTTTAGAACATGGTATCATGATTCGATCTGCTCATGAGAACACTATATGGTACTAGTCATAAGTGTTTCTCATGTGCAAGTTTTGCATCGGAGTTCTTAGACCTAAAATTTCTATAAAACTCTTTATGAATTACTTTGTACTTTGACATACACCTAACGTACTCGTAACAAGGTGACAAGTATGGGTATGCTTGGGTATGCACTAATTCATGTTAGAGAGTATGAGATAAATAAAGGGATTACCCCTCTCAATAAGAGAGAAAAATATCATCGGCCACTAGATCAGTGAACTGAGAAGTGTATGGCCATACCGAGATGAAATAATGAGTAATCATTATTTATCTGAGAGTTCAATGTCACTAGAATATCAAGAAAGGAATTAGTATATATAAGGATGACTAATTCCATGCCTTATATTAATTCTAATATTTAAGGGTAAGAGACTATGCAAAATTGCATTAGGTCACTAAATGCCATTTGCATTTTCATTTAATTTGGAATGCTATAATATCTTGCTAGAAAATATATATAGCCTTTGGATTAATTTATTAATTCTTTGACAATATTAAATGGATCTATAGGATCACACACAAAGCATTGGGCTTAAAATATTTAAATAGAATATTTGGCATTAATTTAGGCTTTTAATTGAAGTCAAATTAATGTATGTAATGGGTATTAAAATTGCTAATTGGACCTTGGTCCATGAGAGAGAGAAATTCAACCCACAAGGTTTAATTTCAATTAATTAATTATCTTGGACTAATAGCATTTGAATCAAAATAAAACACTTAAATAGGAGAGATAGTAGCCGAAATTCAAAGATAAAATCATAGTGAATTTCGGCACATGTATACCCTAAATAAGTGATGGATTTTTTATTAAATGTCTTATGCCATTTTAAATTAATTTGAATTTAAAACCTAAAAGGAATTTGAATTAATTTGGATCACTTAATCGGGAAGTGATGGAGGCTGAAAATACTACCTAATTCAAGGGGATTTCGGCATCCACAATATTTCCTAAACCTAGTGGTATAAATTAATGAAATTATTTTTCCAAGTTAGGTTTTTTCTCTCTCTAAGCCGCCACTCTCAAGGGAAAAGGACTCTTCCTTTTTCTTTTGGATTTTGGGCAGCCATTGGTGAACCTTACAATGAACAAGATTAGGTCTTGTGTCTTTAGTTTAATACCCATTGCCAAATACACAAAGATTAGAGCTAACACTCTAAGTTTTAAGCCTTCCTTGAAATTGTGTGTGTGAGCATAGAGAGGAGTGGCATAAAGGCTATTTCTTTGGCTTTGGTGATCAAGATCTAAAGCATAAAAGTTCATCCTATTTGTTGGTCATCATCAAAATCAAGATTTGAAGTGCATCTAAGATTGTAAGTTTCAAAACCCTAAAATTACATGTTTTCTATTCTTGTTGTGGATAGCATGGTATGTATGATCAATATTTTTATTTTTCCACTACATGATCATCATTGATATTCCATGTTATATCCCATCAATTGAAAATAGTATTATATGGTCCATAAGATTATTAAGCAAACAAGATTTGAGGTGAATTACTTATAGTAAGTAAAACTAATGATAAATGGTTATTAAGTGATGATTGTTGTGCGAGTTTATATCAATGGATTAATAGACTATGAAATTCTCTCTCTAATTCTATAGTCCACAAAGATATGGTTTAGAAAGGCATGAATATAAGATGAAGTATTATAGAATTTTAAAAGATATAAATGCTATTATAAGAGGAAGAAGATTGAATTAAGCTGTAATTTATCCAAAGTCTCATGTGAGGTGAATAAAGCATGATCACTGAATATGAAAAACCTATATATATATATATATATATATATATATACAGACTAGAGTGAAAATCTTTAGGATAATAATCCTATAAGGTTATGATTTGGAGTCCATTTGAACTCTAAAATAGAAAGACTTGCATGTGATAATGCTAAAATAATTAGATTGCTAGAATGTTTTTTAGTGCCTAATAGCCTAGAACTAAGAAGAGTAAGAAGAAATATAGTGATCACAAGATTATATGCTATTTAATATGCCCTATAGTATGGTATAAGGTATGTATTATACCAAAACAAATTGTTTTACCCCAATACCATACATTGATAATCCTTTGCAATGGCATGAAAAATACTATGATTTAGCCTAGTATTGATGGGGAAATAGTTGTAATGTACATGTTTAAGTTAAAAGAGATGAAATAATCTTATGTAAGCTTAACCGGATTAAACGTTATAAGATAAAAAGTACAAGTAAGTTGACCGAGGCATGTGTGATAATATTAAAGAAGATTACCTTTTTGTCTATAATCTACTAGACTATAAAAGTGAACTTAAGGGGCTAACGGTGAATAAATGTTTACCTTAATCTAAAAATAACCTACTCATACTATTATATGGATTGTAAATGCATAAGTATTGTTAAAAGTAGTTATTTATTGCTGTGAACTATGATGATGTGTGAAAGCTATTCATGGCAAGCAGTAACAAGGTATGCCATTAAGAACCATCCATGAGTTTTGTAAGTTTCTATATTTTATAATTGATATGAATATGCTATGATGGGTAGCTGGATTTAATATGTAAACAATTATGAGAAATAAAAAAATGTATTGCCATGATTCAAGATGCATTTATGTAGATGTATATATATGTGTGTGGGGACATGCATATGATTTTATGAAGGCTTTTAGTAACAAGATCTACACTTTCATATTGCTTTATTAGAATCATGCTTAATACTAACTATGAAGAAATTTTAATGAAACCATGAGACTACGTGACCTACATCGATGTGTAATGGAGCCTAAAGCTCAACATGGATGTAGGATAAGAGATATGCATTCTTTTATGAATTGTAGCTTAAAGCCAAATATTGTATTAAGTAAAGAAGAATATGATGAATCAAAGATGTTCTTAAAGGGTTAAGCCTTTGGATCTTAGTTCAATTATGGATTAGATAGGCATGCCTAAAGGGATACAATCGCAGCTGCCATAATTGATCCCGTTTGGGTCTTGTTCCTTAATGGAACCATTGCTTGACCTCGTTTGGGTCTATAGTTGTTCCTTGCTGGAACCATTGCTTGACCTCATTTAGATCCATTGTTTGATATCTTTGGATATCCATAGTTTGATACCTTTGGGTATCCATTGCTCCCGTTATCCACCCTTTGAACTAGTACTTAAGCAGGCTATTAAAGATGATAACAAGTATAAGAAATAAAGTAATGTGTGTGTGTGTATATATATATGCATTGATTTCTTCTTATATTTAACATAAGCATGATGAATGACTTATTGTATTGTGTTGTTTTACCTTAAATTTCTTTTGAATTTAACTATCTTTATGAAATGATATGCCACGTTCAGTATATCATGATAGTGAGATATATATATCACATCAACCATGAGGAAGGGTCCCGTGTGAGGGCCATTGTGAGTTAAATTCCACTGGTGGGTTCCACGAAAAATATATGGACCCTAAAATGTACAATATTATACTATAACTTATATGAACTATAACATATACATTAAGTTTCATGTACTTTGAATTCATGAAATGCATGCTGTTGGAATTTAATGGTTACATGCATCACATACATGAGCGGAATTTTAAATTTTTTTTAACCATTAGATCTGATCTTACCATGAATACACAATATAACTATATGAGGATAAGAAAAATCACCTTTGATTTTTGTTGAACAGTTGATTTTACTTCGCACCGGGTTGTCGCAAACCACAGTGTCCAAAATCGAACACCTCCAATGAGTAATCCACACTAGAGAGGGGTAAATTGAACCAACAAATTGGTGTTCAACTAGGGCTGGCCAAAATCCAAGAGGCTAGCAATGGAAGTGGAGCAAAAAGGGAGAGAGAATTAAGAGAAAAAGACTTTCCTTTTGTTTTAATCACTAAACCCTAATTCTCATTAGTTGGCCTTTTATAGTTAGGTTAAAATTCCAACTCCTTAATGAGATTGGGCTCTTTAAAATTGCTGGAGAATTATTAATTGGGCTTCTGGAATTAATTATAATCATTTGGGCTTAATTAAATCCAAATTAAATCTTTTCATAAAAGACCATGCACAAAATCCACAAACTAGGCCCTTTGTGCATCTAATTGGATTTAAATATCCAAATGGATTCCAAATCCAACAAAATTAAATATGTGAGTTCCATAACACTTATGTAACATATATAAGTTAATTTGGTCTAAGAAAAAGCCCTCTAAGCCCTTCTGTATGGAGTTGGTGTGTAGCCCTCTTCTGGAGGGCTTCCTCCAACTTCTTCATTCCTTTGGCCCTTTATAATTTCTCCAATGGTCCTATTAATTATTATATCAGTCCTATAACACTTATAGTAGTCTTATAACACTTATAAGACAATAATAATTAATCATGAAATACATTATTTCATTTAGGTCCAATTTACAGAACATTTCTCAAAAGTTCCGCGGACAATTTTATTTGATCATAATTAATTAAACTCTTTAATTAATTATTATCACATTCTCATCTCTACCTTTATAATAATATCAAATATTATTATCCTTGTCATTTTACCATTTTACCCTTTTCTCTATATGTGTGTGACCTATTGGGTTCCTGTCCATGTTGGCAATATAATATGTAATTGTGAGTTCTATTCAAAACTCACATGATTTAAACTCCTTTAAATCATTTTATCAATCTCTATTGATATTTTGATACATCATTATACAAGTCATGATTGGCCTCTAGCTAGGCATCATGACTACCCAAATGTCAGGAAAGTCATGTGGTTTGACTGTACCCTTCCATAGAAACAGTTACCGTGCAATTACTCCTTTTACCACTCTTATCTCAATTAGATTATGAGTATGGATTTCTATCAAGTCATATAAATCTAATTATGTATGTTCTATTAATTTAACCATTGTTCCTAAAATGCCCTTCATGGATCTCCATCCATCTCGGCATATTACTCTGGCCAGAGATTCACTGAACAAGGTAATTATAGAATCATGTGAGATAACTTCCCTTGTTAAATCTGGGATGGTGAATCCTTTGTCAATCACTCAACTATCTTCAAGTAGGTCATGATATACCCAATCTCCTAACTATGTTCACTCCCAGTTGGAAGTAATCAGTTATGGAGTCAAAGTATACCACTTGCTACTTAAGATAACTTTGGTGATCTCAAGTCTAAGGATACTTGCACAACTGCTATGAAGAGATTCCTCACTGACATAGATTTAATATCCATATGAGGATTCTCTTTGCAGGTCTCAATTGAACTTGTTCCTCTAACAAGCATCCACATGTTAGCTTTGATTATCATCCATAATCACAATTTTGAGAACCATTGCTTGAACCATTCAAGAAGCATAACATGTGCTAGTCTGTCCGAATTAATAATGTCCTATCTTGTTAATTCTATGACTAGGGATATTTAGATATTAACATATTTGCATGCAATAGACATCTCACATCATGAACACCTTCATGATTGCCTTTGCCCTGTGTTTATAATATCTAGGACTTCATTTATTAATTTAAGATTTACAAACTCATATATTCAAACACAACATTAATAAATGAATGATGCCTTTTATTAAGAATATAAATTTCTTACATATGAAAAACATCCCTATTACATGGACTCTAGGGTATACTCTCTAACAATCTCCCACTTGCACTAGAGCCAATCACTCATATGTCTCAGACCCATGCTATTTATATGGTGATCATGCTTTATCTGGGAAAGTGCTTTAGTGAGGGGATCCGCCACATTGTCATCTGTGGGAACCCTTTCTATTTTCACATCATTTCTAGCTACTATTTCCCTTATGAGATGGTAGCGTCTGAGAACATGCTTGGATCGCTGATGAGACCGTGGTTCCTTTGCTTGCGCAATCCATTGTTGTCACAATATAAAGGAATCGGATCAACAATGCTAGGCACCACTCCTAGTTCGGTTATGAACTTTTTGATCCAGACTGCTTCTTTGGCTTCTTCTGAAGCAGCAATGTACTCAGCTTCCGTCGTGGAATCAGCAGTTGTTTCTTGTTTGGAACTTTTCCAACTAACTGCTCCTCCTCCCATTATGAACACATAACCAGATTGTGATTTACAATCATCTTTGTCAGATTGGAAGCTGGCATCTGTATACCCGTTTACTTCCAAACTGCCCTCTCCATATACCAAGAATATATCCTTAGTCCTTCTCAAGTACTTAAGAATATTCTTGACAGCTGCCCAATGTTCCTCTCCAAAATTAGATTGGAATCTGCTTGTGACACTCAAAGCAAATGCTACATCTGGATGTGTACATAACATAGCATACATGATAGAACCAATTGCAGATGCATATGGTATTTTATTCATGCTCTCTCTATCCTCCAGTGTCTGTGGACACATAGACTTAGAAAGGTGTTTCCCATGCACCATAGGTATAAACCCTTTCTTAGAGAGATCCATATTGAACCTCTTCAATACTTTATCTATATATGTACTCTGAGAAAGACCTAGCAACCTATTGGATCTATCTCTATAGATCCTTATTCCCAGAATATAGGATGCTTCTCCAAGGTCTTTTATGGAGAATTGCTTGGATAACCATATTTTAACAGATTGGAGAAGAGAAATGTCATTTCCCATGATCAATATGTCATCTACATATAGAACTAGGAAGACAATTGCACTCCCACTGACCCTTTTATACACACAAGGTTCATCTTCATTCTGTGAGAAACCAAACTCTTTTATTGTCTCATTGAATCATATGTTCCAGCTCCTAGAGGCTTGCTTCAATCCATAAATGGATCTTTGAAGCTTGCATACCTTTTCGCCATTTCCTGATGTGAATCCTTCTGGTTGTGTCATATACACATCCTCGGTAAGATTTCCATTAAGGAAAGCTGTCTTCACATCCATCTGCCAAATCTCATAATCATAATGAGCTGCAATGGCTAAAAGTATTCTTATAGACTTAAGCATCGCTACAGGAGAAAAAGTTTCGTCATAGTCAATACCTTCTTTTTGACGATAACCTTTTGCTACTAAGCGAGCTTTATAGGTAACTATATTACCTTCCATGTCAGTCTTCTTTTTGAAGACCCATTTGCACCCTATGGGTTTTATCCCTTCAGGTGGTTGAGTTAAAGTCCATACTTTATTCTCATACATGGAGTCCATTTCAGACTGCATAGCCTTAAGCCATAAATCACGTTCTGAACTGTTCAAAACTTCTTGATAGCTTGTAGGCTCATTGTCCTCTACTACAGTTATGCCTCTATCCGAATCAATGTGAAATCCATATCTCACAGGGATAGAACGCATCCTAGTAGATCTTCTAGGATTTTGTGTATAATCAGGTTCAACTGTGATTTCATCATTATGAAATTCAGTTTCGGGTTCAATCGATTGATCATCTTCTATTTGTGGGTCTTGAACTTCACCAAGCTCAATTTTACTCCCACTGTCCTCTCGTAGGAAAAATTCTCTTTCCAAGAAGACATCATGCCTTGAAACAAACACCTTTTGTTCTAAGGGATGATAGAAATAATATCCAAACATTTCTTTTGGATATCCCACAAATAAACATTTGTCAGACTTAACATCCAGTTTGTCTGACATTGTCCTCTTCACATAAGTAGGACAACCCTATACTTTCATATGAGAAAGCGTGGGTTTCTTGTTATTCCACATCTCATATGGAGTAACATCAACCGATTTACTAGGAACTCTATTTAACACATAAACAGCAGTTTCTAGTGCATATCCCCAAAAGGACTTAGGCAAGTCCGCTCGGCTCATCATTGATCGAACCATATCTAATAGTGTTCGATTCCTCCTTTCAGATACACCATTGTGTTGTGGTGTATATGGAGGAGTCCATTGAGATAAAATCCCATTATCTCTAAGATAATCTTGAAACTCTTGACTTAAGTATTCACCACCTCGATCTGATCTAAGTGTTTTAATACTTTTGCCAAGTTGTTTCTCTACTTCATTTCTGAATTCTTTGAACTTTTCAAATGCTTCAGACTTATATTTCATTAGATAGATGTATCCAAACCTGGAATAATCATCTATGAAAGTAATGAAGTAGGAGTAACCTCCTCTAGCATGTGTAGTCATTGGACCACATACATCTGAATGTACTAAGTCCAAAACCATTTTAGCTCGTTCTCCTTTACCAACAAAGGGAGCTTTTGTCATTTTTCCCAATAAACAAGATTCGCATGTATCAAATGATTCATAATCAAATGATCCCAAATCACCTGACTTGTGCAATTTGGTCATGCGTTTTTCATTTATGTGGCCTAAACGACAATGCCATAAGTATGAGGTATTTAGATTATCATGTTTCATTCTCTTGGTATCCACATTATGTACTTCTTTAATTAAATCAAGAACAAATATACCATTCTCAATGATAGCTTTTGCATAAAATATATTGTTCTTAAAAATGTAACAACATTTGTCCTTTAAAGAAATATCATAATCGTTCATCAAACAACTGAAAGAAATAATACTCTTGGACAAAGCTGGAACATAATAACAATTATTTAATTCCAGTACTAATCCACTAGGAAGAGGCAAATAGTAAGTCCCCACAACTGTTGTAGAGATGTTTTGTCCAGTAGTTAACTGCAAACATATCTCTGCCTTTCCAACTCTTCTAAAGCTTATAAGCCCCTGTAGATCATTACATAAATGAGATCCACATCCGGTATCTAATACCCAAGATTGTTTTGAAGCAATAGAATAAGTATTAATTTCAATCATATGAATACCTGAAGTAGAAGCATCAGCTTGCTTCTTCTCCTTGAGAGAATCTAGATAGGCCTTGCAGTTACGCTTCCAATGACCATCCTTTCCACAATGGAAGCAAGTTCCTTTGGGATTCTCTTTCTTGGTAACCTTCTTCTTAGAGATCCCACCATTCTTTGGCTGCGCCTTGGTTATCTTCTTCTTCTTCTGGTTCTTGCCTTTAGCAGAAGTGACAACCATGACACTTTTTGGATCCTTCTTAAATGATCCATCAGCTGTCTTGAGCATATTGATTAACTCAGGAATGGATACTTGGATCTTGTTCATGTTGAAGTTAAGCACGAAAGGTGCATAACTTGGAGCCAACGAGTACAAGATTAAATCTATGTATAGATCATTATCCATAACATAGCCAAGTCTACTCAAATGCTCAATATACCCATACATCTTCAATGCATGAGTAGCAGCTAAAGTGCCTTCCACCATTTTACAGCTAAATAGAGCTCGAGCAATCTCATATTGCTCAGTTCTAGCCTGAGAAGAATAAAGCTCCTCTAGATGCAAAACGATGGTTCTAGCATCCATCATTTCATGTTGCTTCTGAAGCTCCGAGGACATAGCACCCAGCATCAGACATGCTGCTGTTTCACTATCCTCCATGTATTTTCGATAAATGCCTTTGATCTCATCAATGGCATCATCTGATGGACGTGGTGGTGGATCTTTATCCAAGACATAGTGGATCTTTTCAGCTCTGAGAACAATTCTCACTTGCCTGATCCAGTCAGAATAGTTGTTGCCAACCAGCTTGTTATCCAGGATTGATCGTATGTTAATGTTTGATGTGCTCATGATGATAACCTAGATGTGAAAAAGAAAAGATATGAGAGTATGTTCATATATATATATGCATTAATAAGGTCTTTAATTAATCCATTTACTCCCACTATTTTATTACGAATTAATAGCCCTCACTATATAATTCGAGAAAACCCGATGGTTTTCTTAGTGGGCCAATATCCAATCCTTGATATGTAATTTGACCTTGACTGTGGTCAATAAGCCAAATTCCATACCCTTGAAAGGTAGGTATCTTTATACCAATTGTGTCTCTACACAACTATTGGATCATTAGGTTATCAACTCTTGATGCATGCATATCATATATGCATTCCCTAATCTTGCCTCTAGAACCATTAGCCTTGACTGTGGTCAACAAATTAATAGGCTAGCTAAGATGACCCATTTAATTAGATTTGAACATATTCGATATAATTTGAGCTTGACTGTGGTCAACAACCCACACTATAAAGAACTCTGGTTCTCCTCAAATTAATGGAAGGCTTATATACCTTAGTATTTGTTTGAGGGTTTTAGTTAATAAAGTCTCATCATACATGGTTGGCATACATTGGTATGCATCCTATATCTATCACATAAATATAAGCATACAAATATGGTATAGTTATGGACTTCACTACATTGATTTCCCCGAGCCAAGAGGGAAATCAAAAGGTCACACCTAGGTAGTATGCATGATTCAAACAAGAAAATAATTACATTATCTTCAAGCTTGTTGGATCTCCATCCGGCCCATCTTGCTCCTTGATATTGGTCTCCATCTCTATTTATAATTCTAATCTAAGTAATCTAATTACATATTACAATTTGAAATGAAATACAAACCAAAAACAAGTGGCCGGGACATGAAAGTCCTCATTGGGCCAAAACATGCATTATGCTCAATCACATTGGGCTTTGTCCATAACTAACCATCATGCCAATCATTCACCCTTATATGCCTCTCTAATGCATAAATAAATGGATTACTAACTTTGTTTCAACCTTTGAAACTATATTTTGAGTTATTTAATGATGTGATCAAATTAGGAAACTTTTTCCATTTTGGAAACTTTCATTTTAGGAAACCCTTTTGCATGAATGTGTTCTTGCCTTAATAATCAATCAAATTGATTATTAATTAATTATAAATTGATTATTTAATTAATTAATCATATTAAATAATTAAAAGAATCAATTTTGGGCTTAAAACAATTGTAGGCCGAAACCCACAGAAGAAAAACCCTAAGTGTGTTCACACACAAACTAGTTTTGTGTCATTGGGACCATTTGGGCCTTTTGGAATGAGCCAAGCCCACTCCAGCCCTTAAAACCCATTAATAAACTTAATTAATGTTTATAATAGTTAATTTAAATCAGCTCCTTGGGCCCACTAAGTCATTCACTAATTTAAACCAAGTCCGTAAATATAATTAAGCCCATTAAGTGGTTTTAATGAATTAAAATTAATCAAATTAATTTAAGGCCCATTTTAATTAATCCAATTAATTAAAAACACTTTAATATATCATATATATGAGATTTAGAAGATCAAAAGTCGTTCTAACAAAGAACACATCAAGAACACACGAAGAACACCAATTTATCGAACTTTTCGACAAAACTAGTTTTCATGCAAAACTTGTTCGATTTTAATTCCATTCGATCCTACGGCTTAATATCACATATTAAACACATAAAATATCATCTAAATGATTTTTAAATGGATCCATAAGAAATTAAATTAGAACAGCCCCTACATTGCCTAGGGTTTCACGCCAAACCCTAATGAGTTTCACGCCAAACCCTTATGTTAATCATTCAAAAATTTCGTTTTTGTTTCCACCATATTTATTTGATCACACATACAACCAGAAATCAATATTTCTCATTCATGAACAATCAAATCTAATATTTTAAAGTTCATGAAATAAATAACTCAAAACAAAACAAAACTTATTCCGCAGAAAAATATAGAATTGTATATCCATGGCAAAACCGTGGCTCTGATACCATGTTGGAATTTAATGGTTACATGCATCACATACATGAGCGGAATTTTAAATTTTTTTTAACCATTAGATTTGATCTTACCATGAATACACAATATAACTATATGAGGATAAGAAAAATCACCTTTGATTTTTGTTGAACGGTTGATTTTACTTCGCACCGGGTTGTCGCAAACCACAGTGTCCAAAATCGAACACCTCCAATGAGTAATCCACACTAGAGAGGGGTAAATTGAACCAACAAATTGGTGTTCAACTAGGGCTGGCCGAAATCCAAGAGGCTAGCAATGGAAGTGGCGTAAAAAGGGAGAGAGAATTAAGAGAAAAAGACTTTCTTTTTGTTTTAATCACTAAACCCTAATTCTCATTAGTTGGCCTTTTATAGTTAGGTTAAAATTCCAACTCCTTAATGACATTGGGCTCTTTAAAATTTCTGGAGAATTATTAATTGGGCTTCTGGAATTAATTATAATCATTTGGGCTTAATTAAATCCAAATTAAATCTTTTCATAAAAGACCATGCACAAAATCCACAAACTAGGCCCTTTGTGCATCTAATTGGATTTAAATATCCAAATGGATTCCAAATCCAACCAAATTAAATATTTGAGTTCCATAACACTTATGTAATATATAAATTAATTTAGTCCAAGAAAAAGCCCTCTAAGCCCTTCTGTATGGAGTTGGCGTGTAGCCCTCTTCTGGAGGGCTTCCTCCAGCTTCTTCATTCCTTTGGCCCTTTATAATTTCTCCAATGGTCCTATTAATTATTATATCAGTCCTATAACACTTATAGTAGTCTTATAATACTTATAAGACAATAATAATTAATCATGAAATACATTATTTCATTTAGGTCCAATTTACAGAACATTTCTCAAAAGTTTCGCGGATAATTTTATTTGATCATAATTAATTAAACTCTTTAATTAATTATTATCATATTCTCCTCTCTACCTTTATAATAATATCAAATATTATTATCCTTGTCATTTTACCATTTTACCCTTTTCTCTATATGTGTGTGACCTATTGGGTTCCTGTCCATGTTGGCAGTATAATATGTAATTGTTAGTTCTATTCAAAACTCACATGATTTAAACTCCTTTAAATCCTTTTATCAATCTCTATTGATATTTTGATACATCATTATACAAGTCATGATTGGCCTCTAGCTAGGCATCATGACTACCCAAATGTCAGGAAAGTCATATGGTTTGACTGTACCCTTCCATAGAAACAGTTACCGTGCAATTACTCCTTTCACCACTCTTATCTCAATTAGATTCTGAGTATGGATTTCTGTCAACTCATATAAATTTAATTATGTATGTTCTATTAATTTAACCATTGTTCCTAAAATGCCCTTCATGGATCTCCATCCATCTCGGCATATTACTCTGGCCAGAGATTCACTGAACAAGGTAATTATAGAATCATGTGAGATAACTTCCCTTGTTAAATCTGGGATGGTGAATCCTTTGTCAATCACTCAACTATCTTCAAGTAGGTTATGATATACCCAATCTCCTAACTATGTTCACTCCCAGTTGGAAGTAATCAGTTATGGAGTCAAAGTATACCACTTGCTACTTAAGATAACTTTGGTGATCTCAAGTCTAAGGATACTTGCACAACTGCTATGAAGAGATTCCTCACTGACATAGATTTAATATCCATATGAGGATTCTCTTTGCAGGTCTCCAATGACCTTGTTCCTCTAACAAGCATCCACATGTTAGCTTTGATTATCATCCATAATCACAATTATGAGAACCATTGCTTGAACCATTCAAGAAGCATAACATGTGCTAGTCTGTCCGAATTAACAATGTCCTATCTTGTTAATTCTATGACTAGGGATATTTAGATATTAACATATTTGCATGCAATAGACATCTCACATCATGAACACCTTTATGATTGCCTTTGCACTGTGTTTATAATATCTAGGACTTCATTTATTAATTTAAGATTTACAAACTCATGTATTCAAACACAGCATTAATAAATGAATGATGCCTTTTATTAAGAATATAAATTTCATACATATGAAAAACATCCCTATTACATGGGCTCTAGGGTATACTCTCTAACACATGCTTGAGACAAAGAGATTTTTTCTAGTAATTATGATATGTAATGCTTGTTCTTCGTAATCGCATGCAACTCCATAGTCTATTATTATATATATATGAAGTTTTGAACGCACATATGCATAATGATAACATTGACCTAACTAAGTGCAACATATGATATAAAATGGTGTTGTAAGAGATATTTAAGTTACCATGTTAAGATAACATTAAGGAATACATATGCATGAAATAGGAATGAGAATTGTGTTATTATAAGAAGAAATCATACCTAATAATATCAAAAGGGATATTGAATGACATAAGTACTTCCTTAAACATGCCATATCGATTAATTGCATCAAGTCGAGTTTGTACGGTCAATAATCATGATTGTTTGAGTTGTAAGAAGAAAGAATTACGAAATGGATGAATGGTAATAGTTTGACATGAAAAGTAAGTTATGATGATGTCTAAGCAGGATCAAGCTAAGTCAAATAAATGCTCTAGATTAGTGTAACAGGATATTCATTGTAAAGGTTGAGGTCTTTCTCAAATGATCAATATCATAGACTCATATGTTATTCTATTTTATTGTAAAAGTTGTGTATATATGTATATGATCATATGACTTAGGGAAAGAGGTTATCTATAGTGTTTTGTTCCCTATTAAGCTTTATAGCTTAACATGGGCTCGTTTATCTATGTAGGTTTCAAGATAAGGTCCAGTGGATCGATAGCTCTAGTAGCTCGACTATTATTGAAGATAGAATTTGGCATATTATAGTCATCCTTAAGGTTGTTAAGTGATTGAAGGCCACTTATGTTATGATTCTTTCTTTTTAAGTTTGATTTATTTATATTGTGGCATGTAATTATGGCCTATATTATTATTATTATTATTATTTCTACCTGATCTTTACTAGGTTTTTGATGATTATCTATGGTTAGTGGATTAGGGTGTTACAGTTAGTGGTATCAGAGCACCCAAGTTTAGTCTTTTCTGGTTAATAAGAAATTAAGAAATTGTTCTTGAAGGTTGTGATTAATTGGTCTAGACCAAATAGCCTTAGTCAGTGTTATTGTTATTAGGATGCAAATTTTGATGATTATGATAGATGTTTGCCATATGATTGATGTATATTAGAGTACTATTGGGATTTTTATTCAAAGATTGTGAGATGATATCCAAGGAATCATCGGTATCTCTCACTTCCTGATATTGGAAGTACTTAAAATCCTTGATGTTTTATGATTGAAGTATAGCATAAGATCGATTATAAGTACATCTAGATTGCTTATTAAGATGTTTGTAGAAAAGTTTATGTGATAAAAAGAGAATTTGAGTTTTGGCATTAATAATGATGCAAGATGTTGAGGTTATTCGGATGCTCTTTATATAATTGTCACTATTTTCCTAATTAGCATGGGTAATGAAACATATGTCATTATATTGGGATGGGATAAAACATGTCCAGTTGATGAGAATATGCCTAGGTATTTTATTGCATACATGAAGTCATAAATGCATTTCATAGCATCCCACATCACATTGAAAGCATTGCATCACTTATGTGGCCCAGCTGAAATGAAAAAATTTATAGGAAGTATAGTGAGCATAAGAGTACCTGGAGGTTAAGAACAAGTACTAATGTTATCGATGGATGAGGTTGTTGTGGTTAAGTTGCTTATAGCTAAGATAGAGTTTGGGGAATCGATAACAATAAGGATAAAGACTACATGTTTGAATTTCGAGGATGAAATTCTTTTAAGGGGGATAGATTTGTGAGGCCCCAATCATGACCCTAATCGGATTATTGTTGATTGATGAAGATTATTGTTAATTAAGGTAAAATTGGATTATTTTGCAATTATCAAGGTTGAGTCCCATGAGGGGTATTTTTGTAATTTCAGCATGTATGTATTTAAGTATGGGTGAGTTGTAATTTTAAGGAAGTATGTAATTGAAATAAAATTAGAAGTCTTGGGGTTAAAATATAAAAAATGAAAACTTAGGAGATTAAAGTGTATAAGGGTATTTTGGGAAATTCTTTTGGTGACATATTTATCCCACTCAATTATTTATTGTTTCCTAGAGATGTGGGGATCAGCTATGATAAGGTGGAGATCTCTCTCTTTCTCTCCCTAGTTACGGGTTGAAGAAGAGGAACCTAGGGTTTTGGTGTTTTAACCTTACGAAGGAGAAGAAAGGAATCATGAGTATAGGAGATGGATCTTAAGGATTGAAGGAGTTAAAGCTTTAACATCAGGTACAGGAATTAGATTTACTGCACTTTTCAGATGAATGAATTAGGGATTTTTCCCTCTTTTCTGGTATGTGTCCTCCTTGATGAGTTTAAAAGATAAATCTAGTAAGCTTTGATAAGTATAGTATGATTTGAAACTTAATTGATATTTAAATTAATGGGAAAGTGAGATCTAAGATTTAAATTCATGTTCTACATACTGGGTTTCTAGGTTTCTTTGCTGAGGACCCATGCACGGCCACTTGAAGTATTTCCTCTTCCCATGCATGGCCACTTATGCATTTATTCTTTGAAATGTAGGCCACTTATGGCCTTTTTTCTCTTTGGTTGCTTGGTCACTTATGGCCTTTTCTCTTTGCATGCACAACCAATTATGGCCTTTCCTCCTCTCCTTGCACGGCCAAGTAAGGCCTATTAATGCATGGCCAAGCATGTTTTATCCTCTCCTTTTTATGGCTATATGTATTCCTCTGATTCATCTGAGCCAGCTCACACCGCAAGATTAAGCCATGTAATTAGATATTGAAAATAGTATTATAAGTGATGGAATATGTAATGCATATATATGATGATCACGCAGCGAAAAAATAATAAAATTGATCATACATGCCACGCAATCCATAAACAAGAATCGAAAACATACAATTTTAGGGTTTTGAAAATTACAATTTTAGATGCACTTAAAAATTTGATTTTGATGATGACCAGCAAGTAGGATGAAATTATCAGCCTTAGATCTTGATCACCAATGCCCAAAGGAACAGCCTTTGCACCACTCCTCTCTATTCTTACACACACACTTGCAAGCAATGCTTAAAACCGAGAGTGTTAGCTCTATGTATGTATATTTAGGAATGGGTATTGAACTAAAGACACATGATTTGATCTTGTTCTTCCTAAAGTTCACCAATGGCTTCCCAAAAACCAAGAGAAGAAGGAAGAGTCCTTTCCCCTTGAGAGTGGCGGCTTAGAGAGATAAAAAAAACCTAACTTGGAAAATTTATTTCATTAATTTATACCACTAGGTTTAGGAAATCTTAAAGATGCCGAAATCCCCTTTAATTAGGTAGTATATTCAGCCTCCATCACTTCCTAGTTAAGTGATTCAAATTAATTTAAATTCCATTTAGGTTTTAAATTCAAATTAATTTAAATGGCATAAGACATTTAATAAAAAACTACCACTTAATTAGGAAATATGCATGTGCCGAAATTCACATTGATTTTTATCTTAGAATTTCAGTTACTTTATCTCCTATTTAAGTGTTTTAATTTGATTCAAATGCTTTTAGGCTTTAATACTCAATTAACTTAATTAATACAAGATAATTAATTAATTGAAATTAAACCTTGTGGGCCGAATCTCTCTCTCTAATGGACCAAGGTCCATTTAGCAATTTTAATACCCATTACATACATTAATTTTACTTTAATTAAAAGCCCAAATTAATGCCCAATACTTTAATTACATGTTTTAAGCCCCATGCTTTGTGTGCGATCCTATAGGTCCATTTAATATTGGCAACGAATTAATAAATTAATTCAAAGGCTATATATACTCTCTAGCAAGATATTATAGCATTGTAAATTAAATGAAAATGAAAATGGCATTTAGTGACCTAATGTAATTTTGCATTTTCCCTTACCCTTAAATATCATAATAAATATAAGGCATAGAATTAGCCATCCTTATATATATTAATTCCTTTCTAATATTCCAGTGACACTGAACTCTTAGATAAATAATGATTACTCATTATTTCATCTCGGTATGGCCATACACTTCTCAGTTCCCTGATCAGAGTGGCCGGTGATATTTTCTCTCTGATCGAGAGGGATAATCCCTTCACTTCTCTCATGCTCTCTAACATGGATATGTGCATACCCAAGCATAACCATACTTGTAACCCTGTTACGAGCACGTTAGGTGTATGTCAAGTACACAGTAATTCATAAATAGTTTCATAGAAATTTTAGGTCTAAGAACTCCGAGGCAAAACATGCATATGAGAAACACTTATGACTTGTACCATGTAGTGTTCTCATGAATGGATCAAATCCAAATACCATGTTTTAAACATGTATATATGATCTCTGATTGACACCCTTATCCTTATGATCCGTAAGACAGAACTCATCTTATCAGAGAGAGCATACTAGTCTTAATTCTTTTGTTATTCCTATAACAATGACTGACTAGGGATATTTAGAATGAAGTCTCATTTGTTTCAAGGTCTTACAACCATATGCCTCACACATGATAACTTAAACTGAAACAACATTCTTGGATAGTTCTATCAATTCATATGCATAGGAATACAATAGATAAAACAAATGCCTCATTTATTAAATTAAATGCTTTATAACAATGTATTGGGGCTAGGGCTTACACTAATAATCTCTCACTAGCATTAGTCCCAATTGGGCATAGCCCTAATACCGAATGCTCTCAAATGAGTTTCGTGCACATTTGGATGCAACTGTTCATCAAAAGATCTGCTACATTATCTTCACTTGCTATCTTGCTAACCTTGACATCCCCATGATCAATGATCTCTCTGATCAGGTGGTACCTCCTGAGTATGTGTTTGGATTTCTGGTGTGACCAGGGCTCCTAGGCTTGTGTGATGGCCCCGTTATTGTCACAGAAAATTTCTAATGGATATAGGATGCTTGGGACTACTCCTAATCTAGAAATGAAATTTCTAATCCAAACAACCTCTTTCACAGCTTTGCTTGCTGCAATATACTCAGATTTTATAGTTGAGTCGACAATGGTCTCCTGCTTCGAGCTCTCCAGCTGACAGCACCACTATTCAAAACAAAAACAAAACAAGATTGCGATCTTGAATCCTGAGTACTAGTCTAAAAAGTAGCATCAGCATAACCTTGTATGACGAGATCTTTTTGACAACCATACACCAAGAAGTGATCCTTAGTCCTTCGCAGGTACTTTAGAATCCCCTTTACAGTAGACCAGTGCTTCTCACCAGGGTCTTGCTAAAATCTACTAATAGATCCAATACATAGTACATAACATAGCATACATGATAGATCCAATAGCAGATGCATATGGAATTCTACTCATATTGTCCCTTTCTTGTTTTGTTTTAGGGCACTGTTCTTTAGTTAAAGGAACTCCCAAAGCCAAAGGTATGTACCCTTTCTTTGAGTCTCCCATACTAAAATGCTTTAGTACTTTGTCTATGTACTTTTCTTAACTTTGTCCCAAAAGCCGATTCTATCTATCTCTATAGATCCAAATACCAAGTATTGTCTCGGCTTCACCTAAATCTTTCATTGAGAAATACTTCCCCAACCATTGCTTAATCTTTTGCAATGTTGGAATGTCATTCTCAATGAGAAGGATGTCGTCCACATATAGGACCAGAAATACTATTATGCTCCCATTAACCTTTTTGTACACACAAGGCTCATCTTCGTTCTTGACGAAGTCAAATTCTTTGACTGCCTCATCTAAATGAAGATTCCAACTTCGTGATGCTTGCTTTAATCCATAAATGGATTTTTGAAGCTTGCAAACCTTCTTAGGATGCTTGGGATGGTAAAAACCCTCAGGCTGTGTCATATACACATCCTCAAGTAAATTTCCATTGAGGAAAGCAGTTTTGACATCCATTTGCCATATCTCATAATCATGATATGCAGCTATGGCAAGCAAGATCCTAATGGACTTGAGCATGACTATAAACGAAAAGGTTTCATCATAGTCTACACCATGAGTTTGTCAAAAACCTTTTGCTACTAGTCTACCTTTATAAGTCTTATCTGCTTTGAGTTTAAATAGCCATTTGCATTCAATTACCTAAGCACCTTCCGGTGGAACAACCATGGTCAAAACTTGGTTATCGTACATTGATTGCATCTCGAATTTCATGGCTTCAAGC
The DNA here is from genome assembly GCA_037975025.1 of Excoecaria agallocha. NCBI lineage: Eukaryota > Viridiplantae > Streptophyta > Magnoliopsida > Malpighiales > Euphorbiaceae > Excoecaria > Excoecaria agallocha. Next base: position 31,368,819 of record CM075806.1, read on the forward strand.
TTATTTTTTGAGTCAGGGCTCTCAATAGCTTCTCGATAGGTAGTAGGATCCTCACGATCTACTAACTCAATAGTGTCATTGTCGGTGATTAGAAATCCGTATCTCTCAATCTCCTGACGTACCCTACCAGACCTTTTAGGTTCTTGTGTAATGGGTTACTGTTCCACAACTGGTGAGGGATTACAAGACCTTATTATTATCACCATGTGTAAGGAGAAGAGGGAAGTAGATAGATCAAGTGAAGAAGAAGGAAGAAATTATGAGCAAAAGAGATAGATCAAGACGATCAAAGGAAGAGTTGAAGCTTCAATGAGGTATGGGACTATTATGATGATTTTGTTAAAGGGAGTGTTGTTGATAAGTGTTGCCTATAGATGAAATTAAAAGAATTAGGGTTAGGTTTTTTGAATACGTAAATCGGGATGAATGGGAAGACTGTTTGCTTTAAGATGCTAAGTCATGAACTCCTTCACGACTCGTGAACTTTTGCCTTATTTCTCCTCATGACTCGTGATTCTGGCCTTCCTTACCTATTGACTCGTGAATGTCTTCATGAGTCATGCATTCTTGTCCGACTAGTGAATGCCTTCACGAGTCATAAACTATTTGCCCCTGGGTCACTCATGAATGTGCTATTCCTCCCTGGTCTCTAACTCGTGAATCCCTTCACGAGTCGTGAATTCTTGTTCGAGTCTGAGCCCCTCACAAGTCATGAAATTCAGCCCTTTTGCTTCATTCGTGAGCCCCTTCACGAGTCGTGAACTTCATCATTTTTTCTTCACTCATGAATCCCTTCACGAGTCGTGAATTTATTCATTTGGCATACATAACCACTTATGGCCTTTCCTCCTCCCCTTTCACGACCAAGAAAGGCCTATTTATGTATATGCTTTCTCCACTTCTTTTTATAGCCATATGTACTCCTTAATTTTTCCAAGCCGGTTCTTATCCAAGATTAAGCCATGTAATAAGATATCGAAGACAATATTATTTGGTTCATAAGATTAGTTAGCGAACAATATTTGAGGTGAATTGTTTATAGTAAGTAAAACTAATGATAATGTTTACTAAGTGATGATTGTTATGCGATTTCATATCAATGGACTAATAGACTATGGAAACCTATTTCTCCAATGTTAAAGTCCCTAAAAATATGATTTAAAAAGGCATGAGTATAAGATGAAGTATTGTAGAATTTTAAAAGATATAAAATGTTATTTTGAGAGGAGAAGATTGAGTTAAGCTATAATTCATCCAAAGTCACCTAAAAGGTGAATTAAAGCATGATCGCTTAATATGAAAACCTATATATATATATATATATATATATATATATATATATTCATTTATTTATTTATTTATACATATACAGAGTAGAATGAAAAAGCTTTAAGACAATAATCCTATAAGGTTATGAATTGGAGTCCACTTGAATTCTAATGAGAAAGACTTACATGTGATAATGCTAAAATAATTAGGCTACTAAAATGTGTTTTAGTGTTGAATGGCATGAAACTAAGAAGAGTGAGAAGAAATGTAGGAATCACAAAAGTATGCCATTTGATATGCCCTTTACAGTATAGTATAAAGTATGCGCTCAGCCAAAGCAAATGGTCCTACCTAGATACTATACTTTGGTAACCCTTTTTAACGGCATGAGAATAATATGATTTAGCTTAGTAATGATAAGAACATAGTTGTAATATTACTTTAAACATACATGCTAATTAATGTATTTTATATATGGGTATAAGGTATGTAATATGCTTAAGTTAAAAAGAGGAGTGTCTTAAAGGATATCATAAAACTATAGAAGTTTGTTTATACTTCAAGTCATAATGGGAATTGATGGTGAACCTTGATTTAAAGGATTATACTCGCCTGTTTTTCATACCCTATGATGTAAAATGAAAGTTACAAGTATACAAGTAATGTGCTAACAATTAAGATGATATAATCTTTTACAACTCACCTAGGAAAATAATGTTATAAAATAGAAAGTACAAATAAGATGATCATAACATATGTGATAACGTTAAGGTAAATAATCGATTGCCTATGATATAATAGACTATAAAAGTGAGCTAAAGGGGCTAAAGATGAATAAGTGTTGACTTTAAGCTATAAGAGAACTTATTTGTTCTATTATATGGATCATGGATGCTTGAGTGTTGCTATATATATGATTATGTGTCAATGTGATTAACTATGAAAATAGGGAAACTATTCACGGCAAGCAGTAACAAGGTATGCCATTGAGAACTATTTATGAGTTATATAAGTTTTTATATGTTATGATTAATTTGAGCATACTATGATGAGTAGCTTGACTTACTATGTAAACAACTATGAGTAGTAAAAAAAAAATATGTATCGCTATGTTTAAGTTGTATATATATGTACTAGTGTATGTGGATACATGCAATGCTAATCATGAAAGATGACATGTTGTTATTGTTTGCATAAAAACATAACTATTATGATATGAACGAAAGAAAATTGAGGCAACCATTCGATCATATGATAGCATCCATATGTAATGGAGCCTAAAGCTCAACATTGATGTATAATAAGAATGATATACATTCTTTTATGAAAAGTGGCTTTAAGCCAAATAATGTGTTACGTAAAGAAAAATATGTTAAATCAAAGATTCTTAAAAAAGTTAAGCTTGCGAGTCTTAATTCAATTATGGATTAGATAGGCATGCCTAGAGGGATAAAGTCGTAGCTACCATAGTTGACCCCATTTGGGTCTTGTTCCTTAATGGAACCATTGTTCGGCCCTATTTGGGTCTATAGTTTGTTCCTTGCTGGAACTATTGTTTAACCCCATTTGGGTCCATAGTTTGATATCTTCGAATATCCATAGTTTGATACCTTCGAATATCCATTGCTCCCGTTATCCACCTTTTGAACTAGTACATAGGTAGGCTATTAAAGATGTAAATTGTACAAGAAATAAAGTAATGTATGTTTCGATTGCATCACGTATATATATATATACGTATAAGTCTATCTAATGAAGTACAAGTCTAAAACTTTTGAGAAATTCAAAGAGTTTAAGAATGAAGTAGAAAACCAACTTGGCAAAAGTATAAAAGCCATTCGATCAAATCGAGGTGGCGAATACTTAAGCCAAGAGCTTGACAGTCATCTGAAGGAGTGTGGTATTATTTCACAGCTCACTCCTCCTGGAACACCATAATGGAATGGTGTGTTCAAAAGGAGAAATCAAACTCTGTTGGACATGGTTCGATCAATGATGAGTCAAGTAAATCTTTCTGTTTCCTTTTAGGGTTATGCATTACAAACTACTGTGTTTCTATTAAATCGTACTCCAACTAAAGCAGTTGAGAAGACACCATACAAAGTATAGACTGGGAAAGAACCCAATATGTCATTTCTCAGGATTTGAGGCTGTGAAGCACATGTTAAGAAATTAACATCTGATAAACTAGAGTTCAAATCCACTGTCTGCTTATTTGTGGGTTATCCCAAAGAAACAAAGGGATACTACTTTTACTCACAAGCTGAGAACAAAGTATTTGTTGCTCGCAAGGCTATTTTCTTGGAAAAGGGTAAAGTAAAACTTGGAGAAATTCAAGCACCACAAACTCCTATAGTGGATGAATTGGAAATGGGACCAAGTTCACAACCAGTTGTGGAATAATAACCCATTACACAAGAACCTAGAAGGTCTGGTAGGGTACGTCAGGAGATTAAGAGATACAGATTTCTAATCACTGACAGTGACACTATTGAGTTAGTAGATCGTGAGGATCCTACTACCTACCGAGAAGCTATTGAGAGCCCAGACTCGGAAAATTGGCTTGAAGCCATGATATTCGAGATGCAATCAATGTACGATAACCAGGTTTGGACCTTGGTTGATCCATCGGAAGGTGCTAAGGTAATTGAATGCAAGTGGCTATTTAAACTCAAAGCTGATAAGACCTATAAAGGTAGACTAGTAGCAAAAGATTTTCGACAAACTCATGGTGTAGACTATGATGAGACCTTTTCACCTGTAGTCATGCTCAAGTCCATTAGGATGTTGCTTGCCATAGCTGCATATCATGATTATGAGATATGGCAAATAGATGTCAAAACTGCTTTCCTCAATGAAAATTTATTTGATGATATGTATATGACACAGCTTGAGGGTTTTGTCAATTCCAAGCATCCTAAGAAGGTTTGTAAGCTTCAAAAATCTATTTATAGATTAAAGCAAGCATCTCGAAGTTGGAATCTTCGTTTTGATGAGGCAGTTAAAGAATTTGACTTCATCAAGAATGAAGATGAGCCTTGTGTGTACAAGAAGGTTAGTGGGAGCATAATAGTATTTTTGGTCCTATATGTGGACGACATCCTTCTCATTAGGAATGACATTCCAACATTGCAAAGGGTTAAGCAATGGTTGGGGAAGTGTTTCTCATTGAAAGACTTAGTTGAAGCCGAGACAATACTTGGTATTCGGATCTATAGAGATAGATCGAATCGGCTTTTGGGACTAAGTTAAGAAAAGTACATAGACAAAGTACTAAAGCATTTTAGTATGGGAGACTCAAAGAAAAGGTACATACCTTTGGCTTTGGGAGTTCCTTTAACTAAAGAACAGTGCCCTAAAACCAAAGAAGAAAGGGACAATATGAGTAGAATCCCATATGCATCTGCTATTGGATCTATCATGTATGCTATGTTATGTACTAGGTTGGATGTTGCTCATGCACTGAGTATAACCAGTAGGTTTCAGTAAGACCCTGGTGAAAAGCACTGCTCTACTATAAAGGGGATTATAAAGTACCTGCGAAGGACTAAGGATCACTTCTTGGTGTATGGTGGTCAAGAAGAGCTAGTCATACAAGGTTATGCCAATGCTGCTTTTTAGACCAGCACTCAGGATTCAAGATCGCAATCTGGGTTTGTTTTTGTTTTGAATTGTGGTGCTGTCAATTGGAGAAGCTCGAAGCAAAAGACTGTTGCCGACTCAACTATAGAATCTGAGTATATTGCAGCGAGTGAGGCTGTAAAAGAGGTTGTTTGGATTAGAAATTTCATTTCTGGATTAAAAGTGGTCCCAAGCATCCTAGATCCATTAGAAATTTTTTGTGACAACAATGGGGCCATCGCACAGGCAAAGGAGCCCCGGCCACACTAGAAATCCAAACACAAACTCAAGAGTTACCACCTAATCAGAGAGATCATTGATTGTGGGGAGGTCAAGGTTAGCAAGATAGCAAGTGAAGACAATGTAGCAGATCCTTTGATGAAACAGTTGTTTCCAAATCTGCACGAAGCTCATTTGAAAGCATTCAGTCTTAGGGCTGTGACCAATTGGGACTAGTGCTAGTGAGAGATTGTTAGTGTAAGCCCTAGCCCCAATGCATTATTATAAAACTCTTAAGTTAATAAATGAGGCATTTGTTTTATCTATTGTATTCATGTGTATATCAATTGATAGAATTATCCAAGAATGTTGTTTCAGTTTAAGTTATCATGTGTGAGGCACATGGTTGTAAGACCTTGAAACAAATGAGACTTCATTCTAAATATCCCTAGTCAGTCATTGTTATGGGAATAACAAATGAAGTAAGACTAGTATGCTCTCTCTAATAAGATGAGTTCCGTCTTACGGATCATTAGGACAAGAGTGTCAATCACAGATCATAGATACATGTTAAGAACATGGTATATGGATTTGATCCGTTCATGAAAACACTACATGGTACAAGTCATAAGTGTTCCTCATATGCAAGTTTGTATTGGAGTTCTTAAACCTAAAATCTCTATGAAACTCTTTATGAATTATTGTGTACTTTGACATACACCTAACGTGTTTGTAACAAAGTGACAAGTGTGGGCATGCTTGGGTATGCATTGATTCATGTTAGAGAGCATGAGAAAAGTGAAGGGATTACCTCTCTCAATAAGAGAGAAAATATCATCGGCCACTTGATCAATGAACTGAGAAGTGTATAGCCATACCGAGATGAAATAATGAGTAATCATTATTTATCTGAGCGTTTAGTATCACTGGAATATCAAGAAAGGAATTAGTATATATAAGGATAACTGGTTCCATGCCTTATATTAATTCTAATATTTAAGGGTAAGGGACTGTGCAAAATTGCATTAGGTCACTAAATGCCATTTGTATTTTCGTTTAATTTGGAATGCTATAATATCTTGCTAGAGAATATATATATAGCCTTTGAATTAATTAATTAATTTATTGCCAATATTAAATGGACCTATAGGATCGTACACAAAGCATTGGGCTTAAAATATTTAAATAAAATATTGGGCATTAATTTGGGCTTTTAATTAAAGTCAAATTAATGTATGTAATGGGTATTAAAATTGCTAAATGGACTTTGGTCCATTAGAGAGAGAGATTTAGCCCACAAGGTTTAATTTTAATTAATTAATTATCTTATATTAATTAAGTTAATTGAGTATTAAAGCCTAAAAGAATTTGAATCAAAGTAAAACACTTAAATAGGAAATGAAGTGGCCAAAATTCAAAGACAAATTCCTTGTGAATTTCGGCACATGCAAATATCCTTATTAAGTGATATTATTTCATTAAATGTCTTATGATTATTTCAAATTAATTTGAATTTAAAATTTAAAATAGTTTGATTTAATGTTTGTCACTTGATTTTAGGAAGTGATGGAGGATGAATTAACGATCTTTTAGGTAGTTAATTTCGGATTTAACTCTTAAAAAAATAAATGATATATATATTTTTGGTTAAAAAATAAAACCCTAGGCGTGAAACACTCTCTCTCACACTCTTGGCCGATTTTCACAAGGAGAAAGGATTCTTCCTTATTCTCTTGTGTTCTTGGGCAATAACAATTAAAAGGAAGTACAAAATCAAATCATGTAGCTTCAATCCATTACCATTACACAATAATTAAATATAGAGCTAGCACTTTTGATTTTAAGCCGTCATTGCAATTGTGTGTGTGAACATAGAGAGGAGTGGCATAAAGGTTGTTCCTTTGGCATTGGTGGTGAAGATCTAAGGCAAATAAATCCTTCTTGGTTGCTGGTCATCATCAAAATCAAATCCTGAAGTGCATCTAAAGTTGTAAGTTTTTAAAAACCCTAAAATTGCATGCTTTCGGTTCTTGTTTACGGATTGGGTGGCAATCATCATATAAATGCCATGTCATATTCCATCACTACATCTATGTGTAATGGAGCCTAAAGCTCAACATAGATGTAGGATAAGAATGATATGCATTCTTTTATGAATTGTGGCTTGAAGCCAAATAATGTATTAAGTAAAGAAGAATATGATTAATCAAAGATGTTCTTAAATGGTTAAGCCTATAAGGCTCAATTTAATTATGGATTAGCTAGGCATTCCTAGAGGGATATAGTCGTAGCCACCATAGTTGAACTTGTTTGGGTCTTGTTCCTTAATGAAACCATTGCTTGACCCCGTTTAGGTCCATAGTTGTTCCTTGCTGGAGCCATTGCTCGACCCTGTTTAGGTCAATTGTTTGATATCTTCAAATATCCATAGTTTGATACCTTTGGGTACCCATTTCTCCCATTATCCACTCTTTGAACTTGTACTTAGGCAGGCTATTAAAGATGATAACAAGTATAAGAAATAAAGTGATGTGTGTGTGTGTGTGTGTGTGTATATACATATATATATATATATATGCTTTGATTTCTTCTTATGTTTAACATAAGCATGATGAATGACTTATTGTATTGTGTTGTTTTACCTTAAATTCCTTTTGGCTATAACTTTCTTTATGAAACGATATGCCATGTTCAGTATATCATGATTGTGAGATATATATATATATATTTCACATCGACCATGAGGAAGGTTTCCGTGTGAGGGCCGGTGTGAGTTAAATTCCACCAGTAGGTTTCACAAAAAATATATTGACCCCAAAGTGTATAATATTGTACTAAAACTTATATGGACTGTAACATGTACACTAAGTTTCATGTGCTTTGAATTCATGAAATGCATGTTTGCGACATAGAGATTTTGTCTAGTAATTATGATATGTAATGCTTGTTCTTCATAATCGCATGCAACTCCGTAGTCTATTATGATATATATATGAAGGTTTACACATACATATGCGTAATGATAACATTGACCTAACTAAGTGCAACGTATGATATAAAATGGTGTTGTAAGAGAGATTTATTTTACCATGTTAAGATAACATTAAGGAATACATATGCATGAAATAGGAATGAGAATTGTGTTATTATAAGAAGAAATCATGCATAATAATATCAAAAGGGATGTTGCATGACATAAGCACTCCTTAAACATGCCATATCGATTAATTGCATCAAGTCGAGTTTTACAGTCAATAATCATGATTGTTTGAGTTGTAAGAAGAAAGAATTATGAAATGCATGAATAATAATAGTTTGACATGAAAATTAAGTTATGAAGATGTTAGTGAATTAACTAGTCTAAGAAGGATCAAGCTAAGTTAAGTAAATACTCTATGTTAGTGTAACAAGATATTCATTGTTAAGGTTGAGGTCTTTCTCAAATGATCAATATAATAGACTCATATGATATTCTGTGTTATTGTAAATGTTATGTATATATATATGATAATATGACTTAGAGAAAGAGGTTATCTATAAATTTTTGTTCCCCACTAAGCTTTATAGCTTAACACAGGCTCATTTATCCATGTAGGTTTCAAGATAAGCTTTAGTGGATCGATAGCTCTAGTAGCTCAACTACCATTGAAGATAGGGTTTAGTAGATTGCAGTTGTCCTTAAGGTTGTCAAGTGATTAAAGGCCACTTATGTTATGATTCTTTATTTATAAGTTTTATTTATTTATATTGTGGCATGTAATTATGGCCTATTTTTTTATTATTATTATTTTGCCTGATCTTTACTAGGTTTATGATGATGATTGATGATTATCCATGGTTAGTGGATTAGGGTGTTACAGATTGCTTTTTGACAACCTTTATAAAAGGTCATCCAAATGTCTTATCTTTCCCACTAAGCTTTAGAGCTTAGCACGGGTGTTTTATCTATGTAGGTTCAATAAATAAGTTTTTCGCATAGGGACATTCTCTACATCAGGAAAGGCTAACACAAGACTGATAAGAGTTGATGTAGGAATATTTTGTATTAATTCTATTAGGCATATGAAGATGTATTTAATATGTTTATATTAAAATGTAACAAACTCATGATATGACTAAGCAAGTATATGCATGCATGTAGAACCTAAAGTAACACATGCATAACATGGTATGCATGATGTTATACATGACATAAAGCATGCAAATAGTTAAAGTAACACCCATATGTATATATGATAGAGAATGATATGAGTAATAGTAATATAATGATTATGTGAGGCCCCAATCCTGACCCTAATCGAATTACATTAAATTAATGAGGATTATGGTTAAATAAGGCAAGATTTGATTATTTTGCAAGGATATTTTGGTAATTATGTACATGTGTAATGGAGTATAGTTAAAATGTTAAAGAAGGATGTAATTGAATAGCAATTAGAAGTTTGGGTTAAATGTTAAGAAATATAAGTTTTTGAGGGTTAAAATGTATAAGGGCAATTTTGGAATTTCCTTGGGGAGATATTTATCCCACTCAGCCATTTAAGGCTTCCTAAAGAAGGGAGATTGAATATAGGGCATTTTAGGAAGATGAATCTCTCTCTTTCTCTCTTTAGATTAAGAATTTTAGAAGGTAAAGCTTAGTGGTTTCAGAGGTAGCATCAATAAGGTAATGTTTCCCTCTCATAGATCTTCCTACTCTTCTTTCCTTGGTTTGAGTTATGGACTTGGGGATTAAGAAATCTTATTGTTACCACTATGTATAAAGAGAAGAAAGAAAGAGCTAGATTAGTGGGTTTAAGGAGGAGTTACAGCTTCAATATCAGGTACGAGGAATTAGTGTTATAAGGCTATTTATATATAAGTGTTAATGGAATTTTTCCTCGTTTCTTGCATGTGCCCTCTTTAATGAAATTATAAGTTAGATCTAGCAATGTAGATGAGTTTGGATAGGTATAAGGGTTTATGGAACATTTCTATAGGTGGCTTGGGTAAGATCTGGACTTTAAACACTTGACCTGCATAATCTAGATTTTTAGCAATTTCTTATTGAGCCCTAGTGTATGGCTGCAAGGCCTATTGCTTCTCCCTTTATGCGGCCACGCATGCCTACTCTTCCTTGCACAGCTATGCAATGCCTTTGATTTTTTCAATGAGCAGCTATGCATCCCTTGAATTTCCAGTGAATAGTCGTGCATTCTCTTAGTTTTTCCCCTACATGGTCGTGCATTTGGCTTTGGTTTTTTCCTGCTTGGCCACGCACATCATTTCTCTTTTCCCTCTTGCTTGGCCACATATGGCTCTCCTCTTTCCCTTGAATGGCCGTTTAGGCCTCTTCTATTTTCTCTTGCATGGCTAATTAGCCTTTTGTTTTAGTGATACACGGCCAAATGCATGGCCATATGTACACTACCATTTTATTTGTTCTGCTTTACCCAAGCTGTAAATCATTCATATATCATGAAACAAGTATTGTATGGTATATAATTAAGGTGAATAAAGCTAGCAATGAGTAATGATGATTGTGATTGTATATTAAAGTGGTGGGTAGTATGTTATTTGATCACTAATGAATCAATACAGTTGTAAAGTCTTCCCAATGCTAAAGTTAGTACGATATAGTAAGAATGGTGTAACTTGTTGTCTATGATCTAATAGACTATAAAAGTGAACTTAGGAGTTAAATAGGAACAAGTGTTGTTGTGGGATGCAAATAACTTATTCATCTTATTATATTGATCATAGATGCTTAAGTGTTATTTAAAGTGTTTTGTATTGATGTAAATAACTATGATGTTGTATGGATGCTACTCACAGCACACGGCAACAAGCTATGCTATTGAGAACTATCAATGAATTACGTAAGTGCAATATCTTATCATTGATGTAACTATGCCATGATAAGTAGTCTGACTCAGTATGTAAACAAGTATGAATAACAAAAACATGAGATATCATGATTCAAGTTGCATTTATCTGTACATATACATGTATATATATATGGACATGCATATGAACTTATAAAGACTTTTAGTAACAAGAACTCCAATGTTATATTACCTTATTGGAATCATGCCTAATGTTAATTATGACGAGAAGATCAATGAGATATTATACTTTATTATTGTTTGTATAATCCTACAGCTACTATGATATGTATGAATGAATGTTGATGCAACTATGTGATCATATGATCGACATCCATGTGTACTAGAGCTTAAAGCTTAATACTAATCTATGATAAGAATGATATGCATTCTTATATGAATTGTGGCTTTAAGCAAATGGTGTAATGAATAAAGAATAATATATTGAATTACAAATGTTTTTTAAATGGTTAAGCCTGTGGGTATTAATTCAGCTGTGGATTAGATAGGCATACTTAAAAGGATACAGCTGCAGCTGCCATAGTTGACCCAGTTTAGGTCCATTGATTGTTCCTTTATGAAACACCATAGTTCGGCCCTTTTAGGTCCATCATTTGATATATTCGGATATCTGCAGTTTGATATCTTTGGATAGCCATTGTTTGATACCTTTGAGTATCCATTACTCCTATTTTTCACCCTTTGAACTAGTACTTAAGCAGGCTATTAAAGATTAGCGATTACGATTGTGCTCAAAATAAAGAAATACATATATCATTTTCTTCACTTATATAATGTAAGCTTGATGAATAGCCTATTATATTATTTTGCTTTAAATTTCCTTTATAGCTATAAACTGATTCAATGAAATGAAATTCTATGTTCAGTATTATATAGTGTTTATATCTCACATCACTTTGAGGGATAAGATTCTCAGGAGAGTTTCATGTACTTTGAAAGTTATTGAAATGTATGCTTATGATATTGTGAACTGTAGGGCAATCATGATATGAAATGCCTATCCTTTGTAATTACATGCAAATCTGTTAGTCTATATATATAAATATTTACACCGATATGTGTATACTGATAACTTTGACATAAGCCCAAAGACCGTGTATGACATAACATAATGATGTATGTTACTTAGTTTGCCAGTCTAAGATAGCATTAAGGAATATATGATCATTAACAGGAATTGTGAATTATAATTATACTCTATACTTAAGATTATATGATATATGTAAAATAATTATGCCTAATGGTATCTCTTACAGACGTTACATGACACATGCACTTTTTATGCTTTGAATGAACGTTGAATTCATATCTTATGTAACTAATGTGATTAAATGAATATGATTGAAGTTTTTGCTATCAGTACTCACGATGTCTAGAGTCATGAATGAAAGGATTATGAAGTGCATGAATTATGCTAGTTTACCAAGAAAGAGCTTTAATTATAAAAGTAAACTGAAAAAGTCATTAGGAACTAGATGAGTTCCCTTAATGCTCTATATTATTGAAAGATTAGTACTTACTGTTAAGGGTGAAGACTGCTCAGTAATGTTCATTGTAAGTAACTACTATTGAAAATCCATTTGTTTTTTTCCTTATTTGTGAGGGTTGTACTGATTTGATGACATTTATTAAGAGGTTTTCCATAGTCTCTTATTTCCCCATTAAGCTTTATAGCTTAGTACAGATTTGTTTATCCATTTAGGTCCTAAGATAAGCTCCATTTGGATTGATTACTTTTATGGCTCGACCACTTGAGGAGAAGATCTGGCATGTTGCATTGGCCCTAGTGGTTTCCATGTTTATTTAAGGCAAATTATGTTATGTGACCGTATTTCGAAGTTTTTTTGAGCTGTATTATGGCATGTAATTAAGGCCAGTATTATTATTATTATTATTATTATTATTATTATTATTATTATTATTATTATTATTATTATTATTTATGCATGATTTTTTCTAGGGTTATGTTAGTATTGATGTTTATACATATATGGTTGATTAGGGTTGTTAGTGTAAGCCCTAGTCCCAATGCATTGTTATAAAACACTTTAGTTAATAAATGAGGCATTTGTTTTATCTATTATATTTCTGTGCATATCAATTGATAGAACTATCCAAGAATGTTGTTTCGGTTTAAGTTATCGTGTGTGAGGCACATGGTTGTAAGACCTTGAAACAAATGAGACTTCATTCTAAATATCCCTAGTCAGTCATTGTTATGGGAATAACGAATGAATTAAGATTAGTATGCTCTCTCTGATAAGATGAGTTCTGTCTTACGGATCATAAGGACAAGAGTGTCAATCAGAGATCATAGATACATGTTTAGAATATGGTATCTGGATTCGATCCGTTCATGAGAACACTACATAGTATAAGTCATAAGTGTTTCTCATGTGCAAGTTTTACATCAGAGTTCTTAGACCTAAAATCTCTATGAAACTCTTTATGAATTATTGTGTACTTTGACATACACCTAATGTGCTCGTAACAGGGTGACAAGTATGGGTATGCTTGGGTATGCACTAATCCATGTTAGAGAGCATGAGAGAAGTGAAGGGATTACCCCTTTCGATAAGAGAGAAAATATCATCGACCACTTGATCAGTGAACTAAGAAGTGTATGGCCATACCGAGATGAAATAATGAGAAATCATTATTTATCTGAGAGTTCAGTGTCACTAGAATATCAAGAAAGGAATTAATGTATATAAGGATGACTAGTTCCATGCCTTATATTAATTATGATATTTAAGGGTAAGGGACTATGCAAAATTGCATCAGGTCACTAAATGCCATTTGCATTTTCATTTAATTTGGAATGCTATAATATCTTGCTAGAGATTATATATAGCTTTTGAATTAATTTATTAATTCATTGCCAATATTAAATGGACCTATAGGATCGTGCACAAAGCATAAGGCTTAAAACATTTAATTAAAGTATTGGACATTAATTTGGACATTTAATTAAAGTCAAATTAATGTATGTAATGGGTATTAAAATTGCTAAATGGATCTTGGTCCATTAGAGAGAGAGATTCGAGCCACAAGGTTTAATTTCAATTAATTAATTATCTTGTATTAATAAAGTTAATTGAGTATTAAAGCCTAAAAGCATTTGAATCAAATTAAAACACTTAAATAGGAGATGAAGTGACCGAAATTCTACGATAAAAATCAATGTGAATTTCGGCACATGCTCATTTCCTAATTAAGTGGTAGTTTTTTATTAAATGTCTTATGCCATTTAAATTAATTTGAATTTAAAACCTAAAAGGAATTTAAATTAATTTTAATCACTTAATTAGGAAGTAATGGAGGCTAAATATACTACCTAATTAAAAGGGATTTCGGCATCTTTATGATTTCCTAATCCTAGTGATATAAATTAATAAAATAAATTTTCAAAGTTAGGTTTTTTCTCTCTCTAAGCCTTCACTCTCAAAGGGAAAGGACTCTTCCTTCTTATCTTGGTTTTTTGGTAGCCATTTATTAACTTTAGGAAGAACAAGATCATGTCTTGTGTCTTTAGTTCAATACCCATTCTCAAACATACATACATAAAGCTAGCACTCTCAATTTTTAGCATTGCTTACAAGTGTGTGTGTGAGCATAGACAGGAGTGGCGCAAAGGCTATTCCTTTTGGCATTGGTGATCGAGATCTAAGGCTGATAATTTCATCCAACTTATTGGTCATCATCAAAATCAAGTCTTGAAATGTATCTAAAGTTGTAAGTTTTAAAACCCTAAAATTGCATGTTTTCGATTCTTGTTTACGGATTACATGGTATGTATGATCAATTTTATTATTTTTTCGCTGCATGATCATCATATATATGCCATATCATATTCCATCAAGGGTGCTATAGTTATTGGTATTAGACCACCCAGGTTTAGTCTTTTCTAAGCAATAAAGAATTAAGAAAATGTTTTTAAAGGTTGAGATGAATTGGTCTTAACCAAATAGCCATATTCGGTGTTATTGTTATTAGGATGCATATTTTTTATGATTGCGAAAGATGATTGACCTGTGATTGATATATATTGGAGCGCTAGTAAGATTTTGGTTTAGAGATTATGAGGTGATATTAGAGGAATTACTAGTGTCTCTCACCTCCTGATATTGGAAGTGTTTAAAATGTTTTGATGTTCTATGATTGAAGTATAACATAAGTCTGATTGTAAGTACCTCTAGATCATTTATTAAGGCATTTGAGGAAATGTTTTTATGACTAGAAAAGAACTTTATTTTGGCTTTGATGATGATGTTAGATGTCGAGGTACAAAGGTTATAACTGAAGGAATATGACATGGTATGAATGTGATGATAGCACAGCGGAAAAACAAAAATTTTATCATACATACCATACAATTCCAAAGCAAGAAACGAAACATGCAATTTTAGGGTTGTATAACTTACAACTTATGATGTCTTTTGAAAATTGAATTTGATGATGCCCAGCAACTAAGGTGACTTTATCCGCCTTAGGTCTCGATCACCAATGCCAAGGAACAACCTTTAACGCCACTCCCTCTATTCTCACACACACACTTGCAAAGATGGCTTAAAATAGAGATTGCTAGCTCTCTTTTAAGTATTGTGTAATGGCAATTTTTTGAAGCTACAAGACTTGATCTTGTACTTCTTTCAGGTGCTATTAATGCCTAAGAACACAAGAAAGCAAGGAAGAATCCTTCTCCTTGTGTATTTCGGCCAAGAGAGAATTTTTGAGGGAGAGAATGATTTCACGCCAAAAGCAAGGTGGCTAGGGTTTTTTTCACACCAACTTGTATATCTTCTAGGGTTTTATTTCTTTTAATATATATGCTTATCCTTTGGCAAGTCTTTGATCTGAATTCAACTATCCTAAGATAATTAATTCAAACTCTTTCACTTCCTAAAGATAAGTAATATATTTTGAATTAAACTCCTTTGAATTTAAATTCAAATTTGAAATAAAACATAAGACATTTAATTAAATGAAAACACTTAATATAAATAATAAACATGTGCCGAAATTCCTTGATTTCCCTCTTGGAATTTCGGCCACTTCATCAATTATATAAGTGATTTAATTTAATTTAAATTCCTTTAGGCTTTAATACTCAATTAACTTAATTAATGTAACATAATTAATTAATTGAAATTAAACCTTGTGGGCTGAATTTCTCTCTCTCATGGACCAAAGCCCAATAGCAATTTTATAACCCATTACATACATTAATTTGACTTTAATTAAAAGCCCAAATTAATGCCCAATACTTTATTTAAGTATTTTAAGCCCAATGCTTTGTGTGCGATCCTATAGGTCCATTTAATGTTGGCAATGAATTAATAAATTAATTCAAAGGCTATATATATTCTCTAGCAAGATATTATAGCATTCCAAATTAAATGAAAATGCATATGGCATTTAGTGACCTAATGCAATATTGTATAGTCCCTTACCCATAAATATCAGAATTAATATAAGGCATGGAACTAGTCATCCTTATATATATTAATTCCTTTCTTGATATTCCAGTGACATTGAACTCTCAGATAAATAATGATTACTCATTATTTCATCTCGGTATGGCCATACACTTCTCAGTTCACTGATCAAGTGGCCGATGATATTTTCTCTCTTATTGAGAGGGGTAATCCCTGCACTTCTCTCATGCTCTCTAACATGAATTAATGCATACCCAATCATACCCGTACTTGTCACTCTGTTACGAGCACGTTAGGTGTATGTTTGGTACACAGTAATTCATAAAGAGTTTCATAGAGATTTCAGGTCTAAGAACTCCGATACAAAACTTGCATATGAGAAACACTTATGACTTGTACCATGTAGTGTTCTCATGAGCGGATTGTATCCAGATACCATGTTCTTTATCATGTATCTATGATCTCTGATTGACACTCTTGTCCTAATGATCCGTAAGATAGAACTCATAATATCAGAAAGAGCATACTAGTCTTAATTCATTGTTATTCCCATAACAATGACTGACTAGGGATATTTAGAATGATGTCTCATTTGTTTCAAGGTCTTACAACCATGTGCCTCACACATGATAACTTAAACCGAAACTGTACTCTTGGATAGTTTTATCAATTGATATGCACAGGAATACAAAGGATAAAACAAATGCCTCATTTTATTAATTCAAAGTGCTTTATTACAATGCATTAGGGCTAGGGCTTACGCTAACAATCTCCCACTAGCACTAGTCCCAATTGGGCATAGCCCTAAGACCGAACTCTCTCAAATGAGCTTCGTGCAGATTTGGACGCAATTATTTCGTCAAAGGATCTGCTACATTGTCTTCACTTGCTATCTTGCTAAACTTGACGTCCCCATGATCAATGATTTCTCTGATCAGGTGGTACCTCTTGAGTATGTGTTTGGATTTCTTGTGTGACTGGGGCTCCTTGGCCTGTGGTATGGCCCCGTTGTTGTCACAAAAAATTTCTAATGGATCTAGGATGCTTGGGACCACTCCTAATCTAGAAATGAAATTTTTAATCCAAACAGCCTCTTTTGCAGCCTCACTTGCTGCAATATACTCAGATTCTGTAGTTGAGTCGGCAACGGTTTTTTGCTTCGAGCTTCTCCAGCTAACAGCACCACCGTTCAAAACAAAAACAAACCCAGATTGCGATCTAGAATCCTGAGTGCTGGTCTGAAAAGCAGCATCGGCATAACCTTGTATGACGAGCTCTTCTTGACCACCATACACCAAGAAGTGATCCTTAGTCCTTCGCAGGTACTTCAGAATCCCTTTTACAGCAGACCAGTGCTTCTCACCAGGGTCTTGCTGAAACCTACTGGTTATACTCAGTACATGAGCAACATCCAATCTAGTACATAACATAGCGTACATGATAGATCCAATAGCAGATGCATATGGGATTCTACTCATGTTGTCCCTTTCCTCTTTGGTTTTAGGGCACTGTTCTTTAGTCAAAGGAACTCCCAAAGCCAAAGGTATGTACCCTTTCTTTGAGTCTCCCATACTAAAGCGCTTTAGTACTTTATCTATGTACTTTTTTTGACTTAGTCCCAAGAGCCAATTCGATCTATCTCTATAGATTCGAATACCAAGTATTGTCTCGGCTTCACCTAAGTCTTTCATTGAGAAACATTTTCCCAACCATTGCTTAACCTTTTGCAATGTTGGAATGTCATTCCCAATGAAAGGATGTCGTCCACATATAGGACCAGAAATACTACTATGCTCCTACTAACCTTCTTGTACACACAAGGCTCATCTTCATTCTTGATGAAGTCAAATTCTTTGACTGCCTCATCAAAACGAAGATTCCAACTTCGGGATGCTTGCTTTTATCCATAAATGGATTTTTGAAGCTTGCAAACCTTCTTAGGATGCTTGGGATTGAAAAAACCTTCAGGCTGTGTCATATACACATCCTCAAGTAGATTTCCGTTGAGGAAAGCAGTTTTGACATCCATTTGCCATATCTCATAATCATGATATGCAGCTATGGCAAGCAAGATCCTAATGGATTTGAGCATGACTACAGGCAAAAAGGTCTCGTCATAGTCTACACCATAAGCTTGTCGAAAACCTTTTGCTACTAGTCTACCTTTGTAGGTCTTATCAGCTTTGAGTTTGAATAGCCACTTGCATTCAATTACCTTAGCACCTTCCGATGGATCAACCAAGGTCCAAACCTGGTTATCGTACATTGATTGCATCTCGGATTTCATGGCTTCAAGCCAATTTTTCGAGTCTGGGCTCTCAATAGGTTCTCGGTAGGTAGTAGGATCCTCACGATCTACTAACTCAATAGTGTCACTTTCAGTGATTAGAAATCCATATCTCTCAATCTCCTGACGTACCCTACCAGACCTTCTAGGTTCTTGTGTAATGGGTTATTGTTCCACAACTGGTTGTGAACTTGATCCCATTTCCAAACCATCCTCTATAGGAGTTTGTGGTGCTTGAATTTCTCCAAGTTCTACTTTACTCCCACTGTCTTTCTTGAGAAGGAACTCCTTTTCCAAGAAAACAGCCTTGCGAGCAACAAATACTTTGTTCTCGGCTTGTGAGTAAAAGTAGTATCCCTTTGTTTCTTTAGGATACCCCACAAACAAGTAGACACTGGATTTGGACTCTAGTTTGTCAGATGTTAATTTCTTAACATGTGCTTCACAGCCCCAAATCATGAGAAAAGACATATTGGGTTCTTTCCCAGTCCATACCTCGTATGGTGTCTTCTCAACTACTTTAGTTGGAGTACGGTTCAATAGAAACGCAGCAGTTTCTAATGCATAACCCCAAAAAGAGATAGGAAGATTAGCTTGACTCATCATAGATCGAACCATGTCCAAACAGAGTTCGATTTCTCCTTTCGGACACACCATTCCATTGAGGTGTTCTAGGAGGAGTGAGCTGTGAAATAATACCACACTCCTTTAGATGACTGTCAAACTCTTGGCTTAAGTATTCGCCACCTCGATCTAATCGAATGGCTTTTATACTTTTGCCAAGTTGGTTTTCTACTTCGTTCTTAAACTCTTTGAATTTCTCAAAAGTTTCAGACTTGTACTTCATTAGATACACATAGCCATATCTACTGAAGTCATCTGTGAATGTCACGAAGTAGCTAAAACCACCTCTGGCATCTGTACTTAAAGGTCCACATACATCGGTATGTATTAGTTCCAATAAGCCATTAGTCCTCTCACGTTTTTTATTAAAAGGACTCTTTGTCATTTTTCCATGCAAACATGGCTCGCATGTGTCATAAGACTCTAAGTCGAATGACCCAAGCACTCCAGTTTTGTGGAGTCTTGAAATGCATTTTTCGTTTGCATGTCCTAAACGAAATGCCAAAAGTAAGTAGGGTTCAATTCGTTTGATTTAACCCTCTTTGTATTAATGTTGTATATTGACTCTTTGTTTTGTAAATCAAGGATATAAAGGCCATTTTGCAACATGGCATTGCCATAAGAAATGCCTTGGCAACGAATATGAGCATTGCCATTTTTAATAACAAAATCAAATTCATCATTATCCAAACATGAAACTGAAATAATGTTTCTGCTCATAGCAGGCACATAATAACAATTATTCAAAACAATACAAAGTCCGGAAGGTAAAGTGAGGTGATAGTCGCCTATCTCCATGGCAGCAACTCGTGCTCCATTCCCCACACGGAGGTCCACTTCATTCTTCCCAAGTAGCCACCTATTTCTTAGCCCCTGCACATTTGAACAAATGTGAGAACCACAACCGGTATCCAATACCCAAGTGGTAGAAATAGAAAGGTTAATTTCAACAACAAAAATACCAAAACTGGACGCCTTGGCTCCATTCTTCTTTTGTTCTTCCTTGAAGAGAGCTCAATTCTTCCTCCAATGCCCTATCTTGTTGCAATGGAAGCAAGTGCTCTCACTCTCTTTGAGTTTTGGCGCCTTGGGCTTGGATTGGGCCTGAGGTGCACTCCCAACTGACTTGGGTTTTCCTTTTCCCTTTCCCTTTCCCTTAGTAGTTCCCTTCTTAATTCCCTTTTGAACCATTAGTACGGGATTGGTCTTTCGAATGTTCTCTTCAGCATTCTTAAGCATCCCATGAAGCTCAGTGACTGACTTGTTCAGTGCATACATGTTATAATTCATCACAAATGGATCATAAGCAGCAGCAATGATCCTAAGATCAAGTCAGTGGCCAATTCCTTTGGCACTAGTACCTCAAGCTTCTCAAGAGTATCAAGATACCCTTTCATCTTGAGTACATGGGTACTAACAGGAGTACCCTCAGCCATCTTGCAAGAAATTAAGGCCTTTGTTGTAACGAACCTCTCGTGACGAGCTTGCTCTTGGAACATCTCCTTGAGGTCCACCATGATCGCATAGGCCTCTTGGTCCATAAATTGTTTTTGCAATTCAGGCACCATAGTGGCTAGCATCAAACAGGTCACATCATTAGAGTCACTTTTCTTGGTCTCAAAAGTTTCCTTTTGAACCACAGAAGTGTTCCTAGCAGGTTCCTCAGGTAAGGGTGCATCCAAAACATACGACTTCTTCTCTTGCTTAAGAACTATTCTTAAGTTTCGAGACCAGTCTATGAAATTGGTGCCATTCAATTTGTCCTTTTCAAGGACCGATCGCAATGAGAAATTGTTGTTTGAAGATGCCATTTTCAATCTACAATAAAATTTAGCAAGATTAAATGAGGTCTTATTTATGATCCCACAAACCGAATTAATATCCCTTTAAATAATTCACGTTAGTGATTTAATGTGGGCCAAGATCCATTTTTCACAACAACTTATTAGTCAAGCTAAGCTTGTACACCTAACAAGTTAAGTTACTTAGGTAGGAAAACTCCAATCATGTCTCGTACATGACTCTTGGATCAAATGGGCTAACATCTTAAGATGTTATAGCACAACCCATTTATTAGTTGCCTAGGTCCGGGCATCCCTTTCCATGATAAGTCCAACCTACATTCACAACCCATGCCTCACAAAGATAATCGGGCGCATCTAGGACTCCTAGTCTATGTGACCGATGATCGATGCCTTGACATGTTTCGAATTAGGAAGGCAACTTTCTGACTTACTATTTTAGGGATTCATTTTATTACGGCTTACATGGCATACGCTTTGTCATCCATACATAGCATGCATATATAAATAATTGCATAAAGTAAAGCGTGACAAACATGGGCCCAAAAACCTACAACTAAGATTCTATACTATTACATAAGAATCTTCGAGTTGGGCTTCTCCACTCCGGTGGGCTTCGTCTTGATTTACAAAGTCTTCAAGTATATTCTATTCTAAGAAATAAATGAAAAACTTTTACAACAAAATATAATGGCTCACAGGCCATATTTAATTACAAAACCCAGGGCCCATGAATGCACCATGCATATCCATTCATCACACCAAATTAGCAAATAAATATACATAGCATTCATGGATAAAACAAAGTCTAATTTTAATTAATTTAGCCAAGCCCATTAATGGAAATTGTGTACTTGAACCTATAAGAGAAGACCCCATGATGGGCCTGGGCCAAAGCCCAATGGACTAAATCCTCTTATTGAATAAGTTCTCTTAAAAGTCCAAAACACTAACTAGTTAGATTTGTGCTATAAATCAACTCTAGTATAATTTCCAATTTTGCCATTTTTTTAATTTTATGTCATACAGCCCATAAACATTAAAAATGCATATAATATGTGCTAACATGAATTAAAAATATAAAATCATGAAGAACACATATATGGTACACGGCATTCATGCAAAAACAAACAAACAACAAAAACTAGTTGTTTAATGCTTATGTAATGCCATAAAATGCACAAACATTTAAATCAATTTTATGAGTCATTTAACAATCTAAATAAGTCCATAAATATTGATTTAATATTTTATACCAATCTGATCTAAATGTGTTTTTACCATTTTAATCAAAACAAAACAAACAATCTTGATTAAACATATAACAAACACAAACTAGTCATAGTTTTAAGTGATTTTAAAATTAATCAATTAAATTTTCATGGACCAGAATTAAAACCAAATTTAAAATATGTCCAGACATGATATTTAATCTTTAAAAATCACTTACAAACATGCCAAAAACATTTTTACATTTAATTTTGAAAACTAGTTGTTAAAATAGCAATTTACATGCCAACAAGCACCTAGTTTCATAATTAACATATACCATCAGGTATAAATAATTAAATCCGACCATTACCAGCCCTAATAACATCTTAGGACAGTATATTAACATGTCATATTAATTATAATACCTATCTAATCAATTAAAATCGTTTTTACACCAAAACAATGCAAAAAACTCAAAACAGAAAATTTCAGATTTGCATGTTTTCATAATGACGATTTTTAATTAATTTTTTCATGCATCTAAAGCACTAAAATAAGCATGTTTAGGCTCTCATACCACTGAAGGAATATGAAATGGTATGAATGTGATGATAGCACAGCGGAAAAACAAAAATTTTTATCATACATACCATACAATTCCAAAGCAAGAAATGAAACATGCAATTTTAGGGTTGTATAACTTACAACTTATGATGCCTTTTGAAAATTGAATTTGATGATTCCCAGCAACTAAGGTGACTTTATCCGCCTTAGGTCTCGATCACCAATACCAAGGAACAACCTTTAATGCCACTCCCTCTATTCTCACACACACACTTGCAAAGATGGCTTAAAATAGAGATTGCTAGCTCTCTTTTAAGTATTGTGTAATGGCAATTGTTTGAAGCTACAAGACTTGATCTTGTACTTCTTTCAGGTGCTATTAATGCCTAAGAACACAAGAAATCAAGGAAGAATCCTTCTCCTTGTGTATTTCAGCCAAGAGAGAATTTTTGAGGGAGAGAATGATTTCACGCCAAAAGCAATGTGGCTAGGGTTTTTTTTTCACGCCAACTTGTATATCTTCTAGGGTTTTATTTCTTTTAATATATATGCTTATCCTTTGGCAAGTCTTTGATCTGAATTCAACTATCCTAAGATAATTAATTCAAACTCTTTCACTTCCTAAAGATAAGTAATATATTTTGAATTAAACTCCTTTGAATTTAAATTCAAATTTGAAATAAAACATAAGACATTTAATTAAATGAAAACACTTAATATAAATAATAAACATGTGCCAAAATTCCTTGATTTCCCTCTTGGAATTTTGGCCACTTCATCAATTATATAAGTGATTTAATTTAATTTAAATTCCTTTAGGCTTTAATACTCAATTAACTTAATTAATGTAACATAATTAATTAATTGAAATTAAACCTTGTAGGCTGAATTTCTCTCTCTCATGGACCAAAGCCCAATAGCAATTTTATAACCCATTACATACATTAATTTGACTTTAATTAAAAGCCCAAATTAATGCCCAATACTTTATTTAAGTATTTTAAGCCCAATGCTTTGTGTGCGATCCTATAGGTCCATTTAATGTTGGCAATGAATTAATAAATTAATTCAAAGGCTATATATATTCTCTAGCAAGATATTATAGCATTCCAAATTAAATGAAAATGCATATGGCATTTAGTAACCTAATGCAATTTTGTATAGTCCCTTACCCATAAATATCAGAATTAATATAAGGCATGGAACTAGTCATCCTTATATATATTAATTCCTTTCTTGATATTCCAGTGACACTGAACTCTCAGATAAATAATGATTACTCATTATTTCATCTCGGTATGGCCATACACTTCTCAGTTCACTGATCAAGTGGCCGATGATATTTTCTCTCTTATTGAGAGGGGTAATCCCTTCACTTCTCTCATGCTCTCTAACATGAATTAATGCATACCCAATCATACCCGTACTTGTCACTCTGTTACGAGCACGTTAGGTGTATGTCAAAGTACACAGTAATTCATAAAGAGTTTCATAGAGATTTCAGGTCTAAGAACTCCGATACAAAACTTGCATATGAGAAACACTTATGACTTGTACCATGTAGTGTTCTCATGAGCGGATCGTATCCAGATACCATGTTCTTTAACATGTATCTATGATCTCTGATTGACACTCTTGTCCTAATGATCCGTAAGATAGAACTCATAATATCAG
Organism: Excoecaria agallocha; assembly: GCA_037975025.1. NCBI lineage: Eukaryota > Viridiplantae > Streptophyta > Magnoliopsida > Malpighiales > Euphorbiaceae > Excoecaria > Excoecaria agallocha. Next base: position 31,393,414 of record CM075806.1, read on the forward strand.
AGAGAGCATACTAGTCTTAATTCATTGTTATTCCCATAACAATGACTGACTAGGGATATTTAGAATGATGTCTCATTTGTTTCAAGGTCTTACAACCATGTGCCTCACACATGATAACTTAAACTGAAACAACACTCTTGGATAGTTTTATCAATTGATATGCACAGGAATACAAAGGATAAAACAAATGCCTCATTTTATTAATTCAAAATGCTTTATTACAATGCATTGGGGCTAGGGCTTACACTAACAATAACAAGCATAAGAGTATCTAGAGATTAAAGGCAAGTACTAAGGTTATAGATGGATGAATTTATTATGGCTATAGAATGATTATGGTTATAGTTGCTTTTAGCTAAAGGGGAGTTTGGAAGATTGCTAGCAATAAGATAAGAATTGCAGGTTTGAATTTTGCGAACAAAAGTTTTTTATGGGGAGAGATTTGTGAGTCCCCAATCCTGGCCCTAATTGAATTATGTTAAATTAATGAGGATTATTGTTAAATAAGGCAAGATTTGATTATTTTAAAGTATTAAAGTTAAGTCACATGAAGAGCATTTTGGTAATTGTGTACATATGTAATGCAGTATAGTTAAAATGTTAAAGAAGGATGCAATTAAATAGCAATTAGAAGTTTGGGGTTAAATGTTAAGAAATATAAGTTTTTTAGGGTTAAAATATATAAGGGAAATTTAGGAATTTTCTTGGGGAGATATTTACCTCACTTAGCCATTTAAGGCATCATGGAGAAGGGAGATCAGATATAGGGCATTGTAAGGAGATGAATATCTCTCTCTCTCTCTCTAGATTATAGATTTCAGAAGGTGAAGCTTAAGGGTTTGAGAGGTAGCATCAATAAGGTAATGTTTCCCTCTTATAGATCTTCATACTCTTCTTTCCTTGGTTTGAGTTATGGATTTGGGGATGAATAAATCACATTGTTACCACTATGTGTAAGGAGAAGAAATAAAGAGCTAGATCAGCGGGTTGAATGAGGAGTTGAAGCTTCAATATCAGGTATGACAATTAGGGTTATGAGGCTATTTATATATAAGTGCCAATGGAATTCTTCCTCTTTTCTTGTATGTGCCCACTTTAATGAAATTAGAAGTTAGAGCTAGCAATGTAAATGAGTTTGGATAGGTTTAAGGGTTTAAGGAGCATTTTTGTAAGTGGTTGGGGTGAGATCTAGATTTTAAACACTTGACCTACATAATCTTGATTTTTAGCAATTTCTTATCGAGCCCTAGTTCACAATCGCATGGCCTACACAGTCGTGTATGCCTATTCTTCCTTGCACAACCACAAGATGCCTTTGATTTTTTCAGTGAACGGCCGCGCTTCCCCTAAATTCCTAGTGAACGGTCATGCATTCTCTTAGTTTTTCCCCTTCATGGCTATGCATTTGGCTTTGGTCTTTTCCTACTTGGCCATATACAACATTTGTCTTTTCCCTCTTGCTTGGCCATGTATGGCTCTCCTCTTTCCCTTGAATAGCCTCTTCTATTTTCTCTTGTACGGCCAATTGGCCTTTTGTTTTTAATCATGCATGGCCAAACATGGCCTTTCCTCTCTTAATGGACGGCCACATGTACACTACCTTTTATTGGTTTTCCTTCACCCAAGCTGTAAATCATTCATAAATCATGAAACCAGTATTGTATGGTATTGAGTTGAACTAAGCTAGCAATGAGTAATGATGATGGTGATTGTATATTAAGGTGGTAGGTAGTATGTTATTTGATCACTGTTAAATCAATACAATTGTAAAGTCTTCCCAATGCTAAAGTTAGTAAGATATAGTAAGAATGGTGTGACCTTATGAGGAGTTATTATCTGAATTTGAATGACATGAACATATTTATGCGAGGGAATAGATTGAACTCGATTGTAAGTCATATAAAGTCATTAATATATAAATGGTGACATGATCACTTAATTAGGGGAAATCCTATGTATGTATGTATGTATATATATATATATATATATATATATATATATATATAAGAGTGGGAAGTTTATAGAAGCAAGACTTACTGAGGTAAGGTGGGGTTTCACTTGAAGTTGATTTAGAGAGAGAATTGCATATGGCAATGCTAATAAGAATCATTTTGTTAGAATGTATTTTTGTGTTGTTCAAACACATAACTAACAAGAGTAACAGGCAATATAGTAACCTAAGCATTATATGCTATTTAATGTGCCACATAAGGTTATATTAGGTATATAACCTATCAAAATAAATTGTCTTGCCCAAATGTTACGCATTGATGTGTCTTTACAATGGCATGGAAATACTATGATATGGCCTAGTGTTTATAAGAGGATAGTTGAAATGTTACTTGTCTAAGTTAAAGAGAGGGGATATTACACTTTATGCTTAGTTAGGAGCTATAGAAGTTGGGAAATACTTCAAGTCATAATTAAAGGTAGTGAATAGTTTTGAAGTAAAGGAACATGCTTGATTGTTTGTTCATGTCCTATATCTTATCATGTAAAACTAATGCTTGTAAGTAGTGTGCCTACATTTGAGTTGGAATAATCTTACATAAACTACTTGAGTATAAAATGTTATAAGAAGAATAGTATAAGTAAGATGATTGATGCACATATAATCATGTTAAGGTATATAACATGTTATCTACGATCTAATAGACTATAAAAGTGAACTTAGGAGTTAAATAGTAACAAGTGTTGACCGTCGGATGAAAATAACTTATTCATCTTATTATATTGATCATAGATGTTTAAGTTTTGTTTAAAGTGATTTTGTATTGATGTAAATAACTATGATGCTATATGGATGCTACTCACGACACACGACAACAAGGTACGCTATTGGGAACTATCAATGAATTACATAAGTGCAATATCTTATCATTGATGTTACTATGCCATGATAAGTAGTCTGACTCAGTATATGAACAAGTATGAATAACAAAAACATGAGATATCATGATTCAAGTTGCATTTATTTGTACATATACATGTATATATATATGGACATGCATATGAACTTATGAAGACTTTTAGTAACAAGAACTCCACTGTTATATTACCTTATTGGAATCATGCCTAATGTTAATTATGACAAGAAAGATCAATGAGAGATTATACTTTATTATTGTTTGTATAATCCTACAACTACTATGATATGTATGAATGAATGTTGATGCAACTACATGATCATATGATTGGTATCCAGGTGTATTGGAGCCTAGTGCTTAATACTGATCTATGATGAGAATGATATGCATTCTTAAATGAATTAAGGCTTTAAGAAAATGTTGTAATGAATAAAGAAGAATATGTTGAATTACAGATGTTCTTTAAATGGTTAAGCCTGTGGGTCTTAGTTCAGTTGTGGATTAGATAGGCATGCCTAAAGGGATACGGTTTCGACTGCAATAGTTGACCCCATTTGGGTCTATTGATTGTTCCTTTATGGAATAATAGTTTGGCCCTTTTGGGTCCATCATTTGATATCTTTGGATATCCATAGTTTGGTATCTTCAGATATCCATTGTTTGATACCTTTAGGTATCCATTGCTCCCGTTATCCATCCTTTGAACTAGTACTTAGGCAGGCTATTAAAGATTAAAGTTTAAAATTGTGCTCGAAATAAGGAAATACATATATCGTTTTCTTCACTTATATAATGTAAGCTCAATGAATGGCCTGTTATATTATTTTGCTTTAAATTTCCTTTATGGCTATAGACTATTTCAACGAAATGAATTTCTATTTCAATATTATATAATGTTTATATCTAACATCACTTTGAGGGATAAGTTTCCTAGGTGAGTTTAATATGCTTTGAAAGTTATTGAAATGTATGTTATGATATTGGGAAATGTAGGGCAATCATGATATGAAATGCCTATCATTTGTAACTATATGCAAATCTATTAGTCTATATATATAAATATTTACACCGATATGTGTATACTGATAACTTTGACATAAGCCCAAGGACCGTGTATGACATAACATAATGTTATATGTTACTTAGTTTGCCATGCTAAGATAACATTAAGGAATATATGATCATTAATAGGAATTGTGAATTATAATTATATACTATACTCAAAATTATATGATATATGTGAAATAATTATGCCTAACGGTATCTTTTATAGACGTTACATGACACATGCACTCCTTATGCTTTGAATGAACATTGAATGCATATCTTATGTAACTAATGTGATTAAATGTATGTGATTGAAGTTTATGCTATCAGTACTCATGATGTCTGGAGTCATGAATGAAAGGATTATGAAGTGCACGAATTATGCTAGTTTACCAAGAAAGAGCTTTGATTATAAAAGTAAATTGAAAAAGTCTTTAGGAACTTGAAAAGTTCCCTTAATGCTCTAGATTATTGTAAGAGTAGTACTTACTGTTAAGGGTGAAGACTGCTTAGTAATGTTCATATTAAGTTTTTTTTTTCTTATTTGTGAAGGTTATATTTATCCATAGTCTCTTATTTACCCACTAAGCTTTATAGCTTAGCATGGTTTTGTTGATTCGTGCAGGTCTTAAGATAAGCTCCATTTGGATTGATAGTTATTATGGCTCGACCATTTGAGGAGAAGATCTAGCATGTTGTATTGGCCCTAGAGGTTTCCATGTTATTTAAGGCTAATTATGTTATGTCTTCTTATTTCAGAGTTTTCTTTTTATTTTTGCTCTATTGTGACATGTAATTAAGGCATGTATTATTATTATTATTATTTTTGCATGATCTTTGCTAGGGTTATGTTAGTATTGATGTTTATGCATATATGGTGGATTAGGGTGTTACATATTATATGATGAATAATATACAGGCATGATATTGTTGTGATGCATGATTAAAGTGACTTAATTGGATATAGACAATAGGTTAATAGTAAAGGGTGTTACACTAACACATACACACACAAAGAGATTAGTTAGTATGGTCCAATTTAGCCTTTTGAATTTAGGATTTCATTTTGTGACTTCTAGTAAAGTGTTATTCTAATTTATTTTTCTGAATTTGTGTTTTATTTCTTTGAGTTTGAGTATGCAGGAATGTGGTTAATTCATTTGCTCGAGTGTGAGCAAAGACTAAGTGTGGGATATTTGATAACTCCAGTTTTTGTGTTTATTTTTAGTTTGGTTTTAGTGTCTTTTCCGTGTTTGTTGTTTGGTTTCTGGTTACTTTCAATAACTTTTGCCAAATTTAGCTAATTCCATATTTTATATACTTTTGGATAGCTTTTTATGGTGTTTTATGATGAATTGGAGAATCTTCAAATACCTTACAGTTGCCAAGTTTTTGGTGCTGACCATGACATAATGTAGCTTTAGTACATAATGCAATTTAGAGGTGCCTCACAATCAGCAGGAAAATGGTGCTAATTGTTACCTATGTCCAAAAGTAGACCTCACAATCAATAGGAAAATGGTGCTGATCATGACATAGTAATTTTCCAAACCTACAAATAATCAAAATTACAATCCCAATAGGCAACCTCCACCTCCAATACTCCAACAACAACACAACACTTCTAATATCAATCACAATCCATCATTATATCATACATCACATTACCATATTCCTAATGTCCAAAAAAAATAACATAGCTACATATTCACTATGTTTAATTATCTATTACACATTACATAACGAATTCTGAGAAGATTAATACATTATACACATAAGTCTATACATCCCAAAAAGAGTCAACATATATATACCATTTGTTCTTCCTTCACTTGGTCTTCAATTACCTGTCCTTGCATGTAGTTAAACTACGTGCTAAGCAACGTTGTTGCCTAGTGGTGAATACATTGCACAAAATTTCATTTACACAAATTATTTTATACCAAATTACCATTTTACCTTTTATTGTTATTTATTACTATTTGGCTTATAATTTGTTCTCTTATTGCTTTACATTACCATTTAGCCCTTTGTTTTATTATTCTCTTATTTTTCTCACATATTTCTTACTTTGGTGAAAAATTACAATTTAGTCCTTAAACTTTCATTTTTATATATATTACATTATTTTTCACTAATTTTGGTTCTTTTTGCTCTCTTTGGCCTTTATCCCACTTTATGTCTAAAATTTACATTTTAGTCCTTATACTTACTCATGTAGTGATAAATTACAATTTGGTTCCTAAAACTTTCTTATTTATGATTTTATCCTTTTTTGCTTATTGGACCATTTTAACTCCTTTAACCACATTTTCAATGTAAATTTACAATTTTACACTCATTTTCTTACGTAAATATTTTTTCTCCCATTTTTGACAAATTAATTACATTTTCCACTTTATTTATTATATAATCACATGTGTGACGTCTTTTACGCAAAATTTACCGTTTAGTCCTTATATTTTGGTATAATTATGTTTTTACCCCTAATACTATCAATGAAAACCCTAGAACTAGATATACGGGATGAGGACTTTAATGATATCAAATGAGCTGGGGTGACCATTACAAAAAAAAGCATTTTACTATCGAAATTTATCGATGATTTTTTATTATTTTCTTGATGGAATAAATCCATCTCAAAAACATGCATAGGTACCAATTTACCAATGAAAAATTTCATCAGTAATATTACAGATGGATTTTTAATAAAATTATTGACCTTCTACTGATGAAATTTTATGTTAGTAAACCATCAGTAAATTTAATAAATAAAAAAAATTTAAATTATTTTAGGATAAACAACAATGGATTTTTATCATCACTAATTTTGTAGGCAAAAATATTTAATATTATTATTAAATTTATTAATATATGAACACAGGATTTTTTTGTAGGCCATTTATTAGTAAATTAAAATTTTTTTATTTAATTTTTTATAATTTTTTGCTCATTTTCTATTTACAAATTCCAAATTAAACACGATAAATTCAATATAAAAACTCTACAATTTAAATTGAAGATACATTATAATTCAAAATCAATATATACATTCTAACTCTGTACAAGCAATATCAATTTAAATTTGTTCAAATGACAAAAATAATAAATTTAAAACAAAAAAGGGTGAACTTTGGCATTTATGGAACAAAATCTTTACAATGAATCCTCGATACATCAACCTATCCTGCCAAGATAAACTTTTTATTTGTAGATACCCATTTCTAAAATAGGATAGACAAAAGAGTATGTAAACTTGCTCCCTGCTCACATCTCAACACTGTACACATATGCCATAAAAATATATTTCTTTTTATTTTTTTTCTTCTAGGAACTATACCAAATATGCAAACCCAAAATTGCTTGTTATAGTAAAGGAATCTTCCTCAAATATATACAGAGTTATCCTAGAAAACTACTGAATATGCATACTCTAATATGGGGCTCTTTCTAGTTAAAGAAAATACTAGCTCTCCAACTAAAATAATTAATCCTTTAAGTATTGTAGAAGCTCAAAACACTGCCATGATAAATAAATAAATAAATAAAAGTAATTATAATAACTGAAAACCTTAAAAGTTCTTTCAAAAAATAAATAAATCAAGGCCGATTTTTCATTTTTTTGAAATTAAATTATACATTTCAACGGTAAAAGAAAATTACCTGTCTCATTAAATTAGTAAGGGTCCTTGGTAGTGCCTTAATATCCCTCAATACAACATAATATGGGAATGGAAAAGAATCTAGGTAGTTTGTAATTTTGAGCACTCTTATCACCTTTCCCAACAAATGATGCTTCCTGAAAGTAAATGAAAATTTTCCTTGCCCAATAAACTCAAAATCTTAAATTTATAAAACAAAATAATAAGGTTATATCTTGTGATTATAAGAAAATCATTGAAATTGATAATGATGATAATAAACGTTCTATTACACTTCGAGTCCAAGAAGATAAATTTCCTTTTCTCTGATCACATTTGCTAACTCAAGGTAGTCTACAGTCAGCTTAATGCAAAGGCTATAACTCATCTCATGGCTAGCTTTTCCTATTCATGTTCCAACTTCCAGCAGACAAAAGCAAGATAAGAGAATTATCTAAAGATTTCTTAAAGCAAATTACTGTTGCTATCAATTTAGTTATTTCTATAGTTCTATACTTATTTTTGCGTATATGACATATGTAGAATTATCGAACTTGTCTACTCTTTCAAAGCTTCTATTTGGGCAATAAGATTCTATAAGATTAAATTAATAAAAGTATAAAAAAATAGGAATATATTGCTGATTGATGTTGGTGAAGCTTTGACATATAAAATTGATAAAGATGAAGAGGAGCAAATTATGTTTTATAGGCCAAAATATAGGCAATAAGCAACTAAGCATCTCGTAATATGATTTTATTTATAGTTCATACAGTATTGACTTATGAATAGTATAAAAGCAACATAATCCAAAGGAGAATAACCTGTGCATCAAGATATGAGGAAGAATCAGTTATACAGCTAGGAGAAGTAGTGAGCAGAGTGGCAAATGTAATTAAACCATTAAACTCCCTATTTCTGACCAGCCCAATTCTTGCATTAACTGGTCTTAGGCCAACAAGCCACCCATCTTCCTACAATTCAATATTTAATGTATCAAAACATTAACATATTTGGATATGTACTAGTTATGCAAATTCTTGAACATTACGTGCAAGGCCATGAGCTCACCAAGACTGATTGATATACTAAAATAAGTATGTAGAGGTCACCACAATCTAAACAAAAATAATTAAAAATACAGGAAAAAGAATGATAGAATATGGTCTTCTCTCATATCATTTTCTAGTACAGCTGTTACTATTGCTAGCTTTGGAATCTAAAAGAGTATAGTAAAGAGAGAAAAAGAAGAGTGCAAGCGAAAGTAATGTTTTACCTTTTCTTCAGTTGTGTTGTTGGGTAAAGTGCAGAAATAATAGATAATAGAAGTATAGGAAACAAAAAATTTTTGCAAAGGGAAATTTGATAATGTTAGAGAGGGACATGGTTTAAAATACAGAAGAGCACACCTTTTTTTTCTAGTTGACCAAAATAGTCTATACCAAAAAATAAACTCAGAATGAATACTTTTCTATCTGAAAGTATAAGCTTCACAGTATAGTCTAGTGTACTTGATACTTAAAATAGATGAAAGGAAAAATGTCATGAGAATTAAAATATAAAATCACAGTTATGGTATAATATTGGCAACTGATGCATCATAACCTATTAACAAATTTTCTCTTCCCGGAATAATTAAACCAAAAAGCAAATTGCAAATACCTGCAAAGAAAATATGGGTACATCTGAAAGCACGACCTCATAAAAATAAGTTGTGTTCATCTCATTACCATATTGTTGTTGGCAACATAGAACACTAAAATGCTACTGAGAAAGCATTTCAGAGACTATAACTTTTTGCCCAAAACAAAAACTACAAAGGCTCATTCTTTACCATATATTATATAATATCAATCTAAGATTCCACTCATTAAACAAGACATTGACCTGTGAGTTCCAAATGAAGCATAGTTGATGATGAAAGAAGCAATACATTGATATATTATCCAAGATACCCATAGAGATGGGCATCACCTAAATGCACAGCATTCAACTATATTGAAGTGTATAAGGTAATTCCCAAATTTATGTAGGCTGATTTCATTCTCATAAAAGTGGCAAATATATCCAAAAAAAATTCAGAACTAAGAGAACTGATAATTTTAGACTATTTCACATGATATAAAGATGTCTACGAATGCAATAAAAAATTTAGTTTCAAGGGATAATTTCTCAATCAGACTACTATCCCTTCTATCTATATATATAATATAAAAACTCTTTGAGAGACCAAGATTACAAATTAATACCATCCAAAAAGGAAAAAATAAATTAAAAATCATAAGCAAGAATTCACCAGACCAACCATATAAAAAATTTGTTAGGAGAATTGAACGAAAAAAAAAGAAGAAGAAGAATGAAAGAATGAAATAGAAGAGATATGAGAGGCTTAAGATACTAACCTTTCAACTAACATTCCACTTTAGATTGTAACCAATCAATGTCCTTCTCTAAATAATCCATCCAATAAATGAGACCTAGTTACAAGAAAATTAACTTTAAAAAAATGCAGGTCAAGATAACTATTTAGCATAAAAAAATATTTGACACAATTTATTCAATCATAGCTATAGGGTGTAAAAACTAAGCTAATAAATAATATAAATGAGAGAAAAAGTAAATAAAAGTCATCTCAATTAAGACCAAGAAAATGCTCTATCATTACACCACTTAGTTTAATAAGATCTTTAATATTCACAGCACAGTCGTATCTAAATTCAAGTAAAGGAAATTATATTTAAGCAAGTTTTATAATAATACACGGGTCAATCATAAAGGATACGGTATAGAATCATCTCCAGGATCCAAATTGATGATTGCAACCTTCCTACGTACAATTGCATCAACAAATTAGTATATCTTCTGATCAAATTATGAAGCTTAGTGAAAGTGAAATTGCATTTACCTTTCAATAAGGCTAACGAATTGAGACATGCCATTATCGTAGGTGGCAAGCAGACCAATCACCACTTACCTAAACACCATCTTTGTTTTCTAGTTTAGTAAACCTTCAACTTCTACTTAAATTAACTTGTCTTCTTGTCAAGGGTTTTTGCTTTTAGGGTAATACTTAGACAACAAACTGGTGGGGGTGAGCATTAGCCTATTTGGTTAAATTCAATAACCAAACCAATGTGAACTAAGAAATAACAACAATAAACATAACTTCACACAATGAAAAAACTTAGAAGTAAATGAATCAGCAAAACTAAAAAAAGTACAGTTCGATTTGGTTTAAATCCTAAAATTTTGAAAAGTGAAACAAATTAACAAAAAAATTAATTTAAAATTTTAACCTAAAGTTATTCCACTCCCAGAAAATAAATCTATATTGTCCTGCAAAATACAATTAACATACAACATGATAATATTCTCATACAAAATATCCATCTATCTAACCAACAAAAAATTATATAAAACAAATATAGCTAAATTTTTAAAGTTAAAATACAACAGAATTCTCAATACTGAAATAGCATAATTGATATCATCATCAACCATCATCTCACTATCTTTAAAATTTTAAATTACAATATAAACCATAGACCAGCAAACTAAAGTACAAAGATTATAAAAGAATGATGAAACTAAACCAGCAAATTAGAGTAATTGCATAGATACATAGAGAAGCAGAACTTGTAAAGTTATCCTATCATATCCTATAGAAGTTGAAAAGGAAATAGAAAGCTAAGGAAAAAAAAGAAATTATAATGTTAAAAACAACCAAAGCAAATAGCTAAGCAAAAGAAGTTATTTACAAAAAGTTCCTTCTATTTAAAGTTGTCTACTTTAACAACAGAGCTGAAAATCAAACTCAAAAAAATCAAAAAATTATAATCCACTATAGTTCTTTGTAATTATAAAAAGTTCTTTATGTATGAACTGCAGAATTAACAAACCCAAACAAAAATGAGGCAAAAAGCTAAACAACCAGCTTATGTGCCTACTGTATAATTATAAGCTCCAGCATAAACAGAAGGAAAAAATGAGGCAAACTGAAAATAACCCAACCCACAAACCAGCTACATATTTAACACTCAGGAGTAACTAAATATGATATTAGAAAGAATAATTATTTCTACATAAAAGCAACATTGTATCCAAGAAAAACACATACAAATGCATAAAAGAGCAAGAAAACAAAGAGTATTATAGTAAACATGATGCAATGCACTAAAATGAAGGGCACTAATCTATAAGGCTATGCTTCGCATCTTGGAAAGTACACTGTCACCATTAAAATTGGAATTTTAGTTGCTTTTGCATCTTGGAAAGTACACTGCATCACTAATTATTTAAAGCTAGCAAAAGTATTAAAACTGAAGAATTAGGAAAGAAAAAAAAAAACATATGCAACTCCAAAACCACCTAAGAAACATTTGGAATTTAAGAAATGGAAATTAAAAACTCAAATTTCAACATATTTACTCATAAAGGCAACATGACATGCTTAAATTATCAAAGCTATGTAAATAAAGAATTTAAACAACATATAATATGGCAAATAGTTGGACTCCATCTAAATCACAAATAAATAATAGGCAGTAATAGTTTCCTAAAATTATTGCAAGAGTTTAAAAATTAATTGAGATCAAACAAAATTGAAAATGAATAAAAATTAAACATGAATGGTAGTAAAAATTGATTGATATTTTATTTTCTAAAGAAATGAAGCATTGAATGACACTGGAGAAGGAAAAAAAATACCTACACACAATAAATATATCAAGAATGTGTAGAGAACGTGAAAGCTACTGAATCAATGGATAAATAAATATATCAAGGAGTGTGCAAAGAATAGTAATAATCATATAAACACAACAGACATGCAGCATAGAGAAAAATACAAAGACTATTGAGTTTTATATGATGTTATGATGCCTCCTAAAACATCAATAAACAATAGCAAAAGACACTTTTAAATAAAAGGAAATTTATCAAGAAGATTTTGCAGATTATTATGACTAAACAATATGACTCATTCAGTGATATATAACTAACTATGATAAAGGTTGTGAGTTGGTATAAACTATATAGTAACACAGATCTGGTATAAGAAAACAAAGACAAAAAAGACAAAAAAAAAACTAAATGTTTAAAAATTTTAGTAAAGTGTTAACCTAAAATATAGTACTTAAGATGTATGAGGTGTGAAGCAAATAAAAATCCAAATATCATGGTAATTAAAATTAGATGCCAAATAAGAGTAATTACATGAAAAATCTAAAGCAAAATTAAAGAAAACGTATATTTTTATCTAATAATGTAGATAAAATGAAGATAAAAGAGAGACCCTGTAAGTTGTAGATTCTATTTTGAAATGAAAAACAATAATATCAAAAAGAAAAAGCCAAATAAATAGTAGGGATTAGCTTTTGAAGAAGTTAGAACCAAATAAAACTGAATTGCTTACCCCAATCATCCCAACACATATGGTACTGCCACATTCATATCTTATCTTACCATTGAAGACTATACCACTGTTTACAGCAAGGCAAAGTGTTTCTAAAGCAGGAGGAAGCCCCCACAAATATGGTACTGCCACAATCACAGTCAGCTTCTCATTCAGACCAACGCCTATTACCTTCTCTATGGCAACCACCTGAAAAATTAAGATCCGCTCATTTTCAATAGATGGTTGATCCAAATACAAAGGAAACTGTGATATGAAGTATACAATAAAAATATGCCAACATAAGATTAGATAAGTGCAGCAAAGATACCAAAAGCATGGCATTTGACAATATACGAGCAACCAATATCAAGGAAAATGTTTGTAAACCATTAAAAAATGGTTCCTCTTAGACCCATATAATAAGATGATGGGACACTTTTGTTGCTTGTGCACCGTAAAGACAATAGTCAGTAAATTAGTTCTGTTTCATCGCTCCTATGACTAATATACAAGTCTTTGCTATCAGTTTATCCATAAATCGTTTATAACAGTCACTGAATTTTAGCTAGGCACTTTAAAAAATTTAAAGCGGTGCCCAAAGGATACCAAATTTAGCAAAATTTTAACAATAATCTTGACAAAACTTTTGTTTACTTATACAAAAGAGCACTACACATTTATTTAATTACTGGAAAAAATTGGGGCTGCTATTGGACTAAAACCTCAACTAGATCTAAAACATAAACAATAAACATTTATACCATATGAGATATTGCAGTCTAAGATGTTTATGCAAATCAAAATAATCCATAAAAATGATAGTTATGAAATGTTATATTCAAACGCACCTCGCCTCTATGCTACAGAACAGTGTCTTCCATAACATCACTTAGCATTTCAATTGAATGATAAAATCCATATATACAAAGTTATTTGCCTATATCAAGTCCCTAAAATAACCAGTCCAATATACAAAGTCTACCTGTATCAAGTCCCTAAAGGAATAGCAGCCCCAAATTATATATAGATGGCAATGAGATATGAAAATTTAGAATTGAAAAAACAACAGGCGACCTTCAAGTGCTAATTAGATTGGCTAATCGAGCGAGAAAATGAAAGAGAAAGAGAGGGGTAGACACAAAAAAAGAGCGAGGGAGGGAGATTGCGAGATAACTCCGTCAAGATGGCGGCAGCGGTGAATTACTAGTGGAGGTAACCTTGCCATTGAGATGGTGAGGAGGGATTGTGTGGCAGAGAGGAAAATATTAAGATTATGGCTATTTAGAATGATGGATCACAAACATTTAGGAATTTTTAGACTTAAAATATTTTATTAATTATAAATATAAAACATTTTATTAAAAACATTACAGACAGCTTACCGATGACAAGAAATCATAGAAAAAAATAAAATCTTTAGGCCTAAAAATTTCCCACATTTACCGATGGAAAATAAATATGTCATAAAATTTATCGATAAATCTTCCAAGATGCTTGTATTATCGATAAAAATTCCATAATTACAGCAATTAAATGATAAAATAAATTACTGATGGACAATACCGTCAGTAAATAAGTCGCTAACAATTGGTGCCAATATTTTCCTCCAAATATATCGATGAATTACTAAGGCTGTTAATAAAAATATTATCATTTATCAAATTCATTTTTTATCTATGGATTATTAATTTGGTCGGTAATCTATTGGTAATATTTACTTTTACCAATGAAATCTGAATTCGTCGGTAAAATTCATTTTTATGTAGTGGATGTGATCAAGTACTCCAGAATGAGTTAAGGTAATCACATGACATGACCAATGCCTCAACTGTAAATTTAATGCATGAAGATCAACTGTCAGTCATCTCATGGTGCTACCGCAGGATATGTCCCTATGATTAGCTATTATATCCTAAAGTTCTAGATTAACCACTGTACACTAAGAGAAAATATTTTAACTATCTTATGTCACATCATCTCATGAATTTTTTTTAGGTTCCACATTATGCCATACTTTCCATTTGCCTATATCATGTACATTTAGGTTTAACATATATGCATTCATCATAAAGAAGTGAAATAACATCCAAATATAACACAAACATATCATTTCCTTATAGTACCACATATGACCACACCTTGTTCACATGCATACATTATGGTTTTTCATGCATTTTCATTTCTTATATATTCCTTTAATCATTTTAAGCCTTTATTTAAAAGTGTAAACTCAAATTATGTTTATAACCTTTTGTTACATAATTGACCACCATTATGTTAAACTTATATAAATTATTTACTTCTGATTATGCATATTAGACTTAGTTAACATTGTAACATCCAAATTATGTAAAATCCTCCCTTAATTAACCAATTTCCACCTTAGGTTTTATCATCTTTTAATTATTTTCTTCCTTAATTCTTGGTTATTTCATGTCCTTACATCATTTTATAAACATATATTAATTTAATTTATGATTATACTTAAATTACCATAGTTGCATAATGTAAGTTTAAGCACAAATTTAAGTAATTAAATGAAAATTAAGTGTAGAATTGTATCCACTAACCTCAAATAGCTTAAAAATCACCTATTCCTCTTTCTCCTTGCCTTTCCCCTCCATTGTCTTTTCTTCCCCTTGGTTTTCACCTTTAGGATGAATTAAAAATGGGAGAATTTGTGAGTTTGTGCCATGAATTTCAACATATAAATGCTTATAAGTAACTATACTAATGATTCTCTACAAATCTATACCAAAACCCCTAATTAACTCTAACAAAAACTCAAGAATTTACCTAATTAGATAAAAATTTTCCCACTAAAAATCCTTAGTTTTTAAGATTTCTTTTGCTCTAATCTAATTTCTATGATGAAGAGAAGGTTTTCTAGTGTATGTAGGTGAAATTTGGGCTTAAGATTTGGTTGAAATTGAGAGATGTGAGAAGAAAATGGTGGAAGAGGAGTATGGATGGTGGTTCGATTTTCCTAAGAAAGAAGAGGGGAGTTTGATGTATTTTAAAGAGGTTTGTAGGGAATTTTAGACTTCCCTAATTTGACCTTCAGTGCACCAAATGAAGGCCAAGATTTATCCATTTTTTATTTGATCTAATGGCTTTTTTTAAGCCACTTGTCAACACCATATGAATTTATACCATTTCTTATGCAATATGAATGAATGCAAATGATCATTGCTCATTTTCTAGTGATATTTATGCCTTTGAAATAATTAAAAATGATCTCTAACCTCAATAATTAAATTAACCCTTATTTTTTATCATTTTTCATATTTTAATGTTCCCCTCATTAGAATTCCATAAAAATATTTCACAAGTGCAAAAAAAAATACAGGAAGGTGGGTTTAAGATTTTAGGTCATTTTAACTTCATTTTGATATAGTTCTAACTCCGAAGGAAAAATCCACTAGCTTGAAACCTGAAAATCCAAAATTGTTAGAAAATTTATTTTTCACTTCTAATAGCTCATTTAGGCTACTTCTAATGGTTTTACGCAATTGAAATACTTTTTGGAGGTGTATGGAATATTTTAAATCCCGATCAAATCTCTGATCATCCAAGGTAATGGTATCAGGGAAAATCTTCATTATTTATTTTGGGACCTATTTAGGCTTAATTTCTCCTCAAATTATACCATTGGACTCTAATTAACACACATTATCTCATGTAATTGTTAATTACCAAACTTCCCTATGGTTACCCATTCTATAATTTCCTTGGCTTATGTACATTCAACATTTGAGTTCCTATGAAATTTACTTTACTAATGCTAATATAATCACACCAAATACTATTCTAATGTTACTATTCATGGTCAATAAAAATACTATTCATACTATATGAAATTTTAGGGCATTACACTTTGGCTTTTAGCTGGCTTGGGTGGTAACGGCTATAACTTCCTTTTTTATCAGCCTCTTAAGCAGCCATGATAATTATCTGCCTAGATTAAAGTAGTGCCTTTGACTCTCTTTAGTGGTAGACACTTTTGCCATCTTTCAAGCTCAATTCCTATTGCTAGCTCCAGCCAATTTACTTATTCTAAATCATCAAAATTTCTTCTGTAATAATTCTCATTATTCATTTTCTTTGCCAAATATTCCCCCTCTACTTCGATGATGATGTCTTTAAGGGACTTCCAATCCTTAAGCCCTTTGATCTTTAGCCCTTCTCTTAGGTATGGACTAGTATTCCTTGTAAAAAGCTTGATCAGATCAAAGGTATCGAGCTTTCACTTCATCTCTATAACCCAATTCCTCTACCTCATAAGTTATTTATGGAAACATTCTTTAAGCTTTTGTTGCAATAGCTCCAGATCTTTTAAGGTCACCTCTATCCATGTACTATAATCATATTTTTTCAAAAATTCTTCCATCAATAAATCCCAATCATTCTTAGTTCAATCCTCTATCCTTTGATACCAATTGATAGCAAGTCCAATAAGGATGAGATAAAAATACTCGACCTTCTACTTCTTGATTAGGGTAGTTTCCTTTATCACTAAAGTATATTATTTCACATGCACTGATGGATCTAAAATGCCATTGAACTTAGGCAAGTTGGGCATTTTAAACATCTAAGGTAGCAAATCCTCACTATCTACATCACTATCTTTCGGATTGATCCCTTTTTCTATATGATAAGAGATGACCCATCACTTCAATCTTTTCATCCATTTTCTTTCATATAGCATCTTCCACTTTAAAGCTTTTGTTCATAATCACTACTTGTTCTTATTCTTTCTATACTATAAAGCCTTCTTCAGGAGCATGAGCTTATCCCTTCTTTGCTCTATCGGCAAAACTTGTGGGTGTTGTAGGCCATCATATAGGAGTGTCCCCACAATATTCAGTTCAATGTGCCCCATGGCACGTGCTGTAGGCCATCGTATAGGAGCTAGCAACAAGGTAGCAACCAGTCCCCCAATCATGGTCGTTACTCTCCTTTTAATTTCCTTTAACCTTTTATCTAGGTCTTATACAGTTACTATATCAGTCAATTGCGATGTGTCAGCCATTTTTGCTATAGGTGTATGTATTAGCAAAGATTTTGAATCTCTATCAAAATTTTCAACTAAACTCGATTATGATTCCAATCCTAAACTCTATTCAATATGAGATGCTTTAATAAAGTGACCATCAGAACTCCTGAAGCACTTGGATGAATATATGATGGTTGTAAGAATTAAAATGTTATGATGATGTATAAGGATGATACATGTATGATGAATGATGCATGATCGTGTTAACAATACACAATCATAGAAATAAAAGCCTTCCAACCTTGTTCCTCCCATATAGGAGCTTATGTGGTCTCTTTCCTAGGTAGGCTTAGCCCATAGGTCATCGGGGACCTAATGGACTTGTATGATGCATGGTAAGCATAACCTCTCTTATTCAAAGTGCATACTTATGAGTTTTTGCCATTATGTATTCAAACAATTCAAATGAATTAAAAGAATCCCATTAGGCATGAAAGCCTTTGATAAGTGAACATCCAATTTAATTGAATTTGTTCAATACATGATAGCGTACATAGCAAGCAACATATTATGATTTATGATACCTAGAGGAAGTATTTATTATCATTACATAGGCATAAGTCGAGTAATGAAACTTTAAGGCCATCCAAGCATAGTCTCTACCAATGGGTTTAGCTTATCATGAGCATGATGATCCATCGGGTCATCATTTAATATACCAAGTGGTACAAGGTTTGGGTTAGTGGTCCTCCTTGACACTTTCCTACATCGAGTGAACATAGGGTCATGTTTTAGGAATACACTGAGGTAAAAAAAGGGATGCCTATCATAGTTTTAAGGCCCTAACATGCTCTGATGCATCTTAATTTCAAATAAAGATAGAACTTTAATCTTAAAAACTCATTTATATTTAACTTAACCAAGGTACTTTAGGAGTAAGGTTTCATATCCCCAGTGGAGTCACCACTGTGATGCACTTCGAACCCCCTCTACCTTATGGAAAAGTTTGGCTAGTTTTCAAGGCCTATTTTTAGGGTTTGAGACTAGACAAAGGCTCATAAAACTCATGAAGATTGGTGCCTTTACAATAGATAGGGATTCAACCTAATTTGCTAAGCCTCGAGCCTCAAAAAGGCATGAGACAACATCTCTAGATACCCTTACTCTATTGTTAATGATCAACCTATAAGGATGTCTATATAGGCACATGAGGTAAGTATTGTGGAGTCATCACCCAATAGTACATTGGGAAAGTAATTCTAAACTAATGAAGCCCAAACTAGAAATGGTTCAGGACTTTACTCTTACTTGTACCTTGGTTAATATTTATATAAAAAAGTTTTTAGGATTAATTCTCTATCTATCTTGTCACACGATTTTTAAAGAAAAAAATGAAATTGTGCATTTTAAGCAAAAAGATAACTATAAAATACATAAATAAAATTATCAAAAAATAGAAAAAATAAACGTACATAAAATGGGGTATTTATTTGTAATGGCCTCTCTACAGGAAAGCCCACTCATCTAACCATTGCATCTAGAACAAGCATTCATGCAATAACAAATACACATAACATGTTTATACACATTTCAATATGGCTCCATCAAACTTAAAATAGAATGATAACACGATGCAATACTTATTTACATGTCTTCGATTGACCCTTTTATGCATGCTAAAATAATATTACACCGAACAAAAAAGGGTATTTACCATCATTACATTAAAAACTTCTTTACAAAATATATGCATTACCATAATACAATTAACAAAAGAAAGTATACTTGAAAGGCTTCTAACTTTTTTCCTTATGTTAACCTTCCTCTAACAAGCTTTGTCCTTAAACATCCCTAACAAAGGTACCTAAACGGATAAACATCCGTGCTAAGCTAAAAGCTTAATAGGGAAGCAACAAATTACGACAAGCATGCACAACAATCATTATAAAAGTATACATTCATCGTAAGTAGGCAAATATAATCCTTAGCAACACATAAAATAATATAGGATAAGTATTATTAAATTGTTAGATAAAAACAATGTAAAATGTTCTTGTTTAATAATATAAGTTAGTGTGCAAGTGCATGTGTTAACATATACATTAATGTTTGTCATATTTACTTACTGTTATTATACAATCTGTCATATGGCTTGCCACTTTTGGGTACAACACTTATAAATGCCTACCTAAGCTCTATGGGTGTGGATAAAAGGTACTATGGATACCCTAAGGTATCAATCATGTGGATACCTATAGGTATCAAATTCTATAGATATTCAAAGGTATCAAATATATAAACTCGAACGGGGCCAAGACCATAATCCCAAATAGGAACAAACCATAAACCCAAATTGGGCCAAAACATTAGTAGTTGTGATTACCCTTATGGGCATGCCTATCTATCCACTACCAAGTACTATACATGGGTATTAACTCACTTTTCATACCTTTAATTCATGGTATTCATGAGATGTAGGCAAACATGGGTGCGTATACATATTTATAAACTAATAATTCATAATAAAGCACATACTTATAGTCATACTAGAGTGTTAGTAAGATATATTTATGTGGCAAAGCATTGAAATATTCATATCCATACCATTTCTTATGATCAACTAAAATTCCAAATAAGTATCATAATTAAATCTTGTATTCATAACCTTACGCACACACACTCACATTGATGGGATATCACATGGCATCAAAACAATGATCATGTAGCGGAAAAACAAAATTTTTGATCATACAAGTCATGCAATAAACAACATAGAATAAAAAACATGCAGTTTTAGGGTTTCGATTGAACTTACTTCCTTGAATGCACTTCAAAACTTGATTTTTGCAATAACCAATATATAAGATGAACCTATATACCCTTGAACTCAATAACCAATGCCAAAGGTGCTGCATTTTACACTACATCACTCTATGTTCACACACACACTTGTAAAGTTGACCTAAAACGAAGAGTGCTAGCTCTAGATTTGAGTATTTGGCAATGGATATGTTCTTAAGACACATGATTTGATCTTGTTCTTCCTAGGGTTTGCAATGCCTACCCAAAACACAAGAGAAGAAGACATGATTCTTTCCCTTATGAAAAACAACAATGAGAGAGAAAAAACCTAAAATGGCAAAACAATTTTCATCAATATATACTACTTAATTATGAATTAGTTGTATGCCGAATTCCACTAGGTATTTAGCTTGAATTTCAGCCTCAACCTCTTCCTAATCAAGTGATCTATTTTGATTCAAACTCATATAGGATTTAAACTCAAATAACTTAATTATCTAAAGATAAATAAATGATTAATTATCCAAAGATAAATAAATAATTTGTTATTATCCATGTCATGGCCGAATTATCTCTCTTGTGGACTAAGGTCCATTAGCAATTTAAATACCCAATAACTTTATTAATTTGACTTTAATTAAAAGCCCAAATTAATGCCTAATACTTTACATAATATTTTAGGCCCAATGCTTTGTGTACGATCCTATAGGTCCATTTAATATTGATAATGAATTAATAAATAATCCAAAGGCTATATATATATATATATATATATATATATATATATATATATATATATATATTCTCTAGCAAGATATTATAGCATTCCAAATTAAATGAAAATGCAAATGGCATTTAGTGACCTAATACAATTTTGTATAGTCCCTTACCCACAAATATCAGAATTAATATAAGGCATAGAACAAGTCATCCTAATATATGTTAATTCCTTTCTTGATATTCCAGTGACACTGAACTCTCAGATAAATAATGATTACTCATTATTTCATCTCGGTATGGCCATACACTTCTCAATTCACTGATCAAGTGGCCGATGATATTTTCCCTCTTATCGAGAGGGGTAATCCCTTTACTTCTTTTATGCTGTCTAACATGAATTAGTGCATGCCCAAGCATACCCATACTTGTCACTCTATTACGAGCACGTTAAGTGTATGTCAAAGTAAACAACAATTCATAAAGAGCTTTATAGATATTTTAGGTCTAAGAACTCTGATGCAAAACTTGCAATTGAGAAACTCTGATACAAATACCATGTTCTAAATATGTATCTATGATCTCTGATTGACACTCTAGTCTTTATGATTCGTAAGATAGAACTTAACTTATCGAAGAGAGCATACTAGTCTTAATTCATTTTTTATTCCCATAACAATGACCGACTAGGGATATTTAGAATGAAGTCTCAATTGTTTTAAGGTCTTACAACCATGTGCCTCACATGTGATAACTTAAACTGAAACAACATTTTTGCATAGTTTTATCACTTGATATGCATAGGATTACAATAGATAAAACAAATGCCTCATTTATTAACTTGAGTGTTTTATAACAGTGCATTGGGACTAGGGCTTACACTAACAATCTCTCACTAGCACTACTCCCAATTGGGCATAGCCTTAAGACCGAACGCTTTCAAATGAGCTTCGTACAGATTTGGATGCAACTATTTCATCAATGGATCTACTAAATTGTCTTCACTCACTATCTTGCTAATCTTAATGTCTCCACGGTTAATGATCTCTCTGATCGGGTTGTACCTCCTAAGTATATATTTAGATTTCTGGTGTGATCAGGTCTCCTTAGCCTGTGCAATGGCCCCATTGTTGTCACAGAAAATTTCTAATGGATCCAAGATGTTGGGACCACTCCTAATCCAAAAATGGAATTTCTAATTCAAATAGCCTCCTTTGCTGTCTCACTGGCTGCAATATACTCAGATTCTGTAGTTGAGTCGGCAACGGTCTCTTGCTTCGAGCTTCTCCAGCTGACAACACCACCATTCAAAACAAAAAAAAAACTAAATTGTGATCATGAGTCCTAAGTGCTGGTTTGAAAAGAAGCATCGGCATAACCTTGTATGATGAGCGCTTCTTGACCACTATACACCAAAAAGTGATCCTTAGTCCTTCGCAAGTACTTTAGAATCCCCTTCACAGCATACCAGTGCTTCTCACCAGGGTCTTCCTGAAACCTACTGGTTATACTCGGTGTACAAGCAACATCCAACCTAGTACACAATATAGCATACATGATAGATCCAATAGCATATTCATATGGGATTTTACTCATGTTATCCATCTCCTCTTAATTTTTAGGACATTGTTCTTTAGTCAAAGGAACTCCCAAAGCTAAAGGTATGTACCCTTTCTTTGAGTCTCCCATACTAAAATGCTTTAGTACTTTGTCTATGTACTTTTCTTGACTTAGTCCTAAGTGCCGACGTGATCTATCTTTATAGATCCGAATACCAAGTATTGTTTCGGGTTCGCTTAAGTCTTTCATTGAGAAACACTTCCCCAACCATTACTTAACATTTTGAAATGTTGGGATGTCATTCCCAATGAGGAGGATGTCGTCCATATATAGGACCAGAAATACTATTATGCTCCCACTAACCTTCTTGTACACACAAGGCTCATCTTCATTTTTGATGAAGTCAAACTCTTTGAATACTTCATCAAAATGGAGATTCCAACTTCAGGATGCTTGATTCAATCCATAAATGGATTTTTGAAGCTTGCAAACCTTCTTAGGATGCTTAGGATTGACAAAACCTTCAGGTTGTGTCATATACACATCCTCGAGGAGATTTTCGTTAAGGAAAGCTCTTTTGACATTCATTTGCCATATTTCATAGTCATTATATGCATTTATGGCAAGCAAGATCCTAATGGATCTGAGCATGACTACAGAGGAAAATGTCTCATCATAGTCTACACCATGAGTTTACCGAAAACCTTTAGCTTCTAGTCTACATTTGTAGGCCTTATCAACTTTGAGTTTAAATAGCCACTTGCATTCAATTACCTTAGCACCTTCTAGTGGATAAACCAAGGTCTAAACCTAGTTATCGTACATTGATTGCATCTCCGATTTCGTGCCTCAAGCCAATTTTCTGAGTCAGGGCTCTCAATAGCTTCTTGGTTGGTAGTTGGATCCTCACGATCTACTAACTCAATTGTTTCACTGCCAGTGATTAGAAATTTGTATCTCTTAATCTCCCATCATACCCTATCGAACCTTCTAGGTTCTTGTGCAATGGGTTCTTGTTTCACAACTGGTTGTGAACTTGATCCTATTTCCAACTCATCTTCTACAGGAGTTTATGGCACTTGAATTTCTCCAAGTTCTACTTTGCTTCCACTGTCTTTCTTGAGAAGGAATTCCTTTTCCAAGAAAATAGTTTTGCGAGCAACAAACACTTTGTTCTTTGCTTGTGAGTAAAAGTAGTATCCCTTTGTTTCTTTGGGATAACCCACAAACAAGCAGATAGTAGATTTAGACTCTAGCTTGTCAGTTGTTAACTTCTTAACATGTGCTTCACAACCCCAAATCCTGAGAAATGACATATTGCTATATCACATGGCATTAAAACAATGATCATGCAGCGGAAAAACAAAATTTTTGATCATACAAGCCATGCAATAAACAACATAGAATCGAAAACATGCAGTTTTAGGGTTTTGATTGAACTTACTTCCTTGAATGCACTTCAAAACTTAATTTTTGCAATAACTAGTATATAAGATGAAACTTTATAACATTGAACTCAATCACTAATGCAAAAGGTGCTACCTTTTATGCCACTCCACTCTATGTTCGCACACACACTTGCAAAGTTGACATAAAACGAAGAGTGCTACTATAACACCCTAATTCCTTAACAATGGGTAATCATCAATCATCATCCTACCTAATAGAGATCAAGCATAAATAATAATAATAATTATAGAACAGGCTATAATTACATGCCATAAATAAATACATTAGTTTATCGATAAATAATAATAACATAAATAGCTTTCAAGTATCTAGAAATCCTTTAAGGCAACTACATCTTGCTTGATCCTCTGGAACTTATCTTGGAAACCTGCACGGATAACAAACCAATGCTAAGCTATAAAGCTTAGTGGGGAACCCCAATTCTATGGATAAATTTATAATAGTTATCATAAAATCAATACAACTTTCATTATATAGAAAACATATAAACTTACGATATTAATCATTAACATAGCACTTCAGAGGAGTGTCCAACCTGAACTAATTACATTATTCTTACCAACCTAAAGCAATTCATGAACTCTTCTAGTTCTTCAAAACCTTTCCTAATACAATTAGTATATTAATTCTTTCCTTATTATTATAACATCATACATTTGCTTCATAATCCTTTCATTAATGACT
This sequence comes from Excoecaria agallocha, assembly GCA_037975025.1. Classification (NCBI taxonomy): domain Eukaryota; kingdom Viridiplantae; phylum Streptophyta; class Magnoliopsida; order Malpighiales; family Euphorbiaceae; genus Excoecaria; species Excoecaria agallocha. Next base: position 31,418,593 of record CM075806.1, read on the forward strand.
CTGGACATTGATTACTAATGGGGTAAGCTTCAATCCTATACCCTTCGGTGTTTATTCAAAGCACAAGAAGTGCATATGACCAACAACACCTATAACCGATACTATTAATCATTGAAATGGTTTATAGCTAAAAGAAACCATGATAAGCAATATAATAAGCCATTCATCATGCTTACATTACATAAGTGAGGCAATTAATGCATGTTTTACTTTATCTTGTGTACATTTTTATCATCTTTAATAGCCTACCTAAGTACTAGTTCAAAAGGTGGATAACGGGAGCAATGGATACCCGAAGGTATCAAACTATGGATATCCGAAGATATCAAACAATGGACCCAAACGGGGTCAAGCAATGGTTCCAGCAAGGAACAAACTATGGACCCAAACGGGGTCAAACACTGGTTCCATTAAGGAACAAGACCCAAACGAGGTCAACTATGGCAGCTGCGACTGTATCCCTCTAGTCATGCCTATCTAATCCACAACTGAACTAAGACCCGCAGGCTTAACATTTTAAGACGTTTCATAATTTAACATATTCTTCTTTTCTTAACACATCATTTGGCTTAAAGCCACTTTTCATAAAAGAATGCATATCATTCTTTTCATCAAAGAATACATCAATTTTGGTTCAACTTACTTTTCTTTACTTAATACAACATAATTACTTAATGCCATCATTCATATAAGAGTGCACGTTATTCTCATCCTGCTTCAAAACATTGAGCTCTAGGATTCCATACACAGGTAGGCTATCATGTGATCACATAGTGCATCACTTTCTTTCATTCATATCGTGATGGTTTTAGGTTTAGATAAATAATAATATGTAATCTTTCATAACTAGTATTGCGCATGCCCATATGTACATATACATATATCTGCAGCCTAAATCATGAAAATACATGCTTTCATTACTTATATCAACTATACAACATATAGTACTTACACACCTCATGGATAGTTTTCAACGACGTACCTTGTTACTGCTTGCCATGAATAATTCCCTATTCTCATAATTATTCACATTGCGACATACATATATATAACAACACTCAAACATTTATGGTCCATATACTAAAATAAATGAGTTCACTCACAGCTTAAGGTCAATACATGTTCATATTCAATCACTTGATTCTCTTTTAGGGTCTGTCAAATTGTAGACAATAAGTTATACATCTTATATATATATATATATATACACTTCAATCATCTTACTTGTACTCTTCATCTGGTAGCATTTTATACTTAGGTAAGTTATGTGTGAGTATATCATCTTAGTCATTAGCACCCTACTGACAGGAATGAGTTAAACATAATATAGTATAGGCATGAGCAAACAGGCGAGTAGGTTTTTATAAATCAATGCTAATCATTAATTCTTCTTATGACCTTGAGGGCATTCTAGCTTCTTCAATTTCATGATTAAACATACATTATGATGTCCCATTTCTTTTAACTTGAGCATGCAACCTTGCGACTATGCTCTTATTATCACTAGGTTATATCATAGTATTCTCATGTTATTGTAGAGGATTATCAATATGCAGTAATTTTGGGCAAAGTCAATTCACAGGTGTATCATCATTATCATACCATAAAATACAACATTTTCATGTATTCTAATGATGGTGTTCATTTACTAACTGTATTCTCATATGTCATTTCATTTAATCGTATTTAGTGTCATAAAAAATATTTATTTTATGCTTAAATTGCTTTACAAATTCTTAAAAGGGTTTAGACCAACTTTAAGGACACTAAAGGGCTTAAAAATCATGTTTGGGTGAATTAGGGAAGTGCCACAAGTCATGAGTAGTGATAGGCAGTTTTCTGAGTTCTACTTGTGAGCCATTTTTGACATATCAAAAGGCATCAAGAATAATCTTGATAGTTTCTAAAACATCAAGAATAATCTTGATATCATTTCTATACTTTCAGATATTTACAAAACAATGAGGTCTGCTCCTAGTGATTGGGCAGCAAACTGGTTGGTAATTCAAGCTGAATTATGGCCTATTTAAGGACATATTTAAGACTTGGTTTCTTCATATGAAATATAGGTATGGAAGTCTATTTTCAGACGCAAAAAGAATCACTCAATTTTGAGTTCTCTAGCTCAACTTATAAGCAAAACAGTGTAGATAGGTCTGTTAGAAGTATCACACACGTGGCCATGTGTTTCCAAGAGGAAACACACACGTGGCCACGGGTTTTATGAACAAGGAATGCGTGGCCATGGGTGGGATGAAGGAAATATTCACGTGTCCATGGGTGATAATAAAGAAAGCTTCACGTGCCCATGGGTGAGAAGAAAGAAAGCTTCACGTGGCCACAGGTGAGAAGGAAGAAAGCTTTACGTGGCCACGGGTGAGAAGGAAGAAAGCTTCACGTGGCCGTGTGTCTCAAGGGAAAAACATATGCGTGGCCACAGGTTCCCAAAGAGCAATACATGCGTGGCCATGGGTGAGAAAGAAAAGGAGAAAAACTACAATCTTGATCGTGCAATACATGGATTTAAACCCCAAATCTCACTTCCCCTCTTGCTTACATGATCATTCAAGTTTTCAAGCATGCTATACTCATCAAAACTTACTAGATTTATCCTTTATACTCATATCAAATACACTTACCATAAAGAAAAGAGTTACAAACCCTAAATCATTTACATGAATAGTAGAAAAACTTAATTCCTGTACCTGGCTTTGATGCTTTAAATCTTCCTTCAACATTCATGATATAAATCTCTTTCTCCTACATTTCCTTATACATAGAAACAACAAACATGACTTACCATCTCTTCCTACAACCCTAAGATCATTAGTCATGCATGAAAGAAGAGATCTAAGGAAGGAAGACATTACCTTCATGCCAAAACACCAAAACCCTAGAGCTTCTTCTTCAAACCATAACCTTAGAGAGAGAGAGAGAAAACTCTCCCAATGCTGATCATCCCATTTCCAAATACTTGAGTGGGATAAATATCTCACAAGGAGAAATTCCCAAAATGTCCTTATACCCTTTTAATCCCTAAAAACTCATTTCCTTAACATTTAACCCCAAACTTCTTATGTAATTCAATTGCACCCTTACTTACTATTTTAGCTACACTCCAATACACATGTGCCTAATTACCATTATACCCTTAATATGAGTTAACTTCATTAATACAAAATAATCTAATTTTGCCTCATTAAACCTTAATCTTGATTAATTAACTATAATCTTGTTAGGCCATGATTGGGTCCTTCAGCTACTCTAAATTTGAGAATTTGGCAATGGGTATGTTCTAGAGACACAAGATTTGATCTTGTTCTTCCTAGGGCTTGCAATGGTTGCCCAAAACACAAGAGAAGAAGAAATAATTCTTTCCTTTGTGAAAAACAACAATGAGAGAAAAAACCTAAAATGGCGAAACAATTTTAATCAATATATACTACTTAATTAGGAATTAGTTGCATGTCGTATTCCACTAGGTATTTAGCTTGAATTTCGGCCTCAACCTCTTCCTAATCAAGTGATATATTTTGATTCAAACTCATATAGGATTTAAAGTCAGATAACTTAATTATCTAAAGACAAATAAATGATTAATTATCCAAAGAGAAATAAATAATTTGTTATTATCCATGTCATGGCCGAATTCTCTCTCTCATGGACTAAGGTCCATTAGTAATTTAAATACCCATTAACTTTATTAATTTGACTTTAATAAAAAGCCCAAATTAATGCCCAATACTTTACATAATATTTTAGGCCCAATGCTTTGTGTGCGATCCTATAAGTCCTTTTAATATTGGCAATGAATTAATAAATAATCCAAAGGCTATATATATTCTCTAGCAAGATATTATAGCACTCCAAATTAAATGAAAATACAAATGTCATTTAGTGACCTAATGCAATTTTGCATAGTCCCTTATCCACAAATATCAGAATTAATATAAGGTATGGAACAAGTCATCCTAATATATGTTAATTCCTTTCTTGTTATTCCAGTGACACTGAACTCTTAGATAAATAATGACTACTCATTATTTCATCTCGGTATAGCCATACACTTCTCAGTTCATTGATCAAGTGATCGGTGATATTTTCTCTCTCATCAAGAGGGGTAATCCCTTTACTTCTCTCATGCTCTCTAACATGAATTAGTGCATGCCTAAGCATACCCATACTTGTCACTCTGTTACAAGCACGTTAAGCGTATGTCAAAGTACACATTAATTCATAAAGAGTTTCATAGAGATTTTAGGTCTAAGAACTCTGATGCAAAACTTATAATTGAGAAACACTTATAACTTATACCATGTAGTGTTCTCATGAGCAGATTGAATCTAGATACCATGTTCTAAACATGTATCTATGATCTCTGATTGACACTCCAGTCCATATGATTCGTAAGATAGAACTCAATTTATCAAAGAGAGCATACTATTCTTAATTCATTTGTTATTCCCATAACAATGACCGACTAAGGATATTTAGAATGAAGTCTCAAATGTTTCAAGGTCTTAGAACCATATGCCTCACACATGATTACTTAAATTGAAATAACATTCTTGGATAGTTTTATCACTTGATATGCATAGGAATACAATTGATAAAACAAATGTCTCATTTATTAACTTGAGTGTTTTATAATAGTGCATTAGGGCTAGGGCTTACACTAACACACATTTATAAGAGTGTTATAAATAATTAACTTGAGTCTTAGCATCATTGATTATTGGTTAAACACGTGTATATATAGTGTAATAGGAAAAAGGACCCGGCTAAGACACCTTTCAACCCAATCGAGCTTATTCTTCACACAAGAACCTAGCTGAGATGAATGTCAACTCATTCAAGTTGGTTATCCTGCTTAAATCTAGAATGCATTGACCTTACCAAGATAAGCGCCATCTCAGCAAGGTTGATTACAAAATTTCAAATTCTGTAGGTACCCAACATAAAGTTCCCTAACCATTCTTTATTCCATAATATTAACCAATGTAAACTCATAAGTAATTACTATTTCCTATATCTGATAAACATTATACCAAGAATAAAACCTATCCCAAACATTGAAATAAGATTAATGCACCTTTTGCCTAATTTCTACTTGATTAATCTTATCACTATATTTTCTACTCTTCTTCCCTTCTAAAGGTTTTGGAATTAGATTCTCTCTTCAAGTTCTTGTTAACTCTTCTAGTTTCATATGACTACCTACTTATTCCTTATAGTTCCATTTCATTTAAGCCCTTAATTCTTCAATGATGCCATCAGCAGATCTAACAGATCCACAGACTCACATTTCTCTCTACACCATAAACTTATACTATAGGGTACACTCATTCCCAGACACATCCAGTACCTCTAACTACATTCCCTCACCATATACTACATATATACATAATTCCATCAATTTTACCTAACATGTATACACGCAAGTAGATGAAGGAATTCTTATACCTTAAAGTGCTTGGATAAGTCTTATTTACTCCTTAACAACTTCTTTTCCCCTCTTCTTACTCGATTCTCCTTCTATAATGCATAACATGTATACATGCAAGTAGATGAAGGAATTCTATAATGCATAAGTCTTATTTACTCCTTAACAACTTATAAATTTATTCAATTTAATCCTTACCTTAGGCCTCTTAATGGCACATATACATGCCAAATTATCAAATTACTAAATTACCCATACCTTTCCATATAATACCCTCTATGTCCTAATTTTTGTTTCTTAGCTACATCAAACATGCCACACACATGTAGATCTCCTAGGGTACATATTGGGGCCTTACACTAATAAAGTGGGAACAATGGTTCTGACATATATGTTTACAAAAAGAATAAACAATCCTTGAACAATGTATGGAAGATATGGGGATGAATGACCCCATTTTGATAAAAAAAAAATAAAACTCTTCTTTTTTATGTCATTTTGGGAGGAAAATAAAAAATTGGCCCATTTATTTAGAAAAATCCCTTTTTTAATAAAACTTTTAAATGAATTTTTAGGTTAACATATGAAAAATCCTATATTGTTACAAATTCAAACCCAATAGAAATAAAGCAAAAAGAAATCAAAAAAAGGAAAAAAGAACCAAAGAACTTACCAAATGTGAACTTCTATGACCACGTGTCATAGCCTTTTGACCTTAAATCTCCAAAATAACCCATGAATGTAAAATTCATTTGCTTAGGAAATAAAACAAAACAAAACAAAATAAACAATTAGTAATGTGATAAATGAAGATAAACCTTAAAATAAATATATATGCATATGCAATAACCAAAATTAAATATACAAAATTTAAACATTCAACTGGAAAAAATAAATATGACATATAGAATTTAAGGACCAATTTTTACATTGAAATCAATTTTAAGGCAAAAAAGTATACATGAAAACAATTGAAAAGCCCAAACAGAAACTCACAGATGGAATAAGGATGAAACGGCCACCCAACAAGTGAAAGATAGGAAGGAATGAGGCATGTAATGTCTTATCACTCATTATGAGTGACGAGCATCTATCGAGCCTTCTTTTTGTGGCTTGCCCCCAAAATGCAGTTTTAGGGATAACAAGCCATAAAAGCAATTTTCACACTAAAATTTATTCAAACATGTATAAAAGTAGCCTAAAATTGAACCTTAATTACTCTTATAGTCAATAAACCTATTTAAATCCTAACAATGCTAAGAATAATAGAAATTACATGCTCAAACATGAAAAAATGTAAAATTACATTAATGGAATTAACTCTAAAAAAACATACCTTCTATTAGATTCTAATTATTCATATATTATCATGGCATAATAATTGAAAACAAACATCTGAACACGCCAAATTTCAATAAATACATAATCATATGGTATGAACATCTAAAATTATTAAATCTAAACAAAGTTACACATAAATTACTTAATGGATCTTTGATGTCAAAATGAGTAATAAGGCCTAAAATATTACCCTCAATGTGTATTCAATTTTAGAAAAATAGGAGAAAATGTGATCGCATCCCTTTCTTTTTGGATTTCTCAATCAAAGACAAAGAAACTCTCTTAATGGTTGAATTTTCTCTCTCTAAAAACTCACGTTCTTTCCTCTCTATATTTTTTCAAGAGCAACCTCTAAAAAAAAAGAAGAAGAACGACCCTTTTTTTCTTAGGGTTTTTTCCTATTATTTCAATGAGTATTTGAGTCTTATTCAAACTCTCATTTTTAGGGTTTAAAATTCTAATTTGATCTTAAAAAATCAAATCAGATTTCTAATAGAATTTACCTAAAAAATTCCCTTTTCCCATTGGAGAAATATAGAAAAAAAGTTTAAAATCTAGCAACAAATAGGCACCACCCATAACAGATGGGTATCACTCATAATGACATAAAAATTACATTTTTACCCCCTCAATTTTTGTAACTCGAATTGACTTATGCCTGTGACTCAGCTAGGGATGAGTGTGCCTCAAAATGAGTCATGGGTAAGGAGGCAAACAGGTAAAGACAACTGCCAATGAAAGGCGAGCAGAGGAAAAAAGATACAGTTGGGCATCTATCAAGAGAAAAAATCAATTTTAGTCAAAACTCTATGTTAACTCTGGAAAAATAAAAAATAAGGCAAAGCCTAAACCTTTAAAATAAATAGTGAAAACCAATGATGGGGATCAGTGTTTTTATTCTCCACCCATAACACATGTAACATTTTCTCATTGGGTAACTCTAATCTAGGCTACCTCTGGTGTCTATTGAGAGGCCTATAGAATTTATTGAGTTTCATTTCGAAATCGCAAGTACAATTTTTTACTTAATCTTTTGTTTGTTGGCTAAATTGTGCTAGATTTTTGCTTTTGAATTGTTAAATAAAATGTTTTGGTCTTTTACATATACACTTGGAACCTTGTTAGCAGTTTCTTCTTTGAATCTTGATTAGTCTGAAGGTTCATTAAGTGCTTTTTGCTAAATGTTAGTTTCTTATTCTAAATTGTGAAGTTCTGATTTAGTGGTTGGAAGATTGAAAATGTAATTATGTTCAGATTTGCTTGAGAGTGATCAAAAGCACTATAGGATATTTGATAACTCCAAATTATATTTTTATTTCTATATGTTTTATGATTGTTTTGAGTTCTTTCCAGCTAATGTTGTCGTATTTTTTAAGTTAAAATAATGTTGTCAAATTATAGTTGAATTGGTGATATGTTGTTAAAAATGCAAATTTTTGGCTTAGTATACAGCTATCAATGAATATGTGACAGCCGTGTTGCATGCAACATGTAGTGTTTTAAAGTTGTAAAGAGGACACAACTATCAATAGATATGTGACATTCATGTAGTTTAAAAAGGATACCTAAATTTAGTCAAGAATGATATGTACACAACTATCAGTATTCTAGTGACAGTCTATGATGTGCACTCATTCTTCCACTACCAGATTTCACCCTCAGAACCAAAGGATCGTTAAGCTCGAGGGAGGAAACCTTTGACCTTTAACGGGCCTATCTCAATTTTAGGGTTCGACCAAGTTAAGGTTCCCTTGCCCAGAGTAATCAATCACTTTATTATAGGAAAAAGACTCAACTCGACTTGCTGACTTTTAAGCCTTGCTAACTTTTAAGCCTTAAAAGGTATGAGACAGCATGGTGAGGTGTCCTTATCTTATCACTAACAATTGATAGCTGGAAAACATCTTATTGGGCACTATAAGGCTAATAACAAGGAGTTACCATCCAATAGAATATTGGAAAAAAGGGTGTTTTAACTTTATGGGGATAAGAACCCATAGATGGTTTGAAACGTCGCTATTATTTTTACCTTTGATAAATCTGACATAATGAATTTTAAATTAATTGTGTTATCCCTTTTCTTTCATACAAGATTAGAGCAAATGTAAAAAATTAAAGGTGCACCCAATCACGTAAGAAAGTGGTAAATCATGGCATAAAAAATGATAAGACATCCATAAATCGGGCAGTTCATTGTCAAAAATAAAAGGTCCACCCAATCATGTATGAAAGCAGTAAATCATGGAATATAACAAAGCAATAAAGACATCCATAAATTAGGCAGTTTATGGTGACCTTTTTTATAAGGAATTTGGTCCTTGCATGTGGATTTTGAAGGGGCATTTCATTGTGAGCATTTGAAGATAGGGACTTGCCAGTCCAAGTTTTATTTAAGAAACATCCTATGTTATTTAATTATATCCAAAAATCATTTACATTATTAAAATCTAATCTTTTACATATGAGTTTCCTAGGCAAAAGTATGGACATTGGTCTAATTTTATTAATGAAATATCCCAAATCTTTACTATAAATATTCTTTGCGACATTTTACCAGTTGTGGTCAAAATTTCCTTTTTATATATAAAGAGAAGAGAGATTGTGGACTTACCTATAGTGCTCGCCCATTTGTACTTTCAAGAGGGTTATTGGCGATAATAATTATGACCATAATAATAATAATAATAATAATAATAATAATAATAATAATAATAATAATAAATAAATAAATAAATAAATAAATAAATAAATAAAAGAAGAAGATATAAGAATCTGATGCATATGTCAAGTATGTATTGACATGCATTCAGCGACATATGATTGACTCTTTTATTTCAAAAAAATGAGAATCTATTTTAGGTCGTACATCACATAATGCATGGGTGTACACTAGGTTATGCATAGCCGTACTGACCTGGCGTAGTCTAATTTCTTCCCCCTTTTTAAATAAAGTCCTTATTGATAGCAGATCCAAGAGGGAGAAAGAAGGAAATATTAAATATAAAGGAAAATGACTTGCAAACTAGATTTTTTTGAGAAAATGCAAACAAAGCAATAATAAAAAAGATTTTACTAGAAGTATCTAATAATTTCTACCACACGGCAATATACCCTTGAAAAAGGTTTCATAACCTAAATCTAAACAAAAGCAAATATATAACAAAGAGTACGGTGAATAAAATGTATAATATTTGAAATGGTAAATGTATAAATTTTATACTCTCAAAAACCTAATTAAGGAGAAAAGACTTTTTATATTACCTTTAGTGTACTTACTCGATTAGGTTATCGAATGTCAAATTCGTAGATCTTTCTTGTGTGAAATAATCAAAGGTAGTTGAAAAATGTAAATAGCTAAGGGCTAAAATAACCTATTTTACACTTGAAAACCTTTTGGAAACCTTTATAACTAAGATATTACCTTTTGGAATCCATTTTTTACAAACCTTTTGAAAGCAATCGACCAATTCCTTATATAAGAAAGAATGCATGGGTGTACAAGGTATTATGCATGAGTGTACATTCCCATAATTCAACCTATCTACCTACTTTCTTTTAAAGATTCCATCCAATTTCAAGCTTACGGTCATAAGCTTAAGAGTGTACAGGCGTGCATCTCAAGATTCTCATGATATATGACCGTACACCCTTTGTGAAATGTTGTATAATCCCAAAAAATGGAAAAAAATACGTCAACCTATAGTGATATATTCCCTGTGTGCTAGGGCGTACAAGCCCTTATACATGGGTGTGCAAGGCTTGATTCTTGCTTAATTTTACCTTAAAGCCTTGAATCAAGGATTTTTCTTATTGTTTGACACGTTTACACCACTCGATCGCTCAAATCAAGAGTACAAACAATTTAAAAATGATTTTTGTAAAAACGATTTCAACACGAAAAAGATTCACCATCCTCGATCTGATGTCTTTTAAGGAGCAATTTTTCTCATTAGGTAACTGTTAGTTGTGAGTTATAATAAATTTTTAATGTATTTTTAAGTGTTTAAATTAGTTAATTTAGTATTAATTTAGTTAATTTTATGTTTAATTAGTTAATTTGTATGTTTTCTTGATTTAATTGTTAGTTTTGGTGTTTTTTAAGGCTAAATTAAAAAGAAAAAAGATTAAATTAAAGAAGGGAGAAGTTAAGGGGCAAAACTATAATTTTGAGAAAGTCGGCAATTGAAACATGAAAGGCACCAAGAGTCATTCGGCCGAGTGATATTATCACTCTCCCGAGTTCATAAACACTCTTGATTATTTTTGGTCACTTACCACAAGAAATAATCACTCTCCTATGTGAAACCACCACTCACCCAAGCAGATCATCACTCTCTCGAGTGATTAAAGCTACTCTCCTATGTGTGTGTCATAAATTTACAACATAATACTTCCTATTAAGCTACAATTCTATTACAATTCATTTTAGAAAGTCACAAGGCACAAAACTTCCTCTTTGAAGGCTATAAAAGGGTGCTCAAGACACCAAAATAAGGGAAGATACATGGAAAGACCTAGAGTTATGAATTTTTATTAGTGTTCCTTAGTTTTTTAGCTTTAGTTCTCTTTAGTTATTGTGTAGTAGTTTTATTTTTATTTTTCTATTTTCTTAGTTTTCAATTCTTTTAAAGACTTAAGCTTTCTATTGGTGTTCTAACAAATCATCAAAAGCAAGTTTGAAGCTTCATGAGTATTATATCTCTTTAATTTAGTTTTCTTTTATTTTAATCATGTTTGGTAAGTAGTGTTCTTTCTTTTGATAAGAGAAACTTAAACCCTCAATTTTTTATTATAATGACTTAGTTTATGATTTAATTCAATGCAAGTTTGATTATTTCTTAGTATTGAGCAAATTTTTATCCTTGGTTATTATTAAATTGATTGTTAACCTATTTTATAAATGGTTGATGATTGATTTTATTTAGAAATATTGGTATGAATGTTATTGGATTGGTTTACTTGTGTTGATGCATGATTATTTTCTAAGTTAATTGTAATTGTGTATTGATAAGAGTGAGTTAATTCTAAGAAAAGTTGAACTAAGAATAGGTTAGAGTTAAATTTACTTTAAAGAGGATTTAATGAATCTCTATGATTTTAAAACTGGATTTTTATGCTAATTATTGAATTATTCCTAATAAGAAGGTTTGATGCTTAGAATGATAGTCTTAATAAGGTATTTGGCTTTATTTAACTGGTTTTTTCATAATCACTTGTGTTTCTTTTTAATTGAGTCATTGGAATAGAAGTTGAGGTAGATAGTTCCTTTAGCAAAAGTGTTTTAGTTATTGCTTTATTTTTAATTCATGTTAGTATAATTTTTTTTTTTTGCTTTATTGTTAGTTTAGTTTAGTTTAGTTTAGTTTAGTTCTTGCATTTAAATCAAAAACTTGAAAAACAATCTTAGATTAATTTAATTCATACATAGATATTTTGCTTAGCAATCCATGTTCCTTTGGGTATGATATTTAGGATCTTAATCTTATTTTCTTACATTATTAGCCAATTTAGTACACTTGCTAGACACTAGTCAGTAACCCTAACAAAGCATCTTTAAGACTCGGTGTCTACACAATTATGTATCTTTCAGTTGATCCTTTTTTCAGCAATGGTATATAACTATCAAAAATCAATTAACAACCATGTTTCACGAGGTGTTTAAGCTTTAAAATTTAGTTTTTGAGGGATCTAGAAATTTCGTTTAGAGTTTTCTTCCCATTTAGATTTATTTTTACTTTTTTTCAATATTATTTCAATTCCTAATATTTAGATATGAGATATACATCAATTTACACCTAGTTAGTTGTTCATTCTTCATAGAGATATAGTTTTAATCCTTATTTTTCAGATTTTCTACTTAAGAAGATATTTTAAAAGTTGAAGTTCTTGATATTGTAAGGAACCAATCATGGCCCTAACCGGATTATAGTAAAGTGACGAGGATTATGGTTAATTAAGGCAAATATTGAATTATTTGGCATTGTTAAGGTTAAGTCCTATTAGGGGTATTTTGGTAATTTCAACATATATGTAAATTAAATATGGTTAAAATTAAGATAAAAGAGGAATATAGTTGAAGTAAATTAAAAGTTTGAGTGTTAAATATTAAGAAAAATAAGTTGTTGGGGTTAAGTTGAATAAGGGCAATTTTGGAATTTCATAATGAGATCTTTCAATAGCTTCTTGGAGAAGGGATAGCAAGGGTTTTGAGAAGGGGGTCGGCATTTTAGAGGGAGATAGCTCTCTCTCTCCCTCTCTCTCTCTTTGCTGATTACGGGCTAAAGAATGGAGCTAGGGTTTATGAGTGAAGATTAAAGGTAATGTCTTTCCTTAAAGATCTCTTCTTCCTCTTCCTCTTCTTCACTTATGATTTCTAGTTATGAGGGATTACAAGACCCTGTTGTTATCTCTATGTGTAAGGAGAAAGGAGAGAAGGAAATAGATCAAGGGTAGGAGAAGGAAGAAAGAGCTAGATCAGTAGACTTCCTAAGGAAATGAAGCTGGTATTGAGATATGGGAACCTTAGATCCATGGTTACTTGATGATTTTCCTATGTTCTTATCAGTGTCCCCTTAATTGAAGTGAAGGTTAAATTATAGTGTTTTAGATTAACAAAGAATGATTTAATCTAAGTACTTGAGGTGAGTTTTGGGATTCAAAATCATTAGAGATGGAAATCGGGATTTTTAATCGAGACTACCAAAATGCCTTGCGTGGCCGTGCAGCCTGTCCCTTCTTTCTCTGCTTGGCCACCATGCCTTTGCTTCTCCTTAGCTGTCTCTTTGAGTGGCCACATGATTTTCTTTGGTTTCCTAGGCATGGTCATGTATCTCCTTTGGTGTTCCTTGTGTGGCCATGTGATTCTCTTTGGAATTCCATGCGTGGCCATGTGATATTCTTTGGTCTCCATGCATGGCCACATGATAGCTTGGGTTTCTCCTAGTGTGGCCGTGCACTGCCTTGCTCTTCCTCCTTGCGTGGTCACATGAATGGTGGCCTTTCTCCTTGTGTGGCTACGTGAATGGCTTACTTATCCTTCTGCTTGGCCACGCATTTGGCCTTTGTTTTCCTTGCGTGGCTGTGTATGTCTTCTCTTCTTCTTGGGCACAACCACTCGTATGTTTACTTTTAATGGTTCTACTGCACTCTCTAAACTATAAATTCTTCATAAATCATGAATTCCATATTATAAAATATAATTGGAGAGAATTAAATGGACCATAAGCAATGTACATGAAGTTTATGTTAATTAAAGTGGTGGTTAATAATCCATAAGAATTTCTAACGAAATAATTGAACGGGCAAGTCCTTCCAAGGCATTATAAAGGACATAGGTAAACGTTAATCTCACATTTGATTACTTTCACTACTTGTGAGACATAGAATGCATGTATATGATGTATTGAATAAAATGAATGTGCAATGACTAAATTGAGTATAATGACGCAAAGAGAAATGGTATTGAGGAACCACTCAAGTACGTTCTTCTTTATAGAATATGTTTTTTGTGGGGAGTCATGTACGCATGCGTTACATGACTATATGTATGATTTCATTCTCATGAACTATCATCGGGATATTACCAAGTCAACCTTGAAATGCAAAGCTTGTTGTTACTTCATGATCTTATATTCAATGACGTGTATTACATCAGGTTCCTAAAACATTATTTTGATCTAGTATTGCATAATACTCAGTTACCATTATGCTAGAGCATTCTAGTGTAAGATAAAAGTTATCTATTGGCTATGCAAGTATGTAAACATGTGATATGCATTCTTGAATATCAGGGCTTTAAGCCAGTATTGCTATGTAAACGAATGATATGTGTTCATTTGAGGAAAATGATTTAAGAAAATGTTATATTAAATAAGGAAGAATATTATGAATTCAAGACGTTCTTAAAGTGATAAAGCCTGTGGGTCTTAGTTCAGTTATGGATTAGATAGGCATGCCTAGAGGGATTTAGCAGCTACCATAGTTGACCCCATTTGGGTCTTGTTCCGTATGGAACCATTGTTCGGCCCGATTTGGGTCTATTGTTTGTTCCTTGCTGGAACCATTGTTGACCCCGTTTGGGTCTATTGTTTTGTTCTTTTATGGAACCATAGTTCGGCCCCTTTGGGTCCATCATTTGATCCCTTCGGTATCCATTATTCCTGTTATCCACCCTATGAACTAGCACTTAGGCAGGATATTAAAAGTTAAAAGATTCAGCAATGTACTATTAAATAAGGATATATATATATATATATATATATAGCGATTGCTTCACCTATGTAATGTGAACATGATAAATGGCTTACTATATTGCTTGATTGAATTCCTTTTTGGCTAGAATGATATAAATGAAATGTAGTTCTCTACTCTGTATTATATAACTATGATTGCATGATATATGTGAAGTATTGACGCCTAAAATAACTCTTATTGATGATGTATGATATATATATACTCCCTTATGTTTTGATTAAACATTAAAGGTATCTCATACATAATAAATGTGATTAAATACTTACGATGAAAACTGTACTATCGATTACTATGAGGTCTGGATGATTTTAAAGATAATACTCATGTTTAAGATTGTAGATTCAATTGGTATAATAAGGGTGAGATTGTTTAATATTATAGACTTGTATATTTTCCCTAATTTGAAGGGTGTAATGATTTTATGATATTTTATTGGAGTTTATTCTTGGAGTTGGGTTTCCCACTAAGCTTTATAGCTTAGCACCAGTTTGTTATCCGTGTAGGTACTAATTAAGCTCTATTGGATCGATAGCTGGGGGCTAGTCAGCCTTTGAAGAGAAGATCTGACTAAGTGCAGTTGCTTGAGGATTTCATTATGTATTTTCTTTGGCATTATGTTAGGCTTTTTATTTATAAGTTGGTTTAAGTTATTATGGCATGTAATAATTATGGCCTGTACCATTTATTTTTATCTTTGCCTTATCTTTGCTGGATTATGATGTTGATGATTGATGTTCAAGCATGGTTAGTGGAATTAGGGTGTTACAGATATCCTTAGATTTAACATGAGTATTTTGACATATTTTTACATTCTTTTATTGTTTTCATCAATGAATAGTGAGTAGTTTCTTTAATTATCAAGGGATTTTTTAATCCTCTTCTCTTTCATGTATTGACTCTGGGTTTTGATAATACACACACACTCAATTGTTTTGATATTCTTGAGCCTAATCTACATTGTAGATGTTATTTGATTGAAGTGTTGATGTATCTGCATGGATAATCTAAATTTTAAATCTAAATAGTTACTCATATGTGTACATGTTCCTATTCTAGTATCTTTGTATTTTTAATTTCTACATGTTTTGAGAAAAGGCATAGATGTATGAATGCATGCTTTATAAAACTCATGAATTTGGATATTGAATAGATTTAAGATTGGTTGTTAAGTGATGGAGATTTAATTGAACCCTTAGTCTCACTAGACTGCGTATAGTATGAGTAGGGTATCGTTCCAAAGGGAACGGGGTAAATTTTATATTGATGTAACAACAAGTAAATGGATAGGTATCAATTTCAATTAAAATCATGCAATTAATGTAAATACTAAACTACTTAAAATATATTAAGTTAATTTTGGATAATAGATTACTTAAAAGATGGGATGGACATACATTATAACCAAATAAAACAAGTTCATCTTTGAATTAATTAGCAATTGTATGAATGATATGAATGGAGAATTTAGCCAAGATTCTTTAAAGCAATTCTCATTGTCAATAAAGAGTATTCTTACTTAGAGTCTATAAGCATTCTCATGTCATTATAGAGATAAATAAAAACCATGAAGTTCTATGCCAATTCTTTAACCCCTTAAAGTGAATTCCTTATCTCTAAGTGAATTCAATGCTTTAAGTAAATTCATTTAACTTTCCATCAAAGAATTCCAACTCTCATTGTGAATTAAATGACTAACATACTTAATATGGTGATCAAGCATACTAAGCAAATCAAAGCACTTAAACAAACTTAAATCATACTTCATACATAAAGAAAATAAACATTCATAATACAAAGATAAGTAGATGAATAACAACTTAAATTACATAATTATAATGTATCAAAAGAACTTAGCCATAAACAAAATTACAATAAAAATGAAATAAAAGACAAGAAAACATCACTCCCCAGGGTTTACTTTCTATTTAAACCTTCTGATATATCTCTTATTCCTTTGGCTTTGTTCTTTGGTCATCCTTTGAAAACTAAGTAAACAAATAAACCTAAACAACTAAAAATGTTCTTAAGAAAACAGTAAAAACATTCTTTAATTTTTTTTCCATCCCTTCAAGTGTTGTTCTCCCATATATTTATATGTATCTTCTCTATAGATATGTCCCTTGACAAGTCACGAAAGATTGCTTTTGAAAGGACATATTGTTTGGCTGAAAAATCAGGTGCAGAAGACACATTGTTTGCGAAGCAACGCCTTTGTCTGACTCGTGAGCCTCCTCACGAGTCATGATTTCCTTGCGTTCTTCTGAAATCGTGCCCCATTACGAGTCGTGAGCCTCCTCACTACTCGTGAATCTGTTGCCTAGTCGTGAACTCCATCCTGCCTTACTCGTGAAATGGATGCCTAGTCGTGATTTTGTGCTGCTCTCCTTACCGAGTCGTGACTACCTTCACGACTCGTGAACTTTTGCTGGGACTCGTGAATGGCTTGCTCCTTCTTCTTCACTCCTTCTCCACTCGTGAGGCTCTTCACTACTCGTGAACTATTTCTTCGAAATTTCACCATCTTCTTCCTTTTCTTCACACTTCACCATGATTTGACCTAAAAACAAACATAAACACATAAATTGGACATAAACACATAAAAACACATATAATATTACATACTTACTACATAAATAAGAGAAAAACACACATAAAAAGATAGACATTTTACATGACATCAAATTCCCCCACACTTAAACCTTGCTTGTCCCCAAGCAAGAGAAAAGTGAGAAAATTTAATCTCAAGTCAAACTAAGTAAGTTACATTATAACGCATTGCTCAATTGTCACTTAAAATAAGATTGATATAAATTCAAACACCTTAACACTCAAAATATTAGTACATCAAGACTTAAAACATGCATCTTAAATCATCAAGTTATCTAAGTTTACTAAATTCAACATCAAGAATATAAAATCTCAAGACTAACCATGCTCAAGGGAGAATAGTGATCATAAAGCCTAAGATCCTAAGACTATAGTTGCCTTTTTGGACAATTAAAAAGCACACATACCTTTAAACCCATCTCATGGCATTTTTAGACTATGTTTTTCATCTTTTTCTTTTCTTTTGCATGGGTATACTTTTAAACTTTATCCCATGAATAGCAAGAGAATGTAGTAATGGGTGCGTTTTACGCTCCATCCCATACTTAATTAAGCTTTTGAGTATGCATCTTGCTTTATTTTATTTATTTTCATTATTTTTCTTACTTTCTTTCTTTTATTGTTTTCTAGTCCTCATCCATTATTGAAAGGCCTAAAGGTAAGTATTATGGCTATAGTTTTCATGAAGCAACTAAAATCCTAAAATCTTAAGCTAAATGAGAAAATTCTAACCTCAAGCATAATTAATGAAGAGACTAAATAATCTAAAATGTTAAAAGAAGTAAAAAGAGATAACGTAAAAACATAAAACACATGCCAAAAATCTTGAAAAACTAATCAAATGAGTGTAAAAGGTAAATGAATCTTCATAACAACCTATATTACATATAATATGAGCAATACTTATGATAAAACTTACTATAAAAGTTAGTCTAAATAAAGAAAAAGATAAACAAACAACAACACACACAAGTGCTCCCCCACACTTAGAACACACATTGTCCTCAATGTGAGAAACAATACAAACACACAAATAAAAGGAAAATCAAAAATAAACAAAAGCATAGAGGAAAGAAAAACTCCCCTCAAATCATGGTGAAGTTGGAGGCGAAACAACCACATAGCCCGATTAGGCAATGAAAGCGTCCACCTTGTGCTCAAGGCGGTGTTGACTATGAACTAATTGAGTGGTGGTTTGCTCCAAAGAAGCCAATTGACTTTGGATGGCAGATTGACCATGTAGCAACTGAATAAACATAGAAGTGGTGATATTCGAAGAAGATCCAACAGTCGGTGTGAAAATAGGTGAATGGCTAGGTGTATCCGCCATAGGATCATCACTAGGCCCTTGCTCCATTGGCCTTGACTCTTCCAAAGTACTTTCCATATTAGCCACCTGCGGAGTAGAAGTACCAGGAAGTTCCTTCCAACAAGAACGATATATAGGTGGTATGTATTGAAAAGAATTGTTAGTGACTTTACCTCTTATAAACAAATGCTTTGAAAAATATAGGCATGGAAGTACACCATCATAAACACGTAAATCAACATCAATACCCCTAGCAATAGTAGCAATAACATGTCCATGTGTAATAGGGGACTCCGGGCGACTAACACAATTCAACAATTGCTTGAAAATCCAATAAGACCAACATATAGACTTATGGTTATGCACACACCACATCAAGAAAAGTTCATGACTTAAAACCCTATTAAATTCATGCTTGTTGAAGACAATGGAGGCAAGAATCTTATGCAAAATCCAGTATTTCAAGTCCGATATAAACATGGATTTGGCATCTCTAGCCCTATAAGGTGTAGTCAAACCAGTAAGAAAGTTCCAAAACTCATTTGGTCTATAACTCTTAGGAGGAGTACATAATCCATTTGGACTAAAACCAAATATTCGATGCATCATGAAATAAGTAAGAGTATGATCAACACCATTCAAGCGAAAGTCTACAAGCCTAGGATTATCAGCATTTTCTTTAAAATTTGTGTAAAACTCCAAGACTAAGTTAGTGTAGAACTGCTCATGCATATTAACAAACCTCAAGAGACCACATTCAGACAACATTTTATTCACTTCATCAAGAACACCCACACTTTCAAGCAAAGAGTTAGGAAAATACTTACATTGATAATGTGCTCTGTCTTTTAAAACAAGGAACCTGTTACCTTCATGAATGGAGGAAAGAGGGAATGGTGAACCAAAGTCTGTCTGTAAGCTCTGAAGTGGTGGTTCATCTCCTCCTTGCTGACCCCTTGATGCTGAGACATTCTTTGTCCTTACCATTGTTGTTAAAGAGAAAATGAAACAGAGAAAAGAAAAATAAGATGTTGGAATTTGTGTAACGACTCGTGAGGACAAGCACTTGTGTGTGTGTCTGTAACGTGAATGCAAGGAAAGGTAAAGAGAAGAAGAAGAAGAGGAAGAAGAAGAAGAAAACAAATAGAAAAAAGAAACTAGAAGTTACAGTTGAAGGATCAAGAAGTTACGAGAAGAATAAACGAAGAGAGAATGTAAAAAAAATGAAAAGGAAACCAACGACAGTTTTTATAGAAGAATGAGGGAAAAATGAAAAGTTATGTCGTTTAAAAAAACCCTAATTTAAAATTATAACCGTTCCCCCCACGTAATGGAAGTTAATTAAGGAAGTTAAGCAAATTAAAAACTGCTAATACTCCTAATTAGAAGAAATAAAAGTAAAATAAAGAAATAAAAATGGAATAGAAATAAAATCAGAAAGGTAAAATCTCGTAATCTTGTGGAACAAAGCTTCACGAGTCGGCATGTGCCTCACGACTCGTGAAAGAAGGAGGGATAGACAACAATGGAAAGCCTCACGAGTCGGTATGTACTTCACGACTCGTGAGCCCTGCGGCCTCTATATCACTCATAAAGATGTTCACGAGTCGTGAGTCTGCTCACGACTGAATGGATGAAGCCTCTGGAATACGCGTGAAAACAGTCACGACTAGTGATTCTGCTCGCGACTGAAGAAATAAAGCCTCTGTAACACTCGTGAACACAGTCACAACTAGTGATTCACTCGTGAACATGATGCAATTCTATAATTTTCTGCAAAATCTGACCAAACTTGAGCCAAAAGTTAAAGTAACAAAGAAGAATAAGCTAAGGAACATAAAACTATATAAAACATGTAATGTAGTCTACAATCAAACCATAAAATAAATAAATTCAAACTAAAAGAACTAAGGAAAAATAAAAAATCATATTAAGAGTAAAAAGAAGAATTCATCAAAGAAACTTTGTGAGTAGGAACCAATGCATCACCAATGAAATAAGGCTTTAATCTATGTCCATTAACCTTAAAAACCTCCCCTTTATCATTAGCAATATCTACATCCCTATAAGTAAAAACTTGAACAACTTTGAAAGGTCCCGACCATCTAGACTTTAATTTTCCAGGAAAAATCTTCAATTGAGAATTATACAACAAAACCATGTCACCAACTCGAAATTCTTTCTTTAGTACATGTTTATCATGCCATGATTTAGTTATTTCTTTATATAACTTTGCATTTTCATAAGCATTCATACGAAGTTCCTCTTACTCTTGTAATTGAAGCAATCTCTTCCTACCAACTTGTTGCATATCAAAATTTAACACCCTAGTGGCCCAATAAGCTTTATGTTCAATCTCAACCGGCAAATGACAAGACTTACCATAAACCAATTGATAAGGTGTAAGACCTATAGGAGTTTTCAAAGCTATTCTATATGCCCAAAGAGCATCATCTAACTTAAGTGCCCAATCTTTTCTTGACCTAAAGACAGTTTTCTCTAAAATCCACTTAAGCTCTCTATTGCTAATCTCAACTTGTCCACTAGTTTGGGGATGATAAGGTGTAGCAATTTTATGAGTCACATTATATTTTTTCAATAATTGCTCTATAACTTTATTGCAAAAATGAGACCCACCATCACTAATAATGGCCCTAGGTGTTCCAAATCTAGGAAATATAACCTTCTTAAGCATCTTCTTAACCACCTTGGCATCATTAGCAATGGTTGGAATTGCTTCCACCCACTTAGATACATAATCCACCATGACTAAAATATACCTATTCCCTAAAGAACTAGGAAATGGTCCCATAAAGTCCATACCCCAAACATCAAACAATTCAACTTCCAAAATACCATGTAAAGGCATTTCATTCCTCCTAGACAAATTTCCCATTCGTTGACACTTATCACAACTTAATACAAAGTCCTTAACATCCTTAAACAATGTAGGCCACCAAAAACCAGCTTGTAAAACCTTAGAAGCTGTCTTAGAAACCCCAAAGTGACCACCTACAGCATAAGAATGACAATGAGCTAATACTTCACTAACTTCTTCATTAGGAAGACACCTCCTAATCAATCCATCAACACATCTCCTATATAATAAAGGCTCTTCCCAATAGTAAAACTTCACATCATGAAGGAATTTCTTCCTTTGCCTATAATCTAAACCATAACGAAGCATTCCACTTACTAGGTAGTTTGCTATATCAGCAAACCAAGGAGTTTCCTTGGAAACTATACTAAAAAGATGTTCCCCATGAAAAGCTTCATCAATAGGTACCCCATCATCATTATCTTGCAAAACACATTGGGTTAGCCTAGATAAATGGTCCGCAAATAAATTCTCCTTCCCCTTTTTATCTCTTATTTCCCAATCAAACTCTTGTAACATTAAAATTCACCTTAACAACCTAGGCTTAGCATCTTTCTTACTCAAAAGGTACTTAAGGGTAGCATGATCAGAATAAACAATGACTTTCTGCCCTACAAGATAAGCCCTAAATTTATCAAAAGCATACACAATAGCCAAGAGTTCTTTTTCAGTTGTGGAGTAGTTAATTTGGGCATTATCTAGTAACTTACTAGCATAATAAATAATAGATGGCTTTCCATCAATTCTTTGGCCTAAAACAGCCCCTACCGCATAATTACTAGCATCACACATCAATTCAAAAGGTTGATCCCAATTTGGTGGTTGCAACACCGGTGAAGTGATAAGAGCATGTTTAAGAGTTTCAAAAGATTTAAAACATGCCTCATCAAAATGAAAATCAACATCTTTACCTAGCAACGTGCATAAAGGTTTAGCTATCTGAGAAAAATCTTTGATAAACCTCCTATAAAAACTAGCATGGCCTAGAAAGCTTCTAACATCTCTAACATTTTTAGGAGAAGGCAAATTAGCAATTATTTCAATTTTAGCTCTATCAACTTCAATCCCCCTATTAGAAACTAAATGTCCTAAAACAATGCCCTCTTGAGCCATAAAATGACATTTCTCCCAATTTAAAACCAAACCATACTCCATACATCTATCAAGTACCTTAGAAAGATTAGATAAACAATCCTCATAATTAGTGCCATACACACTAAAGTCATCCATGAAAACTTCTACACATTGATCAATAAGATCACTAAAGATAGAAAACATGCATCTTTGAAATGTAGCTAGTGCATTACACAAACCAAAAGGCATTCGCCTAAATGCAAAAGTTCCATATAGGCATGTAAAAGTTGTCTTAGATTGGTCATGTGGATGAATTGGTATTTGATAGAAACCACTCAACCCATCTAAGTAACAAAAATAAAAAAATAGCCAATCTTTCAATAACTTGATCAATAAAGGGTAAAGGAAAATAGTCCTTTCTAGTAGCCTTATTTAACTTCCTATAGTCCACACACATACGCCAACCCGTGATAGTCCTAGTAGGAATTAAATCATTGCTATCATTACGAATTACAATTAAACCACCCTTTTTAGGGACAACTTGAATTGGGCTCACCCACTTACTATCACTTATAGAATAAATTATGCCATTATCAAGCAATTTAATTATTTCCTTCCTCACAACCTCTTTAAGAGTTGGATTAAGCCTTCTTTGACCCTCAATAGAGGGCTTAGAATCCTCCTCTAACAAAATTCTATGCATGCAAACCTTAGGTGCAATCCCTTTTAAATCATTAATTGAATATCCCATAGAATTTCGATGAGCAAGTAAAATATCACGTAAGGCATCCACATCATGCTTAGCAATTGATGAATTAACAATGAATGGCAATCAAAAATTTGCATCTAGAAATTCGTACCTTAAGCTTGTTGGTAGTGGCTTGAGTTCAAGCTTGATTTCCTCCTTAGATGTCTTTGATGACATATCCTCATCCTTTCTCAAAGACTCAATTTTTGAGAATCTTCCTTGGAAAGGATATTAGGCAACTTGCAAAACTTCGTCACAACTTTCATTCAAACAATAAGGTGCAATAGGGTTTTGACTCACACAATCATGCACAACACTATCAATACACTCATCAAGAATATCATAAGAATCAATTCTATTTACCACCTCTATTGGTGAAGATTTAATCATGCCAAAAACATTAAACTCAATTTTTTCATCATTAACCTCAAGATATATTTTACCATTTTTCATATCAAAAATAGCCCCAGCAATAATTAAGAAAGGCCTACCAAACAAAATGGGAATTTTAGGATCTTCATCCATTTCTAACACAACAAAATCAGCAAGAATCACAAATTTACCCACTTTGGTTGGAATATTTTCTAATATGCCTATAGGGTGTGAAATAGATTTATTCGCCATTGATAAGCACATATTAGTAGACTTTAACTCACCTAAATCAAGCTTTTTATAAATTGAGTAAGGCATAAGACTAACACTAGCACCCATATCACATAGGGCCTTATCAAAATATGTACCACCTATAACACAAGAAACCGTAAAACAACCCGGATCCTTTAGCTTAGGTGGGTATTTAGAATACATAGCCTTAGACTCTTCTACCAAAGAAACATAACCATAATCTTCAAGCTTACCCTTGTGACTCACAATTTCTTTTAAAAATTTTGCCCATGAAGGCATATCCTTAATGGCATCCACAAAGGGTATAGTTATAGTAAGTTCCTTCAAATAATTCAAAAACTTTCCAAATTTCTTATCAAGATTTCTTCTAATGAGTCTTTGAGGAAATGGCAAAACATTCAAATTAACTTTAGGTCCATCTTCCCTAGATGAGGTTATCTTTTCCTTAGGTTCATTAAGCTTATTATCATTTTCACTTGCATCCAAAACATGATCATCATTCACAATAAGATTCTCATCACTTGTACTATTACTCTCAATCTTTTTCCCACTCCTTAACATAATGGATTGAACCGATTCATGAGGCAAAAACTCAGGTTGACTTGGTAACTTGCCTAAAGGTTTAGCACTAGAAGTGGCTTGTTGAGCCAATTGGTTTTCAAGCATCTTATTATTAGTGACAAGTTGATCAATTTTAGTGTTTATTTGCCTAAATTGTTCCTCATTTTGCTTGTTAGTAGTCATTTGATGATTAACAAATTGCTCCATCAAATTCTCTAAATGGGATTTAGGTTGTTGGGAGTTAAAAGGTAGCTTATTTGAAAAAGGTGATGGGTTAGGTAACTTGTTCATATGATTATGATTATTATTATTATTAGGAGGGTTCAATTGGGCATTTTGGTTAGACCAAGAAAAATTGGGATGGGTTCTCCATTGTGGGTTGTAATAATTAGAATTTTGACCCATCCTTTTATTATAGTTCCCTTGAACAAAACTTACATCCTCACTAGACCCCTCACTACAATTAACATATATATAAGATCCACCACATTTCTCACATACATGACTAACATTTTCAACATTGGAATGAGAATTACTTACCATTTTCATTAAAGCTTCTACCTTAGCCGTCAAAAGATTAATGGAATCCAATTCCAAAAACCCCTTAGCCTTCGCCATAGTGGGTTCTTCTCCCATGTAGCCTTCTGAGGCTAACTCTTCCAACAAAGTTTCAGCTTCCTTAGCAGTCTTCTCCAACCATTTACCACCTGAAGCAGCATTAACAATATTTCTATTTTCCTCCATTAACCCATTGTAAAAGATTTGAGGAATCATCCAATCCGGCAAGCCATGATGAGGAAATTGCCTTTGAAGTTCCTTAAATCTTTCCCAAGAGGTATAAGTGGTTTCATTAGGCAATTGTTTAAATATAGATATTTGATTTCTAAATTTTGCCGTTTTATGTGGTGAAAAATACTTATGAAGAAAAGCTTGTTTTAATTGGTCCCATGTAGTAATTGTCTCACTAGGTATACTAGCAAGCCAAATTTGAGCTTTTTCTTTTAAAGAAAACGGAAATAACCTAAGTCTAATAGCATCATTACTCACTCCATTAATTTTAAATGTAGCACACACATTAAGAAAAGCAAGGATATGAGCATAAGGGTCTTCCCCTTGCAAACCTCCAAATTGGTTATTTTGCACCATTTGAATGACAGCCGGCTTGATCTCGAAATTGTTATTAGCAATAGCCGGTGCCACTATTCCTCCAAAACTTTTCGAAATATTCGGCATCGCAAAATCACCAAGAGTTCTCCTTTCTTCACCCGTCATAATTGGAAAATTATAACATTTCTCCAATTTAACACTTTGTTCTCCTTCTACTTGCAAACTAAATTCCTCTTGTAGCTTCCTTCTAAGTTCCCTACACAATTCAAAAATACTTTTAGTCTAAAACTATTACAAAAACTCTAATACTAAAACAAACAAAACGCCAAATAAAATTTCATACATCAAAATAACTATCATACAATCCTAAAACATCCACTCTTTTGTATCATTCAATAAAAATTCATTCAAGCCGTTCCCCGGCAACGGCGCCAAAATCTGATGGAGATTTAATTGAACCCTTAGTCTTACTAGACTACGTATAGTATGAGTAGGGTATCGTTCCAAAGGGAACGGGGTAAATTTTATATTGATGTAACAACAAGTAAATGGACAGGTATCAATTTCAATTAAAATCATGCAATTAATGTAAATACTAAACTAATTAAAATATATTAAGTTAATTTTGGATAATAGATTACTTAAAAGATGGGATGGACATACATTATAACCAAATAAAACAAGTTCATCTTTGAATTAATTAGCAATTGTATGAATGATATGAATGGAGAATTTAGCCAAGATTCTTTAAAGCAATTCTCATTGTCAATAAAGAGTATTCTTACTTAGAGTCTATAAGCATTCTCATGTCATTATAGAGATAAATAAAAACCATGAAGTTCTATGCCAATTCTTTAACCCCTTAAAGTGAATTCCTTATCTCTAAGTGAATTCAATGCTTTAAGTAAATTCATTTAACTTTCCATCAAAGAATTCCAACTCTCATTGTGAATTAAATGACTAACATACTTAATATGGTGATCAAGCATACTAAGCAAATCAAAGCACTTAAACAAACTTAAATCATACTTCATACATAAAGAAAATAAACATTCATAATACAAAGATAAGTAGATGAATAACAACTTAAATTACATAATTATAATGTATCAAAAGAACTTAGCCATAAACAAAATTACAATAAAAATGAAATAAGAGACAAGAAAACATCACTCCCCAGGGTTTACTTTCTATTTAAACCTTCTGATATATCTCTTATTCCTTTGGCTTTGTTCTTTGGTCATCCTTTAAAAACTAAGTAAACAAATAAACTAAAACAACTAAAAATGTTCTTAAGAAAATAGTAAAAACATTCTTTAATTTTTTTCCATCCCTTCAAGTGTTGTTCTCCCATATATTTATATGTATCTTCTCTATAGATATGTCCCTTGACAAGTCACGAAAGATTGCTTTTGAAAGGACATATTGTTTGGCTGAAAAATCAGGTGCAGAAGACACATTGTTTGCGAAGCAGCACCTTTGTCCGACTCGTGAGCCTCCTTACGAGTCGTGATTTCCTTGAGTTCTTCTGAAATCGTGCCTCATTACGAGTCATGAGCCTCCTCACTACTCGTGAATCTGTTGCCTAGTCGTGATCTCCATCCTGCCTTACTCGTGAAATGGATGCCTAGTCCTGATTTTGTGCTGCTCTCTTTACCGAGTCGTGACTACCTTCACGACTCGTGAACTTTTGTTGGGACTCGTGAATGGCTTGCTCCTTCTTCTTCACTCCTTCTCCACTCGTGAGGCTCTTCACTACTCGTGAACTACTTCTTCAAAATTTCACCATCTTCTTCCTTTTCTTCATACTTCACCATGATTTGACCTAAAAGCAAACATAAACACATAAATTGAACATAAACACATAAAAACACATATAATATTACATACTTACTACATAAATAAGAGAAAAACACACATAAAAAGATAGACATTTTACATGACATCAAAAAGAGACTTAATTGGAACTTATAAGTTTATATACCTGTGTCCATGCTAATTATTGAATTATTTTACTTTAGAGACTTTGTTAATTAGAATGGTGTTTTGATATAAAGACTTATCTTAAATGGTGTTTTTCACAACTGATTTGTATTAATTTAGACAGAGTAAAGTGCATGAGAGTGAAGGGAGGATTATATTCCTTAAAAATTTCTTTTAATGATCAATTTATCTATATTTATTAGCCTTTCTTCTTTTTCCTACAATTTTGCTGTTAATTTCCTTGTTAATCAATTTAAGCATTGTTACATAATTTAGTGACAGTTGAAAATCATCTAAAAATTTAGGAATTCTTTAGCATAATTTCCTATTTCAAAACTAGCTTCCCTTTTCCTTTAGGTATGATATTCACTGGTATTTGATTGTACTTGCTATATTTCTAGCTAATCTACTACACTTATAGAAACCAATCAATGCACTATAAGGTTCAATTATAAGCTAAAATCATTACTCTACAAGCTTCAACCATAGCGATTAAAAGTCTCCTAGGAGCATCAATTCGTCTTAAGAGGCATTAAGTCTATAAGGCTCCATCAAAATTTTCCTTTTCTAATCCATAAGGTGTTGCCATGGCACAATACATGGTTCAGTCATAGGCTTCCATCGTTAGTCCAAAAGGTTCAACCATATCAATTAAAATTCTCTAAGGAGTATCAAGTCCTTTTAAGAGGCATTAAGTCCATAAGGCTTTATCATAGTCTACCTTCACCGGCCTACAATTTGTTGCCATAACATGCTACAAGGTACGATCACAAGCAACTATCCTAAGAGCATTAGGTTCTCTTAAAGGGCATTAAAGTTAAAAAGGGTGTATAACAATCTGCCTCTACCAGTCTACAAGGTGTTGCCACATTACGATACAAAGTTCAATCACATACTGCCATCATTAGTCTACAAGGTTCAACCATATAGATTAAAAGTCTCCCATGAGCATCGAATCCTCCTAAGAGCATTAAGTTCACAATGTTTCATCAAAGTTTGCCTTTGCCAATCTACAAGGAATTGCCACAGCATGATACGAGGTTAAATCATAGGCTACCATCATTAGTTTACAAGGTTCAACCATAGTGATTAAAAGTTTCCTAGAAGCATTAAGTCTTTTTAAAAGCCATTAAGTCTGCAAGGCTCTATCATAGTCTGCAAGGTGTTGCCATGATATACTAAAATGTTCAATCATAGGTTGCCATCATTAGTCTACAATGTTCAACTATAATGACCGAAAGTCTTCTAGAAGCATCAAGTCCTCTTAAAAGGATTAGGTCTGTAAGGTTCCATCATATTCTGCCTCTGCCAATCTATAAATTATTACCACGGCACACTATAAGGTTCAATTATAGGCTATCATCATTAGTCTTCAATGTTCCACCATAATAATAAAGTATCTAAGGAGTATTAAGTCATTTTTAGAGGCATGAAGTCCTTCATCATAGTTTACATCTATTAGTCTGTAAGGTGTTGCCACATTCTGCATAGGTCAACCATAATGATTAAAAGTCTTTATGCGCATCAAGTCCTTTTAAAAGCATTAAGTTCATAAGGCACTATCATAACCTACCTTTTATAGTCTATAAGGTGTTTCCATGGCATGCTACAAGGTTCAATCATAGGCTACCATTGTTAGCCTATAAGGTTCAAACATAAGGATTAAAAGTCTTCTAGAAGCATCAAGTCCTCTTAAGACCTTAAGTCCACAAGGCTTTATTATAGTCTATCTCTGTTGGTCTATAAGGTGTTACCATAAAATGCTACAAGGCTCAATCATAAGTTACCATTATTATTCTATAAGGTTCAACCATACCAATTCAAAGTCACCCAAAAGTATTAAGTCCTCTTAAGAGGCATTAAGTATATAAGGTTCCATCATAATTTGCCTCCACTAATGTGTAAGGTGTTACCATCGCATGCTGCAAGGTGTGATCGTAGTCTGCAAGCTAGTCTATGAG
The DNA here is from genome assembly GCA_037975025.1 of Excoecaria agallocha. NCBI lineage: Eukaryota > Viridiplantae > Streptophyta > Magnoliopsida > Malpighiales > Euphorbiaceae > Excoecaria > Excoecaria agallocha. The sequence continues at coordinate 31,448,482 of CM075806.1, forward strand.
ATATGATCTTGACCCTACCACTAAAATTCTCTTATGAGGCAATTCAAAGATCGTCTCCCTAGGTATATATCTCTATCTTGTTTTAAACTTTGGCTTACTTATGCACTTAGTGCACTTGCCTCTTTAAAGCTTAGAGCAATTGTAAACACTAAATTTTGAGGCACCTTTGTCAAAGTTACCTGGTGATGAAGTAAATCCTCTAAAAAGATAAGAATCTTAGATATCCAATGGTTACCATGATTTTAAAAGGTTTTTGAAAAAAAGGATTTCATTTTTTTTAGTTGAATAGTCCTTTTAGCATATAGGTACTTAGAAAAAGCAATGGCAAGGTCAAGTCACAACTGTGACTTATTGAGTCACAGTTATAAACTAACTCCACACCCTTAACTGGACTTCACACCTAAAAAAGGGTGCACCTGCTGAGATTTCCACATTAATGGGCACATCACGATCGTAACACACTAGTTAGAGTAGTAACTTTTCATTCTCCAATTGCTAGCTATCAATAACTGAGATTTTTATGATAAAAGGACCTCTCCTTTTTTGCCTCTAAGAATATCATTTTAACTAGCATTTCTTAGCCAAAAACCCATTCAAAATCTTGTTTTAATCCAGTAAAACATCAAGAAATCATTGGATCTTGAGGCTTCAACATCTATAGAAGATTAGTAATCTTGAAGGTAATATTATAAGGCTTTGTCCTTTTAGCTTGATCCCTCAATGGGTCGGTTAATCCATTCACCATTAAATTTGGTTAATCAACCCATTATTGGCAGACTTTGTTTCTTTTAAGTTTTGTATATTTAGATAGATTTTGCTGCTGGTTAATTATATTTTTTTATATTTTAGAGTTTATGTTATAACATTTAATATTATCCAAAATTTTATTTGATTTAAAATCAAATATAGTAATTTTTAATAAATATCAAATCTATTTTATAATATTAGGAATTAATTTATAAAATATGAATTTTAGCTAGTAAATTATGTTTATTTTATAATTTTTATATTAAATTACTTTGCACAATGCAAATTTAATTGAATTTTATCTAATTTTTTATATAATTTTATGTTATAAATTTTAATGGCTAACCGAAAAATATTTGTTAATCGAGCCAAAAAATCAAACTGAATAGACCGGTTAACCAAATGTAACGAATTCGTTAATGGTTAGTGATTTTAAAAAATCGATATTAATGGACTGGTTAATTATTTTGCTCATGAACTAGTTAATTAGTTCGTGCTCATACCTAGATAAAATTCAATTCAATTTTAAATATGCAAAGTAATTTAATTTAAACATCACAAAACAAATGTAATTTACTATCCAAAATTCAAGTTCAAAAAATTAATAGCTAATATTATAAAATAGATTTGATATTTTTTGAAAATTAACATGCTTGATTTTTATTTAAATAAAATTTTGGATAATATTAAATGATAAAATATAAGAAAATATAATTAAATGCTATTATATATGATAAAAATAACAAATATAAAAGTTAATTGGTTATTACATATAAAAACTGCTATATAATTAAAAAGAATGATATAATATAAATTTAGTGTAAAATATTATATAAATTTTATAGAAAAATATAAAGAAATTAAGGTATAAAAATATAATTTAAATATATTTTAAAGTATTATTTTATATAAGTTTTAGAGAAAAATAGAAGAAAAAAGAATATATATATATATATATATATATATATATATATATCGGTTAACCGTGAACTATCAATTAACTAGTACTCAAAAATCGAAACCTTAACCAGAACTATAAAATTAAAAAATTAAAAATTGTAACCAAATCCATCAAATCGGTTTGATTTCGGATCGATTTTATGGTTAATCATATTTTTTATTGTTTTGCTCATCCATACCTAGTTTATTCAATTGATAATCTATACACTAAAAAAATAGATTTTATTAATATGGTAGTATAAAAAAGCAGTTTGCGAATATTCTCTTAATTAAAAAAAAATACAAATGATTGAACTTTTGTGAAAAATTCATCTATTTATTATCATGTTTATATTTTCTCCTATACTACTTAGTTTATTTACTTCTATGAAATTTAAGCTTCTCATGTATGAAGTTTTCGAAATTATAGTTAGATAATCAGATTGGGTTTGGTGAGTTCAGGTCATTTAGAGTCCGTTCTTTTTGATTTTGGATTTTTTGATTATTTTTTAGTCTATGCACTTCTTTTTTAAGATCGGTTATCGAATCACAATTAAAACTAAAAAATTCAAATCAAAACCAAAAGCAATTTGATATATTTTGTTTGATTTTTGATTTAATCAATTTGATTTTAAAATTGAAATTCAGTTATATCATTTCGATTTTTAGAATCGAAAAACTACTAAAATTAAATGGATCAACCTATTAGTAAAATTATGCCATTTTAAACCCTTTTATATATTTATTTATTTTAAAAAATTGTTAACCCTATTTTTTTCTTCCTTTTTGTTTTTACTTATTTGTCAACTCTTCCTCTCAATCGGTAAAAGGAAGAAATTAAACTTTGGAGTTGTAATTAAAATACAAAGTTTTACTGAGTTGTAATTAGAATATAAAGTTTTAATAGAGAAAGAATGGAGATGCTATTTGTTTTTTTAATTTTGAGATGTAATAATTTGATAATAGAAAAATTGAAAGAGTATAACTGAGTAGCAACAATGATGTATGATAGAATATAAAGTTCATTTTCAATTCTTCCATAAAATAGATATCCAAAGAGTTATAGATGGGGGTCCTTGGACCTTTGACAATCATTTGTTGTTATTTCATAGATTAAAGGCTGATGATCAACCTCAAACTATTCCTCTCTATTATGTCAGTATATTGGTGCAAGTGTATAATCTGCCTATGGGTTTTATGTTGAAAAAGGTTGCTCAAAGTGTTGGTAATTTTCTATGAAGGTATGTCTATGCTGATCCAAATAATTTTAAAGGTACCTGGAAGAACTACATGCATCTTAGAGCTTTTATAGATGTTCACAATCCTATTCAAAAAGGGATGAAATTAAAAAAGGCAGGAGATAATTGGATTTGGGTAAAATTTCAGAATGAACGTCTTCCTACTATCTGTTTTATATGTGGGATGCTGGGGCATATTAATAAGTTCTGTATTGAATTATTCAAAAATGGGCAAGGTGATGTGTGTAAGAAATATGACAAAACCATAAGAGTCTTAGCCCAGAGATCATATACTTCCATTGGTGAGAAATGGTAAAGGACTACCTCTTTGGTGCTGGAATAAAATCTCTCTGGCCAGAGCTCAGATGAACAAATGGCAGTTGACGAACCAGTAACTACTGCTAGTGGGAATGGATGTTTTTTTATGGCAAGGGTACTACATTAATGGAGGAGATTATGGAACATTCAGCTACTACTTTATCGAATAATGAGGTTAAAAGTTTTTCAATAGGTATTATCACTGTAGATAATTATATTTTGCCAACTCAGCAAAATGGAATTTTAAATTCCAAAATGCAGACGTCTTAGGAATGATAATGAATTGGGCTTAAGTGAAGAGGTTAATTTGGCTAATGTTTCTTTTTTATCGATTTCAAAAAATGAGCTTATGGTGAGTCCTAGGATCTAGGCCCGCAAAAAATGAGCTAGAGGATCAGGTCTGTCTTTGGTTGAGGAATGGTTGGATAGGGCTTTTGGGTCCATTAATTAGGTTTATCTTTGCCCTAGCTTTAAAATGAGTAACCTCCTAGCTAGCTCATCTGATCATTTCCCTATTTTTCTATATTTATTTTCTGTTGCAACATGTAAACCACCTCACCATTTTTGTTCCGAAAACACTTAGACACATGATGAGAATTTTTTAGAATTTGTATCTAAAGTATGACATCGGTATCCTTAAGCTACCCTAGATGATAAGATTCAATCCCTGCTAATCAGCTCTTGCTAAATGGGGTAGATCAAAGATGGGTAATTTCTCGCAACGGCTAACAAACTTGAAGAGATAGATAGGTTATATCGGTTTATATAGATCTTTTGTTAATCATCTAATGATTCGAGACTTACAACAATAGTATTATGATCTTTTGTATCAACAGAAACTCTTTTGAAAGCAGATAACCAAGCTTTCATTACTTAAGGAGGGTAACTCAAATACGAAATATTTTCATTTAGTTGCATCAATAAGGAAATGGAAGAATAGAATTGCCTAACTGAAGGATAACACTAGTCAAATTCGAAACTGGGATAATGTTATGGGTGATGTTATTCTGGATTATTTTCACTCTATTTTCTCCTCAAATGATTATGGTTCAAATGGGGTATCTACTAAATTGTGTAGTAGAGTAACAACAGAGCAAAATGAGTTTTGAATCAGGACTTTACTCAGGTTGATGTGAAAGAGATTCTCTTTAGTATGCATCTTGTTAAGGCCTCTGGATTAGATGGCATGAATCCAGGCTTCTATTAACGTTGTTGGAATATCGTGGTAAGGAATTAAACAGGGTGATACGAGCATAACCAAGCATAATGACAATTTCATGAGGAAAAAGTTGTTATGGACATTTAAGAGAAAATAGGGCTGAACGGACATGAAGAAGAATCATAGGCCGAATTGTGAAGTCCAAATGTGCATAATAAAATTGACATGTGCAAGTCATATGATAGTTGACATGTGCCGGTCCTATGACATTTGATAAATGCCGAACATATGACCATGACATGTCCCAAGTTATGTGCCAAATGCATGTGTACATCATGAAAGCTAAGGCATGTGCATAGCAGATGCTAATTGTTAGATTAAGGGGTTGCATTATTTTGGGCTTTACTTAGGACTTAATTTATTTTGTTGGGTTTGTTTTGTTTTAATTTATTTAGTTAGACCTTAATATACCTTAATATGCTTATTTAAGTGAGTTGGGCTTATTTTAGCTTGGGCTCATTTAATTTAATTTTTTTAAACTTGTGGGCTATATTTTGGAGTTATTATGCTTGAAATTGAGTTATTTAGTGGAAGACCCTTATTTCGAAGGCCTTTTCACTTATTTAGGATTACTTGCCTTTTAGAGGCTATAAATGCCTCATTATAACTTGTAAAAGATAGATTTTGAGAACTTTTAATAACCATTATTTGGCCTGGCCGAATTTTCATCTTAGAGAGGATTGCTTATCACCACTTGCTTCCTGTCACTTCACTGCTCACCTGCTCTAATTGTTGGTTATCATGCCCCAAGGTACTCGAGTACCCCTTCAAAGAACTCCTATAAATAGCCTAAAACACAATGGCTACAGATATTGAATATCTAAGACTCTTTCTCTCTCTAAGAGCTCTTTCTCTAAAAACTACTAACTTAAGCTTTAGAATGCTAACGCCCGGGTCCAACCGGGCACTCCACCTTACAGAACAAAGCATCCAATCAGGAATTGTAGCCACAAGTCCTCTACTTCAGATAAAGACATCTCAGGCTTTATCATTTGGTGTTTTCATTGAGAGATGATGGCGGGTTCAAGATCCAACACAAACAAAGCTTTTAGAGACTGTGATCGCAATAGCTAGGGCAGATATAGGCCATCAGGAAAAAGAGAGAGATCTCCCAGATCCCTTACTAGGGGTAACCTCCTGTTAGACTTCAACAACGTATTCATGCGGCAATCAGAAGATACCCCTGTTACTATTAGGGACATGCGCGCCATTCTTAGTGACTTCACTATGAGCATAGTCCAAACTCTAAAGAAGGGGAAAATATCTAGGACTTCTGAAGGAGGCCATGAAATGGACTTCATGGCCGAAGACTTCGAAAGAAGGAACAAGGGGATTTCCATCAACGAGCCAAGAGCTCATGATGGTAAAAGAGTAGGTTCCAAAACCTTGGGTAGATACGATAAGGGCAAGGGGACAATGTCCTCAAGCAAAAATTCTCCATACATCCCGAGTAGATCTTCCACCTCTTACATTGGGGATGATTTGTCTTTCATGTGCATGCCAAACTGCAGCCGCACGAAAGAACAAAGAGATGAATTTGCCTCAACAGCCATGAGCAAGGAGGACAAATGATTTAGGCAGAAGCTTAAGCAGTTTGGCTTGATAGGTCCCAAAAAATTTGTGTTCGAGGGAAACACCTATGGCAACATAGCCTCCCCATTTTGCAAGAAAATCATGGAGTCAGAACTACCTCACAGGTGGAGAGACATGATAATGGATAGGTATACAGGTAAGACTGACCCTACCTCTCATCTTGTAGAATATCTAATGAAAGTACAGGTATACACCTACGATGAAAGGGTTGCCTGCAGGATATTCCCCACCACCTTGGGAGGAGATGTGCTCACGTAGTTTAACGAGCTCCCGCAGGGGTCGATCATATCTTTTCGACAACTAAAGGAGATGTTCATCACATGGTTTATTGTACAGATGCGAGTGCCAAAATCTGTGAGTGACATATGCAACCTCTATCAGAGGATCGATGAAAGTTTTTGAAACTACATCGACAGATTCCAAGCCAGAATGTCAGAGGTGAGGAATGTAAGCGTGGAGATGGCATCCACCGCTTTAGCCAACGGCACTATTGGTAAGTTGTTATTTGAGTTAATTACAATAAGGTTGCCAACTAGCTTTTCCAATCTAATGAAAAGAGCTAGGCAACACATCCAGCTGGATGACGCCTTAAGGTCCAGCCAAGGCAGAAGGTGCAACGTCATGGACAGGCTCCAACACTCAGATGGACGGTCGTTCAACCAAGCTCCAATATCCGAATGGATTGCAAGGAGTCCCGAAAGAGCCTCCACTTTGAGAAATTTGGGAAAAAGAAAGGAGGCAGAGCTATTCAGATCCGAATGGGGCAGTGGCCAGCAAGCTCAAACTTTCACTCTGCTCAACTCCAATCCTGTATAGGTGTTGATGTGGATCAAGGAAAATCACCAAAAGTTGAACTGACCCAAGAAGATGGACAAAAAGAGCAGAAGGACCTGGAACCATAATAAGTATTGCAAATTCCACAAGGATGTTGGTCACACAACCGACGAATGTCACCAGCTGAAAGAATAAATTGAACGACTCTTACAAAGAGGGTACCTCAAGAGGTTTGTAGGCCCGACCAGAGGGACAAGTCCCTTTAGACAGTCGAACCTCAAGAAAGATGATTCTGATGATGACGACGATGATGAATAGAGAAAACTGGAGAGTGCGGATCCACATCGATCGTACGCCGATGTTATAAACATGATAACTGGTGGGTCATCCTATGGAGAGGATCTCTTTAGAAAAAAAAAGGGGAAGGGTGTCTATGTCTTCTAGACATCCGAACGGCCAGCCATAGTCACTATATCTAGTGAGGATGCACGAGATGTAATGTTCCCTCATGAAGATACCCTTGTTGTCAGGCCACGAATCAATAATTTTGATGTAAAGAGGATATTGGTGGACAACGAAAGTGCTGTGGATGTACTTACCCTACAAGCCTACAGAGTAATGGGGTTGCCGCTTGAAGAGCTCAAGTCGAACGCCACACCATTGATCGGACTAGGCAATGCCACAGTACTAGTGGTAGGATTGGTTGAGTTATTTGTCGAGCTCAGCCAGGAAGCCCTCGCCCATGCCTGCAAGGTAACATTTATGGTCATTGATATGATTTTTGCTTATAACGCTATTTTTGATAGGCCTTTACTCTTTTAAACTGAAGTTGTCACCAACATCCATTATATGGTGATGAAAATTCCAACCAATGGAAGCGTCGCCATCCTAAAAGGTGACCAAAATGCATCGAAAGAGGCCTATATCGCCATGATCAAGAACCATAAAAAGGCCATGATGGTAGAACCAGGGTTAGAGTGACTTGAGCAGGCGAAGGATCAGAGAATGGATCCTGCAGAGAAAGTCAAGATAAAGACACTTGCAAAAGGCAAGGCCATTCAAATTGGCATCGGCATGAATATGGAGGTCGAGGAGGCCATCATGCAAGTCTTAATGATCAACTAGGCATTATTCGCCTGAAAATCGAAAGACATCACAAGAATCGATCTCGGCGTGATCCCCTACAAACTTAATGTGGATCCAGCTTACAAGCCGATCAGGCAGAAGTTACGAAGGCACGCTCCCGATCAGAGGAAATTTATCTCTGAGGAGGTGGATAGATTATTGAAAGCAGGTACAATCCGAGAGATTGACTATCCCGAATGGGTCGCCAATGTTGTTCTGGTAAAAAAGAAGTCAGGAAAGCTGCGAATGTGTGTAGACTTCACAGACCTTAACAAGGCGTGTCCGAAAGACAGCTACCCCCTGCCAAGTATAGACCAATTGGTAGACGCCACTGCTGGTGAAGCCATATACTCCCTCCTTAATGTGTATGCTGGCTACCATCAAATCATGATGTGGTTGTTGGATCAGGAAAATACCAGCTTCATTACGGATGATGGTACCTTCTACTACAAAGCCATGCCATTCGGATTGAAAAATGCAGGTGCCACATATCAGTGTTTGATGAATAGAATCTTTAAAGATTAGATCAAGCATAATGTGAAAGTTTACATGGACGACATGATTGTCAAAAGCAAAAGCCCCGAAAAACATCCTGCAGATCTGGCAAAGGTCATCAACAAGCTGAATAAATTTCGAATGAAGCTCAATCCTGAGAAGTGCATTTTTGGGGTGCCTTCAGGAAAATTTCTTAGGTTTATGGTCTCCCAAAAAGGCATTGAAGCCAACCCCGACAAAATCAAAGCAATCTTAGAGATGCAACCGCCGAGCAACGTGAAGGAGGTTCAAAAGCTGAATGGCAGAATAACTGCCCTCGAAAGGTTCATCTCCTCCTCAGCCAAATGGTGCACCCCCTTCTTTAAAAAATTAAGGAAGAATAAGGCTTTCAATTGGGGTGCCGACTGCCAGCAACCTTTCGATGAATTAAAGAAATTCCTCACCAACCCATCACTACTCAGTCGATCGCTTCCAGGTGAAAACTTGTATTTATACTTGTCAACTTCTGGTGAAGCTATTGCAGGTGTCCTAGCCCAACAGCTACCCATCTATTATGTGAACCAAGTGCTTAGGGATCCAAAATTAAAGAAAAGACAGTCGAGCAACTCATCATTACTCTCATGATGTGCACAAAGAAGTTAAGACAATATTTCAAAGCACACACAATAGTGGTCCGATCGGGTTAGCCAATCAGAAAAATTCTCCAAACCCTGGACTTGGAGGGAAAAATGGTGGAATAGGCAATCAAGCTCTAATCGTGGGATGTGAGTAAAGAGATCCAGAGTGGGGGCCACTTCTTCTATCTTGCACAAGATCTTGAAGTAGGCTACCATCCTCCATTCGTTCGGATACAATTGGTTGGGGGCAATTCCATAACCCTTAAGCATTGCCGATTTGAACACACCGAAGGGAAACCTCATCCCCGCATCCAAGCTCCACAAATGGCAGATAAACCATTCGTTCCTTTCATAGCCAAAAAGCCCCTCTGTCATCGCCATAGAATCAGGGCAGGCCATCACCAACACCTCTGCAGGAAGGTGGTACTGTGAAGAAATTCTTGCCATCTCCACTTCTGTCAATCGCGTGGGATGAGCAAGAGGCTCCCGATTTTTATAATCCTCAAGGAAACTTCTGTCTATTGGCTGACTACTACTTGAAGCCATTTTTGGTGGAGGGGGAGAAGTAAAAGAGTATATGCGACAAATGAAAAAGAAAATCAAAGGTAGAGATTGTCTACTTACTTGGATGATCTCGAAGACACTCTGAAATTCTCTAGAATTTGAAGTACTTCCCTCAATGAAGTTTTTGGCAAGGGTTTCAAATAGCAAAGTTTACGAAGAAAGTTTGGTAGAGCTTCGTTAAGGATCGCTGAAAAGTGAGGACAAATTGCTTCAAACTTGCCTATTTATAGGCAAAAAGCTTCATAATACTCCAAAGCCACCCCGTTGGATGGATGCAACGTGTTCCTGATCCGTTACGAAGAACGAAGCAGCATTCTAGAAACACGTGCGGCATTAAATGCAAAACAGCTGCCTGAATTGAACGGACGCATCTCTTTAAATGGGCGCCTCCCAAAAATTCAAAAATCCTGCCAAAAAGTTTAAATCGCCAGATCGGACCCGTTGGAGGGAGGACAAGTGATAACTATGAAAAATACATCTCCAAAGGCTCAATTAGGTTGGCCCAACAATACTTGACATGGCCCAAACCCAATAACAAAAAGGAAAAGCGTGAGTTGGAAGACAAGATAAGAAGGCGTGATGTCTGATCGGACTGATGCAACAGCACGTCCTGTCAGCCAATTGACACAAGTCAACGGCTATACTATCCACCTGCTCCCTGTCACATCACCGCTTACCTACTTCAAGTGCCGGTTATCATGCCTTATGGTACTCGAGTACCCCTCCAAAAAACTCCTATAAATAGCCTAAAATACAATGACTTCAAGTATTGAATATCTGAGACTCTCTTTCTCTAAGCACTATTTTTCTAAAAATTACTAACTTAAGTTTTGGAGTGCTAATGTCCAGGTCCGATTGGGCACTCTATCTTGCAGGATAAAGCATCCGATTGGAAATCACAGCCACAAGTCCTCTACTTCAGATAAAGACATCTCAGGCTTTACCACAAAACATTTGATTTCTCGTAATGTGGTGGTGGCCTTCGAAATAATGCATTTTTTAAAGCATAAAAACTTAAGGAATAGATGGTTTTATAGCTTTTAAACTTGACGTAAGGCATATGATTGTTTAGAATGGAATTATGTAATTAAAGTGTTAACTACTTTGGGTTTTAATAAGTGTTGGGTATCTCTTATGAGGATGTGCATGCAGGCCGTCAAATATTTTGTAAGTTGCGAAAAGAAGCTTTTAGGCCCCATTTTACCAAAAAAAAGGTTTACGAAAAATAGATCTTTTATCTCCATACCTCTTTATTATGGGAGCTGAAGGCTTGTCAGCATTGATCCGAGGTAAAAAAAAAAGCTGCAAATTTTCATGGTTTCCATGTCTGTGTTGGTGCTTCTCGGATTAGTCATCTTTTATTTACAGATGACTGTTATATTTTTTTAAAGCAACAGATTATGAAGCTATTGCAGTTAAGTCTATTCTTGAGGTGTATGCAGCTGAATCTGGTCAAGTAGTTAATTTTGATAAATCTGCCCTTCGTTTCAGCAAAAATACCTCTTCTCTGGTTAAGGATCAAGTCTGCTCACTATTATCAATTAAAGAAAAATCTCTGTGTTCTTTCTATCTTGGTCTCCCATCTTTCATAGGGGAAACAAAAGGGATGTGTTTGTTTTTATCAAACACCATATCTGGAAGCGTTTATAGGGATAGAATAGATCTTTTTTATCCTGGGCTGGTAAAGAAGTGTTGTTGAAGATGGTGGTTCAGTCTATTCCCAACTATGTTATGTCTATATTTTTACAATCTCTTGAACTTTGCAACAAGATAGAACGGATGTTAAATTTTTTTTGGTGGGGTATGAAGCTTAATGGTTCAAGAGGAATTGCTTGGTTTTCTTGAAAGCGTATGTGTTAGCCCCGTAAATTTGGTGGCAAGGGCTTTCAATCAATTCATGATTTCAATTTGGCATTGATAGGGAAGCACTGTTGGCATTTAATCTCTGATATAAACTCTCTTTTAGGGTAGCTTCTAAAAGCCAGATATTATCCTAATTCATCTTTGTTGTCTGTTCAGTAAGAAAATAATCCAAGCTATGTATGGCAGATTTTATTTTCTGCTTTATCTATTCTTAAATAGTGACCAAGGCCATGTAGGAAATGGACATCAGGCCTCGATCATGCTCGACCCTTGGTTCTCTGATTAGGCTAATCCTTGTATTTCCTCCTCTTTTCCCGATAATTATCTTAGCATGATTGCAGCTGACATTATTGATGAGGATAAGAGGACTTGGAGGTATGATTTGTTATCCAATTGTAATGAGAGAGATAGGAACTTAATCATTAACATTCCTTTGAGCATGCGCAATGTTCCTGATAGTTGGCAATGGAGCTATGAACATGATGGCTGTTATGCAGTGCAGAGTGCTTATAGAGCTATCCACGAAAAACTAGAGAATTTTCCAGATATTTTGACTCCTACTATGTGGAAAAAAATTTAGAATCTTTTGATACCTTATAAGTTGAAGACTTTTTTGTGGCATGCAATTCATAATTGTCTTCCAGTTCGTGAATCCCTTTTCTTGAAAGGAATGGAAGTCGACAGAATATGTCCCCTGTGTGATTTTGGTTCTGTGTGGTTATGGTTTTGAATCTACAGTTCACATCTTTCCTGACTGCAATTTTGCAAGGCAAGTTTGGATGTTGGCCGACTTTAATTTTACAAATATGATTGTTACAGATCTGCAATCTTGGTTTGCCAATCTTGTTCAATCCTTCAGCTTGGATAGATGTTGTATTGCCGTTTCTTAATGCTAGGCCATTTGGAATTGTTGAAATAATTTTGTTCGGTAGGGCTCTCCTCAACGTCCATATGCTACTTTCTTCATGGCCTCTAACATTCTCTACTCGTGGCAATCAGTTCGAAGAAAAGAACATGGCAGTGCTGGTAATAATTCTTCTCCTATGCATCAAGCTAGTTGGAAACCTCTTACAGAAGGATGTGTAAAAATTAAGATAGATGCTGCCATTTTTTAGGATCTAAATAGAACAGGTACAATCTTTGTGGTGAGGGAACATAATAGGAACTTTCTTGCTACTGGAATTAGAGTTTCTCAAGAATTCTAAACCCTGCTGTTGCTGAAGCCTCAGGTGTGAGGGAGGTATTAAGTTGCCTTAAGACAAATTCGTTCCCTTCAGTACAGGTTGAAGCTGATTCTGAAATAGTGATTAGAGCTTTGAATGATAAAAAGTGATATGATTCTAACTTTGGCAGTATTATTTCAGATGTCTTTCCTTTTTTCCTAATAATGCAAACCTTAAATTTGGTTTTATTTAAGAGGTGTGCGAATCAGGTCGTTTATTTTCTAGCTAGAGCATCCGTTTCTTTGTCAAACCTCATGTTTTGGGACATGACCCTCCCTGTTTGTATCTCTTCAGCTCTTGAGGCTGAACTTGTTTCTTAAAATTAATGAACTTTGTGTGCTATTGTCAAAAAAAAAAAAAAAAACTCTTTGGGTTGGTAAAAAAATTGCTAAGTTATAATCTTCATTTTATTTTTAACTTTCACCTTATAATGAAATATTTAACAATTATAAAACTAATTAATTGATTCTGAACTTGGAAAAACGGGTAATAACAACTAAATGTTTAATCAAAATTGATTAATAATTATAAATAAATTAAAATAGCTACTTAATTGAGTCTAAGTTTAGAAAAAAATATAAAAAAATTCATATAATATATATATAAATTAAATATAAATATATTAGTAAACACAAGAGTAATTTCCCAAAAAAGTAAATATATAATAAAGGAGGATATTTTTAATATCTTTTTACGATTTAAATATTTTAACTGTTTTTATTTTAAAAAATATTTTCTATCTTTTATCTTTATAATAATTTTTAGGTACATTTTGTATTTAGAATTCTATTTGTAATTAAAATTCTGTTGTTAAATTTCATTTTATTTTATTTTATTTTGGAAGGAAAAATAAATGTGGTTGGATTTAAAAAATTTAAAAGAATTGAAAATCTATTTTATCGGTTTTTTTTTTTTTTTTTTAGTTTGGGAATAAAATGAAAGGGAGTAATAGATCGTTGGATTTTTTATTCTAAAAAAAAAAGTGTGAAAGTTAATGTATCTAAGGATAAGGATGGATTTTATATCTTTTTAGATTTTAAAAATGGAAAGATGGATAAAATACTTCGGTTAAAAAAGGTTAAAGATGGATAAAATACTAGTGTATTTAATCATGTCCTAGCGAATGACCCAAATCTGTGTCGCCAGAAAATTCCATCCTCTTTCCGCTGCAATTGATTCACTCTCTTCTCGAGTACAAGCAAGCAAATGGCTTTGAAATCATTCGTTGAAGTCCATCCAGACTCTCACTTTCCTATTCAAAACCTTCCCTATGGGGTTTTCAAGCCTCAACCAAATTCCCACCCTCGACCCGCAGTCGCTATCGGCGACTGCGTTTTGGATCTCTCCGAGATTGCTCTTGCTGGCCTTTTCGAAGGTCCCTTACTCAAGAACTCCGATTGTTTCCTCCAGGTGAAGTAATTGTTTGCTTAATTAATGATATGTGTCATAAAATTGAAGCTTGATAGTTTCTTTCTGATGCTTTCTTCCCAATTCTCAGCCAAATTTGAACAAGTTTTTAGCCATGGGTCGGCCGGCGTGGAAGGAAGCTCGCACTGCTCTTCAAAATCTATTGTCATGTATGGGTATATTGTATGATTTATTTTCTACTTTATACACTTGGATGTATTTAAATATAAAATTGTACTTGAGCAAATGTGTTGTTGATCTTCTGATACAGCAACCGAACCCGCGTTGCGTGATAATGCAGAACTGAGGCAGAAATCACTTTTGCCAGTGGTATTGCAAAATGTAGATTATTTATCAGTTGCATAGCTGTTTGTGCTGATTGATTCTTTAATAGTTCTACATCTGATTATACAGAGCAAGGTCCAAATGCTTCTACCTGTTGCTATAGGGGACTACACAGACTTCTTTTCTTCTATGCATCATGCTAAGAATTGTGGGACAATTTTTCGGGGACCCCAGAATCCTATTCCAGCAAACTGGTCTGCTAATTTTGGAGTGATATATGATGCTAAATCTTTCTTTAGTATTTTACTATGACAGTTTAATTTATTTTTTAAATTCTGTAACTCCATCTCCAGGTTTCACCTTCCCATTGCATATCATGGGCGAGCTTCATCTATTGTTATCTCCGGAACAGATATCGTTAGACCAAGGTCATTTACATCTAATTCTCTTTTCCTTTGTTTTATTTACAGTTTGTCTTGTCACCGATTAAATTTCTGCAAAATTTTTTGCTTTATTACTAAGTAATTTTGTACATTTGGTGTCGTTTGTAGATTCATTCACATTGAACTTCCAATGTATTACCTATTACCACTTTAATGGCCACAGCATATTACAATGCTGATGCCATTTGGTACAACTTGCGAAAACTGGTACTACATGTGCAAAATTCAAGTACAAAATTGTCAACTAATTAATTATTGGAAAAAAGTATCACCAAGTCCTTGAACTTTTTGGATTTTTGTGACTAAGTTTTTATAGGTTTATTTTGCAACTTTGAGTTTTGAACTTTTATTTTTTTCCACATTAAGCTTTCAATGGATGGAAAATATGAAATTAAATTGTACATCTCGTTGGTGCCCTTTTAGAATATATATTTGACCTCAATTTGATGTCTCTATATATTTCTTGTGAATTTTAAATTAATAAGTATTTTTAATTGATAATTTAACCTCAAATTGATAAAGGTATAAACTACGGCATACCAAATTGAGGTTAAAGTGTAGATCTTAAAAGTGCGTGTAATGGAGTTTACTGTTCAATTTCATGATTTTTGTGCTTAATGTGTAAAAAGAAATAAAAATAAAAATTTTGGAGTTTAATACTGTTAAATAAAACTATAGGGTATTATTACCAAAAAATCAAGAAGTTTGAAAGCATAGAGATACTTTTTTCCTTAATTATTTTGCAGATATGTCTAGGTATGTTTCATGCTCTACCAGGCAGCTAACATGCATAGAACTAAAAATACTTCCTAATTTTTAATTTTTCCTGTTCAACTTATCCCTTAATGACAAACCTAATCAAGAGAGCAGAAAATACTGAATGTAGTAGCCATTTCTTGTTGCAATACTTTTCTTGATTCAGTTCAGACAATAATTTTCACTAGAAGTGGGTGCTTGAATTTTTCTAATGCTTTTATATCTTTCTGTCTTCTCAGAGGTCAAGGCCACCCAACTGGAAATTCTGGACCTTATTTTGGATCTTCTGTGAAGATAGATTTTGAGCTAGAAATGGTCTGAAGACATTTCCATCACTTGCTATTTGTAGAATGCTCATCTTAGTTTTATACAAGACTTCAGAATTTGGTCTTTGCGTTAGACTGATAATGATTTTTCCTTTTAGTTTTGGCCATTTTATTTCTCCATACAA
Source organism: Excoecaria agallocha (assembly GCA_037975025.1). Lineage (NCBI taxonomy): Eukaryota > Viridiplantae > Streptophyta > Magnoliopsida > Malpighiales > Euphorbiaceae > Excoecaria > Excoecaria agallocha. The sequence continues at coordinate 31,464,539 of CM075806.1, forward strand.
TAAAAAATACAAGCCATTAGCTTTGTAATTTATGCCTACTTTCATATTGTTTTCTTGCAGGCTTCTGTTGTTGGTCCTGGGAATGAACTAGGAAAACCTATCGATGTTAATGAAGCAAAAGATCATATATTTGGACTTGTCATAATGAATGATTGGAGTGGTATGTACCTCTTTCAGAGTTTTCTCCATGCTCACATCTTTGCTCTTGTTTATGCTATATTTTATCAGTTGTTGGTTTCTTTAGCCAGAGATATTCAGGCATGGTTGGGAAGAGTTTTGGTAAGCATAGTAACCTTAAATCTCGATCTTCGGAAGTCCATTTTTGTACATTTATAGTAATCATGACTGATCAACATTGATTGCACGTTTGTTTGCCTTTGTTTAGCTAGTGGATCCTCATAGCAGGCTCTTATCTTTTTCATTTTTTAGGTACAACAATATCTCCATGGATTGTAACACTTGATGCTTTTGAGCCTTTTGCATGTGATGCTCCAAAACAGGTAATCAACGTTGGTGTGAATGAAAAGTGACTCGCACAAGTTGTCACTAAACTTATCAGTGCACTGAATTAATTAACTTGTAATATCCAGTGCATGTTTTATGATGTGTTTGTAAATTGCAGGAGCCACCTCCACTGCCTTATTTAGCTGAAAAGATTTCCAAAAACTATGATATATCTCTGGAGGTAGCATCTTTATTGCTTTTCTATGACATGATGAGGCTAATGATAATTTTATGTTTTAATCATCTTAGGCTATATTTGAATTTGTATTACTTGAAAAAGTGAACTTATGTATATGAGATTAATTGATATGTATATGAGATTAGTTGATACTGATGAATATGCATTTACAATATCAAGGTTCAAATTAAACCGGCTGGACAAGAAAATTCATGCGTGGTCACAAGAAGTAACTCCAGGCACTTGTAATGATTTTCTCGCTGTTCTTTTTGCTTTTCCTTTTCCTTGATGCAGTTACAACACTCGTAGTGGCTTATTTTCTTTGTTTGTTGAATGAATGTTAACAAAATAAAGCATTAGTTGACATGGACTATTCTGTAAGCTAAGGATGGAGGATGTTGAGTGTTATGCCTCTATAACTGAGCTGTTATTTTTCATCTTGATTCTGTATTAATGTCCTATAGCTTATCTAGGCTGGAGGATGACCCTTAATTCTTTGGTGCTATTTCATTTTATATTTCATCCTGCTCTATTAAATAGTATGTAATGAATCTCATAAATTCATGTAACAGATACTGGACATTGACCCAACAACTTGCACATCACACGATCAATGGTTGCAACCTCAGGCCAGGCGATCTACTTGGAACTGGGACAATCAGTGGACCTGTATGTCTTTGTTTATATTTCAGTCGTCATAGCAGAGCTATCTTTCACCCATTTTTTTCCCCAAGTAACTGTGCATGTTAATTAGCGAAAAATAAGTCCTGTTGAAATAATATCTGCTTTTATATTTTGAAACAGGAAGCAGATTCTTTTGGATGCTTGCTAGAGCTAACATGGAATGGACAAAAGCCATTGTCATTGAACGAAACAACGCGGAAATTCCTAGAAGATGGAGATGAAGTCATTATCAGTGGTTGGTCCAAGGTTTACATTTTTCCTTATCCTTTTCATATTCATTCTCAAGGAATTCATGCTTCTGCACTCTTATCCTTAAACTTTTATATTGAAGGGTTACATCATCTTTTTGTTGCAAACTTATCTTTTGTTAACAAAGGAATTTGCCTGCATTTTATAAATATGCCTGATCAAATCAGCATTTTCTGACAGGATGAATGGGTAGTCTTTTGATTTCTTGTCTAGTTAGATTGCTTACTTTCAGCTATTGTATCAGCTCTTCTGCCACTTTCTGGTTTATATTAGTTAATGCTTTTGTGAAGCTTATTTGTATTTTACATGATTGCATTGACTATGCAGCTAGAATTCTTTATATTTTATCAAAAATATATTTCAAGTACTGCACGTGATCTCTAAAGGATATAGAAGTAGCTGCTTATTCTAGGGGTTTCATATTTTTGCATGTTTTCAGTCTTCTGGTACTCTAATCATATTTCATCCATGTACACATGTGAATCACTGGAGAAAACTGAGATTTAAATTTATTGCAGGGAGATGGTTATAATGTTGGGTTTGGAACATGCGCCGGAAAAATTCTTCCATCACTGTTGTATTGAAATTACTCCATTTTACGTGTAAATAAAATTTCCCTTACTTTTAGTGCTATATTTGTATTGTCAATTTAGCGCTGAATAATTTATGAACTGTCGAATAAATGCGACTGGAGATTGTATGAACTGTTGAATAAATATCTTGTGGTTGTAATACGAGTCATTTGCGTAATCAGATGTGGGTTCTTTCGCTATTTTTGGCCGTAATGGGACCTGAGACTTTAGATTCTCCCTATGACTTTTTAGTACCGAGGGCGAATAATGTTACTGTCTAGCTTTGCAAGCTGATGATAGATTGAAATTAAACAAACAATGATAAAGTTTTCAATTGCAGAATTTCCGCTTTATTATAAGTAATAGTCGACTTGCTTGCACAATGCATGAACTCTTTCAATAAAAGTAAAAATCTTACAAGAAAAAAATCTATTGTGCCAATAAAAACGTATATTAACTCCCAAAATTTGAACATGCCAAGCTAATTCAAAGGAATACTGCTAGTAATAATAATTAACGAAAAAGAAATAATTTTATAGTCATCAGAGGAATTTAATAACTATATATATATATAAAGGCATATCGAGATGCAACCAGATTCTTCATAAACCGGTTTATGGAGCAATTAAAGTTTGGATTATTCCAAAAATAAGATCTAGTTTCATCCGATCAAGCAAAATTATTTTGTCCGATTAGACTAAGTTCTTTGACTTTATTCTGATTAGACAAGTTTTAATAAAAAGCCTAGATTTGGATGAACTTCATCTGATTAGATGAAACTGTTTTGTTTGATCAGATAAAGTGTATCACGGAAGATTTTGTCTGATTATACCAGACTTTTAGAATGCAGAGATGCACAAAGGGGAACATTTGCATTTTTTTCTATCTCCAAGTATGCCTTATATACTGTTTACAATGAATTTATACCATAAATATATGTTGATAATATTTGTTAGCTGTAAAGTATGATTGTAGGTATGCATATTGGCATTATTCATAAGCTTTATGCAGGGATGATCACGGGACGGGGGTGGGGAGCTGCCCCGTGCAGGGATAGGGATTCTCCATCCCTATCCCCGGTAATATTTTTAGGGAAAAATTCCCCCTATCCCCATCCCGGTAAAAAAAATATTTATTTTTTAAATTTAATTATAATTAAAATATAATATTTAACAATTAACTATAATTTAAATATAACATTTAATAATTAAAAAAGTATAAATTCAATTACAAATAAAATTAATATAAATTTTAATAATTGACAAAATAAAAATTAAATAGAATTTATAACTAAATTATATAAATATAATTAAATTTAATTACTAAATTTTGGGGATAAGAAAATTTCAAGATGGGGATCACAATCTATGTCCTCGGCCCTGGATTCTAAATTGAGGAATATTTTTTCTCCGTTTTTGCTCCCATGGAAAAAAATATTCGGGTCGGTTCCCTATCCATGATCATCCCTGGCTTTATTTGTATATTTATTGTTCGATGAATGGAGTTGGATTTATCTTTCATTTATGTCTAGCCTTTTGATAAAAGTGTTTCATTTCCTCAAAATAAATAGCACTGCAAAAATATTTATAGTAAATGATCAATATCTTTTACAATAAAAATTAATTTTGAACAATAAAGACTTTTAAACAAAATTCACGATTCTACGAAAATAGAAATAAAAAGAACATTTCTGCAAAATGATAAAGTTATGCCATATCATTATAAAAATACCATTAATAAGGCCAAAGCCCTCAGCCCATTCGTTACTAAATAAAAGTCCATAATTGAATGAATGTTCAAAAAAGGATTTGTTTTTCATCATCATAAAAAGGGACCAATCTCCCAAGCCCTCTTTTCAATATGTAATAAAATGAACTACTTTTCTTGTGTTGATCACAAATAATAGGATAAGAACTCCCCGATAATGCATTATTGAAGGGCACTTTGCTAATAATAGTGAAATCGAATCGAGCACCTCGCTATTATGAAATAACCAATATTGGAGAAACATTCAACCAATGAATTAGGATAAACGACAAATGTTCCAATTTGCCTTAGTTGGGGTGGAGGCCGAATTCACTTTAAATAACAGACCATTGTTTAAAGGCTAAATAAATAAGTCCACTTCACAAAATGTTTAACACCCTATATCCAATCTAAAAAACGAGTCGAATATCAAGTGCTACCAGCAATTCTATAGTCTATAAACATGTGGATTTCAAAATTTTTTTATTTTTTTATTTACTACTCCACATAGATACTATTTATTTTTTAAAAAATGCACGTATCTCTTATAGAAAAACTTGATAATATTTCTATATCTTTCTTTTCTACATCCAATATAAACTTGAATGGTAAAAACTTCTTATTTTGATTGGAAGAAATATACATCTATATAATAATACAAAAACACTACAAAAGGAAAAAATCCTAGAGAATAAACTAATTTACTAATTTACAACCCTTAATTGACAACTATACAAAAGATACTAAATTACACTAATTTAGCCTAATCCCGTGAATCTTGCAACACTCCCCATCAAGTTGGCTTGAAGATGTCTTCCATAGCTAGCTTGCTAACTAGAAATTCAAATTGTCCCTTGTGTAGCCCTTTGGTGAGTATGTCAACTATTTGATTAGTGGTTGGGACATATGAAAGACAAATTAATCAATTTTCAATTTTCTCTTTAATGAAATATTTATCCACCTCAATCTGTTTTGTATTGTCATGTGAAATTGGGTTTTGTGTGATTGAAATAGTTGCCTTGTTATCACAATATACTTTCATTGGATAAGAAATCGAGATCTTCAATTCTTCCAATAGTCTTTTCAACCAAATTGCCTCACTAATCCTGTGAGCAAGGGACCTGGATTTTGCCTCAACACTATTAGAGAGTATGCCCTAGAGCCCATGTAAAAGGGATGTATTTTATATATATATAAATTCAAATTTTTAATAAAAGGCATCATTCATTTATTAATGTTATGTTTAAATACATGAGTTTGTATATCTTAAATTAATAAACGAAGTCCTAGATATTATAAACATAGTGCAAAGGCAATCATGAAAGTGCTCATGATATGAGATGTCTATTGCATGCAAATGTGATAATATCTAAATATCCCTAGTCATAGAATAAACAAGATAGGACATTGTTAATCCGGACAGACTAGCACATGTTATGCTTTTTGAAAAGTTCAAGCAGTGGTTCTCATAACTGTGATTATGGGTGATGATCAAAGCTAACTTGTGGATGCTTGTTAGAAGAACAAGTTTATTGGAGATCTGCAAAGGAAATCCTCATATGGATATTAAATTTATGTCAGTGAGGAATCTCTTCATAGCGGTTGTGCAAGTATCCTTAGACTTGAGATCACCAAGGTTATCTTAAGTAGTAAGTGATATACTTTGACTCTATAACTAATTACTTCCAACTGGGGGTGAACATAGTTAGGAGGTTGGGTATATTATGACCTACTTGAGGATAGTTGAGTGATTGATAAAGGATTCACCATCCCAGATTTATTAAGGGAAGTTATCTTGCATGATTTTATAATTGCCTTGTTCAGAGAATCTCTGGCCAGAGTAATATGGCAAGATGGATAGGGATCAATGAACGGCATTTTAGGAACAATGGTTAAATTAATAAAACATGCATAATTAGATTTATATGAGTTGACATAAATCCATACTCAGAATCTAATTGAGATAAGAGTGGTGAAATAAGAATTGCATGGTAACTGTTTCTATGAAAGGGTATAGTTAAAATCACTTGACTTTCCTGACATTTGGATTGTCATGATGCCTAGCTAGAGGCCGCTCATGACTTGTATAATAATGTATCATAAATATCAATAAGGGATTGATAAAATAATTTAAAGAAGTTTAAATCATATGAGTTTTGGATAGAACTCATAATTACATATTATATTGCCAATATGGACATGAACCCATTAGGTCACACACATATAGAGTAAAAGATAAAATAGTTAAATGACAAGGATAATAATATTTGATATTATTATGGGAGAAGAGAAATGAATAAGAGAATAATTAATTAAATAGTTTAATTAATTATGATCAAGTAGAAATGTTCGCATAACTTTTTACAAATATTCTGCAAAATGGACCTAATTAAAATATTGTATTTCATAATTAATTATTATTGGAATATAAGTATCATAGGGCTAATATAATAATTAATAGATCCATTGGAGAAATATATGAGGCTCAGAGAATTGGTTTTGGCATAGAAACCCACCAGAGGATGTGTTCCATGCAACTCCAAATAGAAGGCCTTAGAGGCCTAATTGTTGGATTAAAATAAATTAAATATATTTCATAAGTGTTATAGAGCCTATATATTTAATTTGGATGGATTTAGAATTAATTTGGATGATTAAATCCAAGTGAATGCATAAAGGGCCTAGTTTATGGGTTATGTGTATAGTTTTTGAGAAAGGACTTAAATTGGATTTAATTGAGCCCAAATAAATTAATAATATTTCCAGAAGCCCAATTAATATTTCTCCAGAAATTTTAAAGAGCCCAATCCCATTATGAAGTTGGATTTTTAACCTAACTATAAAAATCAAAGATGATAAGATTTGGGGTTAAGTGAGTTTCATAAGAAAAGAAATTCTCTAATTATTTTCTAACCCTAGCTACCACTCTCTCCTTGCTAGCATTAACAAGAATTCGAACAGCCTTGTGATTCCATCATTTTTTGGTTCATTTGATTATTCTCTAGTGTGGATTACAATTGGAGGTGTTCTATTTTGGACACTGTGATTTGCGACAACCCTGTGAGAAGGAAAAACAACTTTTCAACAAAAATCAAAGGTAATTTTTCTTATTCTCATTAATATTTATATTATAAATTCATGGCAATATCATATATATTGGTTAAACATTTTAATTTTCGCTTATATATGTGATGTATGTAACCGATTAATTCCCAACATGGTATCAGAGCTAGGTTTTGTCATGAATCTATAATTTTATATTATTCACGAAATAATTTTCCTTTTTATTTTTGAGTTATTTATTTAATGAACTTTAAAATATCATATTTGATTGTCATGAATGAGAAATATTGATTTCTGGATGTATGTGATCGAATATATAAAATAAAAAATAAAACGATAATTTTATGCAAAGGATTTTTTTTAGGTGTGAAGAATTTTATTTTTCAATAAAAGTTTAGGGGCCGTTCTAAATTAAATTTTTATTGATCCACTTGAAAATTATTTTGATGATAATTTATGTGTTTCTATGTGATATTAAGCCATAGGATCAAACAAAATTAAAATCGAATAAGTTTTGCATGAAAACTAGTTTAATCGAAAAGTTCGATAAATTGGTGTTCTTCGTGTGTTCTTGGTAAGTTCATATTTAAAAAGATTTTAAATCTTCTAAATTTAATATATCTGATATATTATTTTGTTTTTAATTAATTGAATTAATTAAAATAGGCATTGAATTAATTGGATTAATTTTAATTCATTAAAGCCACTTAATGGGCTTAATTATGGTTACAGGTTTGATTTAAATTAGTGAATGATTTGGTGGGCCCAAAGAGCTGATTTAAATTAAATATTATAGATTTTAATTAATTTTATTAATGGGTTTTAGGGGCTGGAGTGGGCTTGGCTCATTCCAAAAGGCCCATATAGTTCGAAAGATACAAAACTAGTTTGTGTGTGAACATACTTTAGGGTTTAAATTGTATAGGTTTCAGCCTACCCATTATTTTAAGCCAAAAATTGATTCTTTAATTATTTAATGTAATTAATTAATTAAATAATCAATTAATAAAAAATTAATAATCAATTGGATTGATAATTAAGGCAAGAACACATGCATGTAAAAAGGTTGCCTAAAATGGAAAGTTTCCAAAATGGAAAAAGTTTCCTAATTTGATCACATTATTAAAATAACTCAAAAGTAAGTTTCAAGAGTTGAAACATAGTTTGTATTATTTTATATAATTTTACTTTATACATTAGAAGTGTATATAAGGGTGTATGATTGGCATGATGGATAGTTATGGACAAAGGCCCAATATGATTGAGCATAATGCATGTTTTGGCCCAATGAGGACTTTCATGTCCTGGCCACTTATTTTTGATTTGTATTTTCTTTTCAAATTGTAATATGTAATTAGATTACTTAGATTACAATTAGATATAGATATGGAGACCACTATCAAGGAGCAAGATGGGCCAGATGCAGATCCAACAAGATTAAAGATAATGTAATTGTTTTTTAACTTGTTTGAATTATGCATATTACCTAGGTTTGACCTTTAGATTTTCCTTTTGGCTCGGGGAGGTCAATATAGTAAAGTCCATAACTATACCATATTTGAATGCTTATATTTATGCGATAGATATAGGATGCATACCAATGTATGCCAACCATGTATGATGAGATTTAATTAACTAAAATCCATCAACCTAATACTAAGGTATATAAGCCTTTCATTAATTGGAGGAGAACCAGTGTTCTTTATAGTATTGATTTTTTTACCACAGTTAAGCTCACATTAGATCGAATATGTTAAATCTAATTAAATGGGTTATCTTAGCTAGCCCATTAGCTTGTTGACTAAAGTCAAGGCTAATGGTTTTAGAGGCCAGATTACAGAATGCATAAATGATACGCATGCATCAAGAGTTGATAACCTAATGATCCAATAGTTGTGTAAAGACACAATTGGTATAGAGATACCTACCTTTCAAGGGTATGGAGTTTGACTTATTGACCATATTCAATATCAAATTTCATATCAAGGATTGGATATTAGCCCACTAAGAAAACCAACGGGTTTTCTCGGATTATATAGTGAGGGCTATTGATTCGCAATAAAATAGTGGGAGTAAATGGATTAATTAAAGACCTAATTAATGCATACATATATATGAACATACTCTCATATATTTTTCTTTTTCACATTTAAGTCATCATCATAAGCACATTAAACATAAATATACGATCAATCTTGGATAACAAACTGGTTGGCAGCAATTATTCTAACTAGATTAGACAAGTGAGAATTGTTCTCAGAGCTGAAAAGATCCATTATATCTTGGATAAAGATCCACCACCACTTCCATCAGATGACGCCATTGATGAGATCAAAGGCATTTATCGAAAATACATAAAGGATAGTGAAGCAATGGTATATCTGATGTTGGGTGCTATGTCCTCAGAGCTTCAGAAGCAACATGAGATGATGGATGTTAGAACCATCATTTTGCATCTAGAGGAGCTTTATTCTTCTCAAGCCAGAACTAAGCAATATGAGATTGCTCGAGCTCTATTTAGCTGCAAAATGGTGGAAGGCACTTCGGCTGCTGCTCATGCATTAAAGATGTATGGGTATATTGAGCATTTAAGTAGACTTGGTTATGCAATGGATAATGATCTATAGATAGATTTAATCTTGTACTCATTGGCTCCAAGTTTTGCACCTTTCGTGCTTAACTTCAACATGAATAAGATCCAAGTAACCATTCTTGAGTTAATCAATATGCTCAAAATAGCTGATGGATCCTTCAAGAAGGACTCAAAAAGTGTCATGGTTGTCACTTCTGCTAAAGGTAAAAAGCAAAAGAAGAAGAAGATGACCAAGGTGTAACCAAAGCATGGTGGGGTTTCCAAGAAGAAGGTTGCCAAGAAAGAGAATCCCAAAAGAACTTGCTTTCATTATGGGAAAGATGGTCATTGGAAGCGTAACTGTAAGGCCTATCTAGATTCTCTCAAGGAAAAGAAGCAAGCTGATGCTTCTACTTCAGGTATTCATATGATTGAAATAAATACTTATTCTATTGTTTCAAAAAAATCTTGGGTATTAGATACTGCTTGTATATCTCATTTGTGTAATGATCTACAGGGACTTAAAAGCAGTAGAAGAGTTGGAAAGGCAGAAATATATCTACAGTCAACTACTGGACAAAATATCTCTACAACAGTTGTGGGGACTTATCATTTACATCTTTCAAGTGGATTAATACTAGAGTTAAATAATTTTTATTATGTTCCAGCGTTATCTAAAAGTATTATTTCTTTCAGTTGTTTATTGAACAATTATGACATTTCTTTAAAGGACATTATTACATTTTTAAGAACAATATATTTTATGCTAAAGCTATCATTGAGAATGGTATATTTATTCTTGATTTAATTGAAAAAGTTCATAATGTGGATACCAAGAGAACAAAACAAGATAATCTAAATACCTCATATTTATGGCATTGTCATTTAGGCCTTATAAATGAGAAACGTATGACCAAATTACACAAGTCAGGTGATTTGGGGTCATTTGATTATGAATCATTTGATACATGTGAATCTTGTTTATTAGAAAAAATGACAAAAGCTCCCTTTATTGGTAAAAAAGAACGAGCTAGAATGGTTTTGGACTTAATACATTCAGACGTATGTGGTCCAATGACTACACATGCCAAATGAGGTTACTCCTACTTCATTACTTTCATAGATGATTACTTCAGGTTTGGATATATCTATCTAATGAAATATAAATCAGAAGCATTTGAAAAGTTCAAAGAATTCAAAAATGAAGTAGAGAAGCAACTTGACAAAAGTACTAAGACACTTAGATAAGATCGAGGTAGAGAATACTTCAGCCAAGAATTTCAAGATTATCTTAGAGATAATGGTATTTTATCTTAATGGACTCCACCATATACACCATAATATAATTGTGTATTTGAGAGGAGAAATCGAACACTATTAGATATGGTTCGATCCATGATGAGCCAAGCAGACTTGCTTAAGTCCTTTTAGGGATATGCATTAGAAACTGCTATTTATATGTTAAACAGAGTTCCTAGTAAATCAGTTGATGTTACACCATATGAGATATGGAATAACGAGAAACCCACACTTTCTCATATAAAAGTATGGGGTTGTCCTGCTTATGTAAAGAGGACAATATCAGACAAACTAGATGTTAAGTTTGACAAATGTTTATTTGTGGGATATCCAAAAGAAATATTTGGATATTATTTCTACCATCCCTTAGAACAAAAGGTGTTTGTTTCAAGGCATGTTGTCTTTTTAGAATGAGATTTTCTACTACGAGAGGATAGTGGAAGTAAAATTGAACTTGGTGAAGTTCAAGACCCATAAATAGAAGTAGATCAATTGATTGAACCAGAGACTGAATCTCATAATGATAAGATTACAGTTGAACCTAATTATACACAAAATCCTAAAAGATCTACTAGGATACATTCTATCCCTGTGAGATATGGATTTCACATTGATTTAGATAGAGCATAACTGTAGTAGAGGATAATGAGCCTACAAGCTATCAAAAAGTTTTGAATAGTTTAGAACGTGATTTATGGCTTAAGGCTATGCAGACTGAAATGGACTCCATGTATGAGAATAAAGTATGGACTTTAGCTCAACCACCTGAAGGGATAAAATCCATACTGTGCAAATGGGTCTTCAAAAAGAAGACTGATATGGAAGGTAATATAGTTACCTATAAAGCTCGCTTTGTAGCAAAACACTATCATCAAAGAGAAGGAATTGACTATGATGAAACCTTTTCTCTTGTAGCGATGCTTAAGTCCAACTGCAGCTCATTATGATTATGAGATTTGGAAAATGGATGTGAAGGTAGCTTTTCTAAATGGAAATCTAACTGAGGATATGTATATGACATAACCAGAAGGGTTCACATCGAAAAATGGCAAAAAGGTATGCAAGCTTCAAAGATCTATTTATGGATTGAAGCAAGCCTCTAGGAGGTGGAACATACAATTCAATGAGACAATAAAAGAGTTTGGTTTCTCATAGAATGAAGATGAGCCTTATGTGTATTAAAGGGTCAGTGGAAGTGCAATTGTCTTGTTAGTTCTATATGTGGATGACATATTGATCATTAGAAATGACATTTCTCTTCTCCAATCTATTAAAATATGGTTATCCAAGCAATTCTCCGTGAAAGACATTGGATAAGCATCCTATATTCTAGGAATAGGGACCTATAGAGATAGATCCAATAGGTTGCTAGGTCTTTCTCAAAGTACATATATAGATAAAGTATTAAAGAGGTTTAATATGGATCATTCTAAAAAAGGGTTTATACCCATGGTGCATGGAAAACACCTTTCTAAGTTTATGTGTCTGCAGACACTAGAGGATATAGAGAGCATGAATAGAACACCATATGCATCTGCAATTGGTTCTATCATGTATGATATGTTATGTACACATCCAGATATAGCATTTGCTTTGAGTGTCACAAGCAGATTCCAATCCAATTTTGGCGAGGAACACTGGGCAACTGTCAAGAATATCCTTAAGTATTTGAGAAGAACTAAGGATATATTCTTGGTATATGGAGAGGGTAGTTTAGAAGTAAATGGATATACTGATGCCAGCTTTCAATCTGACAAAGATGATTGTAAATCATAATCTGATTTTGTTTTCATCATGGGAGGAGGAGCAGTTAGTTAGAAGAGTTCCAATCAAGAAACAACAGCTGATTCCACAACACAAGCTAAGTAGATTGCTGCTTCGGAGGCAACCAAAGAAGTGGTATGGATCAAAAAGTTCATATATGAACTAGGAGTGGTGCCTATCATTATTGATCCGATTCCTTTATTTTGTGACAACAATGGAGCCATTGCACAAGAAAAGGAACCAGGGCCTCATCAGCGATCCAAGTATGCTCTTAGATGCTACCATCTCATAAGGAAAATAGTAGCTAGAAATGATGCGAAAATAGAAAGGGACCCCACAGATAATAATATGGCGGATCCCCTCACTAAAGTACTTTCCCAGATAAAGCATGATCACCATATAAATAACATAGGTTTAAGATATATGAGTGATTGGCTCTAGTGCAAGTGGGAGATTGTTATAAAGTATGCCCTAGAGCCCATGTAAAAGGGATGTATTTCATATATATATAAATTCATATTCTTAATAAAAGGCATTATTCATTTTTAATCCTATGTTTAAATACATGAGTTTGTGTATCTTAAATTAATAAATGAAGTCCTAGATATTATAAACACAGTGCAAAGGCAATCATAAAAGTGTTCATGATATGAGATGTCTATTGCATGCAAATATGATAATATCTAAATATCCCTAGTCATAAAATTAACAAGATAGGACATTGTTAATCCGGACAGACTAGCATATGTTATGCTTCTTGAATAGTTCAAGCAGTGGTTCTCATAACTATGATTATAGGTGATGATCAAAGCTAACATGTGGATGCTTGTTAAAAGAATAAGTTCATTGGAGACCTGTAAAGAGAATCCTCACATGAATATTAAATCTATGTCAGTGAGGAATCTCTTTTATAGTGGTTGTGCAAGTATCCTTAGACTGGAGATCACCAAGGTTATCTTAAGTAGTAAGTGATATACTTTGACTCTATAACTAAATACTTCCAACTGGGGGTGAACATAGTTAGGGGGTTGGGTATATTATGACCTACTTGAGGATAGTTAAGTGGTTGATAAAGGTTCACCATCCCAGATTTATTAAGAGAGGTTATCTCACATGATTCTATAATTGCCTTGTTCAGAGAATCTCTGGCCAGAGTAATATGCCAAGATGGATAGGGATCAATAAAGGGCATTTTGGGAACAATGGTTAAATTAATAAAACATGCATAATTAGATTTATATGAGTTGACATAAATCCATACTCAGAATCTAATTGAGATAAGAGTGGTGAAAGGAGTAATTGCACGGTAACTGTTTCTATGAAAGGGTATAATAAAAACCACTTGACTTTCCTGACATTTGGGTAGTCATAATGCCTAGCTAGAGGCCGCTCATGACTTGTATAATAGTGTATCATAAATATCAATAAGGGAGTGATAAAATAATTTAAATAAGTTTAAATCATATAGGTTTTGGATAAAACTCATAATTACATATTATACTACCAATATGGATAGGAACCTAATAGGTCACACACATATAGAGTAAAGGATAAAATGGTAAAATGACAAGGATAATAATATTTGATATTATTATGGGAGGAGAGAAATTAATAAGAGAATAATTAATTAAAGAGTTTAATTAATTATGATAATGTAGAAATGTTCGTAGAACTTTTTAGAAATATTCTGCAAAATGGACCTAATTGAAATATTATATTTCATAATTAATTGTTATTGGACTATAAGTGTTATAGGACTGATATAATAATTAATAGATCTATTGGAGAAATATATGAGGCCTAGAGAACTGGTTTTGGTGCAGAAACCCACCAGAGGATAGGTTCTATACCAACTCCAAATAAAAGGCTTTAGAGGCATAATTCTTAGGCTAAAATAAACTAAATATATTTCATAAGTGTTATGGAGCCTATATATTTAATTTGGATAGATTTAGAATTCATTTGAATGATTAAATCCAAGTGAATGCATAAAAGGGCCTAGTTTATGGGTTATGTGCATAGTCTTTTAAGAAAGGATTTAAATTGAATTTAATTGAGCCCAAATAAATTAATAATATTTCCAGAAGCCCATTTAGTATTTATCCAACAATTTTAAAGAGCCCAATCCCATTATGTAGTTGGATTTTTAACCTAACTATAAAAATCAAAGATGATGGAATTTATGGTTAAGTGAGTTTCATAAGAAAAAAAATTCTCTAATATTCTTAAACCATAGCTGCCACTTTCTCCTTGCTAGCATCAAGGAGAATTCGGCCAGCCTTGTGATTCCATCATTTTTTGGTTTATTTGATCCTTCTCTAGTGTGGATTACAATTGGAGGTGTTCTATTTTGGACACTATGGTTTGCGACAACCAGGTGAGAAGGAAAAATAACTTTTCAACAAAAATCAAAGGTAATTTTTCTTATTCTCATTAATATTTATATTATAAATTCATGGCAAGATTAGATACATTGGTTATAAATTTTAGTTTCTGCTTATACATGTGATGTATGTAACCGATTAATTCCCAACAAGCATTACTTTGAGCAGTAAAATTTTGTTTTTTACTCTGCCATGTAACTAGATTTCATCCAATAAAAGTGCAATAGCCTGAAGTAGACCATCTGTCAATAATACAACCTGACCAATCTGCATCAGTGTAAACTTTTATTTGAAGATTGTTATTCTTCCGAAACATGAGACCTTTTCCAGGGGTTCCTTTTAGGTATCTCAGTGTTTTATAGGCTGCATCAAAATGTTCCCATCAAGGTGAGTGCATAAATTGACTAACCATACTTATAGCAAAGGCTATATTAGGATGGGTATGTGACAGATAGATTAATCTTCTTACATGCTATTGAAACCTTTCCTTATCAACCACGTCTTCAGCTTTAGCTGGCTTAAGTTTCAAATTAGCATCAAGAGGAGTAATTGTAGCTCTACATCCTAGAAGACCTGTTTCTTTAAGAAGATCAAGGATATAAAATATTGTATGATCAGCATGACCTGATGATAGCTATGACTTTTTATTATTTTTCTAAACTTTCAAACCAAGCTCTTGAAGACTATTTAAGGTCGTATAGTGATTTTTTAAGTTTACAAACTTTATCTTGTCCCATCATCATCTCAAATTCTAGTGGCAAGTTCATAAACACCTCTTCTTCTAAATCTCTATTTAGGAAAGCAATTTTTACATCTAACTGGTGTAATGGCTAGTCATAATTAGCAGCCAAAGCCAATAAAACCCAAATAGAATTGACTTTAGCAACAGGGTCGAAGGTTTCTTAGTAATCAATCCCGTATGCTTGAGTAAAACCTTTAGCAACTAGTCTTGCCTTATATCTTTCAACACTTCCATCTACCTTACACTTTACTGTAAATACCCACTTACACCCGATTATTTTCTGGTCTTTGGGTAAGTCAACAACTTCCCAAGTCTCACTTTTCTTTAGAGCATTAATCTCTTCCATTACTGCTGATTTTCAGTCAGGATTATCTAGAGCTTCATGTTGGTTTCTCAACACAAACAAGTTAGATAACTTAGATACAAAGGCATTATGATTTTTTGAGAGTTCAACATATGAAAGATATTAGGATTTAGGATGATAGGCATGTTTAACTTTCCTAATAGCTATAGGAATATCTAGATCACTAGACTTAATATTAAAAATTGAATCAACATTTGAATCATTAGGCATAGAAAGAGTATGACAAGAGGAAGTATTATGAATACCTAGAGTACTACCAGGTTCTGTCCTTGGAGTATCTAATTGAATTGGTGTTAAAAGAACCATGACCTTTTGATGATATTTTTTCCCAAAATAAGTTAGGAGCTCTTTATCATGTTCTTTAAAAATAATGGGCAATATTTTTCCCCTATCAAGGATTGATTAGAAATGTTTGGCAAAATAGATTGTGACTCACTAGTTTCAAAAGTAGAATCAATGATCTTTGGTAAAGAGGTAGTTGAAATACCAAAAAAAATTTCTTCATCTCCTATCTCCTTTTGAAGAGAAATTTTTTGAAAAAAAGGTTGATTTTCAAGAAAAGTAACATCCATTGAGACAAAATTTTTTTTAGTTTGAGGGTTAAAACACTTGTATCCTTTCTGGTTGGAAGCATAACCAATGAAAACACATTTTTCTACCCTCGGATCAAGTTTAGACCTTTCTTTCTTATTTTTGTGAACATAAGCTGTGTATCAAAAAACTTTAAGTGGGAGGTTTGAAGCTATATGAGATTCAAGAAAATATTATTTTAAACAATCAATAGGAGTAACATAATTTATAAAACAAGTAGACATTATATTAATTAGATAAGATGTAGTTAAAACTTCTTCTCCCCATAAATATTGCTGCACATTCATGGAAAACATAATAGCTCGGGAAACTTTAAGAAGGTGTTTATTTTTACGCTCAACAATACCATTTTGTTGAGGAGTATTAACACAAGTAGTTTGATGATAAATCCCTTTCTTAGTGAAAAAACTTCCATAAGTTCCTTTAAAATATTCACTTCCATTATCAGTATGAAGAATCCCAATCTTAGTTTCAAAGAGATTTTCAATCATCGAGTAGAACATTTTAAATATTTTTCAACCTCATATTTTTTGTCATCAAATAAGCCCAACATACATGAGTATGATCGTCAATAAATTTCACAAACCATCTTTTATTTGTGAGAGTATTAAACCTTGATGGAACCCAAATATCAATGTGAATTAGGTAAAAAGGTTTTGAAGCTTGATAAGGTTTAGGATAATGAATAGTCTTATGACTCTTAGACAAAATACAGTTTTCACAAAATAATTTAGAACAATCCAAACCTTTAAATAAACTAGGAAATAGTTTTTTAAGATAAGCAAAACTAGGATGTCCTAGTCTATAATTCCAAAGCATAATTTTATCCTTGATAGGATTAGAACTAACACTACTCAAACTTTGAGCTGCATTAATTTTGGAATCTTGATCATCTTCAAAGTAATAAAGGTCATTAATTAATTTAGCACTACCAATCATCTTTCCTGAGTTCAGCTTCTGGAAAATACAATGTGTTTCAAAAAAAGGTAACACTATAGTTAGCATCTCTACATAATTTGCTAACCGATAGAAGATTATGTCCAAGTTCAGGAACATTTAAGACATTCTTTAAGGAAATATTTTGTGAAAGATTATCAAACCATTACCAGTTATAGAAGAATAAGAATCATATGCAATGCAAATATTTTCATGGCCAGAACAAGGATAGTAAAAATGAAATAGACTAGAAAAGCTTGTCATATGATCAAAGGCTCCCAAATCTACAATAAAGTTATTACCTATGTGAGCCACAGATGCAGTTAGAGCACTAGATGAACCTAAGTTAGATTTCAAAAATTTTAGAATTTAATCAATTTGCTCCTTGTTGAGAGGGAAAAAATCTACCTCATGTGCAATAGGAGTCTTATTAAACCATCCTTCATGAGAATCCTTCCAGTTGCTGGTTTTCCAGATAGTTTCTAGCATATCTCATGTGTATGATGTACACCAAATATGTGGCTTATCATTAGACTTTTTATAAGTATTTCAGTTAGCATGCACCCCTACTACAAAAGCAAAATTTTCAACAGGGCTGGGAGAATTTTTCTTACCATGCATAACAAGTCAGCGACTCTTCTCATGACGGACTTTAGAGAAAACTTCATTAATTGATGGAAACGGCTATCTCTAAATGATCCTGCCTCTAACTTTATCAAATTCCATATTAAATCTAATAAGAAATTTAAAAATACGATTATTCTTTACCATTTTTTATAGTGATTAAAATCAAGAGTGCACTTCCATTCATAATCATTGAAGAGATCTAAGTTTTTCCAAAGACGTTTTAAAGAATTAAAATGTTTAGTAACAGTATCTTCACCTTGATGAATTTCTTCCAATTTTAAGGTTAAATCATATATCTAAGATTGATTTCTCGAGTTTGAGTACATCTGGTTAACATTGTCCCAATACTCCTTGGAGTATGATAGCATATATAGTTGGAGCTTATGTCTTCTTCCATTGAATTCACCAACCATGTCATCACCATATAGTTCTCCATATAATCCATTTAGCATAGCTATACTCATCAGGTGTAGGCTTCTCCTTGTCTCCAATTAAATATCCTATCTTGCCCCTGCCACGAATATACATATGAACAGATTGGGACAAGCGTAAGAAATTCTCTCTATTCAGTTTAATCGTGGTAATTTGAATGGAGTGGGATTTTGAGGTGGGAACTTGAATGGGTGTAGGTAGGTTTACAGTAATGGTTGTTTCTGAATTTTCATACATGATGATGAATGAAGAAGAAAAGGAAGAAGGTAGGTTAATACAGATAAAAACTACAAATTCTGAAATAGAATTCCTGCTTTGATACCATATAAACTTGAATTGTAAAAACTTCTTATTTTGATAGGAAGATATATACAATTATATAATAATACAAAAACACTACAAAGGGAAAAAATCCTAGAGAATAAACTAATTTACTAATTTATAGCCCTTAATGGACAACTATACAAAAGATACTCAATTACACTAATTTATCCTAATCATGTGAATCTTACAACATCCAACTCCAATTACAAACTCCTTACAAAATATTTTCCATCCTCTTTTTGATAAAACAAACATTATAGATTTCAACTTGTAGTATTTAATATTATAAATGTATCTCTTGATTATGACCTTATCTATAAAATTTACAATGCAATTATTATAACATTACAATAACTTTTTAGTCAATATAATAATACAAAATTAAACCTTGTCTATGTACATGCCAAAATAACCAAATCATAAAGCATTACATAGATATCTCCTTTGATACACTCATATCTATTTCTTTGATATGATTCCAGCAATAGCAAACCCATTTAGACTGTTTCATTTACTTTAAGAGTATGTGCCTTCAACCTACGCACGAATAAAGAATTATGCGCTAAGCTAGGAGTTTAGTGGTGACCACCAAATTTAATTTTTTGTGGAAAAGAAAGACTAAAAAAAGAAAGAAATTCATAATAAGACACCCATGACCATAAAATCACAAAAGATTCACTAATATCTATTTCATAATACATGCACACTGTGCAGTAAGATAACAATTCATGCACTATAATCAAATCTTTACAAATAAACAAGCTAGTTTCTTTAAGTTTGCATAATTGTCAAGCACTATTAGGGTTCCAAATTAACAATCTATATACAACTTATATCATGTGTACAACTCATTTCTCATATATATCAATATTAATTCCATATAATTCTTAAGCAGTTAAATGTGAATATAATTGTAGTATTCAAATTCCTATTTGCATTTTATAAATCATTTCATAAATAACCATAAACATACACAAGTCTATTAACATTTAAAACTTAGTAGGTCAACCAATAATATATTTTCGTTAATTCATAGCTTGTCACCCATAATAATTCAATGGGTCAACTGATCATTTAATATTTATATACTTGTAATATTTAAATTTAATTAAATTAAAACTTCTTTTTATTTTATTTACACTTTTTACTTTCTTTTATAATTGTCCATAGTAACTCAAGTGAAAATCACATTATACCTGATAAATTGGATGGAACCTTTGACCAAACTGCATGATCAATC
The DNA here is from genome assembly GCA_037975025.1 of Excoecaria agallocha. NCBI lineage: Eukaryota > Viridiplantae > Streptophyta > Magnoliopsida > Malpighiales > Euphorbiaceae > Excoecaria > Excoecaria agallocha. The sequence continues at coordinate 31,484,810 of CM075806.1, forward strand.
TCCCACTGATGATACCAACTATATGATTAAATAAATTGTCATTGCTTGCAAATACGAGTCGTTATGACTCGAAACAAAGGGATGTGTCACTAAGGTTAGCCTTTCATATCCTATACTTTCAAATTATTCACTAGTTTACTAAGGGCAAGAAAGAAATTGTTTTAAAATCTTAAGTTTCTCTACATACACATATGTATACACATCATATTCAAGTTTCAAGTTCAAACTATTTTTTTTATATTTAGTGTCATTTATGTAATTTCTTGGAACCATAGTGCCCTTCTTTGCCATTTAGAATATCACTTTATCAATTATGTTCATCACTAGTGTAACACCCAATACCCGAACACTGGTACGAGCATCAAAGTGCCACTATTACTAGTATCATAGGGTCATTTTTGTAATCCAAGCAAACCATTTATTACCTATTACTTAAACCCATATGATATAAACATGCTTGTAACCATCAAGTTGTAACATGGCATGTAATTTTCATTTAATATTTGCATCAAAATATTACTATTCATTTGATAAATCTTTGGATAGCATAATGGCTATAAAATAATGCCTTACCACCTAGAAATTCAAACAATACACTCCCAAATAATGTGTAACTCAAACTCCATAATTTCTCCAATCCATCATTACCCATTAATCACAATTCCTCCATATAATTATGACAAGTATCAACCAATACAAGCTATAACATAACATAATCTTTATAAATATATATGGTTATACATATCTATAATTCACTAATAAACATATATCCTTTTCATAATTAACTAACTTATTACATGCCCAAAATAATTATAACATAATATCCTTCATCTTTTCTTTCATGTGTCACGTACATGCCAAAATCGAAAGTTATTTTAATTTACCTTCATTAGCTTCTCTGTCCTCCACATATAGTCAAAACAACCACATACTAAGCAACATAGCTGCTTAGTGTTGGATACAATACAATAGTATTTCATTACATGCTTACACATACATCCAAAAGAATTGATTTACATTTTCTTCATTTTCACTTAAATACTCAAAATCATTTATTATATCAATTTCATACAATTTCCTACCTAAAATACCTTATTTTCACTTATTTGGTACTTTTCTCCACTTGAAATTCTCTAACTTTCTCCACTTAAACATCACTTGAACTTATTTTATGGTAGAAAAGATGATGAGGATTAAATTCTAGATGAAATTTGAGTGAGAAATGAGGTAGGAGATGTTAGAGAGTATGCCCTAGAGCCCATGTAATAGGGATGTTTTTCATATGTATGAAATTTATATTCTTAATAAAAGGCATCATTCATTTATTAATGCTATATTTAAATACATGAGTTTGTAAATCTTAAATTAATAAATGAAGTCCTAGATATTATAAACACAGTGCAAAGGCAATCATGAAGGTGTTCATGATGTGAGATGTCTATTGCATGCAAATGTGTTAATATCTAAATATCCCTAGTCATAGAATTAACAAGATAATACATTGTTAATTCGGATAGACTAGCACATGTTATGCTTCTTGAATGGTTCAAGCAGTGGTTCTCATAACTGTGATTATGAAAAATAATCAAAGCTAACCTGTGGATGCTTGTTAAAAGAACAAGTTCATTGGAGATCTGCAAAGAGAATCCTCACATGGATATTAAATCTATGTCAGTGAGGAATCTCTTCATAGCAGTTGTGTAAGTATCCTTAGACTTGAGATCACCAAAGTTATCTTAAGTAGCAAGTGGTATACTTTGACTCCATAACTGATTACTTCCAACTGGGAGTGAACATAGTTAGGAGATTAGGTATATCATGACCTACTTGAAGATAGTTGAGTGATTGACAAAGGATTCACCATCCCAGATTTAATAAGGGAAGTTATCTCGCATGATTCTATAAATACCTTGTTCAAAGAATCTCTGGCCAGAGTAAACTGCCAAGATGGATAGAGATCCATGGAGGGTATTTTGGAAACAATTGTTAAATTAATAGAACATACATAATTAGATTTATATGAGTTGACAGAAATACATACTCAGAATCTAATTGAGATAAGAGTGGTGAAAGGAGTAATTGCACGGTAACTGTTTCCATGGAAGGGTACAGTCAAACCACATGACTTTTCCGACATTTGGGTAGTCATGATGCCTAGCTAGAGGCCAATCATGACTTGTATAATGATGTATCAAATATCAATAGAGATTGATAAAATGATTTAAAGGTGTTTAAATCATGTGAGTTTTGAATAGAAGTCACAATTACATATTATACTACCAACATGGACAGGAACCCAATAGGTCACACACATATAGAAAAAAGGGTAAAATGGTAAAATGAAAAGGATAATAATATTTGAGATTATTATGAAGGTAGAGAAGTGAATATGATAATAATTAATTAAAGAGTTTGATTAATTATGATCAAATAAAATTGTCCGTGGAACTTTTGAGAAATGTTCTGTAAATTGGACCTAATTGAAATAATATATTTCATGATTAATTATTATTATCTTATAAGTGTTATAGGACTACTATAAGTGTTATAGGACTGGTATAATAATTAATAAGTCCATTGAAAGAATTATTAAGGGCCAGAGGAATGAAGTAGTTGGCGAAAGCCCTTCTATAAGGGCCACACGCCAAGTCCAGAAAAGAAGGAATTAATGGCCTATTTCATGCAAATAATTAATTTATATATGCTAAATAAGTTTTATGGAACTCACATATTTAATTTAGTTGGATTTGGAATCCATTTGGGTATTTAAATCCAATTAGTTGCACAAAGGGCCTAGTTTGTGGGTTTTGTGCATAGTCTTTTATGAAAAGATTTAAATTGGATTTAATTAAGCCCAAATGATTATAATTAATTTCAGAGGCCCAATTAATAATTCTCCAGCAATTTTAAAGAGCCTAATCTCATTAAGGAGTTGGAATTTTAACCTAACTATAAAAGGCCAATTAATGAGAAATTAGGGTTAAGTGATTAAAACAAAAAGAAAGTCTTTTTCTCTAATCTCTCTCTCCTTTTTACGCCAACTCCAAGCTAGCTTCTTGGAATTTCGGCCAGCCCTAGTTAAACACCAATTTTTTTGTTCAATTTATCCCTCTCTAGTGTAGATTACTCATTGGAGGTGTTCGATTTTGGACACTGTGGTTTGCGACAACTTGGTGCGAAGTAAAATCAACTGTTCAACAAAAATCAAAGGTGATTTTTCTTATTCTCATATAGTTATATTGTGTATTCATGGAAAGATCAATTCTAATGGTTAAAAATTTTAAAATTTCGCTCATGTATGTGATGCATGTAACCGTTAAAATCCAACATGGTATCAGAGCCAGGTTTTGCCATGGATATACAATTCTATATTTTTTCTACGGAATAAGTTTTGTTTTGTTTTGAGTTATTTATTTCATGAACTTTAAAATATTAGATTTGATTGTTCATGAATGAGAAATATTAATTTCTGGTTGTATGTGTGGTCAAATAAATTTGTTGGAAATAAAAACGAAACTTTTGAAGGATTGTGATTAGGGTTTGTCGTGAAACCCATTAGGGTTTGGCGTGAAACCCTAGGTGATTTAAGGGGCTGTTCTAATTTAATTTCTTATGGATCAATTAAAACATCATTTAGATGATATTTTATGTGTTTAATATGGGATATTAAGCTGTAAGATCGAACGAAATTAAAATTGAACAAGTTTTGCATGAAAACTAGTTTTGTCGAAAAGTTCGATAAATTGGTGTTCTTCATATGTTCTTGATGTGTTCTTGTTTAGAACGATTTTTAATCTTCTAAATCTGATATATATGATATATTAAAGTGTTTTTAATTAATTGGATTAATTAAAATGGGCCTTAAATTAATTTGATTAATTTTAATTCATTAAAACCACTTAATGGGCTTAATTATGTTTACGGACTTGGTTTAAATTAGTGAATGACTTGGTGGGCCCAAGGAGCTAATTTAAATTAAATATTATAAACATTAATTAACTTTATTAATGGGTTTTAAGGGTTGGAGTGGGCTTGGCTCATTCCAAAAGGCCCAAATGGTCCAAAAGACACAAAACTAGTTTGTGTGTGAACACATTTAGGGTTTACTTTTGTGGGTTTTCGGCCCACCCTTGGTTTTAAGCCCAAAATTGATTCTTTTAATTATTTAATATGATTAATTAATTATATAATCAATTTATATTTAATTAATAATCAATTGGATTGATTATTAAGGCAAGAACACATGCATGCAAAAAGGTTTCCTAAAATGAAAGTTTCCAAAATGGAAAAAGTTTCCAAATTTGATCACATCATTAAAATAACTCAAAATATTGTTTCAAAGGTTGAAACAAAGTTAGTAATCCATTTGTTTATGCATTAGAAAGGCATATAAGGGTGTATGATTGGCATGATGGATAGTTATGGACAAAGCCCAATGTGATTGAGCATTATGCATGTTTTGGGCCAATAAGGACTTTCATGTCCCGGCCACTTATTTTTTGGTTTGTATTTCATTTCAAATTGTAATATGTAATTAGATTACTTAGATTAGAATTTGAAATAGAGATAGAGACCATTTTCAAGGAGCAAGATGGGCTGGATGGAGATCCAACAAGCTTGAAGATAATGTAATTATTTTTCTTGTTTGAATCATGCATACTAACTAGGTGTGACCTCTTGATTTACCTCTTGGCTCGGGGAAATCAATGTAGTGAATTCCATAACTATACCATATTTGTATACTTATATTTATGTGATAGATATAGGATGCATACCAATGTATGCCAACCATTTATGATGAGACTTAATTAACTAAAACCCTCAAACAAATACTAAGGTATATAAGCCTTCCATTAATTTGAGGAGAACCATAGTTCTTTATAGTGTGGGTTGTTGACCACAGTCAAGCTCACATTATATCGAATATGTTTAAATCTAATTAAATGGGTCATCTTAGCTAGCCCATTAGCTTGTTGACCACAGTCAAGGCTAATGGTTCTAGAGGCAAGATTAGGGAATGCATATACGATATGCATGCATTAAGAGTTGATAACCTAATGATCCAATAGTTGTGTAGAGACACAATTGGTATATAGATACCTACCTTTCAAGGGTATGGAATTTGGCTTGTTGACCACAATCAAGGTCAAATTACATATCAAGGATTGGATATTGGCCCACTAAGAAAACCATCGGGTTTTCTTGGATTATATAGTGAGGGCTATTAATTCGCAATAAAATAGTGGGAGTAAATGGATTAATTAAAGACCTTATTAATGCATACATATATATGAACATACTCTCATATCTTTTCTTTTTCACATCTAGGTCATCATCATGAGCACATCAATCATTAATATATGATTAATCTTGGATAACAAGCTGGTTGGCAACAACTATTCTGACTGGATCAGGCAAGTGAGAATTGTTCTCAGTGCTAAAAAGATCCACTATGTCTTGGATAAAGATCCACTATGTCTTGGATAAAGATCCACCACCACTTCCATCAGATGATGCCGTTGATGAGATCAAAGGCATTTATCAAAAATACATGGAGGATAGTGAAGCAGCAGCATGTCTGATGCTGGGTGCTATGTCCTCGGAGCTTCAGAAGCAACATGAAATAATGGATGCTAGAACCATCGTTTTGCATCTAGAGGAGCTTTATTCTTCTCAAGCAAGAACTGAGCAATATGAGATTGCTCGAGCTCTATATGCTATGATGCAAATTGTATAGTCATACAGATTTGAATAAGCCAGATGTATAACTTGGCATATGAAATGTGCATATATCTGATTATGCACCAGAGAATTCATAGTTTTATAAGACTATGTATATGTGCACAATATTATATATGAATACAGTATTAATATGTGAATTGAACACGAATATAATTCTGCCTGCGATAGAGTTTTAGATGTGGATAGATAGGCACCTATAGGGAAATTACAGCTGCCATAGTTTGGCCCGATTGGGTCCATAGTATATATGATCCCGTTTGGATCATGATCAACCCCGTTTGGGTTGATAGGCTACCCCGTTTGGGTATGCTTGACCGGTCCACAGTACAGTTTGGCCCCGTTTGGGTCTATAGATTTGATATCTTCGGATATCCTTCTTTGATACCAATGTGTATCCATAGTTCCCGTTATCCACCGATAAAGCTAAGGAAGGCTAAACGTTATTCATAGAATGATCAAAATTAAACAGTTAAAGTTATTTGACTAAAGCTTGATATTGTGGCTTATATTGTTGGTTTACCACAGGAATTATGTTTCAATTGAATATGTTCACATGGAAAATTGCCATCTATACGAATTATGAAAATGAAATATGTGTTACTCTCCTGGGTACTATGTTTATGTTCATGAGAATATGCTTTACGCTTTAAAGTATATGTTACTGTTGCCATGTTATGTTGGACATGTTGTTTATAATATATGAGCATATTGTAAATGCATGTTTTAATGACCTGTGTGTGTGGTCATCCATCTGTAGATATTCCCCACTAAGCTTTATAGCTTAGCACGGGTTATTTATCCGTGTAGGTACAAGTAGCAAGACTTTTGTTGAGGGACGTTCTCTGCATCAGGAAGGGCCAACCATCGATTGATAACCTTGATGTAGGATGTTTTGTAATACAATTATCATATGTTTTGTATAAAGGCCAGTTATCTTATGTCATGTATAAAACCTATGTGGAATATTGTAACTCACTAGTAGTAAAGCTAAGACAGAATATGTGTGTATGTGATATACATAAAGTAATATTCATATAGTCTAGTATGCATGATAATAGGTATGAAATGGAAAACAGGAATAGACTTGTAGCACGAATATAGGCATATGAAACCATATGGCATGATTAATGGCTAAATGATGATTAAATGAACATGTAGTGTAAGCATGATTAATAGTAGTCATGGTACATGTGTAATAGAGTATTTGCATAGGGGGTGTTACAATTTATGGTATCAGAGCCCTAGGTTTAGCCTTTTCTGGGTAAAAATGAACCTAGGATTCTATAGTATGATATAATGTTTTGTTGGCCTGATGCAGAAGTCCCTGTTTTTCTTATAGATTGAAGATGGAGAGCTCTAGAGATGTATTTAAGGAATCGGTTGAAAGTAACAAGCCGGTTAGAACTAATCCTTCCAATATTGGACCTTCATCTTCCAATCCAAATGAGGTTCCAACAGCTGTCCCCACAGAAGCATTGTTAAAAATATCACAGGATATGGCTCAAGTTCTTCAAAGAATGACAGTGCCTAAAGCTCCAATATCTGAAATTAGAAAGCATGGTGCTGAAGAGTTTTTAGGCACTAATCTGGAACAGTCTAAAGAAGCTGAATTTTGGCTGGAAAGGCTAGAGAGAATTTTTGATGAAATCCATTGTCCAGTGGGTCAAAAGGCATCTTGTGCTGTGTCTCTATTACAGGGTGTAGCTTATGATTGGTGGAAATTGGTGTTGAAGCAACCTCAGTTACCAGATCCCCTTACATAGGAATTTTTCACAGCTGAATTCAAGAAAAAGTATGTTACTGAGGAGTATAAGCAAGAGAAGTTAAAGCAATTCCTCCACTTAAGGCAGAGAATTAAGTCTGTGGCTGAGTATGAGAAAGAATTCAATAACCTGTGCAAATATGCTCCTGATGAGATGTTAACTGATGCTTTTAAGTGTAGACAGTTTGAAGATGGGTTGAATGATCGTATCCGAGAAAAGTTGATTGGGTCTACATCTTTGCAAGTGGTTAATTTCACTAAACTGGTTACAGCAGCCTTGCGAGTTGAAAAGAATGAAATGGCAAAAAGGGAGAGAGAACATAGAAGAAGTGGGTCCAAGGGTGGATCTTTTACAGGAAAGAGAGCTAGAGGAGCACAAAGAAATCAGCCAGCTGAGTCTGGCTATAGTTGTGCAAAAAGGGACAGGAGACAAAAATCTTCGGCAATGTATAAACAGGGAAAGGAAGCTTCAGGGAATCAGAGTGGGGGGCAACCTCCAGTGTGTCCCCATTGTTCTAGGAAACATTGGGGTAATTGCAGGAAATTGTCTGGGGCATGTTTCAAGTGTGGTGGTACCGATCACTTCATGGCAAGCTGTCCTTCGAAGAGGGAACAGGGTGTTGAACAACAGGGCAGTAGAGGAACTTTTAATGCACCATCTTCAGGTAGAGGCAGAGGAAGAGGACGTGGGGGATCGAGTTATCAGGGATCCCAGTCTAGGAACATTTCTGAATCAGTTGACAAGCCCACAACTCCAGTTGTTCCTATTCGGGCTTATGCAATGAAAGCAAGAGAGGATCAGAGTACTTCAGAAGTCATAGCTGGTACATTCTCTCTTTTTGATTCTGATATGCATGCACTTATTGATCCTGGTTCCACTCATTCTTATGTTTGCACTGGGGATATGGGTAAAAATTTGTCTACTATACATGAACTGGAATATGATATATATGTAACCAACCCTTTGGGTCACAGTGTTATTGTTAATAGAGTGCATAAACAGTGTCCTATTGTAATTCAAGGGAAAGAATTCCTTGCTGATCTTATTGAGTTACCATTCCGGGAGTTTGATATTATACTTGGTATGGATTGGCTGTCTAGACATCATGCAGTGATTGATTGTGAAGCTAAAACTGTAACTCTCATTGGTACTGATGGTGAAGAAACTTTAGTACAGGGCATTCGATCTAAACCCATAGCTAATGTAATATCAGCTATGCAAGCTAAGCGATTTTTGAGAAAAGGGTGTGAAGCTTTCTTAGCACTTGTGCTTGATTCAAGAATAGAAAATGTGAATCTTCAAGAGATTCCAGTGGTGAAAGAGTTTCCTGATGTGTTCCCTGAAGACTTACCTAGTCTTCCACCTGAAAGGGAAGTTGAATTGTTTATAGACATTCTACCTGGTACAGCTCCTATTTCGAAGGCACCATACAGGATGGCTCCTTTGGAATTGAAAGAACTAAAAGCTCAGCTACAGGAGTTCCTTGAAAAAGGCTTCATTAAGCCTAGTACATCGCCTTGGGGTGCACCGGTTTTATTTGTGAAGAAAAAGGATGGGTCTATGAGGATGTGCATAGACTACAGATAGTTAAATAGGGTAACAATCAAAAATAGGTATCCTTTACCAAGAATTGAAGATTTATTTGATCAGTTGAAGGGTGCTGGAGTATTTTCCAAGATTGACTTGCGCTCGGGTTATTATCAACTTCGGGTTAAGGATGTAGATGTTTCCAAAACAGCCTTTAAAACCCGATATGGGCATTATGAGTTTCTGGTGATGCCATTTGGGTTAACAAATGCACCGGCTGCATTTATGGATCTTATGAATAGGGTGTTTAGACCTTACCTGGATCAGTTTGTTGTTGTGTTCATAGATGACATTTTGGTGTATTCGAGGGATGAAGCAGAACATACTGAGCATTTGAGAATTGTTTTACAGACTCTGAGGGAGAATCAGTTGTATGCTAAGCTGAGCAAATGTGATTTTTGGCTTAAGGAAATTTCTTTCCTTGGTCATGTAGTATCTTCTGAAGGCATCAGAGTGGATCCAGCTAAGATAGAGGCTATAGTGAATTGGAAGCCGCCTCGAAATGTGACAGAAGTGAGAAGTTTTCTGGGCTTAGCAGGTTATTACCGTCGCTTTGTGAAAGTCTTTTCAGTTATAGCCGCACTACTCACTAAACTATTGAGAAAGGGTATAAAGTTTGAGTGGACTGACCGGTGTCAAGCAAGTTTTTATCAATTGAAGAAATTTTTGATAGAGGCTCCAGTTTTGACACAGCCAGTTTCAGGAAAGGAGTATGCTATGTATAGTGATGCTTCTAGAGTTGGCTTGGGTTGTGTGTTAATGCAAGATGGCAAAGTAATTGCCTATGCATCTAGACAGTTGAAGCCACATGAACAAAACTATCCAACCCATGACCTGGAGTTAGCAGCAGTAGTGTTTGCCTTGAAAATTTGGCGACATTATTTGTATGGGGAAAAGTGCAGAATCTATACAGATAACAAGAGTCTCAAATATTTGCTCACTCAAAAGGAACTTAACTTGAGACAGCGAAGATGGTTAGAACTGTTTAAAGATTATGATTGTATAATGGATTACCATCCAGGCAAAGCTAATGTTGTAGCTGATGCTTTGAGGCGTAAGATGATGGCTGCTATGATTGCACATCGCTGTAGATGGAAACTTGCTTATGATGGTGCTTTAACAGCATAGTTGAAGGCTAGACCTTATTTGAGGCAAACAGTGATTGATGCACAGAAACATGATGAAAAGTTGCAACAGATTTTGAAGTCTTCACATGAAGGGACCCAGTCTGAGTACTCAGTGAAAGAAGATGGGGGTGTGTATTATCAGAATAGATTATATGTTCCTGATGACAAAGAATTAAAGAGAACAGTATTGAATGAGGCTCACAATACAGTATTTACTATGCACCCTGGTGGGAATAAGATGTACCAGGATTTGAAAAAAAGTTATTGGTGGCCTGGCATGAAGAAAGATGTGGTAGCCTATGTCTCCAAATGTTTGACTTGTCAGCAGGTAAAAGTAGAGCACCAGTTACCCTCTGGTTTGTTAAACTCCATTCTAATTCCACAATGGAAATGGGAGGATATCACTATGGATTTTGTAACAGGATTGCCCCTTACACAGAAAAAGCATGATGCTGTTCGGGTTATAGTTGACAAGCTGACTAAATCAGCTCATTTCATACCAGTTCGGATGGAATACCCTATGGATAAGTTGGCAGAACTTTATGTAAATGAGATTGTTAGAATGCATGGCATTCCGGTGTCAATAATCTCTGATGAGATTCGAGATTCACATCGAGATTTTGGCAAAGTTTGCAACAAGCATTGGGAACTCAGCTTCGTTACAGTACAACATTCCACCCTCAGACGGATGGGCAATCTGAATGGGTTATTCAGATTCTAGAGGATATGATGAGAGGATGTGTTTTGGAGTTTGCAGGAAGTTGGGATAGGTATCTACCTTTAATGGAGTTCGCCTACAATAACAGTTATCAAAGGAGCATCGAGATGGCACCTTATGAGGCCTTGTATGGCCGGAAATGTAGAACTCCTGTTTTCTGGACTGAATTGTCTGAACGCAAAGTTATTGGTCCTGATATTGTTAAAGACACAGAATAAAAGGTACAAGTTATCAAGCAGAGATTGAAGAAAGCTAGTGATAGACAGAAGTCTTATGCTGATTTGAAAAGAAGAGATATTGAATATCAAGTGGGTGACAAAGTGTTTTTGAAAGTGTCCCTTTGGAGAAAAGTATTGAGATTTGGGAAAAAGGGTAAACTGAGTCTGAGGTTTATAGGCCCATATGAAATTCTTCAAAGAGTTGGGCCTGTGGCATATAGATTGGCTCTTCCTATAGAATTAGCCAAGCTTCATGATGTGTTTCATGTTTCTATGCTTCGAAGGTATCGATCAGATGAATCCCATGTGATACCAGTTCAAGATGTGCAAGTACAGCCAGATTTCACTTATGATGAAGAACCTATAGCAATTCTGGCTAGAGAAGTTAGACAGCTTAGAAATAAGCAAATTCCACTTGTTAAAGTACTTTGGCAACATCATGATTTACAAGAAGTTACTTGGGAGCCAGAAGCAGCTATGAAGGAACAACATCCTCACTTATTCCAAACAGGTATGAATTTCGAGGACGAAATTCTTAAGGGGGAGAGAATTGTAAGGCCCCTAACATGACCCTAATTTAATTTGCATATTTTTGTGATTAAGTAAGGGGCTAAATTATCATGTTATTATGTTAATTGCATGAAAATAAAATAAAAGAATATAGTTTAATAGTAATTGAGGATGTAATTGAAGTAAAAGATATTAATTTGGGGTTAATTTGTATTTTTGGCATTTTAGTGGCCAATTTTGAAAGAATGAATAAATTGATAGGTTGATTTAAGAAAAAGGAGTTAGTGGAGGGGTTAAAGTCTAACATGCCTAAAGGTTTGTGGTATTTGTGTGACATGTAAGATTTTGAGGGAGAAAAAGGGAAAATTTGCCACTTATATAAATAGAAAAAAGATAGTGGAATGTAGAGGTGGCTGTGTGAGTGAAGGTGTCGGCAATTGAAGAGAGAAAACCAGAAAATAGATCATCTTCTTCTTCCTTCTTATTTCCATTGATTTATCTCAAACAATTTGAGGATGATGTTTGTTGATTAACCAAAAGTACAAGGTATTAAACGTAAGGTAATTAAACTGTTAATTGAACCCGTCATCATCATCTTTTTCTTGTTTCATTTTGACTGAGAAAATGTAAATATGCTGGAAATATATGATGATGATGATGGTATTTATGAAGGAGAAGAGGAAGGAAGGAAGAGCAAAGGAAAGGGTATTGATAGAGGGTGAAGACATTGGGTTTATCAGCCAAGGTATGAGAACTTGCATAAGTGTGTGTGTATGCTTGATGTGTTAGCATGAGAGATGTCTTTACTGCTTCTATTACATGTTTTATATGTGAATCTCAAGCTTGGAAGTGGTTTAGAAAGGAAAAATACACGTTTGATTGAAAGATGTAAAAATCTGTTTTAAGGATCATATGACCAGTCTGTAGTATTTTAGTTATATCTTGAGTTTCCGTGACTCAAATTGAGAAATTCCAATTGGATATGAAACTAGACTCACAGATATTCATTTCATATGAAGAACACGAAATCTGAATCAATTTTTATGATAGAGAAAATAGGCTTGAATTCGGGTCTTGCTTGCTGCCTTTGTTTTTGAGAGCAGTCTTTGGTTTTTAGGGTATATCTTGAGATTGAGAGCTCTGATTGGGTTGATTTTTGATGTTTTGAAGACTATAAAAATATATCTACAACTTTGTAGAAAGAATTGAGAACTGATTTTCATTTTCTGATAGTGAAAATTTGGATAGTTTCTCTGCTTGAAGCACGTAGCCACGCATGTGTATATTTCTTTCTTACCCGTGGCCACGTGAGCCTTTTCTTTCCCTTGTGCGTGGCCATGTCTGGTTCCTCTTGTGAAAACACGTGAACACATGTGTTTCTTCTGCATAAAACTTCATTCATTGCACGTGGCCACGTGAGTTTTTCTTCTTCTTTGCACATGGCCACGTGTGTGATTTTCTGAATGATCTATTAGTACTAGTTTGCTTATAAGTTGAGCTAGAGACCTCGGAATTGAGTGATTCTTTTTGCGTATAAAAATAGACTTCCATACCTAAATTTCATATGCAGAAACCTAAGCTTAAATCTGTGTCTAAGTACATGTAATCTAGAGTTGAATCCGGACTTATTTTCTAGACTGTTCAATGTAACAGAAACTACAATTTTGAGCAGATTGTTACTACACTTGATAATATGATTTTAAATTGATTGAGACATATAGTTGCTTATGTGATAGTAAAGTTAATTGAATGAGACATGTAATATGACTATCAATGAAGGATTTATATGCACACATATGCATTCATTTGTGTATATGAATAAAGACTAATGATGAAATATCTAACCTATATATGTAATTTGTCTTGTACATGATGGTCATATGCCAAATTGATATATATATATATAGATATATATATATATACACATGTAAATCCTGATAAGTGTGAAATATATATAGCTTTTAATATGTTTTTAGTTAAGTTATTTAGTTGTTTTGGTTTGATTTAGGTTAATTTAGAGTTAATTTGTTAATAATTATGATTTTGAGGTTAATTCTGTGTTTTTGTTGATTTTCAGGTTTAATTTGACATAAAAGGGCTTAAAGTGTAAAAAGGGCAAAGTTTAGGGCCAAAAGTGCAAATATGAAGAATTGATGCAAGAGAAGTTGACGTCTGGTCCAGAGCCTTGAGCCGTGACCACGTGAGTTCATTGAAAAATTTATCACGTGGCCACGTGAAGAACAAAGGTTGAGAAGCCGTGGCCATGTGAAGTAAAATGAAGGAATGAAGTGTGAAAAGCCATGGCAACATAAAAGGGGAAAGAAAGAAAACCATGTAACACGTGACCACGTGTGAGGAAGGGATAGTCCACACGTGACCACGTGTGAAAGAGAGCAAATGGAACACGTGCCCATGTGAAGAAGAAGGCAAGTTGGAGGCGTGGCCACGTGATGCTAATCCCATGGTGCGAAGGATTTTATCAAACTTCCTATTCTGAGCAAAATTACTTCCTTTTTGGTTCTAAGAGTTTAAGAAGGAATCCACATCTTCTCTTGCTTATAAATAGCAGTCCAAAACACAGAAGAAGGGGATCTTAATCATCAATCGTTGTTATCAAGTTGTAGAATTGAGCTTTCTTTTCTTAGTTTGTTTACGTTCTTTGTTTTTACAGTTTTTTCCAAAACATTGTTTTTAGTTTTAAGAATGTCTTGTGAGTAGTTTTTCTTTACTTTTACTAAAGGATACTTGAATCCTTGACTTGTATTAACATGACTTGAGTTTGTTCTTAAATTCAAATACAAGTTGATTATTTCTTGGTTCTTAAAAATAGTCTTGTCTTTTCTCAATATTGAATTGATTATTAACTTGATTAAGAGTTGGTTAATTAATTGGTTTAAGTTGATTAATGATTTGTATGCTCTTAGGTTGATTTAGTTGGATTAATACATGGTTATAATCTGAATAAGCTATAATTGTGTGTTAATTTGAGTAAGTTAAGATTAAGAAAAGGGTAACCAAGAATAGGTGAAAGTTAATTCTCTTGAGAAAGGTTTTAATAGACATCTAGGAGACGTAATTCAGTTCTTTATGCTAAGTATTGAATTGTTCTGAATAAGGGAGTTTAATACTTGGAATAATAATCTTGAATAAAGTTATTTGGGTCTACTAAACTGAATTTTCCATGATCACTTGTATGCTTTCTTTTAATTAAGTCATAGCAATACTTGTTAAGGTGGATAGTCCTTTAGCAAAAGTTGTTTTTATCATTGATTTTTATCTCATTCAATTTACTTGCTTTCAAATAGATTTCTTATTTACTTTAGTTTTTTTCCAATTATTTTAATTTAGTTTTCAAATCATCACAACTTTGGGATTTCTCTTCTCTTTTTACACACAAAATTGGTTTTGAAATTGAAATAACACACACAAGCACAAGTTTCCCTTGGGTTCGATATTTTGGGTCATAATCTTATTTCCCTATATTACTAGCCGATCTAGTACACTTGCTAGACACCGGTCAAGTTTTTGGCGCCATTACCAGGGAAACATTGGCGTTTGTTTTCTTATTTTAATTTTTAAGTGATTTTGTGTGTGTTCTCTTCTCTTTTCCATCTAATTTCTGATTTTTTTTTATATGTCAAGTGGTTTATGGTGAGAGACAACCCCATCTTACCATTAGACCCTGAAATTGAGAGGACATTTCATAGGATTAGAAGATTGAGAGACAACATGAACGATCCAGAAATTGATCAACCTATGAATGACCCACCACCTAGGATCGAAGAGCAACATATACCCCACCAAGCTCCCGGGAATGGGTATAGACCTAGAACCATTAGGGATTATGCTATCCCTAGGTGGAATGAAGAGCATAGAACTATTAGGATTCCTCACCACCAACCGTTTGAGATTAAACCCGCTACCATAACTATGGTACAAAGAAACCAATTTTCGGGTTCAGACATAGAGGATCCCGCACAACACTTAGATATGTTCTTAGAAGTGAGTGACACTGTGCAAATTCCTAATGTATCAACTGATGCAATTAGGTTAAAACTCTTCCCATTCACCCTCATAGGAAAAGCTAGGGATTGGCTAAAAATGCTACCAAATAATCCATCCACTCCTGGCAACAAATGCAAGAGAAATTTCTTTGCAAGTTTTTCCCACCTACTAAGACCGCCCTCATTAGGAAACAAATTAGTGATTTTCAGCAGTTTTATGAGGAGCCATTCTATGAAGCTTGGGAAAGATTTAGGAGACTCTTGAAAAGTTGTCCTCATCATGAAGTTCCTATTTTTCAATTAATGCATATTTTCTATGCAGGTGCTCATCCATCAACAAGATCCTTGTTAGACGCAACTTCGAATGGAAGTTTCATGAATCAAATTTCCGAAGATGCATTTTTACTCATTGATGAGATGGCCACCAATGATGCTCAATGGGCAAGCTCTAGAGCAACTCAAAAGAAACAGGGAGTTCATAATATTGATGAAGTGGCTATGTTGAAAGCTCAATTAGAATTAATGGAAAAGAAATATTCAAAAGAAATAAATGAGCTTAAAGCTAAGAATGTCTCTATGCTATCTAATGAAGTTGATTCTTATGCAGGAATTCAAGGATCTATGGGAATGAAGAATGCTAAAAGTATGGTGGAAGAAGTCAATGCCTTGAATCCATATAGCAATACTTACAATGCGGGATGGAGAAGCCATCCAAACTTTTCATGGAGGGAAGGTAATCAAGGTTCTTCTTCTAACCCCAATCCTAGACCCCAATTCAACCACAATCAAGCTTCCAATAATCAACATCCATACCAAAACGAAGCTCCACCTCATTATCCAAATCAATATCCTTCACAAGTATACCGCCAACCACCCGGTTTTCAAAAACCTCAACCTCCCCCTCCTCAAGAAAAGAAATCTAATATTGAGGAAATGATTGCAAATTTCATGGCTTTCCAAAACTCCATTCTAGCTAGTCAAGATGCTAGATGAAAATCGCAAGATATATGGATGAGAAACCATGAGGCATCCATTAGGAACTTAGAAAACCAAATGGGGCAACTTGCTAGTTCTTTATCCAATCGGGCTCAAGGGACATTTCCATCTAATGTGGACCGAAACCCAAAGGAGGAAGCCAAAGCAATCACTTTAAGGAGTGGGAAAGAGTTAGAGAGGAATAAACTTGGTAAGCATTCTTCTAAAAAGGTGGAACCGACAACGGAGGTAAGTGTTTCTAATTCTGAAAAAAATGAAAAAGTGTAAAGACTCTACTAGATAATCCTAATTACTGTTACTAATTACTTTTATCTATACAATTATCTTTGTTAAGTCATTATGAATCATCGGTCATCTATGCATATATGTGCATACACACACATCATCATACTATATTATTCATGTCATATTGAGAGTCATACTTGCCATACTATAGGATATTACATACATAGACTTAATAATTACATGCCTTTACATATGAATTTATCTTTAACTACCAAAAGACATAATTAAGTTACATACTTCAATGCACTCTTCCTAAATTGATGCTGGCTGATAAGATTATGGACCTTATCCCTGACCAAACTTCCTACCCTGCGGACCTACACGGATGAACACCCGTGCTAAGCTAGAAAGCTTAGTGGGGAACAACTAATATATGCACATGAATATTATTCACAAGTATGCAATTATAAGTATATGCACAACATATTAGAAGATTGATTAAATCAATGGATCATTTAATATAAATTATCAACTGTATACATATTCCATTTATCTTATTCATTTGCCTGCTCAATTTCCTGTGGGAGTGGACAACGGGTACTGTGGATACCAAAGGTATCAAATCTGTGAATACCCGAAGGTATTAAATCTGTGGACCCTTTGGGTCAAAACTATGGTCTCACATAGAGACAACTGTGGACTCATGAGAGTCAGACTATAGCAGCTGCAACTATAACCCTATAGGCATGCCTATCTATCCACGACCAAGTCTTTAAGTGCAGGCTTAATTCGATTACTTTTCATATCATGTGACATTGCATCAGCAGATATCATTATAGCATTAGTAAATGCAAGAAAACTTTACTATCATTTATTACTATTCTTTATTGTCAAAATAATCATTTATTTGTATTACAAGAGAATAACGCATGCATAAACTCATTTAAGGTAATAAAACATACCTTGTTGTTATTAGCGAATCTGGTAATTAAAGAGATGCCTTACTATAAACTTGTAATTCAGGATGATTTGTAAGCTTAGAAGGGTTTAGGCCAATTTTAAATTCCAATTGAAGTCATAAAAATACAAATATTAAAATAGAACATAAAGGCAATTGTCGCGCTCGCGACAATTGTCGCGCTCGCGACGAATGTCGCGGCCGCGGTGATAATCGCGCTCGCGACAGACAGCGATGGCCTTGAACCACTCTTTGATGTCGCGCTCGCGACATAAGTCGCGCTCGCGACAGAAGGAAATGGTCTAAATAAGCATTTCTTGATGTCGCGCTCGCGTCATAAGTCGCGCTCGCGACACAAGGCTTCCGCTTGATGTCGCGCTCGTGACATAAGTTGCGCTCGCGACATCAAACGACGGGGCAACCGCCTTATAACGATTATTGCTCAAAAATCCTGTAAATTAATTTAAAAACTCAGATTGCATCTCAATTTCGACATACCAAACGAATTTATCAGAAAACACTATCTTCTACAAAGTTTTAGGTCTACATTTCTAGTTTTCAAAACACTAAAAATCTACTTAATAGGACCGATAAATCTTTAGATATTTAAGAAAAACCACAGACTGTTTACAAGGGCACATTCACAACCACAGTCAGAATTCAATTCCGATTTTCACTATCATGCGGTGAGAATCAGATTTCTGTCTCTTCTAACAAAATCAAGGTTTACAAGTCTAGTTTCCATACCAATTGGAATTTCGTCATTTGAACAACTATAGCTCAAGATATGAGCAAAACACACAGACTAGTCAAATGATCTTTAAGATAGATTTTATGCTTTTAACCAAATCATGCAAATTATCAACTCTAACCAACCTTCAAGCTTATAATCATCCACAAAACACATGAGAGAGACACTCAAGACCTCTCTCATGACAAATACAAATCTTTACACACATGAAAACTCTAAGTTCCCATACCTTATTTGAGCTTTCTCTTCTTCAACCTTGAAGAGTTTCTTTTCCCTTTCCTTTGCTTGCTTCACCTTCTATACACATAAGACACCTCTAAGAAACCAACAACTAATCTATGAATCATACACATAAAAGAATAATAAAATCATCTTACCATAAAAATCCAAGTAAAACTTCTCTCTTTTTTTTTTATCCCAACACAAATAATTCTTAGAGAGAGAGAGGATGAGAGAGAGAGAAGTTAGAGAAGATGAAGATGGAGAGTGAAAAACCAAGAGACTTGGCAGGCCACTATACCCCCAAATATCTCTCTCTCCTCTTCTTTCATTGGGCCAAATGTCTCTCACAACAAATCTTTGCAAATAAGTCCCTCAACTTCTTTTTTTCTATTCTTACCCCAATTCTTTTACTTTAGTTTTTCAATTAGGTCCTTCCACATGAAATTAAACTTATTTAACCATGAATAATAATAATTAATTAATGAAAATTCTTCTAGGGTACATGGAGGGGTATTACAACTGTCTCCCCCTAAAAGAATTTCGTCCTCGAAATTTATACCTGTATTGAAGAGTTGTGGGTACTGAGCCCGCATAACTTCTTCAGGTTCCCAAGTCGCTTCTTACACACCGTGGTGTTTCCATAAGACTTTGACTAAAGGAATCTCTTTGTTTCGCAACTGTTTAACTTCTTTAGCCAGAATCTGCTTAGGTTCTTCATCATACGTATAGTCAGATTTGACACTGACATCTTGTACTGGTATGATGTGTGACTCATCAGATCGATATCGCCGGAGCATAGAAACATGAAAAACATTATGCAATTTTGATAGCTCACTGGGAAGCTCCAAACGGTATGCTACCGGTCCAATCCGACCCAAGATCCTATAAGGACCTATAAACCGTGGGCTAAGCTTTCCTTTCTTTCCAAACCGTAATACCTTTCTCCATGGGGACACCTTTAAAAAGACTTTATCGCCAACCTGATATTCAATATCTTTCCTTTTTAAGTTGGCATAAGATCTCTGCCTGTCACTGGCTTCCTTTAATCTCTGTTTAACAAGTTGAATCTTCTCTTCAGTGTCTTTAACAATATTAGGACCCGTCAACTTGCTTTCAGTTAACTCTGTCCAACAGGAAGGAGTTCTACATTTCCGACCATAGAGCGCTTCATAAGGTGGCATACCAATACTAGTTTGGTAGCCATTATTGTATGCAAACTCCATCAGAGTAACATATCTATCCCAGCTTCCTGGAAAATCTAGCACACAGCCTCTTAACATGTCTTCTAGCACTTGTATAACCCTTTCTGACTGTCCATCAGTCTGAGGGTTAAATGCAGTACTAAGGAGAAGTTTTGTGCCTAAGGCTTGCTGTAAACTCTTCCAAAATCTGGAAGTGAACCTCGGATCCCGATCTGAAACAATTGAAATAGGCACCCCATGCAATCTAATAATTTGATCTATGTACAACTCAGCCAATCTATCCATGGAATAGTTAGTTCGAACTGGTATAAAGTGAGCCACCTTTGTCAGTCTGTCTACGATGACCCACATTGCATCATGTTTTCTTTGGGTAGTGGGCAAACCTGTAATGAAGTCCATCGTGACATCGTCCCACTTCCATTGAGGAATGGGAAGAGGATTCAACAATCCCGAAGGAAGTTGATGCTCTGCTTTTACTTGTTGACAGGTTAGGCACTTGGAGACATAATCAGTTACATCTCTTTTCATTCCTGGCCACCAATAGAATTGCTTCAAGTCTCTATACATCTTGTTGCCACCTGGATGCATGGTAAATACTGTACTGTGGGCTTCGTGCAATAAAGCCTCCTTTAACTCTTTAACATCTGGTACACACAGACGATTCTGATAATAAAGACCACCATCACTTCCAACAGAGTATTCTATCGGACCTCCTAAACCAGCTGAATGAATCAACTATTGCAACTTTACATCATCTGCTTGTGCATCTATCACTGTCTGTCTTAGGCTAGGACGAGCTCGTAATTGGGCTAACAAAGCTCCATCAGAAGAAAACTTCCATTTACAGTCTTGTAATAATAAAGTTGCCATCATTTTCGGACTCAAAGCATCAGCTACCACATTTGCTTTTCCTGGATGATAGTCGACTATACAATCATAGTCCTTGAACAATTCTAGCCACCTGCGTTGTCTTAAATTAAGATCTCGTTGAGTAAGCAAGTATTTAAGACTCTTGTGATCAGTAAAGATCCTGCATTTCTCACCATAAAGATAATGCCGCCATATCTTTAAAGCAAACACAATCGCGGCTAGCTCTAGATCATGAGTCGGATAATTCTGTTCATGAGGCTTTAACTGTCTTGAAGCATAGGCCACTACCTTACCCTCTTGCATCAGAACACAACCCAATCCATTTCTCGATGCATCACTGTACATGGCATATTCCTTATCCGCTACTGGTTGAGTAAGAACTGGAGCTTGAGTTAACATCTCTTTTAACTGATCAAAACTGGCTTGACAACGATCTGTCCACTCAAATTTAGCTTCTTTTCGTAATAATCTAGTGAGTGGAGAGGCAATTACTGAAAATCCTTTCACAAACCGTCTATAATAACCGGCTAAGCCCAAGAAACTTCGGACCTCGGGTACATTTCTAGGCGGTTTCCAATTTACTATTGCCTCAATCTTTTTAGGATCCACTCTGATGCCTTCAGAAGACACCACGTGCCCAAGGAAAGCAACTTCTTTAAGCCAGAATTCGCACTTGCTTAACTTTGCATACAATTGTTGCTCCCTCAAGGTCTGTAGTACTATTCTCAGATGTTCTGCATGCTTCGCTTCATCACGAGAATAAACCAAAATATCATCTATGAATACCACAACAAACTGATCTAAATAGGGTCTGAACACCCTATTCATCAGGTCCATGAAAGCAGCCGGTGCATTAGTCAACCCGAAAGGCATTACTAAAAATTCGTAATGTCCATATCGAGTCCTAAATGCAGTCTTCTGGACATCCATGTCTTTAACTTGAAGTTGATAATACCCCGATCTCAGATCAATTTTAGAAAACATTCCTGCACCTCGTAACTGATCAAAAAGATCATCAATCCGAGGTAAAGGATACTTGTTCTTCACAGTCACCTTGTTAAGCTGTCTGTAATCGATACACATTCTCAGAGTGCCATCCTTCTTTTTAACAAACAGCACCGGCGCACCCCAGGGCGATACACTAGGCTTGATAAATCCTTTGTCTAGCAACTCTTGCAGCTGAACCTTTAACTCCTTTAATTCTGTTGGTGCCATTCTATAAGGTGCTCTGGAGACAGGAGCTGTACCAGGTACAACCTCAATTGATAACTCAACTTCTCTTTCCGGTGGCAACCCAGGAAGTTCTTCAGGAAAAACATCAGGAAATTCATTGATCACTGGAATGTCCTGAAGACTAACTGTCTCTCTTTTCGAATCAAGAACTAAAGCCAGGTACGCTTCACATTCCTTCCTAAGGAATCTTTTTGCTTTCATCGCAGAAATGACATTGGTTAAGGGTTTAGACTTACTACCCTTAATCAATGTCTCAACTCCCCCATCTTTCTTAACAATTACCGTTTTAGCTTTACAATCTACTATGGCCTGATACTTAGATAACCAGTCCATACCCAGGATTACATCAAATTCGTGAAAAGGTAACACTATCAAATCAGCTGGAAACTCTCTCTTTTGAACTCTAATTGGGCAATTTCTATAAACTTTATTAACATGTATACTATGGCCCAAAGGACTAATCACACATATATCATAGTTCAAATGATCAATGACAGATACATTTCTACCCAATTCCCCATTACAAATATACGAATGTGTAGATCCTGGGTCTATAAGCACATATACATCAGTATCAAAGAGGGAGAATGTACCAGCTATGATATCAGGAGCATCAGCCTCTTCTCGTCCTTTCATTGCATAAGCTCTAGCAGAAGGTGTCGAAGTAAAGGGTCGATCCACCGTCTCAGATGCATTCCTGGACTGGGCCCTAAACTAGCCCGACCCACTTCTACCTCTACCCCGACCTCTGCCAAGTGAAGGTGCTTGAGAAGCCCCTCGATTACTCTGTTGACTGGAAGCCTGTTCTTGTGTCAGAGGACAATTAGCCATAAAGTGCTCCGTACTGCCACACCTAAAACATCCACCTGTGAGCATCCTACAGGTGCCCCAATGCCGCCTGAAACAATAGGTGCACTCTGGAGCTTGTCCTCTACCCTGTCCTGAAGCAGTACCTCTACTAGCTCTCCCTGAATTAATAGTCCCTTGCTGTTTACCTCTAGAAACAGGGCGATTCCCATATTCTATAGATTGCTCTCCTTGTTGTGCTCTTGTTCTTTTCCCAGAGGAAGAACCACCCCGAGAAAAACTTCTTCTTCTTTGCTCTCTTTCTCTTTTCACATTTTCTTCTTTTTCAACTCGAATAGCTGCTTGCACTAATTGATGATAATCCACAGGATGCAGAGAAATAGGGCTTATCAAATGATCCCGGATATGATCATTCAGTCCCTCTTGAAACTGGCGACATTGGAAAGTCCCAGTTAACATAGGCCTCGGTGCATACTTACTCAAGCGACTGAATTCTGCCTCGTACTCAGCCACTGACATACCTCTTTGCCTTAGATTCAAAAATTATTTCAGCTTCTCATCTTTATACGCCTCTGTTACATATCTCTTTTTGAATTCAGCAATAAAGAAATCCCAAGTGAGAATTTCAGGTAGCTGGGGTTGAGTTTGGACTAGCTTCCACCAGTCATAAGCTGCTCCTTGAAGCAAGGACACAGCACAAGCTACCTTCTGATTGGCTGGGCATTGAATCTCTGTGAACACTCTCTCCAATCTTTCGAGCCATAACTCGGCTTTCTCAGACTCTTCCCACGTAGAGCCTAAGAATTCTTCCGCACCATGCTTTCTAAGTTCAGAAATAGGAGCCTTGGGTGCAGTCATTCTTTGTAAGATCTGAGCCATGTCCTGGGAAATTTTTAACAAAGCTTCCCCAGCATTGGCAGCAGCTGAACCGCCTCTCGAAGATGTGGAGGTGTCGGGCTGAGAAGGATTCGATTGAGCCGGTAAATTACTCTCAGCCGACTCATCTACTCCATCAAAATGACCTTCCATCCCGAACTATATTAAGAAACACAGGAACAACCACAATCAGCCAACATCAACATACTTCTATATATCTATAACCCTTGAAATTGCCTATTGGCCAGAACCGCCTAAACCAGGCTCTGATACCAAAGATGTAAAGACTCTACTAGATAATCCTAATTACTGTTACTAATTACTTTTATCTATACAATTATCTTTGTTAAGTCATTATGAATCATCGGTCATCCATGCATATATGTGCATACACACACATCATCATACTATATTATTCATGTCATATTGAGAGTCATACTTGCCATACTATAGGATATTACATACATAGACTTAATAATTACATGCCTTTACATATGAATTTATCTTTAACTACCAAAAGACATAATTAAGTTACATACTTCAATGCACTCTTCCTAAATTGATGCTGGCTGAAAAGATTGTGGACCTTATCCCTGACCAAACTTCCTACCCTGCGGACCTACACGGATGAACACCCGTGCTAAGCTAGAAAGCTTAGTGGGGAACAACTAATATATGCACATGAATATTATTCACAAGTATGCAATTATAAGTATATGCACAACATATTAGAAGATTGATTAAATCAATGGATCATTTAATATAAATTATCAACTGTATACATATTCCATTTATCTTATTCATTTGCCTGCTCAATTTCCTGTGGGAGTGGATAACGGGTACTGTGGATACCAAAGGTATCAAATCTGTGAATACCCGAAGGTATTAAATCTGTGGACCCTTTGGGTCAAAACTATGGTCTCATATAGAGACAACTGTGGACTCATGAGAGTCAGACTATAGCAGCTGCAACTATAACCCTATAGGCATGCCTATCTATCCACGACCAAGTCGTTAAGTGCAGGCTTAATTCGATTACTTTTCATATCATGTGACATTGCATCAGCAGATATCATTATAGCATTAGTAAATGCAAGAAAACTTTACTATCATTTATTACTATTCTTTATTGTCAAAATAATCATTTATTTGTATTACAAGAGAATAACGCATGCATAAACTCATTTAAGGTAATAAAACATACCTTGTTGTTATTAGCGAATCTGGTAATTAAAGAGATGCCTTACTATAAACTTGTAATTCAGGATGATTTGTAAGCTTAGAAGGGTTTAGGCCAATTTTAAATTCCAATTGAAGTCATAAAAATACAAATATTAAAATAGAACATAAAGGCAATTGTTGCGCTCGCGACAATTGTCGCGCTCGCGATGAATGTCGCGGCCGCGGCGATAATCGCGCTCGCGACAGACAGCGATGGCCTTGAACCACTCTTTGATGTCGCGCTCGCGACATAAGTCGCGCTCGCGACAGAAGGAAATGGTCTAAATAAGCATTTCTTGATGTCGCGCTCGCGTCATAAGTCGCGCTCGCAACACAAGGCTTCCGCTTGATGTCGCGCTCGAGACATAAGTTGCGCTCGCGACATCAAACGATGGGGCAACCGCCTTATAGCGATTATTGCTCAAAAATCCTGTAAATTAATTTAAAAACTCAGATTACATCTCAACTTCGACATACCAAACGAATTTTTCAGAAAACACTATCTTCTACAAAGTTTTAGGTCTACATTTCTAGTTTTCAAAACACTAAAAATCTCCTTAATAGGACCTATAAATCTTTAGATATTTAAGAAAAACCACATAATGTTTACAAGGGCACATTCACAACCACAGTCAGAATTCAATTCCGATTTTCACTATCATGCAGTGAGAATCAGATTTCGGTCTCTTCTAACAAAATCAAGGTTTACAAGTCTAGTTTCCATACCAATTTGAATTTCATCATTTGAACAACTATAGCTCAAGATATGAGCAAAACACACAGACTAGTCAAATGATCTTTAAGACAGATTTTATGCTTTTAACCAAATCATGCAAATTATCAACTCTAACCAACCTTCAAGCTTATAATCATCCACAAAAC
This sequence comes from Excoecaria agallocha, assembly GCA_037975025.1. NCBI lineage: Eukaryota > Viridiplantae > Streptophyta > Magnoliopsida > Malpighiales > Euphorbiaceae > Excoecaria > Excoecaria agallocha. Next base: position 31,510,722 of record CM075806.1, read on the forward strand.
ACATGAGAGAGACACTCAAGACCTCTCTCATGACAAATACAAATCTTTACACACATGAAAACTCTAAGTTCCCATACCTTATTTGAGCTTTCTCTTCTTCAACCTTGAAGAGTTTCTTTTCCCTTTCCTTTGCTTGCTTCACCTTCTATACACATAAGACACCTCTAAGAAACCAACAACTAATCTATGAATCATACACATAAAAGAATAATAAAATCATCTTACCACAAAAATCCAAGTAAAACTTCTCTCTTTTTTTTTATCCCAACACAAATAATTCTTAGAGAGAGAGAGGATGAGAGAGAGAGAAGTTAGAGAAGATGAAGATGGAGAGTGAAAAACCAAGAGACTTGGCCGGCCACTATACCCCCAAAATATCTCTCTCTCCTCTTCTTTCATTGGGCCAAATGTCTCTCACAACAAATCTTTGCAAATAAGTCCCTCAACTTCTTTTTTTCTATTCTTACCCCAATTCTTTTACTTTAGTTTTTCAATTAGGTCCTTCCACATGAAATTAAACTTATTTAACCATGAATAATAATAATTAGTTAATGAAAATTCTTCTAGGGTACATGGAGGGGTATTACAAAAAGCGCTTCCTACAATTGAGAAGGGTAAAGGTAAAGAAAAGCTTGTATCCACTGTTCTTGATGAATCTCAATTGCCATTTTCAGTTCTAGCTAGGAAAGAGAAACAAAATGAACAATTAAGTAGATTTTTGGACATGTTTAAAAAGCTACATATAAACTTACCATTTGCTGAAGCTTTATTACATATGCCTAAATATGCTAAATTCATGAAAGAATTGTGCTCTAATAAGAAATGCTAGAAGGCTTTGGAACGGTTCAATTGTCCGGTAATTGTAGTGCTATATTGACCAATAAAATTCCTAAAAAACTAGAAGATCCAGGTAGTTTTACATTACCTTGTGAGTTAGGAAGTAATTTTGTTGGCAATGCTTTATGTGATTTAGGTGCAAGTATTAATTTGATGCCTTATTCGATTTGCAGGAAATTGAATCTAGGCGATTTAAAGGAAACCCGAATGACACTTCAATTGGCAGATAGATCGGTAAAGAGGCCGAAAGGAATCATCGAGGACCTATTGGTAAAAGTAGGAAATTTCATATTTCCGGTGGATTTTGTGGTTATGGACATGGAAGAAGATAGAAAGGTGCCCTTAATTGTGGGGAGGCCATTCTTGAACACCGCAAGAGCTTTAATAGATGTTCATGGACAAACGGTTATTTTACGATTTAATGAGGAGAAAAAGGTTTTTAATTTAAACAAAATTTTAAAACACCCCTTATATGATTTTGAAGAATCCATTTATTTTATTGATGAGGTTCAAGAATGTGCCAACACAAAGCAAGAGGAAATTATTCTCAAAGATGAGCTTCAAAGTTGCTTAATGCATCCAAAGGAAATGGATGAGTTGGATACAAAGGAGAAAAAGTTGATACAAATTCTGGAAAAAGAGCATAGTGAAGTTAGTGAAATGGAGGATGAACCATCCCCTCCTAAGGGAAATTCTGAACTTAAAACACTTCCATCTCATTTGAAATATGTATTTTTAAGTGATAATGCTAATCCGGTAATTATTTCATCTTTGTTGACAGATTTGGAAGAGAAAATGCTCATTGGAGTACTCAAAGAGCATAAAGGAGCAATAGGTTGGGCAACATCCGACTTAAAAGGGATTAGCCCAAGCTATTGTACACATCGAATACCTATGGAAGACAATTTTAAACCAGTGGTGCAACCTCAAAGAAGGCTCAACCCAACTATGCAAGAGGTAGTGAAAAAGGAGGTATTGAAACTGCTTGATACAGGTATTATTTATCTTATCTCCGATAGTAATTGGGTAAGTCCCGTTCAATGTGTACCTAAAAAGGGGGGAATGACTGTAGTGATAAATGAAAACAATGAACTAATTCCTACACGCACGGTAACGGGATGGAGGGTATGTATTGATTATAGAAGGTTAAATAATGCCACTAGAAAAGCCCACTTTCCATTGCCTTTTATTGACCAAATGTTAGAGAGATTAGCAGGAAATAAATTCTATTACTTCTTAGATGGCTATTCGGGGTATATGCAAATCCCTATAGCCCCGGAAGACCAAGAAAAGACCACATTCACATGTCCATATGGAATATTTGCATATAGGAGAATGCCTTTTGGTCTTTGTAATGCACCGGCTACATTTCAACGATGCATGATGGCCATATTTCATGACTTTATTGAAAAATTTATGGAAGTTTTCATGGATGATTTCACTATCTATGGTCATGATTTTGAATCTTGTTTGCAGAATCTAGCATTAGTTTTAAAAAGGTGTCAAGAAACAAATTTGGTGCTTAATTGGGAAAAATGTCATTTCATGGTTAGAGAAGGCATTGTGTTAGGGCATAAAATTTCTGAAAAAGGCATTGAGGTTGACAAAGCAAAAGTTGATGTAATAGAAAAATTGCCTCCACCAACTAGTGTAAAAGGCATTAGGAGTTTCCTTGGTCATGCCGGGTTCTATCGTCGGTTTATTAAGGATTTTTCTAAAATTGCCAAACCACTCTCTAATTTATTGCTTAAAGATGCTGAATTTGATTTTAATGTTGAGTGTATGCAGGCTTTTAACCTATTGAAGCAAAAGTTAGTTAGTGCACCGATCATTGCATCACCCGATTGGAGCTTACCATTTGAAATCATGTGTGATGAAAGTGATTATGCAGTTGGAGCAGTTTTAGGACAGCGAAAGGAGAAGATTTTCTACACCATCTACTATGCAAGTCATACACTCACCGGAGCACAAGTGAATTACACCACTACAGAGAAGGAACTCTTAGCAATAGTCTTCTCATTTGAGAAATTTAGGTCTTACCTCTTAGGATCCAAAATCACGGTGTGGTCGGACCATGCTGCATTGAGACATCTTTTTGCAAAGAAGGATTCTAAGCCAAGACTTATCCGATGGGTGTTACTACTTCAAGAATTTGATATTGAAATCAAAGATAAGAAGGGAGCAGAAAATTTTGTGGCTGACCATCTATCTAGATTGGATCATGCTAGTATCGAAAAGGGAGAAATTTCTGACTTATTTCCCGATGAACTTATTTGTGCTTGTTACACCTATGAGAATTCAGTTCCATGGTACGCTAATATAGCTAATTTTCTTGCAGGTGGCTATCTTCCTAAAGATATTACTTGGCAACAAAAGAAAAAGCTCTTAGCGGATGCCAAACATTACCTTTGGGATGATGCATACCTCATCAAGATATGCCCGGATCAAATACTAAGAAGATGCATACCGGAGTTGGAGCAAGAAGCGATCATGAACCAATGTCATAGAGGTGAAGTTGGAGGTCATCACGGACCAAATAAGACGGTTCAAAAGATACTCCAATCAGGTTTTTTCTGGCCTACTCTATTTGAGGATGTAAGATCTTTTATATCTACATGTGATAAATGCCAACGAGTAGGAAATATATCCAAAAGAGATGAGATGCCTATGAACAATGTGCTAGAAGTGGAAATATTTGATGTTTGGGTTATTCATTTTATGGGACCTTTTCCAAATTCATTTGGGTTTGAATATATATTGGTAGCTGTGGATTATGTGAGTAAATGGGTAGAGGCAATGGCTACTAGGACTTGTGATGCAAAAATTGTGCTGGAATTCATTCGTAAGAATATTTTCACTAGATTTGGAGCACCTAGAGCTATTATAAGTGATGGAGGCAAACACTATGTCAACCATCAATTTAAGACCTTACTTAAGAAATTTGGTGTTAATCACAAAATCACAACCCCATACCACCCTCAAGCCAATGGCCAAGTAGAAGTATCTAATAGGGAATTGAAGTCAATCTTAGAAAAAACGGTGAATAACTCTAGAAAAGATTGGTCTCTTAGGTTAGATGAGGCCTTATGGGCTTATCGAACTGCATTTAAAACTCCTATAGGTATGTCTCCATTTAGTATTGTTTTTGGAAAAGCATGTCACCTTCCGGTCGAATTAGAACATAAAGCATATTGGGCTACTAAATTTCTTAACTTTGATTTGAGAAATGCAGGAGAAAAAAGAAAATTGCAACTCAATGAACTTGATGAAATTCAACAATGGTCATACACAAATGCTGCACTTTATAAAGAAAAGACCAAACGATGGCATGACAAGCATCTAAGGGTAAAAGATTTTGTCCCGGGAATGTTAGTGCTCCTTTATAATAGTCGTCTTCGTTTGTTTCCAGGAAAGCTGAAATCGAAGTGGCTTGGACCATATCAAGTGATGACAAGCAATCAATTTGGTGTAGTGACGATCAAAAGCTTAAAAGATGGACGTGAATTTACAGTCAATGGACACCGACTTAAACCATACCAAATCGGACAACAAGAGGTTGCTGAGGCAACCATGATTTTTAAAGATACTTAAAAATCGGTTTGGAGAGTCTAGCTGGAGACTCCAAAAAACCCAGAACTCTACCTTTCTATCTCTTTTATTTTTTCAAGTAAAAATTTTGTGTTTTTGCATGTTTGTGTGTTCTAGTGTTTTGATTGCTGCATGTTTGTATGTGTAAGTGTTTTGATTCATGAAAAGAATAAGAAAATCAAGGTTTAAAATAGAGATACGTGCATTTAAACCAGGTGAATGGGTGTGTATTGAAAAAGATAGCCAGAAAAACAGTACCGACACGTGACCACGTATGGCTTTCCCTTTGCCATCACGTGGCCACGGGTTTCTAGAATAAAGAGTTCACAACATATACATGGCCACGGGTCTCGCTTGATGAAATTTTACGTGTCCATGCCCATGTCCTCTGTAACTATTGCATCTTTACACGTGACCATGTGTAGTTCTTCATTGAACCTCACGTGGCCATGCATCACACTTATCTCACTTCACTTGCATACACGTGACCACGGGTTCTTTCTTCTTGGACTCTCACGTGGCCACGCATCACACACATACCACACTTCACTTGCACACACGTGACCACAGGTTTTTCTTCTTAGAATTCACATGGCCACGCCAAAGTTCACTGCCCCATTTTATGTTGCCACACGTGACCACGTGTATGTCTTCACTAAAATTCACGTGGCCACATCCCAAGTTCCCCTCCTTTATAAAATTTCACGATTTCTTCACTTCTTTTTCATTTTCATTTCATTTCATTCTCTCCGTGCCCATGCCTCATCACCACAAATTCAACCCGTGACCACGGGATTTTCACTCATCACCGATCATTACCATATCCATTTGCCTTCTCTTTCATCCTCCCCTCTCCCCTACACATAATTTCCTCCTTCTCCATACTCATTTCATTTTTTTTAGGTTTTCTACTACTCACACACACCTCCTCAAATTTATGCTGAAATTTTGGTGAAATCTCACTAGCAAGTAAGTATTTATTCCCATTACTCTTTAATTTGTTGGCTTAACATCCATGGATTGTAATTTGTACTAATTTTTCATAAATATTAAGTTTTTAGGTTATTTTGTATTTAACAAATTTGGGTTGCATGTTAATTCTTTTTGATTCTTTGAATAAATATGAGTATTATATGCATGATATAGATACTTGGCATGCAATTGGGTAGTAAACAATCTTTGTTATGCTTTGGAAATTAATGCTCAAATGCATGCTAATAACATGCTTGATAAAATGCCTCAATGAGTTTTTGCTTTAGAAATAGTGAACTTTCACGTTTGGGTAGCATGTTTATAATGTGCATGGCCGCATTATGATGTAATTCACTTCATCAAGGATTGTTTCATAGTATTATTCATGCATGATAGGCATTATGTTTAACATTGTTTGTTTTGTGCTCCAATTTTTGAACATCTTTTATGCCTATCATTTTGATCTCCACCCAATCTATCCACATTGCTCATTACATCAAAGAGTAGTTTAATTCATTCAATACATGCTCCATATGTTTACACTTTAGTCGGTTTTGGGTTATAAACACTTACATTATGTTTTTCTTTCTTTGTAGTGGCACCTCGAAGGACTAAGTATCCAGATGTGGCAAGTTCTTCCGGGGTACGAATTCCCTCATATGTAGACAAGGCAAAGATTAACAAATTTGATTATTTCAGCAAGTGCAATTATGTCCAGCCAGCTTATTTAAGTCATTAATTCCTCAACATCCCGGCTGAAAGTCTGTGGGATCAAGAGATAGAGCCATTGATCCAAAACATTGGATGGGGGAGTTTCATTGGAAAAAAGCCGAAAGTCTATCCGGATATGGCAAGGGATTTCTTATACTCCTTTCAATGCTATTTTAAGGGAAATGACGATGACGGCACAGTGGGTTTTAAGTTGGGTAAGAGAGGATATTCTTTAACTTTTAGTCAATTCTCTGAAATTCTGGGATTTGTGCCAAATGCCCCTGACCGGTGTCTAGCAAGTGTACTAGATCGGCTAGTAATATAGGGAAATATAGATTAAGACCCCAAATATCGTACCCAAGGGAACATGGATTGCTAAGGATAATATCTATGTATGAATTAAATCAACCTGAGATTGTTTCCCAAATGTTTTTGATTCAAAAGCAAAAATTAAACAAAATAAACAATTAAACAAAACAAAAGCTAAAACATGAATTAAAAACAAAACAATAACTGAAATTCTCTTGCTAAAGAAACTATCCATCTTAACTTTTATTGTAATGACTTAAGTCCAATATAAACACCAGTGACTATGGAAAAACTAGTAATAAAGCCAGATATCTTTATTCAAGTCTATCATTCTTAGTATTAAACTCATAGACAAATCTAATACTTAGCATGCAAATCTAGTTTTAACTTCCTAAATATTCATTGAAGCCTTTCTCAAGTGATTCAATTCCAATTCATTCTTGATTCTTCCTCTCTTAGTATTAACCAATAAAATTTGTACATAATCATCTCATATTTCGGATAATAATCATGCATAAACATTAAAGAGCCAACCCAAGAACATGCAAATCATTAACTATGTCAAAACCAATTCTTAGTTATTTATTCAATAAACCAACAACCAATCTCAATACAATCAAGGATAAGAATATGCTTAAAACCAAGAAATAATCAACCGATGTTAAAATTAAGCTCAAAATAAAGTCATAACAATGAAAAATTTAAGATCTCAAGAATCCATTAGCAAAAGAAGAAAAATTACTTCTTAAACATAATTAAAAACTAAAACAAAATTGAAAGATTAAAACAAAATTGAAAGAAAAACTAAAAACAAAAGCTTGAATAAAAACTTGAAAACTAAGAACGTAAAAGAAAAACTTTAAGAAAAACAAAGCTAAACTAAGGATCTGATCTCTCTCCCTTTTCTTCTGTGTTTTGGGGCTCTATTTATAGGCAAAAACGTGGTAGATTTCTTCCAAAATTGCAGAATCAGAATAGGAAAAGAAGTCTGCTCAAAACAGGAAGCTCGGGAAATCCTTCGCGCGATGGGAGAGTAAAATCACGTGGCCACGCATCCTTTTGCATTGAGGAACACGTGGTCACGTGTTCCTTGGCCTTCCTCACACGTGGTCACGTGTGAAATTTGCTCTTCCTCACACGTGGTCACGTGTATCACTTCTTTTCTCCTTTGTTTCTTCACTTTTCCTTCACATGGCCATGTTTCTTCACAATTAACTCTCACACGTGGTCACGTGTATATTTCTTCACTGTCTTCACGTGGCCATGGCTCAATCCTCTGGAACATAAGCACGTTTTCTCGCTAAACTTCCAATATTTATGCTTTTGGCCCAAAACTTTGCACTTTTTACATTTTAAGCTCTTTTTCATCATTTTAATCCTGAAAATCATGCAAAACACAGAATTAACTCTAAAAATATAAAACTAACAAATTAAACTCAAATTAAACCTAATTAACACAAAATTAACCTAATTAAACACCTAAAAACATACTAAAAATACTATATAAATGGCCATTATCAAATACCCCACACTTAGACTTTGCTCGCCCTCGAGCGAATGAGAACAAACCAACTTCTCAAAATAATCAAACTCAAATAAAGAATCATGCATTTCAAAACCAAGTTTAGCAATTAACAAGAGCACTTAATAAAATTTTCAACTAGAATAAATTCAATCAAGACAATATAAGTTAGTTTCCTTGTGTGTGTGTGCAAGACCAAAACAATTTAAGTATTTTCAAAATCCAAAACACCAATGCAAATTCATAGTCAAGGTTAGAATGAATGTACACATAAGTATACATATGGTTTCGCGCTTGAAACTCTAGAAACACCATAGGCCTCTCCTTTAGCACCGGAACCCGAAGGTCATCTCCGCTTAACAACTCACAAAACAAAACTTAGAATCACTTAGGTCTTTTAAAGGTTGTAATGGGGCTTAGGTATTGGTTATCAAAGAATGGATAAAAGATCAATAATAAGAATAGCCACTCTAAGATAAAATAGACTAATAATTCACAAATATCATCCCATTAACATAATCAATAAAGAATTTAGCCAAAATTTCCCAACCTTTCACAATTCAAAGCTCTTTTATGAACAAGAAATAATAATTGAAACTCTTTTTCATTCACAATTCATACCCTTTTTGAAGAAGTCATAACCATTTTTTTCTTGTAACTACCCCACACTTAAGATTTTGCCATACATGCTAGCTTTATTTGTAAATTTCTTTCTTTTTCTTTCACTTTTTCTCTTTTTTTCTTTCTTTCTTTTCCTTTTTTTCTTTTTTTTTTCTTTTCTTTTCTAGCTTTGAAGTTGGCAATACAATTATAACATGGGTAATAACAAGGTAACAATTCACTATTTCTTTGACTTCAACAACAGCCCTTGATAATAAAATCAAAAACATCTTATCACACCCATCAATATACCCAATTTCTTATTAATCCATCCTATCCTAGAGTGGCCAATTCTAGAAGGGAAGCTAAAATCTTTTTAGGCTATATGGTAAAGTAAATAAGTGTAACAAGAAAAAAAAATAAATATGACACGCATTAAGCATACCTCATTAGGCTCAAAATTGGCTAACAAAGGATAAATATGCATATAGGGTAGGAAAATAAGTCAAAATATGGCTCAATAAAAAAAAACATTGCCTAGATCACTTTCCAAGTTATTTTGAGTTATTTGTATGCTTTGAAGGGTGATGAGGAAGGTTCTAGTGTTCTAAAATTCATCACTCAACTATTTCAATGCATTATTTTTCTTTAAAGTATAAAAACTGGTCTTAAGTGCTCAAAAATGTAGAAACTAACAATTATAAGTCGAATTGAATGTTAAACTAACCAAAAATTCATTAAACAACATGCTTGTTCTAATGCTAAACAAGAATTTTAAACATTGCACATTCTAAATTCAAGTTCAAAGTGTTCAAGTTTTGAGAATAACTAGGGCGAACTAAGTTAAATGTAACATAAGTGATAAATGAATTAACCAAACTAAAGTGCAAATCTAAAAAAAAACTAAACATGCAAACTAAAAAAAAACCAAACTAAACAACTAAACCAACTAAAACAACATAATTCATGAGTAAGAAACTGAGTAAGGTAAGAAAAACTCCCTTAAATTGGTCTTCAATTTCAGCTCAGCTGAGCTCTATCCCCCTCTTTAAAATCTTGCTGTCCTCAGCAAAGTATGAAAATGTCAGCACACTTTATCACTTTTGAGAAACAAGTTAGTGACCAAAAATGTAAGCTCACCATACTTAGAACCATAATCAAGTCAAAAAGAAGGCAAGAGGTCAATGGAATTAAGTTAACAAGCAAACATGCCTCTAAAACCAATAAAGTGCAATGAACAAGACTTAATAAACATGGTAACTAAGTGAATAAATGTAACTAGGCCAAACTTGCTTAAGTGCTCAATGCATACTATCCATAGGTGACAAGGTGAACAATGTATGAATGCATAATCTCAAGTATAAAGATAATTGGTGATGGTTAGGCTTAAATAAAAGGAAGAGAAAGATGTTAATTGGTCATGGTAAGCACAAAAGAAAATTAGCCAATTTAAACTCAACCTATATGAAGCCACAATGAAGTTCAATGTCAAACAATAAGTAGCTAAGAGTAAATATAATGCATAACTGAAAATCAATCTCTAAGCATACTTATATTCAACACTAATGAAACCAATGCCAATTTATGTGAATTAAGTACATCATGCAAATGAAAAACTAAGTGTGTGTGCCTTATGGAAAAAGGTGTGTGCTTGAAATGTAACATGCTTCATCATAAAAGTCTCAACTAGCCATGCCATGCATCATAAAGATATTAATGAAAATCAAGTCATCCATAATATGCTCAACTAAATGTATATATAAACATTGATGTATCAAAATTGCAGATAATAACTTGAATAAAATTTAAGGCGCTAGGATTAGATAACACGGCGGTCCGCTAGCCGGTTAGCGGGCGGGGTTAAGGGGCGACGTCCCTTACGGAGTTCCTGAGGGGCAGCGCCCCTCGAAGCTTTGAAGCGACGAGGAACTCATGAAAAATTTTCTGCACAAAAACTTTTTTTTGAAGCAGTAAGGGATGAACTAATGCATAAGTATAATTAAACTTGGATCCCTTTATGGAAACTGTGTGTTTGAGTGTATGAGTAAGTGAGTGTGTGAGGTAGTGCTTTGATTAAGTGAGTGAGTGTAGTAATATGAGTGTGTGAAGGTGTGGTGGTTGATGTATGAGTGAGGGGAGTGGTAAGAGCAATGAAAATGAAAATGTAAGGGAAGAAAGAATATAAATACCGTGGCCATGGACAGTGCTCTCACACGTGGCCACGCATGTATTTAGCCTTACCTACACGTGGGCACGTATGGGATTTTGGAAGATTATCACGTGGGCACGCCAAGAGCTACTGAGGACAAACATCAATTCGCGTGGGCACGCATTAGCCTTTGGAAATGGAGGACGTGGGCACGTGATTTTTGATGGGGCGAAGAAGTTGCCTTGTACGTGGCCACGCAACTTTCTGGTGAGGGAGTCACGTGGCCGTGTGTGGCATCGTGGGGAGAGGCAGGAGCTTCATGCTTGGGCACGGGTCGATATATCTTCACGCGTGGCCACGCATTGACTGGCTTGATTCCTTCACGTGGGCACGCATGGGTCTTCCTTCTGCATTCTCGAGCTCCTTTGTTCTGCATATTAAAGCACCAAGTTAACTTTAATTTCTTTTTAACCAATTTAAATCAATCACATTAACAATGTAAACCAATTGTTGAACCATGTAAACCAATTACAACTCATACTCACTTATTTATGCATTTCCTTCTTTTCAAGCTATAATTGAATTATACCAACAATATGCATATCGATCAATTAATTAAATTCCAATTGTAGTCCACTCTCAACTCATCATATACCAAGTTCGTGAAGCTTAAAATCAAACTCACATTTAACCAACTCATAAATCTTTGACAAGTTCAATTTCACTTACCTCAAAAATCATATTAGCTCTTTAATTCCTTTAAAAGCTCTTACTAATCCAAATTTAATAATGAAGCATAAAAATCATTAGAAGTAGCTTTTTGTTCAAACCCAAATCATAAACTCATGAATTAAAAGACACAAACTAAAACATGCATTAAAAAAAAATAAAAACAATAGCAAAACAAATAACATGCAAAACATAAAAAAATGAAAATTTAAAGAGAAGAGTTAGAGAAGAAGTTCTGGTTTAATGAGTCCCAGCTCGACTCATGTTACTCTCGGGAGGTCGAGCTTGTGATCCAAATGTAGGTCTTTCCGGACTTTGCTCCTCATTTTCTCCCATTAGTAGAAGAAATTTGTCATAGTTTATCAAAGCTGGAAACTCCATATCTTCAATAAAATATGACTCATCCTTTGGCTCATTTATTACGAACTCTACCGGCTCCTCTAGCCTAAATAAATCCTTCAAGCGGACTGAATCCTGTGTCTCCACTTGAAGATTTTTTCTTTCTTGCTCCTTTGGTGATAAATTCTCCACTAGAGATCCAACATCCTCTAAATAAACACAAGACTTATCCTCAAATATGAATTGATCCTCTTGTTTCTTATCCTCCATGAATGATTGATTTGGTTCCTTTTCCTTACCACCATCAACTTGAGTGCTCAAAAGTTCTAGCTTAGATTCCAACTTTTCAATTCCATGCTCTTTATCCCTTAATAAATGTTTTTGACTTTTAATTGTCTCCTCTTGAGCCCTTATTTTCTCTTCTTGAATTCTAAACTTTTCCCCTTGAGCCTTTAATGTAGCCTCCAACTCTCTTTTTTCAGCATAATATTCCCTTTCCTTTCTTATAAGCAAGTCACAAACATTTTCGGTTTCGGAGAGAATAGCTTCTTGTGTGGCCCTCCATCTTTCTTTTTCTGCCCTAAATTGCTCGTCCTTACATAAAAGCTGGTTATGAAGACGTTGATTCTCAGAAATATAGGCCTCTTTTGAGCATCGCAATTCTTGATTCTCTCTTTTCAATTCTTCCATTTGTGCTTTCAAAGTCCAAAGAGAACAAGAATCTTCAGCCATGGATGGTGATGAATAAGAATTTTGCAATCGTTCTATCTCCTCTCTTCCTCTTAGTAGATCATTCATTCGTTGTTTCAAAAGATACAATTCATAATCTTGGACCTCATCTTGCATCATCTTGAAAGATGTTTAGAATTGTACCTGCAAAGAACAATCACCAAATTAAAAACAAAATAAAAATCTCAAACTAACTCAACCAAAGATATTAAACAAACAACACCGCTGTTCCCCGGCAACGGCGCCAAAAACTTGATCGGTGTCTAGCAAGTGTACTAGATCGGCTAGTAATATAGGGAAATATAGATTAAGACCCCAAATATCGTACCCAAGGGAACATGGATTGCTAAGGATAATATCTATGTATGAATTAAATCAACCTGAGATTGTTTCCCAAATGTTTTTGATTCAAAAGCAAAAATTAAACAAAATAAACAATTAAACAAAACAAAAGCTAAAACATGAATTAAAAACAAAACAATAACTGAAATTCTCTTGCTAAAGAAACTATCCATCTTAACTTTTATTGTAATGACTTAAGTCCAATATAAACACCAGTGATTATGGAAAAACTAGTAATAAAGCCAGATATCTTTATTCAAGTCTATCATTCTTAGTATTAAACTCATAGACAAATCTAATACTTAGCATGCAAATCTAGTTTTAACTTCCTAAATATTCATTGAAGCCTTTCTCAAGTGATTCAATTCCAATTCATTCTTGATTCTTCCTCTCTTAGTATTAACCAATAAAATTTGTACATAATCATCTCATATTTCGGATAATAATCATGCATAAACATTAAAGAGCCAACCCAAGAACATGCAAATCATTAACTATGTCAAAACCAATTCTTAGTTATTTATTCAATAAACCAACAACCAATCTCAATACAATCAAGGATAAGAATATGCTTAAAACCAAGAAATAATCAACCGATGTTAAAATTAAGCTCAAAATAAAGTCATAACAATGAAAAATTTAAGATCTCAAGAATCCATTAGCAAAAGAAGAAAAATTACTTCTTAAACATAATTAAAAACTAAAACAAAATTGAAAGATTAAAACAAAATTGAAAGAAAAACTAAAAACAAAAGCTTGAATAAAAACTGGAAAACTAAGAACGTAAAAGAAAAACTTTAAGAAAAACAAAGCTAAACTAAGGATCTGATCTCTCTCCCTTTTCTTCTGTGTTTTGGGGCTCTATTTATAGGCAAAAACGTGGTAGATTTCTTCCAAAATTGCAGAATCAGAATAGGAAAAGAAGTCTGCTCAAAACAGGAAGCTCGGGAAATCCTTCGCGCGATGGGAGAGTAAAATCACGTGGCCACGCATCCTTTTGCATTGAGGAACACGTGGTCACGTGTTCCTTGGCCTTCCTCACACGTGGTCACGTGTGAAATTTGCTCTTCCTCACACGTGGTCACGTGTATCACTTCTTTTCTCCTTTGTTTCTTCACTTTTCCTTCACATGGCCATGTTTCTTCACAATTAACTCTCACACGTGGTCACGTGTATATTTCTTCACTATCTTCACGTGGCCATGGCTCAATCCTCTGGAACATAAGCACGTTTTCTCGCTAAACTTCCAATATTTACGCTTTTGGCCTAAAACTTTGCACTTTTTACATTTTAAGCTCTTTTTCATCATTTTAATCCTGAAAATCATGCAAAACACAGAATTAACTCTAAAAATATAAAACTAACAAATTAAACTCAAATTAAACCTAATTAACACAAAATTAACCTAATTAAACACCTAAAAACATACTAAAAATACTATATAAATGGCCATTATCAGCCCCTACTGAACTGGAGGATGCTTCACCTGTGGAGAATTGGGAAAGGATTAAGGACCTTGAATTGGATGAACCATGGGTAGGGGGACAATGCAAGGTCCATGCTTTAAGGACTCATGCATTGAGGATCATTCATCGGTTTCTTGCAAAGAGTATGTACAACAATTTGAAGAATGCAAGTACCATTAGTGTCTCTCAAGCCATGGTTCTTCGCTGTATGATGGACGGAATACAAATAAATGGAGCAGGAATTATAGCTTCCCGAATTAAGGAATTACAGAAAATGCCAGGGAACATGGATAAAATTTCAATAGGATGGATAGTTATGGTTCTAGCTTCTGCAGTTGAGCATCCGGTTTATGGCGAACCACTTAAAGGAGATTTGCCTTGTGTGGATAATACAATGCTGAAACGAATGAAAATTTTAATTCCTAAGCCTCGTGGTCATTGGGCAACTCGGGAGGAGTATTTAAGAGAGAATAATATCCGGTTTAAGGAGCAGCAAGAGGAGCAACAAGAGGAGCAGCAAGAGGAACCGAATGAGGAACATATTGCTACTGCGGTACCTTCCCCAATTAATGAGCCTGCAACACTAGAATGGGAAGCACCATTTAATCAACTAAGTGGACGGATGGATGCGCAACAAATGAGACTCGATCAAATTCAAGGGAGATTAGATATACTTCGCGATACGGTCATGGAAGGAAATCGGAGAGTTGAGCATTTTATTCACCATTTTTGGCAGCTATTTCCTCCACCACCACCGCCACCATAGACCATTTGCTGTGGGCAGCAATGTTTTGAGGAGGGGGTAGCCTCCTTTTAGGAAGTTTTTCTTCAACTTTATTTTTCTTTTTCATGAATCAAAATTTTGTTATTTTGTTATTTTGTGTTTTGTTTTCTTTTATTTTTGTTTGAGTTTGTAAAACGTATTAAAGACTTATGTAGTTTACCATTTTCATTTAATTTGCATGAAAACTTAGTTTGCCCTAGTTAACTTTAAAATTTGAACACGTTGAACTTGGATATGGAGTATGCATGTTTTGGACCTTTGCTTAGCAAGAGAACATTTATGTTGTTTAATATGTCTTTAGATGGATTAATCTTCAACTTGATAAATATTTATTAGTTTTTAAATTCTTAAAAGCACTTAGACCAGTTTTTAACTTAGAAAAAACTCAATGCAATGAAGTAGTGAAGTAAGAAAATTTAGAACACTAGAACCTTCCTCATCACCCTTCAAAGCATATGAACAACTCAAACATCTTAGAAAATGATCTAGGCAACAATTTTCTTGACAAACTCTTTTAAAAGACTTGTGTCCTACCTTGATAAATCTATCCTTTGTTAAGCCATTTTGAGCTTATAAGGGTATGCTTAAGGCGTATCATTAATATTTTCTTGTTACACCTAATATTTTAACCATATAACCTAAAAAGCTTTTATCTCACCCTATGGAATTAGCCACTTTAGGATTAAATGGATGCATGAAAAGAATAAAGTTTTATTGGGTGTAGTAAGAAAGTTTCAAAGTTATTGATGAAGTCAAATAAAAATAGACCTTGTATTACCTTGATGTTAGCTTGTGAATGCTAGTTCGAACAAAAAAATGTTTGAAAAATAAAAAGAAGAAAAAGAAAGAAAAAAAGAATTAGCAAATATGAAAAAAGATAAGTGTGGGGTAGTACAAGGAAAAATAGAAAAATATTGACTTCTTGGTGAAAGAGCATAAAGAAAAATTTGGAATCAAGGCAAGGATGAGCTGAATTTGTATTGCTTAAGTTATTGAGGTTTTTGTAACTTATTTGGTCTTAGAGTGGCTATATTCATTTTGATTATCTTTTATCCATTCTTTGATAAACATACCCTTAGCCCCATTATAACCTTTGTAAGACCTATGTGATTTTAAGTTTGATTTGAGTTATTTAGCGGAAATGACCTTCGGGTTCCGGTGCTAAAGGAGAGGCTTATTGTGTTTCTAGAGTTTCAAGCACGAAACCGATTGTAAGCTTATGTATTCATATATTCTATACTTCATTATTTAGTTGTGTTGATATTTTGGTTTTCAAAATTGCTTAAAATGATTTGGTCTTGCACACACTCAAGGAAACTAGTTTATATTGTCTTGTTCAAGTTAATCTATTTAGAGTTTATATTGAGTGCTTTTGTTAAAATGCTAAGCTTGGTTTTGAAATTGCAAGGCTTTGATCAAGTTTGATGGTTTTGAAGGAGGGTTTGTTCTAATTTGCTTGAGGGCAAGCAAGGTTTAAGTGTGGGGTATTTGATAAGTGTGAAATATATATAGCTTTTAATATGTTTTTAGTTAAGTTATTTAGTTGTTTTGGTTTGATTTAAGTTAATTTAGAGTTAATTTGTTAATAATTATGATTTTGAGGTTAATTCTGCGTTTTTGTTGATTTTCAGGTTTAATTTGACATAAAAGGGCTTAAAGTGTAAAAAGGGCAAAGTTTAGGGCCAAAAGTGCAAATATGAAGAATTGATGCAAGAGAAGTTGACGTCTGGTCCAGAGCTTTGAGCCGTGACCACGTGAGTTCATTGAAAAATTTATCACGTGGCCACGTGAAGAACAAAGGTTGAGAAGCCGTGGCCATGTGAAGTAAAATGAAGGAATGAAGTGTGAAAAGCCATGGCCACGTAAAAGGGGAAAGAAAGAAAACCATGTAACACGTGACCACGTGTGAGGAAGGGATAGTCCACATGTGACCACGTGTGAAGGAGAGCAAATGGAACACGTGCCCACGTGAAGAAGAAGGCAAGTTGGAGGCGTGGCCACGTGATGCTAATCCCATGGTGCGAAGGATTTTATCAAACTTCCTATTCTGAGCAGAATTACTTCCTTTTTGGTTCTAAGAGTTTAAGAAGGAATCCACATCTTCTCTTGCTTATAAATATAAGTCCAAAACACAGAAGAAGGGGATCTTAATCATCAATCGTTGTTATCAAGCTGTAGAATTGAGCTTTCTTTTCTTAGTTTGTTTACGTTCTTTGTTTTTACAGTTTTTTCCAAAACATTGTTTTTAGTTTTAAGAATGTCTTGTGAGTAGTTTTTCTTTACTTTTGCTAAAGGATACTTAAATCCTTGACTTGTATTAACATTACTTGAGTTTGTTCTTAAATTCAAATACAAGTTGATTATTTCTTGGTTCTTAAAAATAGTCTTGTCTTTTCTCAATATTGAATTGATTATTAACTTGATTAAGAGTTGGTTAATTAATTGGTTTAAGTTGATTAATGATTTGCATGCTCTTAGGTTGATTTAGTTGGATTAATACATGGTTATAATCTGAATAAGCTATAATTGTGTGTTAATTTGAGTAAGTTAAGATTAAGAAAAGGGTAACCAAGAATAGGTGAAAGTTAATTCTCTTGAGAAAGGTTTTAATAGACATCTAGGAGACGTAATTCAGTTCTTTATGCTAAGTATTGAATTGTTCTGAATAAGGGAGTTTAATACTTGGAATAATAATCTTGAATAAAGTTATTTGGGTCTACTAAACTGAATTTTCCATGATTTCTTGTATGTTTTCTTTTAATTAAGTCATAACAATACTTGTTAAGGTGGATAGTCCTTTAGTAAAAGTTGTTTTTATCATTGATTTTTATCTCATTCAATTTACTTGCTTTCAAATAGATTTCTTATTTACTTTAGTTTCTTTTCAATTATTTTAATTTAGTTTTCAAATCATCACAACTTTGGGATTTCTCTTCTCTTTTTACACACAAAATTGGTTTTGAAATTGAAATAACACACACAAGCACAAGTTTCCCTTGGGTTCGATATTTTGGGTCATAATCTTATTTTCCT
Organism: Excoecaria agallocha; assembly: GCA_037975025.1. Lineage (NCBI taxonomy): Eukaryota > Viridiplantae > Streptophyta > Magnoliopsida > Malpighiales > Euphorbiaceae > Excoecaria > Excoecaria agallocha. The sequence continues at coordinate 31,528,832 of CM075806.1, forward strand.
ATATTACTAGCCAATCTAGTACACTTGCTAGGCACCGGTCAAGTTTTTGGCACCGTTGCCGGGGAAACATTGGCTTTTGTTTTCTTATTTTAATTTTTAAGTGATTTTGTGTGTGTTCTCTTCTCTTCTCCATCTAATTTCTGATTTTTTTTTATATGTCAAGTGGTTTATGGTGAGAGACAACCCCATCTTACCATTAGACCCTGAAATTAAGAGGACATTTCATAGGATTAGAAGATTGAGAGACAACATGAACGATCTAGAAATTGAGCAACCTATGAATGACCCACCACCTAGGATCGAAGAGCAACATATACCCCACCAAGCTCCCGGGAATGGGTATAGACCTAGAACCATTAGGGATTATGCTATCCCCAGGTGGAATGAAGAGCATAGAACTATTAGGATTCCTCACCACCAACCGTTTGAGATTAAACCCGCTACCATAACTATGGTACAAAGAAACCAATTTTCGGGTTCAGACATAGAGGATCCCGCACAACACTTAGATATGTTCTTAGAAGTGAGTGACACTGTGCAAATTCCTAATGTATCAACTGATGCAATTAGGTTGAAACTCTTCCCATTCACCCTCATAGGAAAAGCTAGGGATTAGCTACAAATGCTACCAAATCAATCCATCCACTCCTGGCAACAAATGTAAGAGAAATTTCTTTGCAAGTTTTTCCCATCTACTAAGACCACCCTCATTAGGAAACAAATTAGTGATTTTCAGCAGTTTTATGAGGAGCCATTCCATGAAGCTTGGGAAAGATTTAGGAGACTCTTGAAAAGTTGTCCTCATCATGAAGTTCCTATTTTTCAATTAATGCATATTTTCTATGCAGGTGCTCATCCATCAACAAGATCCTTGTTAGACGCATCTTCGAATGGAAGTTTCATGAATCAAATTCCCGAAGATGCATTTTTACTCCTTGATGAGATGGCCACCAATGATGCTCAATGGGCAAGCTCTAGAGCAACTCAAAAGAAATAGGGAGTTCATAATATTGATGAAGTGGCTATGTTGAAAGCTCAATTAGAATTAATGGAAAAGAAATATTCAAAAGAAATAAATGAGCTTAAAGCTAAGAATGTCTCTATGCTATCTAATGAAGTTGATTCTTATGCAGGAATTCTGGGATCTATGGGAATGAAGAATGCTGAAAGTATGGTGGAAGAAGTCAATGCCTTGAATCCATATAGCAATACTTACAATGCGGGATGGAGAAGCCATCCAAACTTTTCATGGAGGGAAGGTAATCAAGGTTCTTCTTCTAACCCCAATCCTAGACCCCAATTCAACCACAATCAAGCTTCCAATAATCAACATCCATACCAAAACCAAGCTCTACCTTATTATCCAAATCAATATCCTTCATAAGTATACCACCAACCACCCGGTTTTCAAAAACCTCAACCTCCCCCTCCTCAAGAAAAGAAATCTAATATTGAGGAAATGATTGCAAATTTCATAGCTTCCCAAAACTCCATTCTAGCTAGTCAAGATGCTAGATGGAAATCGCAAGATATTTGGATGAGAAACCAAGAGGCATCCATTAGGAACTTAGAAAACCAAATGGGGCAACTTGCTAGTTCTTTATCCAATCGAGCTCAAGGGACATTTCCATCTAATGTGGACCGAAACCCAAAGGAGGAAGCCAAAGCAATCACTTTAAGGAGTGGGAAAGAGTTAGAGAGGACTGAACTTGGTAAGCATTCTTCTAAAAAGGTGGAACCGACAACGGAGGTAAGTGTTTCTAATTCTGAAAAAAATGAAAAAGTGCCTCCTACAATTGAGAAGGGTAAAGGTAAAGAAAAGCTTATATCCACTGTTCTTGATGAATCTCAATTGACATTTCCGGTTCTAGCTAGGAAAGAGAAACAAAATGAACAATTAAGTAGATTTTTGGACTTGTTTAAAAAGCTACATATAAACTTACCATTTACTGAAGCTTTATTACATATGCCTAAATATGCTAAATTCATGAAAGAATTGTGCTCTAATAAGAAAAAGCTAGAAGGCATTGGAATGGTTCAATTGTCCGATAATTGTAGTGCTATATTGACAAATAAAATTCCTGAAAAACTAGAAGATCCAGGTAGTTTTACATTACATTGTGAGTTAGGAAGTAATTTTGTTAGCAATGCTTTATGTGATTTAGGTGCAAGTATTAATTTGATGCCTTATTCGATTTGCAGGAAATTGAATCTAGGCGATTTAAAGGAAACCCGAATGACACTTCAATTGGCAGATAGATCGGTAAAGAGGCCAAAAGGAATCATCGAGGACCTATTGGTAAAAGTAGGAAATTTCATATTTCCGGTGGATTTTGTGGTTATGGACATGGAAGAAGATAGAAAGGTGCCGTTAATTGTGGGGAGGCCATTCTTGAACACCGCAAGAGCTTTAATAGATGTTCATGGACAAACGGTTATTTTACGATTTAATGAGGAGAAAAAGGTTTTTAATGTAAACAAAATTTTAAAACACCCCTTATATGATTTTGAAGAATCCATTTATTTTATTGATGAGGTTCAAGAATGTGCCAACACAAAACAAGAGGAAATTATTCTCAAAGATGAGCTTCAAAGTTGCTTAATGCATCCAAAGGAAACGGATGAGTTGGATACAAAGGAGAAAAAGTTGATACAAATTCTGGAAAAAGAGCATAGTGAAGTTAGTGAAATGGAGGATGAACCATCCCCTCCTAAGGGAAATTCTGAACTTAAAACACTTCCATCTCATTTGAAATATGTATTTTTAAGTGATAATGCTAATCCGGTAATCATTTCATCTTTGTTGACAGATTTGGAAGAGAAAATGCTCATTGGAGTACTCAAAGAGCATAAATGAGCAATAGGTTGGGCAACATCCGACTTAAAAGGGATTAGCCCAAGCTATTGTACACATCGAATACCCATGGAAGACAATTTTAAACTAGCGGTGCAACCTCAAAGAAGGCTCAACCCAACTATGCAAGAGGTAGTGAAAAAGGAGGTATTGAAACTGCTTGATACAGGTATTATTTATCCTATCTCCGATAGTAATTGGGTAAGTCCCGTTCAATGTGTACCTAAAAAGGGGGGAATGACTGTAGTGATAAATGAAAACAATGAACTAATTCCTACACGCACGGTAACGGGATGGAGGGTATGTATTGATTATAGAAGGTTAAACAATGCCACTAGAAAAGACCACTTTCCATTGCCTTTTATTGACCAAATGTTAGAGAGATTAGCAGGAAATAAATTCTATTGCTTCTTAGATGGCTATTCGGGGTATATGCAAATCCCTATAGCCCCGGAAGACCAAGAAAAGACCACATTCACATGTCCATATGGAACATTTGCATATAGGAGAATGCCTTTTGGTCTTTGTAATGCACCGGCTACATTTCAACGATGCATGATGGCCATATTTCATGACTTTATTGAAAAATTTATGGAAGTTTTCATGGATGATTTCACTATCTATGGTCATGATTTTGAATCTTGTTTGCAGAATCTAGCATTAGTTTTAAAAAGGTGTCAAGAAACAAATTTGGTGCTTAATTGGGAAAAATGTCATTTCATGGTTAGAGAAGGCATTGTGTTAGGGCATAAAATTTCTGAAAAAGGCATTGAGGTTGACAAAGTAAAAGTTGATGTAATAGAAAAATTGCCTCCACCAACTAGTGTAAAAGGCATTAGGAGTTTCCTTGGTCATGCCGGGTTTTATCGTCGGTTTATTAAGGATTTTTCTAAAATTGCCAAACCACTCTCTAATTTATTGCTTAAAGATGCTGCATTTGATTTTAATGTTGAGTGTATGCAGGCTTTTAACCTATTGAAGCAAAAGTTAGTTAGTGCACCGATCATTGCATCACCCGATTGGAGCTTACCATTTGAAATCATGTGTGATGCAAGTGATTATGCAGTTGGAGCAGTTTTAGGACAGCGAAAGGAGAAGATTTTCTACACCATCTACTATGCAAGTCATACACTCACCGGAGCCCAAGTGAATTACACCACTATAGAGAAGGAACTTTTAGCAATAGTCTTCTCATTTGAGAAATTTAGGTCTTACCTCTTAGGATCCAAAATCACGGTGTGGTCGGACCATGCCGCATTGAGACATCTTTTTGCAAAGAAGGATTCTAAGCCAAGACTTATCCGATGGGTGTTACTACTTCAAGAATTTGATATTGAAATCAAAGATAAGAAGGGAGCAGAAAATTTTGTGGCTGACCATCTATCTAGATTGGATCATGCTAGTATCGAAAAGGGAGAAATTTCTGACTTATTTCCCGATGAACTTATTTGTGCTTGTTACACCTATTAGAATTCAGTTCCATGGTACGCTAATATAGCTAATTTTCTTGCAGGTGGCTATCTTCCTAAAGATATTACTTGGCAACAAAAGAAAAAGCTCTTAGCGGATGCCAAACATTACCTTTGGGATGATGCATACCTCATCAAGATATGCCCGGATCAAATACTAAGAAGATGCGTACCGGAGTTGGAGCAAGAACCGATCATGAACCAATGTCATGGAGGTGAAGTTGGAGGTCATCACGGACCAAATAAGACGGTTCAAAAGATACTCCAATCAGGTTTTTTCTGGCCTACTCTATTTGAGGATGTAAGATCTTTTATATCTACATGTGATAAATGCCAACGAGTAGGAAATATATCCAAAAGAGATGAGATGCCTATGAACAATGTGCTAGAAGTGGAAATATTTGATGTTTGGGGCATTGATTTTATGGGACCTTTTCCAAATTCATTTGGGTTTGAATATATATTGGTAGCTGTGGATTATGTGAGTAAATGGGTAGAGGCAATGGCTACTAGGACTTGTGATGCAAAAATTGTGCTGGAATTCATTCGTAAGAATATTTTCACTAGATTTGGAGCACCTAGAGCTATTATAAGTGATGGAGGCAAACACTTTGTCAACCATCAATTTAAGACCTTACTTAAGAAATTTGGTGTTAATCACAAAATCACAACCCCATACCACCCTCAAGCCAATGGCCAAGTAGAAGTATCTAATAGGGAATTGAAGTCAATCTTAGAAAAAACGGTGAATAACTCTAGAAAAGATTGGTCTTTTAGGTTAGATGAGGCCTTATGGGCTTATCGAACTGCATTTAAAACTCCTATAGGTATGTCTCCATTTAGGATTGTTTTTGGAAAAGCATGTCACCTTCCGGTCGAATTAGAACATAAAGCATATTGGGCTACTAAATTTCTTAACTTTGATTTGAGAAATGCAGGAGAAAAAAGAAAATTGCAACTCAATGAACTTGATGAAATTCAACAATGGTCATACACAAATGCTGCACTTTATAAAGAAAAGACCAAATAATGGCATGACAAACATCTAAGGGTAAAAGATTTTGTCCCGGGAATGTTAGTGCTCCTTTATAATAGTCGTCTTCGTTTTTTTCCAGGAAAGCTGAAATCGAAGTGGCTTGGACCATATCAAGTGATGACAAGCAATCAATTTGGTGTAGTGACGATCAAAAGCTTAAAAGATGGACGTGAATTTACAGTCAATGGACACCGACTTAAACCATACCAAATCGGACAACAAGAGGTTGCTGAGGCAACCATGATTTTTAAAGATACTTAAAAATCGGTTTGGAGAGTCTAGCTGGAGACTCCAAAAAACCCAGAACTCTACCTTTCTATCTCTTTTATTTTTTCAAGTAAAAATTTTGTGTTTTTGCATGTTTGTGTGTTCTAGTGTTTTGATTTCTGCATCTTTGTATGTGTAAGTGTTTTGATTCATGAAAAGAATAAGAAAATCAAGGTTTAAAATAGAGATACGTGAATTTAAACCAGGTGAATGGGTGTGTATTGAAAAAGATAGCCAGAAAAACAGTACCGACATGTGACCACGTATGGCTTTCCCTTTGCCATCACGTGGCCATGGGTTTCTAGAATAAAGAGTTCACAACATATACATGGCCACTGTTAGTGTAAGCCCTAGCCCCAATACATTGTAATAAAACACTTAGTTAATAAAATGAGGCATTTGTTTTATCTTTTGAATACCTGTGCATGTCAATTGATAAAACTATCCAAGAATGTCGTTTCGGTTTAAGTTATCATGTGTGAGGCACATGGATTGTAAGACCTTGAAACAAATGGGACTTCATTCTAAATATCCCTAGTCAGTCATTGTTATGGGAATAACAAATGAATTCAGACTAGTATGCTCTCTCTGATACTATGAGTCCTGTCTTACGGATCATTAGGACAAGAGTGTCAATCAGAGATCATAGATACATGTTAAAGAACATGGTATCTGGATTCGATCCGCTCATGAGAATACTACATGGTACAAGTCATAAGTGTTTCTCATATGCAAGTTTTGTATCAGAGTTCTTAGACCTGAAATCTCTATGAAACTCTTTATGAATTACTGTGTACTTTGACATACACCTAACGTGCTCGTAACAGAGTGACAAGTACGGGTATGATTGGGTATGCACTGATTCATGTTAGAGAGCATGAGAGAAGTGAAGGGATTACCCCTCTCGATAAGAGAGAAAAATATCACCGGCCACTTGATCAGTGAACTGAGAAGTGTATGGCCATACCGAGATGAAATAATGAGTAATCATTATTTATCTGAGAGTTCAGTGTCACTGGAATATCAAGAAAGGAATTAATATATATAAGGATGACTAGTTCCATGCCTTATATTAATTCTGATATTTATGGGTAAGAGACTATGCAAAATTGCATTAGGTCACTAAATGCCATATGCATTTTCATTTAATTTGGAATGCTATAATATCTTGCTAGAGAATATATATAGCCTTTGAATTAATTTATTAATTCATTGCCAACATTAAATGGACCTATAGGATCGCACACAAAGCATTGGGCTTAAAATATTTAAATTAAGTATTGGACATTAATTTGGGCTTTTAATTAAAGTCAAATTAGTGTATGTAATGGGTTATAAAATTGCTATTGGGCTTTGGTCCATGAGAGAGAAAAATTCAGCCCACAAGGTTTAATTTCAATTAATTAATTATGTTACATTAATTAAGTTAATTGAGTATTAAAGCCTAAAGGAATTTAAATTAAATTAAATCACTTATTTACTTAATGAAGTAGCCGAAATTCCAAGAGATAATTCATGGAATTTCGGCACATGGCATTTATTTAAATTAAGTGATTTCATTTATTTAAATGTCTTATGATTTATTTCAAATTTGAATTTAAATTCAAAGGAGTTTAATTCAAAATATATTACTTATCTTTAGGAAGTGATAGAGTTTGAATTAATCATCTTAGGATGGTTGAATTCAGATCAAAGACTTGCCAAAGGATAAGCATATATATTAAAAGAAATAAAACCCTAAACCTAATTTTTTTGTGGCATGAATAGTAACTCGTGAATAGTAACTCGTGAATAGTGACTCTCTCTCTCTTAATTCTTTTGTTCAATTTTTCACAAGGAGAAAGGATTGTTCCTCATTCTCTTGTGTTATTGAGCAGTAATAGCAATCTAAAGAAGTACAAAATCAAGTTTTGTAGCTTCAAACTATAACCCTTACACAATACCGAAAAAGAGATCTAGCAATCTCGTTTTTAAGCCGACGGTGTAATTGTGTGTGTGAGAATAGAGGGAGTGGCGCAAAAGGCTATTCCTTGGCATTGGTGATCGAGATCTAAGTCGGAAAAAGCCATCTTAGTTGCTGGTCATCATCGGAATAAAAGTTTTAAAAGGCATCAAAAGTTGTAAGTTCGATAACCCTAAAATTGCATGTTTCGATTCTATCTTTGGATATGTATGGTATGTATGATAAAATTTTTGTTTTTCCGCTGTGCTATCATGATTATCATACAATGTCATATTCCATCAGTGGTATCAGAGACTAGACATGCTTATTTTAGTGCTTTAGATGCATGAAAAAATTAATTAAAAATCGTTATTTTGAAAACATGCAAATCTGAAATTTTCTGTTTTGAGTTTTTTGCATTGTTTTGGTGTAAAAACGATTTTAATTGATTAGATAGGTATTATAATTAATATGACATGTTAATATACTGTCCTAAGATGTTATTAGGGCTGGTAATGGTCGGATTTAATTATTTATACCTGATGGTACATGTTAATTATGAAACTAGGTGCTAGTTGGCATGTAAATTGCTAGTTTAACAACTAGTTTTCAAAATTAAATGTAAAAACGTTTTTGGCATGTTTGTAAGTGATATTTAAAGATTAATTATCAGGTTTGGACATATTTTAAATTTGGTTTTAATTCTGGTCCATGACAATTTAATTGATTAATTTTAAAATCACTTAAAACAATGACTAGTTTGTGTTTGTTACATGTTTAATCAACATTGTTTGCTTTGTTTTGATTAAAATGGTAAAAACACATTTAGATTAAAATGGTACAGAATATTAAATCAATATTTATGGACTTATTTAGAATATTAAATGACTCATAAAATTGATTTAAATGTTTGTGCATTTCATGGCATTACATAAGCATTAAACAACTAGTTTTGTTGTTTGTTTGTTTTTGCATGAATGCCGTGTGTTATTATATGTGTTCTTCATGATTTTATTTTTAATTCATGTTAGCACATATTATATGTATTTTTAATGTTTATGGGCTGTATGACATAAAATTAAAAATGGCAAAATTGGAAATTATACTAGAGTTGATTTATGGCACAAATCTAACTAGTTTGTGTTTTGGACTTTTAAGAGAACTTAGTCAATAAGAGGATTTAGTCCATTGGGCTTCGGCCCAGGCCCATCATGGGGTCATCTCTTAAAGGTTCAAGTACACAATTTCCATTAATGGGCTTGGCTAAATTAAATAAAATTGGACTTTGTTTTATCCATGAATGTTATGTATATTTATTTGCTAGTTTGGTGTGATGAATGGATATGCATGGTGCATTCATGGGCCCTGGGTTTTTGTAATTAAATATGGCCTGCGTGCCATTATATTTTATTGTAAAAGTTTCATTTATTTCTTAGAATAGAATTTATTTGAAGACTTTGTAAATCAAGACGAAGCCCACCGGAGTGGAGAAGCCCAACTCGAAGATTCTTATGTAATAGTATAGAATCTTAGTTGTAGGTTTTTGGGCCCATGTTTGTCACGCTTTACTTTATGCAATTATATATATATGCATGCTATGTATGGATGACAAAGCGCATGCCATGTAAGCCGTAATAAAATGAATCCCTAAAAAATAGTAAGTCACAAAGTTGCCTTCCTAATTCGAAACATGTCAAGGCATCGATCATCAGTCACGGAGACTAGGAGTCCTAGATGCGCCCGATTATCTTTGTGAGGCATGGGTTGTGAATGTAGGTTGGACTTAACATGGAATGGGATGCTCGGACCTAGGCAACTAATAAATGGGTTGTGCTATAACATCTTAAGATGTTAACCCATTTGATCCAAGAGTCATGTACGAGACATGATTGGAGTTTTCCTACCTAAGTAACTTAACTTGTTAGGTGTACAAGCTCAGCTTGACTAATAAGTTGTTGTGAAAAGTGGATCTTGGCCCACATTAAATCACTAACGCGAATTATTTAAAGGGATATTAATTCGGTTTGTGGGATCATAAATAAGACCTCATTTAATCTTGCTAAATTTTATTGTAGATTGAAAATGGCATCTTCAAACAACAATTTCTCATTGCGATCGGTCCTTGAAAAGGACAAATTAAATGGCACCAATTTCATAGACTGGTCTCGAAACTTAAGAATAGTTCTTAAGCAAGAGAAAAAGTCGTATGTTTTGGATGCACCCTTGCCTGAAGAACCAGGAAGGAACGCCTCTGCGGTTCAAAAGGAAACTTTTGAGACCGAGAAGAGCGACTCCAACGATGTGACCTGTCTGATGCTGGCCACTATGGTGCCTGACTTGCAAAAGCAATTTATGGACCAAGAGGCTTATGCGATCATGGTGCACCTCAAGGAGATGTTCCAAGAGCAAGCTCGTCACGAGAGGTTCGTGACAACAAAGGCATTAATTTCTTGCAAGATGGCTGAGGGTACACCTGTTAGTACCCATGTACTCAAGATGAAAGGGTATCTTGATACTCTTGAGAAGCTTGAGGTACTAGTGCCAAAGGAATTGGCCACTGACTTGATCTTAGGATCATTGCCTGCTGCTTATGATCCATTTGTGATGAATTATAACATGCATGCAATGAACAAGTCAGTCACTGAGCTTCATGGGATGCTTAAGAATGCTGAAGAGAACATTCGAAAGACCAATCCCGTACTTATGGTTCAAAAGGGAATTAAGAAGGGAACCGCTAAGGGAAAGGGAAAGGGAAAGGCAAAACCCAAGTCAAGTGGGAGTGCACCTCAGGCCCAATCCAAGCCCAAGGCGCCAAAACTCAAAGAGAGTGAGAGCACTTGCTTCCATTGCAACAAGATAGGGCATTGGAGGAAGAATTGCGCTCTCTTCAAGGAAGAACAAAAGAAGAATGGAGCCAAGGCGTCCAGTTCTGGTATTTTTGTTGTTGAAATTAACCTTTCTATTTCTACCACTTGGGTATTGGATACCGGTTGTGGTTCTCACATTTGTTCAAATGTGCAGGGGCTAAGAAATAGGCGGTTACTTGGGAAGAATGAAGTGGACCTCCGTGTGGGGAATGGAGCACGAGTTGCTGCCATGGAGATAGGCGACTATCACCTCACTTTACCTTCCGGACTTTGTATTGTTTTGAATAATTGTTATTATGTGCCTGCTATGAGCAGAAACATTATTTCAGTTTCATGTTTGAATAATGATGAATTTGATTTTGTTATTAAAAAGGGCAATGCTCATATTCGTCGCGAAGGCATTTCTTATGGCAATGCCATGTTGCAAAATGGCCTTTATATCCTTGATTTACAAAACAAAGAGTCAATATACAACATTAATACAAAGAGGGTTAAACCAAACGAATTAAACCCTACTTACTTCTGGCATTGTCATTTAGGACATGCAAACGAAAAACGTATTTCAAGACTCCACAAAACTGGAGTGCTTGGGTCATTTGACTTAGAGTCTTATGACACATGCGAGCCATGTTTGCATGGAAAAATGACAAAGAGTCCTTTTAACAAGAAAGGTGAAAGGACTAATGGCTTATTGGAACTAATACATACCGATGTATGTGGACCATTAAGTACACAAGCTAGAAGTGGTTTTAGCTACTTCGTGACTTTCACAGATGACTTCAGTAGACATGGCTATGTCTATCTAATGAAGTACAAGTCTGAAACTTTTGAGAAATTCAAAGAGTTTAAGAACGAAGTAGAAAACCAACTTGGCAAAAGTATAAAAGCCATTCGATCAGATCGAGGTGGCGAATACTTAAGCCAAGAGTTTGATGATCATCTAAAAGAGTGTGGTATTATTTCACAGCTCACTCCTCCTGGAACACCGCAATGGAATGGTGTGTCCGAAAGGAGAAATCGAACTCTTTTGGACATGGTTCGATCTATGATGAGTCAAGCTAATCTTCCTATCTCTTTTTGGGGTTATGCATTAGAAACTGCTGCGTTTCTATTGAACCGTACTCCAACTAAAGCAGTTGAGAAGACACCATACGAGGTATGGACTGGGAAAGAACCCAATATGTCTTTTCTCAAGATTTGGGGCTGTGAAGCACATGTTAAGAAATTAACATCTGACAAACTAGAGTCCAAATCGACTGTCTGCTTGTTTTTGGGCTATCCCAAAGAAACAAAGGGATACTACTTTTACTCACAAGCCGAGAACAAAGTATTTGTTGCTCGCAAGGCTGTTTTCTTGGAAAAGGAGTTCCTTCTCAAGAAAGACAGTGGGAGTAAAGTAGAACTTGGAGAAATTCAAGTGCCACAAGCTCCTATAGAGGATGAGTTGGAAGTGGGATCAAGTTCACAACAAGTTGTGGAACAAGATCCCATTACACAAGTACCTAGAAGGTCTGGTAGGGTACGTCAGGAGATTGAGAGATATGGATTTCTAATCACTGACAATGACACTATTGAGTTAGTAGATCGTGAGGATCCTACTACCTACCGAGAAGCTATTGAAAGCCCAGACTCGGATAATTGGCTTGAGGCCATGAAATCCGAGATGCAATCAATGTACGATAACCAGGTTTGGACCTTGGTTGATCCACCAGAAGGTGCTAAGGTAATTGAATGCAAGTGGTTATTCAAACTAAAAGCTGATAAGACCTACAAAGGTAGACTAGTAGCAAAAGGTTTTCGACAAACTCATGGTATAGACTATGACGAGACCTTTTCGCCTGTAGTCATGCTCAAGTCCATTAGGATCTTGCTTGCCATAGCTGCATATCATGATTATGAGATATGGCAAATGGATGTCAAAAATGCTTTCCTCAACGGAAATTTACTTGAGGATGTGTATATGACACAGCCTGAAGGTTTTGTCAATCCCAAGCATCCTAAGAAGGTTTGCAAGCTTTAAAAATCCATTTATGGATTAAAGCAAGCATCCCGAAGTTGGAATCTTCGTTTTGATGAAGCAGTCAAAGATTTTGACTTCATCAAGAATGAAGATGAGCCTTGTGTGTACAAAAAGGTTAGTGGGAGCATAGTAGTGTTTCTGGTCCTATATGTGGACGACATCCTTCTCATTGGGAGTGACATTCCAAAATTGCATAAGGTTAAGCAATGGTTGGGAAAATGTTTCTCAATGAAAGACTTAGGTGAAGCCGAGACAATACTTGGTATTCGAATCTATAGAGATAGATCGAATCGGCTTTTAGGACTAAGTCAAGAAAAGTACATAGACAAAGTACTAAAGCGTTTTAGTATGGGAGACTCAAAGAAAGGGTACATACCTTTGGCTTTGGGAGTTCCTTTGACTAAAGAACAATGCCCTAAAACCAAAGAGGAAAGGGACAACATGAGTAGAATCCCATATGCATCTGCTATTGGATCTATCATGTACGCTATGTTATGTACTAGGTTGGATGTTGCTCATGCACTGAGTATAACCAGTAGGTTTCAGCAAGACCCTGGTGAGAAGCACTGGTCTGCTGTAAAAGGGATCCTTAAGTACCTGCGAAGGACTAAGGATCACTTCTTGGTGTATGGTGGTCAAGAAGAGCTCGTCATACAAGGTTATGCCGATGCTGCTTTTCAGACCAGCACTCAGGATTCTAGATCGCAATCTGGATTTGTTTTTGTTTTAAACGGTGGTGCTGTCAGCTGGAGAAGCTCAAAGCAAGAGACCGTTGCCGACTCAACTATAGAATCTGAGTATATTGCAGCAAGTGAGGCTGCAAAAGAGGCTGTTTGGATTAAAAATTTCATTAATGGATTAGGAGTGGTCCCAAGCATCCTAGATCCATTAGAAATTTTCTGTGACAATAACGGGGCCATCGCACAGGCCAAGGAGCCCCGGTCACACCAGAAATCCAAACACATACTTAGGAGGTACCACCTGATCAGAGAAATCATTGATCGTGGGGACGTCAAGGTTAGCAAGATAGCAAGTGAAGACAATGTAGCAGATCCTTTGACGAAACAGTTACGTCCAAATCTGCACGAGGCTCATTTGAGAGCGTTCGGTCTTAGGGCTATGCCCAATTGGGACTAGTGCTAGTGGGAGATTGTTAGTGTAAGCCCTAGCCCCAATACATTGTAATAAAACACTTAGTTAATAAAATGAGGCATTTGTTTTATCTTTTGAATACCTGTGCATGTCAATTGATAAAACTATCCAAGAATGTCGTTTCGGTTTAAGTTATCATGTGTGAGGCACATGGATTGTAAGACCTTGAAACAAATGGGACTTCATTCTAAATATCCCTAGTCAGTCATTGTTATGGGAATAACAAATGAATTAAGACTAGTATGCTCTCTCTGATACTATGAGTCCTGTCTTACGGATCATTAGGACAAGAGTGTCAATCAGAGATCATAGATACATGTTAAAGAACATGGTATCTGGATTCGATCCGCTCATGAGAATACTACATGGTACAAGTCATAAGTGTTTCTCATATGCAAGTTTTGTATCAGAGTTCTTAGACCTGAAATCTCTATGAAACTCTTTATGAATTACTGTGTACTTTGACATACACCTAACGTGCTCGTAACAGAGTGACAAGTACGGGTATGATTGGGTATGCACTGATTCATGTTAGAGAGCATGAGAGAAGTGAAGGGATTACCCCTCTCGATAAGAGAGAAAAATATCACCGGCCACTTGATCAGTGAACTGAGAAGTGTATGGCCATACCGAGATGAAATAATGAGTAATCATTATTTATCTGAGAGTTCAGTGTCACTGGAATATCAAGAAAGGAATTAATATATATAAGGATGACTAGTTCCATGCCTTATATTAATTCTGATATTTATGGGTAAGGGACTATGTAAAATTGCATTAGGTCACTAAATGCCATATGCATTTTCATTTAATTTGGAATGCTATAATATCTTGCTAGAGAATATATATAGCCTTTGAATTAATTTATTAATTCATTGCCAACATTAAATGGACCTATAGGATCGCACACAAAGCATTGGGCTTAAAATATTTAAATTAAGTATTGGACATTAATTTGGGCTTTTAATTAAAGTCAAATTAGTGTATGTAATGGGTTATAAAATTGCTATTGGGCTTTGGTCCATGAGAGAGAAAAATTCAGCCCACAAGGTTTAATTTCAATTAATTAATTATGTTACATTAATTAAGTTAATTGAGTATTAAAGCCTAAAGGAATTTAAATTAAATTAAATCACTTATTTACTTAATGAAGTAGCCGAAATTCCAAGAGATAATTCATGGAATTTCGGCACATGGCATTTATTTAAATTAAGTGATTTCATTTATTTAAATGTCTTATGATTTATTTCAAATTTGAATTTAAATTCAAAGGAGTTTAATTCAAAATATATTACTTATCTTTAGGAAGTGATAGAGTTTGAATTAATCATCTTAGGATGGTTGAATTCAGATCAAAGACTTGCCGAAGGATAAGCATATATATTAAAAGAAATAAAACCCTAAACCTAATTTTTTTGTGGCATGAATAGTAACTCGTGAATAGTGACTCTCTCTCTCTTAATTCTTTTGTTCAATTTTTCACAAGGAGAAAGGATTGTTCCTCATTCTCTTGTGTTATTGAGCAGTAATAGCAATCTAAAGAAGTACAAAATCAAGTTTTGTAGCTTCAAACTATAACCCTTACACAATACCGAAAAAGAGATCTAGCAATCTCGTTTTTAAGCCGACGGTGTAATTGTGTGTGTGAGAATAGAGGGAGTGGCGCAAAAGGCTATTCCTTGGCATTGGTGATCGAGATCTAAGGCGGACAAAGCCATCTTAGTTGCTGGTCATCATCGGAATAAAAGTTTTAAAAGGCATCAAAAGTTGTAAGTTCGATAACCCTAAAATTGAATGTTTCGATTCTATCTTTGGATATGTATGGTATGTATGATAAAATTTTTGTTTTTTCGCTGTGCTATCATGATTATCATACCATGTCATATTCCATCAGCCACGGGTCTCGCTTGATGAAATTTTACGTGTCCACGCCCATGTCCTTTGTAACTATTGCATCTTTACACGTGACCATGAGTAGTTCTTCATTGAACCTCACGTGGCCACGCATCACACTTATCTCACTTCACTTGCATACACGTGACCACGGGTTCTTTCTTCTTGGACTCTCACGTGGCCACGCATCACACACATACCACACTTCACTTGCACACACGTGACCACGGGTTTTTCTTCTTAGAATTCACGTGGCCACGCCAAAGTTCACTGCCCCATTTTATGTTGCCACACGTGACCACGTGTATGTCTTCACTAAAATTCACGTGGCCACATCCCAAGTTCCCCTCCTTTATAAAATTTCACGATTTCTTCACTTCTTCTTCATTTTCATTTCATTTCATTCTCTCCGTGCCCATGCCTCATCACCACAAATTCAACCCATGACCACGGGATTTTCACTCATCACCGATCATTACCATCTCTATTGGCCTTCTCTTTCATCCTCCCCTCTCTACACATAATTTCCTCCTTCTCCATACTCTCTTCATTTTTTTTAGGTTTTCCACTACTCACACACACCTCCTCAAATTTGTGCTGAAATTTTGGTGAAATCTCACTAGCAAGTAAGTATTTATTCCCATTACTCTTTAATTTGTTGGCTTAACATCCATGGATTGTAATTTGTACTAATTTTTCATAAATGTTAAGTTTTTAGGTTATTTTGTATTTAACAAATTTGGGTTGCATGTTAATTCTTTTTGATTCTTTGAATAAATATGAGTATTATATGCATGATATAGATACTTGGCATGTAATTGGGTAGTAAACAATCTTTGTTATGCTTTGGAAATTAATGCTCAAATGTATGCTAATAACATGCTTGATAAAATGCCTCAATGAGTTTTTGCTTTAGAAATAGTGAACTTTCACGTTTGGGTAGCATGTTTATAATGTGCATGGCTGCATTATGATGTAATTCACTTCATCAAGGATTGTTTCATTGTATTATTTATGCATGATAGGCATTATGTTTAACATAGTTTGTTTTGTGCTCTAATTTTTGAACATCTTTTATGCCTATCATTTTGATCTCCACCCAAGCTATCCACATTGCTCATTACATCAAAGAGTAGTTTAATTCATTCAATACATGCTCCATATGTTTACACTTTAGTCGGTTTTGGGTTATAAACACTTACATTATGTTTTTCTTTCTTTGTAGTGGCACCTCGAAGGACTAAGTATCCAGATGTGGCAAGTTCTTCCGGGGTACGAATTCCCTCATATGTAGACAAGGCAAAGATTGACAAATTTGATTATTTCAGCAAGTGCAATTATGTCCAGCCAGCTTATTTAAGTTATTTATTCCTCAACATCCCGGCTGGAAGTCTGTGGGATCAAGAGATTGAGCCATTGATCCAAAACATTGGATGGGGGAGTTTCATTGGAAAAAAGCCGAAAGTCTATCCGGATATGGCAAGGGATTTCTTATACTCCTTTGAATGCTATTTTAAGGGAAATGACGATGACGGCACAGTGGGTTTTAAGTTGGGTAAGAGAGGATATTCTTTAACTTTTAGTCAATTGTCTGAAATTCTGGGATTTGTGCCAAATGCCCCTACTGAACTGGAGGATGCTTCACCTATGGAGAATTGGGAAAGGATTAAGGACCTTGAATTGGATGAACCATGGGTAGGGGGACAATGCAAGGTCCATGCTTTAAGGACTCATGCTTTGAGGATCATTCATCGGTTTCTTGCAAAGAGTATGTACAACAATTTGAAGAATGCAAGTACCATTAGTGTCTCTCAAGCCATGGTTCTTCGCTGTATGATGGACGGAATACAAATAAATGGAGCAGGAATTATAGCTTCCCAAATTAAGGAATTACAGAAAATGCCAGGGAACATGGATAAAATTTAAATAGGATGGATAGTTATGGTTCTAGCTTCTGCAGTTGAGCATCCGATTTATGACGAACCACTTAAAGGAGATTTGCCTTGTGTGGATAATACAATGCTGAAACGAATGAAAATTTTAATTCCTAAGCCTCATGGTCATTGGGCAATTCGGGAGGAGTATTTAAGAGAGAATAATATCCGATTTGAGGAGCAGCAAGAGGAGCAACAAGAGGAGCAGCAAGAGGAACCGAATGAGGAACATATTGCTACAGCGGTACCTTCCCTGTAATGGCCTCAACACCGGTCCGGCCGTGAACAGTAAATTCCGATGGTGAATAGTGCACCCGGGCCGTAAAACGGATCCGAAAGTGAAAAATATTTTATTTGACCATCGGGAAGTATTGGTCATGGTGAGTCCGGGGTTGAAATTTGAAGTGAAATCGAGGTCAAATAGACCTCCGAAAGTCAAAAATATGAAAAAGGTAGCGAGTCAATTTCCCTGGTAGGGAATGTGACTTGATTTTGCATAAATTTTTAAAAATAGCAAATGAACTCCAAAAATTGCCAAATTTTGCAGATCTTCATGAAATTTCATGTAGAATATTTTGGTATAAAGAAATGAATTTTTCGGCGATGTCGACAGTTGTCGAATCGAACCAGTTCGGTTGAATCGGACCAGTAACGGACTCCGATTGAGCCGAAATTTTGTGTACTACCTAATTTTGATGTGATAAGAATTATGGAATTGAAATTGGAGTGATTTGGAGTGAGGAAATGGGAGAAATAATTTTGGGCTTTAAATTAGGTGTTAATGGGCTTTAATTAATTAACTAAGCCCATTAACCCAATCCAAGCCCACAAAGCCCAAAACCCAGCCTATAAAAAGTGAGAAAACTCTGGAAGCAGCCAGCACCTCATCTTCTTCCTCTTCTCCCTCCCTTGGCCGAACTCTCCCTCACCATTTTTGTGTGAGTTTTCTTCATTTCTCTCTCCATTTCACACCAAATCAAGCCACCCAATAGAAAGTTCTGCCTCTCTAGTTAAGTATTGTGACCTCCTCTCTTCAAATCAAGGATGGAAATCAAGAAAAATAAGGAGAGAGAGTTTAGGGTTTCATTTGAGGTAAGTGAAACCAATGGGTTAAAATTATTTCTAAGGTGCCTACTTATGTTTTTGGGTGCCTAGAGTTCAATTATGATGTTATTTTTAGCATTTGAGCTTGAAAAATTAGAGTTATAATGGCTTGAAATTTCAGTTCACTTAGGGACTCAAGGAGATTTGCAAGCTTCCAAGGCCAAAGGCAAGGAAAAGGAAGCTTAGGCACACTAGAACAAGAAAAGAAGGTTAGTGGCTAATGAATCTTAGTATTTCCTTTGATTTTAGTCATTAAACCTTTATGTAACTTAATGAAAATATGAAATAATTGATGTTAAATTTAAAGTAATGATAGAATAATGTTAAGAGACCTTAAATGAGTGTGTTTAAATGCCTAAATGAATTATTGAACAATTATATAGCATGCTTACCTTGATGGCCGAATTTTATCTTAAGGAAAACCTAAGTGTATTTTATGAAATTTGATGAATTTAAGCTTTTAAATGACACTAGAAATGAAATAATATGCTTAGGAATTTTTATGGAATTTATTGAAATTAAATGAATATTTTAGAAAATATTTTCAATTATGTAAGTATTGAAAATATGGCATTTATATGAAATAAAATGCAAATTGATGAGAAAGTGAATGATTTTGGTGAATTATGGTAGAATAATTCACAATCTATGTGAAAGAATGAAAAGAAATGATTACAAGCATTTTCGAGTAATGAAATAATGAAAAATGTAAAGTTTAATTGAAATTTTGATGAAATTGCGCCCTTAGAAATAGTCTGGCAGTAAAAGCCTAGCTCAGGATATAATTGGCTAGCCATAGGGACATCTGTACCGCGGTGCAAGTCATGGCGACTTGCTTAGTTATGGTAGGATCACCGATCACCATAGCTTATTTTTGTACCTGGTATCTGCTACGTGGAAAAATGATCGTTGAGATCATTTTTCAGTCTATGTGGGGCCCATGGGGGTCTACGTCCCGAGTATCCAGTCTAAGAATTTCTGTCGGTACTGTACTAGGGGCATGAAATGAAATAAAAGTGATAATATGTTAAAAGAAATGAAAAGAATGATAAAAATGAAGTTTAAAGTGAAAAAAAGGACTTAAATGAAAGAAAATAAAAGTTTAGGGGCAAAATGGTAATTTTGCCAACATGGGTAATTAATGAGTAAAAATAAAGGAGAAATGATTAATAAGGGTAAAATAGTAATTTTGGAGACCTAACCAGGTCAATAAGATAAGATTTTATAGTACAGGGACTAAACCGTAATTTTACCCAAAAGTAGTGAAATAATGAATAAATGATGAATAATGATGAAACTAATGTAAAGAAAATGAAAGTAAATGACTAAGATGGCAAAATCGTAATTATTAAGACAAAAGGGCATTTTTGGAATTTAGTAAAATGTTGAGGATTAAAAAGGAAATTAGTCAACCGTTATGAAATAAATGAGGAAAAAGAGTAAATAATGTGAAAAACCATTATTTCCACTAAATATGATTAAAATGTTAAATTGTACTTATTTCGAAAGTAAATGATTAAATAAAGCATATTAAAGGAATAATTATTGCAAAGAAAGTATTAGGATTGTTAGACACCACTGGGCATAGTTTATGCTCAGCATGTAGTTTTTACTGCATGCAGGTACAGCGCGGAAGGAGCAGTGATGCATAAGTGGAAGGAAAGAACTTTTGTTATTATGTAAATTATGTAGACTTTGGCATGTATATAAATGACTGATATGTATAAATATTGGGATATGTAAAAGATATGTAAGTAGATGTATGTATGATTATAGGATAACCCGTTTTGAATGATTGGATGTTTGATGGAGATTTTGGAGTAATGGAATGATTGTTATAGAAGTGTTGTGCCTCTGAGAGGCTGTGTGTTGTTTGATTTTTCAGGAGGCTAGTCAAATATAGCCGTTATAATGCCGAAATTTTATTAAGTGAATAGTAATCCGGGACAGTTATAGGTCATTGAATACCCAAAGAATTGGTAATATCGAATTTTGGTATTAATTAAATGTTAATTAAAAGAAAAAAAATTTTCGGGTTACTTGTACTGTTCCGTATAATCGGAGTGATAAGGATGTTACAATTTTATTGGTATCAGAGCAAAGGTTTAGATGGTTCTAAGATCGGAGTGGGTATTAATTGATTTGTCTGTATATACATGCCAATTATGTTTGGAAAGTGAATGTTTTGGAACTGATGTGCATCTGCTCCTTTTTGTTTTATAGTGAAAAGATGTCTACTGACCGAGGACAACAGTCAGCTGACAGCAGGAGTGAGGCATCGAGTAATATTGGGCGACAAGAGGCCCCACAGCAGAACCCTCCTCCTGTAGCACCACCTCCTTTCCCTCAGCCGGACTTCCTTGATTTGATGGCTGACTACATTCAGCAGAGACTGCAGGCAGCTCCAGCTCAGGCGCCGCCTCAGCCTACAGTAGTACAGATTCAGCCAGCCCCGCTTAGGCGGAGACCTATCCTGGAACAATTAAAGAGATTGGGGGCAGAAGACTTTTCTGGCAGAGAACCTTTGACACCTGCAGGGGCTGAAGAATGGCTATACAAGATAAAAAGATTGTTTGAGATAACCCACAGTCCACTGGAAGAGAAATTTGAAGTTGTAGTAGCATTACTTCAGGGTCCTGCATTTATTTGGTGGGATTCCGTCAGAAGACATACTCCTGCAGATCAGTTGAGTTGGGAGTTCTTTGTGGACCAGTTTGAAATGAAATATATTGGGTCCGAGTATAAGGCCACTATGCAAGAGGCTTTCTGGAGATTAAAACAGGGAAATAAGACAGTGGCGAAATATGAGAGAGAATTTGAGCGGTTGAGTGCTTACCTGGATGAAGGCCAGGCTACAGAGGAGAAATTGTGCTTCAGATTTGAGAGGGGCCTACATACTGAGCTTAAACAAATCATTGGAGCTCAGAAGTATCCTACCTTGCGTGCTATGGTAGAGGCAACCATAAAGTTAGAGACGACTCAGGCTGAGCAGACTGAGAGACAGTCCAGATTTCAGCAAAAGCGAAAACAGGGCCAGTTCAGTGGTAAAGGGAAGAAAACAAAGGGATCTCAGGCATTTCAGGGACAGTCACCTGTAGCAGCAGGCCGAGGTCAGGGTAGTGCATCTCGAGGCAGAGCTCCGACTGCTAGTGCTCCTCGGGACCGGGATAGTGATTCTGCAGTGGCTTGTGAGCACTGTGGTAAGCTTCACTCTGGAGAGTGCAGATTTCTGACAGGAGCTTGTTTTAGATGTGGATCCAGAGACCATCGGATCAGAGACTGTCCTGCTATGCAGAATACTTCAGTTAATTCACCAGCATCAGGTGTAGGATCCTCAGCTCCTAGAGGTCGTGGTAGAGGAGCCGCCCCTCACACTTCAGCCTCCAGACCTGTTGGACAGACATCACAGGGTCAGAGGAGAGCATCGGGTCAGACTTATGCTGTCAGAGCACGTGAGGATGAGGATGCCCCAGATGTGATAGTTGGTACGTTTCTTTTGTTATCTGATTCAGTGCATGCTTTGATTGATCCGGGTTCCACGCATTCTTACATTAGCACTGCCTTAGCACGGGATAGAGGGATGAAAGAGGAATGCTTGGACCAGGATGTTTTGGTGAGCAATCCTCTGGGGCATAGTGTAGTGGTAGATAAAGTATACAGACAGTGTCCTATTAGTGCTCAGGGACACATCTTTCTGGCAAACCTGATTGCTTTGCCTTTCCACGAGTTCGATGTGATTCTGGGGATGGATTGGTTATCCGCCCACCAAGCGACTGTCGATTGCAGAAAAAAGAGAGTTACTTTAAAGCTTTGCGATGATCGAGAAGTTACAGTGGTAGGTGTGAGAACTGATTTTCTGTCCGATGTGATATCCGCCACTGCTGCAAAAAGATTGATTAGAAAAGGATGTGTGGCATACCTGTGTTATGCAGTGGAAGCAAAGAAAGTCAGTCCAAAGATGTCAGAAGTACCTACTGTCAGGGAGTTTCAGGATGTCTTTCCTGATGAATTGCCTGGTTTACCACCTGACAGGGAGGTAGAATTTTCTGTTGATGTTGCTCCAGGTACTGCACCTATTTCCATTGCTCCTTATAGGATGGCACCTGCAGAGTTAAAAGAATTAAAAATTCAGTTGCAAGAATTGTTAGATAAGGGGTTTATTAGGCCCAGTGTTTCTCCCTGGGGTGCGCCAGTCCTGTTTGTCAAGAAGAAGGATGGTACACTCAGGTTATGCATTGATTATAGGCAACTGAATAAAGTTACCATTAAGAACAAGTATCCTCTCCCTCGCATTAAAGACTTGTTTGATCAGCTTAAGGGAGCCGGGGTTTTCTCGAAGATTGACTTGAGATCAGGCTATTATCAAATGGGAGTGAAAGAAGTAGATGTGCCGAAGACTGCTTTTCGTACCAGGTATGGCCACTATGAGTTTCTGGTTATGCCTTTTGGGCTTACGAATGCTCCAGCCGCCTTCATGGACTTGATGAATAGGGTTTTTCATCCCTATTTGGACCAGTTTGTAGTAGTTTTTATTGATGACATTCTGGTCTACTCCAAGACACCGGAAGAACATGATAAGCATCTGAAGCTTGTTCTGCAAGTCCTAAGGGAAAAACAGTTATATGCTAAGTTTAGCAAATGTGACTTCTGGTTAAATGAGGTGTCCTTTCTGGGTCATGTAATCTCGGCAGAAGGTATTAAAGTGGATCCTTCAAAGATTGAGGCGATTATCCAATGGAAACCACCCAAGAATGTTACGGAAGTGAGGAGTTTTCTGGGTTTAGCCGGGTATTATAGGAGATTCATTAAAGGTTTTTCTACTATTGCAATACCTTTAACCCGGTTACTACAGAAGAATGTTAGATTTGTATGGACTGATGCTTGTCAGAAATGTTTTGAAAGGCTTAAAAGTATGTTGACTGAAGCTCCAATTCTTACTCAACCTGAATCGGGTAAGGATTTTGTGGTTTATAGCGATGCATCCAGGAATGGATTAGGGTGTGTTTTGATGCAGGAAGGCAGGGTGATTGCATATGCCTCCCGACAGTTGAAAACACACGAGAAGAACTACCCTACCCATGATCTGGAGTTGGCAGCTATTGTTCTTGCGCTGAAAATTTGGAGACATTATTTATATGGCGAGAGATGCTACATCTACTCTGATCATAAGAGTTTAAAATACCTTCTCACTCAGAAAGAGCTTAACCTTCGACAAAGGCGCTGGTTGGAATTGATTAAGGATTATGATTGCTACATCGATTACCACCCAGGAAAAGCTAATGTAGTAGCTGATGCACTTAGCAGGAAATTTATGTCAGGTGAGGTGAATACCCCTAAATAATTAGTACAAATGATTGTTTTGCTTTAGTAATTGATTGTTTTGTTTGCAGCTCTCCGAGCTATGAATGTCCATCTAAGTTTAGCTTCAGATGGAGCCCTGGTAGCTGAATTGCAAGTAAAGCTTGACTTTGTGCATCAAGTTAAGACTGCTCAGAAAGAAGATGATCGGTTGATGAGCATTAAGAATAGACTTCAGAATGGCAGTGTAGAGAATTACTCCTTGAGTGATGATGGAAGCCTTTATTTTAAGCAAAGGCTTTGTGTTCCAAACCAAGAAGAGTTGAAGAAAGGTATTCTAACTGAAGCACATCATAGCAGTTATGCAATGCATCCTGGAGGCAATAAAATGTATCAAGATTTGAAAGCTTTCTATTGGTGGCCAGGTATGAAACGTGATGTGACAGAATTTGTAAGTAAATGTCTGATCTGTCAGCAAGTAAAAGCTGAGCACCAAGTTCCTTCAGGGTTATTGCATCCTTTGTTAGTACCGGAGTGGAAATGGGACCGAGTGACCATGGATTTTGTGACAGGCTTGCCACTGACTCAGAAGAAACATGACGCCATCTGGGTGATTATAGACCGACTTACTAAGTCAGCTCACTTTTTGCCAGTACGGATGGATTATCCTTTGTCTAAACTGGCAGAATTGTACATTAGTGAGATAATAAGATTGCATGGAGTGCCATCTTCCATTGTTTCTGACAGGGATCCGAGGTTTACTTCTCGATTCTGGCACAGTTTTCAAGATGCTTTGGGTACGAGGCTTCACTTTAGTACAGCCTTTCACCCTCAGACAGATGGCCAGTCCGAGAGAGTGATCCAGGTTTTGGAGGATATGCTCAGATATTGCATTTTAGAGTTTGGATCCAGTTGGGAAAAGCATTTACCTTTGGCAGAGTTTGCATACAATAACAGTCACCACTCCAGCTTGAAAATGGCTCCTTTTGAAGCACTGTATGGTAGAAAGTGCAGAACTCCTCTATGTTGGACCGAATTAAGTGAAAGGAAGTTAGTAGGTTCTGATTTGATCCGTGATTCTGAAGAGAAAGTTCGAGTCATTAAAGGTAGATTGAAAGAAGCTGCGGATCGTCAGAAGTCCTATGCTGATTTAAAGAGGAAAGACATAGAGTTTCAGGTGGGAGATCGAGTTTTCCTGAAAGTATCTCCGTGGAGAAAGATCTTGAGATTTGGAAAGAAGGGCAAGTTAAGTCCTAGATTTATTGGCCCTTATGAGATACTTCAGCGAGTGGGTCCCGTAGCATATCGATTAAAGTTACCTTCTGAGCTAGAAAAGATACATGACGTGTTTCAAGTGTCTATGCTCCGTAGATACAAATCGGATCCTAGTCACGTGATCACACAGGAAGAAATTCAAGTGGCTGATGACATGACTTATGAAGAGGAACCAGTGAAAATCTTAGCAAGAGAAGTCCGTCAACTCAGGAACAAGCAGGTTCCATTAGTGAAGGTACTGTGGCACCATCACAATGTTGAAGAAGCTACATGGGAACCAGAAGCCACTATGAGATATCAGTATCCCCATCTTTTCAATATAGGTAAATTTCGAGGACGAAATTTCTTTTAGTAGGAGAGAATTGTAATGGCCTCAACACCGGTCCGGCCGTGAACAGTAAATTCCAATGGTGAATAGTGCACCCGAGCCGTAAAACGGACCCGAAAGTGAAAAATATTTTATTTGACCATCGGGAAGTATTGGTCATGGTGAGTCCGGGGTTGAAATTTGAAGTGAAATCGAGGTCAAATAGACCTCCAAAAGTCAAAAATATGAAAAAGTTAGCGAGTCAATTTCCCTGGTAGGGAATGTGACTTGATTTTGCATAAATTTTTAAAAATAGCAAATAAACTCCAAAAATTGCCAAATTTTGCAGATCTTCATGAAATTTCATGTAGAATATTTTGGTATAAAGAAATGAATTTTTCGGCGATGTCGACAGTTGTCGAATCGAACCAGTTCGGTTGAATCGGACCAGTAACGGACTCCGATTGAGCCAAAATTTTGTGTACTACCTAATTTTGATGTGATAAGAATTATGGAATTGAAATTAGAGTGATTTGGAGTGAGGAAATGGGAGAAATAATTTTGGGCTTTAAATTAGGTGTTAATGGGCTTTAATTAATTAACTAAGCCCATTAACCCAATCCAAGCCCACAAAGCCCAAAACCCAGCCTATAAAAAGTGAGAAAACTCTGGAAGCAGCCAGCACCTCATCTTCTTCCTCTTCTCCCTCCCTTGGCCGAACTCTCCCTCACCATTTTTGTGTGAGTTTTCTTCATTTCTCTCTCCATTTCACACCAAATCAAGCCACCCAATAGAAAGTTCTGCCTCTCTAGTTAAGTATTGTGACCTCCTCTCTTCAAATCAAGGATGGAAATCAAGAAAAATAAGGAGAGAGAGTTTAGGGTTTCATTTGAGGTAAGTGAAACCAATGGGTTAAAATTATTTCTAAGGTGCCTACTTATGTTTTTGGGTGCCTAGAGTTCAATTATGATGTTATTTTTAGCATTTGAGCTTGAAAAATTAGAGTTATAATGGCTTGAAATTTCGGTTCACTTAGGGACTCAAGGAGATTTGCAAGCTTCCAAGGCCAAAGGCAAGGAAAAGGAAGCTTAGGCACACTAGAACAAGAAAAGAAGGTTAGTGGCTAATGAATCTTAGTATTTCCTTTGATTTTAGTCATTAAACCTTTATGTAACTTAATGAAAATATGAAATAATTGATGTTAAATTTAAAGTAATGATAGAATAATGTTAAGAGACCTTAAATGAGTGTGTTTAAATGCCTAAATGAATTATTGAACAATTATATAGCATGCTTACCTTGATGGCCGAATTTTATCTTAAGGAAAACCTAAGTGTATTTTATGAAATTTGATGAATTTAAGCTTTTAAATGACACTAGAAATGAAATAATATGCTTAGGAATTTTTATGGAATTTATTGAAATTAAATGAATATTTTAGAAAATATTTTCAATTATGTAAGTATTAAAAATATGGCATTTATATGAAATAAAATGCAAATTGATGAGAAAGTGAATGATTTTGGTGAATTATGGTAGAATAATTCACAATCTATGTGAAAGAATGAAAAGAAATGACTACGAGTAATTTCGAATGAAAAGAAATGATTACAAGCATTTTCGAGTAATGAAATAATGAAAAATGTAATGTTTAATTGAAATTTTGATGAAATTGCGCCCTTAGAAATAGTCTGGCAGTAAAAGCCTAGCTCAGGATATAATTGGCTAGCCATAGGGACATCTGTACCGCGGTGCAAGTCATGGCGACTTGCTTAGTTATGGTAGGATCACCGATCACCATAGCTTATGTTTGTACCTGGTATCTGCTACGTGGAAAAATGATCGTTGAGATCATTTTTCAGTCTATGTGGGGCCCATGGGGGTCTACGTCCCGAGTATCCAGTCTAAGAATTTTTGTCGGTACTGTACTAGGGGCATGAAATGAAATAAAAGTGATAATATGTTAAAAGAAATGAAAAGAATGATAAAAATGAAGTTTAAAGTGAAAAAAAGGACTTAAATGAAAGAAAATAAAAGTTTAGGGGCAAAATGGTAATTTTGCCAACATGGGTAATTAATGAGTAAAAATAAAGGAGAAATGATTAATAAGGGTAAAATAGTAATTTTGGAGACCTAACCAGGTCAATAAGATAAGATTTTATAGTACAGGGACTAAACCGTAATTTTACCCAAAAGTAGTGAAATAATGAATAAATGATGAATAATGATGAAACTAATGTAAAGAAAATGAAAGTAAATGACTAAGATGGCAAAATCGTAATTATTAAGACAAAAGGGCATTTTTGGAATTTAGTAAAATGTTGAGGATTAAAAAGGAAATTAGTCAACCGTTATGAAATAAATGAGGAAAAAGAGTAAATAATGTGAAAAACCATTATTTCCACTAAATATGATTAAAATGTTAAATTGTACTTATTTCGAAAGTAAATGATTAAATAAAAGCATATTAAAGGAATAATTATTGCAAAAAAAGTATTAGGATTGTTAGACACCACTGGGCATAGTTTATGCTCAGCATGTAGTTTTTACTGCATGCAGGTATAGCGCGGAAGGAGCAGTGATGCATAAGTGGAAGGAAAGAACTTTTGTTATTATGTAAATTATGTAGACTTTGGCATGTATATAAATGACTGATATGTATAAATATTGGGATATGTAAAAGATATGTAAGTAGATGTATGTATGATTATAGGATAACCCGTTTTGAATGATTGGATGTTTGATGGAGATTTTGGAGTAATGGAATGATTGTTATAGAAGTGTTGTGCCTCTGAGAGGCTGTGTGTTGTTTGATTTTTCAGGAGGCTAGTCAAATATAGCCGTTATAATGCCAAAATTTTATTAAGTGAATAGTAACCCGGGACAGTTATAGGTCATTGAATACCCAAAGAATTGGTAATATCGAATTTTGGTATTAATTAAATGTTAATTAAAAGAAAAAAAATTTTCGGGTTACTTGTACTGTTCCGTATAATCGGAGTGATAAGGGTGTTACATTCCCCAATTAATGAGCCTGCAACACCAGAATGGGAAGCACCATTTAATCAACTAAGTGGACGGATGGATGCGCAACAAATGAGACTCGATCAAATTTAAGGGAGATTAGATATACTTCGCGATACGGTCATGGAAGGAAACCGGAGAGTTGAGCATTTTATTCATCATTTTTGGCAGCGGTTTCCTCCACCACCACCGCCAGCATAGACCATTTGCTGTGGGCAGCAATGTTTTGAGGAGGGGGTAGCCTCATTTCAGGAAGTTTTTCTTCAACTTTATTTTTCTTTTTCATGAATCAAAATTTTGTTATTTTGTTATTTTGTGTTTTGTTTTCTTTTATTTTTGTTTGAGTTTGTAAAACGTATTAAAGACTTATGTAGTTCACCATTTTCATTTAATTTGCATGAAAACTTAGTTTGCCCTAGTTAACTTCAAAATTTGAACACGTTGAACTTGGATATGAAGTATGCATGTTTTGGACCTTTGCTTAGCAAGAGAACATTTATGTTGTTTAATATTTCTTTGGATGGATTAATCTTCAACTTGATAAATATTTATTAGTTTTTAAATTCTTAAAAGCACTTAGACCAGTTTTTAACTTAGAAAAAACTCAATGCAATGAAGTAGTGAAGTAAGAAAATTTAGAACACTAGAACCTTCCTCATCACCCTTCAAAGCATATGAACAACTCAAACATCTTAGAAAATGATCTAGGCAACAATTTTCTTGACAAACTCTTTTAAAAGACTTGTGTCCTACCTTGATAAATCTATCCTTTGTTAAGCCATTTTGAGCTTATAAGGGTATGCTTAAGGCGTAACATTAATATTTTCTTGTTACGCCTAATATTTTAACCATATAACCTAAAAAGCTTTTATCTCACCCTATGGAATTAGCCACTTTAGGATTAAATGGATGCATGAAAAGAATAAAGTTTTATTGGGTGTAGTAAGAAAGTTTCAAAGTTATTGATGAAGTCAAATAAAAATAGACCTTGTATTACCTTGATGTTAGCTTGTGAATGCTAGTTCGAAAAAAAATGTTTAAAAAATAAAAAGAAGAAAAAGAAAGAAAAAGAGAATTAGCAAATATGAAAAAAGATAGGTGTGGGTTAGTATAAGGAAAAATAGAAAAATATTGACTTCTTGGTGAAAGAGCATAAAGAAAAATTTGGAATCAAGGCAAGGATGAGCTGAATTTGTATTGCTTAAGTTATTGAGGTTTTTGTAACTTATTTGGTCTTATAGTGGCTATATTCATTTTGATTATCTTTTATCCATTCTTTGATAAACATACCCTTAGCCCCATTATAACCTTTGTAAGACCTATGTGATTTTAAGTTTAATTTGAGTTATTTAGCGGAAATGACCTTCGGGTTCCGGTGCTAAAGGACAAGCTTATTGTGTTTCTAGAGTTTCAAGCACGAAACCGATTGTAATCTTATGCATTCATATATTCTATACTTCATTATTTAGTTGTGTTGATATTTTGGTTTTCAAAATTGCTTAAAATGATTTGGTCTTGCACACACTCAAGGAAACTAATTTATATTCTCTTGTTGAAGTTAATCTATTTAGAGTTTATATTGAGTGCTTTTGTTAAAATGCTGAGCTTGGTTTTGAAATTGCAAGGCTTTGATCAAGTTTGATGGTTTTGAAGGAGGGTTTGTTCTAATTTGCTTGAGGTCAAGCAAGGTTTAAGTGTGGGGTATTTGATAAGTATGAAATATATATAGCTTTTAATATGTTTTTAGTTAAGTTATTTAGTTGTTTTGGTTTGATTTAGGTTAATTTAGAGTTAATTTGTTAATAATTATGATTTTGAGGTTAATTCTATGTTTTTGTTGATTTTCAGGTTTAATTTGACATAAAAGGGCTTAAAGTGTAAAAAGGGCAAAGTTTAGGGCCAAAAGTGCAAATATGAAGAATTGATGCAAGAGAAGTTGACGTCTGGTCCAGAGCCTTGAGCCGTGACCACGTGAGTTCATTGAAAAATTTATCACGTGGCCACGTGAAGAACAAAGGTTGAGAAGCCGTGGCCATGTGAAGTAAAATGAAGGAATGGAGTGTGAAAAGCCATGGCCACGTAAAAGGGGAAAGAAAGAAAACCATGTAACACGTGACCACGTGTGAGGAAGGGATAGTCCACACGTGACCACGTGTGAAGGAGAGCAAATGGAACACGTGCCCACGTGAAGAAGAAGGCAAGTTGGAGGCGTGGCCACGTGATGCTAATCCCATGGTGCGAAGGATTTTATCGAACTTCCTATTCTGAGCAAAATTACTTCCTTTTTGGTTCTAAGAGTTTAAGAAAGAATCCACATCTTCTCTTGCTTATAAATAGCAGTCCAAAACACAGAAGAAGGGGATCTTAATCATCAATCGTTGTTATCAAGCTGTAGAATTGAGCTTTCTTTTCTTAGTTTGTTTACGTTCTTTGTTTTTACAGTTTTTTCCAAAACATTGTTTTTAGTTTTAAGAATGTCTTGTGAGTAGTTTTTCTTTACTTTTGCTAAAGGATACTTGAATCCTTGACTTGTATTAACATGACTTGAGTTTGTTCTTAAATTCAAATACAAGTTGATTATTTCTTGGTTCTTAAAAATAGTCTTGTCTTTTCTCAATATTGAATTGATTATTAACTTGATTAAGAGTTGGTTAATGAATTGGTTTAAGTTGATTAATGATTTGCATGCTCTTAGGTTGATTTAGTTGGATTAATACATGGTTATAATCTGAATAAGCTATAATTGTGTGTTAATTTGAGTAAGTTAAGATTAAGAAAAGGGTAACCAAGAATAGGTGAAAGTTAATTCTCTTGAGAAAGGTTTTAATAGACATCTAGGAGACGTAATTCAGTTCTTTATGCTAAGTATTGAGTTGTCCTGAATAAGGGAGTTTAATACTTGGAATAATAATCTTGAATAAAGTTATTTGGGTCTACTAAACTGAATTTTCCATGATCACTTGTATGTTTTCTTTTAATTAAGTCATAGCAATACTTGTTAAGGTGGATAGTCCTTCAGTAAAAGTTGTTTTTATCATTGATTTTTATCTCATTCAATTTAATTGCTTTCAAATAGATTTCTTATTTACTTTAGTTTTTTTTTCAATTATTTTAATTTAGTTTTCAAATCATCACAACTTTGGGATTTCTCTTCTCTTTTTACACACAAAATTGGTTTTGAAATTGAAATAACACACACAAGCACAAGTTTCCCTTGGGTTCGATATTTTGGGTCATAATCTTATTTCCCTATATTACTAGCCGATCTAGTACACTTGCTAGACACCGGTCAAATCCTATGACATGAAAGTGCACATTTTGACATGTACCTGTGATATGAAATAGAGAATATAATGGTATGACCTTGGCATGTGTATATGCCAATATGGAAACATGTTGATATTATATGTGTTGGTAAACATGCTCAAAAGAATAAGTCAACTATATGCGAGTGTACCCACATGTATGTACATTTATGATTATGTATATGAGTATATGAGCATGTAATTGCCCTATGAGATAGAAGATGTTTTAGCATGACTATGAACATGTGAGATGCTTAATGTGAACATGATCAAGTATATGATATAATGATTATATGTCATGCCTATATGCTATGATGCAAATTGTATAGTCATACAGATTTGAATAAGCCAGATGTATAACTTGGCATATGAAATGTGCATATATCTGATTTTGCACCAGAGAATTCATAGTTTTATAAGACTATGTATATGTGCACAATATTATATATGAATACAGTATTAATATGTGAATTGAACACGAATATAATTCTGCCTGCGATAGAGTTTTAGATGTGGATAGATAGGCGCCTATAGGGAAATTGCAGCTGCCATAGTTTGGCCCGATTGGGTCCATAGTATATATGATCCCGTTTGGATCATGATCAACCCCATTTGGGTTGATAGG
The DNA here is from genome assembly GCA_037975025.1 of Excoecaria agallocha. NCBI lineage: Eukaryota > Viridiplantae > Streptophyta > Magnoliopsida > Malpighiales > Euphorbiaceae > Excoecaria > Excoecaria agallocha. The sequence goes on from CM075806.1 coordinate 31,561,204, forward strand.
CTACCCCGTTTGGGTATGCTTGACTGATCCACAGTACAGTTTGGCCCCATTTGGGTCTATAGATTTGATATCTTCGGATATCCTTCTTTGATACCAATGTGTGTCCATAGTTCCCGTTATCCACCGATAAAGCTAAGGCAGGCTAAACGTTATTCATAGAATGATCAAAATTAAACAGTTAAAGTTATTTGACTAAAGCTTGATATTGTGCTTATATTGTTGGTTTACCACAGGAATTATGTTTCAATTGAATATGTTCACATGGAAAATTGCCATCTATACGAATTATGAAAATGAAATATGTGTTACTTTCCTGGGTACTATGTTTATGTTCATGAAAATATGCTTTACACTTTAAAGTATATGTTACTGTTGCCATGTTATGTTGGACATGTTGTTTATAATATATGAGCATATCGTAAATGCATGTTTTAATGACCTGTGTGTGTGGTCATCCATCTGTAGATATTCCCCACTAAGCTTTATAGCTTAGCACGGGTTATTTATCCGTGTAGGTACAAGTAGCAAGACTTTTGTTGAAGGGCGTTCTCTGCATCAGGAAGGGCCAACCATCGATTGATAACCTTGATGTAGGATGTTTTGTAATACAATTATCATATGTTTTGTATAAAGGCCAGTTATCTTATGTTATGTATAAAACCTATGTGGAATATTGTAACTCACTAGTAGTAAAGCTAAGACAGAATATGTGTGCATGTGATATACATAAAGTAATATTCATATAGTCTAGTATGCATGATAATAGGTATGAAATGGAAAACAGGAATAGACTTGTAGCATGAATATAGGCATATGAAACCATATGGCATGATTAATGGCTAAATGATGATTAAATGAACATGTAGTGTAAGCATGATTAATAGTATTCATGATACATGTGTAATAGGGTATTTGCATAGGGGGTGTTACAGTTTGGGTCGATCTAGGATTATGAAAATAGGTGTTAAATGGAGTCTAGCGGTATAATTTGAGACAAAATTAATTTAAATATGCCTTTAAATCAGACAATGAAGATTTTACTTAGTACCGAAAAAAGGGTTGATAAAGGTTTGATCGAAATTTAAAAATAGCAAATGATTTCTTAAAAGCATCAAAATTTCCAAATCTACCTAAAATGTTATGTAGAATATTTTGGTGTAAAAAAATAAAATTTCCGATAGTTTTGGGCTTTTGGGTTTTAAACCGGCTAACTAGACTATCAAAGCTAGAAGTATACCAAAACAATGTCAGAATTGGCAAAAATTTTAACCACATTTTACTGAGTAAACTAGTGCATTCGGGGAACACTTTCAAGGCATTTTAACAAGGGGAACAAAAATTCAATAATCAGGGTGCAAAATCGAGATCAGGTTAATTAGGAGGTCAAATTCTATAATTTTGGTCATATGAGGATGTGGAGGTCATTAAAATAAAGTTATGATCAAGTGTGTGCAAGTTTGGGAAGTATGGATATGTAAGAGTTGAGGTAATGTTGCCAAGTGGCCCAACTTTAAACCATTAGATCAAATAATTAAAGAGTGAATCTTGGCCCTTCCTTTTTACCACTAAAAGGAAAGATATTAAAGAGGTGAAAAATTTAGAAATCATCCCAAAGCTTTAGAATTTGGTCTCTTCTTCTACATAAAATCCGAACCTAGCTATCATTCTTCCCCTCCACCATTTTTCCTTCACACAAGCTCTTTGTCTCTAATTCAAAAGCTCATCTTCTATCCTCACACACAAAAAAACATTCTCTTTCACTTAAAGAAGGATTTTCAACAAGAAAGAGTCAAGAAATTAAGAAAATAAGGTAAGAGAAGCTAGACTTAATTTAGTGGTTTTATGAGTTTTAGTTGGAAATAATTAGGGAATTTTATATGAGGATGAACAAAAGGATTAGGAGAGCATTTTAGTAGCTTTACTTTGCTTAAAATCATCATTTAAACATGATGATTCTTTTCTTTCATATTTGGCCAAAAGAAGGAAACTAAAGGGAAAGAGAAAACAAGGAAGGCAAAGGCAAGGAGAAGTAGGAATGGGAGTATTTCAAGCTAATTAAAGGTAAGTGGAAACAAACTACACCTTATTTTATTTGAATTATGAATTTTAATAAGAAATTTATATTATGTAACTAAGCAAATACAAAGAATAATGTGAAATAATTCAAGATTATATGGTGAAATGATGAATTGATATGGAATAACCTTTGAATCAATAAGAAATGAATTTATAAGTAACAAAAGTTACAGAGGCCAAATAGGTTATTAAGGGAATAATAGGATAGTTTGATGATAATTGGTAAATTCTTGGTAAATTGAGTAATAATGCAAGGAATGAATATATTGTGGTTGAATGGTTACTTAAATGATATGTAATTATAATGATTATATGAAAATTATATTATGTAACTATACTAAATTGTATGTAATAGTGAATTAAATTAAGATAACACAATTTAATGTTAAATTAAGTCATTAGGAATTCAAATTAGTGAAGAAATTTAATAAGAAGGGAAGAAAACCAAAGTTGTTGAATTAGGTACCTTAGGGTACTTTAATGTAATTTAACTTTTAATTGAATATTTAATGATAATTAAACAAATTAAAATATAAGAAATGCAATAATAATAATGAGAGTGAAAAATGAGAAGAGTACCAAATTATGTAATAGTCACATAATAGTCAAAAGAATTGAAGCTTGAGAATTTTTATGTGAATTTGACATATTTTGTTATATTACGGCTTAAAGTGGATAGTTAACTACATATGGTATGAATTTGAAGAAAGAAAAATTTTATAAGTGTGATTTAGTGTGTTGGTCGAATAGTGTATATGTGATGAATAGCTTAAATTAATTGAATTTATATAATATTGAGCATATATGAGATGAATATATGATTAACAAGCTTATATGAATGCAAGTGAGGCATAAAATGATTAATTAGGTACGATAAAAATAAATAATAGTGCAAAAATATAATGACATATGATAATTCATATTGCCCTTAGTGAATATTAGGTAGTCCAGGATCCCAGGATAGAACGACTAGCCATATGGGCATTTACATTGCGGTATTAGTGTGATATACAGTGAAATGTGATTTATGGCTTAGCCAACTCATTATTTAGTGCCCTGGAGAACTATTTCGTACCCTAGCTATACAATCACTCCAGGAGATTTGTGCAGTGTGTGGGTTGGAGAACTGTATTGTACCCTGGCCGTATGATCACTCCATTCTATTGGATTCTATATCCCACTTATCCAGTTCGAGGATTTTCATTAGTGACAACTAGGGGTAAAATGGTAATTTTTCATGCAAATCGGGATAAAAGTGTAATTACAACAATTTAAATATCATAAATATGAATAAATAACAAATAAAATTAAAAAATGAGGTTAATAAGTTAGGAAAGGGCAAAATGGTAATTACATAAAAAAATGAAAATTTGGAACGCAAAATAAGAAAAAAAAGAATATCGTATTGTTAGTTGGTTTTGAAAATGAATGAAAAATACAACAAATATGTTAACAAAGGCAAAACCATAATTATGTAAAGAAATAAGGACCAAAAAGTAAATTGTACAAAAAGGAAATATTACATGGAATTAAAAAGCATTAAAGTAGAAAATGCAATTAAAAGACGTAAAAAGGATTAAAAGATGATTGCGTGATAGAGCAGGGGTAAAATTATAAATATGCCATTACTATAGTGGATAAAACAATAAAATTGAGTGAATAGGTGAAAAAAGGTAAAATCATAAATAAATGTAAGTGCAGGGACCAAATTGTAATTTTCCATCCTAAGGAAATTTTAAGGGACCAAAACATAATTTCTGCACTTAAATTTAATTAAAAGTCAAAGAAAGTCAAATTGGTCAAAGTTGAGATCAATTTGCTCAAAATAAGATAAAAGTCAAACACTAGGGACTGAAATGAAAATTTGCCAGCTAATTTGAAGTGAGAAGGAAAAAAATTTATTTGATAAAAAATAAAGTTAATTAGTGTAAAATAAAACAAAAAGAAACTATAAGGACCAAATTAAACTTTTCCATTGAAAAGGGAAAAGTAAGTGGAATTAATTATGGAAAAATAAGTATAAAGAAAATTAAGTCAGAAGGGAAAAATAAATAAAGTCAAACATGATGAGAAAAAATTTAAGGATTTAATTGTACTATGTCATTGAAGTATAAAACATATAAAAGTTGGTAAATAAAGATTAAATATGAGAATTATTAAGAAAAGGGAGACAAAATTTTAAATAATAGTGATTATGAGAAACTACAAATTCAGGGACCAAATAGTAAAATTCCAAAAATAAAATTGAACGAGAAGATATCTTTGTAAATTATTCTGTATAAAAGAATAACGGAAAAAAAATTGATTGTAAAGTAAAGAATAAAATGAAATAAAATAAGTAATGGGAAAGTTAATAGGAACTAAAAATTAGAGTTGGACAAAAAAGGACCAAAAGAGGAATCTTAGTAAATTAATATAAATAAAGTAAATTGTAATTGATTCAATAGTTTAGAAAATTTAAGGATAAAGTTGTTGCTTTTGAGAATTGAAATTAAATGAAAAGATAATTCATAGTAAGAAATATTAAAAAAGAAAAACTTGAGTGAATAGTAAATATAAGACAAAAATTATCAAAAAGTCCAGTTTGACCAAAATAAGAATTTATTGATAACTTAGCAACATACAAAGCCTAAGTGACATATGGAGAAAATAAATTAAAATTTAAAGACTATGTAAATAGTGAAAGGAAGGTAAAACAAAGAATGACTGAGTAACATAAAATAAATTGTGATAAAAAGAAGATAAATAAAATAGTTATGTTAATGATATGAGAATTAGTGAAAAATTTAGAAATATGTGTGCAAAAAGATATGGAATGTGAAATAGAAACAATGTTAAAGATCAAATAACGATAGAAACGAAAAGGAAAAAAAATTATATATGGATATAAGTACTATGAATAAATTGGTATTTCAATTAATATATATATATATATTGGGTTTAATAAGGTAATAAATACAACTGAATAATAAAATAAAATTTATTTGAATGAAATTTTGTGTAGTTGTATCTACCACTAGGCAACAATGTTGCTTAGTATATGGTTTGTTGACTGCACTTAGGAATAGGAAATTTGGGGATGTGAAAAAGAAAGATCGAAGGGCATATATATAAAAACGGTTGGGATCACATAAATTGAGGCAGTTCGATTTGTAATTAGTGTCTGGTATTTAATAATTGCAGTTATTATTGTATAAATAAATAATGCTATGAATACTAGTATATGGATATGCGAATGATATGTGAATGACTGAATATTAATTCTGTAAAATATATGAAAATTATGGATGAGTGTAGGGTATTACATGATACATATTATAAGGCTACATTATAAAGATAAGTACCTGGCATTTTAGAATTACATAGTCTTACTAGACCAAGAAGTCATGCATATGAACTTGCTTGATATTGGTACTTTATCAACGATCTAAAAGATGAATACATGATCTTTATAGTCGAATGCTTCTTATATGATTATATATATGTGTGTTAGCTTCAAAAACATCAATGTATAGCATATGGAAAATTATGACTTAGAGTGAAAGAGTATTTTGTTATTGTATGTATGAAAATCATTTAGATGGCTTTAAAGTGTTTCCTATACCTAGAAATGCATGATATACAGAATGATATGTGATGTTTTGCAAAAGTATACCGGTTGATGTATAACACTATAACTACATGTTACTTATTAAATATTGTGTAATTGATATGAGTGGTATGTATGACTTATTACGTGATAATATAAATAAGTTATAGACTTATTGAAACACCCTAATCTAATACCTTTATCATGTATCATGTTATATCTTTCAATCACATAATAGTAGGTTATTAACCCAAAGTTGTATACATTTATTATATCAAATAGCCTATTTATATAGGTATCCTACACATCAATTAGATATTTCCCATAACTTCAGTCTCTTAATTATGTATGCATAATGGCTTATTCTATAACATACTCATCATTTTCATGTTAGTCATAACTGTCTTAACTTCATATCTTATCATGCACAACATTTATCCATTAATCTAGCATATTTATGACTAAGCATTCTAGCTACTATATGCATGCATGCTTTAGCATTCTTTCACTGAACTTATTACATCAGTTACTATATATATATATATATATATGATAGCCCTTTTTATACATATTAAACGTGCAAAATAAATTGCACCAAATTCAAAAAGAACCCTACATCAACTTTTATGACCTAGGTGTTGGCCTGTCCTGATGCAGAGATCGTTCCTGAGCAAAAGCTTTCACAGCAGTACCTACACGGATTAAATAACCCATGCTAAGCTATAAAGCTTAGTGGGGATGCTAATTTTGAAAGACAACCACTCACAACAATTGTCAGAAAAAAATATAACATACAAGAGTGTATAATAATAAGAATGACATATTTAAAATAAATAAAGGACAAAATAAAATATCATCATCAACAATCAAATCTCATATTTATATTAACATGCTTGAAATTAAAACATAATGTAGGAGGATCAGTATCAAAAATATCCAACTATCACTTATGCAATGGAATATACAGTTAAATATATTATCTCATGTATCATGCTTTATTTATCTTAAATTAATTGTAATGCAATAACACAACCGTTTAGCCTGCTTAAGTTCTAAAGGTGGATAACGGGATCGGTGGATACCCGAAGGTATCAAAACTATGGACCCAATCAGGGCCAACTGTATGGTGGACCGATCAAGGACCCAAACGGGGTCAAGAAACAACCCAAATGGTCTGTGCAAGATCCAGCAGGATCAAGTATATTGTGGACCTAAAAAGGTCGACTGTGGCAGCTGCAATATCCCTATAGGCGCCTATCTATCCACAATTGAACTATAACTGCAGGCAAACTCTATTTAATCTTTCTTTTCATATATCATGCTTACACTTATGGTGCTCATTTTGCACATGTATAATCATATGATAGCTATATTGTTACAATGACATAACTGCATATGTAAGTTCATTTAATGATACAATTACTTTTTACCTACCATCATTAGATATTTCATATTAGCATAATCATGATATGTTAATCAAGTAATGCATCATACCTATTCAAGTGCTCATCATTAATACTTTACAATATAGCATATCGTATATATATGTGATCATGTATACAAATACATAATCCCTAATGAATAGGAATATATAACATCATAATAATATACTTCATTATGTTATCATTCAAGCATCACACATGAACATAGTCATATATCGTATATCTTGTTTCACAGTATAAGTGCACGTTCAAATATAATGCACTCTATCATTAGAGTATGAATATGTAAGATTAATTGCATAAAATAATCATGTACGCAAATTTCATCACAAATATATGTGAGATATTTTCATCACAAGTCCTTACCCATGTACACGTGTGAATGTATATGTATACATATAATCTTGTATTAATAGTCATATTACCTGCTCTATCCAATTCATTTTGTAACCACATAAACACATATTTAGTTCAATTAATTGAAAACCATAAGATGAAGTACATTAAAAATTTGCACAGGGCAGCATTCTGGACTCAACTTGTGAGCCACAAATGAATTTGAAAATGTCATTTTTAGGCTAAATGATATTCTACAATATTATTCCCCTGTTTTTCTAGTTTCCATAGCATCAAATTTCACCCTAATATCTTAACTATAAATCAAGATATTTGAGAAATACTATAGACTGTTCATAAAACCGAAACAGTGTTTACTGTCACTTATAAAACTTCATAGCATAAAATTAAGAGGGATTTAAACCAACATTTCTTCATAAAAAACGTACTCCTAGGTATCTAGTTTACCCATAATTTTACAGAATAATATTTTGACTTCTCTACTAATACTTATGCCCAAAATACCAACATCTGTACCTTAACAGTCCAAACAGATTCAACGAATTTCATACTAATTATTTGACATACTTAGAAATAAAATTATACATTACTTCCTTCATATAAAATGTTTATTTATAAGTCTATTTTTCATAGGAATTAATTTCATGTCATTCTGATCATTGTACGTACAGATATCTCAATTTTTCCCCAACCTGGTCCAGAATCCGAATTTAAAAGTTCTCCTAAATTCAATAAATCATAAAAAATATCTAGAGACAGAATTGAAGGTAGGTTCCTCTTCAATATTGTAGGAAAATGTCTTATATAACTACTGAAATTTGATTTGTTACAATTAAAGGTCTCTATTACAACTTACACTAAATTTTCTGTCACTAGGTCAGAATTTTTATCTCATCCCTTCATGCACATTTCATACATTGAACTCTCTTTAATTACTACAAATTCAATTTAATCACAACAAGTTCCAGCAACCATATTCACATGCAACCAAATTCACATGCATTAAGGTAGCTCTAATCCCATACCTTGGCCGAACTTCCCTTTAGCCAATTAATCTCTATCAAGACCTTTTCCTTTATCTTTTCTATCTTCTCCTTCTTTAACTATAACACAAATCATCCTCTAATCCATCATTTCCAGCAGCCAATCCCAACCACTATCCACATAAAGAATGAAGAAGAAGATGATGATGAAGATAACCAAAATTAAACCATACCTTATTAATCTATATCAATATTTTCTTGAATAATCCCACATGCATGCAATTGTCTTCCTAAATTTATGAGTGAATTGAGAGATGAACGTGGAAATTGAAATAGATGAAAGATAGTGAATTCTCTCCTTTAGGTGCCGTCCCACTCTCTCTCACCTTCTCTTCATTCAACTAAAAACCAACATATATATAGTGCTTTGGTAAATGTCTTTCTTGGTCCTTCAAAGTTTTGCATGTCACACTAAAGACAAACACTTCTTTGCATGCTATAAATTGTCGCCACCAAATAGTCTATTTCATAAATCAATCCCCAACATTTAACCCTTTCCTTAAATTGGCCTCTCCATTATTCTTTTATTCACATTTGCCCCAAAAGATGCCAAAATTATAAATTGACCCCAAATTAATACTTTTTACTTCAATTATACCCTCAATTAATATTAAACCACACTATTAAATTTTATTTTCATGCAATTAAAATAATAAAAGCATAATTTATTCCTTGTTCAATACTTATATGAAATTCTCATTTAATTTTAATCTTAATCAAATAAAAATCCTACTACAAACATGAAATTTCAATTAGGGTCATGTTAGGGGCCTTACACTTATAACATGTGAATTTGATTTATGTAGAGATAGAAGTGCAAGAGTAGTATTGTAATGTTTTAAAAGTTTGTATAGTACTCAAGGTAACGGTATGATAGCTTGATAATAATAATAATAAGTATTCAAGCCGATGGAAACATGTCTTATCCGTGAAATTCGCTATATATATGTATAAGAAATGGAACTTAATTAAATTTATTATATATTAAAAAAGGTAGTTTATGAACTTATAGTCTTATGATTATAAGATGGCTTTTATGAATGTGGATTAATAATGCCATGTCTTAAAAATAGCTAAAGTATATGAATATGTGTGAGAGTAAATTAGTGGTAAATAAATGGCATAGTAAAAGAGTGTTTGGCAATTGATACTGGTTCATAAGAAAGAAAGGCTTGTACATCAAGATGATTAGTCAATAATAACATAAAAGAATTAAGAAAGTAAACTTGATGTATAAGACTTTCGGGGTCAGATGAATATTGTTATAAGTATAAAATCGGTAAGAAATGGAATATCAAGAAGTCCCTGATATTGGTTAAAAGTGTAAATAAAAGATAATATGGTCCCTGAAAATCTCTGTGAATATGTTTAAATGATTAGTTATATGCTTAAAGTTATGCTTGTTTGTGATTGCATTTTTTATGACTTTTGTAAGAGGTCGTCTACATATCTTATGTTTTCTTACTAAGCTTTATAGCCTAGCATGGTTATTTTATCTGTGTAGGTTCTGTAGATAGGACTTTTGCATAGGGACATTCTCTGCATCAGGAAAGGCCAACACAAGACTGATAAGAGTTGATGTAGGGATATTTTATGTTAATGCTATTAGGCATATGAGGATGTATATATTGAATTATAACCAACTTATGATTTGACTAATCAAGTATTTGCATGCATGTAGAACCTAATGTAACATATACATAACATGGTATGATGATGCTAAATATGAGATATAGCATGCGAAAAGTTATAGTAATGCCCATATGAATATATGATATAGCATGACATGAGTAATGGTAACATAATGGCCATATGAATAATAATATAAAGGTATGTTAGTGATGAAAAGAATGATCAATATGACTAATTGGATATAGTTAATAGGGTATTGATATAGGGGGTGTTACATTTTGGTATCAGAGCCTTGTTTAGCCTTTTCTAGGCCATAAGAACCTAGAATTATATAATGTCATATAGAGTCTTGTTGACCAAATGAAAAAGTTCCTATTTTTTTCTTATAGATTATAGATGGAGGATTCTAGAGATGCTATCGAGGAATTAGCTGAAAACAACATGCCTACTAGAATGAATCCTATTAATTTAGGATCTTCATCAGCTAATCGAAATGAGATTTCTACAGCTATTTTTGGAGAAACACTACTGAAAATATCTAAGAACATGGCCTAAATACTTTAAAGGATGATAGCACCTAAAGCTCTAATATTTGAAATTAGGAAACATGGTATAGAAGAATTTTTGGGCACTAATCTTAAGTAATCGGAAGAAGCTAAATTTTAGTTAGAAAAGCTAGGGAGAATATTTGATGAAATTCATTGCCTAGTAAATCATTAGGTGTCTTGAGCTATGTTCTTACATCATAAAGTAGCCTATGATTGGTGAAAATTGGTTTTTAAAGAAACCTTAGTTACTAGATCCACTTACATAGGAATTCTTCAAAGCTGAATTCAAGAAGAAGCATGTTATCGAGGCATATAAGTAAGAAAAGTAATTTTTTATTTCGAGACAAATAGCTATATCTATTGCTGAATATGAGAAAGAATTTAGTCACCTATGCAAATATGTTCCGATGAGATGCTAACTGATGCTTTCAAGTGTAGGCAATTTGAAGATGGATTAAATGATCGGATTAGAGAGAAGTTAATAAGACCTATATCTCTGCATATGGTGGATTTCCATAAATTGGTTATTGTAGCTTTATGGGTTAACAAGAATAAGATAGCTAAAAGAGAAAAGAAATAGAAAAGAAGTGGGTCCAGAGGTGAATATTCAATTGGGAAGAGATTTAGAGGAGCACAAGAAAACCAATTAGTTGAGTCTGATTTCAGTTCTATGATTGAGGGAAGAAAGCAAAGATAATCTATAGTATCTCAATCTGACAAAAAAATACAAGGGAAACATAGTGAGGGTCAACCACCAGAATGTCCTCACTTTTAAGAAAACATTGGGGCACTTGTAGAAAGCTAATTGATGCATGTTTTATTGTGGTAGTATGGAATACTTCATGGAAAATTGTCCCTTAAAATGGGAACAAAGATCAATACAGTAAGGTAGCTGGGGAGCTTTTAAGGCATCCTTCTCTGGTAGAGGTTAAGGCAGAGGACATAATGGAGCAAATCATCATGGATCCCACTCTCAAAATGTGTTTTAAATAGTTGATCGATCTACAGCTTTAATTGATTTTGAAGCATACGCTATGGAAGTTTGTAATGACCGATATGCTTCAGAAGCTATAGCTGATATTTTTTGTTTATTTAATTCTAATATTTATGCATTTATAGTTAAGGATGTTTATGAAATAATTTGGGAACTCGAGCTATCATGAAGGAATTATACCCTAATGGTTTAATGTTGATATGAATTTTGAGGATGAAATGTTTTAAATGGGAGAGAATTGTAAGGCCCCAATATCGATCCTAGTTGAAAATGCGTGAATTAATGATATTTTACTTGATTACTACTACATTAAATATATGAAATTTGAATTTGAGATATGGGCAAGTAATAATTTCTTTTTAATATATGAATTGCATGTAACTTATTTGGCATAAGAATATTCAAGGTTGCAATTGAGTATAGAATATAATTGAGGGGTCAATTTGTAACGATAGTATTTATGGGGTCAATTTCTAAAAAATAGAGATAAATGGAGTTAATTATGAACTAAAAGAAAGAAAGGTGGGTTAATTTATTAAAGAATGTAACAAAAAGGGGTAACTTTCTTGTTAGAGAGTATGCCCTAGAACCCATGTAATAGGGATGTTTTTCATATGTATGAAATTTATATTCTTAATAAAAGGCATCATTCATTTATTAATGCTGTGTTTGAATACATGAGTTTGTAAATCTTAAATTAATAAATGAAGTCCTAGATATTATAAACACAGTGCAAAGGCAATCATGAAGGTGTTCATGATGTGAGATGTCTATTGCATGCAAATATGTTAATATCTAAATATCCCTAGTCATAGAATTAACAAGATAGGACATTGTTAATTCGGACAGACTAGCACATGTTTTGCTTCTTGAATGGTTCAAGCAATGGTTCTCATAATTGTGATTATGGATGATAATCATAGCTAACATGTGGATGCTTGTTAGAGGAACAAGTTCATTGGAGACCTGCAAAGAGAATCCTTATATGGATATTAAATGTATGTTAGTGAGGAATCTCTTCATAGCAGTTGTGCAAGTATCCTTGGACTTGAGATCACCAAAGTTATCTTAAGTAGCAAGTGGTATACTTTGACTCCATAACTGATTACTTCCAACTGGGAGTGAACATAGTTAGGAGATTGGGTATATCATGACCTACTTGAAGATAGTTGAGTGTTTGACAAAGGATTCACCATCCCAGATTTAACAAGGGAAGTTATCTCATATGATTCTATAATTACCTTGTTCAGTGAATCTCTGGCCAGAGTAATATGCCGAGATGGATGGAGATCCATGAAGGGCATTTTAGGAATGATGGTTAAATTAATAGAACATACATAATTAGATTTATATGAGCTGACAGAAATCCATACTGAGAATCTAATTGAGATAAGAGTGGTGAAAGGAGTAATTGCACGGTAACTGTTTCTATAGAAGGGTACAGTCAAACCACATGACTTTCCTGACATTTGGGTAGTCATGATGCCTAGCTAGAGGCCAATCATGACTTGTATAATGATGTATCAAAATATCAATAGAGATTGATAAAATGATTTAAAGGAGTTTAAATCATGTGAGTTTTGAATAAAACTCACAATTACATATTATACTGCCAACATGGACAGGAACCCAATAGGTCACACACATATAGAGAAAAAGGTAAAATGGTAAAATGACAAGGATAATAATATTTGATATTATTATAAAGGTAGAGAGGAGAATATGATAATAATTAATTAAAGAGTTTAATTAATTATGATCAAATAAAATTGTCCGCGGAACTTTTGAGAAATGTTCTGCAAAATTGGACCTGATTGAAATAATGTATTTTATGATTAATTATTATTGTCTTATAAGTGTTATAAGACTACTATAAGTGTTATAGGACTGATATAATAATTAATAGGACCATTGGAGAAATTATAAAGGGCCAAAGGAATGAAGAAGTTGGAGGAAGCCCTCCAAGAGAGGGCTACACGCCAACTCCATACAGAAGGGCTTAGAGGGCTTTTTCTTGGACCAAATTAATTTATATATATTACATAAGTGTTATGGAACTCACATATTTAATTTGGTTGGATTTGGAATCCATTTGGGTATTTAAATCCAATTAGATGCACAAAGGGCCTAGTTTGTGGATTTTGTGCATGGTCTTTTATGAAAAGATTTAATTTGGATTTAATTAAGCCCAAATGATTATAATTAATTCCAGAAGCCCAATTAATAATTCTCCAGCAATTTTAAAGAGCCCAATCTCATTAAAGAGTTTGAATTTTAACCTAACTATAAAAGGCCAACTAATGAGAATTAGGGTTAAGTGATTAAAACAAAAGGAAAGTCTTTTCTCTTAATCTCTCTCCCTTTTTGCTCCACTTCCATTGCTAGCCTCTTGGATTTCGGCCACTCCTTGTATTACACCAATTTGTTGGTTCAATTTACCCCTCTCTAGTGTGGATTACTCATTGGAGGTGTTCGATTTTGGACACTGTGTTTTGCGACAACCCGGTGCGAAGTAAAATCAACTGTTCAACAAAAATCAAAGGTGATTTTTCTTATTCTCATATAGTTATATTGTGTATTCATGGCAAGATCAGATCTTATGGTTAAAAAAAATTTTAAAATTCCGCTCATGTATGTGATGCATGTAACCATTAAATTCCAACATGGTATCAGAGCCACGGTTTTGCCATGGATATACAATTCTATATTTTTCTGCGGAATAAGTGTTGTTTTGTTTTGAGTTATTTATTTCATGAACTTTAAAATATTAGATTTGATTGTTCATGAATGAGAAATATTGATTTCTGGTTGTATGTGTGATCAAATAAATATGGTGGAATCAAAAACGAATTTTTTGAATGATTAAGATTAGGGTTTGGCGTGAAACTCATTAGGGTTTGGCGTGAAACCCTAGGTAATGTAGGGGCTGTTCTAATTTAATTTCTTATGGATCCATTTAAAAATCATTTAGATGATATTTTATGTGTTTAATATGTGATATTAAGCCGTAGGATCGAACGGAATTAAAATCGAACAAGTTTTGCATGAAAATTAGTTTTGTCGAAAAGTTCGATAAATTGGTGTTCTTCGTGTGTTCTTGATGTGTTCATGATTAGAACGACTTTTGATCTTCTAAATCTGATATATATGATATATTAAAGTGTTTTTAATTAATTGGATTAATTAAAATGGGCCTTAAATTAATTTGATTAATTTAATTCATTACAACCACTTAATGGGCTTAATTATGTTTACGGACTTGGTTTAAATTAGTGAATGACTTGGTGGGCCCAAGGAGCTGATTTAAATTAAACATTATAAACATTAATTAAGTTTATCAATTGGTTTTAGGGGCTGGAGTGGGCTTGGCTCATTCCAAAAGGCCCAAATGGTCCAAAAGACACAAAACTAGTTTGTGTGTGAACACAGTTAGGGTTTTTTTTTCTTCTGTGGGTTTCGGCCTACAATTTTTTTAAGCCCAAAATTGATTCTTTTAATTATTTAATATGATTAATTAATTAAATAATCAATTTATAATTAATTAATAATCAATTGGATTGATTATTAAGACAAGAACACATGCATGCAAAAAGGTTTCCTAAAATGAAAGTTTCCAAAATGGAAAAAGTTTCCTAATTTGATCACATCATTAAATAACTCAAAATATAGTTTCAAAGGTTGAAACAAAGTTACTAATCCATTTATTTATGCATTAGAGAGGCATATAAGGGTGAATGATTGGCATGATGGTTAGTTATGGACAAAGCCTAATGTGATTGAGCATAATGCATGTTTTGGCCCAATGAGGACTTTCATGTCCCGGCCACTTGTTTTTGGTTTGTATTTCATTTCAAATTGTAATATGTAATTAGATTACTTAGATTAAAATTAGAAATAGAGATGGAGACCAATATCAAGGGGCAAGATGGGCCGGATGGAGATCCAAAAAGCTTGAAGATAATGTAATTATTTTCTTGTTTGAATCATGCATACTACCTAGGTGTGACCTTTTGATTTCCCTCTTGGCTCGGGGAAATCAATATAGTGAAGTCCATAACTATACCATATTTGTATGCTTATATTTATGTGATAGATATAGGATGCATACCAATGTATGCCAACCATGTATGATGAGACTTAATTAACTAAAACCCTCAAACAAATACTAAGGTATATAAGCCTTCCATTAATTTGAAGAGAACCAGAGTTCTTTATAGTGTGGGTTGTTGACCACAGTCAAGCTCACATTATATCGAATATGTTCAAATCTAATTAAATGGGTCATCTTAGCTAGCCCATTAGTTTGTTGACCACAGTCAAGGCTAATGGTTCTAGAGGCAAGATTAGGGAATGCATATTGATATGCATGCATCAAGAGTTGATAACCTAATGATCCAATAGTTGTGTAGAGACACAATTGGTATAGAGATACCTACCTTTCAAGGGTATGGAATTTGGCTTGTTGACCACAGTCAAGGTCAAATTACATATCAAGGATTGGATATTGGCCCACTAAGAAAACCATCGGGTTTTCTCGGATTATATAGTGAGGGCTATTAATTCGCAATAAAATAGTGGGAGTAAATGGATTACTTAAAGACCTTATTAATGCATACATATATATGAACATACTCTCATATCTTTTCTTTTTCACATCTAGGTCATCATCATGAGCACATCAAACATTAATATACGATCAATCTTGGATAACAAGCTGGTTGGCAACAACTATTCTGACTGGATCAGGCAAGTGAGAATTGTTCTCAGGGCTGAAAAGATCCATTATGTCTTGGATAAAGATCCACCACCACCTCCATCAGATGATGCCATTGATGAGATCAAAGGCATTTATCGAAAATACATGGAGGATAGTGAAGCAGCAGCATGTCTGATGCTGGGTGCTATGTCCTCGGAGCTTTAGAAGCAACATGAAATAATGGATGCTAGAACCATCGTTTTGCATCTAGAGGAGCTTTATTCTTCTCAGGCTAGAACTGAGCAATATGAGATTGCTTGAGCTCTATTTAGTTGCAAAATGGTGGAAGGCACTTCAGCTGCTGCTCATGCATTGAAGATGTATGGGTATATTGAGCATTTGAGTAGACTTGGCTATGTTATGGATAATGATCTATACATAGATTTAATCTTGTACTCGTTGGCTCCAAGTTATGCACCTTTTGTGCTTAACTTCAACATGAACAAGATCCAAGTATCCATTCCTGAGTTAATCAATATGCTCAAGACAGCTGATGGATCATTTAAGAAGGATCCAAAAAGTGTCATGGTTGTCATTTCTGCTAAAGGCAAGAAGCAGAAGAAGAAGAAGATAACCAAGGCGCAGCCAAAGAATGGTGGGATCTCTAAGAAGAAGGTTGCCAAGAAAGAGAATCCCAAAGGAACTTGCTTCCATTGTGGAAAGGATGGTCATTGGAAGCGAACTGCAAGGCCTATCTAGATTCTCTCAAGGAGAAGAAGCAAGCTGATGCTTCTACTTCAGGTATTCATATGATTAAAATTAATACTTATTCTATTGCTTCAAAACAATCTTGGGTATTAGATACCGGATGTGGATCTCATTTATGTAATGATCTACAGGGGCTTAGAAGCTTTAGAAGAGTTGGAAAGGCAGAGATATGTTTGCAGTCAGCTACTGGACAGAACATCTCTACAACAGTTGTGGGGACTTACTATTTGCCTCTTCCTAGTGGATTAGTACTGGAATTAAATAATTGTTATTATGTTCCAGCTTTGTCCAAAAGTATTATTTCTTTCAGTTGTTTGATGAACGATTATGATATTTCTTTAAAGGACAAATGTTGTTACATTTTTAAGAACAATATATTTTATGCAAAAGCTATCATTGAGAATGGTATATTTGTTCTTGATTTAATTAAAGAAGTACATAATGTGGATACCAAGAGAATGAAACATGATAATCTAAATACCTCATACTTATGGCATTGTCGTTTAGGCCACATAAATGAAAAACGCATGACCAAATTACACAAGTAAGGTGATTTGGGATCATTTGAATATGAATCATTTGATACATGCGAATCTTGTTTATTGGGAAAAATGACAAAAGCTCCCTTTATTGGTAAAGGAGAACGAGCTAAAATGGTTTTGGACTTAATACATTCAGATGTATGTGGTCCAATGACTACACATGCCAGAGGAGGTTACTCCTACTTCATTACTTTCATAGATGATTATTCCAGGTTTGGATACATCTATCTAATGAAATATAAGTCTAAAGCATTTGAAAAGTTTAAAGAATTCAGAAATGAAGTAGAGAAACAACTTGGCAAAAGTATTAAAACACTTAGATCAGATCGAGGTGGAGAATACTTAAGTCAAGAGTTTCAGGATTATCTTAGAGATAATGGGATTTTATCTCAATGGACTCCTCCATATGCACCACAACACAATGGTGTATCTGAAAGGAGAAATCGAACACTATTAGATATGGTTCGATCAATGATGAGCCGAGTGGACTTGCCTAAGTCTTTTTGGGGATATGCACTAGAAACTGCTGTTTATGTGTTAAACAGAGTTCCTAGTAAATCGGTTGATGTTACTCCATATGAGATGTGGAATAACAAGAAACCCACGCTTTCTCATATGAAAGTATGGGGCTGTCCTGCTTATGTGAAGAGGAGAATGTCAGACAAATTGGATGTTAAGTCTGATAAATGTTTATTTGTGGGATATCCAAAAGAAACGTTTGGATATTATTTCTATCATTGCTTAGAACAAAAGGTGTTTGTTTCAAGGCATGCTGTCTTCTTGGAAAGAGAATTTCTCCTACGAGAGGACAGTGGGAGTAAAATTGAGCTTGGTGAAGTTCAAGACCCACAAATAGAAGATGATCAACCGATTGAACCCGAAACTGAATTTCATAATGATGAGATTACAGTTGAACCTAATTATACACAAAATCCTAGAAGATCTACTAGGATGCGTTCTATCCCTGTGAGATATGGATTTCACGTTGATTCGGATAGAGGCATAACTGTAGTAGAGGACAATGAGCCTACAAGCTATCAAAAAGTTTTGAACAGTTCAGAACGTGATTTATGGCTTAAGGCTATGCAGTCCGAAATGGACTCCATGTATGAGAATAAAGTATGGACTTTAACTCAACCACCTGAAGGGATAAAACCCATAGGGTGCAAATGGGTCTTCAAAAAGAAGACTGACATGGAAGGTAATATAGTTACCTATAAAGCTCGCTTAGTAGCAAAAGGTTATCGTAAAAAAGAAGGTATTGACTATGACGAAACTTTTTCTCCTGTAGCGATGCTTAAGTCTATAAGAATACTTTTAGCCATTGCAGCTCATTATGATTATGAGATTTGGCAGATGGATGTGAAGACAGCTTTCCTTAATGGAAATCTTACCGAGGATGTGTATATGACACAACCAGAAGGATTCACATCAGGAAATGGCGAAAAGCTATGCAAGCTTTAAAGATCCATTTATGGATTGAAGCAAGCCTCTAGGAGCTGGAACATACGATTCAATGAGACAATCAAAGAGTTTGGTTTCTCACAGAATGAAGATGAACCTTGTGTGTATAAAAGGATCAGTGGGAGTGCAATTGTCTTCCAAGTTCTATATGTAGATGACATATTGATCATGGGAAATGACATTTCTCTTCTCCAATCTGTTAAAATATGGTTATCCAAGCAATTCTCCATGAAAGACCTTGGAGAAGCATCCTATATTCTGGGAATAAGGATCTATTGAGATAGATCCAATAGGTTGCTAGGTCTTTCTCAGAGTACATATATAGATAAAGTATTGAAGAGGTTCAATATGGATCTCTCTAAGAAAGGGTTTATACCCATGGTGCATGGGATACACCTTTCTAAGTCTATGTGTCCACAGACACTGGAGGATAGAGAGAGCATGAATAGAATACCATATGCATCTGCAATTGGTTCTATCATGTATACTATGTTATGTAGACGTCCAGATGTAGCATTTGCTTTGAGTGTCACAAGCAGATTCCAATCTAATTTTGGAGAGGAACATTGGGCAGCTGTCAAGAATATTCTTAAGTACTTGAGAAGGACTAAGGATATATTCTTGGTATATGGAGAGGGCAGTTTGGAAGTAAACGTGTATATAGATGCCAGCTTCCAATCTGACAAAGATGATTGTAAATCACAATCTGGTTATGTGTTCCTAATGGGAGGAGGAGCAGTTAGTTGGAAAAGTTCCAAACAAGAAACAACTGCTGATTCCACGACGGAAGCTGAGTACATTGCTGCTTCAGAAGCAGCCAAAGAAGCAGTCTGGATCAAAAAGTTCATAACCGAACTAGGAGTGGTGCCTAGCATTGTTGATCCGATTCCTTTATATTGTGACAACAATGGAGCCATTGCGCAAGCATGTTCTCAGACGCTACCATCTCATAAGGGAATAAGTAGCTAGAAATGATGTGAAAATAGAAAGGGTTCCCACAGATGACAATGTGGCGGATCCCCTCACTAAAGCACTTTCCCAGATTAAGCATGATCACCATATAAATAGCATGGGTCTGAGACATATGAGTGATTGGCTCTAGTGCAAGTGGGAGATTCTTAGAGAGTATGCCCTAGAGCCCATGTAATAGGGATGTTTTTCATATGTATGAAATTTATATTCTTAATAAAAGGCATCATTCATTTATTAATGCTGTGTTTGAATACATGAGTTTGTAAATCTTAAATTAATAAATGAAGTCCTAGATATTATAAACACAGTGCAAAGGCAATCATGAAGGTGTTCATGATGTGAGATGTCTATTGCATGCAAATATGTTAATATCTAAATATCCCTAGTCATAGAATTAACAAGATAGGACATTGTTAATTCGGACAGACTAGCACATGTTATGCTTCTTGAATGGTTCAAGCAATGGTTCTCATAATTGTGATTATGGATGATAATCAAAGCTAACATGTGGATGCTTGTTAGAGGAACAAGTTCATTGGAGACCTGTAAAGAGAATCCTTATATGGATATTAAATCTATGTCAGTGAGGAATCTCTTCATAGCAGTTGTGCAAGTATCCTTGGACTTGAGATCACCAAAGTTATCTTAAGTAGCAAGTGGTATACTTTGACTCCATAACTGATTACTTCCAACTGGGAGTGAACATAGTTAGGAGATTGGGTATATCATGACCTACTTGAAGATAGTTGAGTGATTGACAAAGGATTCACCATCCCAGATTTAACAAGGGAAGTTATCTCACATGATTCTATAATTACCTTGTTCAGTGAATCTCTGGCCAGAGTAATATGCCGAGATGGATGGAGATCCATGAAGGGCATTTTAGGAACGATGGTTAAATTAATAGAACATACATAATTAGATTTATATGAGTTGACAGAAATCCATACTGAGAATCTAATTGAGATAAGAGTGGTGAAAGGAGTAATTGCACGGTAACTGTTTCTATAGAAGGGTACAGTCAAACCACATGACTTTCCTGACATTTGGGTAGTCATGATGCCTAGCTAGAGGCCAATCATGACTTGTATAATGATGTATCAAAATATCAATAGAGATTGATAAAATGATTTAAAGGAGTTTAAATCATGTGAGTTTTGAATAAAACTCACAATTACATATTATACTGCCAACATGGACAGGAACCCAATAGGTCACACACATATAGAGAAAAGGGTAAAATGGTAAAATGACAAGGATAATAATATTTGATATTATTATAAAGGTAGAGAGGATAATATGATAATAATTAATTAAAGAGTTTAATTAATTATGATCAAATAAAATTATCCGCGGAACTTTTGAGAAATGTTCTGCAAAATTGGACCTGATTGAAATAATGTATTTTATGATTAATTATTATTGTCTTATAAGTGTTATAAGACTACTATAAGTGTTATAGGACTGATATAATAATTAATAGGACCATTGGAGAAATTATAAAGGGCCAAAGGAATGAAGAAGTTGGAGGAAGCCCTCTAAAAGAGGGCTACACGCCAACTCCATACAGAAGGGCTTAGAGGGCTTTTTCTTGGACCAAATTAATTTATATATATTACATAAGTGTTATGGAACTCACATATTTAATTTGGTTGGATTTGGAATCCATTTGGGTATTTAAAACCAATTAGATGCACAAAGGGCCTAGTTTGTGGATTTTGTGCATGGTCTTTTATGAAAAGATTTAATTTGGATTTAATTAAGCCCAAATGATTATAATTAATTCCAGAAGCCCAATTAATAATTCTCCAGAAATTTTAAAGAGCCTAATCTCATTAAGGAGTTGGAATTTTAACCTAACTATAAAAGGCCAACTAATGAGAATTAGGGTTAAGTGATTAAAACAAAATGAAAGTCTTTTCTCTTAATCTCTCTCCCTTTTTGCGCCACTTCCATTGCTAGCCTCTTGGATTTCGGCCACTCCTTGTATTACACCAATTTGTTGGTTCAATTTACCCCTCTCTAGTGTGGATTACTCATTGGAGGTGTTTGATTTTGGACACTGTGGTTTGCGACAACCCGGTGCGAAGTAAAATCAACTGTTCAATAAAAATCAAAGGTGATTTTTCTTATTCTCATATAGTTATATTGTTTATTCATGGCAAGATCAGATCTTATGGTTAAAAAAAATTTTAAAATTCCGCTCATGTATGTGATGCATGTAACCATTAAATTCCAACATTTCTAACATGCAAAAAGCATAAGGATCAAAAGGGAACATCACCTCTCACTTTTAAGTTTTGCTTTTTATTTGATGGAGAGAGAAAGTATTTTATTGGGTTATTGAGATGAGGGGGATGGCAATTTAAGGAAGAAACATCAAATTTTCTTTCATTCCTCTTTCTCTCTCAAAGCTTAAAATTCGCTCTAAAATCTTCACTCAATTTTCTTTTTCCAATTATTTATGCAAGGATTTTTAAGTTGCTATTGTTAAGGTAAGATTTTTTTCCTTTCTTCACCTCCATCTTCCTCTTTATTTTAGAGATCTTTGATTTAGGAAAATTTTGGAAATTTATGGATGATATCCTTTGTGGAAGGAGAAAAGGGTAGAAAGAGCAAAGGAAAGGAGATGGTAAATGAGTGATGGAAGCTTGTTGTGGAATTCTGCCAAGGTGAGGAATTAAAGTGTAAAATCTACTTTGCATATGTTTTTTTTTGCATGAATATAATTATGTTAAATGTGTTATTATAATAGTTGGTTTATGGAAGAGATGAATTGAAAGCATGCAAATCAAAGTTGGAAGAAGAAAAATTAACGAATTTGAAATTCTGGGTTAAGTATCTTTAAACCAATTTCAGAATTTTATGAATATTTTGAGTTTTGTAGCTCTAATTTGGAAAATTCCAGTTGCTAATTAAACATAACACTGATGCATAATTTAGTAGAAGAAATCTAAGAGTGATTCAATCCCTAAGTATTTTTAATTTTAACTTGAAATTAATAGTGAGATGCTGACTAGTTGTAGATAGCATATTGCTGTATTTTGAAATAATTTTTGATAGAGAATTCTAAATCCTATGAGGAAAAATCCTGGATAAAAGAGAATTATAGGAGCACAATTTTTGTGGAGGAAGGTTGGCTTAAATCTGTACATATTTTCTTTTATGAATTTTCTAAAATGTAACTAAAACTGATTTTGTTATTGTGAACTGCGGTCTAGTGTTAACGAACAAGTTGTAGTATTTTTGTTAACTCATGATAGAAAGGTCAGAATGCTATGTGAAAAAATTATGGTTAAACTATACTCATAGGAGTACAACTCTTAGGAATAAATGTTAGTTCAATTTTGTACTCATTTTGTTCCATGAGTTTTTCAAAGTGGTCACACAAATTGTTTTCGAAAAAAATGTATTGTTGGACAATCTGTAATGTTTGGGTTATAACTCCTAATTTAATGGTTCTCTTTGAGTGGTATTTGAAGCATGAGAAATTAAAGATATAAAAAATTATTTATTTAGAAGACAAATTTGGTTAATTCAGCCATTTAGTATGGCAAAATTAAAATGTTAAACAGAACCTATCTTATTCTCTAGAACCTAATTCTTTGATGTATAAATGTACTACATGTAATAATATGATTTTTACAGTAATTTAATAATAAAATGCTAATGTTATTGATTGTATAATTATAGGTAATAATAATGGTATTGTTAATTTATACATGCTATAGTGCTACATGATATATGTATATGACTAAGACGTATGATAATATTATAAAGTAAAGCTATATGTGTATGATAATTTAGGAAATATAGTGTGCAACAAGACCATGAATAAGCATATGGATAATTACTTATTTTAATGAATATGATTATGCCTACATGCTTATGTCTACTGGATAAAATGTAAAGGTAAATGATTACAATATTATATAATTACAGTTGCTTAATTTGATACCTGAGATTGATTGTACTTGCATAATTGTGTGTGTGTGTGTGTATATATATATATATATATATATATATATATATATATATATATATATATATGATAATACCATATTATAAGTAATGGGCATGAATAGATGATAAAGTATGTATATGACACTTACAAGTACAGGTATGTTATTATTTACTTAATTGACATAGCATAGATCATACTCGTATGTTATAAATATAGATCTTGTTCATATGATATGAATATAGATCATTCTTATATGACATACTTGTATGTTAGCAGGTCAAATATATATATATATATATATACACACACAAGGATATATGTTCAAATACAAGTTACTCATAGTGTGATACGAGATTAAGTATATAATTATCATGCTATAAACTCATGTACTTTTATTTGTATGAATAAATAAAAATTCACTATTCACATGTATACATAAGAGCTTGTGTACCTTATCACATGATGATATATTTATATTTGAGCCAAAATATATAGCAAAAGTACATGTATGATATTGAAATGTTCATGAATAAAGTAATGCCTGCTATTAAAGTTCAATTGTGGATAGATATATACCTATAGGGATTATTGTAGCTGGCATAGTTTGGCTTGAATGGGTTTAAAGTATAGTTGATGCCATTTGGATCATGAACAACCCCATTTGGGTTGTTTTTCGACCATCTGGGTGTGCTTGACCGATCCATAGTACAGTTGGCTCCGTTTAGGTCCATCGATTTGATAGCTTTGGATATCCACCATTTTGATACCTTTGGGTATCCACCATTCCCTTTATCCATCTTTAGAACTTAAGTAGGCTATTTAATATGATTACAGTAATTAAACTAAAAGCATAAATGTTCTTGTATCATCATTTAAGTGATGTGAATCATTTTAATCACAATTATGGCTGAAATTATAGCATATAGAATACATGATATATATATGAGGCTACATTATAAAGATGAGTACTTGGAATTTTAGAATCATAGTCTTACTAGACAAAGAAGTTATGCATATGAACTTGCTTGATATTAATACTTTATCAATGATCTAAATTATGAATGCATGATCTTTATAGTCGAATGCTTCTTATATAACTATATATATGTGTTACCCTAAAAAAATCAATGTATAGCATATGGAAAAGTATGACTTAGAGTGAAAGAGTATTTAGTTATTGTATGTATTAAAATCCTTGAGATGGCTTTAAAGTGTTTCCTATACCTAGGAATGCATGATATACAAAATGGTATGTGATGTTTTGCAAAAGTGTACCGGTTGATGTATAACACCATAACTATATGTTACTTGTTGAATATTGTGTAATTGATATGAGTGGTATGTATAACTTATCACATGATAATATAAATAAGTTATGGACTCATAACATGTGAATTTGATTTATGTGGAGATAGAAGTACAAGGGTAGTAGTGGCATACTTAATTCTAGATTAATCATCTTAATGTCTCACCGGCTCGTACTCCTTTACAAGTGGAGGGTACTTTGGTCATTTTACCTAATAAGCAAGACTTGCATTTATCAAATGATCCCAAATCACTAGAATTGTGTAATTTGGTCATGCATTTCTTATTTATTAGCTTAAATAATGATGCCATAAATAAGAAGCATTAAGATTATCTTATTTGATTCTCTTGGTATTCATATTATGCATTTCATTAGTTCAATTAAGAACAAATATACCATTCTCAACAAATGCATTAGCATAAAATATATTGTTCTAAAAAATTGAAAAACTCTTATTCCTATTTAAAGAAATAGTCATAAGCACCCATAAGACAACTGAAAAAATAATATTCTTGGATAAAGCTAGAATATAATAGCAATTATGTAGTTCTAATGTCAATCCACTAGCAAGAGGTAGGTGTGTAGTGCATCGATCCCACTAAAATTAGGGGATCTTAAGAATTATATGGAAACCATTTGCCTTTTGTGTTCATCAAGCAATAAAGTCAAAACTTATATCCATTTCCCTAAGTAATCTTCAATCACGGATCATCTCACCTTGTTAACTCGATCCCACTTTTAGGGCTTGAATTTGTTAAGGTTTTTATACCTAATTTGATTAGTCACTTCATGATGGTCAATGAACTAAATTCGATTCACCAAGTCTTAGGTCTCAAAAAGGCATAATGCAACATCTCGAGGTATCCTTATTCCATCATTAGCAATCGATCATTGGGAGGCATTTGTTGAGTACCATAAGGTTGATATAAGGAGTTACCACCAAATAAAACATTGGATAATGGTGTTTGGATCTTATGAGGCTAAAACATAGAGAGAGTTCAGAACTTCTTTATACCTTTGATGAATGTGACATAACTTTCAAATTTATCATGTTTTCTATTTTCTTTGATGTAAGATCACAATATAATAATTAAAGGCGCACTTAAGCATGTACAAAAGTGATAATTCATGGCATAAATATAATATTATCCACAAAATAGGCATCCATAAATTGGGTAATTCATTGTGATCCTTTTGGTGAGGACATTAGTTCTCACATATAAATTATGAAGAAGTGTTTCATTGCAAGCTTTTGAAGATATAGACTTGCCAGTCCAAGTTTTATTAAGAAACATTTGGTGTTATTTAGTTATATACAAAATCTTTTACAATGTTAAAGGCTGATTATTTATATGTGAGTTTGAGGGCGAGAGATATGACATTTTTCCATTTTATTATTAATAAAACCTAGATTACTTAATATAAATATTTTTCGGTGATATTTTCCTTTGGTGGTCAAAAGGAGGAGACTTTTTATATTACCTTCAGTGTACTTACTCAAATTAGAGCATAAAATGTCAGATTCTAGGACCTTTTACATACTAAAACAATTGAAAAATGGTTTTAAAAAATGAGTGCTAAAATCCAAAGAAGAACTTTTTGAAGAAAACCTTTAAACCTCAAATTTTCCAACCTTTTTCGAGTTTTTCCTTAAAAACCTTATGTAGGCATGTTTGCACGGGTATGCAAGCCCTTTACATAGATGTGCAATCCAAAAAAGTCACATAATATGACAGGTTGATTCTAAAAACCGAGTGTACTTTTTAACTTGCACAGCTGTGCATGGCTTTTTGCATAAGTGTGCAAATCAATTACTTCAATCAACTTATCAAATTGGGTTGACAAAGTAGATTTTTGTCATGTATAACCATGCAAGTGGGTTTGCTTAGGGGTACAACCCAAAATAGTAGTCAAGTTGCCAAGTGGGCCAAATAATGTAGATATTTCCTATTCGTATAGGCGTGTAAAAGCCATAAAAAGGTGTGGAAATCCAAAATGTGAGAAAAATCACCTTTAAGTACATTTTTGGGAATATTTTTAATTATTTAGCTCTTTTGCTTCATTGGAATGCATGAAATAAACACAAAATGCTCTAAAACATTTTAAAAAAAGTTTAAAAATTTAAAACGAGCCACAAAATCCTCTATTCATAATCTTTTAAAGAGTAGTATTCCTCATCAATTAGCCCTTACAAAAGCCTCCTTAAGACCGAATGTCTACAATGTAACACCTTAATCCACTAACCATGGATAATCATCAATCATCATCATAAACCTAGTAAAGACCAGGAAAAAATAATAATAATACAGGCCATAATTACATTCCATAATAAATTAAATCAAACTCATAAATAAGAAGGCCTAATATAATTAGCCAACATTACATAAGGAAATCCTCAAAGGCAACTGCAGTCTGCCCGATCTTCTCTTCACTGGTTGTCTAGGCACTAGCTACTGATCCACTAGAGCTTATCCTGGAACTTATACGGATAAATAAACCCATGCTAAGCTATAAAGCTTAGTGGGGAATATAACTCTATAGATAACTTCTTACCATAATTCATCTTATCATATACAACTTCCTATATAACATAGAATAACATATGAGTCTATTATATTGATCATTTCACAATAGACATAATGGGGAAGTCCTCAAACTTAATAATAAAACCATATTTACTAACGTCTAGAGCATTATGTAAATTATCGTTTTTTCGAAAACTTGCCAATTTACTCTTATCATCTTACTTCTTTATTTTCTTTAAGCTAACTTGATATTCCTTTCATAATCCTTACTACTTTAGAAATCGAACATCAGAATTATAGATAGTACACAAATTTAACTATATTAATTAATCACATTATTACATAAGTTATGCATTAAACTATAAATCCATGCATACACTTATGGCATGTAACAACCATAGAGTTATTATTAGACATGATTTCTTCATATATCTTTATACAATTCTCATTTTAGGTTCATACACACTTATCCCTCAATGCTATCTTATCCTTACAATTTAAACATCACCATGTCATATTATATCATGTTTTGCACTTTGGTTTATATCAGAAGCATACATATGCATATACACGTGTAAATGTTCATATACCTACTAATGAGTTTGCATGCCATTTCAACGAACATGTATTGCATATCATGATTAACAGACAAAGTCTCCATACCATATGCAAACATGTCATAACTCCCATATACATGAAGATCATTATGTATACTATGGTTCGTATAACTTTTAATATAATATTATAAGACTGTGGCCTAAATGGCCCAACTATTCACCATGGAATCCATTGGTGGAATCAACTTGTACCGACACTCACATGGGAAACTTCCTCATAAAAGATGTGAACATCAAAATCATATCATAATGAACATAGTATTTCATTTAGTAGAGACAATTTTATAGCCAAAGGGGAATTCAAGATAAACAACACAATAGGCCATTCATCGTGGTTTTCTTGCATAATTGAAGAAATTAATGCATGTTTTACTTTACTTTTATGTACATTTTATCATCTTTAATAGCCTGCCTAAGTACTAGTTCAAAGGATGGATAATGGGAGCAATGAATACCCATAGGTATGAAACTATGGATATCCAAAGATATCAGATAATGGATCCAAACGGGGTCAAATAATGGTTCTAGCAAGGAACAAACTATAGGTACAAACTATAGCACCCTTACCTTATACTTAGCTATAACATTTTATTTAGAATTAATTAAACATGCTTATCATAACATTTCATCTGTTATTCTACTAAACAGATATCTAAAAGTTAACTATTAGGAGCTTTACTTACAGGTGCATCTCATTAATATCAAATATTAAATATACAAAGCATCTATAGTAATTACAAAATTTCCATACATAATTAAAGTATCCAATACTACAAAATATAAGGACAAAAAGAAGACTCTATTATCAATCTTTTAAGACATGTGTTGGCTAACCTGCTGCAGATATCAGTCCTGGAAGAAAGTCCTGTTCTCACAACCTACATGGATAAACAAAAATCCGTGCTAAGCTATAAAGCTTAGTGCGGAACAAAAAATATGACAAACGACCACTCATAGTGGTCGTCAACAAGCATACATTATGAACTATAAGTATAACTTATGCCCAATTTTAAAAAAAATCAAAATGCAGACAAGAGTCCACACATGATAACCAAATGACTTAATGATAGTAAATTTGGCATTGATGCTTTATATACACAACATTTAATCATATAAGCATATTTATCCTTTAGACTTGCGATTTATTCGTTGAATGATATACCACTGTTTATACTCAGTCATTCCTTCCACTTACTACACACTTTAACATATACTAGTAATATATATATATATATATATATAAGCTTATGATCAACAAGGACATATGCATATTCGAAAGTAAGATAGAGCATTAGTACTATGAAAGTTTATCATTTATCAATCTAGAAATATATTCGTAATACTTATTGTAACAAAATTTCTAGCTCGCTTCCATTTCAAAACCATTATCATGTGAACTTTATCACTTGTAAATCTGTAAATATTTTATGTGAATGCACAAGACATTATACATAAATTCTCAATAAAGAGCAAGAACGAGTAGATATAGGGAAAACATTTAACCTAATGTATTAATTGAAAAGCAATCACCAACATGAATACCTATACATAACTCTTATATTCCATTGCTATAGAAAACACTTATTTCAGCAAAACATTTTTCATAGCTTTCATACATGACGAATCTTGCAAGTCATTTATCTACCTCAAGCAAGCAACATATTACTATAGAAAACATACTATCTCTAATATAGTCCATAACTAGATATTAGTGATGTACTAGTTCATTTATATAACTCTGTACATACTATTTCTGTATGCGATAATCATGCATAAGTGTATATCGCAACATCTTTTAATGTCATAATTTCCATATGTGATGAAAAGGAATTTCACATATAAATTAGATTATGAAATCAATTTATGAATTGTCATACTTCATAAAACTTTAAGTTAAACATCAAACTTTTTTTGCCTTTGGTATAAAGCCTACACTATTCTAAAGAGGTGGATAATGGGTTATACAGTAGCACCCGAAGGTACAAGTCTGTTTAGTCACCCAAATGGGGTTGACTACAACCCAAACGGGGTTGAATATGATCCAAATGGGACCATGTCTGTTTAGTCACCCAAACGGGTTAACTACAACACAAATGGGGTTGAAACTATCGCAGCTGCAAGGTATCCTTATAGGCATGCCAATCTATCCACTTCCTAGACTCAAAACAGGTAATAAAATCTATTTACTTTATCTATTCTTTATTCATTCATATTCTTATATGCACATGTATACTCTTGTATAACTATGAACAATGTACTCATAAAAGTGCTCATGTGTAACTTTCTGTAAACCTGTGAACATTTCATTGTTGGGTATTACTATTCTGTTCTTGTAATCCTATTAAATCATGTAACTATTCTGTATGTCAAGACTATACTTATATAATGCCATTTGTACCCGTACATAATCATGTAAAAATATATATCTTCTCTAGTACATATACATATATGCACAACTCATAAACAATTTTTTTACAATTTTCTCATATAATAATAACATGACAAGATACTCCTTCTCTAATGCATACACTTGTATACATAGTCTCATATAACATTGCCATTATATGCTTTAATAAAATTTCTATAATGGAGTCTATGGCACTATAGATCTATATTTCAGCATGTTAACATGTGACAACATATATGCTTAATCATGTCATTTCAATTAAGTAAAGACATATTCATACATTTCACTTTACTCATATTCTTTGAATCATTACTCTAAAACATCTTTCAAAATTTAAACCCAATCATGTAAGATCATATTATATATATATACATATGTTTATATGTTCACATATAATCTATAAATCAAATTACTTCTTTCTACAAGTAAAGTTGACATTTCAGACTATAAGTATCATAGTAACTTCAAGAGATCAATAAAAATTGTGTATAATCATTTAGACGTTTACATATATATATATATATATATATATTACATTCATGTAATCATGTGATAGTCATACATTAAAAACCTTCATTTATCATATTTAAGCATTTCTTAACTTCATAGTATAGATGCATGCATCAAATAAACATGTACTCCATCATTAAAAATATGTACATGAAAGCATAATTGCACACAACAACCATGTCATAAGTTTGATCACATATGAATATTTATATATCATTAACAACAATCCTTACTCAGGTATAAATATAAATATTTGTAAACCTTTATCAACAATCATATTACATGCCATACTTAATTCAATGTGCTTCCATATAACTATGAATTTATCATAACAACATGTAGTTAAGCTATACATATGTAATCATAACTTGATTTACATCCTTAGTTACATGTATTTCTATGTTAGACATTGCTTAATGATAACTGAGCATATATCATCATAAGAGTACATACATACATTAACCTTGCATATAACAATTATGTACAAATTTAATCACAAATATATGTTAGATATATTCATCACTAGTCATTACCTATGTATATGTATGAATGTATATGTATACATATAATCTTGTATTTAATAGTCATATTACATGCCCTATCCAATTCATTTTGTAATCACATCAATACATATTTGGCTTAACTAATTGAAAACCATAAAATAAAGTACGTTAAAGAAAATTTGCACAAGGCAGCATTCTGGACTCGACTTGTGAGCCATATTTGAAATTGAAGATGTCATTTTTAGGCAAAATGATCTTGTAAAATATTATCCCGCTATATGTCTAGTTTCCATAGCATTAAAATTCATCTTAATATCTGACCTATAGCTCGAGTTATTTGAAAAATACTATAGGCTGTTCATAGAACAAAAATAGGGTGGGCTGTCACTTAGAAAAATTCATAACATAAAATTGAGAGGGATTTAGATCAAAATTTCTTCATCAAAGTTATATTTTCATGTCTCTAGTTTTACCAGAATTTTTTTTTGTAGCATTTCAACATCTCTACAAAAAGTTATGCCCGTTATTTTAAATTCTATTTCTGTGGGCAGTCTAGGGGACTAGTACGGATTCAACCCTAAATTCCATATACATAGAGACAGATTTAAATTTAGGTTTCTCCATATGAAATATAGGTATGGAAGTCTAGTTTCCAATGCAAAAATAATCACTCAATTCGCTATTATATAGCTCGACTTATGAGCAAAAAAATCTAGATAGGTCAATCAGCCGTGAAGAAATGTTCGACTTGTGAAGAGACTCACGAGTGAAGCAAAAGACTAAAATTCATGACTCGAGAAGGGGCTCACGAGTGGAGAAGAAGGTTACATTTCATGACTCATAAAGGGCTTCAGGAGTCGGACAATATTTCATGACTCGTGAAGATATTCACGAGTGAGAATCCAGCATACATGAGTTACCCAGGGGAACATGGTGCACGACTCGTGAAGGGCTTCACGAGTCGGACAATAATTCACGACTCATGAAGAGGTTCCCGACTCAGGAAAGACACTCACATCTTATTCTATTCTTCATCTTGTTCGATAAAACCCAGAAAATAATAACCCTAAATTTCTGTCACTAATTCAAAGGAATCACAACATATCCCAGCAAATACTTTCACATGCAATATGAACAGCTCTAAATTCCCATACCTTGGCTGAAAATCCCTTTGTCTTCAACCCCTTGCAATTTCCTTTCCTTTACTCTTTCTACTCTTCTCCTTCACAAACATCATCATTCAATAAAAATTCCAACACCTTACTCTACCATTACAACATCAAAATGAAAAGAAGAAGGAGAAGAAGAAGATGTCATTTAATTGAAGTTATTACCTTAATTTGATGCACAATTTCTCTTGATTAATCATCACATGCAAGAATTTCTTCAAAGATTTCTTAGAGAGATTCATCAAAGAATGAAAGGTTGAAAAGAAAGGGAATTCTGCAATTCCCACTAGGAATGGCGTCCCCTTCTCCTATTTCCCCTCTCTCTCACTTATGTAATTCACTATTTATAATAGCAAGGTAAAATTTCCTTTTTGATCCTTCCTCTTTTTGCATGTCTCACTAAAACCTCTCACCCTTTTGCATGTTACACCATTGCCTCTCAATTTCTTGCATGTTTAACATTGACCTAAAATTTTATAATTCTCTTAAATCAACCCCACTTAAAGCTTCTTTCAAAATTGACCCACAAATTGTCTTATTACTTTCAATTTTACCCCATCATATGCTATCTCTTATAAAATTGACCCCACTCATTTATTATTTTTAACATTGACCTTTAAGTTTATATCCTATTTTAATTAAGCCCTTAAACTATTTTTCCCTTTTTAATTATACCATTATAAAGTTAAAAACATATAATTCACACATTCATCACATAATTAATTACAACCTAATTACACTTATATCCCAATTGATCCTTGAAATAAAATATTATTTCAATTACACACAGAAAAAAATAACTAGTTTATCCTTCAATATATAAACTCATAATAATTCATCTAATTAAGCTTGATTAAACATTTATAATTGGGATTATGTCCTTGGATTCTACTAGGGCCCAATTTGGGTCCTCACACAAACGGGGCCGAACAATGGTTCCATTAAGGAACACGACCCAAATGGGGTCAACTATGGCAGCTGCGACTATATTCCTCTAGGCTTGCCTATCTAATTCACAACTGAACTAAGACTCACAGGCTTTACCATTCTTAAGCATATTTAAATTCAACATATTATTCTTTACTTATTATAGCATCTTTGCTTAATACCATCATCCATATAAGAATGCGCATTATTCTTATCATTCTTCAATAGTGAGCTCCAGGCTCCAGTGCATGTGAATGCTATCATGTGATCACATAGTTACATGTTTATGCAAACGATAATATCATGCCATCTTTCATGATAAGCATTTTGCATTTCCACATACACACATACATACATACATACATATATATATATATATATATATATATATATATATATATATATATATATATATATGCAGCTTAAATCATGGAAATACATGTTTTTATTACTCATACTTGTTCACATATTAAGTCAACTATTCATCATAGCATGCTTACATCAACTATATAATATAAAACTTTCATAAGTCATGGATAGTTCTTAACGACGTATCTTGTTATTGCTTATTATGAATAGAGCTCCTATTCTCATAATAATCACATTATGACATAATCTTATATATAGCAACACTCAAGCATTTATGATTTATATAATACAATAAGTGGGTTCTCTTACAACTTAAGGTCAACACTTGTTCATATTTAATCACTTGATTCACTTTCATGGTCTATTAGACTATAGTCAACAAGTTATACACCTTAACATAATCATATATATATACTTCGATCATCTTACTTGTATTTTTCATCTTGTAACATTTTATACTTAGGTAAGTTATGTGTTATTATTTCATCTTAGTCTTTAGCACAATACTAACGGGCATGAGTTGATCGTAATATAGTATAGGTATGAGCAAGCAAGCGAGCAAGTTCTTAAACATCATCGCTAATCATTAATTCTTCTTTTGACCCTAAGGGCATTCGAGCTTCTACGGTTTCATAATTAAACATAGATTATGATGTCCTATGTCTTTTAACTTAGACATGCAACCTTGTAACTATTCTCTTATTATCACCAGGTCATAACATGATATTCTCTTGCCATTCCATTGTAAAGAAACACATATAGCAAAGCAAGTTACTTTGACAGAGTTTGCACTGTATACCAACTTCATAAAACTCATTAATAGCATATAAATTTTAGAGTCACTAGGTTACTTCTTACTGTCCTTAATCATATATTTATTATGCACCAACATCCATTCTAGTAATATAATGAATAAAAGCATCACCTTATACAAGTCCCTCTAACTTCAGCTTTCAAGTGAACCCCATACCTTATCTTAGTGGATTTGTTAATCTAAACTGTATATTTCAAATTTTAGCATTGGAAAGACTTTAGAACTATGATAATTCATTAGTGATCAATTACCATCTACCCATCACCTGTATACCTAACCATTATTAACATATCTCATTACTAATTTAATTCACCCTTATTATATCACTATCTTCATAAACATTGGCTATAGTTTGGAGTGAAGAAGAACCAATGAAAAAAACATAGAGTGCATAAGTGGCCATGCATTCAAAGGGAACAAGCCATAAGTGGACGTGCATTTCAAGGGATAAATGGCCAAGTGGTCGTGCAAAGCAAAGAAAAAGATCCACAAGTGGCCATGCATCCAAGGAGGAAAAGGAATAAGTGGTCGTGTATTCCAACGAGGAAAGGCTATGAGTGGCCATTCATGCCAAAGCGGGAAGGCCATAAGTGGCCGTGCATGCCAAAGAGGAAAGGCCATAAGTGGCCACGCATGCCAAAGAGGAAAGGCCATAAGTGGTCGTGCATGCCAAAGAGGAAAGGCCATAAGTTGGCATGCATGCCTAAGGAGGAAAGACCATAAGTGGCCATGCATACCAAAGAGGAAAGGCCATAAGTGGTCGTGCATGTCAAAGAGGAAAGGCCATAAGTTGCCATGCATGCCCAAGGACGAAAGACCATAAGTGGCCATGCATACCAAAGAGGAAAGGCCATAAGTGGTCATGCATGCCAAAGAGAAAACCACATGAGTGGCCGTGCGTAGCCAAGAGAAAAGGCCATGAGCGGCCGTGCATTCCAAAGAGAAAGGCCTTGAGTGGTAGTGCATAAGGGAACCAAGAAACTTGATTATGCAGAACATGAATTTAAATCCCAGATCTCACTTCCCCATAACTTACATGATCAAATATGTTTCAAATCATACTATACTCATCAAAGCTTACTAGATTTATTCTATAAACTGATCAAGGAGGGCACAAACTAGAAAAAAGGAAAATATATACAGTAACAACTCATAAACAATTCACATACCTGATGTTCAAGCTTTATCTATTTCAAAATCCATTGTTCCAACTCTCTCTCTCTTTGTTTTCCTTATACATAGAGACAACAAGCATAACTTATCATCTCTCAACAATCTTAAGATCATAAATCAACATAGGGAAGAAGAAAAGAGATAGAGGGAAAACATTATCTTCATGATGTTAAAACACCAAAACTCTAGGTTTCGTCTTCTTCATCCCGTAACCATAGAGAGAGAGAGAGAGAGATTTTCCTCAAAATGCTGATCTTCACATCTCCAAGAATCCCAACAATAATTAAGTGGGATAAATATCTTTCCAAGGAAATTCCCAATATACCCTTATACACTTGAATCTCCAATTTTCCATTTCTTACAATTTGACCCCAAGACTTCTAATTTAATTTCAATTACGTACTTTCTTATAATTACAACTTACCCATACTCAAATACATACATGCTGAAATTATCAAAATATCCCTCTTAAGATTCAACCTCGATAATTGCAAAATAATCAAATTTTGCCTTAGTTAACGGTAATCCTCATTAATTAATAATAATCCAATTAGGGTCATGATTGGGGCCTCACATACAGTCGGTGATAAGTTCCCATAACTTGTTTATAGATTTTCTGGGTAGTCCGTGATTGCATTTATGTCTTTGCTTTCTCAACCCTTCTACTACTTCTAAGGCCCTATAAATCATTACATAAATGAGATCATATCCGGTATCTAATGCCCAAGATTGCCTAGAAGCAATAAAATAAGTAATAATTTCAATAAAATAAATAATTAGAGTTAAAGTTTTAGCCTTCTTCTTCTCTATAAGAGAATCCAAACGAACTTTGTAGTTCCACTTCTAGTGATCATCTTTTCCATAGTGGGAGAAAGTGCCCTTCAGATACTTCTAATAATTGGCAACTTTCTTCTTAATAGACCATTATTCTTGCTTTGCACCTTATTTGCCTTTTTTATGCTTCTTCCCTTTTAAGTAAAAGTGACAACCATGATAGGTTTTAGATCAATTTTAAGTGATCCATTAATTGTCATAAGGATATTGATAAGGTATTGTATAGTAACTTGGTTCTTGTTCATATTGAAGTTAAGCACAAGAGGTACATAACTTGGAGCCAATAAATACAAGATAAAGTATTTCTTAATATGCCCATACATCTCTAATGCATGAGTAGTAGCCGAAGTGCCCTCTACCATCTTGCAACTAAAGAGAACTTGAGCAACATCATATTGCTCACTCCTAACTTGAGAAGCATATTGCTCCTCTTAATGCAAGATGATAGTCCTTGCATCCATCTTCTCATATTGCTTTTGAAGCTTAGGGGATATAACACCAAGCATCACATATGTTGCTACCTTAATATCATCCATTTACTTATGATAAATGCCCTTGATATCATTAGTGGCATCTTCAAATGGAAGTGTTGGTGGATCTTAATCTAAGACTTAGTGGGTTTTCTTAGCTCTAAGAATAATTCTTACTTTCCAAATCCAATTAGTGTAGTTACAAACCAACTTGTTATAATCCAGAATATAATGAAGGTTTATATGTGAAATGCTCATGATGTTAATCTAGATGTAAGGAAAGAAAGTGCATTATAATATGTTCACTATATAAATGCAATAATTAGGTATTTAGTTAATCCATTTTACTCTAACTATTTTATTGCAAACCAATAGCTCTCGTGATATAATCCGAGAAAACCTAATGGGCTAATATCAAATCATTGGTATAAAACTTGACCTTAAATGTGGATAATAAATCAAATTCTATACCCTCGAAATATAAGTATCTCTATACCATTTTCATCTCTATGCAACTATTAAATCATACACAATTAATAAACCTAATTAGGATATGTAATTTTTATTTAAATTAGCTCATTAGACCCACCCAATAATTTACTAACATAAATTAAGCTTGTTGTTAGAGAGTATACCCTAGAGGCCATGTAAAAGGGATGTATTTCATATGTATGAATTCATATTCTTAATAAAATGCATCATTCATTTATTAATGCTATGTTTAAATAAATGAGTTTGTAAATCTTAAATTAATAAATGAAGTCCTAGATATTATAAACACAGTGCAAAGGCAATCATGAAAGTGTTCATGATATGAGATGTCTATTGCATGCAAATGTGTTAATATCTAAATATCCCTAGTCATAGAATTAACAAGATAGGATATTGTTAATTCAGACAGACTAGAACATGTTATTCTTCTTGAATTGTTCAAATAGTGATTCCTATAACTGTGATTATAGAAGATAATCAAAGCTAACATATGGATTCTTGTTAGAAGAACAAGTTCATTGGAGACCTGCAAAGAGAATCCTCACATGGATATTAAATCTATGTCAGTGAGGAATATCTTCATAGTGGTTGTGCAAGTATCCTTAGACTTGAGATCACCAAGGTTATCTTAAGTAGCAAG
Source organism: Excoecaria agallocha (assembly GCA_037975025.1). Taxonomy (NCBI): domain Eukaryota; kingdom Viridiplantae; phylum Streptophyta; class Magnoliopsida; order Malpighiales; family Euphorbiaceae; genus Excoecaria; species Excoecaria agallocha. The sequence goes on from CM075806.1 coordinate 31,600,047, forward strand.
TGATATACTTTGACTCCATAATTGATTACTTCCAACTAGGAGTGAACATAGTTAGGAGGTTGGGTATATCATGACATACTTGAAGATCGTTGAGTAATCGATAAAGGATTCACCATCCTAGATTTATTAAGGGAAGTTATCTCTTATGATTTTGTAATTGTCTTGTTCAGGGAATCTCTGGCTAGAGTAATATGCCAAGATGGATAGGGATCCATGAAGGGCATTTTGGCAACAATGGTTAAATTAATAGAACATACATAATTAGATTTATATGAATTAACATAAATCCATACTCAAAATCTAATTGAGTTAAGGGTGGTAAAAGGAGTAATTGCACGATAACTGTTTCTATGGAAGGGTACAATCAAACCACTTGACTTTGTATAATAGTGTTTCTAGTCATGATGCCTAGCTAGAGGATGCTCATGATTTGTATAATAGTGTATCATAAATATCAATAAGGGATTGATAAAATGATTTAAAGAAGTTTAAATCATATGAGTTTTGAATAGAACTCATAATTACATATTATACTACCAATATGGACAGGAACCCAATAAGTCGCATACATATGGAGTAAATGATAAAATGTTAAAATGACAAGGATAATAAGATTTGATATTATTATGGGAGAAGAGAAATGAATAAGAGAATTATTAATTAAAGAGTTTAATTAATTATGATCAAGTAGAATTGTTCGCAGAACTTTTTAGAAATGTTATGCAAAATGGACTTAATTGAAATATTATATTTCATAATTAATTATTATTGGACTATAAGTGTTATATTGCTGATATAATAATAAATATATCCATTGGAGAAATTAAAGTGGCCCAGAGAATTTGTTTTGGCGCAGAAACCCTCTAGAGAAAGGGTTACATGCCAAAACCATATAGAAGGCCTTAAAGGCCAAATTATTGGACCAAGATAAATTAAATATATTTAATAAGTGTTATGGAGCCTACATATTTAATTTGGATGGATTTGGAATTCATTTGGGTAATTAAATTCAAATGTATGCATAGAGGGCCTAGTTTATGGATTTTATGCATAGTCCTTTATGGAAGGATTTAAATTGGATTTAATTCAGCACAAATAAATTATTAATAATTTCAGAAGCCCATTTAATATTTCTCCAAAAATTTTAAAGAGCCCAATTTCATTATTAAGTTGGATTTTTAACCTAGCTATAAAAATCTAAGTTAAACGGATATAGGGTTAAGTGAACATTAAGAGAAAAGAAAATTCTCTCTCATTTCTCTAACCCTAGCAGCCACCCCCATTTCTTGCTAGCATCAAGGAATTTCAGCCAGCCTTATAACTCCATCAATCTTTGTTCATTTGATCCTTCTCTAGTGTTGATTACTAATTGGAGGTGTTCTATTTTGGACACTGTAGTTTGCGACAACTCGATGAGAAGGAAAATCAACTGTTCAACAAAAATCAAAGGCGGTTTTTCTTATTCTCATTAATATTTATACTATAAATTCATGGCAAGATCAAATTTATTGGTTAAAAATTTTAATTTCTGCTTATACATGTAATGTATATAACTGATAATTCCCAACATGGTATCAGAGCTATGGTTTTGCCAAGAATCTACAATTCTATATTATTCACGAAATAATTTTTGTTTTTGAGTTATTTATTTCATGAACTTTAAAATATCATATTTTATTGTTCATGAATGAGAAATATTGACTTCTGGATGTATGTGATCAAATATATAAAATTAAAAATAAAACGATTCTTTTGAGAAAAGAATCATTGTGTTTGGCGTGAATGAGTTTTATTTTTCAATAAAGTTTAAGGGCTGTTCTAAATTAAATTTTTATTGATCCATTCTAAAATTATTTTGATGATAATTTATGTATTTAATATGTGATATTAAGCCATAGTATCGAAAAAAATTAAAATCAAAGAAGTTTTGCATGAAAACTAGTTTAATCGAAAAGTTCGATAAATTGGTGTTCTTCGTGTGTTCTTGGTAAGTTCCTGTTTAGAACAATTTTTAATCTTCTAAAATTGATATATTGATATATTAATGTGTTTTTAATTAATTGGATTAATTAAAATAAGACTTGAAATAATTGGATTAATTTTAATTCACTAAAACCACTTAATGGGCTTAATTATGTTTACAAACTTGATTTAAAATAGTGAATGACTTGGTGAGCCGAAGGAGATGATTTAAATTAAATATTATAGACTTTAATCAAGTTTATTAATGGGTTTTAAGGGCTGGAGTAGGCTTGGCTCATTCCAAAATGCCCAAATGGTCCAATAGACACAAAACTAGTTTGTGCGTGAACACACTTTAGGGTTTAAATTTGTGGATTTCGGCCTACCCTTTGTTTTAAGTCCAAAATTGATTTTTAATTATTTAATATGATTAATTAATTAAATAATAAATTAATAAATTGGATTGATAATTAAGGCAAGAACAGATGCATGCAAAAAGGTTTCCTAAAATAAAAGTTTCCAAAATGGAAAAAAGTTTCCTAATTTGATCACATTATTAAAATAACTCAAAAGTAAGTTTTAAGATTTGAAACATAGTTTGTATTCCATTATATGGTTTTACTTTATGAATTACAAATGCATATAAGGGTGTATGATTGGCATGATGGATAGTTATGGACAAAGGCCCAATGTGATTGAGCATAATGAATGTTTCAGCCCAATGAGAACTTTTATGTTTCGACCACTTGTTTTTGATTTGTATTTCTTTTTCAAATTGTAATATGTGATTAGATTACTTAAATTAGAATTAGAGATAGAAATGGAGACCACTATCAAGGAACAAGATGGGCCGGATGGAGATCCAACAAGATTGAAGATAATGTAATTATTTTTTTCTTGCTTGAATCATGCATATTACCTAGGTTTTACCTTTTGATTTCCCTTTTGGCTTGGGAAGATCAATGTAGTAAAGTCCATAACTATGCCATACTTGTATGCTTATATTTATGTGATAGATATATGATGCATATCAATGTATGCCAACCATGTATGATGAGACTTAAATTAACTAAAATCCCTCAAACTAATACTAAGGTATATAAGCTTCGGTTAATTGGAGGAGAACTAGAGTTCTTTATAGTATGGGTTGTTAACCACAGTCGAGCTCACATTACATCGAATATGTTCGCATCTAATTAAATGGGTAATCTGAGCTAGCCCATTAGCTTGTTGATCATAGTCAAGGCTAATGGTTCTAGAGGCAAGATTAGGAAATCCATATATGATATGCATGGATCAAGAGTTGATAACCTAATAATCCAATAGTTGTGTAGAGACACAATTGGTATAGAGATACCTACCTTTCAAGGGTAAGGAGTTTGGCTTGTTTACCACAGTCAAGGTCAAATTACATATCAAGGATTGGATATTGGCCCATTAAGAAAACCATCGGGTTTTCTCGGATTATATAGTGAGGGCTATTAATTCGTAATAAAATAGTGGGAGTAAATGGATTAATTAAATACCTAATTAATGCATACACTAGGTCATCATCATGAGCACATCAAACATTAACATATGATCAATCATGGATAACAAGCTGGTTGGTAGCAATTATTCTGACTGGATCAAATAAATGAGAATTATTCTCAGAGCTGAAAAGATCCATTATGTCTTGGATAGAGATCCACCATCACTTCCATCATATGATGCCATTGATGAGATTAAGGGCACTTATCGAAAATACACAGAGGATAGTGAAGTAGCGGCATGTCTGATGTTGACTGATATGTCCTCAGAGCTTCAGAAGAAACATGAGATGATGGATGCTAGAACCATCATTTTGCATCTAGAGGAGCTTTATTCTTTTCAGAATAAAACTAAGCAATATGAGATTGCTCAAGTTCTATTTAGCTAAAAAATGGTGGAAGGCACTGAGGCTGCTGCTCATGCATTGAAGATGTATGGGTATATTGATCATTTGAGTAGACTTGGCTATGTAATGGATAATGATCTATGCATAGATTTAATCTTGTACTCGTTGGCTCTAAATTTTGTACCTTTCATGCTTTACTTCAACATGAACAAGATCCAAGTAACCATTCCTGAGTTAATCAATTTGCTCAAAATAGCTGATGGATCCTTCAAGAAGGATTCAAAAAGTGTCATGGTTGCCACTTTTGCTAAAGGTAAGAAGCATAAGAAGAAGAAGATGACCAAGGTGTAGCCAAAGCATGGTGGGATTTCCAAGAAGAAGGTTGCCAAGAAAGAGAATCCCAAAGGAAATTGCTTCCATTGTGGAAAAGATGGTAATTGGAAGCGTAACTGCAAGGCCTATCTAGATTCTCTCAAGGAGAAGAAGCAAGCTGATGCTTCTACTTTAGGTATTCATATGATTGAAATAAATACTTATTCTATTACTTTAAAACAATCTTGGGTATTGGATACCAGATGTGGATCTCATTTGTGTAATGATATATAGGAGCTTAAAAGCAGTAGAAGAGTTGGAAAGGCAGAAATATGTCTACAGTTAGCTACTGGACAAAACATCTCTACGATAGTTGTGGGAACTTATCATTTGCCTCTTCCAAGTGGATTAATACTGGAGTTAAATAATTGTTATTATGTTCCAGCATTGTCCAAAAGTATTATTTATTTCATTTGTTTAATGAACGATTATGACATTTCTTTAAAGGACAAATGTTGTTACATTTTTAAGAACAATATATTTTATACTAAAGCTATCATTGAGAATGGTATATTTCTTCTTGATTTAATTAAAGAAGTGCATAATGTGAATACCAAGAGAATGAAACAAGATAATCTAAATACATCATATTTATGGCATTGTCATATAGGCCATATAAATGAGAAACACATGACCAAGTTACACAAGTCAGGTGATTTGGGCTCATTTGATTATGAATAATTTGATACATGTGAATCTTGTTTATTAGGAAAAATGACAAAAGCTCCCTTCATTGGTAAAGTAGAAAGAGTTAGAATGGTATTGGACTTAATACATTCGATGTATGTGATCGAATGACTACACATGCCAGAGGAGGTTACTCCTACTTCATTACTTTCATAGATTATTACTCCAGGTTTGGATATATCTATCTAATGAAATATAAATCAGAAGCATTTGAAAAGTTCAAAGAATTCAGAAATGAAGTAGAGAAGCAACTTGGCAAGAGTATTAAAACACTTAGATTAGATTGAGGTCGAGAATACTTAAGTGAAGAATTTCAAGATTATCTTAGAGATAATGGGATTTTATCTCAATGGACTTCACCATATACACCACAACATAATGGGCTATCTGAGAGGAGAAATCGAACACTATTAGATATGGTTTGATCCATGATGAGCTGAGTAGACTTGCCTAAGTCCTTTTGGGGATATGCACTAGAAACTACTGTTTATGTGTTAAACAGAGTTCCTAGTAAATTGGTTGATGTTACTCCATATGAGATATGGAATAACAAGAAACCCACACTTTCTCATATGAACGTAAGGGGTTATCTTGCTTATGTAAATAGGGCAATGTCAGACAAACTAGATGTTAAGGCTAACAAATGTTTATTTGTTGGATATCTAAAAGAAATGTTTGGATATTATTTCTACCATTCCTTAGAGCAAAAGATGTTTGTTTAAAGGCATGATGTCTTCTAAGAAAGAGAATTTCTCCTATGAGAGGGTAGCTGGAGTAAAATTAAACTTGGTGAAGTTCAAAATCCTCAAATAGAAGTAAATCAATCGATTGAACCTGAGATTTAGTTTCATAATGATGGGATTATAGTCAAACCTAATTATACACAAAATTCTAGAAGATCTATTGGGATGCGTTCTATCCCTGTGCGATATGGATTTCACATTGATTCAGATAGAGGCATAACTGTAGTAGTGGACAATAAGCCTACAAGCTATCAATAAGTTTTGAACAATTCAGAACATTATTTATAGCTTAAGGTTATGTAGTTGGAAATGGACTTCATGTATGAGAACAAAGTATCGACTTTGGCTTAACCACTTGAAGGGATAAAACCCATAGGGTGCAAATGGGTCTTCAAAAAAAAGACCGACATGGAAGGTAATATAGTTACCTATAAAGCTCACGTAGTAGTAAAAGGCTATCATCAAAGAGAAGGAATTGACTATGATGAAACCTCTTCTCCTATAGCGATGCTTAAATCTATAAGAATACTATTAGCCATTACAGCTCATTATGATTATGAGATTTGGCAAATGGATGTGAAGACAACTTTCCTAAATGGAAATCTGACTGAGGATGTGTATATGACACACCAAAAGGGTTCACATCAGGAGATGGAAAAAAAGTATGCAAGCTGCAAATATCCATTTATGGATTAAAGCAAGCTTCTAGAGCTGGAACATACGATTCAATGAGACAATTAAAGAGTTTGGTTTCTCACAAAATGAAGATGAACTTTGTGTGTCAGTGGGAGTGCAATTGTCTTTCTAGTTCTATATATGGATGACATATTGATCATGGGAAATGACATTTTCCTTCTCCAATCCATTAAAATATGGTTATCCAAGCAATTCTCCATGGAAGACCTTAGAGAAGCATCCTGTATTTTGGGAATAAGGATCAATAGAGATAGATCCAATAGGTTGCTAGGTCTTTCTCAAAGTATATATATAGATACAGTATTGAAGAGGTTTAATATGAATCTCTCTAAGAAAGGTTTATACCTATGGTGTATGGGAAACACCTTTCTCAGCCTATGTGTTCGTAGACACTAGAGGATAGAGAGAGCATGAATAGAATACCATATGCATCTGCAATTGGTTCTATCATGTACACGTCTAGATATAGCATTTGCTTTGAGTGTCAAAAGTAGATTCCAATCCAATTTTGGAGAGGAACACTGGGCAGCTGTCAAGAATATCCTTAAGTACTTGATAAAGACTAAAGATATATTCTTGGTATATGGGGAGGGTAGTTTGGAAGTAAATGGGTATACTGATGCTAGCTTCCAATCTAACAAAGATGATTGTAAATCACAGTCTTGTTTAGTGTTCATAATAGGAGGATGAGCAGTTTGTTGGAAGAATTCCAAACAAGAAACAACTATTGATTCCATGACAGAAGCTAAGTACATTTCTGCTTCGAAAGCAGCCAAAGAAACAATGTGGATCAAAAAGTTCATATCTGAACTAGGAGTGGTGCCCAACATTGTTTATCCGATTCATTTGTATTATAAAAACAATGGAGCCATTGCGCAAGCAAAAGAACCACGGTCTCATAAGCTATCCAAGCATGTTCTCAGACATTGCCATCTCATAAGGTATTTATAGCTAGAAATGATGTGAAAATAGAAAGAGTGCCCACAGATGATAATGTTACGGATCCCCTCACTAAAGCACTTTCCCAGATAAAACATGATCACCATATAAATAACATGGGTTTAAGACATATGAGTGATTAGCTCTAGTACAAGTGGGAGATTGTTAGAGAGTATGCCCTAGAGCCCATGTAAAAGGGATGTATTTCATATGTATGAATTTATATTCTTAATAAGAGGCATCATTCATTTATTAATGCCATGTTTAAATACATGAGTTTGTAAATCTTAAATTAATAAATGAAGTCCTAGATATTATAAACATAGTGAAAAGGGAATCATGAAAGTGTTCATGATATGAGATGTCTATTGAATACAAATGTGTTAATATCTAAATATCCCTAGTCATAGAATTAACAAGATAGGACATTGTTATTCGGACAGACTAGCACATGTTATTCTTCTTGAATGGTTCAAGCAGTGGTTCTCATAATTGTGACTATGAAAGATAATCAAAGCTAACGTGTGGATGCTTGTTAGAAGAACAAGTTCATTGGAGACCTGCAAAGAGAATCCTCACATGGATATTAAATCTATGTTAGTGAGGAATCTCTTCATAGCGGTTGTGTAAGTATCCTTAGACTTGAGGTCACCAAGGTTATCTTAAGTAGCAAGTGCTAAACTTTGACTCCATAACTTATTACTTCTAACTGGGAGTGAACATAGTTAGGAGGTTGGGTATATCATGACCTGCTTGAAGATAGTTGAGTAATCGATAAAGGATTCACCATCCCAAATTTATTAAGGGAAGTTATCTCTCATAATTCTATAATTGCCTTGTTCAGAGAATCTCTGGCCATAGTAATATGCCAAGATAGATAGGGATCCATGAAGGGCATTTTGGGAATGATGGTTAAATTAATAGAGCATGCATAATTAGATTTATATGAGTTGATAGAAATCCATACTCAGAATCTAATTGAGATATGAGTGGTGAAAGAAGTAATTGCACGGTAACTGTTTCTATGGAAGGGTACAGTCAAACCACTTGACTTTCCTGACATTTGGGTAGTCATGATGCCTAGCTAGAGGCCGCTCATGATTTTTATAATATTGTATCATAAATATCAATAAGGGATTGATAAAATGATTTAAAAAAGTTTAAATGATATGAATTTTGAATAGAACTCATAATTACATATTATACTGCCAATATAGATAGGAACCCAATAAGTCTCACACATATAGAGTAAATGATAAAATGGTAAAATAACAAGGATAATAATATTTGATATTATTATGGGAGAAGAGAAATGAATAAGAGAATAATTAATTAAAGAGTTTAATTAATTATGATCAAGTAGAATTGTTAGCTGAATTTTTTAAAAATATTCTACAAAATGGACTTAATTAAAATTTTATATTTGATAATTAATTATTATTGGACTATAAATGTTATAGGGCTGAAATGATAATAAATAGATCCATTGGAGAAATTAAAGAGTCCCAGAGAATTGGTTTTGGGGCAGAAACCCTCCAAAGGAAGGTTTACACGCCAAAACTATATAGAAGGCCTTAAAGGCCTAATTCTTAGACCAAGATAAATTATATATATTTAATAAATGTTATAGAGCCTACATATTTAATTTGGATGGATTTGGAATTCATTTGGGTGATTAAATTCAAGTGTGTATATAAAAGGCCTAGTTTATGGGTTTTGTGCATAATCCTTTAAGAAAGAATTTAAATTGGATTTAATTGAGAACAAATAAATTATTAATAATTCTAGAAGCCTATTTAATATTTCTCCAGCAATTTTAAAGAGCTCAATCTTATTATGAAGTTGGATTTTTAACCTAGCTATAAAAATCCAAGTTAAAGGGATTTAGGGTTAAGTGAACATTAAGAGAAAAGAAAATTCTCTCTCATTTCTCTAACTCTAGCCGCCACCCACATTCCTTGCTAGCATCAAGGAATTTCAGCCAGCCTTGTAACTCCATCAATCTTGGTTCATTTGATCATTCTCTAGTATGGATTACTAATTGGAGGTATTCTATTTTGGACATTGTGGTTTGCGATAACCCAATGAGAAGGAAAATTAACTGTTCAACAAAAATCAAAGGTGATTTTTCTTATTGTCATTAATATTTATATTATAAATTCATGGTAAGATCAAATCTATTGGTTAAAAATTTTAATTTCTGCTTATACAAGTGATGTATGTAACCGATAATTCCCAACACTCGCAAACTCAATTAAACCCATTAAGTGGTTTTAGCTAACTAATTTCAATCCTATTGATTAGACCCATACTAATTAACTTAAATTAATTAATCTTATTTATCAAAATTTAAAAGATCAAATCTTGTTTTTCACATGAAACCTCAATAACAATATTTACTGGACTTTTTGGCTAGATTATGTTTTCTCGCCGAACTTAATCAAATCCGATTCTATTTGATCTATAAATTAATTTAGAATACTAAAAACATAAATTATCATCAAAATATTTTTTATTGATTAAAATAAAATAAAATCAATAAAACACTTGAGAAATATCTTTTGTGCGGTGAAATTTTCTCTCAATCAAAATTTTGATTTTTTTTCATTTTTTATTACATTAATCACAAAATTACAAAAATCAATATTTCTTAATCTATGATTCTTGAACATCAAAATTAAAATTTTGAAAATTCATGATATGCAATAACATTAATAGCTGAATTTATTACGATTTATTGCAAATAAAATTAAGCATGCAATTTCATGGCAAAATGAAAGCTTTGATACCATGTTGGGATTTAAAATTAACATGCATCACATAAAATGTGGAATTTTAAAATTTTAAATCTATATTAATTTATGGTCTTGTAATGAAATATACATATCCTAACTAAGAGATAATTAAAATTCACCTTGATGGTTGTTGTTTAGATATATTTCTTCGTACGGGGTTGTTGCTAATGGATAATATCTTGTGTGCTAAGTCCACACAAAAGAAAAGGAAAATAACAAAAAATTTCTTGGGTAACAACTACTAATAATCCATAAAGGTTAAAAGAGGATTTTAGCCAGAGAAAGAAGAAACAGGCAAAGAATCACTCTCTTTTAATCAAATCAAACTTATGCTTTTATACCCTGGGTTAAAATTTTATGTCTAATATGTTTAAGACACTAAAAATTTGGAGAATTAGTTCAAATTTGCTGCTATATTATTTAATTAATTTGCACTCTAATTAAATACAATCAAGGCCCTTTCTGAAAAGGCCATATGTAGAAGTGTTTTTACCGGGATTTTCTATATGGACTTGAATTTAATTATTCAAATCAATTCTAACTATGCCTAAATTTAATATGTGAGGTCCATAAAATTATAAAACATATTTGATTTAACTTGGCAAAAAATTAGGCCTTTAAGGCCTTTTGTATGGCTTTTGTGTAGAAAACACTCCTAAAAGTTTTATGTGTATATGAATTTAATTCTAGGCCCAAAATTAATTCTACAAATTATCCATAAATATTATTTCAGTCCTGTAAAACTTATAGTCTAATAATATTTTATTAAGGATCAAAATGGACCAATTTAGCTCATTTTTATAGACCATGTATAGAAGCTTTTAAGAAGTCTTCTACATATGTAAAATTAATTAAACTACTTTAATCAATTGTTTCCATCTTCATTTTCTTATTCCATAACAATATAAAGTATTAATAATGTTATCATTTTACCAAAATGTCCTTTCCCTATAGGTGTGTGACCCAATGGGTTTTCTAGTCAACTTAGCGGTACAAACATAACAACAATTATGGAATTGCATAATTTAAACTCTTATATTAATTCTCTTATTAATATTTAATGATATGTATATGTATAAATCATGAGATACTTCTTGCCAACCATCATGACTAGTCAAGTGACAGAAAAGTCAAGTGGTTTGACTACCATAGGATTGTTACCATGTAATTACTCCTTTTATCTTATTTTATCTCATTTGGGTTTCGAGTATGGATTAATGTCAACTCATATAAACCTAAATATATTCGTTCCAATAATGTAACCTTTGTTCCTAAAATTCCATTATAGATGTCATCCACCTTGGCATTCCACTCTGACTAGAGACTCTCTGAACAACTGTATTATAGAACAAGTGAGATAACTCCCTTAATAAATATGGAATGTAAATCCTTTATTGATCACTCAACTATTTTCAAGTATGTCATGATATACCTAACCTCCCAACTATGTTCATGTAAGGCTCCAAACCATACTCTAGTTGGGATATGAAAATTTTATGAATGAATGTTAATGGTTATTTAAGTTAGTGACTAGTACAGGACATAGATGGCATTAAAATAAATGTTCGAGTTAATTTGAAAACTATTAAAATTGTGACATGCATATGTAATGGAATTTAAGCCATTGATTAATTATATTTATAGAGCTAAGATTTCATGCTATTGGTAACTAAAAATAAATATGCGAATGAAATGGCAATTTGTCAAAGGGTGAAAAGTTTGGCCAATATGAGACTAACATTTGGCCTTTTAGAAGTTTACATGAAAAGTAATTACATATAGAGAAAGATAGAAGGAAGTGGTTGGCTCTTGTAATCTCTTAAATTCTATAGATTTTCTCTCTTCCCTCTATGAAATTACAATCTTCTATCACCCTCTCCTTTCTAGAGAAAAAGCAAAAACCAAATGAAGTTTTATGCCATTAACGTAAGAAATTTATAGGTTTTGGTATAAATTTTCTTATCCTCTCCTTTTCTTTACAATCCAAGATGTGGAAATGGCTAAGTATAGATGATTGCAAGTTTGATTTGTAATTAATTGGTGTTCTAGTTAAAGATAGAGCTAAAAAGAAGGGTAAAAAGGACTTTTGAAAAAAGACAAGTTGATCATCAAAGAGATGTAAGAAATTTTGGACTTTTATGCTTATGTATGAGGTTTGAATATGAAAAAAAAGATGTTAAGTTGATTTGGATGTAAAATGGATGCTTAAATGTGGAAATAATGTTAAAAAGGCAAAATAGGCATGTGAGAAACCTTTGATGATTTGTCATGTGTTGTTTTGTTATTGAGTTTGTACCCTAAGAAAAACCATTAGTATTTTTGCCAAATTTCAGCCTATAGACCTCCAAATTGGGTGATTATAATTAAAGACATAGATTTACAATTTTCATAGGAATCTATGAGCAAATTCCATTCTTAGGATCCTTGAAAATTGGCTTAAAGTTGATTACTTGAATTTGCCTCCTATTTTAGAGTAGTCTAGACTCTTTTAGGTATAACGTTATATATAGACTTCTAAATGACATGAAACTAATTTTATCAAAAACTAGACTCTTATTAGAGAAAATTTTATAAGAAAGTATTACCTAATTCTATCTTAATTGTTCTTAGTAATTTTTCAAATATAGATAACAAATCTAACTTTGAAAAGAGCGTAGGAGCAGTATGTGCTATTTTGGGCATATATTGCACGTTACTTATCCAAATTGATTGATTTTTGATGTATTAGAAATTTGAAATAGAGAAAAATATGTTTTGAAGACCTCTTAGCCTAATTATTATGTTTACCTTGTCAAAATTTTAGTATAAAATTTTAGGATACCCCTCACAGTTGGCATACCACTTGCCAAACATGTAAAATGGTTTTGGATTGAAAATTATAGAATTTTTTGAAGCTTACAACTAGTAGCTAATAATTTTGTACCATAAGTCCTCTTATTTTGCCCCAAATGTGAAATTTCACACCAAAATATCATCGAACTCACTCAAAAATTTTTGGATGTAAATAAAACTTTGTAAACATATGTATAATATTAAAAAATGACTTAATATACATGATATGCATGATAATGCATTGTACTATAAGATTTATAAAATACATGCTTAGTGAATTAGGTGTTTATATTGTGTTTCAATGCAATTGCTAAAGATGTAAGCTTATTGCAAACATAAATGAACAAGCATATGGACTATATGAATATAATTGAACATAAATAAGTATCCTACCATATTGATGAGCATATACAATATGAATTTAAATATGTTTAAATATGGTTAATGATTAAACATGTGTGAAATATAATTATATATGTATGAATATGAGTATGGATGCACTATGAAACTTGATTTTTAAGCTTATTATTGGGAAACATAATTGAATAATTTTCCTGATTTTGATAAAGTTATGATTCTTGAATGTTATAATATGACATGATAACATAACCTATTAGAGTCTAAGTTATAGGTAGCTAAGCATGCATATATGGATTTTACAGCTACTCTAGTGACACTAATATATCTTAAGTATACCACTTACTACTTAAGATAGCTTTAGTGATCTCAAATCCTAGGATACTTGCACCATTACTATGAAGAGATTCTTTATTGATATAGATTTATTATCAATATGAGGATTCTCCTTGCAAGTCTCCAATGTGCTTATTCTTATAACAAGTATCCATATGTTAGATTTGATCATCTCCATGATCACAGCAATTAGAACCACCGCTTGAATCTTTCAAGAAGCATAATATGTGCTAGTCTATCCATATTAAAAATGTCTTGTCTTATTAATTTTAAGGACCCTAAATAGGCCCTAGTAGAATTCAAGGAAAAATACATGTTATTAAAGTCTAATTGAGCGTTATTGGATGAATTATTAAGAGTTAAGATATTAATTGGGGTAAAAATGTTATTAAGTTATCATTAATTATGTGATAAATGTGTAAATTATATGGTATGAATTTTATAAGGTCATAATTAATTTATTATGTTGGTATAATAATATTCAAGGGTATAATTGAAGTATTAAGTATTAATTTGGGATAAATTTGTAATTATGGCATCTTTAGGGGAAAATGTGAATAAATGAATAATTGAGAGGTTAATTTATCAAAGGAATTAAATGGAGAGGTTGATTTAGAAGATAGATTTAAAGGAGGGGTCAATTTATAACATGCAAAAAGGTGTGTTATAGTTTTGTGACATGCAAACTCTTAAGGGATTAAAAAGGGGATTTTCCCTTGTTATTATAAAAGTTAAACATGTGATGAGAAATGGTGTGTGGGACGAAAATCTTGAGTCAGGTTACAAAATTTTTTCTCTCTTTTGGTGTTCATGGTTAGTGCCTTTCTAAGAAATCCTTGAAGAAATTCTTGCATGTGGATTTTTAAAGAACAAGTTAGTGTATAACTACAAGGTAATTAACTTAATTTGACAATTCTTCTTCTTCTTCTTCATCTTCTTATTTTGGTTAATTGTGGATTGATTTAAATTCTAGAAGTTGTGTTAATGAATGAAATTGTTGTGAAAGGAAAAGAAGGAGAAAGTTAAGATCTTGAAAGAAGAAGATAGTGAGAAAAAAAGGAGAATTTTAAAGAAGATTTGAGTAACATGTTCAGGTTTGGGAACTTATTCTTCATGCATATGTGTGGATATAAATGTATATGCTTGGACTACTTAATTTTAATGGTAATTTATTAGTTTTGTTTAGGGTTAATGAGAGATTTAAATTGGATAAAAATCGTGTTTTGAATGTTGATGAAAAACTGGGTGTGGTTATTGTGAACCAGGCTGCATGTTTTGTCAATATCTGGAGTTGTAGACCTCAGATTGAGGTGATTCAAAATTATGTGTAAAATATATTAAATTATCTACAATTCATTAGAAGGAATCGTGGCTTGATTCTATTGTTAAGGAACTCATAAAATTTGTACAAGTGAACTGTTTGAGTGTATAGGTAGTTTTGAATTTAAAAGGAGTATACCAATATTTTGACCATAACTCCTTTTACTTAAGTTATAATTGAGTGAGGTTTCATCCATGTAAATTTTATAGAAATATAAAAAAATATGTAGAAGAAACCTAGCCATAAATTTGCCTCTAAATAATTTGTATGATTTATTGAAATTGTAGTGAACTGTTATTCTCGATTCTGGAGCAAATTGTGAAAAAATGATTTATGTCTTCGTATAGGGAAAAAAATTCTATTAGGTTTGATTCTGTGAATAATAAACCTCTAAGCCTATACTTTTCATGAAGAAAGTAATGCCTAATTATGTCCTTACGCTTATCTAATTTTAGCTTAATTCCAGACCTATACACAACACTGTTAATAGAAATAGTATTTAATAAAGTGTACATATCTTCAGTTTTGGAAGTGATATTGAAATGATTTTTGATGTTATAGAAATGGAAAACATAGGGGATCATGTTTGTAGAAGGAAAAATTTGCTAAAAATAATGTTTATAAGGTAAAAAATAGCATATAAGTTGGATTTGAAACTCTGCCACTGTGCAGAATTCTAAAGGCAGAATTTTCAATATTTAGTGTTGAATGTTGTTATGTTAAATCTATGTATACATTAAAGTGCACTGATTTACATGTAACATGTAAACTATTTGATTGAAATGTTTTGTATATACATGTATTTTAAAAAACATGTACATGTATGGTTATGTGAAATTATGCTTATATATATATTTAATCAAATGATAGTGTATATTGTTATACAATTATTCAACAATGAAATTGATAATGAAATGTTAAAGTATTATAAATGAAATTTGATGCCATAAAATGTATATAGAGTTCAATTTTTGAAGAAGAAAACATGAATATATAAATACTTATATATGAATGTTGGAAGTTGTATATATATGAACATACATAATTGTCCATATGGATGCATATGATTTATATTACCTCAAATTGAATGTGCATGTATATGCATGTCTAAAACATTGAAAATATAAATGCTAATACCATCACACATGAACATAATTAAGATGCTGAAATGAGATAATATAGATTTATATATGCCAATAAAGTTTTTAAAGAACCTTAATTGTAAGGACCCAAAATAGGCCCTAGTAGAATTCAAGGGCAATTACATAATATTAAAGTCTAATTAAGCATTATTTGATGAATTATTAAGAGTTAAGATATTAATTGAGGGTATAATTTAAGAAAAAGTATTAATTGTGGGGTAATTTCATAAATTCAGAAACTTAAGAGGTCAATTTGGAATTACAGAACAATGGAGAGGTTAATGTATGAATAATGTAAATGTGGGGTATGAAATGTGACATGCAAAGAATAGGATGGTTTTAGTGGGACATGCAGATTCTAGGAGGACCTAAAGAGAGATTTGACAAAGTATTATATAAATGAGTTTATGTAGTGGAAAGAAAGAGAAAGTGGCAATTGTGAGAGAGTGGTGGTCGGCTAATTGAGAGGAAAACCAGAAAGTTCCCAACTCTTCTTCTTCTCTTATTTTCTTCTAAATCCTCTCAAGAAATTAGTTGATAAGTTTTGTTGGTTCAACAAGTATTTAAAACATTAAACTCTAAGGTAAATGATCTCTACTGAATTTCATCATTATCATCTTCATCTTCTTCTCATCTTGCTTGTGGTAATGAAGATCAAGTGCTGGAAATGATGAATGAATTTTGGTTGTAGTCAAAGAAGGAGGAGATATGAAGGATAAAGGGAAAGACATAGCAAGAGATTGAAAGCTTGAGTGTGATAAGTTTCAGAAAAAGGTATGGGAATTTAGGATTATTCATGTTGCACGTGAGTGTATCTACTTGAATATGATGTGTTTTGCTTGAATCTTGACATGCATGTGAGTTTTCTTGACATGCATGTGAGTTTTAAAGAATTCTGGGTTTGAGTTCATTGGACCTAGATGCATTGTTTTGGTGATATCTAGAGTTTGAAAATAGATATTGAGATGATTCCAAATGGGTATTAAACTAGACTTATAGACAAAGATTTCATAAGGAGAAATCACATTCAAATTCTGTCTCTAGATATTTTTATGATTTATTGAATTTAGGAAAACTTCTAAATTCGGATTCTGGACCAGGTTGGGGAAAAATTGAGATATCTGTATGTAAAATGATCATAATGACATGAAATTAATTTATATGAAAACTAGACTCATAAAGACACATTTTATATGAAGGAAGTAATGCCTAATTTTATTTCTATGTTTGTCAAATAATTAGCATGAAATTCGTTGAATCTGTTGGGACTGTTAGGGTACAGATGTTGGTATTTTGGGCATAAGTAATAGTAGAGAAGTCAAAATATTATTCTGTAAAATTCTGAGTAAACTAGATACCTAGGAGTACGTTTTTTATGAAGAAATGTTGGTCTAAATCTCTCTTGATTTTATGCTATGAATTTTTATAAGTGACAGCCCCCACTGTTTTGGTTCTATGAACAGTCCTTAGTAATTTTAAGATATCTCGAGTTCTAGAAATGATATTGCACATATTTTTGATGTTATAGAAACTATAAATGTAGATCTACAACTTTGTAGAAGACAACGTTTTCTAAAAATTCCGTTTACTATGTCAAATACGAGGTACAAAATGATTTTGTTAAGCAGTTTGCAGGATTTTGAGAACAGAGTGAAAAACCTGTTTGACCACGCATACTGTCGCGAGCGCGACAGCATGTTGGTCACTAAATGTGTTTTTATTCTCTTTTATTGGTACATTAGGCTACCTCCATGTGTAGCACATATAACTGAGCAAAAATTGACCTTAAATGCAAGTATACAAGAGTCATATACTAGTGTGTATATAAATTTGTATCACTTACATTGAAAATTGTTTATGAATGTATACCTATGCTATGTAATAGGAAACATAATAGTATGATCATGTCTTATGCATATGCCCAAGTGTAAACATTTCGATATTTGTATAGCACCCGATTTGAACAATGATAAGGTATGCACATTGATGATCATGCTTATGAGAATGTACCTACAAGTATGTTTAATTATGATTATGTATATGAGTGTATGAACATGAATAAAGTATCGCCTGCAATAGAGTTCAGATATGGATAGATAGGCGCCTATAGGGAATTGCAGCTGCCAAAGTCGATCCTGCTGGATCTTACACAGCCCATTAGGGTTGTTTATTTTTGCCCTCATGTGGGTGCTCACGTGCGAGCATTTGACCGGTCCAAAGTATAGTTGGCCCTACTTGGGTCCATAGTTATGATATCTTCGGATATCTATCATTTGATACCCTCGGGTATCCATCGATCCCGTTATCCATTCTTAGAACTTAAGCAGGCTAAAGTAAAGTAATAAAGTTTCAAAGTTATTCACAGTATGAGATATGCATCTGATATATGAATTATTATGGTTAACAGTGACTATTTGAGCACCACTTAATATTTGTTTACATGATATATGGATCACTTCATGAACTATAACTAGTATGCTGATTCAAATATGAAAAGTTATTTTGTTATGCAAGCTATTGTATTTTATACTTTTCTTTTCTTTTGCCATGTGAGTATTGTTGTTAGTTATTTATATTTTTGACGACCACTGTGAGTGGTTGTCTTTCATGTTTAGAATTCCCCACTAAGCTGTAAAGCTTAGCACGGGTTATTTGATCCGTGTAGGTTTTGGTAGCGAAGACTTTATACAGGAACAAAGTCTGCATCAAGTCAGGCCAACACCAGTCGATAGAAGTTGATGTAGGAAATTTTGATAAATTTTGTTTAGCTCCTTACATGTATAACGTGTTTAAGAGTTGTAATATGTATATATATGTACATTATATGAAAGTAAAGACTGTAATAATCTCATGATGAGAATACTAGTATATGCATGCATGATGAAGTTAGAATTACTTTATATAAATGTATTGATATGATGAATGCTAAGCATGAGAGTACAATAGTTACAATATGATGATATAGTCATATGACTTGATGAATTAAAATGGCATAGTTTGCATTGGATATAGTAAATATGTGATATAGGGTGTCACATTAATACTATGAGTTATAACTATAACCATATGTAAATGAATACCTAATATATGTAAACATTCTTATATGTAGATAGGATATATATGTGATAGTTAGATATTATAATGTTACCATAAATGTTCATTTGGTGTTAAGGTATGTGGAACAAGAAAATTAAAGCATATAATGTTATGTATACTTGTATGCAATGATGATACTATCTTGTTGTTTACATATTGATGAACTTAAAGTTATTGTATTTAGTTATATGACCTAACTTTGATTGGGTTAATATATTTATATATATATACATGAATGTCTAAATGACACTATACTAAATAATATACATGTTTACTATTAATCTATTGAGATTAATGTTGTGTATAGCTGAAATGTCAACTTTACATATATAAAGAAGTAATGCTATTAATAGAATATATTTGTGCTTATAGCATAAACATAATGTGATTATACATGAATGGGTTTAAATCTTGAAATATTATTTTACTTAATTATGACATAGGCATGCATATGCATTTACATATAATTATGGTTTCTCAAATTATATCATATAAGTATGATAATACAAAGCTTATATAAGTGTGAATTTATAATCATAAACAAAAGTGTTCTTAAGCATGATATGTTTAAAAGAAATATGGAAATATAGATATGTGGGCATGTATACTTTGAATAGAGGAGCTTAATATAATGAGATGATAAATGTTGTCTACATATGTGATATGTGGAAATACATGCCATGATCTCCTTATAAATAAAGAATAGTAATGTTTAAAAGTGGAAGTAGTCTTATAATGTTAAACTTGCATAGTTTATGTTGTTAGAGAGTATGCCCTAGAGCCCATGTAATAGGGATGTTTTTCATATGTATGAAATTTATATTCTTAATAAAAGGCATCATTCATTTATTAATGCTGTGTTTGAATACATGAGTTTGTAAATCTTAAATTAATAAATGAAGTCCTAGATATTATAAACACAGTTCAAAGGCAATCATGAAGGTGTTCATGATGTGAGATGTCTATCGCATGCAAATGTGTTAATATCTAAATATCCCTAGTCATAGAATTAACAAGATAGGACATTGTTAATTCCGACAGACTAGCACATGTTATGCTTCTTGAATGGTTCAAGCAATGGTTCTCATAATTGTGATTATGGATGATAATCAAAGCTAACATGTGGATGCTTGTTAGAGGAACAAGTTCATTGGAGACATGCAAAGAGAATCCTCATATGGATATTAAATCTATGTCAGTGAGGAATCTCTTCATAGCGGTTGTGCAAGTATCCTTAGACTTGAGATCACCAAAGTTATCTTAAGAAGCAAGTGGTATACTTTGACTCCATAACTGATTACTTCCAACTGGAAGTGAACATAGTTAGGAGATGGGGTATATCATGACCTACTTGAAGATAGTTGAGTGATTGACAAAGGATTCACCATCCCAGATTTAACAAGGGAAGTTATCTCGCATGATTCTATAATTGCCTTGTTTAGAGAATCTCTGGCCAGAGTAATATGCCGAGATGGATGGAGATCCATGAAGGGCATTTTAGGAACAATGGTTAAATTAATAGAACATACATAATTAGATTTATATGAGTTGACAGAAATCCATACTCAGAATCTAATTGAGATAAGAGTGGTGAAAGCAGTAATTGCACGGTAACTGTTTCTATGGAAGGGTACAGTCAAACCACATGACTTTCCTGACATTTGGGTAGTCATGATGCCTAGCTAGAGGCCAATCATGACTTGTATAATGATGTATCAAAATATCAATAGAGATTGATAAATTGATTTAAAGGAGTTTAAATCATGTGAGTTTTGAATAGAACTCACGATTACATATTATACTGCCAATATGGACAGGAACCCAATAGGTCACACACATATAGAGAAAAGGGTAAAATGGTAAAATGACAAGGATAATAATATTTGATATTATTATAAAGGTACAGAGGAGAATATGATAATAATTAATTAAAGAGTTTAATTAATTATGATCAAATAAAATTGTCCGCGGAACTTTTGAGAAATGTTCTGTAAATTGGACCTAAATGAAATAATGTATTTCATGATTAATTATTATTGTCTTATAAGTGTTATAAGACTACTATAAGTGTTATAGGACTGATATAATAATTAATAGGACCATTGGAGAAATTATAAAGGGCCAAAGGAATGAAGAAGTTGGAGGAAGCCCTCCAGAAGAGGGCTACACGCCAACTCCATACAGAAGGGCTTAGAGGGCTTTTTCTTGGACCAAATTAATTTATATATGTTACATAAGTGTTATGGAACTCACATATTTAATTTGGTTGGATTTGGAATCCATTTGGGTATTTAAATCCAATTAAATGCATAAAGGGCCTAGTTTGTGGATTTTGTGCATGGTCTTTTATGAAAAGATTTAATTTGGATTTAATTAAGCCCAAATGATTATAATTAATTCCAGAGGCCCAATTAATAATTCTCCAGCAATTTTAAAGAGCCCAATCTCATTAAGGAGTTGGAATTTTAACCTAACTATAAAAGGCCAACTAATGAGAATTAGGGTTAAGTGATTAAAACAAAAGGAAAGTCTTTTTCTCTTAATTCTCTCTCCCTTTTGCGCCACTTCCATTGCTAGCCTCTTGGATTTCGCCCAGCCCTAGTTGAACACCAATTTGTTGGTTCAATTTACCCCTCTCTAGTGTGGATTACTCATTGGAGGTGTTCGATTTTGGACATTGTGGTTTGCGACAACCCGGTGCGAAGTAAAATCAACTGTTCAACAAAAATCAAAGGTGATTTTTCTTATTCTCATATAGTTATGTTATGTATTCATGGCAAGATCAAATCTAATGGTTAAAAAATTTTAAAATTCCGCTCATGTATGTGATGCATGTAACCGTTAAAATCCAACATGGTATCAGAGCCACGGTTTTGCCATTGATATACAATTCTATATTTTTTCTGCGGAATAAGTTTTGTTTTGTTTTGAGTTATTTATTTCATGAACTTTAAAATATTAGATTTGATTGTTCATGAATGAGAAATATTGATTTCTGGTTGTATGTGTGATCAAATAAATTTGGTGGAAACAAAAATAAAATTTTTGAAGCATTATGATTTGGGTTTGGCGTGAAACCCATTAGGGTTTGGCGTGAAACCCATTACTTATGGATCCATTTAAAAATCATTTAGATGATATTTTATGTCTTTAATATGTGATATTAAGCCGTAGGATCGAACGGAATTAAAATCGAACAAGTTTTGTATGAAAACTAGTTTTGTCGAAAAGTTCGATAAATTGGTGTTCTTCGTGTGTTCTTGATGTGTTCATGGTTAGAACGACTTTTGATCTTCTAAATCTGATATATATGATATATTAAAGTGTTTTTAATTAATTGGATTAATTAAAATGGGCCTTAAATTAATTTGATTAATTTTAATTCATTAAAACCACTTAATGGGCTTAATTATGTTTACGGACTTGGTTTAAATTAGTGAATGACTTGGTGGGCCCAAGGAGCTGATTTAAATTAACTATTATAAACATTAATTAAGTTTATTAATGGGTTTTAAGGGCTGGAGTGGGCTTGGCTCATTCCAAAAGGCCCAAATGGTCCAAATGACACAAAACTAGTTTGTGTGTGAACACACTTAGGGTTTTTCTTCTGTGGGTTTTGGCCTACACTTGTTTTGAGCCCAAAATTGATTCTTTTGATTATTTAATATGATTAATTAATTAAATAATCAATTTATAATTAATTAATAATCAATTTGATTGATTATTAAGGCAAGAACACATTAATGCAAAAAGGTTTCCTAAAATGAAAGTTTCCAAAATGGAAAAAGTTTCCTAATTTGATCACATCATTAAAATAACTCAAAATATAGTTTCAAAGGTTGAAACAAAGTTAGTAATCCATTTCTTTATGCATTAGAAAGGCATATAAGGGTGTATGATTGGCATGATGGATAGTTATGGACAAAGCCCAATGTGATTGAGCATTATGCATGTTTTGGCCCAATGAGGACTTTCATGTCCCGGCCACTTGTTTTTGGTTTGTATTTCATTTCAAATTGTAATATATAATTAGATTACTTAGATTAGAATTAGAAATAGAGATGGAGACAAATATTAAGGAGCAAGAAGGGCCGGATGGAGATCCAACAAGCTTGAAGATAATGTAATTATTTTCTTGTTTGAATCATGCATACTACCTAGGTGTGACCTTTTGATTTCCCTCTTGGCTTGGGGAAATCAATGTAGTGAAGTCCATAACTATACCATATTTGTATGCTTATATTTATGTGATAGATATAGGATACATACCAATGTATGCCAACCATGTATGATGAGACTTAATTAACTAAAACCCTCAAACAAATACTAAGGTATATAAGCCTTCCATTAATTTGAGGAGAACCAGAGTTCTTTATAGTGTGGGTTATTGACCACAGTCAAGCTCACATTATATCGAATATGTTCAAATCTAATTAAATGGGTCATCTTAGCTAGCCCATTAGTTTGTTGACCACAGTCAAGGCTAATGGTTCTAGAGGCAAGATTAGGGAATGCATATATGATATGCATGCATCAAGAGTTGATAACCTAATGATCCAATAGTTATGTAGAGACACAATTGGTATATGGATACCTACCTTTCAAGGGTATGGAATTTGGCTTGTTGACCACAGTCAAGGTCAAATTACATATCAAGGATTGGATATTGGCCCACTAAGAAAACCATCGGGTTTTCTCGGATTATATAGTGAGGGCTATTAATTCGCAATAAAATAGTGGGAGTAAATGGATTAATTAAAGACCTTATTAATGCATACATATATATGAACATACTCTCATATCTTTTCTTTTTCACATCTAGGTCATCATCATGAGCACATCAAACATTAATATACGATCAATCTTGGATAACAAGCTGGTTGGTAACAACTATTCTGACTGGATCAGGCAAGTGAGAATTGTTCTCAGGGCTGAAAAGATCCATTATGTCTTGGATAAAGATCCACCACCACTTCCATCAGATGATGCCATTGATGAGATCAAAGGCATTTATCGGAAATACATGGAGGATAGTGAAGCAGCAGCATGTCTGATGCTGGGTGCTATGTCCTCGGAGCTTCAGAAGCAACATGAAATGATGGATGCTAGAACCATCGTTTTGCATCTAGAGGAGCTTTATTCTTCTCAGGCTAGAACTGAGCAATATGAGATTGCTCGAGCTCTATTTAGTTGCAAAATGGTGGAAGGCACTTCAGCTGCTGCTCATGCATTGAAGATGTATGGGTATATTGAGCATTTGAGTAGACTTGGCTATGTTATGGATAATGATCTATACATAGATTTAATCTTGTACTCGTTGGCTCCAAGTTATGCACCTTTTTGTGCTTAACTTCAACATGAACAAGATCCAAGTATCCATTCCTGAGTTAATCAACATGCTCAAGACAGCTGATGGATCATTTAAGAAAGATCCAAAAGGTGTCATGGTTGTCACTTCTGCTAAAGGCAAGAAGCAGAAGAAGAAGAAGAAGATTACCAAGGCACAGCCAAAGAATGGTGGGATCTCCAAGAAGAAGGTTGCCAAGAAAGAGAATCCCAAAGGAACTTGCTTCCATTGTGGAAAAGATGGTCATTGGAAGCGTAACTGCAAGGCCTATCTAGATTCTCTTAAGGAGAAGAAGCAAGCTATTGCATCTACTTCAGGTATTCATATGATTGAAATTAATACTTATTCTATTGCTTCAAAACAATCTTGGGTATTAGATACCGGATGTGGATCTCATTTATGTAATGATCTACAGGGGCTTAGAAGCTTTAGAAGAGTTGGAAAGGCAGAGATATGTTTGCAGTCAGCTACTGGACAAAACATCTCTACAACAGTTGTAGGGACTTACTATTTGCCTCTTCCTAGTGGATTAGTACTGGAATTGAATAATTGTTATTATGTTCCAGCCTTATCCAAAAGTATTATTTCTTTCAGTCATTTGATGAACGATTATGATATTTCTTTGAAGGACAAATGTTGTTACATTTTTAAGAACAATATATTTTATGCAAAAGCTATCATTGAGAATGGTATATTTGTTCTTGATTTAATTAAAGAAGTACATAATGTGAATACCAAGAGAATGAAACATGATAATCTTAATACCTCATACTTATGGCATTGTCGTTTAGGCCATATAAATGAAAAACGCATGACCAAGTTACACAAGTCAGGTGATTTGGGATCATTTGATTATGAATCATTTGATACATGTGAATCTTGTTTATTGGGAAAAATGACAAAAGCTCCCTT
The DNA here is from genome assembly GCA_037975025.1 of Excoecaria agallocha. Classification (NCBI taxonomy): domain Eukaryota; kingdom Viridiplantae; phylum Streptophyta; class Magnoliopsida; order Malpighiales; family Euphorbiaceae; genus Excoecaria; species Excoecaria agallocha. Next base: position 31,625,460 of record CM075806.1, read on the forward strand.
TATTGGTAAAGGAGAACGAGCTAAAATGGTTTTGGACTTAATACATTCAGATGTATGTGGTCCAATGACTACACATGCCAGAGGAGGTTACTCCTACTTCATTACTTTCATAGATGATTATTCCAGGTTTGGATACATCTATCTAATGAAATATAAGTCTGAAGCATTTGAAAAGTTCAAAGAATTCAGAAATGAAGTAGAGAAACAACTTGGCAAAAGTATTAAAACACTTAGATCAGATCGAGGTGGAGAATACTTAAGTCAAGAGTTTCAGGATTATCTTAGAGATAATGGGATTTTATCTCAATGGACTCCTCCATATACACCACAACACAATGGTGTATCTGAAAGGAGAAATCGAACACTATTAGATATGGTTCGATCAATGATGAGCCGAGCGGACTTGCCTAAGTCCTTTTGGGGATATGCACTAGAAACTGCTGTTTATGTGTTAAATAGAGTTCCTAGTAAATCGGTTGATGTTACTCCATATGAGATGTGGAATAACAAGAAACCCACGCTTTCTCATATGAAAGTATGGGGCTGTCCTGCTTATGTGAAGAGGACAATGTCAGACAAACTGGATGTTAAGTCTGATAAATGTTTATTTGTGGGATATCCAAAAGAAACGTTTGGATATTATTTCTATCATCCCTTAGAACAAAAGGTGTTTGTTTCAAGGCATGCTGTCTTCTTGGAAAAAGAGTTTCTCCTACGAGAAGACAGTGGGAGTAAAATTGAACTTGGTGAAGTTCAAGACCCACAAATAGAAGTAGATCAACCGATTGAACCCGAAACTGAATTTCATAATGATGAGATTACAGTTGAACCTGATTATACACAAAATCCTAGAAGATCTACTAGGATGCGTTCTATCCCTGTGAGATATGGATTTCACGTTGATTCGGATAGAGGCATAACTGTAGTAGAGGACAATGAGCCTACAAGCTATCAAGAAGTTTTGAACAGTTCAGAACGTGATTTATGGCTTAAGGCTATGCAGTCCGAAATGGACTCCATGTATGAGAATAAAGTATGGACTTTAACTCAACCACCTGAAAGGATAAAGCCCATAGGGTGCAAATGGGTCTTCAAAAAGAAGACTGACATGGAAGGTAATATAGTTACCTATAAAGCTCGCTTAGTAGCAAAAGGTTATCGTCAAAAAGAAGGTATTGACTATGACGAAACTTTTTCTCCTGTAGCGATGCTTAAGTCTATAAGAATACTTTTAGCCATTGCAGCTCATTATGATTATGAGATTTGGCAAATGGATGTGAAGACAGCTTTCCTTAATGGAAATCTTTCTGAGGATGTGTATATGACACAACCAGAAGGATTCACATCTGGAAATGGCGAAAAGGTATGCAAGCTTCAAAGATCCATTTATGGATTGAAGCAAGCCTCTAGGAGCTGGAACATACGATTCAATGAGACAATCAAAGAGTTTGGTTTCTCACAGAATGAAGATGAACCTTGTGTGTATAAAAGGGTCAGTGGGAGTGCAATTGTCTTCCTAGTTCTATATGTAGATGACATATTGATCATGGGAAATGACATTTCTCTTCTCCAATCTGTTAAAATATGGTTATCCAAGCAATTCTCCATGAAAGACCTTGGAGAAGCATCCTATATTCTGGGAATAAGGATCTATAGAGATAGATCCAATAGGTTGCTAGGTCTTTCTCAGAGTACATATATAGATAAAGTATTGAAGAGGTTCAATATGGATCTCTCTAAGAAAGGGTTTATACCCATGGTGCATGGGAAACACCTTTCTAAGTCTACGTGTCCGCAAACACTAGAAGATAGAGAGAGCATGAATAGAATACCATATGCATCTACAATTGGTTCTATCATGTATGCTATGTTATGTACATGTCCAGATGTAGCATTTGCTTTAAGTGTCACAAGCAGATTCCAATCTAATTTTGGAGAGGAACACTGGGCAGCTGTCAAGAATATTCTTAAGTACTTGAGAAGGACTAAGGATATATTCTTGGTATATGGAGAGGGCAGTTTGGAAGTAAATGGGTATACAGATGCCAGCTTCCAATCTGACAAAGATGATTGTAAATCACAATCTGGTTATGTGTTCATAATGGGAGGAGGAGCAGTTAGTTGGAAAAGTTCCAAATAATAAATAACTGCTGATTCCACAACAGAAGCTGAGTACATTGCTGCTTCAGAAGCAGCCAAAGAAGCAGTCTGGATCAAAAAGTTCATAACCGAACTAGGAGTGGTGCCTAGCATTGTTGATCCGATTCCTTTATATTGTGACAACAATGGAGCCATTGCGCAAGCAAAGGAACCACGGTCTCATCAGCGATCCAAACATGTTCTCAGACGCTACCATCTCATAAGGGAAATAGTAGCTAGAAATGATGTGAAAATAGAAAGGGTTCCCACATATGACAATGTGACGGATCCCCTCACTAAAGCACTTTCCCAGATAAAGCATGATCACCATATAAATAGCATGGGTCTGAGACATATGAGTGATTGGCTCTAGTGCAAGTGGGAGATTGTTAGAGAGTATGCCCTAGAGCCCATGTAATAGGGATGTTTTTCATATGTATGAAATTTATATTCTTAATAAAAGGCATCATTCTTTTATTAATGCTGTGTTTGAATACATGAGTTTGTAAATCTTAAATTAATAAATGAAGTCCTAGATATTATAAACACAGTGCAAAGGCAATCATGAAGGTGTTCATGATGTGAGATGTCTATCGCATGTAAATGTGTTAATATCTAAACATCCCTAGTCATAGAATTAACAAGATAGGACATTGTTAATTCGGACAGACTAGCACATGTTATGCTTCTTGAATGGTTCAAGCAATGGTTCTCATAATTGTGATTATGGATGATAATCAAAGCTAACATGTGGATGCTTGTTAGAGGAACAAGTTCATTGGAGACCTGCAAAGAGAATCCTCATATGGATATTAAATCTATGTCAGTGAGGAATCTCTTCATAGCGCTTGTGCAAGTATCCTTAGACTTGAGATCACCAAAGTTATCTTAAGTAGCAAGTGGTATACTTTGACTCCATAACTGATTACTTCCAATTGGAAGTGAACATAGTTAGGAGATTGGGTATATCATGACCTACTTTAAGATAGTTGAGTGATTGACAAAGGATTCACCATCCCAGATTTAACAAGGGAAGTTATCTCGCATGATTCTATAATTGCCTTGTTCAGAGAATCTCTGGCCAGAGTAATATACCGAGATGGATGGAGATCCATGAAGGGCATTTTAGGAACAATGGTTAAATTAATAGAACATACATAATTAGATTTATATGAGTTGACAGAAATCCATACTCAGAATCTAATTGAGATAAGAGTGGTGAAAGGAGTAATTGCACTGTAACTGTTTCTATGGAAGGGTACAGTCAAACCACATGACTTTCCTGACATTTGGGTAGTCATGATGCCTAGCTAGAGGCCAATCATGACTTGTATAATGATGTATCAAAATATCAATAGAGATTGATAAATTGATTTAAAGGAGTTTAAATCATGTGAGTTTTGAATAGAACTCACGATTACATATTATACTGCCAATATGGACAGGAACCCAATAGGTCACACACATATAGAGAAAAGGGTAAAATGGTAAAATGACAAGGATAATAATATTTGATATTATTATAAAGGTACAGAGGAGAATATGATAATAATTAATTAAAGAGTTTAATTAATTATGATCAAATAAAATTGTCCGCGGAACTTTTGAGAAATGTTCTGTAAATTGGACCTAAATGAAATAATGTATTTCATGATTAATTATTATTGTCTTATAAGTGTTATAAGACTACTATAAGTGTGATAGGACTGATATAATAATTAATAGGACCATTGGAGAAATTATAAAGGGCCAAAGGAATAAAGAAGTTGGAGGAAGCCCTCCAGAAGAGGGCTACACTCCAACTCCATACAGAAGGGCTTAGAGGGCTTTTTCTTGGACCAAATTAATTTATATATGTTACATAAGTGTTATGGAACTCACATATTTAATTTGGTTGGATTTGGAATCCATTTGGGTATTTAAATCCAATTAAATGCACAGAGGGCCTAGTTTGTGGATTTTGTGCATGGTCTTTTATGAAAAGATTTAATTTGGATTTAATTAAGCCCAAATGATTATAATTAATTCCAGAGGCCCAATTAATAATTCTCCAGCAATTTTAAAGAGCCCAATCTCATTAAGGAGTTGGAATTTTAACCTAACTATAAAAGGCCAACTAATGAGAATTAGGGTTAAGTGATTAAAACAAAAGGAAAGTCTTTTTCTCTTAATTCTCTCTCCCTTTTGCGCCACTTCCATTGCTAGCCTCTTGGATTTCGGCCAGCCCTAGTTGAACACCAATTTGTTGGTTCAATTTACCCCTCTCTAGTGTGGATTACTCATTGGAGGTGTTCGATTTTGGACACTGTGGTTTGCGACCACCCGGTGCGAAGTAAAATCAACTGTTCAACAAAAATCAAAGGTGATTTTTCTTATTCTCATATAGTTATATTGTGTATTCATGGCAAGATCAGATCTAATTGTTAAAAAATTTTAAAATTCCGCTCATGTATGTGATGCATGTAACCGTTAAAATCCAACATATGTGAGTATATATTTTTTGTAAGTGTATACATATAAATATGATTAAACTTATGTAAATAAAGTTAAAGTAAAGCAAAGTGAGTTTTTACGAAAGGATTTGATTGCTTGTATCGAGTCTAGGATGTGGATAGATAGGCATGCCAATAAGGGTACTTTGCAGCTGTTTCTCAACAGTTTGACCTATTTAGGTCCACTTTAAATTAAAAGTTAGAGTTGATTTTAACAACCCTGTTTGGGTTGTAGCCGACCCCGCTTGGGTCTGCTTAACTGGTCCACGTTATTTGATTGACCACGTTTGGGTCCATGTTATTTGTTTGACCCTGTTTGGGTCCACCGATTTATCATACAATTTTATCCATACAAGGGATCACCGTTTAATACCTTCGGGTTTCTTATTTGTACCTTCGAGTGCCACCATTATAATCAACAGTTTTGTACCTTCGAGTACTACTGTATTGTAAGTGTAAGCCCTAGCCCCAATGCATTGTAATAAAGCACTTTGAATTAATAAAATGAGGCATTTGTTTTATCCTTTGTATTCCTGTGCATATCAATTGATAAAACTATCCAAGAGAGTTGTTTCGGTTTAAGTTATCATGTGTGAGGCACATGGTTGTAAGACCTTGAAACAAATGAGACATCATTCTAAATATCCCTAGTCAGTCATTGTTATGGAAATAACAATGAATTAAGACTAGTATGCTCTCTCTGATATTATGAGTTCTGTCTTACGGATCATTAGGACAAGGGTGTCAATCAGAGATCATAGATACATGTTAAAGAACATGGTATCTGGATACGATCCGCTCGTGAGAACACTACATGGTACAAGTCATATGTGTTTCTCATATGCAAGTTTTGTATCAGAGTTCTTAGACCTAAAATCTCTATGAAACTCTTTATGAATTACTGTGTACTTTGACATACACCTAACGTGCTCGTAACAGAGTGACAAGTACGGGTATGATTGGGTATGCATTAATTCATGTTAGAGAGCATGAGAGAAGTGAAGGGATTACCCCTCTCAATAAGAGAGAAAATATCATCGGCCACTTCATCAGTGAACTGAGAAGTGTATGGCCATACCGAGATGAAATAATGAGTAATCATTATTTATCTGAGAGTTCAGTGTCACTGGAATATCAAGAAAGGAATTAATATATATAAGGATGACTAGTTCCATGCCTTATATTAATTCTGATATTTATGGGTAAGGGACTATACAAAATTGCATTAGGTCACTAAATGCCATATGCATTTTCATTTAATTTGGAATGCTATAATATCTTGCTAGAGAATATATATAGCCTTTGAATTAATTTATTAATTCATTGCCAACATTAAATGGACCTATAGGATCGCACACAAAGCATTGGGCTTAAAATATTTAAATTAAGTATTGGGCATTAATTTGGGCTTTTAATTAAAGTCAAATTAATGTATGTAATGGGTTATAAAATTGCTATTGGTGCTTGGTCCATCAGAGAGAGAATTTCAGCCCACAAGTTTTAATTTCAATTAATTAATTATCTTGTGTTAATTAAGTTAATTGAGTATTAAAGCCTAAAGGAATTTAAATTAAATTAAATCACTTATATATTTAATGAAGTGGTCGAAATTGCAAGAGGGAAATCAAGGAATTTCGGCACATGCTATTTATTTAAATTAAGTGATTTCATTTAATTAAATGTCTTATGTTTTATTTCAAATTTGAATTTTAAATTCAAAGAAGTTTTATTCAAAATATATTACTTATCTTTAGGAAGTGATAGAGTTTGAATTAATTATCGTAGGATAGTTGAATTCAGATCAAAGACTTGCCAAAGGATAAGCATATATATTAAAAACAAATAAAACCCTAATGGAGGGAAAGAAGTTGGCGTGAAAAAACCCTAATCTTCCTTGCTTTTGGCGTGAACTCTCTCTCTCTCTCTCTCAATTCTTTTGGCCCAATTTTTCACAATGAGAAAGGATAGTTCCTCATTCTCTTGTGTTCTTGGGTAGTAATAGAAACCTAAGAGAAGTACAAAATCAAATTTTGTAGCTTCAAACTATAACCATTACACAATACCGAAAAAGAGAGCTAGCAATCTCGATTTTAAGCCGTTGGTGCAAGTGTGTGTGTGAGAATAGAGGGAGTGGCGTAAAAGGATGTTCCTTGCCATTGGTGATCGAGACCTAAGGCGGATAAAGTCACCTTAGTTGCTGGGTATCATCAAATTCAATTTTCAAAAAGGCATCATAAGTTGTAAGTTCTACAACCCTAAAATTGCATGTTTCGTTTCTTGCTTCGGAATTGTATGGTATGTATGATAAAAATGTTTGTTTTTCGCTGTGCTATAATCACAAACATACCATGTCATATTCCACCAGTGGTATCAGAGCCTAAACATGCTTATTTTAGTGCTTTAGATGCATGAAATAATTAATTAAAAATCGTCATTATGAAAACATGCAAATCTGAAATTTTCTGTTTTGAGTTTTTTGCATTGTTTTGGTATAAAAACGATTTTAATTGATTAGATAGGTATTATAATTAATATGACATGTTAATATACTGTCCTAATATGTTATTAGGGCTGGTAATGGTCGGATTTAATTATTTATACCTGATGGTACATGTTAATTATGAAACTAGGTGCTTGTTGGCATGTAAATTGCTATTTTAACAACTAGTTTTCAAAATTAAATGTAAAACGTTTTTGGAATGTTTGTAAGTGATATTTAAAGATTAATTATCAGGTCTGGACATATTTTAAATTTGGTTTTAATTCTGGTCCATGAAAATTTAATTGATTAATTTTAAAATCACTTAAAACTGTGACTAGTTTGTGTTTGTTACATGTTTAATCAAGATTGTTTGTTTTGTTTTGATTAAAATGGTAAAAACACATTTAGATCAGATTTGTACAGAATATTAAATCAATATTTATGGACTTATTTAGAATATTAAATGACTCATAAAATTGATTTAAATGTTTGTGCATTTTATGGCATTACATAAGCATTAAACAACTAGTTTTTGTTGTTTGTTTGTTTTTGCATGAATGCCGTGTACCATATATGTGTTCTTCATGATTTTATATTTTTAATTCATGTTAGCACATATTGTATACATTTTTAATGTTTATGGGCTGTATGACATAAAATTAAAAATGGCAAAATTGGAAATTATACTAGAGTTGATTTATAGCACAAATCTAACTAGTTTGTGTTTTGGGCTTTTAAGAGAACTTATTCAATAAGAGGATTTAGTCCATTGGACTTTGGCCTAGGCCCATCACGGGGTCATCTCTTAAAGGTTCAAGTACACAATTTCCATTAATGGGCTTGGCTAAATTAATTAAAATTGGACTTTGTTTTATCCATGAATGCTATGTATATTTATTTGCTAATTTGGTGTGATGAATGGATATGCATGGTGCATTCATGGGCCCTGGGTTTTGTAATTAAATATGGCCTGCGAGCCATTATATTTTGTTGTAAAAGTTTTTCATTTATTTCTTAGAATAGAATATACTTGAAGACTTTGTAAATCAAGACGAAGCCCACCGGAGTGGAGAAGCCCAACTTGAAGATTCTTATGTAATAGTATAGAATCTTAGTTGTAAGTTTTTAGGCCCATGTTTGTCACGCTTTACTTTATGCAATTATTTATATATGCATGCTATGTATGGATGACAAAGCATATGCCATGTAAGCCGTAATAAAATGAATCCCTAAAAATAGTAAGTCACAAAGTTGCCTTCCTAATTCGAAACATGTCAAGCCATCGATCATCGGTCACGTAGACTAGGAGTCCTAGATGCGCCCGATTATCTTTGTGAGGCATGGGTTGTGAATGTAGGTTGGACTTATCATGGAAAGGGATGCCCGGACCTAGGCAACTAATAAATGGGTTGTGTTATAACATCTTAAGATGTTAGCCCATTTGATCCAAGAGTCATGTACGAGACATGATTGGAGTTTTCCTACCTAAGTAACTTAACTTGTTAGGTGTACAAGCTCAGCTTGACTAATAAGTTGCTGTGAAAAGTGGATCTTGGCCCACATTGAATCACTAACGCGAATTATTTAAAGGGATATTAATTCGGTTTGTGGGATCATAAATAAGACCTCATTTAATCTTGCTAAATTTTATTGTAGATTGAAAATGGCATCTTCAAACAACAATTTCTCATTGCGATCGGTCCTTGAAAAGGACAAATTGAATGGCACCAATTTCATAGACTGGTCTCGAAACTTAAGAATAGTTCTTAAGCAAGAGAAAAAGTCGTATGTTTTGGATGCACCCTTGCCTGAAGAACCAGGAAGGAACGCCTCTGCGGTTCAAAAGGAAACTTTTGAGACCAAGAAGAGCGACTCCAATGATGTGACCTGTCTGATGCTGGCCACTATGGTGCCTGACTTGCAAAAGCAATTTATGGACCAAGAGGCTTATGCGATCATGGTGCACCTCAAGGAGATGTTCCAAGAGCAAGCTCGTCACGAGAGGTTCGTGACAACAAAGGCATTAATTTCTTGCAAGATGGCTGAGGGTACACCTGTTAGTACCCATGTACTCAAGATGAAAGGGTATCTTGATACTCTTGAGAAGCTTGAGGTACTAGTGCCAAAGGAATTGGCCACTGACTTGATCTTAGGATCATTGCCTGCTGCTTATGATCCATTTGTGATGAATTATAACATGCATGCAATGAACAAGTCAGTCACTGAACTTCATGGGATGCTTAAGAATGCTGAAGAAAACATTCGAAAGACCAATCCCGTACTAATGGTTCAAAAGGGAATTAAGAAGGGACCCGCTAAGGGAAAGGGAAAGGGAAAGGCAAAACCCAAGTCAAGTGGGAGTGCACCTCAGGCCCAATCCAAGCCCAAGGCGCCAAAACTCAAAGAGAGTGAGAGCACTTGCTTCCATTGCAACAAGATAGGGCATTGGAGGAAGAATTGCGCTCTCTTCAAGGAAGAACAAAAGAAGAATGGAGCCAAGGCCTCCAGTTTTGGTATTTTTGTTGTTAAAATTAACCTTTCTATTTCTACCACTTGGATATTGGATACCGGTTGTGGTTCTCACATTTGTTCAAATGTGCAGGGGCTAAGAAATAGGCGGTTACTTGAGAAGAATGAAGTCGACCTCCGTGTGGGGAATGGAGCACGAGTTGCTGCCATGGAGATAGGCGACTATCACCTCACTTTACCTTCCGGACTTTATATTGTTTTGAATAATTGTTATTATGTGCCTGCTATGAGCAGAAACATTATTTCAGTTTCATGTTTGGATAATGATGAATTTGATTTTGTTATTAAAAATGGCAATGCTCATATTCGTCGCCAAGGCATTTCTTATGGCAATGCCATGTTGCAAAATGGCCTTTATATCCTTGATTTACAAAACAAAGAGTCAATATACAACATTAATACAAAGAGGGTTAAATCAAACGAATTGAGCCCTACTTACTTTTGGCATTTTTGTTTAGGACATGCAAACGAAAAACGCATTTCAAGACTCCACAAAACTGGAGTGCTTGGGTCATTCAACTTAGAGTCTTATGACACATGCGAGCCATGTTTGCATGGAAAAATGACAAAGAGTCCTTTTAATAAAAAAGGTGAAAGGACTAATGGCTTATTGGAACTAATACATACCGATGTATGTGTACCTTTAAGTACACATGCTAGAGGTGGTTTTAGCTACTTTGTGACATTCACAGATGACTTCAGTAGATATGGCTATCTAATGAAGTACAAGTCTGAAACTTTTGAGAAATTCAAAGAGTTTAAGAACGAAGTAGAAAACCAACTTGGCAAAAGTATAAAATCCATTCGATCAGATCGAGGTGGCGAATACTTAAGCCAAGAGTTTGACAGTCATCTAAAGGAGTGTGGTATTATTTCATAGCTCACTCTTCCTGGAACACCTCAATGGAATGGTGTGTCCGAAAGGAGAAATCAAACTCTGTTGGACATGGTTCGATCTATGATGAGTCAAGCTAATCTTCCTATCTCTTTTTGGGGTTATGCATTAGAAACTGCTGCGTTTCTATTGAATCGTACTCCAACTAAAGCAGTTGAGAAGACACCATACGAGGTATGGACTGGGAAAGAACCCAATATGTCTTTTCTCAGGATTTGGGGTTGTGAAGCACATGTTAAGAAATTAACATCTGACAAACTAGAGTCCAAATCCAGTGTCTGCTTGTTTGTGGGTTATCCTAAAGAAACAAAGGGATACTACTGTTACTCACAAGCCACAAGGCTATTTTCTTGGAAAAGGAGTTCCTTCTCAAGAAAGACAGTGGGAGTAAAGCAAAACTTGAAGAAATTCAAGCACCACAAACTCCTATAGTGGATGGTTTGGAAATGGGATCAAGTTCACAACCAGTTGTGGAACAAGAACCCATTACACAAGAACCTAGAAGGTCCAGTAGGGTACGTCAGGAGATTGAGAGATATGGATTTCTAATCACTGACAGTGACACTATTGAGTTAGTAGATCGTGAGGATCCTACTACCTACCGAAAAGCTATTGAGAGCCCAGACTCGGAAAATTGGCTTGAAGCCATGAAATCCGAGATGCAATCAATGTACGATAACCAGGTTTGGACCTTGGTTGATCCATCGGAAGGTGCTAAGGTAATTGAATGCAAGTGGCTATTCAAACTCAAAGCTAATAAGACCTATAAAGGTAGACTAGTAGCAAACGGTTTTCGACAAACTCATGGTGTAGACTATGACGAGACCTTTTCGCCTGTAGTCATGCTCAAATCCATTAGGATCTTGCTTGCCGCAGCTGTATATCATGATTATGAGATATGGCAAATGGATGTCAAAACTGCTTTCCTCTATGGAAATTTACTTGAGGATGTGTATATGACACAGCCTGAAGGTTTTGTCAATCCCAAGCATCCTAAGAAGGTTTGCAGGCTTCAAAAATCCATTTATGGATTAAAGCAAGCATCCCAAAGTTGGAATCTTCATTTTGATGAGGCAGTCAAAGAATTTGACTTCATCAAGAACGAAGATGAGCCTTGTGTCTTTGACTGCCTCAAGAACGAAGATGAGCCTTGTGTGTACAAGAAGGTTAGTGGGAGCATAGTAGTATTTCTGGTCCTATATGTGGACGGCATCCTTCTCATTGGGAATGATATTCCAACATTGCAAAAGGTTAAGCAATGGTTGGGAAAATGTTTCTCAATGAAAGACTTAGGTGAAGCCGAGACAATACTAGGTATTCGAATCTATAGAGATAGATCGAATCGGCTCTTGGGACTAAGTTAAAAAAGTACATAGACAAAGTACTAAAGCATTTTAGTATGGGATACTCAAAGAAAGGGTACATACCTTTGGCTTTGGGAGTTCCTTTGACTAAAGAACAGTGCCCTAAAACCAAAGAGGAAAGGGACAACATGAGTAGAATCCCATATGCATCTGCTATTGGATCTATCATGTACGCTATGTTATGTACTAGATTGGATGTTGCTGATGCACTGAGTATAACCAGTAGGTTTCAGCAAGACCCTGGTGAGAAGCACTGGTCTGCTGTAAAAGGGATTCTAAAGTACCTACGAAGGACTAAGAATCACTTCTTGGTGTATGGTGGTCAAGAAGAGCTCGTCATACAAGGTTATGCCGATGCTGCTTTTCAGACCAGCACTCAGGATTCTAGATCGCAATTTGGGTTTGTTTTTGTTTTGAACGGTGGTGCTGTCAGCTGGAGAAGTTGAAGCAAGAAACCGTGGCCGACTTAACTACAGAATATGAGTATATTGCAGCAAGTGAGGCTGCAAAAGAGGCTGTTTGGATTAAAAATTTCATTTTTGGATTAAGAGTGGTCCCAAGCATCCTAGATCCATTAGAAATTTTTTGTGACAACAACGGGGCTATAGCACAGGCCAAGGAGCCCCGGTCACACCAGAAATCCAAACACATACTCAGGAGGTACCACCTGATCAGAGAAATCATTGATCGTGGGGACGTCAAGGTTAGCAAGATAGCAAGTGAAGACAATGTAGCAGATCTTTTGATGAAACAATTGTGTCCAAATCTGCACGAAGCTCATTTGAGAGCGTTCGGTCTTAGGGCTATGCCCAATTAGGACTAGTGCTAGTGGGAGATTGTTAGTGTAAGCCCTAGCCCCAATGCATTGTAATAAAGCACTTTGAATTAATAAAATGAGGCATTTGTTTTATCCTTTGTATTCCTATGCATATCAATTGATAAAACTATCCAAGAGTGTTGTTTCGGTTTAAGTTATCATGTGTGAGGCACATGGTTGTAAGACCTTGAAACAAATGAGACATCATTCTAAATATCCCTAGTCAGTCATTGTTATGGGAATAACAATGAATTAAGACTAGTATGCTCTCTCTGATATTATGAGTTCTGTCTTACAGATCATTAGGACAAGGGTGTTAATCAGAGATCATAGATACATGTTAAAGAACATGGTATCTGGATACGATCCGTTCGTGAGAACACTACATGGTACAAGTCATATGTGTTTCTCATATGCAAGTTTTGTATCAGAGTTCTTAGACCTAAAATCTCTATGAAACTCTTTATGAATTACTGTGTACTTTGACATACACCTAACGTGCTCGTAACAGAGTGACAAGTACGGGTATGATTGGGTATGCATTAATTCATGTTAGAGAGCATGAGAGAAGTGAAGGGATTACCCCTCTCAATAAGAGAGAAAATATCATCGGCCACTTCATCAGTGAACTGAGAAGTGTATGGCCATACCGAGATGAAATAATGAGTAATCATTATTTATCTGAGAGTTCAGTGTCACTGGAATATCAAGAAAGGAATTAATATATATAAGGATGACTAGTTCCATGCCTTATATTAATTCTGATATTTATGGGTAAGGGACTATACAAAATTGCATTAGGTCACTAAATGCCATATGCATTTTCATTTAATTTGGAATGCTATAATATCTTGCTAGAGAATATATATAGCCTTTGAATTAATTTATTAATTCATTGCCAACATTAAATGGACCTATAGGATCGCACATAAAGCATTGGGCTTAAAATGTTTAAATTAAGTATTGGGCATTAATTTGGGCTTTTAATTAAAGTCAAATTAATGTATGTAATGGGTTATAAAATTGCTATTGGGCCTTGGTCCATGAGAGAGAGAAATTCAGCCCACAAGTTTTAATTTCAATTAATTAATTATCTTGTGTTAATTAAGTTAATTGAGTTTTAAAGCCTAAAGGAATTTAAATTAAATTAAATCACTTATATATTTAATGAAGTGGCCGAAATTCCAAGAGGGAAATCAAGAAATTTCGGCACATGCTATTTATTTAAATTAAGTGATTTCATTTAATTAAATGTCTTGTGTTTTATTTCAAATTTGAATTTTAAATTCAAAGAAGTTTTATTCAAAATATATTACTTATCTTTAGAAAGTGATAGAGTTTGAATTAATTATCTTAGGATAGTTGAATTCAGATCAAAGACTTGCCAAAGGATAAACATATATATTAAAAAGAAATAAAACCCTAATGGAGGGAAAGAAGTTGGCGTGAAAAAACCCTAATCTTCCTTGCTTTTGGCGTGAACTCTCTCTCTCTCTCAATTCTTTTGGCCCAATTTTTCACAAGGAGAAAGGATAGTTCCTCATTCTCTTGTGTTCTTGGGTAGTAATAGCAACCTAAGAGAAGTACAAAATCAAATTTTGTAGCTTTAAACTATAACCATTACACAATACCGAAAAAGAGAGCTAGAAATCTCGATTTTAAGTCGTCGGTGCAAGTGTGTGTGTGAGAATAGAGGGAGTGGTGTGAAAGGCTGTTCCTTGGCATTGGTGATCAAGACCTAAGGCGGATAAAGTCACCTTAGTTGCTGGGCATCATCAAATTCAATTTTCGAAAGGCATCATAAGTTGTAAGTTCTACAACCCTAAAATTGCATGTTTCGTTTCTTGCTTCGGAATTGTATGGTATGTATGATAAAAATGTTTGTTTTCCGCTGTGCTATCATCACAAACATACCATGTCATATTCCATCATGTATAACCTGATATCCACCTCTTTAGAATAGAGCAGGCTTTATTGTCAAAGGTTAAGAAAATTTTAATAAGGCATGCAAATTCTTAATTGACTTTATACTATTCTACATATGGAATTCCATTTTTTGCACATAAAACTCACATCTAAAAGAATGCCCAATAATATATGTATCTATACTGCTAGTATCATAAATACATGCTAATTGTTAAATTGATGATATATATATGTCCTTTATTTTTATATGTATGACAACATATGATTTATGAAGAAACTTATATTAAGGGTTATAAGAGTTATGCTATAATACCCATTGTTTTTGAAATATTTTTCCCATGATTATATATGTGTTCATATTGTTGCATGTACACATTCTTTAATATGTATTTGTTATTTATGGTAATGATATACAAGTGTTATGTTTAGTTGATAGGTTTATTTTATGATACATCTAATATTTTATAACATGAATAACTTATGGAATATAAAGTAAGCCTGTGGTAATATTATAATCTCATGGTAATTAGAAATGTTGATTTGTTATATAATTCTAATATGTGTATATCCTAGACATACATGAATAAAAGTAAGATAATTTTTACACATGTGAAGATTGTTTATGGGATTAATAATAGATAATTATACTTTTATGATTAAGCATTGATTAATAAAATAATCATATTATAAATAGTTCAATTTAAGTCAAAAGGAAGTTGGAACTTGTATGATCATATATGATGATTGAAACATCAATGCAAATTCTTACAGTTAAACTTTATGATTTCTATAGGTGGTTGTAAATGTTCAATTTCTTCCATTTCTTGAAATAAATCATTGTTATATTTGAGGCATGTTGTGTGCTTGTTGACGATCACTGTGAGTGGTCGTTTATCATGATTTAGTTCCCCACTAAGCTTTATAACTTAGTACAGTTGTTTCATTCGTGTAGGTTGCAAGGCTAGGATTTTCTCGCAGGACTGATATCTGTAGCAAGTTGGCCAACACAAGTCTTTGAAGATTATAAAGTATATAGTCTTCTTTTTAGTTCATTTTATATTTCGAGGGTTTTATCTTGTGTTGGAAATCTTGTAAAAGTACAATTATTTTGTAAGATGTTAATCAGTTGTTAAATTCTATAAAGAGACTCTCATATATATTGTAAAGTCTTATCAGTTTAGTACTCTTATGGATTAAGTATGAATATCAGTTCTCTATATAGTTGGTATATGTATATGTTGCAAAGTAAAACATGTGTAACGAGATGGATAAAGTGATATGTATAGATTATAGGATAAGGGTGTTAGAGAGTATGCCCTAAATCCCATGTAATAGGGATGTTTTTCATATGTATGAAATTTATATTCTTAATAAAAGGCATCATTCATTTATTAATGCTATGTTTGAATACATGAGTTTGTAAATCTTAAATTAATAAATGAAGTCCTAGATATTATAAACACAGTGCAAAGGCAATCATGAAGGTGTTCATGATGTGAGATGTGTATTGCATGCAAATGTGTTAATATCTAAATATCCCTAGTCATAGAATTAACAAGATAGGACATTGTTAGTTCGGATAAACTAGCACATGTTATGCTTCTTAAATGGTTTAAGCAGTGGTTCTCATAACTGTGATTATGGAAGATAATCAAAGCTAACATGTGGATGCTTGTTAGAAGAACAAGTTCATTGGAGACCTGCAAAGAGAATCCTCACATGGATATTAAATCTATGTCAGTGAGGAATCTCTTCATAGCGGTTGTGCAAGTATCCTTAGACTTGAGATCACCAAAGTTATCTTAAGTAGCAAGTGGTATACTTTGACTCCATAACTGATTACTTCCAACTGGGAGTGAACATAGTTAGAAGATTGGGTATATCATGACCTACTTGAAGATAGTTGAGTGATTGACAAAGGATTCACCATCCCAAATTTAACAAGGGAAGTTATCTCGCATGATTCTATAATTGCCTTGTTCGGAGAATCTCTGGCCAGATTAATATGCCGAGATGGATGGAGATCCATGAAGGGCATTTTAGGAACAATGGTTAAATTAATAGAACATACATAATTAGATTTATAAGAGTTGACAGAAATCCATACTCAAAATCTAATTGAGATAAGAGTGGTGAAAGGAGTAATTGCACGGTAACTATTTCTATGGAAGGGTACAGTCAAACCACATGACTTTCCTGACATTTGGGTAGTCATGATGCCTAGCTAGAGGCCAATCATGACTTGTATAATGATGTATCAAATATCAATAGAGATTGATAAAATGATTTAAAGGAGTTTAAATCATGTGAGTTTTAAATAGAACTCACAATTACGTATTATACTGCTAACATAAACAGGAACCCAATAGGTCACACACATATAGAGAAAAGGGTAAAATGGTAAAATAACAAAGATAATAATATTTGATATTATTATGAAGGTAGAGAAGTGAATATGATAATAATTAATTAAAGAGTTTGATTAATTATGATCAAATAAAATTATCCGCGAAACTTTTGAGAAATGTTCTGTAAATTGGACCTAATTGAAATAATGTATTTCATAATTAATTATTATTTTCTTATAAGTGTTATAGGACTACTATAAGTGTTATAGGACTGGTATAATAATGAATAAGTCCATTGGATGAATTATTAAGGGCCAGAGGAATGAAGCAGTTGGCGAAAGCCCTTCTATAAGGGCCACACGCCAAGTCCAGAACAAAAGGACTTAATAGCCTATTTCATGCACCAAATTAATTTATATATGTTATATAAGTGTTATGGAACTCACATATTTAATTTGGTTGGATTTGGAATCCATTTGGGTATTTAAATCTAATTAGTTGCACAAAGGGCCTAGTTTGTGGGTTTTGTGCATAGTCTTTTATGAAAAAATTTAAATTGGATTTAATTAAGCCCAAATGATTATAATTGATTCCACAGGCCCAATTAATAATTCTCCTGCAATTTTAAGAGCCCAATCACATTAAGGAGTTGGAATTTTAACCTACCTATAAAAGGCCAACTAATGAGAAATGAGGATTAAGTGATTAAAACAAAAAGAAAGTCTTTTTCTCTAATCTCTCTCTCCTTTTTGCGCCAACTCCAAGCTAGCTTCTTGGAATTTTGGCCAGCCCTAGTTAAACACCAATTTTTTGGTTCAATTTATCCCTCTCTAGTGTGGATTACTCATTGGAGGTGTTCGATTTTGGACACTGTGGTTTGCGACAACCCGGTGCGAAGTAAAATCAACTGTTCAACAAAAATCAAAGGTGATTTTTCTTATTCTCATATAGTTATATTGTGTATTCATGGCAAGATCATATCTAATGGTTAAAAATTTTAAAATTTCGCTCATGTATGTAATGCATGTAACCGTTAAAATCCAACAGATATTAAGGAAGATCACCTCTTTTTCTATAATATAATAGACTATAAAAGTGAACTAAAAGGATTAAAGATGCACAAGTATCGAACTTAATTCCAAAAGAACCTATTCACATTCTTATATGGATTATAAATGTATGAGTATTATATAAAGTAATTATGTGTTGATGGGAGTTATGATACTACATGGATGCTACTCATGGAAAACAATAATAAGGTACGCCATTGAGAACTACTTATGAGTTATGTAAGTTTTATATGGTATAGTTGATACGAGTATGAGTAATAAAAGTATGTATTGCTATGATTCAAGCTGTATGTATGTGTGTGTGTGTGTGTGTGTGTGTGTGTGTGTATATGTGTGTGTGTCTGTGTGTGTGTGTATGTTGTCATGCTCAACACTAATTATGAAAGATTACATGTTATTATTGTTTGCATAAGCATGCAACTATATGATCATATGATGGCATCCATGTGCATTAAAGCCTAGAGCTCAATATTGAAGTATGATAAGAATAATGTGCATTCTATTATGAATGATGGCGTTAAGCGATGATGCTTTATTAAGTAAAGAAAGATATGTTGAATCGAAATATGCTTAAGAATAGTAAAGTTGCGAGTCTTAGTTTAGTTGTTGATTAGATAGGCATGCTTAGAGGGATACAGTCACAGCTACAATAGTTGATCCCGTTTAGGTCTTCTTCCTTAATGGAACCATCGTTCGGCCCTTTTGGGTCCATAGTTTGTTCCTTGCTGAAACAATTGCCTGACCCTGTTTAGGTCCATAGTTTGATATCTTCAGATATCCAAAGTATGATACTTTTGGGTATCCATTGCTCCCGTTATCTACCTTTTGAACTAATACTGTGAGGACCCAATCATGGCCCTAATAGGATTATAGTTAATTAATCATGATTAAGATTTAACAGGAAAAAATTAGATTATTTTGCATTAACGAAGTTAACTCATATAAAGGGTATGATGGTAATTATGCACATGTGTATTGGAGTGTAGCTAAAATAGTAAGGAAGGATACAATTGAATTAAATTAAAAGTCTTAGGGTTAAAGTGTAAGGAATGGAAATTTAGAAGCTTATAGTGTATAAGGGTAATTTGGGAATTTCTCTTAGTGAGCTATTAATCCCACTCAAGCATTCAGGGAATGGCTGCATCAGCATTTAGGGGAGATCTCTCTCTCTCTCTCTCTCTCTGTAATTTAAGGAAACTAGGGTTTTGATGTTTGGCTTCATAAAGGAAAAGAGAGGAACCATGTGTTGTAAAGCTGGATCAAGATGATTGAAGGAAGATTGGATGCTTTATTGTCAGGTATGGGAATTAGGGTTACTGTAGTGTTCATATGATTGATTTTTGGAATCTTTCCTCCTCTTTATGTGTATGGGTTTCCCTTGAGAATGTGTAGGCTAAATCTATGGATTTGGATGAATGCTACATGATCTAAAACTTAAATTTTCATATAAGTAAGAGGGGAAGTGAGATATGGGTTTTAAATTTATGTTATGCATGATTAGGATTTTGGATTTTTTTCTTCTTTCCTCATAATATGTGGCCACGGGTGTATTTGATGGAATATGACATGGTATGTATATGATAATCACGCAGTGGAAAAATAATAAAATCGATCATACATACCACGCAATCCATAAACAAGAATCGAAAACATGCAATTTTAGGGTTTTAAAACTTACAACTTTAGATGCACTTCAAGATTTGATTTTTGATGATGACCAGCAACTAAGAAGGACTTATTCACCTTAGATCTTCACCACCAATGCCAAAGGAATAGCCTTTACACCACTCCTTTCTATGTTCACACGCAATTGTAAGGAAGGCTTAAAATTGAGAGTGTTAGCTCTATGTGTAAAGTAATTGGCAATGGTAATGGATTGAATCTACAAGATCTGATCTTGTACTTCCTTTTGGTTGTTATTTCTGCCCAAGAACACAAGAGAACAAGGAAGAATCTTTTATCCTTATGAAATTCGGTCAAGAGGGTTTTATTACTTAGTTCATTTATATATCTCACTAATTTAGGCAAGTGTTAAATCCGAATTTTACTATCTTTTAGCTAGTAAATTCATCCTCCATCACTTCCTAATTAATTGACATACATTAATTCAAACTCCTTTAAATTTTAAATTCAAATTAATTCAAAATAAACATAAGACATTTAATAAAAATAAATCACTTAATTTAGGGATATGGTTGCCGAAATTCCTATTGAATTTATCCTTGGATTTTCGGTTACCTTATCTACATTTAATTAATTTATTTTGATTTAAATGTCATTAGGATTTAATACTCAATTAACTTAATTAATTCAAGATAATTAATTAATTAAAATTAATCCTATTGGGTTGAATCTTTCTCTCTCATGGACCAAGGTCCAATAGCAATTTTAATACTCATTACATACATTAATTTGACTTTAATTAAAAGCCCAAATTAATGCCCAATCTTCTATTTAAATATTTTAAGCCCAATACTTTGTGTGTGATCCTATAGGTCAATTTAATATTGGCAATGAATTAATTCAAAGGCTATATATATTCTCTATCAAGATATTATAGCATTCCAAATTAAATGAAAATTCAAATGGCATTTAGTGACCTAATGAAATTTTACATAGTCCTTTACCCTTAAATATCAGAATTAATATAAGGCATGGAACCAGTCATCCTTATATATACTAATTTCTTTCTTGATATTCCAGTGATACTAAACTCTCAGATAAATAATGATTACTCATTATTTCATCTCGGTATGGCCATACACTTCTTAGTTCACTGATCAAGTGGCCGATGATATTTTCTCTCTTATCGAGAGGGGTAATCCCTTGAGTTCTCTCATGCTCTCTAACATGGATTAGTGCATACCCATACTTGTCACCCTGTTACGAGCATGATAGGTGTATGTCAAAGTACACTATAATTCATAGAGATTTTAGGTCTAAGAACTCTGATGCAAAACTTGCACATGAGAAACACTTATGACTTATACCATGTAGTGTTCTCATAAACGGATCAAATCCAGATACCATGTTCTAAACATGTATCTATGATCTCTGATTGACACTTTTATCCTTATGATCTGTAAGACAGAACCCATCTTATCAGAGAGAGCATACTAGTCTTAATTCATTTGTTATTCCCATAACAATGACTGACTAGGGATATTTAGATTGAAGTCTCATTTGTTTCAAGGTCTTACAACCATGTGCCTCACACATGATAACTTAAACTAAAACAAAATTCTTGGATAGTTCTATCAATTGATATTTAAAGGAATATAATAGATAAAACAAATGCCTCATTTATTAACTAAAGTATTTTATAACAATGCATTGGGGCTAGGGCTTACACTAACAATATTTTCCCTTTGAAAACACACGGCCATGCATGTTTTTCTTCTTCCCTATGCATGACCACGTGTGGTTTTCTACTTCCCCATGCATGGCCATGTGATGATGTTCTTCTTCTCACACACGGCCATGCATTGTTTTGCCCTTCAGGATGC
Source organism: Excoecaria agallocha (assembly GCA_037975025.1). Lineage (NCBI taxonomy): Eukaryota > Viridiplantae > Streptophyta > Magnoliopsida > Malpighiales > Euphorbiaceae > Excoecaria > Excoecaria agallocha. The sequence continues at coordinate 31,647,028 of CM075806.1, forward strand.
ATGGCCACGTGATGATGTTCTTCTTCTCACACACAGTAATGCATGGTTGCTTCCTTCCCTGCATGCGGCCACACACTCTCTCTCCATGAAAAATGCATGGCCACTCACCATGTTTCTTCTTTGGTGTACATGGCCACATGTGATTTTCTTCTTTACCATGCATGGCCACGTATGTTTGCTCTTTTCCTTACATATGACCACTCATGCTTTTATTTATGGGAATGCAAGACCATGTACTATTTCCCTTTTTCCTTACACATGCCCACTCACTCTTGTTTCTTGAAGATACATGCCCACTCACTCACTCTTGTCCTTTGAAAATGCCCGGCCACTCATTGTTTGCCTCTTAAAGTACACGACCAAGTAGCATTTCCTCTCTTAAAGTGCATACATTCTCTTTACAATGGTTCATCTTCATCCCAAGCTACAAGTCATCCATAAACCATAAACTAGTATAATGTGGTATATAATTGAGGTAAACCAAGATAGTAATAAATATTAAGAATGAAGATTGTATACTAAGTGGTGGGTAGCATGTTATTCGATCGTCGATGAATTAAGATGATTGTAAAGTCCTCTAAATAATAAAGTTAGAAAAGATATGGTTTAGAAAGTGTGGCTATAAGAAGAGTTATTATCTGAATTTTAAGGACAATAACGTATTTATATGAGGGAATGAATTAATTAGTTTGTAAGTCATTAAATCATTAATACATGACTGTTGACATGAGTACTTTATTGGGAGAAATCTTACGTATATATATGTATGAATGTATCTATATTAAGAGTGAGGAATTGTAGAGTAATGAAATTTACTAAGGTAAGATAGGGGTATTGCTTGGATACTGTTGAGAGTGAGACTTACTTAGGGCAATGCTAATAGGAATCATTTTGTTAAAATGTATTTTGAGTACTGATTCAAATTCATAGCTAACAAGAGTAAAGATAAATGATAATCTCATTATTGAATGCTCTTTAATGTGCCACATAAGGTTGCACTAAATATTTAACCTACTAAATTAAATGGTCTCACCCTAATGCTACTCCTTAATATGCCTTTGTACGGTACGAAAATATCATGATATGGTTTATTGTCAATGAGATGATAGTTGTAAGAATATAAGTCTGAGTTAAAAGAGGTGGAATATTGCCTTTTTATTCTTAGTCACCAGACCACATAAGTTAATTTATGCCTTAAGTTATAATAGAAGGTATTGACTAGCCTTGAGATAAAGAAACATGCTTGTCTGTTTGAGTATGCCATGTGTTTTATTATGAAAAACTCATGACCACAAGTAGAGTGGGATAACATATATGATGGAATAATCTTGTATGAACACATCGGAATGTAAGATACTATAAGATAAAAAGTACAATTAAGATGAATTGGTGCATCTAATCATGTTATGGTATATAACCTATTGTCCATGATCTAATAGACTATAAAAGTGAACTAAAGAATTAATTAAGAAAAAGTATTGACTTTAAGAAGGAAATAACTATTCATCTTATTATATCGATCTTAAGATGTTTAAATATTACTCAAGTAATTAAGTATCAATATGACTATTTATGATATTGTATGGAAGCTGCTCACGGCAAGCGACAACCAGGTATGTCATTGAAAACCATCAATGAATCTTGTAAGCTACATTGTACAGTTGACATGAACTTTCTATCATGAGTAGCTGGATTTAATATGTGAACAAATATGAGAAATAAAAGAATGAATTGCCATGATTCAAGATGCATTTATGTATATGAATATATGTGTGTAGGGACATGCATATGATTTTGTTAAGGCTTTAGTAGTAAGATCAGCACTTTCATATTGCTTCATTGAAATCATGCTTAATGCTAACTATGAATAAATGTTAATGAAACTATAAGACTATATGACCTGCACCCATATGTAATGGAGCCCATAGCTCAACAATGATTCATGATAAGAATGATATGCATTCTTTATGAATTGTGGCTTGAAGTCAAATAATATATTAAGTAACGAAAAATATGATGAATCAAAGATGATTATAAAGGGTTAAGCCTTTAGGTCATAGTTCAGTTGTGGATTAGATAGGCATGCTTAGAGGGATACAGTTGCAGCTGCCATAGTTGACCCCGTTTGGGTATTGTTCCTTAATGGAACTATTTTTTGACCCCGTTTGGGTCTATAGTTTGTTCCTTGCTGGAACCATTGTTTGACCCCATTTGGGTCCATTGTTTGATATCTTCGGATATCCATATTTTGATACCTTTGGGTATCAATTGCTCCCATTATCCACCCTTTGAACTAGTACTTAGGCAGGCTATTAAAGATGATAAAATGTACGCAAGATAAAGGGAAACATGCATTAATTCCTTCACTTACGTAATGTAAGCATGATGAATGGCCTATTATATTGCTTATCATGATTTCTTTGGCTATAAATTATTTCAGTGAAATGAAGTTATCGAAACATATATATATATATATATATATAAGACTTAAATTGCCATGCTATGAAAGAATACGCACAATATTATAATAAGAACTATTTGGTCTATAGCATATACAATGAATTTCATTTGCCTTGGGATTTATGAACGTATGTATGTAATAATTGGACCTTCACGGTAATCATGACATGTAAGGATATTCTCTGTAATTGCATGCAAGGTTGATTATTCAATACCTATATGTGTTTACACCTATTTGTGCACTCCAATAACTGTGATATAAGCCAAAGGATGGTGTATCACATAATATGATGTTTGTTGACATTTAGTTGCCATAATAAGACATTATTATGGAATACATGGTGGTGAACAGAAGTTGTGAGTTATAATTGTATTTCATAGTTATGATAGTATGATATATACGAAGTAATCATGCCTAGCGATATCTTTTATAGAAGCTAACTAACACATGCACTTCGTATATTGTAAATGCACATTAAATGCATATTTCATGTAACTAGTGGGATTAAATGCATATGATTAGAGGTTGTACCATCAGTAATAATGATGTCGAAGTTCATGGATGAAAGGATTAAGATGTCTATAAATTATGCTAGATTACCAAGTAAGAGATTTAGTTATTATGGTAAATTAAAAAGTCTTTGGGAACTAGCCAAGTTCACGCCAAGCTCTACACTACTGTAAGTGTACTAGTATTGTTGAGGTTAAAAACTCCTCCAGAAGGTAATTATGAAATGATTAATACCGTAGACATATATTATTATAGCTATATAGGTTGTAATGTATTGATGATATCTTTTGGTAAGATCTTATCCATAGAGTTTTGTTCCCCACTAAGCTTTATAGCTTAGCACGAGTTTATTTATCCGTGTTGGTTTTTGGATAAGCTTCACCTTGATCGTTAGCTACAGCAGCTTAATCACCATCAAAGAGAAGATCGGGTAGGTTCTAGTTGTTTTGAGGATGTCATTATGTATTATTGGCCAATTGTGTTAGGCCTTATTCTTTATAAGTTGATTTATTTGTTGTGGCATGTAATCATGGCCTGTGTTATTATTATTATTGGTATTTCTACTCGATCTCTATTAGGTATGATGATGATTGATGATTATCCATGGTTAAGGAATTTAGGGTGTTACAAGTACTTAGGCAGGCTATTAAAGATGATAAAATGTACATAGGATAATGTAAAACATGTAATGATTGCCCCATTTATGTAATGTAAGCATGATGAATGGCCTACTATGGTGTTATATCCTAATTTCTTGTTATCTATAAACTATTTCTATGAAGTGAAATGCCATATTATGTGTTACATGAGTGTGATATCTCACATCTTTTATGATGAAGGTTCCCGTGTGACTACCAATGTGAGTTAATCTCCACCAATGAGATTCCACAAAGAATACATGGACTATAACATGTACAATAAGGTTCATGTATTTTGTTTTATGAAATGCATACATGTGGCATGGAGACTTTGTCAGGTAATCATACCATGTAATCCTTCTTCTTTATGATCGCATGCAACTTCGTTAGTCTGTTATATATAGATAAATGTTTACATATACGTATGCATAATGATGACATTGATTTAACCTAGTGCAATGCATGACTTAAAATGATGTTACTAGAGAATTAAGTTACCATGCTAAGATAACACTAAGAATATAAAGATTATGAATCTAATATAAAGATTACAAATCTTAAGTACACCCTTATGCTATGAATTAACATCAAATGCCTATAATATGTGAACAATGAGATTTAAGACAAAAGCTATGATGTCTAGACTCATACATAAAAGGACTATGAGGTGCATAAACTAGGCTAGTTAAGACTAAAAGAGATTATATGACGATAGTGAAGTGCCAAATATTCGAAAAGAAGATAAGTTAAGTAACATTCTAGATTATGATAACAAGATATTAATTGTTAAGATTTCCACAAATGCCATTGAGAAATTATATATATATATATATGATTTCCTATGTTATAGTAGATGTTGTGTAAGATAAGATATAATTGTAAGAGGATTACCTTTAGAGTTTTTTTCCCCGCTAAGCTTTATTTATCTGTGTAGGTTTTTGGATAAGGTTCAGTGGATTGATAGCTAATGCCTAGTCAACCAGCGAAGAGATGATCGGGCATATTGCAGTTGCCTTCAAGGATTTCATTATGTAATGTTGGCCAGTTATGTTAGGCCTTTTTATTTATGAGTTTCATTTAATTTATTATGGCATGTAATTATGGCCTGTCTTATTATTATCCATGGTTAATGGATTAGGGTGTGATAGTTAATGGTGTAAGAGCACTCAGGCTTAGTCTTTTATGGGCAACGAGAAATTAAAAAATTGTTCTTAGAGGTTGTGATCAATTGGTCTAGACCAAATAGCAATATTTGATGTTATTGTTATCGAAATACAAATTTGATGATTGTGAGAGATGATTGACTTACCATTGATATATATATTGAAGTGCTAGTAAGATTTCAGATCAAAGATTGTGAAATGATGTCTAAGGAATTGTCAATATCTCTCACCTCTTAATATTAGAGGTGTTTAAAAGCCTTGATATTTTATGATTTAAGTATAGCATAAGTTTGATTATAAGTATGTCTATATTATTTATTAAGATGTTTGAGGAAAAGTTATATGACTAGAAGAGAACTTGATCTTTGGCAATGATGATGATGCAAAATGCTGAGGTTATTAAGATGCTCTATATATGATTTTCAGGATTTTCCTAATCAACTTGGGCAATTGAGCATGTTTTATTGTATAGAGATGGGATAGGATATACACCATTTACGAGAATAACTATTGGCATTCTATTGCATACATAAAGTGATTAACATATTGTATAGTATCCCATATCATATGAAAAGCATTATTGCATTTCTGGCACAGCTGAAAGTGAAAAGTTAAAGAAAGTATAATGAGCATACGAGCATCTGGAGTTTAAGAATAGGTACTAAGGTATAGATGGATTAATTTGTTATGGTTATAAAACATTTATGTTTATAAATGTTTATAGCTGAAGCGGAATTTCAAAGATTGCTAGCAATAAAGATAAAGATAATGATTTCAGGTTTGAATTTCGAGGATGAAATTCTTTTAATGAGGACAAATTTGTAAAGACCCAATCATGACCCTAATTAGATTATGGTGAGTTAATGAGGATTGTCATTAATTAAGGTAAAATTTGGTTATTTTGCAATTATTGTGGTTAGGTCCCAAGAGGGGTATTTTGGTAATTTTAGCATGTAAGTACATGAGTTGAGTTGAATTATAATTAAAGAAAATGATACAATTGAAGAAAATTAAAAGTTTTAGGGTTAATTTGTAAGAAAAAAGAATTTAAGAGATTAAAGTATAAAAGGGTATATTGGGAATTTCTCTTGGTGAGATATTTATCCCACTCAATTATTTAGGGATTTATGGAGATATGGAGATCGGCATTTTTGAGGGGATCTCCCTCTCTGTGGTTATAGGATCAAGAAGAGGGAGATTAAGGTTTTGGTGTTTTAGCATCAAAGAAGAAAGAGAGGAAGATAGATCAAGAGTATGAAATGAAGGAAGCAGAACAAAGTAGCTAGAGGAGTTAGAACATGAGTAACAAGTACGGGAACTAAGTATACTGCAAAATTCATATGATTGATTTTGGGAATCTTTCCTTTCTTCTTGTTTGCGTGTCATCTTTGATAAGGTCAAAGGCTAAATCTAGTAATTTAGATGAGTTTTTAATTATTTAAAACTTTAATGATCATAAATGTAAATGGTGAGGAAAGATATACGATTTAAGTTCTTGTATTGCATAATCGGGGTTTCTGTATAATCCACGTTTCTGGGTTTCCATGTTTGCTGAAATCTTATGTACGGCCACTTGTGGAATTGCTTTTTGCCTTGCATGGCAACTTGGCCTTTTTACTTTATGAAAAGCACAACCACTCAAGTTTTCTACCTTTCCCATGCACGACCACTTATGGTTGTTCCTCACTCTCATGCATGGCCACTCATGGCCTTTCTTCATATGCATGCACGGCCACTTGTGGCCTTTCTTCTTTGGCATACATGACCACTCTTGGCCTTTCTTCCTTGGCATGCACGGGCACCCATGGCCTTCCTTTTTTTCCTTGCACGACCACTCATGGCTTTTGCAATTTGATTTGCACAGCCACTTGGCCATTTACTTCATGAAATGCATGGCCACTTATGCTCCTTTTCCTTCTCATGCACGGCCACTTGTACACCTTATTTTCATTGGTTCTTCTCCATCCAAAACTATAGCTCATTCATATATTATGAGCATAGTGTTGTATAGCCAATGCTTTATGAAAGAAAGTGATATTATAAGGGTGAATTAAGCTAGTAATGAGAAATGTTGATGATGGTTGGGTACACAAGTGTTTGGTAGCATGTTAATTGATTAGCGATGAATTATTATAGTTCTAAAGTCTTCCCAATGCTAAAATTTGAAAGATACAATTTAGAGAGGTATGGATATAAGAAGAGTTATTATCTGAATTTAAGTGACATGAACGTATTTATACAAGGGAATAGATTGATTTATATTGCAAGTCATCTAGGCCATCGATATACAGTATATAACTTGATCATTAGATAAGGGAATTCTATGTATGCATGGGTGTATATACGTAAAAAGTGAAAAGTTTAGAGTAACAAATCCACTAAGATAAGGTATGGGGTTCACTTGAAAGCTGAGGTTAGAGGAACTTGTATAAGGTAATACATATATGAATTATATTACTAGAATGGGTGGTGATGCATAATAAGCATACGATTAAGGACTGTAAGAAGTAACCTAATTACTCCAAAATTTATATGCTATTAATGTGTCATGTGATGTTGGTATATGGTGCAACTCTGTCAAAGTAAATGGCTTTGCCTAATTACCATATATTAATGTTTCTTTACAATGGCAAGAGAATACCATGTTACGACCAAGTAACATTAAGAAGATAGTTGCAATGTGCACGTCTAAGTTAAAAGAGATGAATATTAATAGACACTTAAATGTAGAGCTACATAAGTTTTTAAAGGAAATAAAAGCCTAAAGATAAGATATTCTATTTTGTTTTTGACGTAAATACAAAAAGATTTTGACGTAAATCAAAAATTATTGGTGTGAAAACAAAAGGAATTGGCGTGAAATCAAAAAAAAATTGGCGTGAAAACAAAAAGGATTTGGCGTGAAAACAAAACAAAGCCAACAATTTGTTTTTGGCGTGAATTACATCCATCTCTCTCTCTTAATTTTTGGTCCAATTTTCACAAGGAGAAAGGATTGTTCCTCATTCTCTTGTGTTCTTGGGTAGTAAAAGCAACCTAAGAGAAGTACAAAATCAAATTTTGTAGCTTCAAACTATAGCCATTACACAATACCTTAAAAGAGAGCTAGCAATCTCGATTTTAAGCCGACGGTGCAATTGTGTGTGTGAGAATAGAGGGAGTGGCGTAAAAGGCTATTCCTTGGCATTAGTGATCAAGATCTAAGGCAGATAAAGTCATCTCGGTTGCTGATCATCACCAAACTCAAGGTTTAAAAGGCATCCAAAGTTGTAAGTTTTAAACCCTAAAATTGCATGTTTTGATTCTTGCTTTGGATTTGTATGGTATGTATGATGAAAATTTTTGTTTTTCCGCTGTGCCATCATCACATTCATACCATGTCATATTCCATCAGTGGTATCAGAGCCTAAACATGCTTATTTTAGTGCTTTAGATGCATGAAAAAAAATTAATTAAAAATCGTCATTATGAAAACATGCAAATCTGAAATTTTATGTTTTGAGTTTTTTGCATTGTTTTGGTGTAAAAATGATTTTAATTGATTAGATAGGTATTATAATTAATATGACATGTTAATATACTGTCCTAAGATGTTATTAGGGCTGGTAATGGTCGGATTTAATTATTTATACCTGATGGTACATGTTAATTATGAAACTAGGTGCTAGTTGGCATGTAAATTGCTAGTTTAACAACTAGTTTTCAAAATTAAATGTAAAAACGTTTTTGGGATGTTTGTAAGTGATTTTTAAAGATTAAATATCAGGTCTGGACATGTTTTAAATTTGGTTTTAATTCTGGTCCATGACAATTTAATTGATTAATTTTAAAATCACTTAAAACTATGTCTAGTTTGTGTTTGTTACATGTTTAATCAACATTGTTTGTTTTGTTTTGATTAAAATGGTAAAAACACATTTAGATTTAAATGGTACAGAATATTAAATCAATGTTATGGACTTATTTAGATTATTAAATGACTCATAAAATTGATTTAAATGTTTGTGCATTTTATGGCATTACATAAGCATTAAACAACTAGTTTTTGTTGTTTGTTTGTTTTTGCATGAATGCCGTGTACTATATATGTGTTCTTCATGATTTTATTTTTAATTCATGTTAGCACATATTATATGTATTTTTAATTTTTATGGGCTGTATGACATAAAATTAAAAATGACAAAATTGGAAATTATACCAGAGTTGATTTATAGCACAAATCTAACTAGTTAGTGTTTTGGGCTTTTAAGAGAACTTATTCAATAAGAGGGTTTAGTCCATTGGGCTTTGGCCCAGGCCCGTCATAGGGTCTTCTCTTAAAGGTTCAAGTACACAATTTCCATTAATGGGCTTGGCTAAATTTATTAAAATTGGACTTTGTTTTATCCATGAATGCTATGTATATTTATTTGCTAATTTGGTGTGATGAATGGATATGCATGGTGCATTCATGGGCCCTGGGTTTTGTAATTAAATATGGCCTGCGAGCCATTATGTTTTATTGTAAAAGTTTCATTTATTTCTTAGAATAGAATATACTTGAAGACTTTGTAAATCAAGACGAAGCCCACCGGAGTGGAGAAGCCCAACTCGAAGATTCTTATGTAATAGTATAGAATCTTAGTTGTAGGTTTTTGGGCCCATGTTTGTCACGCTTTACTTTATCCAATTATATATATATGCATGCTATGTATGGATGACAAAGCGTATGCCATGTAAGCCGTAATAAAATGAATCCCTAAAAATAGTAAGTCACAAAGTTGCCTTCCTAATTCGAAACATGTCAAGGCATCGATCATCGGTCACGTAGACTAGGAGTCCTAGATACGCCCGATTATCTTTATGTAAATCACATGCACACATATTCTGTCTTAGCTTTACTACTAGTGAGTTACAATATTCCGCATAGGTTTTAAACATAACATAAAATAACTGGCCTTAATACAAAACATATGACAATTGTATTACAAAATATCCTACATCAAGGTTATAAGTCGATGGTTGGCCCTTCCGGATGCAGAGAACGTCCCTCAACAAAAGTCTTGCTATTTGAACCTACACGGATAAAATAACCCGTGCTAAGCTATAAAGCTTAGTGGGGAATATCTACAAATGGATGACCACACACACAGGTCATCAAACATACATATACAATGTATACAATTAATAACATATGCAACATATCATGTCTTTAATACCAAATACTTTAAAGCATAACATATTCTTCCATGTTCCTAATCATTGTACCCAGAAGAGTAACAATTATACTCATATTCATAATTCATATAGACAGCAATTTCCCATGTAAACATATTCAAATAAAACATAATTCCTGTGGTAAAACAACATTATGATCCACAATATCAATCTTTAGTCAAATCACTTTAACTGTTTAATTTCTTTATCATTACTATAAATAACTTTTAGCCTGCCTTAGCTTTATCGGTGGATAATGGGAACTATGGATACACATCGGTATCAAAGAAGGATATCCGAAGATATCAAATCTATAGACCCAAACGGGGCCAAACTATACTATGGACCGGTCAAGCATACCCAAACGAGGTAGCCTATCAACCCAAACGGGGCTGATCATGATCCAAATGGGATCATACATATACTATGGACCCAAGCGGGCCAAACTATGGCAGCTGCAATTTCCCTATAGGCGCCTATCTATCCACATCTAAAACTGTATCGCAGGAAGAACTATATTCGTGTTCAATTCACATATTAATACTGTATTCATAGTATAATGTTGTGCACATATACATAGTCTTATATAACTATGAATTCTATGGTGCATAATCATATATATGCACAGTTCACATGCCAAGTTATACATCTGGCTTATTCAAATCTGTATGACTATATAATTTGCATCATAACATATAGGCATGACATATAATCATCATATCATATACTCGATCATGTTTTCATTAAGCATTTCACATGCTCATAGTCATGCTAATTCATCCTCTATCTCATAGGGCAATTACATGCTTATATACTCATATACATAATCATAAATGTACATACCTGTGGGTACATTCGCATATAGTTGATTTATTCTTATGAGCATGTTTCCAACACATATATATATACCTTTATCATTATTCAAGTTATGTGCTATACAACATATCAACATGTTTCCTTATGGGCATATACACATGCCAAAGTCATACTATTATAGTTCCTATTTTATAGCATAGGTACATGTCAATATGTGCACTTCCATGTCATAAGATTTACATGTGTATATATATCAATTTAGCATATGACCATCATGCACAAGACTAATCACATGTATAGGTTAGATATTTCATCACTAGTCTTTATTCATATACACAATTGAATGCATCTGTATTCATATAAATCCTTCATTGATAGTCATACTACATGTCTTATTAAATTAACTTTACTATCACATAAGCAACTATCTGTCTCAATCAATCTAAAGATCATATAATCAAGTGTAGCAATGATTTGCACAATATTGCAATTTCTATTATATTGAGCAGTCTAAAACAAGTCTGGATTCAACCCTAGATTACGTATACTTAGAGACAGATTTAAACTTAGGTTTCTTCATATGAAATATAGGTATGGAAGTCTAATTTTCAATGCAAAAAGAATCATTCAATTTGTTGTTCTATAGCTCAACTTATGAGCAAAACATTCCAGACAGGTCATTCAGTCGTGAAGGGGAGTTCGACTAGTGAAGGGCTTCACGAGTGAAGCAAATAAGGCAAATCTCACGACTCGTGAAGGAGTTCACGAGTGGAGAAGAAAGGCTATACATCACGACTAGTGAAGAAGCTCACGAGTGGAGAAGAAAAACTGCACTTCACGACTCGTGAAGAGCTTCACGAGTCGGACTAATGTTCACGACTCGTGAAGTCATTCACGACTCGGCAAGAACAGTTTTCTTCTTCAACCTCACATCTATAAAATTTCAGAAAAACGTAAATTGAGTTCTGTAAATCCCACATAATTCCAATAATCATCCTCACATGCAATATGAACAGCCTAAATTCCCATACCTTAGCTGATAAACCTAACGTCTTCAACCTCTATCAATTCCTTTTCCTTTGTTCCTTCTTCCTTCCTCTTCTCCTTCACAAATACCATCACCATCATCATTTAAATTTCCAACAATTACATTGTTCTAAGTTAACTTGAAAAGAAGAAGAAGATGAAGATGATGAAGGGTTAAATTAAGAGTTTAATTACCTTAATTTACTGCATTTTACTCTTGCTTAAACAACAACCATCATCCTCAATGCATTTGACATAAAACATTGGAAATCAAAAGGAAGAAGAAGAAGATCTATTTTTCTGGTTTTTCACTCTTCACTGCCGATTTCTCACTAACACTTGACACCTCAAATTTCCACTAACTCATGCCTTTTATACCAACATAAAAATCCCTTCTTTAGTCCCTTGAAAATTTGCATGTCAAACTTTAACCTCTCCAATTAATTCCTTTCAAATATTAGCCTATCAATTTAATCATTCCTTTTAATTAACCTATAATTAAATGCTTTTATTCCCAATTGGCCACTAATATGCCACAATTACAAATTAACCCCAAATTAATATCTTTTACTTCGATTATATCCTCAATTAATATTAAACCATACTCTTTTATTTTATTTCCATGCAATTAACATAATAGCATGATAATTTATCCCCTTAATTTAATCATAAAAATATGCAAAATTAAATTAGGGTCATGTTAGGGGTCTTACAAGGATGGTTTTGATAGTTGTAAATGGATCTATAGAAATTTAGGGTTATGTTTTCTTGGTTTAATCGAGAGTTTTTAAGATGAGTTTTGGAAAAGCAGAGATCAGATCTATTTCCTTGTGAGTGTTTGTGCCGAGTTATGAACTTCTTCAAGAATCATGTCCGACTTGTGAAGCTGATTCATGAGTCGTGCACTATTTGCCCCTAGGTCACTCGTGAATGGTGTCTTCTCACTCGTGAATACCTTCACGAGTCATGCATTCTTATTCGACTCATGAACCCCTTCACTAGTCGAGAAATGTAGCCCTTTTTCTTCACTCATGAACCCTTTCACGAGTCATGAAGTTTAGCCTTCTTGCTTCACTCGTGAGTCTCTTCACAGTTCAAACATTTCTTCACGACTAATAGACCTATCTTGACTATTTTACTCATAATTTGAGCTATAGAATAGAAAATTGAATGATTCTTTTTGATTTTGAAAATAGGCTTCCATACCTATATTTCATATGAAGAAACCAATTCCTAAATCTATTTCTAGCTAGGCCATATTTCAGCTTGAATTCTAGAACAGTTTGCTGCCTAGTCACTAGGAGCAGACCTCAATCTTTTGTAAATATCTGAAAATATAGAAATGATATCAAGATTATTTTTGATGTTTTAGAAACCAGAACATAGTGGAACAAGTTTGTAGAAGACCATTTTTGCCGAAAATGCCTTTTGATATGTCAAAAATAGCTTACAAGTCGAACTCAAGAAACTGCTTATGACTGTTCGCGACTCATGACTCCTGTCACGACTCGTGACATGTGCTACTCATGAACAAGTGCATGAGTCATGAAGTTTGCTCCCTTTCACGAGTAGTGACAGGCCTCTTGACAATTCCCTACTTTATCTAAACATGATTTTAATCCTTATAGTGTACCCAAAGCTAGTCTCTTACCTTTTTATGTAACTTTAAAGCATTTTAAGCATAAAATAAGGATAAGTTGTGACACTAAATATGATTAAATGAAACATTATATGAGAATAAAGTTAGTAAATGAATACTAATGTTAGAATACATGAAAATGATTACTTGAATTTGATGGTATTATAATGGTTATACACAAGTGATTTGGCCTTGCCTAAAGATATTGCACATTGATGTTCCTCTACAATGATATGAGAACACTATGATATAACCTAGAGATAATAAGAGTATAGTCGTAATGTTGTATGTCCAAGTTAAAAGAAGTGGGATATCACAATTTATGTTAATTTATGAAACCGTGGAAGTTTGATTACACTCAGAGTCACAAGAAGAATTAATGATTAGCAATAATATGTAATAACTTGCTCACCTATTTGCTCATGCCTATAATACATTATTATTAGCACAAGAGCATCCGCAGTTTGCTAATGACTAAGATGAAATAAGCTTACATAATCTACCTAGGTATAAAATACAAGTAAGAGGATTGAAATATTTTGTATGATTATGTTAAAGTATATAACTTGTTCTCTATAATCTGATAGACCATTGAAGTGAATTAAGGGACTAAATATGATCAAGTATTGACCTTTAACATTGTAATAGAACCTATGCCTATTATTACTATATGGATCATAAATGCATAAGTATTGCTTTAAATAATTATATTTTGATGTGAGTTATGATAATATGGGAAAGCTGCTCGCAGAAGATTGTAACAAGGTACATCATTGAGATTATCAATGAATTATGTAATTTGATGTTGTATAAATTGATGCTACCATGCTATGACGAGTAGTTTGACTGATTATGTGATCCGATATGAGTACCTATAGGGTATGTACTGCTACAATTCAAGTTGACTTTATACGCACATATATATATATGGACATGCATATAATACTATGAATATTTTTAGTTGCAAGAATTATACTTCCATAATTGCTTAATTGGCTTCATGCATAGTATCAAGTATGATGAGATAGATCGACGAAAGTATGATGTTGATAAAACTATGTGATGACATGATCGGTATCCATGTGTACTAGAGCCTATAGCTCAACATTGATGTATGATGAGAATGATATACATTCTTTATGACTTGTGGCTTGAAGCCAAATATTGTATTAAGTAAGAAAGAATGTGATGAATCAAAGATGTTTTTAAAGGATTAAGCCTACGAGTCTTAGTTCAATTGTGGATTAGATAGGCATGCCTAGAGGGATATAGTCACAGCTGCCATATTGAACCCATTTGGGTCTTGTTCCTTAATGAAACCATTGTTCGGCCCCATTTGGGTCTATAGTTTGTTCCTTGCTGGAACCATTATTTGATTCCATTTGGGTCCATTGTTTGATATCTTCAGATATCCATAGTTTGATACCTTCGGGTATCTATTGCTCCCATTATCCACCTTTTGAACTTGTACTTAGGCATGCTATTAAAGATGATAAAATATGCACAAGATAAAGTAAAACATGCATTAATTGCTCCATTTATATGATGTAAGAATGAGGAATGATCTATTGTTTGATTGTCTTAAATTCTTTCCAACTATAAACTATTTTTATGAAATGAAATGATGTGCTATGTAATATATGATTGAGATGTCTCGTACCAATTAAGGAAGGTTCCCATAAAAGTGTCGGTGTGAGTTGGTTCCACCGATGGGATTCAACAGAGATTATATGGACCCTAAAGCATACAATATTGTACTAAAAGTTATATGAACTATAACATGTGCACTAAGTTTCATGTACTTTATTTATAAAATGCATACAAGTGACATCGAGACTTTATCTTGTAATCATGATATGTAAGGCTTGTTCTTTATGATGACATGCAACTCCACCAGTCTATTTATTTATATATAAATGCTCACACACCTATAGACATAATGATAATATTCATTTAACCAAGTGCAATGTATGATATAGAATGATGATTATAAGAGAATTAGGTTACCATGCTAAGATAACATGAAGGATGTAAAGTTTGCGAATCTTGTACGAGAATTGTATGATATATGTGAATTAATTATGCCTACCAAGACTAATTATAGATACTATATGACTTATGTACACCTTTATAGTATGAATTAATGTCGAATGTCTATCTTAGGTGGCATTGTGATTTAATGCAATAAGTGGAAATCTTTTACCATTAATAACTACGATGTCTAGCCTATTGATTAAAAAGGACTATAAGATGTATGATTTATACTAAGGTAAGAAAAGAAAAGGGTAAGATGATGGTGATAGTGATGAAGGGCTAAGCTTTTAGGAAGTGAGATGAGTTTCATAACGCGTTCAATTATTCTAAACATGATACCCATTAGTAAGTTCGGAGACTCTCCTAAGAATGTTATTTATGAAAGGAAAAATATAATAGACTCATATGTTATCCTGTGTGATTGTGAAAGTTTTATACATGTATGTGATGAATCGTGGTAAAAAGTTTACTTGAAATCGGATATACCAGTTACCTTATTAATATAAATAGCTTGTATTGTTTCTTGATTATCTTATGATTTAGAGGTGATAATGAGTTGATTTTTAATGTTTTAGACAATATAAATATAGAGTAATGAGTTTATAGAAGGTGACTTTTCTTAAAAATGTCATTTAATACATCTAAATTAGTGTGCAAATTAGTCACTATAATTTGTCTCGAGAATTTCATAAGTAAGTTGTAATTTATTGGTTTTAGAATATTTTAATGAGGAAAATTAGTTATGAAATTCTTTATAAATTTAGAAAAGGATGCTAACCCTATAGTTTAATTATATCCATGAAATTATATTTCATGTAATTAAAAGATAGTATGTTTTAACGATCCTGATTTTCTACATGAAATAGTTTATAAATGCTTGAATGCCTACACCTTCATCTAATAACATGATTAAGATGTTATAATGGGATAGTATTTACATGCATAATGTTTATACACATAAGAATATACATGCTTGATATCGATTTCATGAATTTACTAACATACTTTAATATGAAATATCAATTTTATGCGTAAAAAAATGTAGTGATATTACTAGGGTATACAAGTATGTATAAACACAAATATAGTATGATCATGCATGAATACATTCACTTTGAAATATAAGTACATATTATTTTGAAATGTTTATGTATGTTATGTACAGGTGATTAACTATACTCAGGTATATTATTTTGGTTAAGTGTGCTTGTCATGCCAACTAATTGGATATGAAGAATTATACTTAAGTGTAATGATATAAAAACTACTAAAAAATGCAAAATAGTGACAACTTAACTGATGTTCTTTCATAGCTAAATCAATTTAACAACCACTTGACGATGACCTTCTTTTTGAAACAAACGTCATTGTAGCAGAATTTAGCGAACAGGAGATGTCGTCGCCAAAGTTTAGCTAGAATAAAACATTGTTGCTAAATATTTGTCACGATTTTGCATTGACAACATTCTAGCTAAATTTTGCGATGACATTATATTCATCATAAAATAGCTATGACGATGTTCATGCAAAATTTTATGATGACTTTATTTTGGTCAAAATATTGCTACGACATTGTTCATGATAATTTTTACGATGAAATTTTAATCATCGTAACTTTACTACAACATTGTTCATGCTAATTTTGCAATGACAGTATATTCATCACAATTTTTCTATGACATTGTTCATGCTAATTTTTGCTACTACAGTTCAATCATCGTTATATTGTTAAGACAATGTTCTTGCTAAATTTTGCGATGACAATACATTGGTCTTCATACAATATGTTTCCTTTTATTTAGCGTCAAATATTTTGTCGCTAATGTACTCTCAAAAAGTTAGCCAAAATTATGTTTATGGCTAAATTGTAGCTAAATAGCAACTATCCAAAAATCCTAATCCATCGATAAATTGGGATTATTTTTTAATTTATTAAATTATTATGGAGATTTAATCATTCGCGTAATAAACTATAAATGATAAATTTACATTTAGATTACTTAATATTTAATATATATATATCACTAAAAAATGTTATTTACAAGTGCATATCTAAATTAATTGTATATATAAAAAATAAGTGCATATATTGCAGTGAAAAATGAAATACAAAATATCCTAATATATTGTTATAACTATTATATGGGCAAAATAGTAACTATGATGCAATGTGTAAATGCAATGAAAACCTTAACTATCAGTCCTATCAGTACGAGATGTCAATAGATGCATCTGCTCCTTAATCCGCTGCTAGAAAAGTTGTTGTTGCATCTCCATTTGCTGCTGCATTTGTCCAACATACTGCTCCACCAGCAGCTCCTCACACTGATTTATATCATGTTCAAGCTCAGCACGAATCTAAACTTTAATCTCAATCCTTATTGTGGATAGACACTACTCAAACTTTTCTTCCATTTCTGTTGTAGCATGTTTCTCAAAAATAAAATAAGAACGTGATGTGCTAACATATGCATAATATTGACTTATTGTAGCTCAAAGTCCACACACTTGCTCTCTCTGTGCACCCTCTACTGCATTCAAGCATATCTTATTCTCACCAAGATTTTCACATTCACTTTGAGATCTCTCCAACTTAAGCTGCATAATTCTATCCTGAAAATCCATTTTAAAAATTACAATGAAGGTCAGTAAATTCTTATAATATGCATTATAATTATATGTATATTGACATGTACAATCAATCAATTAACACTTAAGTAAAGTTTAGATCATTTAATTATAGTATATTAATAATTCTATGCATACAAATCATATGGCTAATCCCTTTCAAATTATTTATAGATTAGCCAATAACATTATTATGCTTAAGCAAGACATCTCTTCATGCATTTGCTTGATCATTGGGCAAGGATGAATAAATATAAAAGGAAATTGAGTGTTTGAGTCTAGAAATACATATCTCAAATTTGATTGTAAAGGCTTGAGCTCTAACTTAGCTTTTTCTTTTTAGGAGGCACCTTTTTGGTCATCATCTTGATTAAGAGGATCAAACCTTGAGGGCCTACAAAAAGGAAATGGTTAGGCCTCCAATCTAATCATTTTAGCTTCCTCACTTGCTTAAGGCTCAATAGGCTCTTACCTTAAACAATCATGCTAAACTTCCTCAACACACTCATTAATAATATCCAAAGAAACAATTATACTAACATTTTCTGTTGGTGAATATCTCATCATTTTAAAAACATCAAGTTCAACACTTTCATTATTCACTTTTAAGCCAATCTTGCCTCTTTTCTTATCAATAATAGCACCACCTGTAACTAAGAAAGGTCTCCTAAATAATATAGGAATTTCTAAGTCCTCTTCCATATCTAACACATCAAAATCTACTAGTATGACAAACTTACCAACCTTTGTAGGTACATTTTCAATAATTCCTAAAGGATGAGTAATAGTCATATTAGCCATAGATAAACACATACTAGTAGGCTTAAGTTCATTTAAATCCAATCTCTTATAGATAGAGTAAGGCATAAGACGAACACTAGCACCATCACAAAAGGGCATTTTCAAAAGGTACACCACCTATAACATAAGAAACCGTTTAAAAACTCAGAACTTTTTGCTTAGGTGGAGACTTAGAGTATATAGCTTTGGATTCCTCCACTAATGAAAATAAACCATATTCCTCTTTCTTACTCTTATGTGTTATAATATCTTTTAAGAACTTTCCCCATTAAGGTATATTTCTTATAGCATGCATAAATGGTATAGTAATAGTTATATCCTTAAGATAATTTAAAAAACTTACCAAATTACTTTTGCAAATTATGCCTTAAAAATCTTTGGGGAAAAGGTAAAGTTTTAAGATATACTTTAAGTCCATCCTTTTTATTAGATTAGCCATTTTTCTTTTTATCTACTTTATGCTTAACAACATCATTATATATATCAATCACATCATGTACAATAGACTCATTAGATTTACCTTTAGACTCATCATCTTGAGTTAGCACCTTCTTACTTCTTACCTCCTTACCACTTTTCAATGTAATTGATTGATAAGTCTCTTCATATGGGAACTTGGGTTTGCTAAGTAGCTTCCCCATGGCCTAAGAACTTGCAGAAGCTTGTTTGACAATTTAGGTCTTAAAGATCCTATTATGGGTAGCAAGCTGTTCAAGCTTTGCATTGACCTGTTCAAACTTTGCATTGACTTGCTTGAACTACTCA
This sequence comes from Excoecaria agallocha, assembly GCA_037975025.1. NCBI lineage: Eukaryota > Viridiplantae > Streptophyta > Magnoliopsida > Malpighiales > Euphorbiaceae > Excoecaria > Excoecaria agallocha. The sequence continues at coordinate 31,666,705 of CM075806.1, forward strand.
TCATTATTTATATTGATGGAAATTTATTGGTCAATAAATTTTTCAATAAGAGATTCAAGATGGGATTTCGGTTGTGGAGGATTGAATGGTGGCTTAATAGGAAAACTAGGTTGATTTTATGATTTGGGTTTGGGGTTACTCGATGAATTAAGCTATGATTAAGTGTTAGACTAAGAAAATTCAGGGTGGTCCCTCTATTGGAGATTATAAGAATCAGAACTTAATCCTTCCCTTTGATTGAAATCGCCTTAAACATAATTGGCTTCTTCAATATTACTCATTATGGATTATGTGTAAGAGTGAGATCCTCCACACAACTCACTAACGACATTCGAATTATTAATAGAATTAACTTGAGATTTATTTACCAATTTGGTGAGTGCATCTACCTTTGCTGTTAATAATTTAGTGTCATCAAGCTCCAAGACTCTTTTTGCTTTAGCTATAGTTGGTTCATCTCCCACATACCCTTGAGATGCAAGTTCCTCAAGCAAAGTGATTACTTCTCTTGCTGTCTTATCCATCCATTTACCACCTGAGGCTGTATTGACTATATTTCTATTTTCATTCATGAAACCGTTGTAAAACATTTTGAGAAATCATCCAATTTGGCAAGAAAAGATAAGGGCATTGCCTTTGGAGTTCTTTAAATCTCTGCCATGTTGGATGTATTATCTCATTTGCATTTTGCATGAAGGTTGTAATCTCATTTCAGAATTTGGCCATCTTATAAGGTGGAAAATACTTATTTGGAAATGCTTGCATCAATTAATCCCATGTTGTAATAGACTCACTAGGCGAACTGGTTAGCCATAATTGTGCCTTATCGTTAGTAGAAAAATAACTGAATTCTAATTATATCATCCATGACCCATTCATTTTAAATGTTGCACACACATTAAGAAAGGTTAATATGTGAGTATAATGATATTCTCCTTAGAGACCTCCGAACTTATTATTATGAACAATTTAGATTATACTAGGCTTGATTTCAAAGTTATTTTTGGTGATCATAGGTGCCATAATTTCCCAAAAACTCCCTAAAATACCAGGCACAACAAAATCTCCCAAAGTACATAATTATTGTTCAGCCATGATGTTTGAACTTTGGTCCTCCTCTTTTTGTTATTGGTTTTAATCCCTGTGTAAAGTACAAAATTTTTTATCAATTTTAGGATTAAATGGAAGGAGATTATTGCTACTACTAGTACTATGTATAAAATAGAAAATAACAAATTAAACTAAACTACTACAAACTAAAACAAATAAAAGGCCTAAATTAACTTTTTTCCTTAGTTAATAAAAATAATTATATATTTTTGATTCCCCAATAATGGCGCCAAAAAGCTTATTATTGTGTATTTCTTTATACCTTAGTCTCTAGGACTTAGTGAAACAACCTTATCTATTTGTTTGTAGTTAATTTCAATCAAACTTAATTAACCTAACACCATGATAATCTTTTATCTCTTAAACCAATTATCATAAATCTATGCATGATATAAATTCCATATTATAGATCAACATACTTTCATTATGCATAGATGTTTCATTAAACATATCTACTCTAACATAACTTTATCTACTTATGTATATACATATCATAATGCATATCTCTTATAGTATAACTTAACTTTATTACCTAATTTCAATTTCCATATAACATATACACATCTTATCATTAGTGCGATCTCATTTTGTTTAATCATGTATATCTATCAATAAAAGCTAAAACATGTCATAATTACATGTTAGTAATGTTTTTGTTGAAAAATTAAACTTAATACAACTGATGATTTACCAAAAACATATAGAACTTTATGTAACAAAATACTTATACAAAAATTACACAAAATATCAAACATGAACTTTATACATCTAATCGCTATTGAGATTTGTGTTGGCCTTCCTAATGTAGTATGAGTCCCAAAGCAAAAGTCCTAGCTGAAAAACCTACACGGATAAAACATTTGTTTTAAGCTATAAAGCTTAGTGGGGAATAAATTACAATAAATGACCACTTGTAGTGATCGTCAACAAACATACAATAATCATATTTTTGAACATAACTACATAAACTCAATTGTGATCTTGCATATTTCTTTTATATCCATTAGGCACTTTAACTTTATCATTTTTCCTTGTAATTCACATGCTTAAGTTCTAAAAGTGTGGATAACGAGAGTTGTGGATATCCGTAGGTATCGTTCATGTAAAAACCCATAAGTATTAAGCACCATGGATATCTAAAGATATTAAATTTGTTGACCTAAATGGGGTAAAACTACAATCCCAAATGGGGATGACAATGACCCAAATGGGGTCAAACTGTAACAGCTGCAATTTTCCCTATAAGCATGCCTATCAATGCACATCTGAACTTTATTTGAAAGTATTAAAATATATTCTTATACTTTTCAATTATCATGAATATGTCCCTATGATAAATTCTTAAATGTACAAAAAATATATATATAGATCCACAACCATTTATAGAAACATAAATAACTACAAATATACAATATTGTAACCAAATACAACTATATAATAGCCATAAGGTATGAACATATATATATATATATATATATATATATATATATATATATATATATATATTGTTTGCACACACATTCAAAGTTATGTCTTTTCATTTACCTATCAATGAACATGATATAAGAGTTCATTGAGGGTTTTACTATATGGTAACAATATCTCTTCCTTTATTAACATAAGAGCGTAAATTTGCATTACTAAATTTGAATACCTTAGGTCACATGTATTTTTATGCCTTCTAAAGTCAATGTTCGCTTATAACACTTTATTTCCATATAACATTATGTTCCTCACATGTTTAGTGTTGTGTAATACCTTCAATTTTCATGTTAGAATATTTTAAAAGTATTTAGGAAGCTTTAGACAAGCTTTGGTGACAATTTGGGGCCTAAAAACAAAGTATTGATGCAAATAGGGGAGGTGGCTACAAATATTTCCTGACCGTGAGATGGGTGCTAGTTTGGTTCTGTACGGGCTTATGGTGGTCACCCATTTTGTGGTGATTGTTAGTGTCACACCCTAATACAAACTTCCATCCAAAACATCTATCATGCCTTAAGCAATTATAAATCACACAAATCATTCAACAACATAATCATCATGTGCATATATATGTATATCTTGTGCATGCATATCTCTTCACTTTAACCTGGAATGTCATTTAAAATAGTCATAATATGGCAATCACACATTAGCCACCATAACCTAGAAGGATATGCAAGCCACGGTAAATTTAAAGTAAATTTTTACAGTCCTCCAAATTACATTTGCTGAATTAAATCATGGCAAAATATAAGGCTAAACAAAAAGGACTATCCATAAAATATCCTACATCTAAAAGTATGAACCGACTTTTGTTGGCGAATAGATGTAGAATTAAGTCCCTGAACAACCTTCAATCAAACCTACATTGATGTAAAGCAACTGAGCTAAGGTATAAAGCTTATCGAGGAGATAACATGCAAAACAATAATATGATCCACCAATAGCATCAATCGAAGATAAATATATTTACACTAACATTTCAATCAGAACATCAACACAGTTATATCATAAGTTCATTTTAAACTAACAATATAGCCAAAAGAAATGGAGATAAAACATGGTAATCAATCATTTGCATGCTTACATTATATAAAAGAAGAAATTGATACATGTATTTCTCATTTTTAACAATTTTCTTAAACTTAAGGGCTTGCCTAAGTGCTAGCTCAAAAGGGGTGGATAATAGGAGCAATGGATACTAGAAGGTATCAAACAATGAATATTGTCAAACTATGGTTCCATCAAAGGAACAAACAATGGACCCAAACGGGGTCAACTATGGTGGCTGCAACTATATCCTTTTAGGCGTGCCCATCTAATCCACAATTGAACTAAGACCCACAAGGTTAACAACTCAATCAAAAGAATATTTAATTCATCATGTTTCTTCTTACACATTACAATATTTGCTCAAGCTACAATTCACATCTGAATTTCACATTTCATACACAGATGATGGCATTAATATTTGTTACCTCGACTTATAACTCATATAAGACATATTTGATCTCATTTAATGACAGTTTTTATGCAATCATAACAATACTATCATTACGGTCGCATATCAAAGTAACTTGTAATTAACATTACTTGACAAACTTACCATGACCACTTTACCTTGATCGTTGTGGCTTGACAAAAATGGCATAGCATAAAATAATCACATATTACCTTTTGTAAACATACTCAATAAAATGCCAATTAGGTTGCATTACAAGGTTAATTATCTTTATAAAGAGTTTTGGCATAGTTAATATTAATTTGGAATTAATTTGTTAGATGATTAAAATAAATGTGCCAAACAGGGAAGTGAAGGGCAGTGAAATGCTACTTGGCCATGCATCACACACATGGGATCCTTAAGTGGTCGTGCATCTCAAGCTTTAAGCTTGAGTGTCCATGAATCTCAAGCCATTAGGCTTTGAGTGTAAGGAACCAAAATGGGCCCTGGTAGAATTGAAGGGCAATTTTACGTTACTAAAGTATAATTAAACATTATTGGATGAATTATTATGTTTTTCTTGACCTTTTGGCACTCTTTTGACTATATCTTGAGTTATAGAGTACAAAATTAGATTATTCAAATTGGGTTTGAAAATATACATCCATACTAAGATTTCATATGAAGAAACCAAGTTTGAAATATGTCTTTAACTAGGCTATATTTAAGCATAAATTTCGTAATAGTTTGCAGCCTAGTCACTAGGAACAGGCCTCAGTATTTTATAAATATCTTAAAATATACAAATGTTATGGAGATGATTCTTGAATTTTTAGAAACTAGAAACATATTTTAATAAGTTTTTAGAAGATAATATTTGCTAAAAATGGCTTTTGGAAGGTCAAAAATTACATACAAATCGAATTCAGAAAACTGCCTATGATAGAGGATACAATAGTCAAGTGATAATTTAGTTTGAAGGATAAATTAAAAGAGGATGAAAATTTAGGGGTCAATTTTTTAATATGAAACTTGAAGGGAAAATTATGAAAAAGGGATTTAAAGGAGAGGTTGATTTAAGAAAAGAAAAAAATGAGTGCAACATTGTGTGACATGCAAATAAATGAGAGAAATTTATGTAACATGCAATTAGTTAGAGGATTAAAAGAGATATTTGTGTGGGACATGCTGATGTCATTTTCCACTTAAGTCACCATGCAAGCATTGTTTTTAGGAGTATATATAGTGGGTTGGTCAGCCACACCAAGGAAAAATATGATTTCTCCTTTTATCTTCCTCATTTTTACTCATCTCTTATCTTTCTCTAAAAGTTCTACATCTTATCTCTATAATTTTCAAGAGGAAATCCTATTTCATGTTATTTGAATTAGAATTTTTTGAAGGATATTTGTAAGGGTTTAATGCAAGAGTACATGGATGTATGAAGAATTGGAAGGGATTGAGAGCAAAAAGGAATGAAATGGTGAAAAGATTGAAGGATTGATTTAAAGTTACAAAAGCAGGTTTGGGAACTTAATCTTCTTGCATGTGTTTTTCCTTGAGTAAAATATGTGATTACATTATGACATGGTTGCATTTTGACAAGTAACTTGAAGTAAAACATCAATCTTTTATGTTTAAATGGACATGCATGCAAGTTTTAAAATTATGGGTTTGGGTTCACTAGACCTAGTTGCATTCTTTTGGTAATATTTTGAGTTATAGAAAAGATAATTAGATGATTCCAATTGGATTTTAAAACACACTGTTAGAGAGTATGCCCTAGAGCCCATGTAATAGGGATGTTTTTCATATGTATGAAATTTATATTCTTAATAAAAGGCATCATTCATTTATTAATGCTGTGTTTGAATACATGAGTTTGTAAATCTTAAATTAATAAATGAAGTCCTAGATATTATAAACACAGTGCAAAGGCAATCATGAAAGTGTTCATGATGTGAGATGTCTATCGCATGCAAATGTGTTAATATCTAAATATCCCTAGTCATAGAATTAACAAGATAGGACATTGTTAATTCGGACAGACTAGCACATGTTATGCTTCTTGAATGGTTCAAGCAATGGTTCTCATAATTGTGATTATGGATGATAATCAAAGCTAACATGTGGATGCTTGTTAGAGGAACAAGTTCATTGGAGACCTGCAAAGAGAATCCTCATATGGATATTAAATCTATGTCAGTGAGGAATCTCTTCATAGCGGTTGTGCAAGTATCCTTAGACTTGAGATCACCAAAGTTATCTTAAGTAGCAAGTGGTATACTTTGACTCCATAACTGATTACTTCCAACTGGGAGTGAACATAGTTAGGAGATTGGGTATATCATGACCTACTTGAAGATAGTTGAGTGATTGACAAAGGATTCACCATCCCAGATTTAACAAGGGAAGTTATCTCACATGATTCTATAATTACCTTGTTCAGTGAATCTCTGGCCAGAGTAATATGCCGAGATGGATGGAGATCCATGAAGGGCATTTTAGGAACAATGGTTAAATTAATAGAACATACATAATTAGATTTATATGAGTTGACAGAAATCCATACTCAGAATCTGATTGAGATAAGAGTGGTGAAAGGAGTAATTGCACGGTAACTGTTTCTATGGAAGGGTACAGTCAAACCACATGACTTTCCTGACATTTGGGTAGTCATGATGCCTAGCTAGAGGCCAATCATGACTTGTATAATGATGTATCAAAATATCAATAGAGATTGATAAATTGATTTAAAGGAGTTTAAATCATGTGAGTTTTGAATAGAACTCACAATTACATATTATACTGCCAACATGGACAGGAACCCAATAGGTCACACACATATAGAGAAAAGGGTAAAATGGTAAAATGACAAGGATAATAATATTTGATATTATTATAAAGGTAGAGAGGAGAATATGATAATAATTAATTAAAGAGTTTAATTAATTATGATCAAATAAAATTGTCCGCGGAACTTTTGAGAAATGTTCTGTAAATTGGACCTAAATGAAATAATGTATTTCATGATTAATTATTATTGTCTTATAAGTGTTATAAGACTACTATAAGTGTTATAGGACTGATATAATAATTAATAGGACCATTGGAGAAATTATAGAGGGCCAAAGGAATGAAGAAGTTGGAGGAAGCCCTCCAGAAGAGGGCTACACGCCAACTTCATACAGAAGGGCTTAGAGGGCTTTTTCTTGGACCAAATTAATTTATATATGTTACATAAGTGTTATGGAACTCACATATTTAATTTGGTTGGATTTGGAATCCATTTGGGTATTTAAATCCAATTAGATGCACAAAGGGCCTAGTTTGTGGATTTTGTGCATGGTCTTTTATGAAAAGATTTAATTTGGATTTAATTAAGCCCAAATGATTATAATTAATTCCAGAAGCCCAATTAATAATTCTCCAGCAATTTTAAAGAGCCCAATCTCATTAAGGAGTTGGAATTTTAACCTAACTATAAAAGGCCAACTAATGAGAATTAGGGTTAAGTGATTAAAACAAAAGGAAAGTCTTTTTCTCTTAATCCTCTCTCCCTTTTGCGCCACTTCCCAAGCTAGCTCTTGGGAATTTCGGCCAGCCCTAGTTGAACACCAAGTTGTTGGTTCAATTTACCCCTCTCTAGTGTGGATTACTCATTGGAGGTGTTCGATTTTGGACACTGTGGTTTGCGACAACCCGGTGCGAAGTAAAATCAACTGTTCAACAAAAATCAAAGGTGATTTTTCTTATTCTCATATAGTTATATTGTGTATTCATGGCAAGATCAGATCTAATGGTTAAAAATTTTTAAAATTCCGCTCATGTATGTGATGCATGTAACCGTTAAATTCCAACATGGTATCAGAGCCAGGTTTTGCCATGGATATACAATTCTATATTTTTCTGCGGAATAAGTTTTGTTTTGTTTTGAGTTATTTATTTCATGAACTTTAAAATATTAGATTTGATTGTTCATGAATGAGAAATATTGATTTCTGGTTGTATGTGTGATCAAATAAATTTGACGGAAACAAAAACGGAACTTTTGAAGAAAAGTGACTAGGGTTTTGCGTGAAACCCATTAGGGTTTGGCGTGAAACCCTAGGTAATGTAGGGGCTGTTCTAATTTAATTTCTTATGGATCCATTTAAAAATCATTTAAATGATATTTTATGTGTTTAATATGTGATATTAAGCCGTAGGATCGAACGGAATTAAAATCGAACAAGTTTTGCATGAAAACTAGTTTTGTCGAAAAGTTCGATAAATTGGTGTTCTTGATGTGTTCTTGGTTAGAACGACTTTTGATCTTCTAAATATGATATATATGATATATTAAAGTGTTTTTAATTAATTGGATTAATTAAAATGGGCCTTAAATTAATTTGATTAATTTTAATTCATTAAAACCACTTAATGGGCTTAATTATGTTTACGGACTTGGTTTAAATTAGTAAATGACTTGGTAGGCCCAAGGAGCTGATTTAAATTAACTATTATAAACATTAATTAAGTTTATTAATGGGTTTTAAGGGCTGGAGTGGGCTTGGCTCATTCCAAAAGGCCCAAATGGTCCAAATGACACAAAACTAGTTTGTGTGTGAACACACTTAGGGTTTTTCTTCTGTGGGTTTCGGCCTACACTTATTTTAAGCCCAAAATTGATTCTTTTAATTATTTAATATGATTAATTAATTAAATAATTAATTTATAATTAATTAATAATCAATTTGATTGATTATTAAGGCAAGAACACATTCATGCAAAAGGGTTTCCTAAAATGAAAGTTTCCAAAATGGAAAAAGTTTCCTAATTTGATCACATCATTAAAATAACTCAAAATATAGTTTCAAAGGTTGAAACAAAGTTAGTAATCCATTTCTTTATGCATTAGAAAGGCATATAAGGGTGAATGATTGGCATGATGGTTAGTTATGGACAAAGCCCAATGTGATTGAGCATAATGCATGTTTTGGCCCAATGAGGACTTTCATGTCCCGGCCACTTGTTTTTGGTTTGTATTTCATTTCAAATTGTAATATGTAATTAGATTACTTAGATTAGAATTAGAAATAGAGATGGAGACCAATATCAAGGAGCAAGATGGGCCGGATGGAGATCCAACAAGCTTGAAGATAATGTAATTATTTTCTTGTTTGAATCATGCATACTACCTAGGTGTGACCTTTTGATTTCCCTCTTGGCTCGGGGAAATCAATGTAGTGAAGTCCATAACTATACCATATTTGTATGCTTATATTTATGTGATAGATATAGGATGCATACCAATGTATGCCAACCATGTATGATGAGACTTAATTAACTAAAACCCTCAAACAAATACTAAGGTTTATAAGCCTTCCATTAATTTGAGGAGAACCAGAGTTCTTTATAGTGTGGGTTGTTGACCACAGTCAAGCTCACATTATATCGAATATGTTCAAATCGAATTAAATGGGTCATCTTAGCTAGCCCATTAGTTTGTTGACCACAGTCAAGGCTAATGGTTCTAGAGGCAAGATTAGGGAATGCATATATGATATGCATGCATCAAGAGTTGATAACCTAATGATCCAATAGTTGTGTAGAGACACAATTGGTATAAAGATACCTACCTTTCAAGGGTATGGAATTTGGCTTGTTGACCACAGTCAAGGTCAAATTACATATCAAGGATTGGATATTGGCCCACTAAGAAAATCATCGGGTTTTCTCGGATTATATAGTGAGGGCTATTAATTCGCAAAAAAATAGTGGGAGTAAATGGATTAATTAAAGACCTTATTAATGCATACATATATATGAACATACTCTCATATCTTTTCTTTTTCACATCTAGGTCATCATCATGAGCACATCAAACATTAATATACGATCAATCTTGGATAACAAGCTGGTTGGCAACAACTATTCTGACTGGATCAGGCAAGTGAGAATTGTTCTCAGGGCTGAAAAGATCCATTATGTCTTGGATAAAGATCCACCACCACATCCATCAGATGATGCCATTGATGAGATCAAAGGCATTTATCGGAAATACATGGAGGATAGTGAAGCAGCAGCATGTCTGATGCTGGGTGCTATGTCCTCGGAGCTTCAGAAGCAACATGAAATGATGGATGCTAGAACCATCGTTTTGCATCTAGAGGAGCTTTATTCTTCTCAGGCTAGAACTGAGCAATATGAGATTGCTCGAGCTCTATTTAGTTGCAAAATGGTGGAAGGCACTTCAGCTGCTGCTCATGCATTGAAGATGTATGGGTATATTGAGCATTTGAGTAGACTTGGCTATGTTATGGATAATGATCTATACATAGATTTAATCTTGTACTCGTTGGCTCCAAGTTATGCACCTTTTGTGCTTAACTTCAACATGAACAAGATCCAAGTATCCATTCCTGAGTTAATCAACATGCTCAAGACAGCTGATGGATCATTTAAGAAAGATCCAAAAAGTGTCATGGTTGTCACTTCTGCTAAAGGCAAGAAGCAGAAGAAGAAGATAACCAAGGTGCAGCCAAAGAATGGTGGGATCTCCAAGAAGAAGGTTGCCAAGAAAGAGAATCCCAAAGGGACTTGCTTCCATTGTGGAAAGGATGGTCATTGGAAGCGTAACTGCAAGGCCTATCTAGATTCTCTTAAGGAGAAGAAGCAAGTTGTTGCATCTACTTCAGGTATTCATATGATTGAAATTAATACTTATTCTATTGCTTCAAAACAATCTTGGGTATTAGATACCGGATGTGGATCTCATTTATGTAATGATCTACAGGGGCTTAGAAGCTTTAGAAGAGTTGGAAAGGCAGAGATTTGTTTGCAGTCAGCTACTGGACAAAACATCTCTACAACTGTTGTGGGGACTTATCATTTGCCTCTTCCGAGTGGATTAGTACTGGAATTAAATAATTGTTATTATGTTCCAGCTTTGTCCAAGAGTATTATTTCTTTCAGTTGTTTGATGAACGATTATGATATTTCTTTAAAGGACAAATGTTGTTACATTTTTAAGAACAATATATTTTATGCAAAAGCTATCATTGAGAATGGTATATTTGTTCTTGATTTAATTAAAGAAGTACATAATGTGGATACCAAGAGAATGAAACATGATAATCTAAATACCTCATACTTATGGCATTGTCGTTTAGGCCACATAAATGAAAAACGCATGACCAAATTGCACAAGTCAGGTGATTTGGGATCATTTGATTATGAATCATTTGATACATGCGAATCTTGTTTATTGGGAAAAATGACAAAAGCTCCCTTTATTGGTAAAGGAGAACGAGCTAAAATGGTTTTGGACTTAATACATTCGGATGTATGTGGTCCAATGACTACACATGCTAGAGGAGGTTACTCCTACTTCATTACTTTCATAGATGATTATTCCAGGTTTGGATACATCTATCTAATGAAATATAAGTCTGAAGCATTTGAAAAGTTCAAAGAATTCAGAAATGAAGTAGAGAAACAACTTGGCAAAAGTATTAAAACACTTAGATCAGATCGAGGTGGAGAATACTTAAGTCAAGAGTTTCAGGATTATCTTAGAGATAATGGGATTTTATCTCAATGGACTCCTCCATATACACCACAACACAATGGTGTATCCGAAAGGAGGAATCGAACACTATTAGATATGGTTCGATCAATGATGAGCCGAGCGGACTTGCCTAAGTCCTTTTGGGGATATGCACTAGAAACTGCTGTTTATGTGTTAAATAGAGTTCCTAGTAAATCGGTTGATGTTACTCCATATGAGATGTGGAATAACAAGAAACCCACGCTTTCTCATATGAAAGTATGGGGTTGTCCTACTTATGTGAAGAGGACAATGTCAGACAAACTGGATGTTAAGTCTGACAAATGTTTATTTGTGGGATATCCAAAAGAAACATTTGGATATTATTTCTATCATCCCTTAGAACAAAAGGTGTTTGTTTCAAGGCATGCTGTCTTCTTGGAAAGAGAATTTCTCCTACGAGAAGACAGTGGGAGTAAAATTGAGCTTGGTGAAGTTCAAGACCCACAAATAGAAGATGATCAATCGATTGAACCCGAAACTGAATTTCATAATGATGAAATCACAGTTGAACCTGATTATACACAAAATCCTAGAAGATCTACTAGGATGCGTTCTATCCCTGTGAGATATGGATTTCACATTGATTCGGATAGAGGCATAACTATAGTAGAGGACAATGAGCCTACAAGCTATCAAGAAGTTTTGAACAGTTCAGAACGTGATTTATGGCTTAAGGCTATGCAGTCCGAAATGGACTCCATGTATGAGAATAAAGTATGGACTTTAACTCAACCACCTGAAGGGATAAAACCCATAGGGTGCAAATGGGTCTTCAAAAAGAAGACTGACATGGATGGTAATATAGTTACCTATAAAGCTCGCTTAGTAGCAAAAGGTTATCGTCAAAAAGAAGGTATTGACTATGATGAAACTTTTTCTCCTGTAGCGATGCTTAAGTCTATAAGAATACTTTTAGCCATTGCAGCTCATTATGATTATGAGATTTGGCAGATGGATGTGAAGACAGCTTTCCTTAATGGAAATCTTACCGAGGATGTGTATATGACACAACCAGAAGGATTCACATCTGGAAATGGCGAAAAGGTATGCAAGCTTCAAAGATCCATTTATGGATTGAAGCAAGCCTCTAGGAGCTGGAACATACGATTCAATGAGACAATCAAAGAGTTTGGTTTCTCACAGAATGAAGATGAACCTTGTGTGTATAAAAGGGTCAGTGGGAGTGCAATTGTCTTCCTAGTTCTATATGTAGATGACATATTGATCATGGGAAATGACATTTCTCTTCTCCAATCTGTTAAAATATGGTTATCCAAGCAATTCTCCATGAAAAAACTTGGAGAAGCATCCTATATTCTGGGAATAAGGATCTATAGAGATAGATCCAATAGGTTGCTAGGTCTTTCTCAAAGTACATATATAGATAAAGTATTGAAGAGGTTCAATATGGATCTCTCTAAGAAAGGGTTTATACCCATGGTGCATGGGAAACACCTTTCTAAGTCTATGTGTCCACAGACACTGGAGGATAGAGAGAGCATGAATAGAATACCATATGCATCTGCAATTGGTTCTATCATGTATGCTATGTTATGTACACGTCCAGATGTAGCATTTGCTTTGAGTGTCACAAGCAGATTCCAATCTAATTTTGGAGAGGAACATTGGGCAGCTGTCAAGAATATTCTTAAGTACTTGAGAAGGACTAAGGATATATTCTTGGCATATGGAGAGGGCAGTTTGGAAGTAAACGGGTATACAGATGCCAGCTTCCAATCTGACAAAGATGATTGTAAATCACAATCTGGTTATGTGTTCATAATGGGAGGAGGAGCAGTTAGTTGGAAAAGTTCCAAACAAGAAACAACTGCTGATTCCACGACAGAAGCTGAGTACATTGCTGCTTCAGAAGCAGCCAAAGAAGCAGTCTGGATCAAAAAGTTCATAACTGAACTAGGAGTGGTGCCTAGCATTGTTGATCCGATTCCCTTATATTGTGACAACAATGGAGCCATTGCGCAAGCAAAGGAACCACGGTCTCATCAGCGATCCAAACATGTTCTCAGACGCTACCATCTCATAAGGGAAATAGTAGCTAGAAATGATGTGAAAATAGAAAGGGTTCCCACAGATGACAATGTGGCGGATCCCCTCACTAAAGCACTTTCCCAGATAAAGCATGATCACCATATAAATAGCATGGGTCTGAGACATATGAGTGATTGGCTCTAGTGCAAGTGGGAGATTGTTAGAGAGTATGCCCTAGAGCCCATGTAATAGGGATGTTTTTCATATGTATGAAATTTATATTCTTAATAAAAGGCATCATTCATTTATTAATGCTGTGTTTGAATACATGAGTTTGTAAATCTTAAATTAATAAATGAAGTCCTAGATATTATAAACACAGTGCAAAGGCAATCATGAAAGTGTTCATGATGTGAGATGTCTATCGCATGCAAATGTGTTAATATCTAAATATCCCTAGTCATAGAATTAACAAGATAGGACATTGTTAATTCGGACAGACTAGCACATGTTATGCTTCTTGAATGGTTCAAGCAATGGTTCTCATAATTGTGATTATGGATGATAATCAAAGCTAACATGTGGATGCTTGTTAGAGGAACAAGTTCATTGGAGACCTGCAAAGAGAATCCTCATATGGATATTAAATCTATGTCAGTGAGGAATCTCTTCATAGCGGTTGTGCAAGTATCCTTAGACTTGAGATCACCAAAGTTATCTTAAGTAGCAAGTGGTATACTTTGACTCCATAACTGATTACTTCCAACTGGGAGTGAACATAGTTAGGAGATTGGGTATATCATGACCTACTTGAAGATAGTTGAGTGATTGACAAAGGATTCACCATCCCAGATTTAACAAGGGAAGTTATCTCACATGATTCTATAATTACCTTGTTCAGTGAATCTCTGGCCAGAGTAATATGCCGAGATGGATGGAGATCCATGAAGGGCATTTTAGGAACAATGGTTAAATTAATAGAACATACATAATTAGATTTATATGAGTTGACAGAAATCCATACTCAGAATCTGATTGAGATAAGAGTGGTGAAAGGAGTAATTGCACGGTAACTGTTTCTATGGAAGGGTACAGTCAAACCACATGACTTTCCTGACATTTGGGTAGTCATGATGCCTAGCTAGAGGCCAATCATGACTTGTATAATGATGTATCAAAATATCAATAGAGATTGATAAATTGATTTAAAGGAGTTTAAATCATGTGAGTTTTGAATAGAACTCACAATTACATATTATACTGCCAACATGGACAGGAACCCAATAGGTCACACACATATAGAGAAAAGGGTAAAATGGTAAAATGACAAGGATAATAATATTTGATATTATTATAAAGGTAGAGAGGAGAATATGATAATAATTAATTAAAGAGTTTAATTAATTATGATCAAATAAAATTGTCCGCGGAACTTTTGAGAAATGTTCTGTAAATTGGACCTAAATGAAATAATGTATTTCATGATTAATTATTATTGTCTTATAAGTGTTATAAGACTACTATAAGTGTTATAGGACTGATATAATAATTAATAGGACCATTGGAGAAATTATAGAGGGCCAAAGGAATGAAGAAGTTGGAGGAAGCCCTCCAGAAGAGGGCTACACGCCAACTTCATACAGAAGGGCTTAGAGGGCTTTTTCTTGGACCAAATTAATTTATATATGTTACATAAGTGTTATGGAACTCACATATTTAATTTGGTTGGATTTGGAATCCATTTGGGTATTTAAATCCAATTAGATGCACAAAGGGCCTAGTTTGTGGATTTTGTGCATGGTCTTTTATGAAAAGATTTAATTTGGATTTAATTAAGCCCAAATGATTATAATTAATTCCAGAAGCCCAATTAATAATTCTCCAGCAATTTTAAAGAGCCCAATCTCATTAAGGAGTTGGAATTTTAACCTAACTATAAAAGGCCAACTAATGAGAATTAGGGTTAAGTGATTAAAACAAAAGGAAAGTCTTTTTCTCTTAATCCTCTCTCCCTTTTGCGCCACTTCCCAAGCTAGCTCTTGGGAATTTCGGCCAGCCCTAGTTGAACACCAAGTTGTTGGTTCAATTTACCCCTCTCTAGTGTGGATTACTCATTGGAGGTGTTCGATTTTGGACACTGTGGTTTGCGACAACCCGGTGCGAAGTAAAATCAACTGTTCAACAAAAATCAAAGGTGATTTTTCTTATTCTCATATAGTTATATTGTGTATTCATGGCAAGATCAGATCTAATGGTTAAAAATTTTTAAAATTCCGCTCATGTATGTGATGCATGTAACCGTTAAATTCCAACACACACTTCCAGACAAAGATTTCATAAAAAGAAATCACATTCTAATCCTATTTCTAAATGGGTCATAACCATACTTGAAAATCGGACAAGTGTATAGTCCCGTCCTCATGAACAGTCCTCAGTATTTGGACAATATCTTTCAATGTAGAAGTGATATTTGTTAGAGAGTATGCCCTAGAGCCCATGTAATAGGGATGCTTTTCATATGTATGAAATTTATATTCTTAATAAAAGGCATCATTCATTTATTAATGTTGTGTTTGAATACATGAGTTTGTAAATCTTAAATTAATAAATGAAGTCCTAGATATTATAAACACAGTGCAAAGGCAATCATGAAGGTGTTCATGATGTGAGATGTCTATCGCATGCAAATGTGTTAATATCTAAATATCCCTAGTCATAGAATTAACAAGATAGGACATTGTTAATTCGGACAGACTAGCACATGTTATGCTTCTTGAATGGTTCAAGCAATGGTTCTCATAATTGTGATTATGGATGATAATCAAAGCTAACATGTGGATGCTTGTTAGAGGAACAAGTTCATTGGAGACCTACAAAGAGAATCCTCATATGGATATTAAATCTATGTCAGTGAGGAATCTCTTCATAGCGGTTGTGCAAGTATCCTTAGACTTGAGATGACCAAAGTTATCTTAAGTAGCAAGTGGTATACTTTGACTCCATAACTGATTACTTCCAACTGGGAGTGAACATAGTTAGGAGATTGGGTATATCATGACCTACTTGAAGATAGTTGAGTGATTGACAAAGGATTCACCATCCCAGATTTAACAAGGGAAGTTATCTCGCATGATTCTATAATTGCCTTGTTCAGACAATCTCTGGCCAGAGTAATATGCCGAGATTGATGGAGATCCATGAAGGGCATTTTAGGAACATTGGTTAAATTAATAGAACATACATAATTAGATTTATATGAGTTGACAGAAATCCATACTCAGAATCTAATTGAGATAAGAGTGGTGAAAGGAGTAATTGCACGGTAACTGTTTCTATGGAAGGGTACAGTCAAACCACATGACTTTCCTGACATTTGGGTAGTCATGATGCCTAGCTAGAGGCCAATCATGACTTGTATAATGATGTATCAAAATATCAATAGAGATTGATAAAATGATTTAAAGGAGTTTAAATCATGTGAGTTTTGAATATAACTCACAATTACATATTATACTGCCAACATGGACAGGAACCCAATAGGTCACACACATATAGAGAAAAGGGTAAAATGGTAAAATGACAAGGATAATAATATTTGATATTATTATAAAGGTAGAGAGGAGAATATGATAATAATTAATTAAAGAGTTTAATTAATTATGATCAAATAAAATTGTCCCCGGAACTTTTGAGAAATGTTCTGTAAATTGGACCTAAATGAAATAATGTATTTCATGATTAATTATTATTGTCTTATAAGTGTTATAAGACTACTATAAGTGTTATAGGACTGATATAATAATTAATAGGACCATTGGAGAAATTATAAAGGCCCAAAGGAATGAAGAAGTTGGAGGAAGCCCTCCAGAAGAGGGCTACACGCCAACTCCATATAGAAGGGCTTAGAGGGCTTTTTGTTGGACCAAATTAATTTATATATGTTACATAAGTGTTATGGAACTCACATATTTAATTTGGTTGGATTTGGAATCCATTTGGGTATTTAAATCCAATTAGATGCACAAAGGGCCTAGTTTGTGGATTTTGTGCATGGTCTTTTATGAAATGATTTAATTTGGATTTAATTAAACCCAAATGATTATAATTAATTCCAGAGGCCCAATTAATAATTCTCCAGCAATTTTAAAGAGCCCAATCTCATTAAGGAGTTGGAATTTTAACCTAACTATAAAAGGCCAACTAATGAGAATTAGGGTTAAGTGATTAAAACAAAAGGAAAGTCTTTTTCTCTTAATTCTCTCTCCCTTTTACGCCACTTCCATTGCTAGCCTCTTGGATTTCGGCCAGCCCTAGTTGAACACCAATTTTTTGGTTCAATTTACCCCTCTCTAGTGTGGATTACTCATTGGAGGTGTTCGATTTTGGACACTGTGGTTTGCGACAACCCGGTGCGAAGTAAAATCAACTGTTCAACAAAAATCAAAGGTGATTTTTCTTATTCTCATATAGTTATATTGTGTATTCATGGCAAGATCAGATCTTATGGTTAAAAAATTTTAAAATTCCGCTCATGTATGTGATGCATGTAACCATCAAATTCCAACATGGTATCAGAGCCACGGTTTTGCCATGGATATACAATTCTATATTTTTTCTGCGGAATAAGTTTTGTTTTGTTTTGAGTTATTTATTTCATGAACTTTAAAATATTAGATTTGATTGTTCATGAATGAGAAATATTGATTTCTGGTTGTATGTGTGATCAAATAAATTTGGTGGAAACAAAAACGAAATTTTTGAAGCATTATGATTTGGGTTTGGCCTGAAACCCATTAGGGTTTGGCGTGAAACCCTAGGTAATGTAGGGGCTGTTCTAATTTAATTTCTTATGGATCCATTTAAAAATCATTTAGATGATATTTTATGTGTTTAATATGTGATATTAAGCTGTAGGATCGAACGAAATTAAAATCGAACAAGTTTTGCATGAAAACTAGTTTTGTCAAAAAGTTCGATAAATTGGTGTTCTTCGTGTGTTCTTGATGTGTTCTTGGTTAGAACGACTTTTGATCTTCTAAATCTGATATATATGATATATTAAAGTGTTTTTAATTAATTGGATTAATTAAAATGGGCCTTAAATTAATTTTATTAATTTTAATTCATTAAAACCACTTAATGGGCTTAATTATATTTACGGACTTGGTTTAAATTAGTAAATGACTTGGTAGGCCCAAGGAGCTGATTTAAATTAACTATTATAAACATTAATTAAGTTTATTAATGGGTTTTAAGGGCTGGAGTGGGCTTGGCTCATTCCAAAAAGCCCAAATAGTCCAAATGACACAAAACTAGTTTGTGTGTGAACACACTTAAGGTTTTTCTTCTGTGGGTTTCGGCCTACACTTGTTTTAAGCCCAAAATTGATTCTTTTAATTATTTAATATGATTAATTAATTAAATAATTAATTTATAATTAATTAATAATCAATTTGATTGATTATTAAGGCAAGAACACATTCATGCAAAAAGGTTTCCTAAAATGAAAGTTTCCAAAATGGAAAAAGTTTCCTAATTTGATCACATCATTAAAATAACTCAAAATATAGTTTCAAAGGTTGAAACAAAGTTAGTAATCCATTTCTTTATGCATTAGAAAGGCATATAAGGGTGTGTGATTGGCATGATGGATAGTTATGGACAAAGCCCAATGTGATTGAGCTTTATGCATGTTTTGGCCCAATGAGGACTTTCATGTCCCGGCCACTTGTTTTTGGTTTGTATTTCATTTCAAATTGTAATATGTAATTAGATTACTTAGATTAGAATTAGAAATAGAGATGGAGACCAATATCAAGGAGCAAGATGGGCCGGATGGAGATCCAACAAGCTTGAAGATAATGTAATTATTTTCTTGTTTGAATCATGCATACTACCTAGGTGTGACCTTTTGATTTCCCTCTTGGCTCGGGGAAATCAATGTAGTGAAGTCCATAACTATACCATATTTGTATGCTTATATTTATATGATAGATATAGGATGCATACCAATGTATGCCAACCATGTATGATGAGACTTAATTAACTAAAACCCTCAAACAAATACTAAGGTATATAAGCCTTCCATTAATTTGAGGAGAACCAGAGTTCTTTATAGTGTGGGTTGTTGACCACAGTCAAGCTCACATTATATCGAATATGTTCAAATCTAATTAAATGGGTCATCTTAGCTAGCCCATTAGTTTGTTGACCACAGTTAAGGCTAATGGTTCTAGAGGCAAGATTAGGGAATGCATATGCATATATGATATGCATGCATCAAGAGTTGATAACCTAATGATCCAATAGTTGTGTAGAGACACAATTGGTATAAAGATACCTATCTTTCAAGGGTATGGAATTTGGCTTGTTGACCACAGTCAAGGTTAAATTACATATCAAGGATTGGATATTGGCCCACTAAGAAAACCATCGGGTTTTCTCGGATTATATAGTGAGGGCTATTAAATCGCAATAAAATAGTGGGAGTAAATGGATTAATTAAAGACCTTATTAATGCATACATATATATGAACATACTCTCATATCTTTTCTTTTTCACATCTAGGTCATCATCATGAGCACATCAAACATTAATATACGATCAATCTTGGATAACAAGCTGGTTGGCAACAACTATTCTGACTGGATCAGGCAAGTGAGAATTGTTCTCAGGGCTGAAAAGATCCATTATGTCTTGGATAAAGATCCACCACCACTTCCATCAGATGATGCCATTGATGAGATCAAAGGAATTTATCGAAAATACATGGAGGATAGTGAAGCAGCAGCATGTCTGATGCTGGGTGCTATGTCTTCGGAGCTTCAGAAGCAACATGAAATGATGGATGCTAGAACCATCGTTTTGCATCTAGAGGAGCTTTATTCTTCTCAGGCTAGAACTGAGCAATATGAGATTGCTCGAGCTCTATTTAGTTGCAAAATGGTGGAAGGCACTTCAGCTGCTGCTCATGCATTGAAGATGTATGGGTATATTGAGCATTTGAGTAGACTTGGCTATGTTATGGATAATGATCTTTACATAGATTTAATATTGTACTCGTTGGCTCCAAGTTATGCACCTTTTGTGCTTAACTTCAACATGAACAAGATCCAAGTATCCATTCCTGAGTTAATCAACATGCTCAAGATAGCTGATGGATCATTTAAGAAAGATCCAAAAAGTGTCATGGTTGTCACTTCTGCTAAAGGCAAGAAGCAGAAGAAGAAGAAGATAACCAAGGCGCAGCCAAAGAATGGTGGGATCTCCAAGAAGAAGGTTGCCAAGAAAGAGAATCCCAAAGGAACTTGCTTCCATTATGGAAAAGATGGTCATTGGAAGCGTAACTGCAAGGCCTATCTAGATTCTCTTAAGGAGAAGAAGCAAGCTGTTGCATCTACTTCAGGTATTCATATGATTGAAATTAATACTTATTCTATTGCTTCAAAACAATCTTGGATATTAGATACCGGATGTGGATCTCATTTATGTAATGATCTACAGGGGCTTAGAAGCTTTAGAAGAGTTGGAAAGGCAGAGATATGTTTGCAGTCAGCTACTGGACAGAACATCTCTACAACAGTTGTGGGGACTTACTATTTGCCTCTTCCTAGTGGATTAGTACTGGAATTAAATAATTGTTATTATGTTCCAGCCTTATCCAAAAGTATTATTTCTTTCAGTCATTTGATGAACGATTATGATATTTCTTTAAAGGACAAATGTTGTTACATTTTTAAGAACAATATATTTTATGCAAAAGCTATCATTGAGAATGGTATATTTGTTCTTGATTTAATTAAAGAAGTACATAATGTGTATACCAAGAGAATGAAACATGATAATCTAAATACCTCATACTTATGGCATTGTCGTTTAGGCCACATAAAATGAAAAACGCATGACCAAATTGCACAAGTCAGGTGATTTGGGATCATTTGATTATGAATCATTTGATACATGCGAATCTTGTTTATTGGGAAAAATGACAAAAGCTCCCTTTATTGGTAAAGGAGAACGAGCTAAAATGGTTTTGGACTTAATACATTCAGATGTATGTGGTCCAATGACTACACATGCTAGAGGAGGTTACTCCTACTTCATTACTTTCATAGACGATTATTCTAGGTTTGGATACATCTATCTAATGAAATATAAGTCTGAAGCATTTGAAAAGTTCAAAGAATTCAGAAATGAAGTAGAGAAACAACTTGGCAAAAGTATTAAAACACTTAGATCAGATCGAGGTGGAGAATACTTAAGTCAAGAGTTTCAGGATTATCTTAGAGATAATGGGATTTTATCTCAATGGACTCCTCCATATACACCACAACACAATGGTGTATCCGAAAGGAGGAATCGAACACTATTAGATTTGGTTCGATCAATGATGAGCCGAGCGGACTTGCCTAAGTCCTTTTGGGGATATGCACTAGAAACTGCTGTTTATATGTTAAATAGAGTTCCTAGTAAATCGGTTCATGTTACTCCATATGAGATGTGGAATAACAAGAAACCCACGCTTTCCCATATGAAAGTATGAGGTTGTCCTGCTTATGTGAAGAGGACAATGTCAGACAAACTGGATGTTAAGTCTGACAAATGTTTATTTGTGGGATATCCAAAAGAAACGTTTGGATATTATTTCTATCATCTCTTAGAACAAAAGGTGTTTGTTTCAAGGCATGCTGTCTTCTTGGAAAGAGAATTTCTCCTACGAGAGGACAGTGGGAGTAAAATTGAGCTTGGTGAAGTTCAAGACCCATAAATAGAAGATGATCAATCGATTGAACCCGAAACTGAATTTCATAATGATGAAATCACAGTTGAACATGATTATACACAAAATCCTAGAAGATCTACTAGGATGCGTTCTATCCCTGTGAGATATGGATTTCACATTGATTCGGATAGAGGCATAACTGTAGTAGAGGACAATGAGCCTACAAGCTATCAAGAAGTTTTGAACAGTTCAGAAAGTGATTTATGGCTTAAGGCTATGCAGTCCGAAATGGACTCCATGTATGAGAATAAAGTATGGACTTTAACTCAACCACCTGAAGGGATAAAACCCATAGGGTGCAAATGGGTCTTCAAAAAGAAGACTGACATGGAAGGTAATATAGTTACCTATAAAGCTTGCTTAGTAGCAAAAGGTTATCGTCAAAAAGAAGGTATTGACTATGACGAAACTTTTTCTCCTGTAGCGATGCTTAAGTCTATAAGAATACTTTTAGCCATTGCAGCTCATTATGATTATGAGATTTGGCAGATGGATGTGAAGACAGCTTTCCTTAAGGGAAATCTTACCGAGGATGTGTATATGACACAACCAGAAGGATTCACATCAGGAAATGGCGAAAAGGTATGCAAGCTTCAAAGATCCATTTATGGATTGAAGCAAGCCTCTAGGAGTTGGAACATACGATTCAATGAGACAATCAAAGAGTTTGGTTTCTCACAGAATGAAGATGAACCTTGTGTGTATAAAAGGATCAGTGGGAGTGCAATTGTCTTCCTAGTTTTATATGTAGATGACATATTGATCATGGGAAATGACATTTCTCTTCTCCAATCTGTTAAAATATGGTTATCCAAGCAATTTTCCATGAAAGACCTTGGAGAAGCATCCTATATTCTGGGAATAAGGATCTATAGAGATAGATCCAATAGGTTGCTAGGTCTTTCTCAGAGTACATATATAGATAAAGTATTGAAGAGGTTCAATATGGATCTCTCTAAGAAAGGGTTTATACCCATGGTGCATGGGAAACACCTTTCTAAGTCTATGTGTCCACAGACACTAGAGGATAGAGAGAGCATGAATAGAATACCATATGCATCTGCAATTGGTTCTATCATGTATGCTATGTTATGTACACGTCTAGATGTAGCATTTGCTTTGAGTGTCACAAGCAGATTCCAATCTAATTTTGGAGAGGAACATTGGGCAGCTGTCAAGAATATTCTTAAGTACTTGAGAAGGACTAAGGATATATTCTTGGTAGATGGAGAGGGCAGTTTGGAAGTAAACGGGTATACAGATGCCAGCTTCCAATCTGACAAAGATGATTGTAAATCACAATCTGGTTATGTGTTCATAATGGGAGGAGGAGCAGTTAGTTGGAAAAGTTCCAAACAAGAAACAACTGCTGATTCCACGATAGAAGGTGAGTACATTGCTGCTTCAGAAGCAGCCAAAGAAGCAGTCTGGATCAAAAAGTTCATAACCGAACTAGGAGTGGTGCCTAGCATTGTTGATCCGATTCCTTTATATTGTGACAACAATGGAGCCATTGCGCAAGCAAAGGAACCACGGTCTCATCAGCGATCCAAACATGTTCTCAGACGCTACCATCTCATAAGGGAAATAGTAGCTAGAAATGATGTGAAAATAGAAAGGGTTCCCACAGATGACAATGTGGCGGATCCCTTCACTTAAGCACTTTCCCAGATAAAGCATGATCACCATATAAATAGCATGGGTCTGAGACATATGAGTGATTGGCTCTAGTGCAAGTGGGAGATTGTTAGAGAGTATGCCCTAGAGCCCATGTAATAGGGATGTTTTTCATATGTATGAAATTTATATTCTTAATAAAAGGCATCATTCATTTATTAATGTTGTGTTTGAATACATGAGTTTTTAAATCTTAAATTAATAAATGAAGTCCTAGATATTATAAACACAGTGCAAAGGCAATCATGAAGGTGTTCATGATGTGAGATGTCTATCGCATGCAAATGTGTTAATATCTAAATATCCCTAGTCATAGAATTAACAAGATAGGACATTGTTAATTCGGACAGACTAGCACATGTTATGCTTCTTGAATGGTTCAAGCAATGGTTCTCATAATTGTGATTATGGATGATAATCAAAGCTAACATGTGGATGCTTGTTAGAGGAACAAGTTCATTGGAGACCCGCAAAGAGAATCCTCATATGGATATTAAATCTATGTCAGTGAGGAATCTCTTCACAGCGGTTGTGCAAGTATCCTTAGACTTGAGATCACCAAAGTTATCTTAAGTAGCAAGTGGTATACTTTGACTCCATAACTGATTACTTCCAACTGGGAGTGAACATAGTTAGGAGATTGGGTATATCATGACCTACTCGAAGATAGTTGAGTGATTGACAAAGGATTCACCATCCCAGATTTAACAAGGGAAGTTATCTCGCATGATTCTATAATTGCCTTGTTCAGAGAATCTCTGGCCAGAGTAATATGCCGAGATGGATGGAGATCCATGAAGGGCATTTTAGGAACAATGGTTAAATTAATAGAACATACATAATTAGATTTATATGAGTTGACATAAATCCATACTCAGAATCTAATTGAGATAAGAGTGGTGAAAGGAGTAATTGCACGGTAACTGTTTCTATGGAAGGGTACAGTCAAACCACATGACTTTCCTGACATTTGGGTAGTCATGATGCCTAGCTAGAGGCCAATCATAACTTGTATAATGATGTATCAAAATATCAATAGAGATTGATAAAATGATTTAAAGGAGTTTAAATCATGTGAGTTTTGAATAGAACTCACAATTACATATTATACTGCCAACATGGACAGGAACCCAATAGGTCACACACATATAGAGAAAAGGGTAAAATGGTAAAATGACAAGGATAATAATATTTGATATTATTATAAAGGTAGAGAGGAGAATATGATAATAATTAATTAAAGAGTTTAATTAATTATGATCAAATAAAATTGTCCGCGGAACTTTTGAGAAATATTCTGTAAATTGGACCTAAATGAAATAATGTATTTCATGATTAATTATTATTATCTTATAAGTGTTATAAGACTACTATAAGTGTTATAGGACTGATATAATAATTAATAGGACCATTGGAGAAATTATAAAGGGCCAAAGGAATGAAGAAGTTGGAGGAAGCCCTCCAGAAGAGGGCTACACGCCAACTCCATACAGAAGGGCTTAGAGGGCTTTTTGTTGGACCAAATTAATTTATATATGTTACATAAGTGTTATGGAACTCACATATTTAATTTGGTTGGATTTGGAATCCATTTGGGTATTTAAATCCAATTAGATGCACAAAGGGCCTAGTTTGTGGATTTTGTGCATGGTCTTTTATGAAAAGATTTAATTTGGATTTAATTAAGCCCAAATGATTATAATTAATTCCAGAGGCCCAATTAATAATTCTCCAGCAATTTTAAAGAGCCCAATCTCATTAAGGAGTTGGAATTTTAACCTAACTATAAAAGGCCAACTAATGAGAATTAGGGTTAAGTGATTAAAACAAAAGGAAAGTCTTTTTCTCTTAATTCTCTCTCCCTTTTGCGCCACTTCCATTGCTAGCCTCTTGGATTTCGGCCAGCCCTAGTTGAACACCAATTTGTTGGTTCAATTTACCCCTCTCTAGTGTGGATTACTCATTGGAGGTGTTCGATTTTGGACACTGTGGTTTGCGACAACCCGGTGCGAAGTAAAATCAACTGTTCAACAAAAATCAAAGGTGATTTTTCTTATTCTCATATAGTTATATTGTGTATTCATGGCAAGATCAGATCTTATGGTTAAAAAATTTTAAAATTCCGCTCATGTATGTGATGCATGTAACCATCAAATTCCAACAATATTGAGATGATTCTTAATGTTATGAAAAACTAGAAACATATGAGAAAAAAATTGTAGATGTAACCTAGCATTAATTCTGCCTCTAAATAATTTCTATGATTTATTGAAATTTAGGTGAACTGTAAATTCGGATTCTGGAACAGTTTGTAGAAAAATTGAGATTTCTGTGCGTAAAATGATCAGAATGGCATGAGGTTAATTCCTATGTAAAATGAACTCCTAAATTCACACTTTATATGAAGGAAGTATGACCTAAAAATGTATACAAGCATGTCAAATATGGACATGAAAATTTGTAGGGACTGAATGTACTGTTAAGGGATAGACCATAGTAAATTGGGTATATCTTTTCGTAGATTTGTTAAAATACTACAAAATAAAATTCTGGTAAAACTAGAGACATTAAAGTATAACTTTGATGAAGAAATGTTGGTCTAAATCCCTCTTAATATTATGCTATGAATTTTTATAAGTGACAGCCAACACTATTTCGGTTCTATGAACATCCTATAGTTTTTCTTAAATATCTCAAGCTATACATAAGATATTAATATGAATTTTGATGATTCGGAAACTAGACACATAGGGGAATAAGATTTGGGAAGCTCATTTGGCCAAAAAATTATGTTTTCCAAATCATATGTGGCTCACAAGTTGGGTTCAAAATGCTGCCCTGTGCAGAATTTTAATGTGCCTTACATTATGGTTTTTCTTATATAGTTAAGTTAAATATGTGTCTATATGAATAAACAACGAATTGGATATGGCATGTGATATGATTATGAACATAGGTCTATATATATATTCATATATGTACATAGGTAAAGATATATGATAAAGATATCAAATATTTATATGTGATCAAACTTATGTACATGGTTGTTATGTGCAATTATTCTTTCATGTACATATTTTTAATAATGGAGTAAATGTTTATTTGATGCATGCATGTATACTATGAAGTTAAGAAATGTTTAAATATGATAAATGAAGGTTTTTAATGTACGACTATCATATGATTACATGAATGTAATATACATAAATGTATATATATATAAATGTCTAAATGATTATACATGATTTTTATTGATCTCTTGAAGATTACTATGATACTTATAGTTTGAAATGTCAATTTTACTTGTATAAAAAAGTAATATGATTTGTAGAATATATGTGTATATATAAACATATATATATATATACATAGTATGATCTTACATGATTGGGTTCGAAAGATGTTTAGAGTAATGATTTAGAGAATATGTTTAAAGTGAAATGCCTGAATATGTCTTTGCTTAATTGAAATGACATGATTAAGCATTTGTGATGTCACATGTTAGCATACTAAAATACAGATTTACAGAGCAATAGGCTCAATTATAGAAATCTTGTTGAAGTATATAATGGCAATGTTATATGTGACTATGTATACAAGTGTATGCATTAAAGAAGGAGTATATTGTCATGTGATTGTTACATGAGCAAATTGTATAAATTATTTTATGAATTATGCATATATGTTTATGCACTAGTGAAGATATATATTTGTACATGATTATGCACAGGTGAAAACAGTATAATATAGGTACAATCTTGTTATACGAAGTAGTTACATGATTGAATAAGATTACAAGCACAAAATAGTATTACCCAATAGTGAGCATGTTCAAAGGCTTACATAAAGTTACGCATATACATGTATATGATATCTTGGTCATAGTTATAAAGGAATATATATATAAATACCTATATGTATATGATGAATAGAGCAAAGTAAAGAACAACATTGCTCAATAGCCATACATGAGCATGTACATGATTATTTTATTCATAGTTATACGAGGGTATACATTTGCATATACGAATATGATTGAATAGAGTAAAAGTAAACTAAAGAAAGATAAAGTGAGAGATTATATTTGCCTGCTACTAGAATTCAATTGTGGATAGATTGGCACCTATAGGGAAAATTGCAGCTGCCATAGTTTGGCCCAATTGGGTCTAAGTATGTTTGATCCCATTTGGCTCATGAGCAGCCCCGTTTGGGTTGTTAGGCAACCCTGTTTGGGTCTTCTTGACCGGTCTAAAGTATAATTTAGCCCCGTTTGGGTCTATAGATCCAATATCTTTGGATATCCCCCATTTTGATACTGAAGTGTATCGATAGCTCCCGTTATCCACTTATAGAACTAAGGCAGGCTAAACTATAAGTACAATACAGACATTAAAGTATAAAATATTAAGCAAGCATCATATAAAAGTTAAGGATATTGCTTGATTACGTCTGACATGATTTGCTTGTATTATTTCATAAGTTTAAATAAATAGAGGTTACCAAGTAACACATGATATGTATGCTATTTATAGTTGTTTCCAAATGTTCGAAATTGCTTAAATGAGTTAAATGCATGAAGAATTATCAGTCAATATACAATACAAGCATGCTAAGTTAACTGTTAAGTTTTTTTTAAATGTTTTTATTGTTCACTACATGAGGTTGATAGATTTGTCAAGATTTTCTAATCCATTAATTACATGTTAAATAAATGTATACGTATAAAGTGTGCTGAGCGTGATTACTGATGAAGTAATGTTAATATCGAAATGCTTTATATATATATATATATATATATATATATATATATATATATATATATATATATATATATATATATATATATAAGGTAAAGATATAATAGTTTAATAAAAATAGTAAGTATTCAAACGAATGAAAAATATGGCATTTTACACATGGAATATATTATACAGAGGCACAAGGAATATAATTTATCTGAATACAGTACCATGCTTCTAAGATAGTTAAGTATATCAAAGTGATCACTAAAATCAAAATGTGGGAACTCATAAAGTATAGATGAAGTATATATAAATGTTTGTAAATAAGTGATAGAAATATGGCATAGTTATTAAAATGTTTGGCAATTGATATTAATACATGAATAATATAGTCATTAATGTTTGACAACTAATAATTCAAAGTAATTGGTCAATAGTAACATATAGAAATTCAGAAAGTAAGCTTGATATTGGTTATAAGTATAGCAAAAGATAATATAATTATGGGAGATTATTTTGAATATTGTTTATAATGATTAGTTTATTTGCTTTAAGATGTATATATATATGGGTTTTCATCTTGACGACCTTTAAAAAGGGGTCATCCATATGTTTTTGTTCCCCACTAAGCTTTATATCTTAGCACGGGTGTTTCATCTGTGTAGGTTGCAAGTAAGGATTTTTCCCTGGGATGATATCCGCAGCGGGATGGCCAATTCAAGAGAGAGATTGAAAGTATAGTCAAATGTTAAGTGCAATTTGATTACAAGATTCTTATTTACTTTGACAAGGATGTGATGTATAGATGATTCATAAAAGTAAATATTGTATTGCTTAAAGATACTCTTAAGTATGCAGTAAAGTTTTTGAGGATAAGAACATGGTTAGCATGCTTAATGAAATATGATAAAGTACTTATAGCTATGTATGGAATAAGCGTGCTACATTGAGTGGCCATGCATTCTAGGGCTTAGGGATCGATCTTAGTTCAAAGTAAATAGCAACGATTTCATAAGCCAAATCATCTTACAAAACTCATCTTAAAGCAAAACATGTTTCATTATTCATCTTAAACATCCACTAAAGAACCAAAGAACTCAAATAACATAACCTTAATTTCTATAGATCCATCTATAGTCAACAAAAACAAAGGTACTCCTATACCTGAACACCGTGTCTTCCTCACTCCTTCAAGATCCTCTTGCCCTTATCCATGCTTGTCTCTGCTATAACAAACCACATAAAGATACTAAACTTTCCTTCTTAATTTCATAAAATCTTTCATTAAAAGAAAAGATAGAGAGGAGAAATTCCTCTTACCAAAACCCTAGTTCTAGACTTAGTGAAATAAGAGAGAAAAAATGTTAAAGAGAGAGAGATGGTCTTCCCTTGAATTGATAGTGATATTTTATCACTGGAATCATGTGGGGAGACCACCAAATTACCCTTTTAACCCCATTCCCCATTTCTTTCTCAAAAGCACCCCTTCTAACTTTTAACATATGCTTTGAGCCCAAGTAAATTTAAATCCTAAACCTTAGCCGAACATCTCTTTTATCATCCCAATAACTCCTTTTTATTCACAAATTTTACTAAAATTACCATATTGCCCTTCAAGAAGCTTTATTATAGAGTGGTTATAACAAAAAAATATTAATTTTACACATATTATCGAATAATTAAGCATTTTTCCTACTAGGGTCAAGATTCAGCCCTCACAGTGAGGTCCGTTCTGCACTAAAAATCATAAAGGCCAATTTCTATGTGAAATGTATATGTTAATTTAGACCTACGAAATGACATTTTCAATCAAAACAGTTTTCTACAAAGTTGTTTCCCTATGTTTCAAGTTTTAAGATCATTAAAAATCACCTAATTTTGATTACTAACTTTCAATATATTTACAAAACACTAAAGACTATTCCTAATGATAGGGCTATAGGTAGTTCCAGTTTTCATGCTAAGTTTTGACATGTTTAAATGTAGAATTAGACTTTATTTTCTGCATAGAAATTATAGATTTGAAAGTCTGGTTTCTAACCCAATTAGAATTAATCAAATTTAAATTATACAATTCAAGATATAAATAATAAAATCCCATTAGGTCAAGTGAACCCAAATGAAGATTTTTGTTATCAAAAAGATTCTTTTTCTTATTTCAATTTTTATTACAACACCTTAAGAACCTATGAATCCACTTCACCTTAAGTACTATTTACTTAGATTTACCTTATGAAAACCTTTAAATTTAACAATTTCAGTAAGACAAAATTCATACTCTTAAAGAATGATGGGAAGGGATACTGTGATTTTGATATTGTTTCCTTATCCAATCTTTAATTTCATCTCATTCATCATTAAATGAAGCACATGCAACACTAGAAATGAGTATAGTTCCCATACCTTAACCAAAATCTAAAGCCCTCTTTTAATTTTTCATTGCTTATTTCCCTTTGTTCTTTATCCCTACTTCTTTTACATAAAACATACATCTATAAATATCCATAAATTCTACTCATGCAAAGTTTTCAACTTTAAAAAGAAGAACATGACAATGAAAAATAGAGAAGAACATGTTAAATTTTGATGACCTAACTTCAAAATCCCTCTATCAATTAAAATACAATAGAATCTTTAAGAGTTAAAGAGAGGAAATGCATAACTTTAGAGAGAGGAAAGGAGAAATGAAATCGGGAATTTTAAAACCCATTTCAAATTTAAAACCCATTTCCATTACTTTCTCTCTATTACATGCATAATTTTAAAATAAAGTTAGAAAGGAAAGTTCACTTAACTCCCTTTCATTTTCTTTCTCTTTTAAATTATACCTTATGCTTTATTCCTTTCAACATTAACCACACTTCATCTTCTTTTCATTAATTTTGACCATAAGGCTAGCTCTTCTCTTTTAATTACACCTCTAATGTTAACATGTTTTAAAAACATCAATAAATAACATAAAATAAAATTATCGCTTTGTCCCTTCATAAACTTAATCTATATCTCATAAATTAAATTAAACATTAGTCAATTATAATATTAATTAGTCATGCATATTTCTACTAGGGCTTTAATTAGGGCCTTACAATCTTCATCTTAAGTAATTTAATCCCCAAAAGTTATACATGTGTTAAATTATTAAGATATTATGCTTTCATGATTGACTCGGGCTCTTAAATTACGTCTTGTATGCCTTGATGTTGCTGAAGTACTTTGACAAGACGAATATGCTTGTTCCTTAATAATCTAATTTCTCTAGCAAAAATCTCTTTAGGTTCTTCATCATATGTGAAATCTATCTAAACTTGAATATCTTGTATTGGTAGCACATAAGATTCATCTCAATGGTATCTTTGAAGCATAAAAACATGAAACACATCATATAGTTTAGATTGTTGTAAAGGAAGATCCAATTTGTATGCTACTGGTCTAACCTTTTATAGAATTTCATATGGACCAATATATCTCTGACTAAGTTTACCTTTCTTCCCAAACCTCAACACTTTCCTCCAAGGAAACACTTCAAGAATACTCTATCCTCGACTTGTTATTTAATATCCTTCATTTATTAATCAACATAAGCCTTTTATCTGTCACTAGATTCTTTCAATCTCTATTTAATAACCTATTCCTTTTCCTCTGTATCCTTAACAATATCTAGGCCAATCACTTTATATTTAGTTAGCTCAGTCCAACACATTGGGGTTCTACATTTACGAAAATAAAATGCCTCATATGGTGACATACCAATACTTATCCAAAAACTATTGTTGTATCCAAAATCTATTAAAGCAAGATATCTATCCAACTTCCTAGAATATTAAGGACACATCTTTTTAAAATATCTCCTAACACCTAGATAACCTCTTAGATTGCCCATTTGTTTGAGGATGAAAAGTTTTACTACAACAAAGCTATGTTCACAAAGCTTGCAATAAACATTGCCAGAATGTAGATGTAAACCTTGGATCTTGATCCAAAATTATTTACACTAGAATTCCATATAACCAAATAATCTAATTTATGGAAAATTTTGCTAATCTATCAATAAGATAATCTATTGGTGCTAGTATGAAAAGGGCAATTTTAGTAAGCTTATTAACTATTACCAATACCGTATCATGCTTTTTTTGAGTGCGAGAATAATTATCCTCAGACTTTACATAAACATACATATATATGCATAGCAATTTAATGTAATCACGCCATAAATGCCATTATGGTCCTAAATCAAAATAAGTTGCACTATTACTACTTGAAAAGCGTACCATGATCACTAATGTTTAAAAGTAAAGGCATAGCATAAAAAAGTCACATTTTACCTTTAGCAAAATATTTATTAGTGTGTCAATTAGGATGCATTAGAGCGTTATTCATCTTTATAAAAAGTTTTGGCTTATTCTGTTGGGAATTTTCGGTTACATGCATCTCATACATAAGCGAAATTTTAAATTTTTAACCAATAGTTCTGATCTTACCATGAATTTACAATATATATATTAATCAGAATAAGAAAAATCACCTTTGAGTTTTGTTGAACAGTTGATTTTCCTTCTCATCGGGTTGTCGCAAACCACAGTGTCCAAAATTTAACACCTCCAATGAGTAATCCACACTAGAGAAGGATTGAATGAACCAAAAAAGGAAAAATACAAGGCTGGCTGAAATCCCTTGAGGCTAGCAAGGGAAAAGTGGTGGCTAGGGTTTTTAGAATGATAGAAACTCTTTTTTCGTAATTGTTCACCTTGTTACCCTAAAACCCTATCACTTGGATTTTTATAGTTAGGTTAAAAATCCAACATCATAATAGGATTGGGCTCTTTAAAATTGCTGGAGAAATATTAAATGTGCTTCTGGATTTATTAATAATTTATTTGGGCTCAATTAAATCCAATTTAAGTCCTTTCACAAAAGACTATGCACAAAACCCCCAAACTAGGCCCTTTGTGCATATACTTGGATTTCATCACCCAAATGAATTCCAAATCAATCAAAATTAAATATGTAGGGTCCATAACACTTATGAAATATATTTAATTTATTTTGGTTCAAGAATTAGGCATCTAAGGCCTTCTGTTTGAAGCTGGCGTGAATGTAGCACCCCCTATGCAAATACCCCATTATACATGTATCATGAATACTATTAATCATGCTTATGCTACATATTCATTTAATCATCATTTAGCCATTAAACATGCCACATGGTTTCATATGTCTATATGCGTGCTACAAGTCTATTCCTGTTTTCCATTTCATACCTATTAACATGCATACTAGACTATATGAATATTAGTTTATGTAAATCACATGCACACATATTCTGTCTTAGCTTTACTACTAGTGAGTTACAATATTTCGCATAGGTTTTAAACATAACATAAAATAACTGGCCTTAATACAAAACATATGACAATTGTATTACAAAATATCCTACATCAAGGTTATAAGTCGATGGTTGGCCCTTCCTGATGCAGAGAATGTCCCTCAACAAAAGTCTTGCTATTTGAACCTACACGGATAAAATAACCCGTGCTAAGCTATAAAGCTTAGTGGGGAATATCTACAAATGGATGACCACACACACAGGTCATCAAACATACGTATACAATGTATACAATTAATAACATATGCAACATATCATGTCTTTAATACCAAATACTTTAAAGCATAACATATTCTTCCATGTTCCTAATCATAGTACCCAAAAGAGTAACAATTATGCTCATATTCATAATTCATATAGACAGCAATTTCCCATGTAAACATATTCAAATAAAACATAATTCCTGTGGTAAAACAACATTATGATCCACAATATCAATCATTAGTCAAATCACTTTAACTGTTTAATTTCCTTATCATTACTATGAATAACTTTTAGCCTACCTTAGCTTTATCGGTGGATAATGGGAACTATGGATACATATCGATATCAAAGAAGGATATCCGAAGATGTCAAATCTATAGACCCAAACGGGGCCAAACTATACTATGGACCGGTCAAGCATACCCAAACGGGGTAGCCTATCAACCCAAACGGGGCTGATCATGATCCAAACGGGATCATACATATACTATGGACCCAAGCAGGCCAAACTATGGCAGCTGCAATTTCCCTATAGGCGCCTATTTATCCACATCTAAAACTGTATCGCAGGCAGAACTATATCCGTGTTCAATTCACATATTAATACTGTATTCATAGTATAATGTTGTGCACATATACATAGTCTTATATAACTATGAATTCTATGGTGCATAATCAGATATATGCACAGTTCACATGCCAAGTTATACATCTGGCTTATTCAAATCTGTATGACTATATAATTTGCATCATAACATATAGGCATGACATATAATCATCATATCATATACTCGATCATGTTTCATTAAGCATTTCACATGCTCATAGTCATGCTAATTCAACCTCTATCTCATAGGGCAATTACATGCTTATATACTCATATACATAATCATAAATGTACATACCTGTGGGTACATTTGCATATAGTTGATTTATTCTTATGAGCATGTTTCCAACACATATATATATACCTTTATCATTATTCAAGTCGTGTGCTATACAACATATCAACATGTTTCCTTATGGGCATATACACATGCCAAAGTCATACTATTATAGTTCCTATTTTATAGCATAAGTACATGTCAATATGTGCACTTCCATGTCATAAGATTTACATGTGTATATATATCAATTTAGCATATGACCATCATGCACAAGACTAATCACATGTATAGGTTAGATATTTCATCACTAGGCTTTATTCATATACACAATTGAATGCATCTGTATTCATATAAATCCTTCATTGATAGTCATACTACATGTCTTATTCAATTAACTTTACTATCACATAAGCAACTATCTGTCTCAATCAATTTAAAGATCATATATTCAAGTGTAGCAATGATTTGCACAATATTGCAATTTCTGTTATATTGAGCAGTCTAAAACAAGTTTGGATTCAACCCTAGATTACATGTACTTAGAGACAGATTTAAACTTAGGTTTCTTCATATGAAATATAGGTATGGAAGTCTAATTTTCAATGCAAAAAGAATCATTCAATTTTCTGTTCTATAGCTCAACTTATGAGCAAAACATTCCAGACAGGTCATTCAGTCGTGAAGGGGAGTTCGACTAGTGAAGGGCTTCACGAGTGAAGCAAATAGGGCAAATCTCACGACTCGTGAAGGAGTTCACGAGTGGAGAAGAAAGGCTATACATCACGACTAGTGAAGAAGCTCATGAGTGGAGAAGAAAAACTGCACTTCACGACTCGTGAAGAGCTTCACGAGTCGGACTAATGTTCACGACTCGTGGAGTCATTCACGACTCGGCAAGAATAGTTTTCTTCTTCAACCTCACATCTATAAAATTTCAGAAAAACGTAACTTGAGTTCTGCAAATCCCACACAATTCCAATAATCATCCTCACATGCAATATGAACAGCCTAAATTCCCATACCTTAGCTGATAAACCCAAAGTCTTCAACCTCTATCAATTCCTTTTCCTTTGTTCCTTTTTCCTTCCTCTTCTCCTTCACAAATACCGTCACCATCATCATTTAAATTTCCAGCAATTACATTGTTCTAAGTTAACTTGAAAAGAAGAAGAAGATGAAGATGATGGAGGGTTAAATTAAGAGCTTGATTACCTTAATTTACTGCATTTTACTCTTGCTTAAACAACAAACATCATCCTCAATGCATTTGAGATAAAACATTGGAAATCAAAAGGAAGAAGAAGAAGATATATTTTTCTGGTTTTTCACTCTTCACTGCCGATTTCTCACTAACACTTGACACCTCCAAATTCCACTAACTCAAGCCTTTTATACCAACTTAACAATCCCCTCTTTAGTCCCTTGAAAAATTGCATGTCAAACCAATGGCACAAACCTTTATGCATGCTATAATATGACCCCTCCACTAACTCTTTTTCTTAATTCAACCTATCAATTAATTCAATCTTCCAAATTAACCTTGAATTAAATGCTTTTATTCATAATTGGCCACCAAAATGCCACAATTACAAATTAACACCTATTTACTTCAATTACATCCTCAATTACTATTAAACCATATTCTTGTATTTTATTTTCATGCAATTAACATAATAGCATGCTAATTTATCCCCTTAACTTAATCATACAAATATGCAAAATTAAATTAGGGTCATGTTAGGGGTCTTACAATTCTCTCCCCCTTAAGAATTTCGTCCCCGAAATTCATACCTGTTTGGAATAAGTAAGGATGTTGTACCTTCATAGCTGCTTCTGGCTCCCAAGTAACTTCTTGTATATCATAATGTTGCCAGAGTACTTTAACAAGTGGAATTTGCTTATTTCTAAGCTGTCTAACTTCTCTAGCCAGAATTGCTATAGGTTCTTTATCATAAGTGAAATCTGGCTGTACTTGCGCATCTTGAACTGGTATCACATAGGATTCATCTGATCGATACCTTCGAAGCATAGAAACATGAAACACATCATGAAGTTTGGCTAGTTCCATAGAGAGAGCCAATCTATATGCCACTAGCCCAACTCTTTGAAGAATTTCATATGGGCCTGTAAACCTCGGACTTAGCTTACCCTTTTTTCCAAATCTCAATACTTTTCTCCAAGGGGACACTTTCAGAAACACTTTGTCACCCACTTGATATTCAATATCTCTTCTCTTCAAATCAGCATAAGACTTCTGTCTATCACTAGCTTCCTTCAATCTCTACTTGATAACTTGTACCTTTTCTTTTGTGTTTTTGACAATATCAGGACCAATAACTTTGCGCTCAGACAATTCAGTCCAGTAAATAGGAGTTCTACATTTCCGGCCATACAAGGCCTCATATGGTGCCATCTCGATGCTCCTTTGATAACCGTTATTGTAGGCGAACTCCATTAATGGTAGATACCTATCCCAACTCCCTGCAAACTCCAAAACACATCCTCTCATCATATCCTCTAGAATCTGAATAACCCGTTCAGATTGCCCATTCGTCTGAGGTGGATGTTGTACTGTAACGAAGCTGAGTTCCCAAAGCTTATTGCAAACTCTGCCAAAATCTTGATGTGAATCTCGGATCTCGATAAGAGATTATTGACACCGAAATGCCATGCAGTCTAACAATCTCATTTACATAAAGTTCTACCAACTTATCCATAGGGTAGTCCATCCGAACTGGTATGAAATGAACTGATTTAGTCAGCTTGTCAACTTAACCCAAACAGCATCATGCTTTTTCTGTGTAAAGGGCAATCTTGTTACAAAATCCATAGTGATATCCTCCCATTTCCATTGTAGAATTGGAATGGGGTTCAACAAACCAGAGGGTAGCTGGTGCTCTGCTTTTACCTGCTGACAAGTTAAACATTTGGAAACATAGGCTACCACACCTTTCTTCATGCCAGGCCACCAATAACTTTGTTTCAAATCCTGGTACATCTTGTTCCCACCAGGGTGCATAGTAAATACTGTATTGTGAGCCTCTTTCAATACTGTTCTCCTTAATTCTTTGTCATCAGGAACATACAATCGATTCTGATAATACACACCCCCATCTTCTTTCACTGAGTACTCAGACTGGGTCCCTTCATGTAAAGACTTCAAAATCTGTTGCAACTTTTCATCATGTTTCTGTGCATCAATCATTGTTTGCCTCAAACAAGGTCTAGCTTTTAACTGTGCTATTAAAGCGCCATCATAAGCAATTTTCCATCTACAGCGATGTGCAATCATAGCAGCCATCATCTTACGGCTCAAGGCATCAGCTACAACATTAGCTTTGCCTGGATGGTAATCCACTATACAATCATAATCTTTAAACAGTTCTAACCATCTTCGCTGTCTCAAGTTAAGTTCCTTTTGAGTGAGCAAATATTTGAGACTCTTGTGATCCGTATAGATTCTGCACTTTTCCCCATACAAATAATGTCGCCAAATTTTCAAGGCAAACACTACTGCTGCTAACTCTAGGTCATGGGTTGGATAATTTTGTTCATATGGCTTCAACTGTCTAGATGCATAGGCAATTACTTTGCCATCTTGCATTAACACACAACCCAGGCCAACTCTAGAAGCATCACTATACATAGCATACTCCTTTCCTGTAATTGGCTGTGTTAAAACCGGAGCCTCTATCAAAAATTTCTTCAACTGATCAAAACTTGCTTGACAACGATCAGTCCACTCAAACTTTATACCCTTTTTCAAAAGTTTAGTGAGTGGTGCGGCTATAACTGAAAAGCTTTTCACAAAGCGACGGTAATAACCTGCTAAGCCCA
The DNA here is from genome assembly GCA_037975025.1 of Excoecaria agallocha. Classification (NCBI taxonomy): domain Eukaryota; kingdom Viridiplantae; phylum Streptophyta; class Magnoliopsida; order Malpighiales; family Euphorbiaceae; genus Excoecaria; species Excoecaria agallocha. The sequence goes on from CM075806.1 coordinate 31,705,840, forward strand.
GAAAACTTCTCACTTCTCTCACGTTTCGAGGCGGCTTCCATTTCACTATAGCGTCTATTTTAGCTGGATCCACCCTAATGCCTTCAGAAGATACTACATGACCAAGAAAAGAAATTTCCTTAAGCCAAAAATCACATTTGCTCAGCTTAGCATACAGCCGATTGTCCCTCAGAATCTGTAAAACAATTCTCAAATGCTCAGCATGTTCCGTTTCATTCCTCGAATACACCAAAATGTCATCTATGAACACAACAACAAACTGATCCAGGTAGGGTCTAAACACCCTATTCATAAGATCCATAAACGCAGCCGGTGCATTAGTTAACCCAAAAGGCATCACCAGAAACTCATAATGCCCATATTGGGTTCTAAAGGCTATTTTGGAAACATCCACATCCTTAACCCGAAGTTGGTAATAACATGAGCGCAAATCAATCTTGGAAAACACTCCAGCACCCTTCAACTGATCAAATAAATCTTCAATTCTTGGTAAAGGATAGTTATTTTTGATTGTTACCCTGTTTAACTGTCTGTAGTCTATGCACATCCTCATAGACCCATCCTTTTTCTTCATAAATAAAACCGGTGCACCCCAAGGTGATGTACTAGGCCTAATGAAGCCTTTGTCAAGCAACTCCTATAGCTGAGCTTTTAGTTCTTTCAATTCCAAAGGAGCCATCCTGTATGGTGCCTTCGAAATAGGAGCTGTACCAGGTAGAATGTCTATAGACAATTCAACTTCCCTTTCAGGTGGAAGACTAGGTAAGTCTTCAGGGAACGCATCAGGAAACTCTTTCACCACTGGAATCTCTTGAAGATTCACATTTTCTATTCTTGAATCAAGCACAAGTGCTAAGAAAGCTTCACACCCTTTTCTCAAAAATCGCTTAGCTTGCATAGCTGATATTACATTAGCTATGGGTTCAGATCGAATGCCCTGTACTAAAGTTTCTTCACCATTAGTACCAATGAGATTTACAGTTTTAGCTTCACAATCAATCACTGCATGATGTCTAGACAGCCAATCCATACCAAGTATAATATCAAACTCCCGGAATGGTAACTCAATAAGATCAGCAAGGAATTCTTTCCCTTTAATTACAATAGGACACTGTTTATGCACTCTATTAACAACAACACTGTGACCCAAAGGGTTGGTTACATAAATATCATATTCTAGTTCATGAACAGTAGACTCATTTCTACCCATATCCCCAGTGCAAATATAAGAATGAGTGGAACCAGGATCAATAAGTGCATGCATATCAGAATGAGAAAGAGAGAATGTACCAGCTATGACTTCTAGAGCACTCTGATCCTCTCTAGCTTTCATTGCATAAGCCCGAATAGGAACAACTGGAGTTGTGGACCTGTCAACTGATTCAGAAATGTTCCTGGACTGGGATCCCTGATAACTCGATCCCCCACATCTTCTTTCCCTGCCTCTACCTGAAGATGGTGCTTTAAAAGTTTCTCTACTGCCCTGCTGTTCAACACCCTGTTCCCTCTTCGAAGGACAGCTTGCCATGAAGTGATAGGTACCGCCACACTTGAAACATGCCCCAGACAATTTCCTGCAACTACCCCAATGTTTCCTAGAACAATGGGGACACACTGGAGGTTGCCCCCCACTCTGATTCCCTAAAGCTTGTTTTCCCTGTTTAGACATTGCAGGAGATTCTTGTCTCCTGTCCTTTTTTGCAGAACTATAGCCAGATTCAGCTGGTTGATTTCCTTGTGCTCCTCTAGCTCTCTTTCCTGTAAAAGATCCACCCTTTGACCCACCTCTTCTCTATTCTCTCTCCCTTTTTGCCATTTCATTCTTTTGAACTCGAAGGCTGCTGTAACCAGTTGAGTGAAGTTAACCACTTGCAAAGATGTAGACCCAATCAACTTTTCTCGGATACGATCATTCAATCCATCTTCAAACTGTCTACATTTAAAAGCATCAGTTAACATCTCATTAGGAGCATATTTGCACAGGTGACTGAATTCTTTCTCATACTCAGCCACAGACATAACTCTCTGTTTCAAGTGGAGGAATTGCTTTAACTTTTCTTGCTTATACTCCTCAGTAACATACTTTTTCTTGAATTCAGCTGTGAAAAATTCCCATGTAAGGGGATCTGGTAACTGAGGTTGCTTCAATACCAACTTCCACCAGTCATAAGCTGCACCCTGTAACAGAGACACAGCGCAAGATGCTTTATGACTCACTGGACAACCGATTTCATCAAAAATTCTCTCTAGCCTTTCCAGCCAAAATTCAGCTTCTTCAAACTGTTCCAGATTAGTACCTAAAAATTCTTCAGCACCATGCTTTCTAATTTCAGAAATTGGAGCTTTGGGTGCTGTCATTCTTTGAAGAACTTGAGCCATATCCTGAGATATTTTTAACAATGCTTCTGTAGGGACGGCTGTTGGGACCTCATTTGGATTGGAGGATGAAGGTCCAATATTGGAAGGATTAGTTCTAACCGGCCTGTTACTTTCAGCTGATTCCTCAAAAGTATCTCTAGAGTTTTCCATCTTTAATCTATAAGAAAAACAGGGACTTCTGCATCAGGCCAACAAAACACTATATCATACTATAGAATCCTAGGTTCATTTTTACCCAGAAAAGGCTAAACCTAGGGCTCTGATACCACAAATTGTAGCACCCCCAATGCAAATACCCCATTATACATGTATCATGAATACTATTAATCATGCTTATGCTACATATTCATTTAATCATCATTTAGCCATTAAACATGCCACATGGTTTCATATGCCTATATGCGTGCTACAAGTCTATTTCTGTTTTCCATTTCATACCTATTAACATGCATACTAGACTATATGAATATTACTTTATGTAAATCACATGCACATATATTCTGTCTTAGCATTACTACTAGTGAGTTACAATATTCCGCATAGGTATTAAACATAACATAAAATAACTGGCCTTAATACAAAACATATGACAATTGTATTACAAAATATCCTACATCAAGGTTATAAGTCGATGGTTGGCCTTTCCTTATGTAGAGAACGTCCCTCAACAAAAGTCTTGCTATTTGAACCTACACGGATAAAATAACCCGTACTAAGCTATAAAGCTTAGTGGGGAATATCTACAGATAGATGACCACTCACACAGGTCATCAAAACATACATATACAATGTATATATAATAATAACATATGCAACATATCATGTCTTTAATACCAAATACTTTAAAGCATAACATATTCTTCCATGTTCCTAATCATAGTACCCAGAAGAGTAACAATTATGCTCATATTCATAATTCATATAGACAACAATTTCCCATGTAAACATATTCAAATAAAACATAATTCCTGTGGTAAAACAACATTATGATCCACAATATCAATCTTTAGTCAAATCACTTTAACTGTTTTATTTATCATTACTATGAATAACGTTTAGCCTGCTTTAGCTGTATCGGTGGATAACGGGAACTATGGATACACATCGGTATCAAAGAAGGATATCCGAAGATATCAAATCTATAGACCCAAACGGGGCCAAACTATACTATGGACCGGTCAAGCATACCCAAACGGGGTAGCCTATCAACCCAAACGGGGCTGATCATGATCCAAACGGGATCATACATATACTATGGACCCAAGCGGGCCAAACTATGGCAGCTGCAATTTCCCTATAGGCGCCTATCTATCCACATCTAAAACTGTATCACAGGCAGAACTATATCCGTGTTCAATTCACATATTAATACTGTATCAATAGTATAATGTTGTGCACATATACATAGTCTTATATAACTATGAATTCTATGATGCATAATCAGATATATGCACAGTTCACATGCCAAGTTATACATCTGGCTTATTCAAATCTGTATGACTATATAATTTGCATCATAACATATAGGCATGACATATAATCATCATATCATATACTCGATCAAGTTTTCATTAAGCATTTCACATGCTCATAGTCATGCTAATTCATCCTCTTTCTCATAGGGCAATTACATGCTTATATACTCATATACATAATCATAAATGTACATACCTGTGGGTACATTCGCATATAGTTGATTTATTCTTATGAGCATGTTTCCAACACATATATATATACCTTTATCATTATTCAAGTCATGTGCTATACAACATATCTGTAGCACCCTTATCCTGCAATCTATACATATCACTTTATCCATCTTATTACACATGTATTACTGTGCAACATAAACATATACCAATTACACCCAAAACATATAATCTTTACTTAATACATAAGAGTGCTATACTTTTATAAACTTTTATCTTTTCAATGTACGTTACAGCCTCTTTACAAAATATAACATTTATTTAACATCTTTACAATATACAAATAGCCCGAAAATAAAATCTATAACTGTCTCTCTCTCTTGTTGACTTGAGTTGGCCATCCAGTTGCAGATATCACCCCAACAACCTACACGGATGAAACACCCGTGCTAAGCTATAAAGCTTAGTGGGGAACTAAATCATGATAAACGACCACTCACAGTGATCGTCAACAAGCACACGACATGCCTCAAATATAACAAAGCTTTGTTTCAAGAAATAAACAAAATGCAGCAGTTAATTCATATTACGGAAATCATAAAGTTCAGCGATAAAATTTGCATTGATGCTTTAATCAACATATATAACCATGTAAGCTCTAATGTTCTATGGCTTTAAATTCAACTAATTATCACGTGAATAGCTTTTGAATTAATACTAAACCGTACTAGCATAATTATCCATTATCTTTTTTTTATCTATACTCGTATGTCTTTGATATACACCCATTAGAATTAAAATGGCAAATCAACACTTCCAAATACCATGGGGTCTTTATAATAATACAAGCTTACTTTATATATCATATGTTACAAAACAAGCCTATCAATTAGAACATAACAATTATACATCATTGCCAGACTATTCTTTTATACCCAGTTTATAGGTCTTAGATATGCATATATCACACCGTAAATAAAGAACACACATTCAACAAATGTATATAAATATAAACAATATGAACATATAAATATAATCATAAGAAAACTATTTAAAAAACAATGGTTGATACCGTCTTACTCTTATAATCTTTAATATGAAATATGCTTATGCAATTATAAAATTGTTACGTCCATTAAATATTATAATACTTTTTAACCTAATAAAAATTCCTTCATATATCATGCATTAATATACATCTAGAAAAAATATTTATGATCACAAAAGACCCACATGTATACCATCAATTTAACCAAAGTAACTTTGGTATAAAGCCTGCACTATTCTAAAGAAGTGGATATCGGGATATACGGTGGTACCCGAAGGTACAAATAAGATACCCGAAGGTATTAAATGATGATCCCTTGTAGGGATAAAACTGTATGATAAATCGGTGGACCCAAACGGGGTCAATCAAATAACATGGACCGGTCAAGCGGACCCAAACGGGGTCGGCTACAATCCACACGAGGGTTGTTAAATTAACTTTAACTTTTAAACCCAAACAGGGTCACTATACTTTTAAATTCAAGTGGACCTAAATAGGTCTAAATATTCAGAAGCAGCTGCAAAGTACCCTTATAGGCATGCCTATCTATCCACTTCCTAGACTCAACACAGGCAGTAAAATCTCTTTACGTTATCTTTTCTTTATTCATTCATATACATGTATACTCTTATATAACTATGTACAAGGTAATCATATACATGCTCACGTATAACTTTTTGTAAACATGTGATCATATGCACAATTCGGTATTGCTATTCTGTACTTTGCTCTTTTCTCATCATATACATATTGATGTTCATACATATATATTCATGTATATATATATACGAGCATGGTGTCATAGATATAAACGTATAAGTTTTCTATAAACATGTTATCTTGAGCACAATTATGTATTACTATTTTGTACTTGTAATCCCTTCAAATCAAGTAGCTATTTTACATATGTAATATGATGATACATAACATCATGCTCTATTGGGTTTCTTAAATCAATGATGTGTATGATCATGTTCACAACAGTTTAACCTATATGCGTATGTATGTGTATGACTATAAATATACAATCACTGATAATTATACAAATGACTATAAATATTCAATATGCACATATATGTAAATATATGTTCATATAAGATGATAAGGAATCTCTGATAATATACAAATGAATACGAGTATAATCAGCACAATACAATTATCTGTGAATGAACATATGTCACTGTCTTCATATACTCTTTGCATAATGGCATATAAGCACAACATATAAGTATATACATGTAAGCATAATTTCATGTAATAAATCATGTACATAAGTTAGAATATATGTGATTATACCTATCTTTATTGTCAATCATATTACATGCTATTATAATTCAATGTGTAATCATATATACACATATTTAACATAACTATATTTAAACCAAATATAGAAAACAAATTAAAATTCTTCCTACACAAATCTGCACAGGGGCAGCTTTCTGGATCAAAATTAGGTGCCCTTTTTGGTCTAGTAAATATAATTTTTAGGCCATGTGTCCTTCTACAATTTCATTCCCCTATATGTCTTGTTTCTACAACATCAAAATTTATCACAATATCTCATCTATGATTCAAGATATTCAAGAAAAACCATTGGATGTTCATAAATTCAGAAACAGTTATTTTTACCACTTGTAAAATTTTTAGAATAAACTGAGGAGTGAATCAGCCTTACTTTCCTTCAACAAAATCCTGATCCTAGGTGTCTACTTTATCTATAATTTTACAGCATAGCTTTTTGACTCCCTCACTAAGATTTATGTCCAAAATACCACAATCTGTTCCTTAACAGTATATCCAGTTTTTCAAGAATTTCAAGCGAGCACTAGGAACTCATACAAACATAATTAAACACAGTTTCCTTCATACAAAATGTTAATTTATAAGTCTATTTTTCATAGGATTCAACCTCATAGCATTCTGAGCAATACACACAAAAATACCTCATTTTTACTTCAGCCTGTTCCGAAACCGAAATTAACAGCTCACTACAATTTCAAGTGGCCATTTGAATAGCTTACAAGCATATTTAGCCCTTGGTATCTCCTACAAAGTTATAGGTATGTTTCTAATGTAAAATATGAAATTTTAATTAACTCAATTGAGGTTTTATAACCCAAATTATGCTGTAATTACAGCAACTAGTTAATGATACTTACATATTTCTCTTTATTAAAGATTCATAAAACTTATTCTCATTACATTTGTTCAACATATCCTACAAATTATTCATGTTACTTCTCTATTTATTTACATGAAAGTATGAGAATACTAATCCCCTGTGTGTCTAATTTCCAAAACATCAAGAATTACCTTTATATCACATTTATAACTCAAGATATTGAAGAAAACTATAAGCTGTTCATAACACCAAAACAGTTTTTGTCACCAATTAGAAAATTCATAAAATAAACTTTCAACAGAATTAGAACGACTTCCCTTCATCAAAGTTGTGCTCCTATGTATCTAGTTTACCCAGAATTTTATATCATAACGTTTCGACTTTTATACTGATAATTATGCCAAAAATACTAAGATCTGTTCTTTGACAGTGAACAACTGTTCCTACGAGATTCAAGCAAATTTTAAGAGAAGTTAGAGGCCGATTTAGAAATGATTTCCTTCTACAAAAATATAAATTAATGTCTTGATAAAACATACCAACTTGAATCATTTAATTTAATTTTCTATAACTCAAGTTATTAACAAACTAATACAGCTAGGTCAAATGAACTTAACCCAGAATTTCAAATTCATTAACTTTTCTTCTTTCAAAGGCTACTGTTTTGGGCATTTTTGAGGACCTTAGAGGCAAAATTGCATTATTGTTATTTCTATAACATTTGTAGGCACAGAAGTCCCGGTTCTAACCCAACTAATTACATCAAATTCGGAGTTCAAAAACTCAACTTATTATCAAATTAGTCATTGGAGGTCAATCCGAATTTCTGGACAGCACTTTCACATTAATGTCTAATGTCTTAATTCAAGTCAATATAGTTATAAAATCCATAATGAACACAATATTAATGCATGCAAGAAATAATAGTTCCCAAACCTGGACATGCAACTCAAATCGCCTTGTAAATTCTCCTTTTTCTCTCACTATCTTCTTCTTTCAAGATCCTAATTTTCTCCTTCTTTTCCTTTCACAACAATTTCATCCATTAACACAACTTCCAGCATTTAACTCAATCTATTATCAATCAAAACAAGAAGATGAAGAAGAAGAGATGAATTACTAATTCATAAGCTTACCTTAATGATACATACTAACTTGACTTGATTTAATTCAACATGCATGCATTTCTCTTCAAGGATTTCTTAGCTAGACTTTAAGAGATCAAAGAAAATGAGGAAGAGAGAATGAAAAATCTGTATTTTTCCACTAACAAATGGCTATTTATAATGGCTAGATAAAATTCCCTTTTTGGTCCTTCCACTTTTTGCATGTCTCATTAAAACCTCTCACCTTTTTGCATGCTATAGTTTGACCCCTCCTTTTAATCTATCCTTTAAATCAACCTCTCAATTTAATCCCTTTGATAAATTGACGTCTCAATTATTTATTTATTCACATTAGGCCCTTAAGATGCCGAATTTACAAATTGACCCCTAAACTAATACTTTTTACTTCAATTACACCCTTGAATATTATTAAACCAACAATAATAATTTAATTATGATCTTATAAAATTCATACCATATAATTTACACATTTATCACATAATTATTGATAACTTAATAATATTTTTGGCCCAATTAATAACTTAACTCTTAATAATTCATCAAATAATGCTCAATTAGACTTTAATAACATGTAATTGCCCTTGAATTCCACTAGGGCCTATTTTGGGTCCTTACAATATCAACATGTTTCCTTATGGGCATATACACATGCCAAAGTCATACTATTATAGTTCCTATTTTATAGCATAGGTATATATCAATATGTGCACTTCCATGTCATAAGATTTACATGTGTATATATATCAATTTAGCATATGACCATCATGCACAAGACTAATCACATGTATAGGTTAGATATTTCATCACATGTCTTTATTCATATACACAATTGAATGCATCTGTATTCATATAAATCCTTCATTGATAGTCATACTATATGTCTTATTCAATTAACTTTACTATCACATAAGCAACTATCTGTCTCAATCAATTTAAAGATCATATATTCAAGTGTAGCAATGATTTGCACAGTATTACAATTTCTGTTATATTGAGCAGTCTAAAACAAGTCTGGATTCAACCCTAGATTACATGTACTTAGAGACAGATTTAAACTTAGGTTTCTTCATATGAAATATAGGTATGGAAGTCTAATTTTCAATGCAAAAAGAATCATTCAATTTGCTATTCTATAGCTCAACTTATGAGCAAAACATTCCAGACAGGTCATTCAGTCGTGAAGGGGAGTTCGACTAGTGAAGGGCTTCATGAGTGAAGCAAATAGGGCAAATCTCACGACTCGTGAAGGAGTTCATGAGTGGAGAAGAAAAGCTATACATCACGACTAGTGAATAAGCTCACGAGTGGAGAAGAAAAACTGCACTTCACGACTTGTGAAGAGCTTCACGAGTCGGACTAATGTTCACGACTCGTGAAGTCATTCACGACTCGGCAAGAACAGTTTTCTTCTTCAACCTCACATCTATAAAATTTCAGAAAAACGTAAATTGAGTTCTGTAAATCCCACACAATTCCAATAATCATCCTCACATGCAATATGAATAGCCTAAATTCCCATACCTTAGCTGATAAAGCCAAAGTCTTCAACCTCTATCAATTCCTTTTCCTTTGTTCCTTATTCCTTCCTCTTCTCCTTCACAAATACCGTCACCATCATCATTTAAATTTCCAGCAATTACATTGTTCTAAGTTAACTTGAAAAGAAGAAGAAGATGAAGATGATGGAGGGTTAAATTAAGAGTTTGATTACCTTAATTTACTGCATTTTACTCTTGCTTAAACAACAAACATCATCCTCAATGCATTTGAGATAAAACATTGGAAATCAAAAGGAAGAAGAAGAAGATCTATTTTTCTGGTTTTTCACTCTTCACTGCCGATTTCTCACTAACACTTGACACCTCCAAATTCCACTAACTCAAGCCTTTTATACCAACTTAACAATCCCCTCTTTAGTCCCTTGAAAAATTGTATGTCAAACAAATGGCACAAACCATTATGCATGCTATAATATGACCCCTCCACTAACTCTTTTTCTTAATTCAACCTATCAATTAATTCAATCTTCCAAATTAACCGTGAATTAAATGCTTTTATTCACAATTGGCCACCAAAATGCCACAATTACAAATTAACACCTATTTACTTCAATTACATCCTCAATTACTACTAAACCATATTCTTATATTTTATTTTCATGCAATTAACATAATATCATGCTAATTTATCCCCTTAACTTAATCATACAAATATGCAAAATTAAATTAGGGTTATGTTAGGGGTCTTACAGTGAAACCCTTCATTTAGAGGGTTTATGTGCCAAAGCCATTTTTTGGGCCTCTTTTAATTTCTCCAATGGATCTATTAATTATTATATCAGCCTTATAACACTTATAGTCCAATAATAATTAATTATGAAATATAATATTTCAATTAGGTCCATTTTACATAACATTTCTAAAAAGTTATCCGAATTATTTTACTTGATCATAATTAATTAAACTCTTTAACTAATTATTCTTTTATTCACTTCTCTATTCCAATAATAATATCAAATATTATTATCCTTGTCATTTTACCATTTTATCCTTTTCTCTATATGTGTGTGACCTATTGGGTTCCTGTCCATATTGCCAATATAATATGTAATTTTGAGTTATATTCAAAACTCACATGATTTAAACTCCTTTAAATTATTTTATCAATCCTTATTGATATTTATGATACACTATTATACAAGTCATGAGCGGCCTCTAGCTAGGCATCATGACTACCCAAATGTCAGGAAAATCAAGTGGTTTGACTATACCCTTCCATAGAAATAGTTATCGTACAATTACTCCTTTCACTACTCTTATCTCAATTAGATTCTAAGTATGGATTTCTGTCAACTCATATATATCTAATTATGTATGTTATATTAATTTAACCATTATTCCCAAAGTGCCCTTCATGGATCTTTATCCAACTTGGCATATTACTCTGGCCAGAGATTATCTGAATAAAGTAATTATAGAATCAAGCGAGATAACTTCCCTTAATAAATCTGGGATGGTGAATCCTTTGTCAATCACTCAACTATCTTTAAGTAGGTCATGATACACCTAACCTTCTAACTATTTTCACCTCCAATTGGAAGTAATCAGTTATGGTGTCAAAGTATACCACTTGCTACTTAAGATAACTTTGGTGATCTCAAGTCTAAGGATACTTGCACAACCGCTATGAATAGATTCCTCACTTACATAGATTTAATATCCATGTAAGGATTCTCTTTGCATGTCTCTAATGAACTTGTTCTTCTAACAAGCATCCACATGTTAGCTTTGATTATCTTCCATAATCACAGTTATGAGAACCACTACTTGAACCATTCAAGAAGCATAACATGTGCTAGTATGTCCGAATTAACAATGTCCTATCTTGTTAATTCTATGACTAGGGATATTTAGATATTAACACAATTGCATGCAATAGACATCTCATATCATGAACTCTTTCATGATTGCCTTTGCATTGTGTTTATAATATCTAGGACTTCATTTATTATTTTAAGATTTACAAACTCATATATTTAAACATAGCATTAATAAATGAATGATGCCTTTTATTAAGAATATGAGTTCATACATATGAAATACATTCCTATTACATGGGCTCTAGGACATACAGTCTAACATATTCATAATTTGTGTGGAAGTAATTTGTTAGATAATCCAGGTGAGTGTATAAGATAGTGAAGTGAAGAGCAGTTGGCCGTGCACCATAGGGCAGGAAACCCTGCATGGCTACACACCACAAGGCTGGAAGCCTTACGTGGCCTCGTACCATAAGGTTTATTGCCTTGCGTGGCATGCACCACAAGGTTGGAAGCCTTACTTAGCTGTGCACCACAAGACTATAAGCCCTACGTGGCCGTGCGCTATAAGGCTTCTTGCCTTAGGTGGCTGTGTACCACAAGGTTGGAAGCCTTGCTTGGCCACACACCATAAGGCTTTTTGCCTTATGTGGACATGCATCACATATAGGAAGACCTTGAGTGGTCGTGCATTACAAAAACAACAGGAACAGATCATACTACCACATCAAATTAAAATAGAAATGCTCAATGAGCCAAACCATATTTCAAAACTCATTTTAAAGCTCATCACTACTTAACTACTCAACCCTAAATTAAGGGTTTCACTCATTTAAGAATCCATTCCTAAAAACCCTAACTTCTACAGATCCATCTACAAATAAACTTATTCACAACAAAATCAAATAGTATTCCTATACCTAAACACCGTGATTTCTTTACTTCTTTAAGATTCCCTTACCTTTATCCTTAGAGTCATGTTAGAAGGCCATAAAATTATTGTTTTAACCCCTTTCCTTAATATCTCCCTCAAGCCATCCCCTTCAAACTATTAATTTATACTTTGATCCAAAAATAATCTTAATTTATAATTCTCACCCCAATATATCTTTTATCAATCAATTAACCCACTATTCATCAAGTTTGCTAAATTTACCATATTACCCTTCATGAAACATTAATCCAAAATGGCTATAAGCATACCAAGATTAAATTAGCCAGCTCAATCATCTAATTAAACATAATTTCTACCAAGGTCAAGATTAGGCCCTCATAATTCTCCTCCCCTTAAAAGAATTTTATCCTTAAAATTCATACTGATTTAAACAACTGTGGATATTGGGCCCTCATCACTGCCTCTGGTTCTCAAGTTACTTCTCGAATATTGTGTTGTTTCCAAAGTACCATGACAAGTGGAACATGCTTATTCCTTAACTGTCTAATTTCCCTAGCTAGAATTTCTTTAGGCTCTTCATTATAAGTAAAATCCATATGAACTTGAATGTCTTACACTTGCAATACATGGAATTCATTTGAATGATATCATCGAAGCATAGAAACATGAAATACATCATACAACTTTGATAATTCCATAGGAAGTGCTAATCTATATGCCACTAGTCCAACCTTTAGCAGAATTTCATAGGGACCAATGAATCTTGAACTCAATTTTCCTTTCTTTCCAAACCTCAAAACTTTCCTCCAATGAGACACTTTTAAAAATACCTTATACCTAACTTGATACTCAACATCCTTAACTTTCAAATCTACATAAGATCTTTGTCTGTCACTTACTTCTTTCAATCTCTGCTTAATAACTTGAACTTTTTCTTCGATGCCTTTAACTAACTCTAGCCTAATTATCTCGTGCTCAATGAATTTGGTCCAACATATCGGGGTCCTGCAACTTCGACCATATAAGGCTTTGTACGGAGCCATATCAAGACTAATATGATAATTGTTATCATAAGCAAACTCTATCAAGGGTAGGTATTTGTCCCAACTACTAGAAAAATTCAAAAAAGAACCACTTAGCATATCCTTTAAAACTTCTATAACCCTTTTTGATTGTCCATCCGTCTGGGGATGAAATGCTATAATGAACATTAACTGTGTTCCTAAGGACTTATGTAAACTCTGCTAGATTATAGAGGTAAATCTATGATCTCAATCTGATATTATAGACAAGAAATGAGCCAACTTAGTTAACTTATCAAGAATTACCCAAATGCATTATGCTTTCTTTATATAGAAGGTGGTCCAGTTACCAAAACCATATTAATATCTTCCCACTTCTATTGAGGAATGGGAATGGGATTCGACAATCCAAAAGTAAGTTGATGTTCGACTTTCACTTGCTGACAAGTTTAGTACTTAGAATTATAATAATTGACCACATCCTTCTTCATATCCGATCACCAATAACATCATTTAAAATCCTGATGCATCTTATTAACCCCAGGATACATAGTGAATACTGTGTTATGAGCTTTATGCAATAAGATTTTTTATTAATTCTCTGTCATCTGGAACACATAATCTATCCTTGAAGTACAAGCTTTCATTTTCTTTGATTGAATACCAAGATTTCTCCCCATTGCATGTAGATGGCATAACTTGTTGTAAATTCTCATCATTCTTTCGTGCATCTATCATTGCCTGCATTACACAAGGCTTTGCTCTTAATTGGGCAACCAAAGAACCATCTAAAGCAAAACTCCATCTACCCCATTGTAACACCAAAATTGCAATCATCCTTCTGCTTAAAACATCCGCTACCACATTAGCCTTACCCGGATGGTAGTCTACTATACAATCATAGTCTTTAAATAGTTCGAGCCATCTCCGTTGTCTCAAGTTGAGTTCCCTTTGAGTAAATAGATACTTAAGTCTTTTATTGTCTATGTAAATTCTACATCTTTCACTGTAAAATAGTGCCACCAAATCTTTAAGGAAAAAACTATAGCTACCAACTCTAAATCATGTGTTGGATAATTTTGTTCGTGTTGTTTACATTGGTGGGAAGCATACACCACCACTGTACCATCTTGCATTAAGACACAACCCAACCCAGCTCTAGACGCATCACTATACATGGCAAACACCTTTCCAAAGACTAGTTGAGTTAAGATCGGAGCTTTTGTTAGCATATTCTTTATCTGGTTAAAAATTGTCTCACATTGGGTAGTCCAGTCAAATTTAACATTTTTCCTTAACAGCTTAGTAAGTGGAGATGCAATAACTAAAAACCCCTTTACAAAGTGACGATAGTAACCGGCCAATTCGAAGAAATTTCTCACCTCAGATACACTCCGAAGTTATCTCCAATTGATTATGGCCTTAATTTTCACTGGGTCAACTCTAATACCTTTCGAAGATACTACATGGCCAAGGAAGGAAATCTCAATTAGCCATAACTCACACTTTCTCAATTTATCAAACAATTGATTCTCCTTTAAGGTGCGTAGCATAATTCTTAAATGCTCAACATGCTCTTCTTCAACCCTAGAATAAACCAATATGTCATCAATAAAAACCACCACAAACTAGTCTAAATATGGTCTAAAAACCCTATTCATCAAATCCATAAATGTGGCTGGTGTATTCGTTAACCCAAATGGCATTGCTAAAAGCTCAAAATGTCCATATTTAGTCCTAAATGCTATCTTTGGAATACCTATATCCCTAACTTGGAGTTGGTAATACCTAGAATCTTAGTTCAATCCTTGAAAATACTTCTACCCCTTATAACTGATCGAACAAATCCTCAATTCGAGGTAACATATACTTATTTTTCATTGTCACTTTATTTAATTGTCAATAGTCAATGCACATCCTCATAGAACTATCCTTTTTCTTAACAAATATGACCGAGAACCCCATGGCAATACATTAGGCCTGATAAAACCCTTCTCAACTAGTTTATGCAATGACACCTTTAACTTTTTCAATTCCTTTGGAACCATTTTATAGGGGGTTCTTGAACTGGGTATTGTGCCTGGCAAAAACTCAATAGATAATTCCATAGCCCTTTTAGGGGGAAGACCAGGTAAGTCTTCTGAAAAAACATCAGAAAATTCATTCACTGCTGGTATGTCTTGGAGTTTAACCATGTTCTTCTTCGAATCAAGAACTAGGGCCAAAAATGCCTCACATTCCTTTTTTAGAAATCGTCTAGCTTGAATGGCAGATATTATATTGGTCAAAGGTTATACCGAAATACCTACAACTAATACCTCATTACCATCCTCATCACTAAGAGTTACTATTTTGGCCCCGCAATTCACCACTGCATGATGCTTAGACAACCAGTTTATGCCTAAAATAACATCAAATTCTCAAAAAGGCAACTCGATAAGATCGACTAAAAATTCTCTTCCTTGTATCAAGATGGCACAGTTAAGGAACATTTTATTCACACATACATTGTGCCTTAATGGACTAGTTACAAAGATATCATATTCCAGCTGATGCACCTTAGACACATCCCCACTCATACTCTTAATAGAAACATATGAATGAGTGGATCCAGGATCAATAAGTGCATACATATCAAAATCATAAAGCAAGAAAATACCAGTAATGACTTCAGGAGCATCTCGATCCTCGTGGGCTTTCATGGTATAAGCTCACCCTGTGACATTTGGTGCAGCAAGTTTATCAATCAACATGGATATATTATGAGACTGGGATCCATGGTGACCAAAACCACCTCGCCTCTACCTTTGCTTTCGATTCTAGTAGCCGAAAACATATTTGAAGCTCATCTGTTACCTTGTTGTGTAGATCCTTACGCCCGCTTTAAGGGATAATTAGCTATGTAGTGATGAGTAGCACCATAATTATAGAATGTTCCTGATTCTTTCTTGCATGGAGACCAATGTCGCATTAAATAATGAGTTCACTCAGTTGGCTGACTCGCTTTCTGCTCTGATGGGGTATGTTTACTAGGCTTGGATATTGTTGAAGATCCTTGCCCCTTTGCTTTGTTAGCAATTTTGTACATTCCCCCAACTGACTAGACATTCTATGCTCCTTTAAACCTCTTTTCTATGGGTCATCCACCTTTAGCCCTGCTCCCTTTTCGCTCTCTTTCACTTTTAGCTGACTCATGCTTCTCCACCTTTATAGTGGTAATAACTAGTTGATGAAGGTTCACATTCTGAAGAGATGTAGCCCATATTAGTTTATCCCTAGTATGGTGATTTAGTCCATCTTCAAATTTCCCACTCTTAAAGGCATTAGTCAACATTTCTTTAGGAACGTATTTGCATAGCCGGTTGAACTCCTTCTCAAACTTTGCCATCGACATAGCTCTCTATTTTAATGTCAAAAATGGTTTCAGCTTCTCATATTTATAGGCCTTAGTAACATATCTCTTTTTAAATTTTGTTTCAAAGAAACCTTAAGTAAGATGATCAAACAAATGAGGTTGTTTGAGTACTAGCTTCCACCAATCATACATTGGTCCTTACAGTAAGGATACAACACATGATACTTTATAATAAGCAAGAAAGTGAATATCATCTAAAATCCTCTCTAGCCTTTCTAGCAAAAATTTAGCTTCCTCGAATTGCTTCAAAGTGGTACCCAAAAATTCTTTCCCATCATATTTTCTAACTTTTGAGATTGAGGCCTTAGGTGTTGTCATCCTTTGCAGAATTTGACCCATATCCTGAAAAATTTTTAGTAAAGCTTCTCTAGGAATAGCAACAGGGATCTCATTCTAATTGGATGATAAAAATCTCATATTAGAGGAACTCGTTGCAGCTGGTAAATTACTTTCAGCCGATTCCTTGGTAGCATCTGTAGAATCATCTACCTTCGATCTATGTGAAAACAAAGACCACTGCATTATGCCAACATGACACCATTCTATACTAAAGATTTCTATAACTCTATTGCCTAAAAAAGGCTAAACTAGGGCTCTCTGATACTACTAACTGTGATAGCCTAACTTTAATTTCTAACCTTAATACTGCTACTAGCATTCCGAATCACATCATGTCATGTTATCATGCCTTCTAGCACATATTATTCATACTAATGATTCATCAACTCAACCATCGTGTATATAATTTAGATGTTACCTTAAACATGATTATATTAAGTTTTACTGTAACACCTATAGCAAGTGCACAAATCCAATTAACATATATATATATACATATATAGTGCATTCATATCCTATAATTTAACATGGAATGTCATGCAAAAATAATCATATTATGGCAATCATATTCTAGCTATCCATAATTTAGAAAGACAAGCAAGCAAAGGCAATTAATTAATTTTACAATCCTCCATATTAAAGTTCCTTAATTAAATCATTGCAAAAATATAAAGCTAGACAAAAGAAATTATCCTCCAAAAATACCCTACATCTAAAATTCTGGACCGACTCTTGTTGGCCAAATGATGTAGAGTTAAATCCCTGAGAGATTGTACCAAACCTACATGGATATCAAACAACCCATGCATCACATAAAAGAAGACCTTGAGTGGCCGCGCATCATAAAAACAATAGGAATAAATCATACTACCACATCAAATTAAAATAGAAATGCTTAATGAACCAAACCATCATTCAAAACTCATTTTAAAACTCATCACTACTCAACTACTCAACCCTAAATTAAGGGTTTCTCTCATTTAAGAATCCAATTCCTAAAAACCCTAATTTCTATAGATTTATCTACAGACAAACTTATTCATAACAAAACCAAATAGTATTCCCATACCTAAACACCTTGATTTCTTTACTCCTTAAAGATCCCCTTGCCTGTCTCTGCTACAACAAACCACATAAAAAACTATATTTTCCTTCTTCCTATCATGAAATCTTCTATTAAAAAAAGAGATAAAAGGGAGAAATTCCTCTTACTAAAACCCTAATTTAAGACTGTGAGAGAGAGAGAGAGATGATCTTTCTTTAGACACAAAGTCATATTTATCACTGGAGTCACATAAGAAGGCAATCAAATTACTCTTTTAACCCCTTTCCTTAATTTCTCTCTCAAACCATCCCCTTCAAATAATTAATTTTTGTTTGACCCCAAAACATTCTTAATTTGTATTTCTTACCCCAACATATCTTTTATCAATCAATTAACCCACTATTCATTAATTTCTCTAAATTTACCATATTACCCTCCATAAAACTTTAACCCAAAATGGCTATAACCATACCAACATTAAATTAGCATGCCCAATCATCTAATTAAACATAATTTCTACCAAGGTCAAGATTAGGCCCTCACAACTCATCACTTTATAAATATGACAAAGAGATAGTAATAACCTACTAATCCCATAAAACCCCTCATTTTAGAAATATTTTGAGGTGATCTCCAATTCACAATAGGCTCACCTTTATTTGGATCCACTTTAATACCTTTAAAAGACATAATATGGCTAAGGAAAGCAAATTCTGTAAGCCAAAAAACACTCTTGCTTAATTTGTCACATAGCTGATTCTCCTTTAAAGTCTGCAATACAATCCTCAAATGTTCTGGTTGCTTAGCTTCACTTTTAGAGTAGAATAATATGTCATCTATGAAGACCATAAAAATTTGTTATAATTAAGGTCTAAATTCGTATTCATTAAATCTATAAAAGCAGCTAGTGTATTTGTTAACCCAAATGGCATAACGAGGAATTCTTAAAGCCCATACCATATTCTAAATGTATTTTTGGGAACATCCGCATCCTTTAATCAAAGTTGATAATATCTTGATCATAAATTAATCTTTAAAAACACACCAACACCTTTTAATTTATCAAACAAGTCTTCAGTTATAGCAAATGGATACTTGTTCTTCATTGTTTAACTGTTTATAGTCTATACACATCCTTATACAATTATTTTTTTCTTCACAAATAGAATTGGTGCACCCTAAGGTGATACACTAAGCCTAAAAAAGCCTTTTTCAAGTAACTTTTATAACTGAACAATTAGGTTTTTCAATTTTGATTGGCCCATCCTATATAGTGGCTTAGAAATAGAATCTATGATATGTAGAACTTCTATAGACAACTCCACATCTTTTTTAAGTGGAAGACTATGTCAATCTTCTAGAACTATGTCAGGAAACTATTTTACCATTGGAATTTCTTAAAGCTTTACTATCTTTCTTTTTAAACCAATACCAGGGCTAAAAATGCTTCACATCCCTTGTTAAGAAATTGTCTTGCTTGCATAGCAAATATTACATTAGCTAAAGGTTTAGCAATGCCCTATACTATTACTTCACTACCATTTGAGCCTTTAAATGTTACTATCTTCATCTTATAACTAACTACTACATGGTGCTTTGACAACCAATCTATACTTAAAATAACATCAATTTCTTGAAAAGGAAACTCAATAAGATCTACTAAAAATTCCTTTCCCTGAATTGTAATAGGACACTCTTTAAAAAATTTATTCACATAAACAATGTACCCCAACAGACTAGTTACACATGTCACACCCTAATACCAACTTCTATCCATAACATCTATCATTCCTTCAGCAATTATAAATCACATAAATCATTCAACACCATAATCATCATATGTATGTATGTATGTATATATATATATATATATAGTGCATGCATATCCCTTTACTTTATCCTGGAATGTCATACAAAATAGTCATAAAAATGGCAATCACACATTAGCCACCATAACCCGAAAGGACATGCAAGCAATGGTAAATTTTAGTAAATTTTTATAGTCCTCTAAATTACATTTCCTGAATTAAATCATGGTAAAATATAAGGCTACATAAAAAGGACTATCCATAAAATATCCTATATCTAAAAGTATGAACCACTCTTGTTTGCCAACTGATGCAGAATTAAGTTCCTGAATGACCTTCAGTCAAACCTACATGTATGTAAAGCAACCGTGCTAAGCTATGAAGCTTAGCGGGGAGATAACATACAAAAGAATAACATGGTCGACCAATCATATCATTCAAAGGTAAACATTTATGCACAAGCATTTCAATAAACCTCAACAGATTTATATTATGAATTCATCTTAAACTGATGATTATAGTAAAAACGAAATGGAGATAAAATATGGTGGCAAATCATTCAATAGGCTTGCATTATATGAATGAAGTAATTAATACATGAAATTCTTATTTTAAATAGTTCTCTTCAACTTAATAGCCTGCCTAAATGCTAGTTCAAAGGGTGGATAACTGGAGCAATTGATACTCGAATGTATCAAAAAATGGATATCTCGAGGATATCAAAAAATGGACCCGAGGGGTCAAACCATGGTTCCATCAAAGCAACAAACAATAGACCCAAATGGGGGCAACTATGGTAGCTGCAATTATATCCCTTTAGGCATGCCTATCTAATCCATAACTGAACTAAGACCCACAGTTTTAACCATTTAATCAAAAGAATATTGATTCATCGTGTTCCTTCTTACACATTACAATATTTGCTTAAGCCATAATTAACATCTGAATTCACATTTTATACACAAATGATGGCATCAATATTTGTTACCTCAACTTATAAATCATATACCGTATATTCAATCTCATTTAACAACAATTGTCATCACACTTCGCCTAAAAATACATATTCTCATAGTTATTTCATGCAATCATGACATTACTATCGTTACGGTCACATATCAAAGTAAGTTGTAATTAACACTAATTGATAACTTACCATGATCACTTTATTGTGATCATTATGGCTTGACAATAAGAGCATAACATAAATTAATCACACATTACCTCTAGCAAACATTCTAATTTAATATGCCAATTATGTTGCATTAGAGGGTTAATTATATTTATAAAGAATATTGGCTTAATTAATATTATTGTGGAAGTAATTTGTTAGATGGTTCAAATAAATGTGCAAAACCTGGAAGTGAAGGGTAGTGAAATACTACTTGGTTGTGCATAAACCTTGAGTGGCTATACATCTCAAGGCCATTTCCCTTTAAGTGGTCGTGCATTATCAAGGCCTAATTCCTTGAGTGGTCGTACATCTCAAGACTTTAGGCTTTGAGTGGCCGTGTATTCTCAAGCCTTTAGGCTTGAGTGGTCATGCATTCTCAAGGCTTTAGGCCTGAGTGGTAATGTATCTAAAGGTTTAGAGATCGATCTTAGTTCAAAGTAAATAGAAATTATTCCATAAGTCAAATCATCATACAAAACTCATCTTAAAACAAAACATCTTTCATTATTCATCTTAAACTTCCACTAAAGAGCCAAGGAACCCAGATAACATAAACCTAATTTCTATATATCCATCTATAGTAAAAAAAATACAAAAGTACTCCCATACCTGAAAACCATGACTTCCTCACTCCTTCAAGATCCCTTTACCCTTATCCTTATTTGTCTTTATTATAACAAACCACATAAAGATACTAAACTTTCCTTCTTGCTTACATACAATGTTTCATTAATAGTAAAGATAGAAGGAAGCAATTCCAATTACTAAAACCCTAGTTCCAGACTCAGTGAAAGAGAAACAGAAAAAGAGTAAAAGAGGGAGATGGTTTTTATTTGAATAGACAATGATATTATCACTGGAATCACGTCGGGGAGACCACCAAATTAACCTTTTAACCCCATTCTCCATTTCTTTCCCCTAAAATAACCTTTCCAACTTTTAATTTATGATTTGACCCCAAATAAATTTTAAACCCTAAATCTCACCCCAACATCTCTTTTATCATCCAAATAACCCCTTTTTCATATATTTCACCAAAATTACCATACTGCCTTTCAAAATGCTTTACTCCAAAGTGGCTATAACCATTAAAAATTAATTGCATACATAGCATCAAATAATTAAACCTATTCCCTGCTAAGGTCAAGATTAGACCCTCACAACACAAATATAAAAATCCAATTAATGCACATTTGACACATTCCTACCCATATTCCCAATGCAAAGTTAAAAATTGGTGTAACTAGGATCAATAAGTGTATGAATATTAGAGTCAACGAGGGAAAAATACTAGCAACAACTTCTGATGCATCTCATTCCTTATGAGCTTTCAATGTTTGATATGAGCACGACCAAGCACATTGGCAACAAGGGAGATGAATTAGCACTTTCTCAAGGACCAATTCTAAGTGCAAGGTTAAAGAAGCTTTAAGTAGTCCTATAAGCATTCATGAGACCTTATATGCAAAAGATGAAATATCAAGAAGAAAAAGAAGCTAAATTGGACTATGTAGACAAGTTTAAGCCGAATGGTGCAATGTACCTTTAAGCTACTTTATTTAGTTTCTATTCTTTATAAAATATGTAATGAAGTATATTTGTAACACCCTAATACCATCTTTCATCCAAAGCATACATCCTTCATTCAACAACCATAACTAACACAAATCATACATCAACATATCATTATATACTGATAAGGTGCATGCATATCCCAATAATTGACCTGGAAAGTCATGCAAAATAGTCATAATATGGCAATCACACATTAGCCACCTCAACCTGGAAGGACATGTAAGCAAGGTAATTTAAGTAAATTTTTTTACAGTCCTCCATATTACATTTCTTGAATTAAATCATGGCAAAATATATGGCTAGATAAAAATGAACTATCCATAAAATATCCTACATCTATAAGGCTAAACTAACTCTTACTGGCCAATCGATGAAGAATTAAGTCCCTGCCAACCTTCAGTCAAACCCACATGGATGTAAAGAAACCATGTAAAGTTATGAAGCTTAGAGGGAAATAAAGTACAAAATAAGAATATGATCGACCATTAGCATCAATCCGATATAAATATCTTTACACTAAAATTTCAATAAGAACATCAACATACTTGTATCGTGAGTTAATCTCAAACTGACAATATAGCCAAAAGAAATGGAGATAAACATAGTAATCAATCATTCACATACTTACATTATATAGATGAAGAAATTGATACATGTGTTTCTTATTTTATCAATTCTTTTAAACTTAATAGCCTGCCTAAGTGCTAGTTCAAAAGGGGTGGATAACAGGAGGAATGGATACTCAAAGGTATCAAATAATGGATATCTTGAGGAAATCAAAAAATGGACCCAAGGGGTCGAACTATGGTCTCATCAAAAGAAAAAACAATGGGCCCAAATGGGGTCAACTATGGCAGCTGTAACTATATCCCTTTAGGCATGCCTATCTAATGCACAACTAAACTAAGACCTGTAGGCTTAATCATTTAATTAAAAGAATATTTGATTCATCATGTTTCTTCTTACACATTACAATATTCACTCAAGCAATAATTCACATCCGCATTCACATTTCATACTCATATGAAGGCATGAATATTTATTACCTCAACTTATAATTCATATACCCCATATTCAATCTCATTTAAGGATAATTATCATCATACTTCACATAAACATATATATCTTCATAAAAATTTCATGCAATCATGGCATTGCCCTTCAGGAAGCTCTATTCCAATATGGCTATAACCATAAAATATTAATCATACATATAGTATCAAATAATTAAGTATTTTCCCTACTAGGGTCAAGATTAGGCCCTCACAATTCTTCCCCTCTTAAAAGAATTTCATCCTTAAAATTCATACCTGATTTAAATAACTGAGGGTACTGGTCTCTCATCATTGCTTCTAGTTCGCAGATTACTTCTTGAAGGTTATGATGTTGCCAAAGTACCTTGACAAGAGGGAACTGCTTATTCCTTAACTTTCTGATTTCCCTAGCCAGAATCTCTTTAGGCTCTTCATCGTAGGTAAAATCTATTTGAACTTGAATGTCTTGCACTTGCAGTATATAGGATTCATCTGAACGATATCTTCAAAGCATAGAAACATGAAATACATCATGTAGCTTGGATAATCCCATAGGAAGTGCTAATTTATACGCCACTAGTCCAACCCTTTGTAGAACTTCATAGGGACTAATGAATCTTAGACTCAATTTTCCTTTCTTTCTAAACCTCAAAACCTTTCTCCAGAGCGAAACTTTCAATAATACCTTATCCCTAACTTGATACTTGACATCTTTTCTTTTCAAATCTGTATAAGATCTTTGCCTGTCACTTGCTTCCTTTAATCTTTGCTTAATAACTTGAATTTTTTCTTCAGTTTCTCTAACTAGATCTGGCCCAATTATCTTGCATTCAGTTAACTTAGTCTAACATACCGGGGTCCTACAACTTTGACCATACAAGGCTTCATCCAGAGCCATGCCCATACTAGTCTGATAACTATTATTATAGGCAAACTCCATCAAGGCTAGGTATTTGTCCAAACTGCCGAAAAAATTCAAAACACAACCCCTTAGCATATCTTCCAATACTTGTATTACCCTTTCTAAATGTCCATCCATCTGAGGATGAAAAGCCATACTAAATTTTAATCATGTTCCTAAAGACTTTTGTAAACTCTGCTAAAATCAAAGATCCCTATCCGATATTATCGATTTCAAAATACCATAAAGTCGAATGATCTCATTAATATACAATTCTGCTAACTGGTGTATAGAATAATCATTCTAACTGGCAAGAAATGAGCCGACCTGGTTAACTTATCCATAATTACCTACATTGCATTATGCTTTCTCTGTGTAGAAGGTAGTTGATGACAAAATTCATAGTGATATCTTCCCACTTCCACTATGGATTTGGGATGGGATTTAACAATCCAGAAGGAAGTTGATGCTCAGCTTTCACTTGCTAACAAGTTAAGCATTTGGAGACATAATCAACCACGTCCTTCTTCATACCTAACAACTAGTTAACATCGTTTAAAATCCTAATACATCTTATTGCCTTTAGGATGTATAGTAAATACTATGTTGTGAGATTCATGTAATAAGGTTCTTTTTAACTCACTGTCATCTGGAACACATAATCTATCCTTGAAGTTAAACTTTCATTTTCTTTGATTGAGTACACGAATTGTTCCCCATCGTGCATAGATTGTATAACCCGCTGCAACTTCTCATCATTTTTTTTTTGTGTATTGATCACTACCTGCCTTACACATGGCTTAGCTCTTAATTGGGCAATAAGAGCACCATCTGAAATAAACCTCCATCTACCCTGTTGTAACAACATACTTGCCATAGTTCTTATGCTTAAGGCATCTACTATTACATTAGCCTTACCAGGATGGTAGTCCACTATATAATTATAGTCCGTAAATAGTTCAAGCCATCTATGCTATCTCAAGTTGAGTTTCTTCTGAGTAAGTAGATACTTAAGGCTTTTATGGTCTATGTATATCCTACATCTTTCACTATATATGTAGTGCTGCTAAATCTTTAAGGCAAAAACTACTGCTGCTAATTCCAAATCATGTGTTGGATAATTTTGTTCATGCGGTTTAAGTTGATGAGACGTATAAGCCACCACCTTACCCTCTTGAATTAAAACACAACCTAACCTAACTCTAGAGGCATCACTATACATACCATACTCCTTTCCTGATACTGGTTGTGTCAAGATTGGAGCTTGTGTTAGCATATTCTTTATCTGATGAAAATTGGTCTCACATCAGGCAGTCCATTTAAATTTAACATTCTTCCTTAACAACTTAGTAAGTGGAGATGCCATCATTGAAAACCCTTTTACAAAGCGGCGATAGTAACCGGTCAATCCCAAGAAAAGTTTTACATCAAGTACACTCTGAGGTGATCTCTAATTGACAATAGCCTCAATTTTTGTTAGGATCAACTGTAATACCTTCCGAAGATACCACATGGCCAAGGAAGGAAATCTCTGTTAGCCAGAACTCACACTTTCTCAAATTAGCAAATAATCGATTCTCCCTTAAGGTTTGTAGCATAATTCTTAGATGTGCAACATGCTCTTTTTTATTCCTATAATAGACCAATATATCATCAATAAAAATCGCCACAAACTGGGCCAAGTATGGTCTAAACACCATGTTCATTAAGTCAATAAATGTGGTTGGGGCATTCGTTAACACAAATGGCATTACTAGAAACTCATAATGTCCATATCTGGTTCTAAATGTCGTCTTTGAAACATCTACATCCCTAACTCGGAGTTAGTAGTACCCTAATCTCAGGTCAATCCTTGAAAATAGTGTCGCCCCTTTCAACTGATTGAATAAATCCTCAATTCGAGGTAATGGGTATATATTTTCCATTGTCACTTTATTTAACTGCTGATGGTAGATACATATCTTCATGGAACACTACAAAAAAATATCAAAATAGCAACGAAATTCATTTTGTTGCTAAAGTAGCAACAAAATACCAATTTCGTTGCTATTTAGCAACGAAAAATAAATTTCGTTGCTAAAATTGGTTGAAGTTTTAGGGATTTAGCAATGAAATACAAAATGGTTGTATACTATTGCTAAAAAGGGACAGAGATTTTAGTGCCAATATATAACAACAGAAATTAGCAACAAAAGACAATTTTTGTTGCTAAATATGGCAGCAAAAAAAATTTGGGATGAAATTTAGCAATGGAATCTAATTTTCGTTGCTAAAATAGCAATGGAATCTAAATTCCATTGCTGAAATAGCAGCGAAATTAATTTTCATTGCTAAAATAGCAACAGAATCTAATTTTCGTTGCTAAAATGGCAGCATTTGATAGCGGAAATTTTTGGGATGAAAATTAGCAATGGAATCTAAATTCTGTTGCTAAACTAGCAACAAAATCTAATTTTCGTTGTTACGATAGCAACATAATCTAATTTTCTTTGCTAAAATGGCGGCATTTGATAGCGGGAAATTTTTGGGATGAAATTTAGCAATGAAATTTAATATACACTACTAAAATAGCAATGAAATTAATTTCTATTGCTAAAAATAATGTGTTCACATAAAATAGCAATGAAAATTGAAATTCGTTGCAAAAAATAATGCCTTCACTTAATTCACACATAAAATTAGCAACGGAATTTAAATTTTGTTGCTAAATTTGAAATCGTTGTTATAATAACAATAAAATTAAATTCCGTTGCTAAAAATAATATATATAAGAAAAACCCTATTTCTTTCATTTATGTTCTTCTCTTTATTCGCGATCTAGCATAGTTCTTCTTCTCTCCACACTCGACCATTTTCTGTGGTCGTCCATTTTTCTTTAGATCTACCACTTTCCGGTGACCGGTAAGTAGTTTTATGCTTGATCTTTTGTGTTTCTTTGTTTTGTTGTCATTTTTTATATTATTTTCATGATCTGGCACTATTGTTCTTATCTTCACACACTACAATTTTTGTGGCCGTCAATTCTCCCTCAGATCTGCCATTTCCAGTGACCGATAAGTATTCTTCCTTATATCTGCCATTCTTCCTTTCATTTTCATTTTTCTTTTTCTCTTTTACTCTGTGCCATTTTTTATTCTTTGGTCAGATCTTGTCGTTCGATCTTCCCCAGGTTTGCTCCTTTCCGGTGACTGGTAAATCTTTCTTCCTTCCTCCTTTATTTTTTTGTCTCTTCTCTTATACACGATTTGATGTAATAAGCTAGATATGGAATAATTTTATAGCTGGAAAATAACAGAGACATTATTTAAATAGCAGTGATAGGTGTTATGTCCTCGATCTAGTTATTTTAATTGGTTAGAGCATTGTTTGGTTTTTCAAAGGGTTTTTCGAAGGGTTTTAGTTAAAGTTTGTATTGCACATTAATATTATTTGCTCATTCGAGTTCAAAAGTGATTAAAAATTGGTTGTGAAATCCTAGATGTGTAGGAGTGATGTATCTAGATCTCTGATGCTATGTGTTTTTAATTTCTACCTTGGTTTAATTTAGTTGGGTGGTTCTTCTTAGTAGTCTCTGCCTTTTCATTGCACTAATTTCAGAGCAAGATCAGCAGGTTGTTTGGTAAAGAATGGGGCTCAGCATTGTAGTGGTTTGGCACCTTGATTATAGGGGGCAGATTGAGTTTCTTATGTATTTTTAGTGTCATTATGGTGGCATGTCTGATGGTTTTCTTTGCCTTAGCTGGTTTGTTTGGTGGGAGCTTTGTTGGATAATTATTTTAGATGTAATTTGTTGGTCCATAGTTTTGGTGTATAAAAAATAATGGTTAGGATTTTGCATAGTTTCAATTAAAACTAATAAATAATTACATTTAAATTTATTATTAAATTATGTGATTAAGATGTAGATTCCTTTTACTTGAACTAGGGAAAGAAAATAATTTATATGAGTGAAAACAAGAAAAGACCAAATATCCCTTAAAAACCCTAAAAACTTTAAACTGAAAAATGGCAACCTAAAGGTTGTTTTTTAGGCTTGAAAAATACTATCTCGGAATGAGCTTTTCGAAAATATATTATAATAAGAAATCTGACACTTGTAGTAAATCTTTTAACAAAAATAGTTTGTACCGTAAAAATAATCCATTTTGGCTTTATGTTAGATTTCTTCTCAAATTCTAATTTAATTTTGGGTTTTTATTATCTATATTTCTAATGATATATTGTTGGTCTCTTCTATGGTAGTTTTACAAAATATGATGATCACCAAGATTTGCACTTCTTGAGGATCCTTTGAAGCCTAACAATGTCAGTTATCTTATTGTTAATTAGACTTGTTTAAATCCATGTAACTAGTTTGTTGCTAAGAAACGGAGAGAGATAGAGTGTGTAGTTAATGATTCATTTGTTGTTTCTATGAATGGCGGATCATTTTGTCTCTTGGTATAATTAAATTGATTATTTCACTTGAAGCTTGAATTTAGTGATTTGTTCTTAAATTACCTGCAAGTGGACTATTCATGACAAAATTTGCATGAATAAAGATAATATATAAATACTGTTATTTTTGTGCTTGTGCTTACTGCTGAAGCATATTTAACCAATATGCACACAAATTAAGTACAAACAATTTTTGCCATCTCACAATTACCAACAATTGAGTATTGGATCTATATATAATATGATTATAAAAAAACAAAATTGACTTTTGGTTGCTAAAATTAGCAATGGAATTTACTTTTCCATTGCAAATTTTAGCAACGAAATTCACCTTTTTGTTACTAAAAATTACCAATTCACCGAAAATGAGTTGGTTGAATTTAGCAACGGAATTCATTTTTCATTGCTAAATTTAGCAACGAAAATGAAATTTCGATTCTAAAAAATAGCAACTGCTGGATTAGCAACAAAAATTTTTGTTGCTAATTTTCGTTCCTATTTTTTATTAGCAACAGGAAATATCAATTTTCCTTTTCTATTTTCCATTGCTAAATTGCATTTTTCTTGCAGTGGAACCATCCTTTTTCTTAACAAATAGGATCGGCAAACCCCATGGAGATACACTAGGCCTGATAAACCCTTGTCAAATAGTTCTTGCAACTTTATCTTTAACTATTTCAATTCCTTTGGGGCCATCCTGTAAGGGGCTCTTGAACTAGGTGTTGTGCTAGGCAAAACTTCAATAGATAATTCCATAGCCCTATCAAGTGGAAGACTTGGTAAGTCTTTAGGGAACACATCTAAAAATTCATTCACTACTGGTATGATCTGGAGTTTAACCTTGTCGCTCTTGAAATTAAGAATTAGGGCCATAAATGCTTCATACGCCTTCCTCATCAATCGTCTGGCTTGAATGGCAGATATTACAGTAGTCAAAGGTGGTGTCGGAATGCCTATAACTAGTACTTCTTACCTTTTTTGTCACTAAGAGTTACGATTTTAGCCCCATAACTCACCAATGCACGATGCTTAGACAACAAGTCCATGCCCAATATAACATCAAATTATCGAAAAGGTAGCTCGATAAGATTCTCGAGAAATTCTTTTCCTTGTTTTAAGATGGGACAGCCAGAGAACATTTTATTCACACATACAATGTGCCCCAATGGGCTAGTTATGCAGATATCATATTCTAGTCGATGCACCCTAGACACACCCCCACTCATACTCTCATGGGAAATGAGTGGATCCTGGATCAATAAATGCATGAATATGAGAATTTTAGAGTGAGAAAATACAAGCTATGACTTTTAGAGCATCTTGATCCTCTCCACCTTCATAGCAACCATCACTAGATGATGAAAGTTCACATTTTGAAGAGATGTAGCCCTATTAGTTTCTCCCTGATTTGATGATTTAACCAATCCTCGAACTGTCTACTCTTGAAGGCATCTATCAACATCTCTTTGGTAACATATTTGCACAACCGGCTAAATTCCTTCTCAAATTTTGCTATAGACATAACCCTCTGCTTTAATGTTAGAAACTATCTCAGCTTTTCCTCTTTATAGGCTTCGGTAACATATCTCTTTTTGAATTCAGTTTTAAAGAATCTATAAGTAAGAAGATCTGGTAGTTAATGTTGTCTGAGTACTAGCTTCCACCAATTGTATGCTGGTCCTTGAAGTAAGTGTTAAAGAGTATGCCCTAGAACCCTTGTAAAAGGGACTTATTTCATATGTATGAATTCATATTCTTAATAAAAGGCATCATTCATTTATTAATGCTATGTTTAAATATATGATTTGGTAAGTCTTAAATTAATAAATGAAGTCCTAGATATTATAAAAACAATGCAAAGGCAATCATGAAAGTGTTTATGATATAAGATGTCTATTGCATGCAAATATGTTAATATCTAAATATCTCTAGTTATAGAATTAACAAGATAGGACATTGTTAATTCAAATAGACTAGCACATGTTATGCTTCTTGAATGGTTCAAGCAGTGGTTCTCGTAACTGTGATTATAGTAGATAATCAAAGCTAACATGTGGATGCTTTTTAGAAGAACAAGTTCATTGGATACCTACAAAAAGAATCCTCACATGGATATTAAATCTATGTCAGTGAGGAATCTCTTCATAACAGTTGTGCAAGTATCCTCAGACTTGAGATCACCAAGGTTATCTTAAGTAGCAAGTGATATGCTTTGACTCCATAACTGATTACATCCAACAAGGATTGAACATATTTAGGAGGTTGGGTATATCATGACCTACTTGAAGATAGTTAAGTAATCGATAAAGGATTCACCATCCCATATTTATTAAAGGAAGTTATTTCTAATGATTTTATAATTGCCTTGTTCAGATAATCTCTAGCAAGAGTAATATGCCAAGATGGATAGGGATCCACGAAGGGCATTTTGGAAACAATGGTTAAATGAATAGAACATACATAATTAGATGTATATGAGTTGACAGAAATCAATACTTAAAATCTAATTGAGATAAGAGTGGTGAAAGGAGTAATTACACGATAACTATTTCCATGGAAGGGTACAGTCAAACCACTTGACTTTCCTGACATTTGGATAGTCATGATGCCTAGCTAGAGGCCGCTTATGATTTGTATAATAGTGTATCATAAATATCAATAAGGGATTGATAAAATGATTTAAAGAAGTTTAAATCATATAAGTTTTGAATATAACTCATAATTACAAATTATATTGCCAATATGGACATGAACCCAATAGGTCACACACATATAAAGTAAAGGATAAAATGGTAAAATAACAAGGATAATAATATTTGATATTCTTATGGGGGAAGTGAAATGAATAAGAGAATAATTAATTAAATAGTTTAATTAATTATGATCAAGTAGAATTGTTCGTAGAAATTTTTAGAAAAATTTTGAAAAATGGACTTAATTAAAATATTGTATTTCATAATTAATTGTTATTGGACTATAACTGTTATAGGGCTGATATAATAATTAATAGATCCATTGGAGAAATTAAAGAGGCCTAGAGAATTGATTTTGGTGGGTTACATGCCAGAACCATATAGAAAACCTTAAAGGCCTAATTCTTTGACCAAGACAAATTAAATATATTTCATAAGTGTTCTGGAGCCTACATATTTCATTTGGATGAATTTGAAATTTTTTTGGGTGATTAAATTCAAGTGTATGCATAAAGGGACTAGTTTATGGGTTTTGTGCATAGTCCTTTATGAAAAGATTTAAATTGGATTTAATTGAGCCAAAATAAATTATTAATAATTCCACAAGCATATTTAATATTTTTCCAACAATTTTAAAGAGCCCAATGCTATTATGAAGTTGGATTTTTAACCTATCTATAAAAATCCAAGTTAAAGGGATTTAGGGTTAAGTGAATATTAGGAGAAAAGAAAATTCTCTGTCATTTCTCCAACCCTAGCCACCACCCTCATTCCTTAATAGCATCAAGGAATTTTGGCTAGCCTTGTAACTCCATCAAACTTGGTTTATTTGATCCTTCTCTGGTGTTGATTACTAATTAGAGGTGTTCTATTTTGGACACTGTAGTTTGCGACAACCAGGTGAGAAGGAAAATCATGTGTTCAACAACAATCAAAGGTAATTTTTCTTATTCTCATTAATATTTATAATATAAATTCATTGCAAAATCAAATCTATTGGTTAAAAATTTTAATTTTTGCTTATACATGTGATTTATGTAACCGATAATTCCCAATATGTTATCAGAGCCATGATTTTGCCATGAATCTACAATTCTATATTGTTCACGAAATAATTTTTCTTTTTGACTTATTTATTTCATGAATATTAAAATATTAGATTTGATTGTTCATGAATGAAATGCGTCATCTTAGCTAGCCCATTAGCTTGTTGACAATAGTCAAGGCTAATGGTTCTAGAGGCAAGATTAAGGAATGCATATATGATATGCACGTATCAATAGTTGATAACCTAATGATCCAATAGTTGTGTAGAGACACAATTAGTATAGAGATACCTAACTTTCAAAGGTATGGAGTTTGGCTTGTTGACCACAATCAAGGCCAAATTAGATATCAAAGATTGGATATTAGCCCACTAAGAAAACCATCAGGTTTTCTTGAATTATATAGTGGTAAGTAATAATTATTCTGACTAGATCAAACAAGTGAGAATCATTCTCAGAGCTTAAAAAATCTATTATGTCTTGCATAAAGATCCACCACCACTTCTATCAGATGATGCCACTTATGAGATCAAGGGCACTTATCAAAAATTCCCGAAGGATAGTGAAGCAGCAGCATGTCTAATGCTGGGTGCTATGTCCTTAGAGCTTCAGAAGCAACATGAGATGATGGATGCTAGAACCATAATTTTGCATCTAGAGGAGCTTTATTCTTCTCAGGCTAGAACTAAGCAATATGACATTGCTCGAGCTCTATTTAGCTGCAAAATGGTGGAAAGCACTTCGACTACTACTTATGAATTGAAGATGTATGGGTATATTGAACATTTGGGTAGAATTGGCTATGTAATGGATAATGATCTATACAGAGATTTAATCTTATACTCATTGGCTCCAAGTTTTGAACCTTTCGTGCTTAACTTTAACTTGAACAAGATCCAAATAACCATTTCTGTGTTAATTAAGATGCTCAAAATAGCTGATGGATCCTTCAAGAAGGATTCAAAAAGTGTCATGGTTGTCACTTCTGTTAAAGGCAAGAAGCAGAAGAAAAAGAAGATGACCAAGGCACAGCCAAAGTATGGTGGAGTTTTCAAGAAGAAAGTTGCCAAGAAAGAGAATCCCAAAGGAACTTGCTTTCATTGTGGAAAAGATGGTTATTGGAAGTGTAACTGCAAGGTCTGTCTAGATTCTCTCAAGGAGAAGAAGAAAGTTAACGGTTCTACTTCAGGTATTCATATGATTGAAATAAATACTTATTCTATTGCTTCAAAACAATCTTGGGTATTAGATACAAGATGTGGATCTCATTTGTGTAATGATCTACAGGGACTTAAAAGCAGTAGAAGAGTTGGAAAGGCAGAAATATGTCTATAATTAGCTACTGGACAGAACATCTCTACAAAAGTTGTGGGAACTTATCATTTGCCTCTTCCAAGTGGATTAATACTGGAGTTAAGTAATTGTTATTATGTTCCAGCATTGTCCAAAAGTATTATTTCTTTTAGTTGTTTAATGAACAATTATGACATTTCTTTAAAGGACAAATGTTGTTACATTTCTAAGAACAATATATTTTATGCTAAAGCTATTATTGAGAATGGTATATTTGTTATTGATTTAATGAAAGAAGTGCATAATTTGGATACCAAGAGAATGAAACAAGATAATCTAATTACCTCATATTTATGGCATTATCGTTTAGGCCATATAAATGAGAAACACATGACCAAATTACACAAGTTAGGTGATTTAAGGTCAATTGATTATAAATCATTTGATACATGTGAATCTTGTTTATTAGAAAAAATGATAAACACTCCCTTCATTGGTAAAGGAAAAAGAGTTAGAATGGTATTGGACTTAATACATTAAGATGTATGTGGTCTAATGACTACATATGCAAGTGAAGGTTATTCCTACTTCATTACATTCATAGCTGATTAATCCAGATTTGGATATATCTATCTAATGAAATATAATTCAGAAGCATTTGAAAAGTTCAAAGAATTCAGAAATGAAGTAGCAAAGCAACTTGGCAAGAGTATTAAAACACTTAGATCATATCGAGGTGGAGAATACTTAAGTCAAGAATTTTAAGATTATCTTAGAGATAATGGGATTTTATCTCATTGGACTCCACCATATACACCATAACACAATGGCGTATCTGAGAGGAGAAATTGAACACTATTAGATATGGTTCGATACATGAAGAGCCAAAAAGACTTGCCTAAGTCCTTTTGGGGATATGCACTAAAAGCTACTGTTTATGTGTTAAACAAAGTTCCTAGTAAATTGGTTAATGTTACTCCATATGAGATATGGAATAAGAAAAAACCCACACTTTCTCATATGAAGGTATGGGGTTGTCTTGCTTATGTAAAGAGGATAATATCAAACAAACTAAATGTTAAGTCTGACAAATGTTTATTTATGGGATATCTAAAAGAAACGTATGGATATTATTTCTACCATCCCTTAGAACAAAAGGTGTTTGTTTCAAGGCATACTATCTTCTTAGAAAGAAAAATTCTCTTACAAGAGGATAGTGGGAGTAAAATTGAACTTGGTGAAGTTCAAGATCCACACATAGAAGTATATCAACTGATTGAACCTGAGACTGAGTTTCATAATAATGAGATTACAGTCGAACCTAATTATACATAAAATCCTAGAAGATCTACTAGGATGTGCTCTCTCCCTATGAGATATGGATTTCACATTGATTCAGATAGAGGCACAACTGTAGTAGATGACAATAAGCCTACAAGCTATTAAAAAGTTTTGAACAGTTCATAACGTGATTTATGGCCTAAGACTATACAGTCTGAAGTGGACTCCATGTATGAGAACAAAGTATGGACTTTGGCTCAACCACCTGAAGGGTTAAAACCCATAGGGTGAAAATGGGTCTTCAAAAAGAAGACCAGCATAGAAGGCAATATAGTTACCTACAATGCTCATTTAGTAGCAAAAGACTATCGCCAAAGAGAAGGAATTGAATATAATGAAATCTTTTCTCCTGTAGCGATGCTTAAGTCTATAAGAAAAATTTTAGCCATTGCAGCTCATTATGATTATAAGATTTGGCAAATGGATGTGAAGACAGCTTTCCTAAATGGAAATCTAGCTGAAGATGTGTATATGACACAGCCAGAAGGGTTCATATTAGGAGATGGCAAAAAAGTATGCAAGCTGCAAAGATCCATTTATGGATTAAAGCAAGCTTTTAAGTGTTGGAACATACGATTCAATGAGACAATCAAAGAGTTTGATTTCTCACAGAATGAAGATGAACCTTACATGTATAAAAGGGTCAGTGAGACTGCAATTGTCTTTCTAATTCTATATGTGGATGACATATTGATAATGGGAGATGACATTTCTCTTTTCCAATCCGTTAAAATATGGTTATCCAAGTAATTCTCCATGAAAGACCTTGGAGAAGCATCATATATTCAGGGAATAAGGATCTATCGAGATATATCCAATAGGTTGCTCAGTCTTTCTCAAATTACATATATAGATAAGGTATTAAAGAGGCTCAATATGGATCTTTCTAAGACAGGGTTTATACCTATGGTGCATAGGAAACACCTTTCTAAGTCTATGTGTCCGCAGACACTAGAGGATAGAGAGAGCATGAATAAAATACCATGTGCATCTGCAATTGGTTCTATCATGTATGCTATGTTATGTACACATCAAGATATATCATTTACTTTGAGTATCACAAATAGATTTTAATCCAATTTTGGAGAGGAACACTAGGCAGCTGTCAAGAATATCCTTAAGTACTTGAGAAGGACTAAGGATATATTCTTGGTATATGGGGAGGGCAATTTGCAAGCAAATGGGTATGCTAATGCCAGCTTCTATTCTGACAAAGATGATTGTGAATCACAGTCTGGATTTTTGTTCATAATGGAAGGATGAGCAGTTAGTTGGAAAAGTTCCAAACAAGAAACAACTATTGATTCCATGACAGAAGCTGAGTACATTGCTATTTTAGAAGCAGCCAAAGAAGCAGTGTGGATCAAAAATTTTATATTTGAACTAGGAGTGGTGCCTAGTATTATTGATCCAATTCGTTTATATTGTGACAACAATGGAACCA
The DNA here is from genome assembly GCA_037975025.1 of Excoecaria agallocha. Lineage (NCBI taxonomy): Eukaryota > Viridiplantae > Streptophyta > Magnoliopsida > Malpighiales > Euphorbiaceae > Excoecaria > Excoecaria agallocha. Next base: position 31,742,946 of record CM075806.1, read on the forward strand.
TTGCACAAGCAAATGAACGATGGTCTTATCAACGATCCAAGCATGTTCTCAAATGCTACAATCTCATAAGGAAAATAGTAGCTAGAAATGATTTGAATATAAAAAGGGTGCCCACATATGATAATGTGGTAGATACCCTCACTTAAGCACTTTCCGAGATAAAGTATGATCACCATATAAATAACATAGGTTTAAGACAAATAAGTGATTGGCTCTAGTGTAAGTAGGAGATTGTTAGAGAGTATGCCCTAGAGCCCATGTAAAAGGGATGTATTTCATATGTATGAATTCATATTCTTAATAAAAGGAATCATTCATTTATTAATGTTATGTTTAAATACATGAGTTTGTAAATCTTAAATTAATAAATGAAGTCCTAGATATTATAAACACGGTGCAAAGGCAATCATGATATGAGATGTCTATTGCATGCAACTGTGTTAATATCTAAATATCACTAGTCATAGAATTAGCAAGAAAGGACATTGTTAATTCGGACAGACTAGCACATGTTATGCTTCTTGAATGGTTCAAGCAGTGGTTCTTAAACTATGATTATGGAAGATAATCAAAGCTAACATGTGGATGCTTGTTAGAAGAACAAGTTCATTGGAGACCTACAAAGAAAATCCTCACATGGATATTAAATCTATGTCAGCGAGGAATCTCTTCATAGCGGTTGTGCAAGTATCCTTAGACTTGAGATCACCAAGGTTATCTTAAGTAGCAAGTGATATACTTTGATTCCATAATTGGTTACTGCCAACTAGGAGTGAACATAGTAAGGACGTTGGGTATATCATAACCTACTTGAAGATAGTTGAGTAATTGATAAAAGATTAACCATCCCAGATTTATTGAGGGAAGTTATATCTCATGATTCTATAATTGCCTTATTCGAGAATCTCTGGGCAGAGTAATGTGCCAAGATGGATATGGATCCATGAAGAGCATTTAGGGAATAATGGTTAAATTAATAGAACGTACATAATTAGATTTATATGAGTTAATAGATATCCATACTTGGAATCTAATTGAGATAAGAGTGGTGAAAGGAGTAATTGCATGATAATTATTTATATGGTCGGGTATAATTAAACCACTTGACTTTCTTAACATTTGGGTAGTCATGATGCCTAGCTAGAGGCTGCTCATGATTTATATAATAGTGTATCATAAATATCAATAAGGGATTGATAAAATGATTTAAAGAAGTTCAAATCATATGGGTTTTGAATAGAACTCACAATTACATATTATACTGCCAATATGGACAGGAACCCAATAGGTCACACACATATAGAGTAAAGGATAAAATGGTACAATGATAAGGATAATAATATTTGATATTATTATGGGAGAATAGAAATGAAAAAGAGAATAATTAATTAAAGAGTTTAATTAATAATGATCAAGTAGAATTGTTCGCATAACTTTTTATAAATGTTCTGCAAAATGGACTTAATTAAAATATTATATTTCATAATTAATTATTATTAGACTATAATTGTTATAGGGATGATATAATAATTAATAGATCCATTGGAGAAATTAAGGAGGCCCAAAGAATTGGTTTTAGCGCAGAAACCCTCAGAAGGAAGGGTTACACGCCATAACCATATAGAAGGCCTTAAAGGCCTAATTTTTAGACCAAGACAAATTAAATATATTTCATAAGTGTCATGGAGCCTACATATTTAATTTGGATTGATTTGAAATTCATTTATGTGATTAAATTCAAGTGTATGCATAAAGTGCCTAGTTTATAGGTTTTATGCATAGTCCTTTATTAAAAGATTTAAATTGGATTTAATTATGCCCAAATAAATTATTAATAATTCCAGAATCCAATTTAATATTTCTCAAAAAATTTTAAAAAGCCCAATCCCATTATGAAGTTGGATTTTTAACCTAGCTATAAAAATCCAAGTTAAAGGGATTTAAGGTTAAATGAACATTAGTAGAAAAGAAAATTCTTTCTCATTTCTCTAACCCTAGCCACCACCCTCATTCCTTTCTAGCATAAAGGAATTTCATCCAGCCTTGTAACTCCATAAATCTTGGTTTATTTGATCCTTCTCTAGTGTGGATTACTAGTTAGAAGTGTTCTATTTTGGACACTGTGGTTTGCGACAACCCAATGAGAATGAAAATCAACTGTTAAACAAAAATCAAAGGTGATTTTTATTATTCTCATTAATATTTATATTGTAAATTCATGGCAAGATCAGATCTATTGGTTAAAAATTTTAATTTTTGCTTATACATGTGATGTATGTAACCGATAATTCCCAATAGTAAGGATACAACACACAATAGCTTATAATGAGCAGGACATTGAATATCATCTAAAATCCTCTCCAGCCTTTCTAGCCATAATTTAACTTCCTCATATTGCTCCAAGGTAGTACCCAAAAATTCTTCCCCACTATACTTTCTAACCTCAAAGATTTAGACCTTCGGTGTTGTCATCCTTTGAAGAATATGTGCCATATCTTGAAAATTTTTTAATAATGCCTCCCCAGGAATAGCAACGAGGATCTCATTCTAATTTGATGAGAAAGATCTCATATCCGAGGAACCCATTGCAGCCGATAAATTACTTTTCACTAATTCCTTGATAGTATCTCTAGAATTATCCATCTTCAATCTGTATGAAAACAAGGACTTACTGCATTAGGCCACAAGACACGATACCAAATCGAGGATTTCTAGACCTCTATCACCTAGAAAAGGCTAAACATGGGCACTCTGATACCACTAACTGTAACACCTTAATACCATCTTTCATCCAAAGCACACATCCTGCCTTCAGCAACTATAAGTCACACAAATCATGCATCAACATATCATTACATACATATAAGGTGCATGCATATCCCAATAATTAACCTAAAAAATCATGCAAAACAATCATAATATGGCAATCACATGTTAGCCACCTTAACCTGGAAGGACATGCAAGCAAGGTAATTTAAGTAAATTTTTTTTACAGTCCTCCATATTACATTTCCTGAATTAAATCATGGCAAAATATATGGCTAGACAAAAAGGAACTATACAAAACATATCCTACGTCTAGAAGTCTAAACCGACTCTTGTTGGCCAACCGATGCAGAATTAAGTCCCTGAGAAACCTTTAGTCAAACCTACATGGATGTAAGGCAACCATGCTAAGCTATAAAGCTTAGCGGGGAGATAACATACAAAATAATAATATGATCGACCAATAGAATCAATCGGATATAAATATCTTTACACTAACATTACGATAAGAACATCAACATACTTGCATTATGAGTTCGTCTCAAACTAACAATATAGCCAAAAGAAATGGAGATAAACATGGTAATCAATCATTCACATACTTACATTATATAGATGAAGAAGTTGATACATGTATTTCTTATTTTAACAATTCTTTTAAACTTAATAGCTTACCTTAGTGCTAGTTCAAAAGGGGTCGATAACGGGAGCAATAGATACCCGAAGGTATCAAACACTGGATATCTCGAGGATATCAAACAATAGAACCAAGGGGTGGAACTATGGTTCCATCAAAGGAACAAACAATGGACCCAAACGGAGTCAATTATGGCAGCTGCAACTATATCCCTTTAGGCATGCCTATCTAATCTACAACTAAACTAAGACCCATAGGCTTAAGCATTGAATCAAAAGAATATTTGATTCATCATGTTTCTTCTTACACATTACAATATTCGGTCAAGCCATAATTCACATCCACATTCAAATTTCATACTCATATGATGACATCAATATTTGTTACCTCAACTTATAATTCATATACCCCGTATTCAATCTCATTTAAGGATAATTATCATCATACTTCATATAATCATACATATCTTTATAGTAATTTCATGCAATCATGGCATTACTATCATTATGGTCCCAAATCACAATAACTTGTATTTAGCACTACTTAATAAACTTACCTTGACTACTTTACCTTGATCGATAGGGCTTGATAATAAGAGCATGGCATAAAATAGTCACATATTACCTTTATCCAACATAGTCATTAAACATGATGATTAGGTTGCATTAGAGGGTTTATTATATTTATAAAGAGTGTTGGCTTAATCAATATTAATATGGGAGTGATTTGTTAGATGATTAAAATAAATGTCCAAAATGGAGAAATGAGGGGCAGTGGAATACTACTTGGTAGTGTATCTTTAGGCAATTCCCTTTGAGTGGTCTATCTTCAAGCTTTTAGCTTGTTTGGCCATGCATTCTGAAGCCTTTATGCTTGCTTGGCTGTGTATCTTAAGCCTTTAGGCTTGCTTGGCCGTGCATCTCAAGCCTTTAAGCTTGCGTGGCCGTGCATCTCATGCCTTAGCCAATGAGTGGTCGTGCATCTCATGCCCTGGCCAATGAGTGGCTATCCATTTCATGCCTTGGGCAATGAGTGGCCGTGCGTTCTCATGCTTTGGGCAATGAGTGGTCATGCATTCTTTACCCTTTGAGATCGACAGTTCAAGGTAAACATAAATGATTCCATAAGCCAAAACATCTTACAAAAACTCATCTTAAACCAAACATCTTTCATTAATCATCTTAAACTTCCACTGAAGAGCCAAAGAACTAAGATAATAAAACCCTAATTTCTATAGATCCATCTAAAGATAACAAAGAAAATAATGATACTCTCATACCTAAACATCGTGACTTTCTTACTCCTTGAAGATCCCTTTGCCTTTATCCTTAATTGTCCCTCCTATAACAAACCACATAAAGATACTAAACTTTCCTTCTTGATTTTATAAAATCTTACATTAACAGAAAAGATGGAAGGGAGAATTTCTCTTACTAGAAACCTTAATCCCAAACTTAGTGAAAGAAAAGAGAAAAAGCCTAAAAGAGAGAGAAATGGTCTTCCATTGAATAGATAGGGATATTTTATCATTGGAATCAAGAGGGGAGACCATTAATTACACTTTTAACCCCATTCCCCATTTCTTTCACAAAAATAACCCCCGTCTAACTTTTAACTTATGCTTCAAGCCCAAATAAATTTTTAAAAGCTAAATCTTACCCTAACATCTCATTTATCATCCAAACAACCCTTTTTTCATAAATCTCATTAAAATTATTACATTAACTTTCAAGAAGCTTTATTCTAATGTGGTTATAACCATAAAATATTAATTGTACATATAGTATCAAATAATTAAGCATTTTCTCTGCTTGTGTCAAGATTAGCCCTTCACAATATTTGGGCAGTCTAGAACCTAAAAAAATGAATTGGGCTAGTTTAGTTTGGGTTTGTTTTATTTTGGGTATATTTGACTATTTTGGGTAGTTTAAGTAGGTAGGCTAAAGTTTGACTTATCTCTTTTGATAAGTTGGGCCAAAATTACTACTTAAGGCTTATAAGACCTAAGGGGCCTGAATTTTACATGGGAGAGTTGAATTTTAATGGGCTTGGATCAGATTTAGGTTTAGGCATACATTGGTGAACTTAGGGTCTTAAATTTTAGGAGTTGATTTTCCTTGATAAAAATTTATTATTTTGGGTTATTATTAAAAAGAGTTTATGAGAGTTAATTTATATTGATTCTTGCTATTGCATGAAGAGTTAGACTTTGGCTATTTGCATGATTAATGTATGCTTGATTCTTTTTCTTTTTGTTTTCTAAATCAATGTGTTATAAGTGTTTCCAATCAATATTATTTAAGGCTTCTTTAGATTGGGGGTTTATTATCTTATTTATGTTCAATATTCATGGTATGTTGGCGTTCTAGTTTGGCATCTGGTACTGTACCATGTTTACCCTACATCATTCCTAATTACCTTAGTGAAGTGACTTATGCCATGGGTATCCTTCCTTCCGAAGCCAAGGTCTTAGTAGCTTAAGGGAGGTCTTTTTCACTAGAGCCATTAATTGGTGTCCAAGATGACTTCGATGATGTGCCTCATTTACAGTTTGGTATAATTTTGCTTTATTTCTTTACCCGATGATTGTTGATGCATTCATATGATTTAATTAGAGGCTATGGATTGTTCAATGTTGTGTATGATGTGCATAGAGGGCATGGCCCATTTCCTTAAATTTTGGTGGAGACTACATGCTATTTAGATTAATCCTCTTGCTTGCATCATTGGTAGTGTAGCACACTTAGCCTATAATCTGTACATATCACTTTATCCAACTAATTACACATGTTTTACTACGTAACATAAACATATACCAACTACACAGAGAACATATAATCAAACCTAATACATAAGAGTGCTATACTTTTAAAAACTTTTCAGTGTACATTAAAGTCTCTTTACAAAATACAACAACTGTTTAACATTTTTACATATAATATCTCCAATACCACTATCCTATAATCTTTACTATATACACAGAGCTAAAATAAAAGTCTATAAATGTCTCTCTCGTTAACTTGAGTTGGCCATCCTATTGCAGATATCACCCCAACAACCTACACGGATCAAAAACCCGTGCTAAGCTATAAAGCTTAGTGGGAAATTACTCATGATAAACGACCACTCACAATGATCGTCAACAAGCACACAACATACCTCAAATATAACAAAGCTTTGTTCCAAGAAATGAACAAAATGCAACAGTTAATTCATATTACGGAAATCATAAATTTCAGCAATAAAATTTGTATTGATGCTTTAATCAACATATATAACCATGTAAGCTCTAATGTTCTATGGCTTTAAATTCAACTAATTATCATGTGTCTAGTTTCTGAATTGATACTAAACCGTAAAAGCATAAATATCTATTATCTTTTCATCTATTTAACATGTCTTTGATATATACACATTAGAATTAAATAGCAAACTCACACTTCCAATTACCATGAGATTATTATATTACTATAGGCTTATTTTATATTCCACAAGTTATTCATGTTACAACATATTAGATGTATCATAAAAATAAGCCTTTCAACTAAACATAACACTTATTTATCATTATCATAAATAGCAAATACACGTTAAAGAATGTGTACATGCAACAATGTGAACACATATATATAATCATAAGAAAAATATTTCAAAAAAATTGTTGTTACTATCTAACCTTCATAATCTTTAATATACAATATGAATATGCACTTACAAAATTTTTGCGCACATTAGCCTTTTATAATATTCTTGGACTTAATAAAAATTCCTTCATCAATCATGTATTGGCATACATATAGAAATAAGGTTTATGATCACAAAGGCATATATATATATGATCAATTTAATCAAAATATTAATATAATGCAAATTCATCATTTAACGATTAGCATGTATTTAGGATACTAGCAGTATAGATACATATACTATTGCACATTCTTTTAGATGTGAGTTTTATGTGCAATAAAAGAAATTTCATATGTAGAATAGTATAAAGTCAATTAAGAATTTGCATGCCTTATTAAACTTTTCTTAACCTTTGACAATAAAGCTTGCACTATTCTAAAGAGGTGGATAACGAGTTATACTATGGTACCCGAAGGTATAAATTGATTGATTATAATAGTGGCACCCAAAGGTACAAGTCTATTTAGTCACCCAAACGGGGTTGACTACAACCCAAATGGGGTTGAAAATGATCCAAATGGGACCATGTCTGTTTAGTCACCCAAACGGGGTTAACTACAACCCTAACGGGGTTGAAACTATCGCAGCTGCAAGGTACCCTTATAGGTATGCCTATCTATCCACTTCCTAGACTCAAAACAGGCAGTATAATCTCTTTACTTTATCTTTTCTTTATTCATTCATATTCTTATATGCACATGTATACTCTTGTGTAACAACAAATAATGTACTCATATACATGCTCATGTGTAGCTTTATATAAACCTTTGAACATGCTCACTATTGGGTATTACTATTCTGTATTTGAAATCTTTTTCAACCATGTAAGTATTTCGTATAACATGGTTGTATCTATATTATACTATTTGCTCCTGTGCATAATCATGTACAGATATATATATCTTCTCTAGAGCATCAACATATATGCATAATTCATAAAACAATTTATACAATTGGCTCATGTAACAATCACATGACAAAATACTCCCTCTTTAATGCATACACTTGTGTACATATTGTCATATAACATTGCTATTATGCACTTTAATAAGATTTCTATAATTGAGTCTATTGCTCTGTAGTTTTGTGTTTCAACTTGCTAACATGTGACATCACATATGCTTATTCATGTCATTTTATTTAAGTAAAGACATAATCATACATTTCACTTTAAATCATATGCTTTAAATCATTTCACTAAAATATCTTTCAAACCCGATCATGTAAGATCATACTATATATGTATATGTTTATATGTACACATATATTCTACTAGTCATATTACTTCTTTTTACAAGTAGAGTTAATATTTCAAACTATAAGTATCATACGAACAATCATGGGTAGCATTTTTAACATTGACTATCATGTATGTATTCATATCCACATTTGAACTCTATTGTAGGCAACACTATGTTCATGTTCAACTCATATATCCAGACTGTATTCAAAGGATACTATTTGTACATATACAGAGTCTTGTAAAACTATAAGTTCTCTGGTGTATAGACAGATATATGCATATTTTATATAACAAGTTATACATCTAGCTCATCCAATCCATGTGACTATGAAATTTACATCGTGACATATAGGCATGACATATAATAATCACATCATATACTTGATCACGTTCTCATTAAGCATCTCACATGTTCATAGTCATGCTAAAACATTTTCTATCTCATAGGGCAATTACATGCTCATACAGTCATATACATAATCATGTGCTATACAAAATATCGACATGTTTCCATATGGGCATATACATATGACATGGTCATACTATTATATTTCATAGCATAAGTACATGCCAAAATATGCACTTTCTCATCAAAGGATTACATATATATACATAAATTTTGCATATGACAATCATGTACAAATCTAATTATATATATAGGTTAGATATTTTTATCACCAATATTTATTTATGTACACATACAAATGTATATGTATGCATATAAATCCTTCATTGATAGTCATATTACATGCCCTATTCAATTTATTTTACTATCACATAAACAACTATTTATCTCAATTAATTAAAAAGTCATATAATAAAGTATCACAAAAGTCTGCACAGGGCAGCATTCTGGACTCGATTTGTGAGCCACATTTGAAATTGAAGATGTCATTTTTAGGCAAAATGATCTTCTACAATCTTATCCCTCTATGTGCCTAGTTTCCAGAGCATCAAATTCATCTTAATATCTGACCTATAGCTTGAGTTATTTGAAAAATACTATAGGCTATTCATAGAGCCAAAATAGTGTGGGCTGTCACTTAGAAAAATTCATAATATAAAATTGAGAGAGATTTAGACCAACATTTCTTCTTAAAAGTTATACTTTCATGTCTCTAGTTTTAATAGATTTTTTTTTTTTGTAGCATTTCAACACCTCTACAAAAAGTTATGCCTATTATTGTAAATTCTATTTCTATGAGCAGTCCAGGGGACTAGTCCGGATTCAACCCTAAATTCCCTATACTTAGAGGCAGATTTAAGCTTAGCTTCCTTCTTAAGAATTGTAGAAATAGAAGTATAGTTTCCATAAAAATAACTTTACATCATTCTGATCATTGTAGACGAAGTTATCTCAATTTAATTACAAGCTGTTCTAGACTCAACATTAACAGTTCACCTGATTTTTCAATAAATTATAAAAATTAGTTAGAGGCAGAATCAACGCCTGGTCCCTTCAATAAATTTGTAGGTTTATGTCTCGTTTAACTATATAATTTTGAATTGGTTCATTTTGAGGTCTCTAACTCAATTTACAATAGAATTACCATTACTAGGTCAAAGAAACCCTATTAAGGTTTTAAATGCAACTTACCTCACATTCTCAACAAATCATTCAAATCATTATCAACAAATCATTCAAATCTCAAGTCCACCTCATCATGTCGAGAAGAAAATTACATGCACATGAAAACCCCTAAAATTCCCATACCTTGGCCAAAATTTCCTTTAGCCAACTAATCCTTTGCTAGACCTTTTTTGTTGTCTCTTTTATCTTCTCCTTCTTTATCTACAATGTAAATCATTTTCTAATCCATCATTTCCAGCAGCTTTTCCCAACCAAAATCTAAGTAGAGAATGAAGAAGAAGATGATGATAATGAAGATAACCAAAATTAAACGATACCTTATTAATCTATATCAATATTTCCTTGAACAATCCTACATGCATGCAATGGCCTTCATTAATTTATGAGATATAAACATGAAAATTGAAAGAGATGAAATGAATTCCCTTCTTTGGTGCCATCCCACTCTCCCTTTCTCTTTCATTCCACTAACACCAACGTTTATATAGTGCTTTGGTAAATGTCTTTCTAGGTCCTTCAAGGTTTTGCATGTCACACTAAAGACATACAACCTCAACTATTTATGATTAGATCTAATATGCCTGAGTAGTATTTTATGAGGGACCTATATGAAAATGAGTACATGGCCATTACTCATTTTACCTCTATAGTAACAAAGCCGAGTGAAGGAAATTGACTAGTTTTAATGATTGATTATTGGGATTCCCCCACTGAAAGTGCGGATAAAGGGACTATATTGTATATTGATATATAGAGTCCATCTAGTAAGAGTGAGCAGGAAGTGGAAGAGAAAAGAGTGAAAGCATTTATAAGAAGTGGAAGGGTGGCCCTAAAGATTGATAGGCAACTAGCTTCTACTATAGTGCTTACAGAGAAAGAAGCTGAGGAGAATCAAATAATCAAATAGCTGAAGAATACACATAGCCAAATCTCTATTTATGATTTATTATGGACATCTCTATCACATAAGCAAAAGTTGATGGAATCCTTGAGTGAGTCTAATATTGCCATTATCATTTTGCCAATTGAGTTGTTAGATTTTAAAAAAGGAGGAACAGGAGAGAATGTTGTGCATTCTAATGATGATTTACCTACTGAAGGCAAAAACCATAGTTGCCATCTTTATATTAAAGCTAAAGTATATGGTAAACACATAACATGTATGATGGTGGATTATGAGTCTTCAATAGATTTGTGTCCTTTTGTTGCAATTCCTACTTTTGGTTTGAATGAGAGTACGTTGAATAAGTTTGATTTGAAAGTTTTTGCCAATTACAACTCAAATAGATAAGTTGCTGGGACCTTTAAAGCTATAATGAAGATGAGATCTATCAAAATTAAGGCTGAGTATATGGTATTGCCAATTCTTGCTAACCTTTTTTATGTTGGTTAGATGACCATGATTCCATAAGTTAAGTGGGGTGCCCTCCACGTTGCATTAGATGATAAATATACATCATGAGGATTAAGTGGTAACCATCAAATCTTAAAGAGAGAATGAAGTGTTTGTGTTGGAGATAGCCACATAAGCTATCAATGGATTTCATGTGTATATAATCAATGATGAAGAGAGTGAAAGTTGTTTTATCTATAGTCTGCAAGTAATTAATACGTTGAAAAAGATTCATTTTCGGTTTAGGGCTAGTCTAGCTAAGAATTCTTATAGTGTACAGACTACTACCACTACCAATGGTTAGAAGGATAGGAATGGGTTAGGTTTTAGTAATCCCGATAAAAAAAAGAAGTATGAAACAACAAAGCAAATTCCCCATATTTCCTAAGCCTTTATGCCAACTTCCGTGATCTGCCTTTACAAATAAGATAATGAGCCTCAACTAATTAGAGATGAAGTAGTGACAAGGTTTGTGCTATTCAATGGTGTTTTTATCTAGAAATGAGTAATTATCAAGTCGGTTTAGCATTTTTAGGATGAAGAAATCCTACTGTACAATTCAACTTGGGATAAGGAAGTGCTTTAGGAGGTCATAATAGAGAAACTAGTTATTGTTCAAATGAAGGGTAAGGAGAAGATATGGGTTGAAAATCCACCTCAGGTGGAGAGAAATTAGATGCTGCCAAGGGTGAAGAAGATACTTTCATTGATATTATTTATGTTCTAGAACTTTTTAATGAGAACATTGATCCCTCTTTTGATTATATCAATAAGATGAACAATTTTGCTTACTTGGGTGATGTTTTTTTCTAATTTTAATAGGAATAATCATGATCATAAATCATTCATATTTGATATTAACTAAAAAACACAATTTCATTTAATCTTCGGCAAAAGAAAACCCATAAGAAATTTTATTAGTATCAGATATAACTTTTGAAGAGAGAGAACAATTAAACAAATTATTAAAAAAATATGAAAAAGTCTTTGCTTGGACCGATGATAACATACGAGGAATAGATAGAGAAATAATTGAACATGCCATCCCAACCTAACTAGGATACAAACCAGCTAAGCAAAACCTTAGGATAATTAGGCTAGAATGAGCTAAAAAAGTTAAGGATGAAGTTAATAAGCAAATAGAGGCCAAATTCCATGTGGAGATCCTTGGCAAATGTAGTCCCCGTGGCAGAAAAAGATGGAAGAGTTAGGGTCTATATGGACTATAGGGATTTCAACAAAGCTTGCCCAAAGGATGACTTTCCCTTGCCACACATAGATATAATAATGGATAGTGCAACAACCTATGCCATGTACGGCTTTATAGATGGGCATGGTAGGTATATTTAGATTTTACACAAGATATTAGATTAGATTAAAATATCCTTTATCACTAAATAAGTTACCTATGCCTACTAGGTCATGCTTTTGGGTACCCTATTTAGTGATAAATGATTAATTTAACTACTCGGGAAGGTCACTTTAAGGCATTAGAGAAGTTCTTTTAGAAGATTGATAAGTATAATCTCTACCTCCACCTAAAGAGGTGCATATTTGGGGTGACTTAAGGTATGCTCTTGGGGTTTGTAGTAAGCCAGAAAGGGATAAAAGTAGATCCTAATAAAGTAAGGGCTACCAATGAGATGCATGTGCTCTAGAAGGAAAAGGAAGTTAGAGGATTTCCAAGCAGGATTCAATACATAAGTAGGTTTATAGACAAGTTGACTTCAATTTGTAAATCAATATTTAAACTACTTAGAAAGAATCAACTAGTGGTCTGGAATAATGATTGTAAAATGGCATTTAATACCATCAAAAAATACCTTTTGCATCCTTTAGGGCTGAGATTGCAATAGGTTGGCAAGCCTTTGATCTTGTATTAAGCTATAGAGGATAGTTTAGTGCGGGCGAATGATGGCTCAGGAGGATGACTTAAAATTTGAGTACGTGATCTACTACCTCAACAAGACATTTCTTCCATATAAAGCTAAGTATATAGAATTTGAGAAGACCTATTTAGCGATCATTTGGGATTTAAAGAAGTTGAGGCATTATTTTTCCTCTTACAGAGTACAAGAAGTGACTAAGTAGAACCCTTTTAGGTACTTACAGGAAGCACCCTTATTATTATGAAAGATTGGTAGATGGCTAATACTTTTATAGGAATTCAATATAGAATATGTCATTAGGAAAATTATTAAAGGAAGAGCTATAGGCGAATTCCTAACCAATCAGCCATTAAAAGGAGAAGAATAACTTATGAGTTTCTTGATGAGGATATCTCAACAATAATTGTACTTTGGTAAAGCTATGAATAACAGAAGACCTACAATAGGAGTGATCCTAGTAACCCCAAAGGGAGAGAAAAAGCTTTAGCCAAGAAACTATGGTATAAAGCAATTAACAACTAAGTAAAATTTAAAGCTTACATCTTTAGGTCGGAAGCCTTGCTAGCCATAGGGGTAAAATCTGCAAAAGTATTTGAAGATTCATCCTTAGTTGTCTATCATGTGAGAGGTGAATGGTCAATTAAGAAAGCATGGTTATTGCCCTATCTCCGGTGTTTGAAAGCCTTATGTAACCAATTTGAGGTTTACACTTTTGGGTACGTGCCTGGGCATGAGAACTAGTTACCAAATAGTTTGGCCACCTTGGTATTAATGTGGGATAACCAAAACAAAATAAACATGAAGCCAGTATTGATCTCGAGTTCAGATAAGCCATACATCAAAATTGATTAGATAATGGATATTGAGTTGGATGATTGGAATTCTTAGTACTACAACATTCAGAATTTCTTAGAACGATCAATATTTTTAGAGGAAGCCATAAAAAAGATCAATGAATAATCAACAAGCTATAAATCAAATTCATCACTATAGATGTAGTACTTTACAAGAGATAGCCTGATGGCATTCTATTGAGGTGTTTGAATGAGAAAGAGACTAAGAAAATCATGAAAAAGGTATATGCAGGTGTGTGTGGAGCTTACAAAAATGGATTGGCCCTAGCAAAGAAGATTATATGCCAGGGTTCTTCAAGCATACTATGGACTTTGATTGCTCTAAATATTTGAAAGAATTTCATTTATTCCAACATTATGCAAACTTAAGACAATTGCAAGTTTCTGCCTTATGCAATCTTACATTGCCATGGACATTTGCTAAATAAGGCATTAATATCATGGGCATGATCCATCCACTGGTTCTTAATGAACATAGGTTTATTATTGGTGCCATTGACCCCTTTACCAAGTGGGTAGAAGTAGAAATTTTCAAGAAAGTAAATGCCATGGATATTGCTAAATTCATTAAGAGGAACTTGATATGCAAATATGATTTAGATAATGGGTTACAGTTTTCTGGTGAAACAAGATAGATGCTCATAAAATACAGGGCTCAACACCATAAGTTTTCTCTTTATTGACCATAAGCAAATAGAATAGTTGAAGCAGCAAATAAGCACGTTAAAAGAATTTAACATAAGATGGTTGAAATTTACAAATATTAGGCCAATAAGCTATCTTTTACATTATAGGGCTATAGGACCACAATTTGAACTTCAACAGAGGTTACTACATTTTCTCTAGTGTATGGGATAGAAGTTGTACTACCATTAGAAATTAAACATCAGTATTTGATTGTGGTCCTAGAAGCTGAATGGCTAGAAATAGAGTGGGCTAGGTAGAGATGGTTACAGCTTAACTTGCTATATTAGGATAAGATGTATGCCTATATCACAATTAGATTTACCAAAAGAGACTAACTCATTCATTTTGGAAAAAAAGGTGAAGAATCATCCTTTGACAGAGGGAGATCTGGTGCTCAAACATATAAGGCTTGGGATTTTAGACATTTGAGGCAATTTAGGCCCCACTTAGGAAGGACCATTTAAGCTAAAGAAGTTGTTATCCCATGGAGCAACTATTTTATCAAACTATAGTTTCAATGAGTTAAAAGAGCCAATGAATATAAACTGATTACAGTGGTTCTATGGCTAAGACTAAAAGAGACAAAGAAGAGAACAAAAGCCCTATGGGTCAAAGATAAAAAATAATCAATCAACAAAACTAAAGAGGCTTGATTGATGATAGGAGTTATCATGCTTTTAAAATTTTATTTTTGAGATTAAATAAAATATGTCAATGAAATGATGTCGAATAATGATTATATCTAATAAAATAAAAAAGAAGTGACATACATGTATCCAAAACATTATTAATATATCAAAAAATAGTTCCTTTATCTTTCACGTGTTCAAAATTTAAAAAGTTATAATAAAAGTAAGAGCATTGTTTGTGAAAATATCTAATCAAGTCTATCTGTATCACATTGGTCTCTACATCCAATTGTCTAAGATGAGAAGTCATATTGTCAACAATTTGACTTTATGACCCTGCTTGTACAAGGTGCAGGTGGTGAAGTCTTAAGAAACAATCTTACGAATAACAGTCCCCGTAGAAAGCTGAGCCTAAATCCTTTATCATAGGCTGACATAAAGGAGTAGAAAGTATACCACCTCGAAAACCCAAAGGACACGTAACCATGTCATAACAGTCTGTAAACTGGCAAATATAGTGGGTAGTAATGTACGGGATGGCTCATTGCAATCCATATAAGTGAATCAATCCGGAAGATCCATCCCGAACTACAAAAGAAATGGATAGCTAAGTGCACCTGAACATGATGCCACTATCTATCAACTGAGCCAATCAGTTAATTCACTCTTGGATTGAATATAACTCGGACTATCTATGCATGAGGATAAAATATCTCTTAGGATAAGTAAGCATGTCCCTAACTTAGGGGTGAAGCTCTAATAGTAGCTTTAGCTTTTCATGTAGCATTATCCAAAAAAAAATAAATATATGTCCACTAGGGTGAGTTTGATTCATCTCAGGTAAAAATAGAGAGAGCATGAATAGAATGCCACATACACCTTCAATTGGTTCTATCATGTATGCTATGTTAAGTACACGTTGAGATGTAACATTTGCTTTGAGTGTCACCAGCAGATTCCAATCCAATTTTGGAGAGGAACACTTGGCAACTATCAAGAATATCCTTAAGTGCTTGAGAAGGACTAAGGATATATTCTTGGTATTTGGGGAGGGTAGTTTGGAAGTAAATGGGTATACAGATACCAGCTTCCAATCTAACAAAGATGATTGTAAATCACAGTCTAGCTTTGTTATCATAATGGAAGGATGGGCAGTTAGTTGGAAGAGTTCCAAACAAGAAACAATTGTTGATTCCACAACAAAAGCTGAGTACATTACTGCTTCGAAAGTAGCCAAAGAAGCAGTCTGGATCAAAAAGTTCATATCTGAACTAGGTGTGGTGACTAGCATTGTTGATTTGATTTGTTTATATTGTGACAATAAAGGAGCCATTGGGCAAGCAAAGGAACCATGGTCTCATCAGCAATCCAAGCATGTTATTAGATGCTACAATCTTATAAGGGAAATAGTAGATAGAAATGATGTGAAAATAGAAAGGGTCCCCACGGATGATAATGTGGCAGATCCCCTCACTAAAGCACAATCACCATATAAATAGCATGGATCTGAGACATATGAGTGATTGGCTCTAGTGCAAGTGGGAGATTGATAGAGAGTATACCCTAGAGACCATGTTATAGGGATGTATTTCATATGTATGAACTCATATTCTTATTAAAAGGTATCATTCATTCATTAATACTATGTTTAAATACATGAGTTTGTAAATCTTAAATTAATAAATGAAGTCCTAGATATTATAAACATAGTGCAAAGGCAATCATGAAAGTGTTCATGATATGAGATGTTTATTGCATGCAAATGTGTAAATATCTAAATATCCCTAGTCATAGTATTAACAAGATAGGACATTTTTAATATGGACAGACTAGCACATGTTATGCTTTTTGAATGGTTCAAGCAGTTGTTCTCATAATTGTAATTATGAAAGATAATCAAAGCTAACATATGGATGCTTGTTAGAAGAACAAGTTCATTAGAGACCAGCAAAGAGAATCCTTACATGGATATTAAATCTATATCAGTGAGGAATCTCTTCATAGCAGTTGTGCAAGTATCCTTGGACTTGAGATCGCTAAAGTTACCTTAAGTAGCAAGTGGTATACTTTGACTACATGACTGATTACTTCCAACTTGGGGTGAACATAGTTAGGAGGTTGGGTATATCATGACTTACTTGAAGATAGTTGAGTGATTAACAAAGGATTCACCATCCAAAATTTATAAAGGGAAGTTATCTCGCATGATTCTAAAATTGCCTTGTTTAGAGAATCTCTAGCTAGAGTAATATGCAAAGATGGATAGGGATCCATGAAGGGAATTTTAGGAACAATGTTTAAATTAATAGAACATACATAATTAGATTTATATGAGTTGACAGAAATCCATACTCATAATTTAATTGAGATTAGAGTGGTGAAAGGAGTAATTGCACGATAGCTGTTTCTATGGAAAGGTATAGTCAAATCACTTGACTTTCCTGACATTTGAGTAGTCATGATGCCTAGCTAGAGGCCAATCATGACTTGTATAATAGTGTATCGTAAATATCTATAGGGATTGATAAAATGATTTAAAGAAGTTTAAATCATGTGAGTTTTGAATAGAACTCACAATTACATATTATCCTGCCAATTTGGATAGGAACCCAATAGGTCACACATATATAGAGAAAAGGATAAAGGTAAAATGACAAGGATAATAATATTTGATATTATTATGGGAGTAGAGAAGTGAATAAGAGAAAAATTAATTAAAGAGTTTAATTAATTATGGTTAAGTAAAATTGTTCGCAGAACTTTTTAGAAATGTTCTGTAAAATGGACCTAATTAAAATATTATATTTCATAATTAATTATTATTGGACTATAAGTGTTATAGGTCTGATATAATAATTAATAGATCCATTGGAGAAATTAAAAGGGGCCTAGAAGAATCACTTTGGCGCAAAAACCCTCCAAAGGAAGGGTTACAAGCCAAGCCCTGGTAGAAGGCATTAAAGGACTAATTCTTGGACCAAAATAAATTAAATATATTTCATAAGTGTTATGGAGCCAACATATTTAATTTTGATGGATTTGTAATTCATATGGATGATTAAATCCAAGTATATGAACAAAGGGCCTAGTTTGTGGGTTTTGTGCATAGTCTTTTGTGAAAGGACTTAAATTAGATTGAATTGATCCCAAATAAATTATTAATAATTCTAAAATCCCATTTAATATTTCTCTAGGAATTTTAAAGAGCCCAATCCTATTATGAAGTTGGATTTTTAGCCTAACTATAAAAATCCAAGTGATAGGGTATTAGAAAAAAAGGTAAACAATTAAGAGAAAAGAATTTCTCTCACTCTCTCAACCCTAACCGCCACCCCCTTGCTAGCATCAAGGGGATTTTGGCTGGCCCTTGTTCTCCTCCTTTGTTGGTTCATTCAATCCTTCTCTAGTATGGATTACTCATTGGAGGTGTTCAATTTTGGACACTATGGTTTGTGACAACCCAATGAGAAGGAAAATCAACCGTTCAAAAAAATCAAAGGTGATTTTTCTTATTCTCATTAATATGTATATTGTAAATTCATGTCAAGACTAGATCAATTGGTTAAAATTTTAAATTCCGCTTATGTATGAGATGTATGTAACCGATAATTACTAACATCCTTCAAAGATTCCCAATCCTTCAAACCTTTCATCTTTAGGATAACCCTCAAATAGGGACACATATTACGATTGAAGAGCCAAATCTAGTTAGCTATATCAAGATTTATTTTCATCTCCATTACAGAGTTCCTTCATCTAGTGAGTTACTCATGAAAGGGCTAATCATGTTTATGCTGGAACAATTCAAGGCCTTTTAGGAAGACCTCCATTCTAGTTCTACAATTACATTGCTTGAAGAACTCCTTAACCACCAAATCCTATTCGTTCTTAGTATGCCTATCCAATTTATGATACCAATTACTTGTTGGACCTGTAAAGCTCAAATAAAAATATTCTACCTTTTGTTTTTTGATCAATGTTGTGCCTTTCATGATCATCATGTGCTGCTTAACATACATAAAAGGATATAAAGTACAATTAAATCTTAGTAGGTCAAGCATTCTAAACCTTTGAGGAAGTTATTCATCCCTATCTAAATTTTGATCCTCAAGGTTCATTCCCCACAATTGGATATTTCGAGAAAATCCAAACATCATTATCCTTTCATATTTTAAAAACTAGAAAATGTGGGAATTCTAGATATGTAACCACAGATTGGCATCCCTTATGATAGATGGTAGTCCCTCATAAAAAAACCCTTAAAATTGCAAAAATATCTCTGATATTACCTGAAGAAGAGGGAAGTGAACACTGATGATCATCCCATACATGACAAACAATCGTCTATCAGGGATAAGGGTTAAAATCAAGGTTTTTGATGTTCTTTTGTTAAAATCTCATAAAATTTTTATGAAAAACACAAAAATCCATATTAGAGCCATGAGATCCATGTTTTTTGTTAAAAATATATTGTATACTCATCATCAAACAACCCTAATCTAAGCTACCTTAGGTTATATGTCTAAATTATCATTATTTGACACCCTTACAAAAATAAGATAATATTGATATGAACTCCAATAAGTATAACTATGAAACCCAATGTGGTGTCAAGCATTCAACATTTATCCACTGTTGTTCATTTCAAACATGAATTCTGAGCATGGAATCTCTTAAAGGGGGAGAGAAATATAATGGAACAAATTATACCCTTGTAGGTATGAGGCATACTTATGGGAGTTTATAAATTGAAGAATAATGAATAAGAAAACTAATGTTGACTCGAGGATATAATAGATATTAATATAATTTTTATAGGGTAAATTACCATTTACTTAAATTGTGCCATGCATTCACAAATACGTGTAAACATGGGTTTATATACTATATAAGTAAATATTTAATGCAATTAGTAATTAATTACAATAAGGAGGATGAAATGGAAATTTACCTAGGATAAAAAAGTTAACCAATTGGATTTCAACATGTGGTTTATATAGAAAAACAAGAAAAATATATTAGAGAGATAAGGAAGTTGGTTGGCCTTCGTAAGGCCAAAAATATAGATTTTACCAATTTTAACTCTCTCTTGAATTATGTAAAAATCTATCCAAAAAAAAATAATTAAGCAAAGTGAAGAAAATTAGTGAAATTCAAGTAAACTAGGTAAGTAATTCCTTTGTTTAAGTAGGAAATTAATTTCTTCCTCTTCTCTTATTCATCTAAAGTTTTAAGATGTACATGTATACCTAGAATTGATGCTCCATTTGTTTATTATTTTATTTAGTTGAGAAGAAAGCTATAATTAAGGGAAAAGATAAAGCTTGAAGCATTTGGAGGTATTTTGCAAGCTTTAAAGGTATGGCAAAATTATTTTACTTCATTTTATATGTTATATTTTTAAATTATTTAAGTATGAATTTTGTTTTGGTATCGATGATTGATAACGAATTAAGATTGATTTATGTGTTTAAAAATTAATTAAGCCATAAATTAGTGTTTAGGATAAATTTTAGTCTTGGTTCACTTGAACTAGTATTGGTATTTTAGCCATAACATAGGTTATAAACCTTTAATTTTATTGATTCGAATGGAGAATGAAAGATAATTCAAGTATCTATAACTTTGTAATAGAAACCAAATCAAATTCTTCCTTTAAGTATTTTGAATTTTGGCTTGAAGTTAAGTGGTGGATGTTACCCCTTTTTTTGGCATAGCCTTTAATAATTTACCAAGACATATTGCTTTTATTTATGTTATGGAAACTAAAGGCATGGAAAAACAATTTTTTAAAAGACAATTATGATTAAAAATCATGTACTTTATGTCAAAATGACTACAAAAGTTATATCTAGAAATTTATTTACTTGAACCTAAGGTTTAGGCATATTCACGACTAGATTTGGGGCACTCTAGCCATTAAATTTCATTCTATTAGACAAAATATGAGTTATATGAGTGACTTTCAATCTGGTTGCATGCCTAGTATTATGGGTCCAAAAGTTGCCAAAACTCACTCGAAAACTATCAAACCTTATCCAAACCTTTTTGGACATCAATGGAACTTTATAAACACATATTTAAGGGTCGAATCACACTCATTACATGTGTATCTTATATATGCTATCATGAATTCATTTATGAATAATTGTAGAATATAATTATAAGGTATATTTGAATTATACATGATAAAATTTTTATGGTTTTAATGCTAGCAAAATTGAATGAATTTGAAATGGGCTAGCTGGAAAGTTTTTGGAACTTATTCCTATACATACTTGAATATGTTTAATGATATATACATCTCAATAATAATGATTGAATGCTTTTGTGCACAATTTTTGCACGAAATTGTGTTTGAATAAGATTATAATATTCTGAAATGATCGATCATTTTAATCAACATTTTTTTATGATATTTGAAATATATCATCTTTTTTTATGAATTTGGCTTGACAGAGTCTAAGTAGTGAATAAATAGGCACGCATAGAAGGCTTTGCAGCTACTTCTATTCTATTAGACACTTCAATGTCTTTTATTCAAGGATATGCCTTATCTATTTAGAGACTATATCTCTCCTGATTTCTAATTTAGAGGCATTGGCTATTTAGATACCAATGGTATCTTTTATTATATCCCTATTAACCATGTCTTAGGACATTAGCAAGCAATTTAGTAATGATCTTCAATTTGCTCTATTTTGAATTGTTATTTACATTGTGTAAGTTCTAGTTATATTCTTTATGGCTCTACAATTTGTCATATTTTGTTCCAAATTCTGTTCTAGATAACTCCTTAATTATGTATCAAATAATTAATCATTATTAAATTATTTTATATGATTAATCTTATGCTTTACTTATTATTATTTCATTGTTATGCCTCATTTGTGTCTAATTATATGTTGATTGCTATAAGTAGCCACCAACATGCATATTTTGGTTCCCACTAAGCTTTAAGCTTTGTACAGTGGATTTTTTTTCCTTCGTGCAAATGTTGAAGCGTAGGTTATAAAATTAGGAAAACTACAGTTGGCCAAAGTAAGAGTTAGGTTATAGAGATTTATTTATTTATATACCTAATTTGTATAATTTGTAAGGGCATATAATAATTATTACCTATAAATAAATTATCAAGGTGTGGTATTGATGTTGTTATTATTTGATATTCATTTGAACATACAAGTAATACTATTCTGGATAACTACCTGATATTTATTATGTTGGTTTGTTTGGCTCTAGGCACCTATATATCCACCTATAAGGGGTTAGGGTGTTATAGTTATGAAGCATCTTCCAAAATATGGTGATATAGTGTTTAAACAAATATATTCAAGCATTTCTAACTATCAAGGCAGATTCAAGCTCATATGGAAAGGGCTTTTTGTGCTAAAGAAACTATTACAAAAGGTGCAATGATCTTATTTGATAGCGATGGGAATGAATTTAAAGTGTCGGTCAATGTTAACAAATAAAAAGGTTCCATGGCTAAGAATAAAATAAAAAGGCCTAATTGATAATAGAAGTTGGATTCACATAGGATTTCACCATAAAATATTAAATGAGATATAGTGTAGCACCCTCTATACAAATAACCTATTTATCTGAAAATTTAAATAATATTAATCATGCTTATACTACATATTCACTTAACCATAATTTTACCATTAATCATGTCATACGGTTTCATATATTTATATACGTGCTACAAGTATATTCCTATATTGCATTTCATACTTAGTATCTTGCATACTATACTATATGAATATTACTTTATGTATATCACATGCACACATGCTCTTTCATAGCTTTACTACTAGTGAGTTATAGCATTCCACATAGGTTATATACATTTTATTAGATAACTGGCCATAATACAAAACATATGATAATAGTAATACAGAAACATCCTACATCAAGATTAACAGTCGATGGTTGGCCCTTCCTGATGTAGAGATCGTCCCTCAACAAAAGTCTTGTTAACAGTACCTACACGGATAAATAACCCGTGCTAAGCTATAAAACTTAGTGGGAAAATCTACAGATGGATGACCACTCACAACGGTTATCAAAATGTAAATATACAATACATACTTATAAATAACATATACAACATAACATGACAATAATAACAAATACTTTAAAGCTTAAAGCATATCCTCATGTACATAAACATTTTACCCAAGAGAGTAACAAATATTTCCTTTTCATAATTCATATAGATGGCAATTTTTCCATGTGAACATATTCAAATGAAACACAATTTCTATGGACAACCAACAATATAATTCACAAAAACGATCTTTAGTAAAATAAACTTTAGCTGATTAATTATGACCATTACTATAAATAAAGTTTAGCCTGCCTTAGCTTTATTAGTGGATAATGGGAACTATCGATACACATCGGTATCAAAATGGAGAATATCCGAAGATATCGGATCTATAGACCTAAACGGGGCCAAATTATATTGTAGATCAGTCAAGCATACCTAAACGGGGTTGCCTATCAAACCAAACGGGGCTGTTCATTATCCAAATGGGATCAAACCTACTTTAGACCCAATTGGACCAGACTATGGCAACTGTAATTTTCCTTATAGGTGCCTATCCATCCACATCTAAAACACTATTGCAGGTAGAACTATATTCATGTTCAATTCACATATTAAGACTGTATTCATAGTATACAAAATATACAGAGTCTTGTAAAACTATGAGCTCTCTGGTGCATAAACAGATATATCCACATTTCATATGTCAAGTTATACAACTAGCTCATCCAATCCATGTGACTATAAATTTGCATCATGACATATAGGCATGACATATAATCATCATATCATATACTTGATCATGTTCTCATTAAGCATCTCACATGTTCATAGTCATGCTAAAACATCTTATATCTCATAGGACAATTACATGCTCATACACTCATATACATAATCATAAATGTACATACCTATAGGTACATTCGCATATAATAGGCTTATTCTTATAAGCATATTTATCAATATATATATACCTTTATCATTATTCAAATCATGTGCTATACAAAATATATCGACATGTTTCCATATTGGCATATACACATGACATGGTCATACTATTATATTCCCTATTTCATAGCATAGGTTCAGGTCAAAATGTGCACTTTCATGTCATAGGATTACATATGTATACATCAATTTGGCATATGACAATCATGTATAAGTCTAATTACATGTAAAGGTTAGATATTTTAATTACTAATCTTTATTTATTGTAAACATACGAATGTGTATGTATGCATATAAATCCTTCATTGATGGTCACATTACATTCCTCATCCAATTTATTTTACTATCACATAAACAACTATTTGTCTCAATTAATTAAAAATCACAATATCAAGTGTAGCAAATATCTGTACAGGGCAGCATTTTGGACTAAACTTGTGAGCCACATTTGAAATGGAAGATATCATTTTTAGGCAAAATGATCTCTATAATCTTATCCCTCTATGTGTCTAGTTTTCAGAGCATCAAAATTCATCTTAATATCTGACCCATAACTCGAGTTATTTGAAAAATACTATAGGCTGTTTTTTAAACAAAAATAGTGTGGATTGTCACATAGAAAAATTCATAACATAAAATTTAGAAGGAATTAGGCCAACATTTCTTCACCAAAGTTAGACTTTCATGTCTCTAGTTTTACCATAGTTTTATTTTGTAACATTTCAACACCTCTACAAAAAGTTATGCCATTTTTGCAAATTCTGTTTCTATAAGCAATCTAGGGGACTAGTTCAGATTCAACCCTAAATTCCATGTACTTAAACGCAGATTTATGTTTAGGTTTCTTCACATGAAATATAGGTATGGAAGCTTATTTTTCAATGCAAAAAGAATCACTCAATTTACTATTCTATAGCTCAACTTATGAGCAAAACAATCCAGATAGGTCAATCAATCATGAAAAAGCATCCGACTCGTGAAGAGATTCACAACTGAGGCAAAAAGACCAAAATTCACATCTTGTGAAGGGCTTCACAAGTGGAGAAGAAACTACATATCATGACTCGTGAAGAGGCTCACGAGCCGGACTAAAATTCACGACTCGTGAAGGTATTCACGAGTGAGACTAACATTCACGAGTGACCCGAAAGAAAGAGATGTATGACTCTTGAAGAGCTTCATAAGTCAGACAATAATTCATGACTCGTGATGGGCTTCACGACTCGGCAATGATGCATTCTGTTCTTCAAACTCATTTCGATAAAACCCCTGATAAAAACCCAAAAAACATAACCCTAAATTTCTATCAACCACAACATGTTCCAGCAAAATTTCACATGCAATGTGAACAATCCTAAGTTCCCATACCTTGGCTGAAAATCCCTATGTCTTCAACCTCTAGCAATATCCTTTCCTTGGCTCTTTCTTCCTTCCTCTTCTCCTTCATAAACATCATCATCATTTAAAATTTCCAGCACTTAATTAACATTTTCCTCAGCCAAAATGAAGAGAAGAAGAAGAAGATGATGATGATGATGAAGGGTTCATTTAATAGTTTAATTACCTTAATTTGATGAATCAAACTCTTGATTAACCAACATGCACAATTTCCTCTTCAAAATTACTTAAAGAAATCAACTTTGAATCATAAATGAGAGAGAAAGAAGAACATTTCTGCATTTTCTTGAAGGAAATGCCATCCCACTCTCTCTTCTCCGTCTTCAAAGTTGGCTTTTTATAATAGCAAGGGATAATTCCCTATTTTGTCCTTAAACCTTTTGCATGCCACAAAATAACCTAGCTAATCTTTGCATGTTAAACTTTAACCCCTCCTTTAATTCCTTTCATACATTAACCTGTCAATTTATTCCATCTCTCAAATACACCTCTAAATATATGCTTCTATCCATATTTGACCTTTAAGTTTATGAAATTATAAATTTACCCCAAATTAATACTTTTTACTTCAATTGCACCCTCAATTAATATTAAACCATACTCTTAAATTCTATTTTCATGCAATTAACATAATAACTTGATAATTTAACCCCTTGACCCTTATTTAGACAAAATTCTCATTTAATTTAATCTTAATCACTTAAAAAAATCCCATTCAAGAATATGCAAATTAAATTAGGGTCCTGTTAGAGGCCTTACAATTCTCTCCCCCTTAAGAATTTCGTCCCCGAAATTCATACCTGTTTTGGATAAGTGAGGTTGTTGTTCCTTCATAGCTATTTCTGGCTCCCAAGTAACTTCTTATAAATCGTGATGTTGCCAGAGCACTTTAACGAGTGGAATTTGCTTATTCCTTAGCTGTCTAACTTCTCTAGCCAGAATTGCTATAGGCTCTTCATCATAAGTGAAATTCGGCTGTACTTGCACATCTTAAACTGGTATTACATGAGATTCATCTGAACGATACCTTCGAAGCATGGAAACATGAAATACATCATGGAGTTTGGCTAGTTCCATAGGGAGAGCCAACCTATATGCCACTGGCCAAACTCTATGAGGAATCTCATATGGGCCAATAAACCTCGGGCTCAATTTACCCTTTTCCCAAAATCTCAATACTTTTCTCCAAGGGGACACTTTTAAAAACACTTTGTCACCCACTTGATATTCAATATCTTTTCTTTTTAAATCAGCATACATCTCTATCACTAGCTTCCTTCAATCTCTCCTTGATAACTTATACCTTTTCTTTTGTATCTTTAACAATATCTGGACCAATAACTTTGCGCTCCGACAATTCAGTCCAGTAAATAGGAGTTCTACATTTTTGGCCATCCAAGGCCTCATAAGGTGCCATCTCGATGCTCATTTGATAACTGTTATTGTAGGCAAACTCCATTAAAGCTAAATATCTATCCCAACTTCCTACAAAATCCAAAACACATCCTCTCATCATATCCTCTAGAATTTGGATAACCCATTCAGATTGCCCATCCGTCTGAGGGTGGAATGTTGTACTGTAATGAAGCTGAGTTCCTAGTGTTTGTTGCAAACTCTACCAGAATCTCGATGTGAATCTCGAATCTCGATCAAAGATTATTGACACCGAAATGCCATGCAGTCTAACAATCTCATTTACATAAAGTTCCGCCAAATTATCCATAGAGTAATCCATCCGAACTGGTATGAAATGAACTGATTTAGTCAACTTATCAACTACAACCCAAACTGCATCATGGTTTTTCTTTGTAAGGGGCAATCCTGTTACAAAATCCATGGTAATATCCTCCCATTTCCACTGTGGAATTGGGATGGGGTTCAACAAACCAGAGGGTAACTGGTGCTCTGCTTTCACCTGCTGACAAGTCAAACATTTGGAGACATATGCTACCACATCTTTCTTCATGCCAGGCCACCAATAACATTTTTTCAAATCATGGTACATCTTATTTCTAATAGGGTGCATAGTAAATACTGTATTGTGAGCCTCATTCAATACTGTTCTTTTTAGTTATTTGTCATCAGGAACATATAATCTATTCTGATAATACACACCCCCATCCTCTTTCATTGAATAGTCAGACTGGGTTCCTTCATGTGAAGACTTTAAAATCTGTTGCAACCTTTCATCATGTTTCTAAGCATCGATCATTGTTTGCTTCAAACAAGGTTTAGTCTACAACTGTGCTATTAAAGCACCATCATATGCAAGTTTCCATCTATAGTGATATGAAATCATAGCAGCCATCATCTTATGGCTCAAGGCATGTGCTACAACATTAGCTTTGCGTGGATGGTAATCCACTATACAATTATAATCTTTAAAAAGTTATAACCATCTTTGTTGTCTCAAGTTATGTTCCTTTTGAGTGAGCACATATTTGAGACTCTTGTGATTTGTATAGATTCTGCACTTTTCCCCATACAAATAATGTCGCCAAATTTTTAAGGCAAACACTACTGCTGCTAACTCTAGGTCATGGGTTGGATAGTTTTGCTCATGTGGCTTCAACTGTCTAGATGCATAGGAAATTACTTTACCATCTTGCATTAACACACAACCCAAGCCAACTCTAGAAGCAACACTATACATAGCATACTCCTTTCCTGTAACTAGTTGTGTTAAAACTGGAGCCTCTGTCAAAAATTTCTTCAACCGATCAAAACTTGCCTGACACCGATTAGTCCACTCAAACTTTATACCCTTTCTCAACAATTTAGTAAGTGGTGCAGCTATAACTGAAAAGCCTTTCACAAAACGACGGTAATAACCTGCTAAGCCAGAAAACTTCTAACCTCTGTCACATTTCGAGGTGGCTTCCAATTCACTATAGCCTCTATTTTAGCTTGATCCACTCTAATACCTTCAAAAGATACTACATGACCAAGGAAAGAAATTTCCTTAAGCCAAAAATATGCACTTTCACGTCATAGGATTACATATGTATACATCAATTTGGCATATGACAATTATGTACAAGTCTAATTACTTGTATAGGTTAGATATTTTCATCACTAATCTTTATTTATTGTACACATACGAATGTGTATGTATCCATATAAATCCTTCATTGATAGTCACATTACATGCCCTATCAAATTTATTTTACAATCACAAAAACAACTATTTGTCTCAATTAATTAAAAATCATAATATCAAATGTTGCAAAAATTTGTACAAGGCAGCATTCTAGTCTCGACTTGTGAGCCACATTTGAAATAGAAGATGTCATTTTTAGGATAAATTATCTTCTACAATCTTATCCCCCTTTGTGTCTAGTTTCTAGAGCATCAAAACTCATCTTAATATCTGACCTATAGCTTGATTTATTTGAAAAATACTATAGGATGCGTTTAAAACCAAAACAGTGTGGACTGTCACTTAGAAAAATTCATAACGTAAAATTTAGAAAGATTTAGGCCAAGATTTCTGCATCAAAGTTAGACTTTCATGTCTCTAGTTTTACCATAATTTTATTTTGTAACATTTCAACATATCTACAAAAAGTTATGCCAATTTTTACAAATTCTGTTTCTATAAGCAGTCCAGGGGACTAGTCCGAATTCAACCCTAAATTCCATGTACTTAGAGGCAGATTTACATTTAGGTTTCTTCATATGAAATATAGGTATGGAAGTATATTTTTAAATGAAAAAAAAAACACTCAATTTTCTATATTATAGCTCAACTTATGAGCAAAAAAATCCAGATAGGTCAATCAATTGTGAAGAAGCATTTGACTTGTGAAGAGATTCACGAATGAAGCAAAAAGACCAAAATTCACATCTCGTGAAGGCGTTCACGAGTGGAGAAGAAAGTTACATATCACAACTCGTGAAGAGGCTCAGGAGTAGGATTAAAATTCACGACTCGTGTAAGTATTCACGAGTGAGACCAACATTCATGAGTGACCCAAAAGAAAGAGATGCATGACTCGTGAAGAGCTTAACGATTCGGACAATAATATACGACTCATGAAGGTTTTCACGACTCAACAATGATGCATTTTGTTCTTCAAACTCATTTTGATAAAACCCCCGATAAAAACCCAGAAAACATAACCCTAAATTTCTGTCAACCACAACATGTTCCAGCAAAATTTCACATGCAATGTGAACAACCCTAAGTTCCCATACCTTGGCTGAAAATCCCTATGTCTTCAACCTCTAGCAATATCCTTTACTTTGCTCTTTCTTCCTTCCTCTTCTCCTTCATAAACATCATCATTATTTAAAATTTCTAGCACTTAATTAACATATTCCTCAGCCAAAATGAAAAGAAGAAGAAGAAGATGATGATGATGATGAAGGGTTCATTTAATAGTTTAATTACCTTAATTTGATGCATCAAACTCTTGATTAACCAACATGCACAATTTCCTCTTCAAAATTACTAAAAGAAATCAACTTTTAATCATAAATGAGAGAGAAAGAAGAACATTTCTGCATTTCCTTCACTCTCTCTTATCTCTCTTCAAAGTTGGCTTTTTATAATAGAAAGGGATAATTCCCTTTTTAGTCCTTAAACCTTTTACATGCCACAAAATAACCTAGCTAATCTTTGTATGTTAAACTTTAACCCCTCCTTTTAATTCCTTTCATACATTAACCTATTAATTTATTCCTTCTCTCAAATAGACCTCTAAATATATGCTTTTATCCATATTTGACCCTTAAGTTTTTGAAATTATAAATTTACCCCAAATTAATACTTTTTACTTTAATTGCACCCTCCATTAATATTAAACCATACTCTTAAATTCTATTTTCATGTAATTAACATAATAACTTGATAATTTACCCCCTTGACCCTTATTTAGACAAAATTCTCATTTAATTTAATCTTAATCACTTAAAAAAATCCCATTCAAGAATATGCAAATTAAATTAGGGTCATTTTAGGGGCCTTACATATAGTGTTTTTTAGTTCATTATTGAATTCTTATTATGGATAGTGATGGAATGTATACATAAGATTTGCAACATTATATTGATATAAATGGTGAAGTTTATTTTACATACTCTGAGTTAATAAAGTTTAAAAAAAGTATGTTTATAGTCTTTTCCTCACATATTTATATTTTGTTGCTTTGTCTTTTGTGTTGTTCCTATCTGCAACACCCTAATCCACTAACCATGAATAACCATCATTCATCATCAACATCATCATCATAAACCAAGTAAAGTGCATACATAATAATAATTATAGAACATGCCATAATTACATGCCACAATAAAAATATTCAAGCTAATGATTAAATAATTATAACATAAATGGCCTTTAAGAATCTCAAAATCCTCAAGGTAACAGCATCTAGCTCGATCCTCTGGAGCTGAACTTGAAATCTACACGGATAAACAAACCCATGTTAAGCTATAAAGCTTAGTGGGGAACAAAACTCTATATGTATGAACATAACCTCTTTAAACAATTCATCTCATCATGTAAACTTTCACAACAGCACGGGATAACATATGAGTCTATTATACTGATCGTATCATAATGGACATATTGGGGAAGTTCTCAAGCTTAATAATAAAACCCTGCTTACCAACGTCTAGAGCATTCTGTAAATTATCTTATCTCAAAACTTGTCAAATTACTATCAGAAGTTTGCTTCCTTTCTTCCATAACTAGCTTGATTTATACCCTCATAATCCATACTACTCCATAATTCATGAATCTAGGTTGTTGATAGTACAAACTGTTAACTTAATGCATTAATCATATCGTTGTATAATTCTTGCATTCAATATTAAATCTATGCACACCAAAGTGTTTATGCCATTTAACAACCATAGAATAATTGTTATACTTGATTTCTTCATATATCTTTACTTAATTCTCATTTCGGGTTCATACACACTTATTCCTTAATGCTATCTTATCATCGCAATTTAAGACATCATACCACATCATAGTATATCATGGTTTGCATTTGGGTTTTTATTAGAGTTATACATATGTAGATACATATGAAACGTTCATGTACATACTAACGGGTTTGCATGCCATTTCAACGAACATGTGCCACATATCATGATTAATAGACCAAGTCCTCATACCATATGCAACATATTATAATTTTCATATACCTGAAGATCATTATGTATACTGTTGTTCGTATAACTTTTAATATAATGTTGTAAGCTTGTGGCTCAAACAACCAAACTATTCACTGTGGAGCCCATAAGTGAGCCTAGCTTGTAACAGCACTCACACGAGAACCTTCTTCATAATAAATGTGAGTTATCATAGTCATGTAACACATAATATGGTATTTCATTTCGTAGAAATAGTTTAAAGTCATCAAAAATTAGGATATAACACCATAATAGGCCATTCATAATGCTTACATCATATAAATGGAGCAATCATTACATGTTTTCTTTATGTTATGTACATTTTATCTTCTTTGATAGCCTGCCTAACTACTAGTTCCAAGGGTGGATAACGGGAGCAATGGATACCCAAAGGTATCAAACTATGGATATCCAAAGATATCAAACAATAGACCAAAACGGGGTCAAGCAATGGTTCCAGCAAGGAACAAACTATGGAACCAAATGGGGTCAAACGATGGTTAATCTTGTCATATAGCCTAGCTCATAACGGGATCAATGGATACCCATTAAGGAACAAGACCCAAATGGGGTCAACTATGGTAGCTGCGATTGTATCCCTCTAGGCATACCTATCTAATCCACAACTGAACTAAGACCCGCAGGCTTTACCATTCTTAAGCATATTTAGAGTCAACATATTCTTCTATACTTAGTACGTCATTCGGCTTAAAGCCATATTTCATAAAAGAAAACATATTATTCTTGTCATATATCAATGTTGAGTGATAGGCTCCAATATACATGGTTGCAGATTATGTAATCACATAGCTGCATAAACATCCTTCATACATATCATAGTAATTTACATGATAATGCAAACACAATAAAGTATTACTTTCATTGGTTAATCTTGTCATATCTAGCATTATGCATGAAGTCAATAACATAACTTTAAACGTGTAGTTCTTGCAATTAAAAGTCTTCCTAAGATTATATGCATGTACATATATATAATCATAGCAATTCATACATTTGGGGTTCTCATATTTATTCATCTTATGACACAGACTACTCATCATAGCATGGTTGAATCAATTATACCATATAAACTTACATAACTCATAAATAATTCTTAATTGCATACCTTGTTGTTATTTTCCACGAGTAGTTTTCATAGCATC
Organism: Excoecaria agallocha; assembly: GCA_037975025.1. Lineage (NCBI taxonomy): Eukaryota > Viridiplantae > Streptophyta > Magnoliopsida > Malpighiales > Euphorbiaceae > Excoecaria > Excoecaria agallocha. The sequence goes on from CM075806.1 coordinate 31,776,028, forward strand.
ATAACTCCCATCAATAAATAATTACTTTAAACAATACTCTTGCAATTATGATCCATAAAAGAATACGGGTAGTTTCTCTTTTGAATTAAGATCGACACTGGTACAACTTTCATCTTTTGATTCACTTTTATAGTCTATTAGAACATGGACAACAGGTTATTTACCTTAACCACATCATGCATGCTTCAACAGCTTATTAATACTTTTTCATCGTATAACATATTATACCCAAGTAAGATATGCAAAAGTATTTCATCTTGCAAGTAGCACACTACTTGCAGACTAGGTTTCCCTATTTAAGTCATAGGACATAAACAGGTAGGCAAGTAGTTTTCCCCTACATCTAGGCTAATTATTATTTTTTCATTATGACTTGGAGTATAACCAACTCCTATTGTTCATGATTAAGTGCATTGCATGATACCCCTTCTTAGATTCCACTACCCTCTAATTGCCACAGACTATATCATAGTATATCATGTCATTGCAATTGAGTATTAGCATGTGATATTGGGCAACATCATTTACTATGATAGATTACATACCATAACCCAACTTTATAGGACATGACAACTAGCATATGGGTTTATGATTACTAGGTTGCTCCTTACTCTACTTAGTTTTATGTGCGTTATTCACTAAACCACATTTTACGTAAAGGAGTTCATATATAATGTGCCATTGACAAAACCCTCAAAATCAGCCTTCAAGTGAACACCTTTCCTTGTTTCAATGGTTTATTATTCTAAATCTTTCATTGTTACTTCATTTGATAGCCAGGTCTTATAAACTAAGTCTTTCTAGTCTTTATAAATAAAAGAGACTTCATGATTTATTAGCCCATCAATATTCAACTAGCATATTAACTGTCATTGTCATGCAAAGCAAATCTTGCTTAACCATATCTTATTTTAAGCCTTAGCATTGGAAAGGCTTTTAGAACTATAATTGTAAGGCCCTTAACATGACCCTAATTGAAATTTCATGTTTTTAGTAGGATTTTTATTTGATTAAAATTAAAATTAAATGAGAATTTCGTATAAGTATGGGATAAGGGAAAAATATGTTTTTATTATTTTAATTGCATGAAAATAAAATTTAATAGTGTGGTTTAATATTAAGCGAGGGTATAATTGAAGTATAAAGCATTGATTAGGGGTAAATTCATAATTATGACATCTTAGGGGTCAATTGAGAATTTAAGAATAATGGAGAGGCCAATTTAAGGAAAGGGTTAAATGGTGGGGTTGATTTATGTAATAGACTAATTGGTGGGAATAATTAATGGCATGCAAAGAAGTGTATGTCTATAGTGTGACATGCAAAACCTTGAAGGACCAAGAAAGATATTTACATAGCACTAAAATAAGTTAGTTTTAGTGGAATGAAAGAGAAAGGTGAGAGTGTGGATGGCACCAAAGGAAAGAATTCATTTTCATCTCTTACAATTTTAAGCTCATATCTCAATTTACCTATCAATTCATTAAGACAATTGCATGCATGTGGGTTGTTCAAGAAAATACTGATATAGATTAATAAGGTATGGTTTAATTTTGGTAATCTTCATCATCTTCATCTTCTTCATCCTTTATGTGGATTTCGGTTGGGATTAGCTGCTGGAAATGATGGATTAGAGAATGATTTATACTGTAGATAAAGAAGGAGAAGGTAGAAAAGATAAACAAAAAGGTCTTGGTAAAGATTAATTTGCTAAAGGGAAGTTAGGCCAAGGTATGGGATTAGGGCTACCTTAATGCATGTGAATTTGGTTGTTGCATGTCAATATGTTTGCTGGAACTTGTTGTGATTAAATTGAATTTGTAGTAATTAAAAGAGAGTTCAATGTATGAAATGTGCATGAAGGGATGAGATGAAAATTCTAACCTAGTGACTGAAAATTTAGTGTAAGTTATAATAGAGACCTCTAATTGTAACAAATCAAATTTCTGTAGTTATATAAGACATTTTCCTACAAAATTAAAGAAGGAACCTACCTTCAATTCTGCCTCTAGATATTTTTTATGATTTATTGAATTTAGGAGAACTTTTAAATTTAGATTCTGGACTAGGTTGGGGAACAATTGAGATATCTGTATGTACAATGATCAGAATGACATGAAATTAATTCCTATGAAACATAGACTCATAAATAAACATTTTATATGAAGTAAGTAATGCCTAATTTTATTTCTAAGTATGTCAAATAATTAGCATGAAATTCGTTAAATCTGTTTGGACTGTTAAGGTACAGATGTTGGTATTTTGGGCATAAGTATTAGTAGAGAAGTCAAAATATTATTATGTTAAATTATGGGTAAACTAGATACCTAGGAGTACGTTTTTTATGAAGAAATGTTGGTCTAAATCCCTCTTAATTTTATGCTATGAATATTTATAAGTGACAGTAAATACTGTTTCGGTTTTATGAACAGTCTATAGTTTTTCTGAAATATCTTGAGTTATAGGTAATATATTAAGGTGAAATTTGATGCTATGGAAACTATACAAATAGGGGAATAATATTGTAGCAGATCATTTAGCCTAAAAATGACAGTTACAAATTCATTTGTGGCTCACAAGTTGAGTCCAGAATGCTGCCCTGTGCAGATTTTTAATGTACTTTATCTTATGGTTTTCAATTAATTGAACTAAATATGTGTTTATGTGGTTACAAAATGAATTGGATAGAGCAGGTAATATGACTATTAATACAAGATTATATGTATACATATACATTCATGCGTGTACTTGGGTAAGTACTTGTGATGAAAATATCTCACATATATTTGTGATGAAATTTGTGCACATGATTGTTTTATGCAATTAATCTTACATATTCATACTCTAATGATAGAGTGCATTATATTTGAACGTGCACTTATACTGTGAAACAAGAAATATGATATATGACTATGTTCATGTGTGATGCCTGAATGATAACATAATGAAGTATATTATTATGATGTTATATATTCCTATTCACTAGAGATTATGTATTTGTATACATGATCACATATATATATGATATGCTATATTGTAAAGTATTAATGATGAGCACTTGAATAGGTATGATGCATTACTTGATTAACATATCATGATTATGCTAATATGAGATATCTAATGATGGTCGGTAATAAGTAATTGTATCATTAAATGAACTTACATATACATGTGCAAAATGAACACCCTAAGTGTAAGCATGATATATGAAAAGAAAGATTAAATAGAGTTTGCCTGCAGTTATAGTTCAATTGTGGATAGATAGGTGCCTATAGGGATATTGCAGCTGCCACAGTCGACCTTTTTAGGTCCACAGTATAGTTGATTCTGCTGGATCTTGCACAGCCCATTTGGGTTATTTTTTGACCCCGTTTGGGTCCTTGATCGGTCTACCATACAGTTGGCCCAGATTGGGTCCATAGTTTTGATATCTTCAAATATCCACCGTTTTGATACCTTCGGGTATCCACCGATCCCGTTATCCACCTTTACAACTTAAGCAAGCTAAACGATTGTGTTATTGTGTTACAGTTAATTTTAGATAAATAAATCATGATACATGAGATAATCTATTTAACTGTATTTTTCATTGCATATGTGATAGTTGGATACTTTTGATACTGATCCTCCTACTTTATGCTTTAATTTCAAGCATGTTAATATAAATATGAGATTTGATTTTTGATGATGATATTTTATTCTGTCCTTTATTTATTTTAAATATATCATTCTTGTTATTATCAACTTTTGTATGTTATATGTTTCCGGCAATCGTTGTGAGTTGTTGTCTTTCAAAATTAGTATCCCCACTAAGCTTTATAGCTTAGCACAGGTTATTTAATCCGTGTAGGTACTGCTGTAAAAGCTTTTGCTCAAGAACGATCTCTGCATCAGGACAGGCTAACACCTAGGTCATAGAAATTAATGTAGGGTTCTTTTTGACTTTGGTGCAATTTCTTTTGCACGTTTAATATGTATAAAAAGGGCTATCATATATATATATATATATATATATATATGTAATATAAAGTAAGTGATGTAATAAGTTTAGTGAAAGAATGCTAAAGCATGCATGCATATAGTAGTTAGAATGCTTAGTCATAAATATGCTAGATTAATGGATAAATGTTATGCATTATAAGATATGAAGTTAAGATAGTTATGACTAACATGAAAATGACGAGTATGTTATAGAATAAGCCATTATGCATACATAATTAAGAGACTGAAGTTATGGGAAATATCTAATTGATGCGTAGGATACCTATATAAATAGGCTATTTGATATAATAAATGAATACAACTTTGGGTTAATAACCTACTATTATGTGATTGAAAGATATAACATGATACATGATAAAGGCATTAGATTAGGGTGTTTCAATAATCATTCCTCACCAATCAATTACCATAGTACTCACCACTTGTATACTCAACCATAATCAACATTTCTTATTGCTAGCTCATTTCACGCTATTCATATTACTATCTTCATATGCACAAACTATAAAATACTGGTTCATAATTAATAAATGAACTATAATTTTGGGGAGAACAAAATTAATAAGAATAGTGCATAAATGATTGTGCATTCCATGGAAATAAAGGTCAAGTGGTCGTGCATTTACATGGGTTGCATGGCCAAGTGGCCGTGTAGAAAAACAGAGAAAAGGCATATGCGGCCAAACAAGGAAAAGAGAGGAAGTATGTTGTCGTGCGAGAAAGAGACATTCATGCATGGCTGTGCATGGGTGAGGAATTTCCCATGCGTGGCCGTGTATGGGTGAAGAACTGCAAGGCAGAAAGCTAGGCATGGTCGCGTGCTAGAAGAAGAAAGCTTTTACGTGGCCGTGGGTGAGAAATAAAGCAAACCTACGTGGCTGAGCATTTTGAAGAAGAAGCATATGTGGCCGTGTGTTTCTAAAGAGAAACACATGCGTGGCTGTGGGTGAGAAGAAAGAGCATCATCATGTGGCCATGTATCCTCAAAGACAAACCATCGCATGGACGTGTACTCCCAAGAGAAAACACATGCGTGACCACGCATGAACAAGAAGAAAGCTGTGTGTGGCCACGCGTGGGAAGAAAAGAAGAAAAACCCAGAATCCTGATTATGCAGTCATAAAATTAAACCCTAAATCTCACCTCCCTACATACTTATATTATTATTTAAGTTACTAATCATCTTATAATCATCAACACCTACTATATTTACCCTTAATCTCTCAAAGAAAACACATGTAACATGAGATGGGAAATGTATACAGTAATTTTTCCAAATAAATTCCGTACCTGATGTTGATGGTTTATCTCCTTCACATCCCTTGATAAATTATTGAGTTTATCTTTCCCTCATACACCATAAGGTAACAATCATTAACCTTTTAGCCATAAATCCAGAAATGAAAACACAAACCACAAGAGAGTAAGAGAGGAAAGCATCACCTTAAGAATGCTAGCCCTCAAAACCCTAGGTTTCCTCTTCTACATCTCGTAACTAGAGAAAGAGAGAGAGAGAGACCTCCAGGAATCCCAAATGCCGATCTGCTTCACAAAACCCCCATGAGTTTCTTCTTCAAGAAGCTAAATACAATGGTTTGTGGGGTAAATATCACCCAAAGATAAATTTCCAAAATGCCCTTATACATTTTAACCCCTAACAACTTATTCTCTTAACATTCAACTCCAAAACTTCTTATTTAATTCAATTGCATCCTTCCTTACTATTTTAGCTACACTCCAATACACATGTGCATGATTACCAATATACCCCTAATGTGACTTAACCTTTATAATTGTAAAGTAATCCAAATTTTGCCTTAATTAACGATAGTCCTCATTCATTAACAATAATGCGGTTAGGGTGATGATCGGGTCCTTACACTATCAAAGCAGATTATTGATAGTTACACATCACGAACGTGAACCATTGCTTGGTGCCTAAATTTATTCTTGATGAAGTGCTATAAATAGAGTTTAATTGTATTGACAAAACCAAAGTTGTGACACTTAGATCAAATAGGTAGAGATGATTTTGGGGGATTATTTTATGCGTCATGTTCTACTGCCCTCATTGCAACAACACCTTAACCAAGATACTATGTTGTCAACCACAGGGTCAGTTACTCATGCCTTATATTAAATTGAAGTGGTAATGTTGTTGTGTATAAGTCTTCGAAGGTTAGTCTTGATAGATAGTTGACCCTAGATATGATGGTAGCTTGAGACGAATGATATAGTTAAGTCTCCTTCTTGAAAAAATAACAAGTCTTTAACCATCTTGATAGTTGTTAATTATACTATGTTTTTAGTGTATTCTTGTTTGTTTAAATTAGCTAATTTAGTATTAGTTTGATTGATTTCATGTTTAATTAGTTAATTTGTGTGTTTTTTGGCTTAATTGTAAGTTTTGGTGTTTTTTAGAGATGAATTGATGAAAAGAAGGAGTAAGAAGAAAAAATAAGAGTTTAAAGGGTAAATTTATAATTTTGAGAAAGAATGAAATAAGGTGTCATTTGGGACAGCAAAGATTCACTCTCTTAGGTGATTTTAGCAGTCTACTGAGTGATTCTACTCACTCATCGAAAGAAGAGATTCACTCACCCATCACTCTCCTGAGTGTTTCAAGAGTTTTAACGATTAAAATCTTCCTATTTCACTAAAATTGAATTCCTTTTTTGTTTAGGAAGTTTCAAAGGCAGAAACTTCTTCTTTGAATCCTATAAAAGGATACACAAGGCACCAAAGCTAGCAGAACCTCATAGTTACAATTTTATAAGTTTTTAATCTAATTTTCTTCTGTAAATTTTCACGATAAAAAATGCGTAATGAGCGATAGCAAATTTTGATACTAATTCACTTTTGTGACTAAAGGACTGTTTGTTGCTATTTTTCTATCGCTAGCATTTTTAGCAACTAAAATAAAAAATAGTCACTAACAATAGCGATGAAAATTCCATCAATAAGGTAAAAAGTGTCATCGCTAATTAAACCCTTAAATCAATCATTATTATTTTAAAAAAATATTAGCGTCTAAATATTTTGTCATTATTTTTAGTCAATAAAAATTGATTATTTTTTTTCGAAAAATTTGGCATAATTTAATTGCATTGCTAAAATGTAACTACAAAAAATATAGTCATTGTTCTGACGCTAATATTTGTATCTATTCACTGAATTAGCGACTAAGAATTTCGTCACTATCTGAAAATTTTTATTTTTTTAATTTTTATGAATTTATTATTTATATGTCATTGAATAATAAATTAATTTATTGTTTACCCAATATTTAATAGACACCCTACACAAAGCATATAAATGCAAGTTATAATATAATTTATAAATTTGTAATATAAAATATAGTATCAAGTTATAACAAATATTCAATTAATAATTACTTAAAATACTAAATGAGTTTAGCACCCTACAAAAGTATCATCCTAAACAATAAATCATAATATTAAAAACAAGATCAAAATTAACACTAACAATAATGTTTAAATAAAACAAATAGTAAGCAGCGGTGATGTCAATTTGAGGCGAAATCGCAATTACCGAATGAAGAATCATCACATGGATTATCTCTTTGTGCACCTAAAGGGAAAACATCATTATTCTCTGTGTTTAAAATTGGCCAAAGCCTAATTTAAATAAAAAATATTTTAAAAACTACATAAGCCTAACCAAAGTAGCCATACACTAGATAGATATACCAGAAAGATATTAGAAAGCATTGTGTATCCCTCAATCATTTATTTCTACAACTTAAAAAACTCAAAGTAGCCATCTATGTAGAGCATAACACATCCCAGTTAAAAATAAGAACTAAAATGTTAAAACATTTGAATGCCAATCATCATTATCCATTTCAGTCCATGATTAAACTTCAACTGACACACAAAAATCTATCATCTATTTTAGAAAAAATCCAAAATTTGTAATGTTTTACTTCATTTTAATAAATTGCAAGCTAATGCCTTCTATTTAAGTTATAACTTCAAACCAATCATTATCTTCCTATTTTTCAAAAATTAGAAATCTACCTAGGCTAAATAGATTTATATACGTAGCAAGAAGCCAGAATACCCTGAAAAAGGTACCAATTTCTATTCAACAAAAAATAATAGCAAATTTGTTTAATGTCAATCTATTTCTTTTATCAATAAGAGTAATATATAGAGAGAAATTATTGGAGTGGTGAACAAAATTAATTATAAAGGAGGTCACCACAATTCTTATTATAAAAATCGATATGCATTTTTAAGGGAGGTTTCGGGATTGCTATTGGCATCATAAATGGGACCAACAATAAGAATCACATGAGATGTAGACAATTTGAAACCTTTGCATAATTTAAAATTGTTATAATTGAATGGATACATATAAAGGATTGGAAATGGGAAAAAAAGTAGTGCTGTGAATATATAGATAACTTACACTAGGCTTGGCTTGGGTCTTCATGATTGCCATTTTATTTAAAAAATTACCCATTCTCTGCACAAGCATTCCAATCAAATAGATGTGAAATATATCTACCAATGAATATATCTACCACTCAATTTGAAAATGTCATGTTGCTTTCATTTAGCAATTCCATATTATTTAGATGCAAAAGAATTTAATAGTTAAAAGATCAATGAAATAGGAATCCAATAATATTTTGGGTTTTCACATTGCAACTTCTCATCCTATTTTCACCCAAACTATATATTAACTTTTTGTAAACAATTATATCCACATCCAAAAGAAAGTAAAAGAAATATGCCTAGATATAACAACTCCATCACAATTCAATTTAAAATTCATATTAAGTGCACTTGTTAGGTAATGAGAAAAGATGCCACACCTAATTAATAACCACTTTTCCACTACTTATATTATGACTAAACTCACATTATATGATAGCTTGTTAGAAAATTATATTAATTTCCTTTTGAAGAATACTTATTTAAAGAGTTAGTTTTTGAAATTGAGCTAAGTTTAAAATTATTTTCTTTATATGATATCAGAGCCATTAATTATACAATTTTTTTGGCCATCCATAAATATCTAGTTCTTTGAATTTCATACTCTAAATTTTTAGTGTGTATGTGGCATTATATAGAAGAGGTGCATTGGTTATAAAAATATAATATATTAGTAGTCATTATAATGATTTAGAATAATTCCTAAACATCAGTAAAAAATGTTATAATAGGCTAAATAATTTTCAACCCTATATGTTATAAGAATATAATTTTCCATACAATGGTATGAATGATTCTTATAACTATATATATGTTTCGGAAAGGGCCCACATCAATCTTTTTTGTTTTTCAACATAAAGTAAAAGTATTATTGTAACATAATTATGTTATTATTGTTGGATTTAGGTTAATGGGTTGGTCCAACATACTGATAAAGAGTAATTAAACATATTAATCAATTTTACCAACTAATAAGATCTATAAGAGGTGATATGGAGTTACTTTTAGTTTCACTACATCATGGAAAAATAAAGGTTTTAATTTAATTACGATAAATTTCACATGGCCACATACAATCATATTAATTATAGATTAAATTAAAGAGCAATAGCTTAGCAAAAAGTACAAAATAATTGGCAAAATAATATAGCAACTAACCATTCCAGATTAAGTATATGTATGGATTTGGAACTGACCATTCCAGATTCCAAAATTAACCTTAAGCATATGTAGGAGAGCTATAAAAAATGGAAATTCAAAGAAATAAATTTCCAAATTAACTCATAAATAGAAGAGAAATTACAGAAAAAGGGGACTAAAACCATGAAGAACCGAAACAATAGGAGAGGAACAGTAGGGGATGACATGTGAGCTATTGCCATGCAATATAGAGGAGGAAAAATAGGGCGATGGTGTTGGAGGACCGCTACAATGCTTGAAAGGGCGATTGGCGAATGGCGAGGCTATTATGATCCAAAAAGAAAGGAAAGAAAATGAGAAAAGGAAAAAAGAAGGGAAGGGTAGTGGAGAAGAGAATCCCGCTCCTCCTAGAAAAATATAAGGCAATAAAATTAACTACACCCAAAAACAATGTAATTTTGGGTTTAAAGGTTCAAAATTTCAATATAGCCCTTAATTTTTTTTCTATTTGCAATTAAACCCTAATTCAATTTACATTATTTCATTTCATATCTATAAAATTTATCTATTTTATCTCTATTTCATTTTCAAGTCTAGACAGAAATCAAATTTAACTTACTACTATTCGAGTAATTGGATTCGGTGTGTTACAGTATCCATAAATATAATATGTACACATAATGAATACATATTAACCATAAAAATTATTTTTAAAATTAATGTCAATCTAATATTAGTAAAATGTTGTTCATTATACTTGTTCAAGTATAAGACCTATACCATATTAAAAATCAATTTTCCAGTTTGCTTAGTGTACAAATCTTCAGTAAAATGTTGTTTATTATACTTGTTCAAGTATAAGACCTATACTTGTTCAATTCTACTTTTATATTATATTAGAATTATAAAATATCTAATTATGTGCTTTACAGTAAAGTTAGTAGTTAAATTACTAAATGATTTATCGCTATAACTATAAATACTTTTTATTTGCAAATTATGTAAAATGGCAGCTTGAAATCCAAAGTTGTACACTTATATGCTAAAACATGTTAATGATGAATAGCAAAAAAGACTGTTATTTAAACCCGTGAAAACTCCCTCATGAATAACAATTATGGTTTTGATCAATGACATATTCAACTTTTTTATACTATTAATCTACTTTACAAAATATAAAACAATCACTTGATAAACATTTCAATTACATTTGGATAAAAAATATGCTTTGAATATGCAATTATCGATTCAACACAGTATCAACCCAATGAATAATCCTAGTATTTAAATTCTAAAAAGTACCTTGACAAATCATTGCTTCTCCTTACTATAAAACATCAATTTAGCTCAAATCCAACTTATATATGGGACATTAATTAAGAAGCTATTGACAAACAATACTTCATTTTCTTTTATATAGTAAACTCGTTTAGCATAATTTATACCTAGTAACAAAAATGGAAACAAGAAATGAACCAATAACGATAGTGTAACCAGTAATCCATTTAACAAAATGAAAATTTTGTTTCAAAATTTAACTAATCTACATAATCTATAAATATCAAACAATATAACCTAATAAATGATTATGATCAGCATTTAACTCACTATTTCCATGATAAAGCACTTCCAATATAACACTATAATCAAAGCCATTTTATTGGTGTAATTTAACATGTAATTCTCGAAACAAAGTAAAATTTCCATATTATTTTAGCTATAACTTGATCACTATTAAATCTGAACTCAAATCTTGATAACAATTACTTTTATCTAAAATAAAATATAACCTAAGAATATCCATATGCAAAATCTAATAATATCTTTCTATACTATTAAAATCTAAATCTAATTTAGCAACACATGTAGTTTCGCATTTAAGTATAGCTTCCATATCAGATAGAATCGAATTATAGCTTCAAAACTACCTGTTACAGCTCGCCAGATCGATCATCGAAGCTTGTTGAAGACATGCCAATGCTGTCAACATGAAGCTGGAGCCATCAACAGCCACCAAGTGGTGTTCACGTGCCCCAATACCTCATCAGAAGATCGAAATCTGCCCAGGAATCATAGACTTTTTCCTTTTTTTATCTACGCACTTTCTGCATTTGAAGGTGAATATAGGATGTCGGGGTGAGTGCCTCACCTTTGAAAACTCATCAGTGTTAGTTGTGACTCCATCAACCATTGAGGTTCACTGAAAAAAAAAGGAAAGCAACTTTGGTATTTAAAGGGAAAAATGAGCATAACGATGCCATAAGTGGAGGAATAGGCCAGCAATTGAAGAGTCAAAGCATCGGTGGTCAACGCTTTTAATTGGCGATGAAAGGAATGGCGGCGTCATTTCCTATTTTCGTTCTTGATTTGCTCACTTTCCTCCTTCCTTTTTTTTTTTTGTAACTTTGTGGCCAAAATTAAAAAGGTCCAAACACATATACTCCTTTAGCAACTACTAAATACTTCTTTAATGTAAATTCATCCTAAATTGGTAGAATTATATTTTAACCAATCTAAACTCCCCAAATATAATTTTGGATTACTCTATAGACCATAATTATCATTTTACTAATTAATTAATCATTAATTGGCAAAAAACCATCAAATTACATGCATTTCTATTAGGATCACAATTGAGGCCTTACAGCTTAGGTTTACTCACCTACCTACAGCCACTACCCATAGGCTATAAATCTAGATTACATTTATAGCCCTCGAATAGCCTATCCTACCGAAGTATGAAAGTATCTGAACAACTGCGATATCTGCATGATGGACTTTCACCCTCCTTTAACTATATGAAACTCCTGGGCATGCCACAACAGTTATGGCATGACAGATCTATTTGGATGAACTGCATCCTTTTCTATCTGTAGTCCTAAAATGTTATTAAAGTTCATGCGAGTCATGGGCACAGGCTGGCCTAAAATACAATAAGTGATGATGCCCTTCTTAGTGTTTAGACTCTGCTGGCCTAAGTAGTGAAATGTGGCTAAAAACCACTAGGTTGTCTTAGGATAAGTCTGTTTGGCCACTACGTAGTATTTGATCTAACCTACCTAAGTCTAGAGCTCCCGGCCTCCTCCATCAACCCTATGTATCCTAATAACCCCTTAGACTTGGACTAGCTAGGCAATACACAGACTCTGGCTAAGGCATGGTATCTAGGCGTCTATACTTATGTCATCCATATTAGTGCTTACTGTGCAGGGTCCATGATCTACAAAAGGCAAGTACATACAATTAGTGTTAGTGCTCATTGGCTAGTGTTATTTAGGCATCGGTGTCATTCACATGTTAATTTTGGTAGCACTACGGCTTAATGAGCCTCGTACCCAAACGTACACAAAACTTTACCCCTAGGCCTCACAACTAAATAAAACATGATTCAACCTATCCCGCCACTAAGCATCTAAGAATCATGCAAGGTTCCATCAAACAAATATATATATATATATATATATATATATATATATATATATATATATATATATATATATATATATATATATATATATTCCTACATAAGTACATATATGAGTAATACATGTACATCATTGCTATGCACATGTATTTTTTCCTTAAATTATCATTATTATTATTATTTTACTATTATTATTTATTATATTATTACTATTATTTATACTTGATTTTAGTTTTTGTTATGTATTATGACTAAATTGTTTATATATTCATGCAATGTATTTACTACATATCTTTTTATTCCTGTCCTTTTTTTTCTTTTTCTTATTACATTCTCATATTACATTATATATATTATTAAACATTTTATCATTGTTTTATGTTTATACTACAAAATAAAACATCAAATTTTCAATATTCAAACTAACACATAACTTCCATGCCTAATTTTTTTCTTCAAAAATAAAAAAGGCCACAACTTATTATTAATATTCACATTAACATATACATTTCATTTATAAAAAACTTGATAATGTAGCAACACGTTCTCAAAATTCATACTAACATATACAATCCATGTATAATTTTTATTTCTATAAAAACTTAAAAAAGGTAGCAATATCATCATACCCACAACTACAATAACATTACCATTAACTCAACATCATTTCGGTCTCATTTGGTGCATAAAAGAAAGTTAGAAGTCGAAAACATACCGTTTTGGATCATATGTACAAACTTGACAAAAATATGCAAATGATATGTTCAAACTTTCACCACGCAAAAATCCTACCATTTACTGGATTGGATTGGAGAAATGGTGACTCAAAAGTGAGGAAATGGCAAGGGAAATTATGGAAGAAAGAAAGAAAGAAGAAAAGAAGAAATAAGAAAGAAAAATCATTGCAATTTATAATTCGCAAGTTTGTATAAGGGTGCAAGAGGTTTACATGCCAATGCATTTTATGTAGGGATGATCACGGGGCGGAGAATTCCCAAAAAATTCCCTCGTGGAAATGGGGACGGGAAAAAAGTATTCCCCGAGTTGTCCCCGCCCCAAAATTTCCCCGCCCCCGTAATTTAATTACTAAATTTAATTATATTTATACAATTTAGTTTTAAATTATATTTAATTTTAGTTTTATCAATTGTTAAAATTTATATTAGTTTGATTTGTAATTGAATTTATATTTTTAATTATTAAATATTATATTTCAATTACAATTAATTATTAAATATTATATTTTAGTTATAATTAAATTTTTAAAAAAATATTTTTCATAGCAAAGACGGGAAGGGGACAGGGGAAATTTTTCCCCCGTAATACTATCAGTCCCTGCACTGCCTTTGCGCGGGGCAGTAGGTAGGGAGGCACTCCACGCTCCCGTCCTGCCTAGCGATCATCCCTAATTTTATGCATGTGTGTGTAAATGCTATGCACGGGCGTGCAAAGCTAAAAATATAAAATTTGAAAAGTTTTGACTATAAACTCATTTAATGCGTGCAAAAAGCTACGTGAATAGTGCCTTTGCATGGGTTTTAACCTTAACTCATGCAAAACATGTAATATCCTATACTTTCCTAGGTCCGAGTATAGCTAAATCATAATTGGATTATTAATTTGAGACTCATTTGTGTCAACGTTGCCTATTTCACAGTTTATTACTTTGCAACTTGAGGTTGATTTTAAGTATTGATTTGTTGGACCATTAAGTGTCAATTTGATTATTATCACAAATTCACTACTTATTTAGTTAAAATTTACTATTCATTTGGTAAAAATTTCTATAGCATAACGGCTATAAATTTAAACTATCATCCTACAAATATTCCAAATTAAACTCTTAAAATATATCCTTCATCTCAAATTCTCTAGGTAACAACATAGGGCACTTCTTTATTTAATTATAATCATCCTAAGCATAAACCATCAAACACGTACATACACGTATATTCACATCTTTATATACATCTAATTCTCCCATTTCCACATACTACATTCCATATTGCTTCTATACCATAATTTAAAATATATACATGTTTTCTATTTTATATAATATACATACAAAATAGAAAATAACACTATAAAATAGAAAATAACACAATTCCAAATCAAGTCCCCTTTTTCAATTTGCTTTATATTCTTGGCTTCGATAACTTATCCCTATGCGCAACAAACAATTATGCTCTATGCATATAGCCTAGTGTTAATTATATTTTAAAATTGTAACTCAATTAAACATACAATTCACAATTGAATTAATATAATTATTTTGTTCTCTCAATTTATTTGGTATATATTTATTTTATTAAATTCTCAGTTTCTTTTGCTAATTCCTTTATTTTCTTACTTTTCTCTAATTATGAATTCTAATGATTATAATTTCCATGTGTTTCACACAAATTCCACTATTATCCTTTTTTCAAAGTGAAATTTACACATTTACCCCTAATGGTCTTATCTTTTATCAAAATTACATTTAAATCCTTAAAACTTCATCTTTTACCATAAATACCTTTTTGTCCCCAATTTCTCATATTTAAGAATATTTTATCATTCTTTTACACTTTTAATACTACAGTTACATTTTCTTTTATTTTGTTCGTTAATTTAACTTCTTTTACAAAAATTACAATATAGTCCCTAGTTTTACATCTGTTTTCACTTATTTACAATCTTAGCCCTATGTTAGCAAATTTAATTCATAAGTCCATTTTTACCATTATAATATTATTTTTCACTCTCATTTTACCATTTTACCCTTTAGTTAACATTTTACTACATTTCTTTTATTATATCACTTATTTTTCATCTTTATTCATTATTAGCCAATTTTTTTATTTTTTTTATTATCTTATCATTCATTTACTTTCCTCTTTAGTATTTTTAGTTAAAATTAAACCCTCAAACTAGATACATGAGACATGGACCCCATAGGTGCATGACTACATAACTTTCACATTTCTCTCTTTTTCTTAACTTTTCTCAACATTTTCTCATATCTACTATATGGATCCACCCTTGGTCTACTTTTGCAAGTCACCATGACTCGCTACCAAAGTAAGTGTCCCTATGGCTAGCCTATTATATTCTATACTTTTGAATTCGCTTCTAGACACTAAGGACAAAATTATTTTCTTAATATCAAGATAAAGTATATATTATTTCCTTATTTTCTCATTTTTGACATTATGTATTATTTAAACTCCACATAATGTACATAATTTTCATTGATTTATCATTCCATATCTTTTTCATACATCAAAGCATCATTATCACAGTAGTAGGGTACTTTTTACCATTCGGCCATACATTACACAATATCATCTATATTTTTATTCATTCTATAAATTACTCACTTCATGTTCTTAAGGTTTGAATCATGCATATCTAACATTTGTTCATCACAATTCAAATTCATTTCATAATAACTAAGCCTATCATCATTCCACCATAATGGGATCACATAAATACAAATTTATTTAATTCTTTTAATCCATTCCAACCATGTTTTTATGGCATAATTAACATAATTCTAACCTTTAACCAAATTAATTTCATCTACAACCCTAATTTCCCATACGTACGTTCAATTCTAACTTCCTATTTTTAATCATGTTTTTACACTTTTATCTTTACCAATGTCATTATTTACCACTTAGCTTCATTTATTTACTATTAATTTGAATTAAGACACATCTTACTTACTAGAACTCTAAGATATATAATAGTTTCCAATTCTATTTTCCTACATTTGATCATACTTCCAAGCATTTATTTTTATAAATTTCAGCATTTGTTATTTAATTTAAATTATTTACCCTTAATTTGAATTTAGACATTGTTTGATACAAAAACCCAACTCACATAACCTAAATTTCATAAAACACATTAGTTTATGTAACCACATTGTAACACCCTCGTACTATAAAACCTATTTCTAATATCAATTCTTTTACTTTAGTTATGCATTACTTTACTATTTGGTATTTTTATAAGTATCATCTATTTCTTATGTTACTATCACTAATCATATGGTATATCTCTTTATATCTACCATACAAATCATATATGATAAGTGTTACTTTAGTTTATAGGTACATGCATATATAGTTATAATTATGAAAGTGAGCTTATTACAACACATAATTGCCTTATCATATACATCCATTTAAATATACTAGCCTTGATACAAAAATGATGTAAAAGAATAACCAAAAACATCCTCTATCAAATTTATTTCACCAACTTGAGTTGGCCATCTTGATGTAGAAATACATCCTTGAGTAATAATCTTATATGTAGAACATACATCGATAAATAACTCATACTAAGCAATAACGCTTAGTAAGGAACAAACCATTATAGACGACCATTCACAGTGGTCATCAACAAACACACATCATTATAATATATGTTATCAATAATAATAATAATAATAATAATAAGGCAAAGTGCATAATTAAGAGAATAAAATAGAAATCAACAATGTGTTAACATAAAGTAATCATATAGTTAATTAACAATATTTTAGCATTTATTCTTCTAATACATGTATTGTTATTAGCTTGCCTAGGATCCAATGGTGTTGACAATGGGAGCAGTGGATACCCATAGATATCAATCATATAAATACCTATAGGAATTAATTTTGATAGATATCCAAAGATATCTAATCGGTAGACATAAATGGGACTGATCTAAACTCTAAAATATGGATGACAATAAACCAAAATAGGTTCGAACTATAACAGCTACGACTCTACACCTATAGGATGCCTATCTATCCTCAACTGAAGTTTATTTGAAGGTATTAACTATAGTCATATACATTTCAATTATCATGCTTATGTTATTATTGTATAATCTTGTATATATTCAATCACATATAAATATATAAAATCTCTTGTATATATACATATATATTCCAAATAAGATATTAATACAAGTAACTATAATTACAAACATTATAACCATATACTTTCACATGATAGCATATAAACATAAACATGTAAGCATATTCAAGTTATTTCTAATAATTAATAAACAACATGCTTGTTTATATGTTTACCATATAACAACCTTCTTCATGTGTTAGAGAGTATGCCCTAAAGCCCATGTAATAGGGATGTTTTTCATATGTATGAAATTTATATTCTTAATAAAAGGCATCATTCATTTATTAATGCTATGTTTGAATACATGAGTTTGTAAATCTTAAATTAATAAATGAAGTCCTAGATATTATAAACACAGTGCAAAGGCAATCATGAGGGTGTTCATGATGTGAGATGTCTATTGCATGCAAATGTCTTAATATCTAAATATCCCTAGTCATAGAATTAACAAGATAGGACATTGTTAATTCGGACAGACTAGCACATGTTATGCTTCTTGAATGGTTCAAGTAGTGGTTCTCATAACTGTGATTATGGAAGATAATCAAAGCTAACATATGGATGCTTGTTAGAAGAACAAGTTCATTGGAGACCTGCAAAGAGAATCCTCACATGGATATTAAATCTATGTTAGTGAGGAATCTCTTCATAGAGGTTGTGCAAGTATCCTTAGACTTGAGATCACCAAAGTTATCAAAAGTAGCAAGTGGTATACTTTGACTCCATAACTGATTACTTCCAACTGGGAGTGAACATAGTTAGGAGATTGGGTATATCATGACCTACTTGAAGATAGTTGAGTGATTGACAAAGGATTCACCATCCCAGATTTAACAAGGGAAGTTATCTCGCATGATTCTATAATTGCCTTGTTCAGAGAATCTCTGGCCAGAGTAATATGCCGAGATGAATGGAGATCCATGAAGGGAATTTTAGGAACAATGGTTAAATTAATAGAACATACATAATTAGATTTATATGAGTTGACAGAAATCCATACTCATAATCTAATTGAGATAAGAGTGGTGAAAGGAGTAATTGCACGGTAACTGTTTTTATGGAAGGGTACAGTCAAACCACATGACTTTCTTGACATTTGGGTAGTCATGATGCCTAGCGAGAGGCCAATCATGACTTGTATAATGATGTATCAAAAGTATCAATAGGGATTGATAAGATGATTTAAAGGAGTTTAAATCATGTGAGTTTTGAATAGAACTCACAATTACATATTATACTGGCAACATGGACAGGAACCCAATAGGTCACACACATATAGAGAAAAGGGTAAAATGGTAAAATAACAAGGATAATAATATTTGATATTATTATGAAGGTAGAGAAGTGAATAAGATAATAATTAATTAAAGAGTTTAATTAATTATGATCAAATAAAATTATCCGCGGAACTTTTGAGAAATGTTCTGCAAAATTGGACCTAATTGAAATAATGTATTTTATGATTAATTATTATTATCTTATAAGTGTTATAAGACTACTATAAGTGTTATAGGACTAATATAATAATTAATAGGTCCATTGGAGAAATTATAAAGGACAAAGGAATGAAACAAAAGAAAAGTCTTTTTCTCTATTATCTCTCTCCTTTTTGCGCCAACTCCAAGCTAGCTTCTTGGAATTTCGGCCAGACCTAGTTGAACACCAATTTTTTGGTTCAATTTACCCCTCTCTAGTGTGGATTACTCATTGAAGGTGTTCAATTTTGGACACTGTGGTTTGCGACAACCCGGTGCGAAGTAAAATCAACTGTTCAACAAAAATCAAAGGTGATTTTTCTTATTCTCATATAGTTATATTGTGTATTCATGGCAAGATCAGATCTAATGGTTAAAAAAATTTTAAAATTCCGCTCATGTATGTGATGCATGTAACCGTTAAATTCCAACATGGTATCAGAGCCACGGTTTTGCCATGGATATACAATTATATATTTGTCTGGGGAATAAGTTTTGTTTTGTTTTGAGTTATTTATTTCATGAACTTTAAAATATTAGATTTGATTGTTCATGAATGAGAAATATTGATTTCTTGTTGTATGTGTGATCAAATAAATTTGGTGGAAACAAAAACGAAATTTTTGAATGATTGTGATTAGGGTTTGGCGTGAAACCCATTAGGTTTTGGCATGAAACCCTAGGTGATGTAGGGGCTGTTCTAATTTAATTTCTTATGGATCCATTTAAAAATCATTTAGATGATATTTTATGTGTTTAATATGTGATATTAAGCCGTAGGATCGAACGGAATTAAAATCGAACAAGTTTTGCATGAAAACTAGTTTAGTCGAAAAGTTTGATAAATTGGTGTTCTTCGTGTGTTCTTGATGTGTTCTTGGTTAGAACGACTTTTGATCTTCTAAATCTGATATATATGATATATTAAAGTGTTTTTAATTAATTGGATTAATTAAAATGGGCCTTAAATTAATTTGATTAATTTTAATTTATTAAAAGCACTTAATGGGCTTAATTATGTTTACGGACTTGATTTAAATTAGTGAATGACTTGGTGGGCCCAAGGAGCTGATTTAAATTAAACATTATAAAAATTAATTAAGTTTATTAATGGGTTTTAAGGGCTGGAGTGGGCTTGGCTCATTCCAAAAGGCCCAAATGGTCCAAAAGACACAAAACTAGTTTGTGTGTGAACACAGTTAGGGTTTTTCTTCTGTGGGTTTCGGCCTACATTTGTTTTAAGCCCAAAATTGATTATTTTAATTATTTCATATGATTAATTAATTAAATAATCAATTTATAATTGATTAATAATCAATTGGATTGATTATTAAGACAAGAACACATGCATGCAAAAAGGTTTCCTAAAATGAAAGTTTCCAAAATGGAAAAAGTTTCCTAATTTGATCACATCATTAAAATAACTCAAAATATAGTTTCAAAGGTTGAAACAAAGTTAGTAATCCATTTCTTTATGCATTAGAGAGGCATATAAGGGTGTATGATTGGCATGATGGTTAGTTATGGACAAAGCCCAATGTGATTGAGCATAATGCATGTTTTGGCCTAATGAGGACTTTCATGTCTCGGCCACTTGTTTTTGGTTTGTATTTCATTTAAAATTGTAATATATAATTAGATTACTTAGATTAGAATTAGAAATAGAGATGGAGACCAATATCAAGCAGCAAGATAGGCCGGATGGAGATCCAACAAGCTTGAAGATAATGTAATTATTTTCTTGTTTGAATCATGCATACTACCTAGGTGTGACCTTTTGATTTCCCTCTTGGCTTGGGGAAATCAATGTAGTGAAGTCCATAACTATACCATATTTGTATGCTTATATTTATGTGATAGATATAGGATGCATACCAATGTATGCCAACCATGTATGATGAGACTTAATTAACTAAAACCCTCAAACAAATACTAAGGTATATAAGCCTTCCATTAATTTGAGGAGAACCAGAGTTCTTTATAGTGTGGGTTGTTGACCACAGTCAAGCTCACATTATATCGAATATGTTCAAATCTAATTAAATGGGTCATCTTAGCTAGCCCATTAGTTTGTTGACCACAGTCAAGGCTAATGGTTCTAGAGGCAAGATTAGGGAATGCATATATGATATGCATGCATCAAGAGGTGATAACCTAATGATCCAATAGCTGTGTAGAGGCACAATTGGTATAGAGATACCTACCTTTCAAGGGTATGGAATTTGGCTTGTTGACCACAGTCAAGGTCAAATTACATATCAAGGATTGGATATTGGCCCACTAAGAAAACCATTGGGTTTTTTCGGATTATATAGTGAGGGCTATTAATTCACAATAAAATAGTGGGAGTAAATGGATTAATTAAAGACCTTATTAATGCATACATATATATATGAACATACTCTCATATCTTTTCTTTTTCACATCTAGGTCATCATCATGAGCACATCAAACATTAATATACGATCAATCTTGGATAACAAGCTGGTTGGCAACAACTATTCTAACTAGATCAGGCAAGTGAGAATTGTTCTCAGAGCTGAAAAGATTCACTATGTCTTGCATAAAGATCCACCACCACTTCCATCACATGATGCCATTGATGAGATCAAAGGCATTTATCGAAAATACATGGAGGATAGTGAAGCAGTAGCATGTCTGATGCTGGGTGCTATGTCCTCGGCGCCTTAGAAGCAACATGAAATGATGGATGCTAGAACCATCATTTTGCATCTAGAGGAGCTTTATTCTTCTCAGGCTAGAACTAAGCAATATGAGATTGCTCGAGCTCTATTTAGCTACAAAATGGTGGAAGGCACTTCAGCTGCTACTCATGCATTGAAGATGTATGGGTATATTGAGCATTTGAGTAGACTTGGCTATGTTATGGATAATGATCTATACATAGATTTAATCTTGTACTCGTTGGCTCCAAGTTATGTACCTTTCGTGCTTAACTTCAACATGAACAAGATCCAAGTATCCATTCCTGAGTTAATCAATATGCTCAAGACAGCTGATGGATCAATTAAGAAGGATCCAAAAAGTGTCATGGTTGTCACTTCTGCTAAAGGCAAGAAGCAGAAGAAGAAGAAGATAACCAAGGCGCAGCCAAAGAATGGTGGGATCTCGAAGAAGAAGGTTGCCAAGAAAGAGAATCCCAAAGGAACTTGCTTCCATTGTGGAAAGGATGGTCATTGGAAGCGTAACGGCAAGGCCTATCTAGATTCTCTCAAGGAGAAGAAGCAAGCTGATGCTTCTACTTCAGGTATTCATATGATTGAAATTAATACTTATTCTATTGCTTCAAAACAATCTTGGGTATTAGATACCGGATGTTGATATCATTTATGCAATGATCTACAGGGGCTTAAAAGCTTTAGAAGAGTTGGAAAGGCAGAGATATGTTTGCAGTCAGCTACTGGACAAAACATCTCTTCAACAGTTGTGGGGACTTACTATTTGCCTCTTCCTAGTGGATTAGTACTGGAATTAAATAATTGTTATTATGTTCCAACTTTGTCCAAAAGTATTATTTCTTTCAGTTGTTTCATGAACAATTATGATATTTCTTTAAAGGACAAATGTTGTTACATTTTTAAGAACAATATATTTTATGAAAAAGCTATCATTGAGAATGGTATATTTGTTCTTGATTTAATTAAAGAAGTACATAATGTGGATACCAAGAGAATGAAACATGATAATCTAAATACCTCATACTTATGGCATTGTCGTTTAGGCCACATAAATGAAAAATGCATGACCAAATTCCACAAGTCAGGTGATTTGGGATCATTTGATTATGAATCATTTGATACATGCGAATCTTGTTTATTGGAAAAAATGACAAAAGCTCCCTTTATTGGTAAAGGAGAACGAGCTAAAATGGTTTTAGACTTAATACATTCAGATGTATGTGGTCCAATGATTACACATGCCAGAGGAGGTTACTCCTACTTCATTACTTTCATAGATGATTATTCTAGGTTTGGATACATCTATCTAATGAAATATAAGTCTGAAGCATTTGAAAAGTTCAAAGAATTCAGAAATGAAGTAGAGAAACAACTTGGCAAAAGTATTAAAACACTTAGATCAGATCGAGGTGGAGAATAATTAAGTCAAGAGTTTCAGGATTATCTTAGAGAAAATGGGATTTTATCTCAATGGACTCCTCCATATACACGACAACACAATGGTGTATCTGAAAGGAGGAATCGAACACTATTAGATATGGTTCGATCAATGATGAGCCGAGCGGACTTGCCTAAGTCCTTTTGGGGATATGCACTAGAAACTGCTGTTTATGTGTTAAACAGAGTTCCTAGTAAATCGGTTGATGTTACTCCATATGAGATGTGGAATAACAAGAAACCCATGCTTTCTCATATGAAAGTATGGGGTTGTCCTGCTTATATGAAGAGGACAATGTCAGACAAACTGGATGTTAAGTCTGACAAATATTTATTTGTGGGATATCCAAAAGAAACGTTTGGATATTATTTCTATCATCGCTTAGAACAAAAGGTGTTTGTTTCAAGGCATGCTGTCTTCTTGGAAAGAAAATTTCTCCTACGAGAGGACAGTGGGAGTAAAATTGAACTTGGTGAAGTTCAAGACCCACAAATAGAAGATGATCAACCGATTGAACCCGAAACTGAATTTCATAATGATGAGATTATAGTTGAACCTGATTATACACAAAATCCTAGAAGATCTACTAGGATGCATTCTATCCCTATGAGATATGGATTTCACATTGCTTCGGATAGAGGCATAACTGTAGTAGAGGACAATGAGCCTACAAGCTATCAAGAAGTTTTGAACAGTTTAGAACGTGGTTTATGGCTTAAGGCTATGCAGTCTGAAATGGAATCCATGTATGAGAACAAAGTATGGAATTTAACTCAACCACCTAAAGGGATAAAACCCATAGTGTGCAAATGGGTCTTTAAAAGGAAGATTGACATGGAAGGTAATATAGTTACCTATAAAGCTCGCTTAGTAGCAAAATGTTATCGTCAAAAAGAAGGTATTGACTATGACGAAACTTTTTCTCCTGTAGCGATGCTTAAGTCTATAAGAATACTTTTAGCCATTGCAGTTCATTATGATTATGAGATTTGGCAAATGGATGTGAAGACAACTTTCCTTAATGGAAATCTTACCGAGGATGTGTATATGACACAAACAAAAGGATTCACATCAGGAAATGGCGAAAAGGTATGCAAGCTTCAAAGATCCATTTATGGAATGAAGCAAGCCTTTAGGAGCTGGAACATACGATTCAACGAGACAATCAAAGAGTTTGGTTTCTCACATAATGAAGATGAACCTTGTGTGTATAAAAGGGTCAGTGGGAGTGCAATTGTCTTCCTAGTTCTATATGTAAATGACCTATTGATCATGGAAAATGACATATCTCTTCTCCAATCTGTTAAAATATGGTTATCCAATCAATTCTCAATGAAAGACCTTGGAGAAGCATCCTATATTCTGGGAATAAGGATCTATAGAGATAGATCCATTAGGTTGCTAGTTCTTTCTCAGAGTACATATATAGATAAAGTATTGAAGAGGTTCAATATGGATCTCTCGAAGAAAGGGTTTATACCCATGGTGCATGGGAAACACCTTTCTAAGTCTATGTGTCCACAGACACTAGATGATAGAGAGAGCATGAATAGAATACCATATGCATCTACAATTTGTTCTATCATATATGCTATGTTATGTACACGTCCAGATGTAGCATTTTCTTTGAGTGCCACAAGCAGATTCCAATCCAATTATGGAGAGGAACACTGGGCAGCTGTCAAGAATATCCTTAAGTACTTGAGAAGGAATAAGGATATATTCTTGGTATATGGAGAGGGCAATTTGGAAGTAAATAGGTATACAGATGCCAGCTTCCAATCTGACAAAGATGATTGTAAATCACAGTCTAGTTATGTGTTCATAATGGGAGGAGGAGCAGTTAGTTGGAAAAGTTCCAAACAAGAAACAACTGCTGATTCCACGACAAAAGCTGAGTACATTGTTGCTTCAGAAGCAGTCTGGATCAAAAGTTCATAACCGAACTAGGAGTGGTGCCTAGCATTGTTGATCTGATTCCTTTATATTGTGACAACAATGGAGCCATTGCGCAAGCAAAGGAACCACGGTCTCATCAGCGATCCAAGCATGTTCTCAGACGCTACAATCTCATAAGGAAAATAGTAGCTAGAAATGATGTGAAAATAGAAAGGGTTCCCACATATGACAATGTGGTGGATCCCCTCACTAAAGCACTTTCCCAGATTAAGCATGATCACCATATAAAAAGCATGGGACTGAGACATATGAGTGATTGGCTCTAGTACAAGTGGGAGATTGTTAGAGAGTATGCCCTAGAGCCCATGTAATAGGGATGTTTTTCATATATATGAAATTTATATTCTTAATAAAAGGCATCATTCAATTATTAATGCTATGTTTGAATACATGAGTTTGTAAATCTTAAATTAATAAATGAAGTCCTAGATATTATAAACACAGTGAAGGTATTCATGATGTGAGATGTCTATTGCATGAAAATGTCTTAATATCTAAATATCCCTAGTCATAGAATTAACAAGATAGGACATTGTTAATTTGGACAGACTAGCACATGTTATGCTTCTTGAATGGTTCAAGCAGTAGTTCTCATAATTGTGATTATGGAAGATAATCAAAGCTAACATATGGATGCTTGTTAGAAGAACAAGTTCATTAGAGACCTGCAAAGAGAATCCTCACATGGATATTAAATCTATGTCAGTGAGGAATCTCTTCATAGCGGTTGTGCAAGTATCCTTAGACTTGAGATCACTAAAGTTATCTTAAGTAGCAAGTGGTATACTTTGACTCCATAACTGATTACTTCCAACTGGGAGTGAACATAGTTAGGAGATTGGGTATATCATGACCTACTTGAAGATAGTTGAGTGATTGACAAAGGATTCACCATCCCAGATTTAACAAGGGAAGTTATCTCACATGATTATATAATTGCCTTGTTCAGAGAATCTCTGGCCAGAGTAATAGGTCACACACATATAGAGAAAAGGGTAAAATGGTAAAATAACAAGGATAATAATATTTGATATTATTATGAAGGTA
Organism: Excoecaria agallocha; assembly: GCA_037975025.1. NCBI lineage: Eukaryota > Viridiplantae > Streptophyta > Magnoliopsida > Malpighiales > Euphorbiaceae > Excoecaria > Excoecaria agallocha. The sequence continues at coordinate 31,802,573 of CM075806.1, forward strand.
GAGAAGTGAATAAGATAATAATTAATTAAAGAGTTTAATTAATTATGATCAAATAAAATTGTCCGCAAAACTTTTGAGAAATATTCTGCAAAATTAGACCTAATTGAAATAATGTATTTTATGATTAATTATTATTATCTTATAAGTGTTATAAGACTACTATAAGTGTTATAGGACTGATATAATAATTAATAGGTCCGTTGGAGAAATTATAAAGGGCCAAAGGAATGAAGAAGTTGGAGGAAGCCCTCCAAAAGATGGCCACACGCCAACTCCATACAGAAGGGCTTAGAGGGCTTTTTCTTAGACCAAATTAATTTATATATGTTACATAATTGTTATGGAACTCACATATTTAATTTGGTTGGATTTGGAATCCATTTGGGTATTTAAATTCAATTAGATGCATAAAGGGCCTAGTTTATGGATTTTGTGCATAGAATTTTATGAAAAGGATTAAATTGGATTTAATTAAGCCCAAATGATTATAATTAATTTCAGAGGCCCAATTAATAATTCTCCAGCAATTTTATAGAGCCCAATCTCATTAAGGAGTTGGAATTTTAACCTAACTATAAAAGGCCAACTAATGAGAATTAGGGTTAAGTGATTAAAACAAAAGAAAAGTCTTTTTCTCTATTCTCTCTCTCCTTTTTGCGCCAACTCCAAGCTAGCTTCTTTGAATTTCGGCCAGCCCTAGTTGAACACCAATTTGTTAGTTCAATTTACCCCTCTCTAGTGTGGATTACTCATTGGAGGTGTTCGATTTTGGACACTGTGGTTTGCGACAACCCGGTACGAAGTAAAATCAACTGTTCAACAAAAATCAAAGGTGATTTTTCTTATTCTCATATAGTTATATTGTGTATTCATGGCAAGATAAGATCTAATGGTTAAAAAAATTTTAAAATTTCGCTCATGTATGTGATGCATATAACCGTTAAATTCCAACATCATGTTCATATACAAAACTTTGCCATGTGGTATCATCATATTTACATGTATTTACACTATATTATGAGCCAATTCCTCATTGCTAATTAATTTAGAGTTCTTTGACTTTCTCTACTAACATTTTAACATCATAGTCATGTACACTAGGTTTTATAAGATTTCAATATTTCATATTGCTGGTGGGTTGGTAGTTTAGAAATAATAAAATGATTACTTTGAGGAAAAAGAAAAAAATGAGAAAGCTTTTCACGGTTAAGTCATAAGTATGATAGTGATCATGAGTGCTACATATGAGTCGTATAGGTTATGAAATAAAGAAAAGGAGGAAATAAAAAATACCATTGAGCTCTGTTGCAAGAGCAATAGGAGTCACAAGCATGACATAGTCCAGAAACCTATTCCTTATGCTCATGAGTTCATAGCACAAACCAAAAATTTAACATGCATGACTAAGATACTTCTTTCAAAAAGTTACTTCCTATATATTTCATGTTTAGCACTTTGTATCTAAATGAGATTAATTAGTAACTAAATTAAAATGCTTATATCAAGAACTTTAAATCTCATATATTCATATAATATAGTGCTATATTTTTACTACAATTTGACATAGGTTACTGAAACATTAAAAGTTATCTTAAATTTTTGTTACATAAGAATTAAATTTAAAACTCATCTATTAAAGAATAGACACACAAAATATATTCTTCTTTTCAATTACACACTTGCATGCATTATAATTTTATACTTTGTTCTAAAATATTGAGTTCCAATGCTCCATCAACCAAGATTTTTTTATGCAACCATGTTTTATTGTCTTAATCTATTTATAGTTTCTTCATAATTTATGGGAAACTCAACATGGTATTTCAAGAATCACACAGGGATCCCATAACTTGGCCGAAATCCAAGATTTTCCTTTAGTCTTTCACCACTTCTTTCCTTTTGCTCTTAATCCCTTATTCTTCTACATAAAACATGCGTTTATAAATATCAAGAAATTCTCCTCATGTTAATCCTTTAATTCCAATAAGAAGATGAAGAGAAATACTTTACCTTTAAACAAACTCAATCTCAAAACCTCTTAATCGACAACATTATAGCATAAATTTTTAAGAGATAATAATAGAGAAAATGCATAACTTTAGAGAGAGAAGGAAAAATGAAATCTATGTTTTTCTCCCTTGGTTGTACTAATCAAACCATTAAAATCCCAATCTTAGCTCTTTCTTTCTCTTACATGCAAATTATAGAAATTAAAAGGGAGAAAAAAATCCACTTGACAACCTCTTATTTCTTTATCTTTTAAAACCTATCCCACATTTTTTTTAAATCTATCCCTAAATTTATCTTTCCTCTTTTAATTACACCCCTAATGTTAACTTACATTAATTGCTCATATAAATATCATAACATAAAATTATCAATTTACCCCTTTTTGACCATAATATGAACTTTACTAATTAAATTAAGCATTAATCCACAATAATATAAATTAATCAGACACATTTGTGCTAGGGTCAAAGTTAGGGCCTTATAACTCTCTCCCTCATAAAGAATTTCATCCTCAAAATTCATACCTATTTTAAATAGCTATGGATACTCTAGTTTCATTACTAATTCCAGTTACCGAGTTACTTTTTGTACACCATGATGTTGTCAAAATACTTTAACAAGAGGAATCTGCTTGTTCCTTAACCGTCTAATTTCTTTAGCTAAAATCTCTTTTGATTCTTTCTGTTATGAGAAATTTAACTGAGATTGAACATCTTGTATTAGTAATGCATGGGATTCATCCGAACAATATCTTCAAAACATTGATACATGAAACACATCATGTAATTCATCTAATTCTATAAGTAGAGCTAAATTGTATGCCTCCAATCCAACTCTCTGAAGAATTTAATATGGATCAATATGTAACACCCTAATTCCTTAACCATGGATAATCATCAATCATCATCATCATAAACCTATTAAAGACTAGGCAATAATAATAATAATAATAATAATAATAATAATAATAATAATAATAATAATAATAAGGCAGGCCATTATTACATTCCACAATAAAATAATCAAGCTTATCGATAAATAATCATAACATAAATGGCCTTCAGGTATCCTAAATTCATCAAGGCAACTGCATCTTGCTCGATCCTCTCAAGCTTATCTTGAAACCTACACGGATAAACAAACACGTGCTAAACAATAAAGCTTAGTGGGGAACAAAAACTCTATAGCTAACTTCTGACCATAAATCATCATGTCATATACAACTTTCTATATAACACAGAATAACACTTGAGTCTATTGTATTGATCAATTCACCAAGAACATATTGGGGAAGTACTCAATCTTGTCAAGAATACCCTATTTACTTATGTTTAGAGCATTATATAAATTCTTTTAATGAAAAACTCGTCAATTAAATAGCATCATCTTACTTGTTCTCTTTCTTTAACTAGCTTGATTCATACCTTTTATTCATTTACTATAGCTTCAGAATTCATACATCTGGGTTGTTGATAGTACAAAACTTTAACTTAATAAATCAAGCACAATGTTACATAATTCATGCGTATGTGTTCCTTAATATTATCTTAACATGGTAACTTAGACCTCTTACAACACCTATTTATATCATACGTTACACTTAGTTAGGTCGATGTTATCATTATACATATGTGCGTGCAAACCTTCATATTAGATTCATAAACTTTACATTCTTTATGTTATCTTAGCATGGTAACCTGATTATCTTACAATCTTAATTATATGTCATGCATTGAACTTGGTTAAATGAATGATATCTTTAAACCTATATGTGTGTAAGCATTTATATATATTTAAACAGATTGGCAGAATTGCATGTGATCACAAAGAACAAACATTACGTATCATGGTTATAAAACAAGGCTTTTATGCCACATGTATGCATTTTATAACAGAGCACATGAAGCTTAGTAAACATGTTATAGTCCATGTAAGTTTTTAATACAATATGGTACATTTTGGGATCCATGTATTCTCCGTAAAATCCCACCGATGGAGTTCAACTCACACCGGCACTCACACAAGAACCTTCCTCATGGTCAATGACATACATATCCCATAATCATGATATACTGAACGTGGCATCTCATTTCATAAAAACAGTTATGATCAAAAGAAAATTTTAGATAAAACAACACAATAAAATAAGTCATTCATCATACGTATGTTAACTACATGAAGAAGTCGATGCATATATATATGTATATACCACTTTATTCCTTGTACCCTTTTTTTTATCATCTTTAATAGCCTACCTAAGTACTAGTTCGAAGGGTGAATAACGGGAGCAATGGATACCAAAAGGTATCTAACTATAGATATCCGAAGATATCAAACAATGGACCCAAACAAGGTTAAACAATGGTTCCAGCAAGGAACAAACTATGGACCTAAAAGGGCTGAATGATGGTTCCTTTAAGGAACAAAATCCAAACGGGGTCAACTATGGCAGCTGTAAATATATCCTTTAGGCATGCCTATCTAATCCACAACTAAATTAAGACCCGCAGGCTTAACCACTTAGGAACATCTTTAATTTAACATATCCTTTTTTACTTAGTACATCATTTGGCTTAACGCCACTTTTCTTAACCGAATGCATATCATTCATATCATACTTCAAACATTGAGCTCTAGGCTTCAATACATATGAATGCTATCATATGATCATATAGTTGCATCAACTTTCTTTCTTTCATATCATAATGGTCACAGGTTTATGAAATTAATAATAACATGTAATCTTTCATTATTAGCATGGTGTATGTCCACATGTGCATATACATATATATGCAGTTTAAATCATGAAAATACAGGCTTTCATTACTCATAATTGTTCACATATTGAATTAAGCTACTCATCATAGCATGCTCATACTAACTATACAATATATAGTACTTACATAACCCATAACGAGTTCTTGATGACATACCTTGTAGCTGCTCGCTATGAATAGTTTCCCTATTCTTACACTTATTCACATCAATACATAAACACACACACACACACACATATATATAGCAACACTCAAGCATTTATGATCCATATAATAAAATAAGTAGGTTCTCTAATAGCTTAAGGTCACTACTTGTTCATATTTGTTCCCTTGATTCACTTTCATGATTACCAGATTAGAAACCACACGTGACATACTATAACACAGTCGTATATACTTCAATCATCTTACTTGTATTTTTCATCTTATAATATTTTATAATTAGGTGAGTTGTGTGAGGTTATTTCATCTTAATCGTTAGTCCACTACTAGCAGACTTACGGTTGTTATATTATATCATGGGGCATGATTAAATAAGTAAGTAAGCTTTCTTGCCTCAAAGCTTATCATTAAATTCCTATTATGGTTTAAAGCATAACCAAACTTCTATAGTTCCACCTTTGATTGTCAATAAATATTCCATCTCTTTTAACTTAGTCATGCACATTATAACTATCTTTTTAAGGTTACTAGATCATAACTTGGTAATCTCTTGCCATTGAAAAGAAATATTGATATATATATATATATATATGGTACTTGGGCAAAGCCAGTTACTTTGTTTGAGTTTGCACCAATGCCAAATCCATAGGATACATTAAATAACATATAAAATTTAGAGTTATTAGGTTACTTCCTATTTTCCTTAGTTATGTGCTTATTATGCACTGAACCCTATTCTAGCGACTTAATTCGTATAAGCATTACCTCCTATAAGCCCTTTTAAAAAATTAGTTCTCAAGGGTACCCCATACTATAATATAGTGGTTGCATTATTTTAATTCTAAATTCTTTATATACATGCATAGAGGTTTTTCCATTTATGGACCACTCTAATATAGCATATTGGTGGCTTAGATTACTTATAACTTAGTTCAGTTTACTTTCTCTTACCATAACCTTCATTTCATCTAACTTTCGATAATACTTCATCTTATGGTCTTGCTTTTCTAAATTATACCTCTATAGACTTTAATATGGACTATTAACTTTCATAATATATTGATCCATCAACATTAACTTTCCAATTAACCATTACTTAGTAAGCAATCATTCTCCTCACATTCATGGCTAACCTTGTTCATCCTACTTATGTAACTTTTAATAACTTTAGGATATCACCAAACTCATGCTTATGGGTGATTTATTGTTTAAGAGTATGTGTACAAGAAGTACATGTGGCCAGGTACTGGAGAAAGAACAAGGCACTTGGTCACTATATGAAAATAATAGGTTTTACTTGGTCGTGTGTTCCTAAAGAAAAAGAGTGAGTGGCCGTGTGCAAGGAAAGGAGCAAACATGCATGACCGTGGGTGGGAAGAAGAACATCATCACGTGGCCATGCATCCTTAAAGGCAAAACAAGGTGTGGCCGTGTGTGAGCAGAAGAACATCATCACATGGCCATGCATCCTCAAAGGCAAAATAAGGCTTGGCAGCGTGTGAAAAGAAGAACAGCACATAGCCATGCATCCTCAAGGGCAAAACAAGGCGTGGCCGTGTGTGAGAAGAAGAACACCACATGGCCATGCATGGGAAAGAAGAAAACCACACATGGTCACGCATAGGGAAGAAGAAAAACATGCGTAGCCGTGTGTTTTCAAAGGGAAAATACACTCGTGGTTGCGTATGAGAAGGAAAGAAGAAAAATCCAAAATCCAGATCATGCATATCATAAATTTAAAACCCAGATCTCACTTCCCCTCTTACTTATATGATCATTTAAGTTTTAGATCATGTAGCACTCATCTAATCCATAGATTTAGCCTACTCATTCTCAAGGGAACCCATACACATAAAGAGGAGGAAAGATTCCTAAAATCAATCATATGAACATTATAGTAACCCTAATTCCCATACCTGACATTGAAGCTTCCAATCTTCCTTCAATCATCTTGATCCAGCTCTACTACCCAAGGTTCCTCTATTTTCCTTCATGAAGCCAAACATCAAAACCCTAGTTCCTTAAATTATAGAGAGAAAGAGAGAGATCTCCCCCAAATGTCGATCCAGCCATTCCCCAAATGCTTGAGTGGGATTAATATCTCACAAAGAGAAATTCCCAAATTACCCTTACACACGATAATCTTCTAAATTTCCATTCCTTCACTTTAATCCCAAGACTTTTAATTTAATTCAATTGTATCCTTCCTTGATATTTTAGCTACACTCAAATATATATGTGCATAGTTACCATCATACCCTTTATATGACTTAACTTCATTAGCACAAAACAAAACAAAAAAATATCTAATTTTGCCTTATTAAATCTTAATCCTGATTAATTAACTATAATCCTATTAGGGCCATGATTGGGTCCTCACACAATATATCTTGGACAAAGTTTTCCTTTCTTCGCAAACCTCAGTACTTTCTTTAAAGCATAAACTTTCAAAAATACTTTATCATCCATTTGGTACTCCATGTCATTCCTCTTCAAATCTACATAAGATTTTTGTCTGTTATATGCTACTTTCAATATCTATTTAAATATCTATTATAAGCATAACATATAATCCTCATATAATGTTACACTCATACTATCTCAAATAGGTAAATAATAATTTACCTTAGCATTACAATCACCATACACATTCTTCATCATATAATCACGCCTTATACTTTTCAATAAGATACTATTATATATTTTATGTATTTAATTCCCTTTATGTGCAGCTTTTGTAATAGAAAAATACTTTAGATACGTTTAAGATGGTTTTTGGTAAACTCAAATAATAAATCTACATAGAGATAGAATTTCAAGTTTATTTTGAAAGCTATATTAGACCTATCTAAAGACATTTATGGGCAAAATGATCTCCTACAATCATGATCCATTACATTTATAGTTTCAGAAACAATAAAAATGACATCAATATCATTTTTACTTTTTATGATATTACAAAAATATTGAAAACTATTCCTAAAAAAGTGTTGTCAATAGTTACGGGTTCAATTCACTTTTTAACATATTTAGTAACATAACTGAATTATGCTTTCTTCATAGAAAAGGTAGATATGAGAGTATATTTTATAAATCAACTAAAATTACCCAATTATCATTTTAAATTTCAAGATATTAAAAAAAAAAATTAAGGACTGCTCAAAAAATAATGCTGCAGATAGTTACAAATTCAAGCCATGTTTTGTCATATTTAAACATGTTTGGAAGTATAATTAAATAATTATTTCTTCATAGAAATCATAGACATATAAGTTTAATTTAACTCAAAATTTGATTCATAAAATTTTGACCTTTATAACAAGAGATACACTCAAATTACTTGGACCTATTCATGCTCTCTAAATAGCACTTTGTTGTTTCCAATTCATTTTTTATCACCAATTAATAAATTCATAGAATAAAATAAGTATAGGATTTAAAAAACCTTCCTTTACGAAAATTGTTATTCTATAAGTTTATTTTAACAAGAATTTTGCCTCAAATGATTTTGACTTCTCAACTAAAATTTATAGCAAACATACAACGACATGTTTCTAGCAATTATATAGCAACTCAATCTGAACTTCAAGTGAAATTTAATAGCAGATAAAGGTTGAATCAAGTGTAGGTTTATTCTAAAAAATTTTAGGTTTATATCTTATGAGGAAGTACCAACTAGGTTTACTTAAATCAAAATCTTTAAACTTATGATATCGGTGAAATACAGAAATAAGTTTAAGGGTCCTTACATGCATTCTTCCATATAAGCAAACCAAGATTTAATTTTCACAATCTATATTCGTAATTTCATGCAATTAATCCATATCTTCTCTTCATTCTCTAACACAAAATGAATGAAAATGAAGTATCCTAATCCCATACCTTGGCTAAAATTCATTCTTATCACCATAATAAGATATAAGATGCTGTAGATAATGAAATTTAACCCTTTACATTACGTACCACCTTTAAAATCCATAAATCCAGCCATATGCATTAGAAATTCCTTGAGAATATAGAGAGAAATAGCTATTTATTTAGAGAGAGATGAGAGAGATGAAGGAAAATCTATGTTCTTCCTTTAAAATTCATTCCTCCCCTTATTTATACCCTTAAAGTGGTTTTACTCTCTCCAACATGAAATGCTCCAAAGTGTAAAGTGGGTGGAGAAGTCTGTAAGGACCCAAAATAGGCCCTAGTAGAATTCAAGGGCAATTACATGTTATTAAAGTTTAATTGAATATTATTGGATGAATTATTAAGAGTTAAGATATTAATTGAGGCAAAAATGTTATTAAGTTATCATTAATTATGTGATAAATGTGTAAATTATATGGTATGAATTTTATAAGGTCATATTTAAATTATTATTGTGGTTTAATAATATTAAAGGGTGTAATTGAAGTAAAAAGTATTAATTTGGGGTAAATTTGTAATTACGGCATCTTTAGGGGCAAATGTGAATAAATGAATAATTGAGTGGCCAATTTAAGGAAAGGAATAAATGATGGGGTTAATTTATGGAATAGATTAAATGGTAGGGACAAATTATAACATGCAAAGAAATGTGTGTTTTTGGTGTAACATGCAAATTATTGGAAGACTTAAAGTGAATTTTGGTGGGGCCTTAAGGATGTCATCTTCCACTTAAGTCTCCATGCAAGAGTTGTATATAAAGAATGTTTTAGCCGGCCATATCTTAAGGAAAATAAAAAGAAAAACGTTTTTCCTTTTCTCTTTACAAAATCTAGAAATTTAGCTTCTCTATTCTTCAATAAAATTGGTAAAAACATTCATCCTCTTCTCTTGTAAAATCTTGCCACCTTCCTCAAGTAAAACTCTCTTATTTCAAGTTGTATGCATGGATGAAAGGAAAAACTAAAGAAGATTACAAGGGTAGAGGGGATTTAGAAGATTGGAGAAGAAGAAAGAGAAAAAAATTAAAGTATTAATTTGTGAAGAATTTAAGTTGCATGTTTAGGTTTAGGAACATCTTTCTCTTCTTGCATGTATTATTTATATTGGAATATGGATATAGTGTGATGTTTAGAAATATTACTCTTGTTGCATGAGACTATTGTTTCTGGATTTGTGGACTTATATATGGGAGAGATGCATTTTTAGTTGGTGAAATGGTTTTTAGAGATATAAATGTAAGATTTTTACTTTTCATGTGTTATTTGACATAGCTAGGATAAATAAATTATTAAAAACTTGATTTGAGTTTATTTTAAAGTGATGTTAATATAGAAAATTTCTAATATAATGTATGAATTATATTTGATGAATAACTTGAAATAAAACATCAATCTTTGATGTTTAAAAGAATATGCATGTAAGTTTTAAAATTCTGGGTTTGGGTTCACTGGACCTAGCTGTATTCATTTGGTAATATTTTGAGTTTGAGAATAGATAATTAGATGATTCAAATTGGGTGTTAAATTATACTTATAGACAAATATTTCATAAGAAGAAATCACATTCAAATTCTATTTCTAAATGGGTCATAACCTAGCTTGAAAATCGGATAAGTGTGCAGTGTTGTGCTCATGAACATTCTTTAGTATTTGGACGATATCTTTTAATTTAGAACTGATATTGAGATGAGATTTGATTTTTTAGAAACTATAAATATATATCTACAACTTTTTAGAATACCACTTTTTCTAAAAAGGTCTTTTAGTGTGTCAAAAACGAAGTACAAAATGAGTTTGTTAAGCAGTTTGCAGTATTTTGGGAACAGGGTGAAAATTCGTAGGGCCAAACAAACTGTCGCGAGCGCGACACCATTATTTTTGCCCATAAATTTGCTCTTTATTCCCCTTTATCAGTATATTAGGCTACCCCCATGTGATACACATATAATTGAACAAAATGGGCCTTGAATGCAAGTATATGAGGGTTATAGACTCGTGTGTATATAAATTTGTATTAAAGTATATATATATATAATGATGATATATGCTCAATTATCATTAAGCAATTTCTAATATAAAAATACATGTATCTAAGGATGTAAATCAAGTTATGATTACATATGTATAGCTTAACTACATGTTGTTATGATAAATTCATAGTTACATGGAAAAACATTGAATTAAGTATGGCATGTAATATGATTGTTGATAAAGGTTTAAATAACAATTATATTTGTACATAAATAAGGATTGTTGGTAATGATATAAAAATATTCATGTGTGATCAAACTTATGTACATGGTTGTTGTGTGCAATTATGCTTTCATGTACACATTTTTAATAATGGAGTAAATGTTTATTTTATGCATGCATGTATACTATGAAGTTAAGAAATGTTTAAATAGGATAAATGAAAGTTTATAATATAAGATTATCATATGATAACATGGATGTAATATATATATATATATATATATATATATATATATATATATATATATATGTATATATATGTGTAAATGTCTAAATGATTATACACAATTTTTATTGATCTCTTGAAGTTAATACGATACTACTAGTTTGAAATGTCAACTTTACTTGTATAAAGAAGCAATGTGATTTGTAGATTATATGTGAACATATATATACATATGTATATAAATAATATGATCTTACATGATTGGATTTGAATTTTGAAAGATGTTTTAGAGTAATAATTCAAAGAATATGTTTAAAGTGAAATGTGCAATAATAACAAAATATAATTAGGCATATTGTGACTAGAGACACTCAATATAATATGATAATAAATGCTATTCATATGGAGATACATGCCTTGTTCTCCTTGTAATTAAAGAGTAGTAATACTTAATTGTGCTCCGGATAACATGTTTATAGAAAATTTATACATTTATATCTATGAAACCATGCTCGTATAAATATATATACATATATGAATATATATGTATGAACATCAATATGTATATGATGAGAATAGAGCAAAGTACAGAATAGCAATACCGTATAGTGCATATGATCACATGTTTACAGAAAGTTAACGTGAGCATGTATATGATTACCTTGTATATAGTTATATAAGAGTATACATGTGAACACATGTATATGAATGAATAAATGAAAGATAAAGTAAATAGATTTTAATGCTAGCATTGAGTCTAGGAAATGGATAGGTAGGCATGCCTATAAGGGTACCTTGCAGCTGCTTCTGAACATTTTGACCTGTTTAGGTCCAGTTGAATTTAAAAGTATAGTGACCCTATTTGGGTTTAAAAGTTAAAGTTAATTTAAACAACCCCCGTATGGGTTGTAGCCGACCCTAATTAGGTCCGCTTGACCGGTCCATGTTATTTGATTGACCCCATTTAGGTCTACCGATTTATTATACAGTTTTATCACTACAAGGGATCACCGTTTAATACCTCCGGGTATCTTATTTGTACCTTCAGGTGCCACCGTTATAATCAACAGTCTTGTACCTTTGGGTGCTATAGTATAACCCATTATCCACCTCTTTAGAATAGTGCAAGCTTTATTATCAAATATTAAGAAAAGTTTAATAAGGCATGCAAATTCTTAGTTGACTTTATACTATTCCACATATGAAATTCCTTTTGTTGCTTATAAAACCCATGTCTAAAAGAATGCTCAATTATATATGCTCAATAGAATGCTAATTGTTAAATGCTCTCTATAAATATGCCTTTAATTTTTATGTGTATGACAACGTATGAATTATGCTATAACACCCATTGTTTTTGAAATATGTGTTTTCCTACGCTTATATATGTGTTCACATTATTGCATGTACACATTCTCTAACGTGTATTTGTTATTTTTGGTTGATAGTTTTATTCTTATGATTAAGCATTGATTAATAAAATAATAATATTATCAATGGTTGAACTTTATGATTTCTATATGTGAATGTAGATGTTTAATTTCTTTCATTTCTTGAAATAAATCATTGTTTAATTTCTTTCATTTCTTGAAAGAAATCATTGTTATATCTATGACACTGTGAGTGGTCATTTATCACGATTTAGTTCCCCACTAAGCTTTATAGCTTAGCACGGGTGTTTCATCTGTGTAGGTTACAAGGCTAGGACTTTCTTCCAAGACTGATATCTATAGCTGGTTGGCCAACACAAGTCTTTGAAGATTATAAAGTATATAGTCTTCTTTTTGGTTCCTTTTTGTAATTTCAAGGGTTTTATGTTGTGTTGGAAATCTTGTAAAAGTACAACTATTTTGTAAGATGTTAATTAGTAGATATATTTTGTAAAGAGACTCTAATGTATATTGTGAAGTCTTAACAGTATAGCGCTCTTATTGTTTAAGTAAGAATACTAGTCCTCGATATAGTTGATATATGTTTATGTTGCACAATAAAACATGTGTAATGAGATGGATAAAGTGATATGTGTAGATTATAGAATAAGGATGCTACAAAGTCTCCTTCAACAAATTTGTATGTCAAAAATCTTCCCCCACTCACTTTTATTTCAAAATTCAATTCCCACATTTCTTTCTCTTATGAAATTACCCCCCAACTAATTCCTTCATTTAACATTGGCCCAAAAATTACTGTCTTGTACGAATTGAGCCCATGAACTATTAGTCACTTTTAAAATCTTGTCCCATATTTCCTTTATTTTCAAATTGACCCTAAATATTGTCATCTTTTTAAATTTCACCCTTTAATTAACTTTTTCCTTTCTTTTAATTGTACCCCAACATCCTTTATTTTATTAAAATTAACACATAATAACATACTTAAGTCTTAATCAACCACCCAACAATATTTTTATTCCAATTATGCCTATGGTAAAATGACTATTTTACCCTCTATCTCTTAAATCAATAATTAACAATGTCTTAACTTATAATACTTTAATGTAATTAATCTTAATTAGACCTTAATGTGATATTAATTTTCATGAATCCTCCTAGGGCTAAAGTTGTGCCCTTACAATTGTCTCTCCCTTAATGAATTTTGTCTTCGAAATTCATACTTGTATCTGTTAGAGAGTATGCCCTAGAGCCCATGTAATAGGGATGTTTTTCATATGTATGAAATTTATATTCTTAATAAAAGGCATCATTCATTTATTAATGCTGTGTTTGAATACATGAGTTTGTAAATCTTAAATTAATAAATGAAGTCCTAGATATTATAAACACAGTGCAAAGGCAATCATGAAGGTGTTCATGATGTGAGATGTCTATCGCATGCAAATGTGTTAATATCTAAATATCCCTAGTCATAGAATTAACAAGATAGGACATTGTTAATTCGGACAGACTAGCGCATGTTATGCTTCTTGAATGGTTCAAGCAATGGTTCTCATAATTGTGATTATGGATGATAATCAAAGCTAACATGTGGATGCTTGTTAGAGGAACAAGTTCATTGGAGACCTGCAAAGAGAATCCTTATATGGATATTAAATCTATGTCAGTGAGGAATCTCTTCATAGCGGTTGTGCAAGTATCCTTAGACTTGAGATCACCAAAGTTATCTTAAGTAGCAAGTGGTATACTTTGACTCCATAACTGATTACTTCCAACTGGGAGTGAACATAGTTAGGAGATTGGGTATATCATGACCTACTTGAAGATAGTTGAGTGATTGACAAAGGATTCACCATCCCAGATTTAACAAGGGAAGTTATCTCACATGATTCTATAATTACCTTGTTCAGTGAATCTCTGGCCAGAGTAATATGCCGAGATGGATGGAGATCCATGAAGGGCATTTTAGGAACAATGGTTGAATTAATAGAACATACATAATTAGATTTATATGAGTTGACAGAAATCCATACTCAGAATCTGATTGAGATAAGAGTGGTGAAAGGAGTAATTGTACGGTAACTGTTTCTATGGAAGGGTACAGTCAAACCACATGACTTTCCTGACATTTGGGTAGTCATGATGCCTAGCTAGAGGCCAATCATGACTAATCATGACTTGTATAATGATGTATCAAAATATCAATAGAGATTGATAAAATGATTTAAAGGAGTTTAAATCATGTGAGTTTTGAATAGAACTCACAATTACATATTATACTGCCAACATGGACAGGAACCCAATAGGTCACACACATATAGAGAAAAGGGTAAAATGGTAAAATGACAAGGATAATAATATTTGATATTATTAGAAAGGTAGAGAGGAGAATATGATAATAATTAATTAAAGAGTTTAATTAATTATGATCAAATAAAATTGTCCGCGGAACTTTTGAGAAATGTTCTGTAAATTGGACCTAAATGAAATAATGTATTTCATGATTAATTATTATTGTCTTATAAGTGTTATAAGACTACTATAAGTGTTATAGGACTGATATAATAATTAATAGGACCATTGGAGAAATTATAAAGGGCCAAAGGAATGAAGAAGTTGGAGGAAGCCCTCCAGAAAAGGGCTACACGCCAACTCCATACAGAAGGGCATAGAGGGCTTTTTCTTGGACCAAATTAATTTATATATGTTACATAAGTGTTATGTAACTCACATATTTAATTTGGTTGGATTTGGAATCCATTTGGGTATTTAAATCCAATTAAATGCACAAAGGGCCTAGTTTGTGGATTTTGTGCATGGTCTTTTATGAAAAGTTTTAATTTGGATTTAATTAAGCCCAAATGATTATAATTAATTCCAGAAGCCCAATTAATAATTCTCCAGCAATTTTAAAGAGCCCAATCTCATTAAGGAGTTGGAATTTTAACCTAACTATAAAAGGCCAACTAATGAGAATTAGGGTTAAGTGATTAAAACAAAAGGAAAGTCTTTTTCTCTTAATTCTCTATCCCTTTTTGCGCCACTTCCATTGCTAGCCTCTTGGATTTCGGCCAGCCCTAGTTGAACACCAATTTGTTGGTTCAATTTACCCCTCTCTAGTGTGGATTACTCATTGGAGGTGTTCGATTTTGGACACTGTGGTTTGCGACAACCCGGTGCGAAGTAAAATCAACTGTTCAACAAAAATCAAAGGTGATTTTTCTTATTCTCATATAGTTATATTGTGTATTCATGGCAAGATCAGATCTTATGGTTAAAAAATTTTAAAATTCCGCTCATGTATGTGATGCATGTAACCATCAAATTCCAACATGGTATCAGAGCCAGGTTTTGCCATGGATATACAATTCTATATTTTTTCTGCGGAATAAGTTTTGTTTTGTTTTGAGTTATTTATTTCATGAACTTTAAAATATTAGATTTGATTGTTCATGAATGAGAAATATTGATTTCTGGTTGTATGTGTGATCAAATAAATTTGGTGGAAACAAAAACGAAATTTTTGAAGCATTATGATTTGGGTTTGGCATGAAACCCTAGGTAATGTAGGGGCTGTTCTAATTTAATTTCTTATGGATCCATTTAAAAATCATTTAGATGATATTTTATGTCTTTAATATGTGATATTAAGCCGTAGGATTGAACGGAATTAAAATCGAACAAGTTTTGCATGAAAACTAGTTTTGTCGAAAAGTTCGATAAATTGGTGTTCTTCGTGTGTTCTTGATGTGTTCATGGTTAGAACGACTTTTGATCTTCTAAATCTGATATATATGATATATTAAAGTGTTTTTAATTAATTGGATTAATTAAAATGGGCCTTAAATTAATTTGATTAATTTTAATTCATTAAAACCACTTAATGGGCTTAATTATGTTTACGGACTTGGTTTAAATTAGTGAATGACTTGGTGGGCCCAAGGAGCTGATTTAAATTAACTATTATAAACATTAATTAAGTTTATTAATGGGTTTTAAGGGCTGGAGTGGGCTTGGCTCATTCCAAAAGGCCCAAATGGTCCAAATGACACAAAACTAGTTTGTGTGTGAACACACTTAGGGTTTTTCTTCTGTGGGTTTCGGCCTACACTTATTTTAAGCCCAAAATTGATTCTTTTAATTATTTAATATGATTAATTAATTAAATAATCAATTTATAATTAATTAATAATCAATTTGATTGATTATTAAGGCAAGAACACATTTATGCAAAAAGGTTTCCTAAAATGAAAGTTTCCAAAATGGAAAAAGTTTCCTAATTTGATCACATCATTAAATAACTCAAAATATAGTTTCAAAGGTTGAAACAAAGTTAGTAATCCATTTATTTATGCATTAGAGAGGCATATAAGGGTGAATGATTGGCATGATGGTTAGTTATGGACAAAGCCCAATGTGATTGAGCATAATGCATGTTTTGGCCCAATGAGGACTTTCATGTCCCGGCCACTTGTTTTTGGTTTGTATTTCATTTCAAATTGTAATATGTAATTAGATTACTTAGATTAGAATTAGAAATAGATGTGGAGACCAATATCAAGGAGCAAGATGGGCCGGATGGAGATCCAACAAGCTTGAAGATAATGTAATTATTTTTCTTGTTTGAATCATGCATACTACCTAGGTGTGACCTTTTGATTTCTCTCTTGGCTCGGGGAAATCAATGTAGTGAAGTCCATAACTATACCATATTTGTATGTTTATATTTATGTGATAGATATAGGATGCATACCAATGTATGCCAACCATGTATGATGAGACTTAATTAACTAAAACCCTCAAACAAATACTAAGGTATATAAGCCTTCCATTAATTTGAGGAGAACCAGAGTTCTTTATAGTGTGGGTTGTTGACCACAGTCAAGCTCACATTATATCGAATATGTTCAAATCTAATTAAATGGGTCATCTTAGCTAGCCCATTAGTTTGTTGACCACAGTCAAGGCTAATGGTTCTAGAGGCAAGATTAGGGAATGCATATATGATATGCATGCATCAAGAGTTGATAACCTAATGATCCAATAGTTGTGTAGAGACACAATTGGTATAAAGATACCTACCTTTCAAGGGTATGGAATTTGGCTTGTTGACCACAGTCAAGGTCAAATTACATATCAAGGATTGGATGTTGGCCCACTAAGAAAACCATCGGGTTTT
The DNA here is from genome assembly GCA_037975025.1 of Excoecaria agallocha. Taxonomy (NCBI): domain Eukaryota; kingdom Viridiplantae; phylum Streptophyta; class Magnoliopsida; order Malpighiales; family Euphorbiaceae; genus Excoecaria; species Excoecaria agallocha. Next base: position 31,820,431 of record CM075806.1, read on the forward strand.
TTCGGATTATATAGTGAGGGCTATTAATTCGCAATAAAATAGTGGGAGTAAATGGATTAATTAAAGACCTTATTAATGCATATATATATATGAACATACTCTCATATCTTTTCTTTTTCACATCTAGGTCATCATCATGAGCACATCAAACATTAACATACGATCAATCTTGGATAACAAGCTGGTTGGCAACAACTATTCTGACTGGATCAGGCAAGTGAGAATTGTTCTCAGAGCTGAAAAGATCCACTATGTCTTGGATAAAGATCCACCACCACGTCCATCAGATGATGCCATTGATGAGATCAAAGGCAATTATCGAAAATACATGGAGGATAGTGAAACAACAGCATGTCTGATGCTGGGTGCTATGTCCTCGGAGCTTTAGAAGCAACATGAAATGATGGATGCTAGAACCATCGTTTTGCATCTAGAGGAGCTTTATTCTTCTCAGGCTAGAACTGAGCAATATGAGATTGCTCGAGCTCTATTTAGCTGCAAAATGGTGGAAAGCACTTCAGCTGCTAGTCATGCATTGAAGATGTATGGGTATATTGAGCATTTGAGTAGACTTGGCTATGTTATGGATAATGATCTATACATAGATTTAATCTTGTACTCGTTGGCTCCAAGTTATGCACCTTTCGTGCTTAACTTCAACATGAACAAGATCCAAGTATCCATTCCCGAGTTAATCAATATGCTCAAGACAGCTGATGGATCATTTAAGAAGGATCCAAAAAGTGTCATGGTTGTCACTTCTGCAAAAGGCAAGAAGCAGAAGAAGAAGAAGATAACCAAGGCGCAGCCAAAGAATGGTGGGATCTCTAAGAAGAAGGTTGCCAAGAAAGAGAATCCCAAAGGAACTTGCTTCCATTGTGGAAAGGATGGTCATTGGAAGCGTAACTGCAAGGCCTATCTAGATTCTCTCAAGGAGAAGAAGCAAGCTGATGCTTCTACTTCAGGTATTCATATGATTGAAATTAATACTTATTCTATTGCTTCAAAACAATCTTCGGTATTAGATACCGGATGTGGATCTCATTTATGTAATGATCTACAGGGGCTTAGAAGCTTTAGAAGAGTTGGAAAGGCAGAGATATGTTTGCAGTCAGCTACTGGACAAAACATCTCTACAACAGTTGTGGGGGCTTACTATTTGCCTCTTCCTAGTGGATTAGTACTGGAATTAAATAATTGTTATTATGTTCCAGCTTTGTCCAAGAGTATTATTTCTTTCAGTTGTTTGATGAACGATTATGATATTTCTTTAAAGGACAAATGTTGTTACATTTTTAAGAACAATATATTTTATGCAAAAGCTATCATTGAGAATGGTATATTTGTTCTTGATTTAATTAAAGAAGTGCATAATGTGAATACCAAGAGAATGAAACATGATAATCTTAATACCTCATACTTATGGCATTGTCGTTTAGGCCATATAAATGAAAAACGCATGACCAAGTTACACAAGTAAGGTGATTTGGGATCATTTGATTATGAATCATTTGATACATGCGAATCTTGTTTATTGGGAAAAATGACAAAAGCTCCCTTTATTGGTAAAGAAGAACGAGCTAAAATGGTTTTGGACTTAGTACATTCAGATGTATGTGGTCCAATGACTACACATGCCAGAGGAGGTTACTCCTACTTCATTACTTTCATAGATGATTATTCCAGGTTTGGATACATCTATCTAATGAAATATAAGTCTGAAGCATTTGAAAAGTTCAAAGAATTCAGAAATGAAGTAGAGAAACAACTTGGCAAAAGTATTAAAACACTTAGATCAGATCGAGGTGGTGAATACTTAAGTCAAGAGTTTCAGGATTATCTTAGAGATAATGGGATTTTATCTCAATGGACTCCTCCATATACACCACAACACAATGGTGTATCCGAAAGGAGGAATCGAACACTATTAGATATGGTTCGATCAATGATGAGCCGAGCGGACTTGCCTAAGTCCTTTTGGGGATATGCACTAGAAACTGCTGTTTATGTGTTAAATAGAGTTCCTAGTAAATCGGTTGATGTTACTCCATATGAGATGTGGAATAACAAGAAACCCACGCTTTCTCATATGAAAGTATGGGGTTGTCCTACTTATGTGAAGAGGACAATGTCAGACAAACTGGATGTTAAGTCTGACAAATGTTTATTTGTGGGATATCCAAAAGAAACGTTTGGATATTATTTCTATCATCCCTTAGAACAAAAGGTGTTTGTTTCAAGGCATGCTGTCTTCTTGGAAAGAGAATTTCTCCTACGAGAAGACAGTGGGAGTAAAATTGAGCTTGGTAAAGTTCAAGACCCACAAATAGAAGATGATCAATCGATTGAACCCGAAACTGAATTTCATAATGATGAGATTACAGTTGAACCTGATTATACACAAAATCCTAGAAGATCTACTAGGATGCATTCTATCCCTATGAGATATGGATTTCACGTTGATTCGGATAGAGGCATAACTGTAGTAGAGGACAATGAGCCTACAAGCTATCAAGAAGTTTTGAACAGTTCAGAACGTGATTTATGGCTTAAGGCTATGCAGTCTGAAATGGACTCCATGTATGAGAATAAAGTATGGACTTTAACTCAACCACCTGAAGGGATAAAGCCCATAGGGTGCAAATGGGTCTTCAAAAAGAAGACTGACATGGAAGGTAATATAGTTACCTATAAAGCTCGCTTAGTAGCAAAAGGTTATCGTCAAAAAGAAGGTATTGACTATGACGAAACTTTTTCTCCTGTAGCGATGCTTAAGTCTATAAGAATACTTTTAGCCATTGCAGCTCATTATGATTATGAGATTTGGCAAATGGATGTGAAGACAGCTTTCCTTAATGGAAGTCTTTCTGAGGATGTGTATATGACACAACCAGAAGGATTCACATCTGGAAATGGCGAAAAGGTATGCAAGCTTCAAAGATCCATTTATGGATTGAAGCAAGCCTCTAGGAGCTGGAACATACGATTCAATGAGACAATCAAAGAGTTTGGTTTCTCACAGAATGAAGATGAACCTTGTGTGTATAAAAGGGTCAGTGGGAGTGCAATTGTCTTCCTAGTTCTATATGTAGATGACATATTGATCATGGGAAATGACATTTTTCTTCTCCAATCTGTTAAAATATGGTTATCCAAGCAATTCTCCATGAAAGACCTTGGAGAAGCATCCTATATTCTGGGAATAAGGATCTATAGAGATAGATCCAATAGGTTGCTAGGTCTTTCTCAGAGTACATATATAGATAAAGTATTGAAGAGGTTCAATATGGATCTCTCTAAGAAAGGGTTTATACCCATGGTGCATGGGAAACACCTTTCTAAGTCTATGTGTCCGCAAACACTAGAGGATAGAGAGAGCATGAATAGAATACCATATGCATCTGTAATTGGTTCTATCATGTATGCTATGTTATGTACACGTCCAGATGTAGCATTTGCTTTGAGTGTCACAAGCAGATTCCAATCTAATTTTGGAGAGGAACATTGGGCAGCTGTCAAGAATATTCTTAAGTACTTGAGAAGGACTAAGGATATATTCTTGGTATATGGAGAGGGCAGTTTGGAAGTAAATGGGTATACAGATGCCAGCTTCCAATCTGACAAAGATGATTGTAAATCACAATCTGGTTATGTGTTCATAATGGGAGGAGGAGCAGTTAGTTGGAAAAGTTCCAAACAAGAAACAACTGCTGATTCCACGACGGAAGCTGAGTACATTGCTGCTTCAGAAGCAGCCAAAGAAGCAGTCTGGATCAAAAAGTTCATAACCAAACTAGGAGTGGTGCCTAGCATTGTTGATCCGATTCCTTTATATTGTGACAACAATGGAGCCATTGCGCAAGCAAAGGAACCACGGTCTCATCAGCGATCCAAACATGTTCTCAGACGCTACCATCTCATAAGGGAAATAGTAGCTAGAAATGATGTGAAAATAGAAAGGGTTCCCACATATGACAATGTGGCGGATCCCCTCACTAAAGCACTTTCCCAGATAAAGCATGATCACCATATAAATAGCATGGGTCTGAGACATATGAGTGATTGGCTCTAGTGCAAGTGGGAGATTGTTAGAGAGTATGCCCTAGAGCCCATGTAATAGGGATGTTTTTCATATGTATGAAATTTATATTCTAAATAAAAGGCATCATTCATTTATTAATGCTGTGTTTGAATACATGAGTTTGTAAATCTTAAATTAATAAATGAAGTCCTAGATATTATAAACACAGTGCAAAGGCAATCATGAAGGTGTTCATGATGTGAGATGTCTATCGCATGCAAATGTGTTAATATCTAAATATCCCTAGTCATAGAATTAACAAGATAGGACATTGTTAATTCGGACAGACTAGCACATGTTATGCTTCTTGAATGGTTCAAGCAATGGTTCTCATAATTGTGATTATGGATGATAATCAAAGCTAACATGTGGATGCTTGTTAGAGGAACAAGTTCATTGGAGACCTGCAAAGAGAATCCTCATATGGATATTAAATCTATGTCAGTGAGGAATCTCTTCATAGCGGTTGTGCAAGTATCCTTAGACTTGAGATCACCAAAGTTATCTTAAGTAGCAAGTGGTATACTTTGACTCCATAACTGATTACTTCCAACTGGGAGTGAACATAGTTAGGAGACTGGGTATATCATGACCTACTTGAAGATAGTTGAGTGATTGACAAATGATTCACCATCCCAGATTTAACAAGGGAAGTTATCTCACATGATTCTATAATTACCTTGTTCAGTGAATCTCTGGCCAGAGTAATATGCCGAGATGGATGGAGATCCATGAAGGGCATTTTAGGAACAATGGTTAAATTAATAGAACATACATAATTAGATTTATATGAGTTGACAGAAATCCATACTCAGAATCTGATTGAGATAAGAGTGGTGAAAGGAGTAATTGCACGGTAACTGTTTCTATGGAAGGGTACAGTCAAACTACATGACTTTCCTGACATTTGGGTAGTCATGATGCCTAGCTAGAGGCCAATCATGACTTGTATAATGATGTATCAAAATATCAATAGAGATTGATAAAATGATTTAAAGGATTTTAAATCATGTGAGTTTTGAATAGAACTCACAATTACATATTATACTGCCAACATGGACAGGAACCCAATAGGTCAATTTCATATTATAGAAGCCCGTTTAATATTTCTTTATCAATTTCAAATAGCCCAATCCCATTATAAGGTTGGATTTTTAACCTAACTATAACCTAACTACAAAAATCCAAGATAAAGAGAATTAGGGTTAAGTAAGTTTCATAAGAAAAGAACTTGTCCATTTCATCTCTAACCCTAGTTGCCACCCTCACTCCTTGCTAGCAACAAGGAATTTCAGCTAGCCTTGTAAGTCTATAATTCTTGGTTCATTTGATCCTTCTTTAGTGTGGATTACGATTTGAGGTGTTTAAATTTGGACTCTGTGGTTTGCGACAACCTGGTGAGAAGGAAAATCAATTGTTCAACATGTTAGAGAGTATTCCCTAGAGCCCATGTAAAAGGGATTTATTTCATATGTATGAATTCATATTGTTAATAAAAGGAATCATTCATTTATTAATGCTTTGTTTAAATATATGATTTTTTAAATATTAAATTAACAAATGAAGTCCTATATATTATAAACACAGTGCAATGGAAATCATGAAAGTGTTCATGATAAGAGATGTCTATTCGACACAAATGTTTTAATATCTAAATATCCCTAGTCATAGGATTAAGATGATAGGACATTGTTAATTCGGATCGACTAGCACATGTTATGCTTTTTGAATTGTTCAAGTAGTGTTTCTCACAACTGTGATTATGGCAGATAATCAAAGATAACATGTGGATGCTTGATAGAAGAACAAGTTCATTGGAGACCTATAAAAAGAATCCTCACATGGATATGAAATCTATGCTAGTGAGGAATCTCTTCATAGCGGTTCTACAAGTATCCTTAGACGTGAGATCACTAAGGTTATCTTAAGTAGCAAGGGATATACTTTGACTCAATAACTTATTACTTCCAACTGGAGCTGATCATAGTTAGGAGGTTAGGTATTTCATGATCTACTTGAAGATATTTGAGCAATCAATAAAGGATTCACCATCCCAGCTTTATTAAGGGAAGTTTTCCCTTATGATTCTATAATTGCCTTGTTCAGAGAATCTCTAGCAAGATTAATATGCCAAGATGGAGAGAGATCCATAAAGGGCTTTTTGCAAATAATGGTTAAATTAATATAAAATATATATTTAGATTTATATGAGTCAATAGAAATCCATAGTCAAAATCTAATTGAGATAAGAGTGGTGAAAGGAGTAATTGCAACATAACTGTTACTATGGAAAGGTATAGTCAAAACACTTGATTTTCCTGACATTTAGATAGTCATGATGCCTAGCTAGGGCATCTCATGATTTGTATAACAGTGTATCATAAATATCAATACGGGTTGATAAAATGATTTAAAGAAGTTTAAATCGTATGCATTTTAAATAGAGCTCATAATTACATGTTCTACTGCCAATATGGAGAGGAACCCAATAGCTCACACACATATAGAGTGAAGGATAAAATGGTAAAATGACAAGGATAATAATATTTGATATTATTATGGTAAAAGAGAAATGAATAAGAAAATAATTAACTAAATAGTTTAATTAACTTGGTGAGAAGGAAAATCAACTGTTCAACATGTTAGAGAGTATTCCCTAGAGCCCATGTAAAAGGGATTTATTTCATATGTATGATTTCATATTGTTAATAAAAGGCATCATTCATTTATTAATGCTTTGTTTAAATACATGAGTTTGTAAATCTTAAATTAATAAATGAAGTCCTATATATTATAAACACAGTGCAATGGAAATCATGAATGTGTTCATGATATGAGATGTCTATTCAATGCAAATGTGTTAATATCTAAATATCCCTAGTCATAGGATTAACAAGACAGGACATTGTTAATTCGGATAGACTAGCACATGTTATGCTTTTTGAATTGTTCAAGTAGTGTTTCTCACAACTGTGATTATGGCAGATAATCAAAGCTAACATGTGGATGATTGATAGAAGAACAAGTTCATTGGAGACCTGCAAAAAGAATCCTCACATGGATATTAAATCTATACTAGTGAGGAATCTCTTCATAGTGGTTCTACAAGTATCTTTAGACGTGAGATCACCAAAGTTATTTTAAGTAGCAAGTGATATACTTTGACTCAAAAATTGATTACTTCCAACTGGGGGTGAACATAGGTAAGAGGTTGGGTATATCATGATCTACTTGAAGATATTTGAGTAATCAATAAAGGATTGACCATCCAAGATTTATTAAGGGATGTTATCCCATATGATTCTATAATTGCCTTGTTCAGAGAATCTCTGGCAAGTGTAATATGCTACGATGGATAGGGATCCATAAAGGGCATTTTGCGAACAATGGTTAAATTAATATAACATATATAATTAGATTTATATGAGTCAATCGAAATCCATACTCAGAATTTAATTGAGATAAGAGTGGTGAAAAGAGTAATTGCACGATAACTGTTTCTATGGAAGGGTATAGTCAAACCACTTGATTTTCCTAACATTTAGGTAGCCATGATGCCTAGCTAGGGCAACTCATGATTTGTATAATAGTGTATCATAAATATCAATAAGGGTTGATAAAATGATTTAAAGAAGTTTAAATCGTATGCGTTTTGAATAGAGCTCATAATTACATGTTCTACTGCCAATATGGAGAGGAACCCAATAGGTCACACACATATAGAGTGAAGGATAAAATGGTAAAATGACAAGGATAATAATATTTGATATTATTATGGGAGAAGAGAAATGAATAATAAAATAATTAATTAAAAAGTTTAATTTATTATGATCAAGTAAGGATGTTCGCATAACTTTTTAGAAATATATTTCAAAATGGACCTAATTGAAATATTATATTTCATAATTAATTATTATCTGAATGGGTATTATAGAGCTGATATAATAATTAATAGATCCATTGGAAAATATAAAAGGCCTAGAAGAATTAGTTTTGGCATAAAAACCCACCAGAAGATGGGTTCCATGCCAACTCTTTATAGAAGATCTTAAAGGCCTAATTATTAGACTAAAATAAATTAAATATCTTTCATAAGAGTTATGGTTCCTACCTATTTAATTTGGATGGATTTAGAATTAATTTGGATATTTAAATCCAAGTGTGTGCACAAAGGGCCTAGTTTATGGGTTTTGTGCATAGTCCTTTATGAATGGACTTAAATTGGATTTAATTGTGCCCAAATAAATTGTTTATAATTCTAGAAGCCCATTTAATATTTCTTCATCAATTTCAAATAGCCCAATCCCATTATGAGGTTGTATTTTTAACCTAACAATAAAAATCCAAGATAAAAAGAATTAGGTTTAAGTGAGTTTCATAAGAAAAGAACTTCTCCACTTCATCTCTAATCTTAGCTGCCACCCTTATTCCTTGCTAGCATCAAAGATTTTCAACCAGCCTTGTAATTCCATAGTTCTTGGTTCATTTGATCCTTTTCTAGTGTGGATTACGATTGTAGGTGTTTAATTTTGGACACTGTGGTTTGCGACAACCTGATGAGAAGGAAAATCAAATGTTCAACATGTTAGAGAGTATTCCCTAGAGCCCATGTAAAAGGGATGTATTTCATATGTATGAACTCATATTGTTAATAAAAGGCATCATTCATTTATTAATGCTTTGTTTAAATACACGAGTTTGTAAATCTTAAATTAATAAATGAAGTCCTATATATTATAAACACAGTGCAATGGCAATCATGAAGGTGTTCATGATATGAGATATCTATTGGATGTAAATGTGTTAATATCTAAATATCCCTAGTCATAGGATTAACAAGATAGGACGTTGTTAATTCGGATAGACTAGCACATGTTATGCTTCTTGAATTGTTCAAGTAGTGTTTCTCATAACTATGATTATGGCAGGTAATCAAAGCTAACATGTGGATACTTATTAGAAGAACAAGTTCATTGGAGACCTACAAAGTGAATCCTCACATGGATATTAAATCTATGCTAGTGAGGAATCTCTTGATAGCGGTTCTGCAAGTATCCTTAGAATTGAGATCACCAAGGTTATCTTAAGTAGCAAGTGATATGCTTTGACTCCATAATTGATTACTTCCAACTGGGGGTGAACATAGTTAGGAGGTTGGGTATATCATGACCTACTTGAAGATAGTTGAGTAATCGATAAAGCATTCACCATCGCAGATTTATTAAGGGAAGTTATCCCGCATAATTCTATAATTGGCTTATTTAAATAATCTCTGGCCAGAGTAATATGCCAAGATGGATAGGGATCCATAAAGGGCATTTTACAAACAATGGTTAAATTAATAGAACATATATAATTATCTTTATATGAGTTATCAGAAATCCATACTCATAATCTAATTGAGATAAGAGTGGTGAAAGGAGTAATTGGACGGTAACTATTTCTATGGAAGGGTATTGTCAAACCACTTGACTTTTCTGACTTTTGGGTAGTCATGATGCCTAGCTAGAGGTAGCTCATGATTTGTATAATAGTGTATCATAAATTTCAATAAGGGCTTGATAAAATGATTTAAAGAAGTTTAAATCATAAATAGCAACTTTGCTAGGTTGGTTATTTATATATAAATGTTTACACACATATAGGCATAATGATAACATTCATTTAACCAAGTGCAATGCATGACATGTAATGATGATTGTAAGAGAATTAGGTTACCATACTAAGATAACATGAAAGATGTAAATTTTATGAATCTAATATGAGAATTGTATGATATATATGAAGTAATTATGCGTACCAGGACTACTTGTAGATGCTATAGGACTTAAGTATGCCCTTATACTATGAATTAATGTCGAACGCCTATCTTATATGACCAATGTGATTTAATGCATTAAGTGGAAATCTTGTACCAATAATAACTATGATGTCTATACTTATGAATAAAAAAGATTATAAGATGCATGATTTATACTAATGTAAAAGAAAGAAAAGGGGTAAGACTTTTGACGAAAGTGATGAATGGCTAAGCTTTCAGGAAATGAGATGAGTCACATCATACGTTAAAGTATTGTAAACATGGTATTCATTAGTAAGGTTTGAAGACTCCTCCTTGATTTTCACTATGGATATAACCACTATGATAGACTCGTATGTTTTTCTATGATATGGTGAAAGTTTTTAATATACGCTAATTATAAGAGAATAGCCATAGAGTTTTGTTTCCCCACTAAGCTTTATAACTTAGCATGGGTGTTTTTATCCGTGTAGGTTTCAAGATAAGCTCCAGAGGATCGGGAAAGATGCAGTTGTCTTGAGTATTTTAGGATTTTATGAAGGCTATTTATGTTATGATTATTCATCAATAAGCTTGATTTATTATTGTGGCATGTAATTATGGCCTGTATTATTAATTATATTTATTTTTGCCTGATCTTTACTAGGTTTATGATTATGTTTGATGATTATCCATGGTTAGTGGATTAGGGTGTTACAATTATCAGACCTGTTCAAATGCTCATCATAAAATATGTCTTGTTCTTAGAACTTTACATTATAGCACATCATATATATGTGATCAATAAATTAATTCATAATCCCTAGTATATATAAACATATGTATTCATATACGCATAAAACAATTTAAGTATTATCAATTGAGCATAAATCATCATATTATGTACTTTATCATGTTATCCCTAAGGCACTACACTTGAACATGGTCATACTATTGTATTTCTTATTTCATAACATAAGTGCATATTGAAATACACATTTACTCTTCATGGGAGTACATACATGTATATAATTTTGCATATAAAAAGCAAGTATAAAAGTTCAATCACATATGCATATTGGATATCATTATCAATAATCTTTACTAATATATATATATAAATATGTATGTATATATATATATATATGAACCATTATCATTAATCTTATCAAATTCTATATTCGATTCAATGTTTTTACATATAGACACACATTTAGCATAACCATATTAATACTACAATAAAATATAAGTTAAATTTTAACTACAAAACTTTGCATAGGGGCAGCATACTGGGTCCAAATTGTGTGCCATTTTTGATTTAGAAATAGTTATTTTTAGGTGAAGTGATCTTCTACAAATTTATTCCCCTGTATGTTTAGTTTCTAAAACATCAAAATTTACCTCAATATCACATCTATAATTTGAGTTATTCAAGAAAAACCATAGGCAATTCATAAAATCAAAAAAAGTATTTGATTTTTGTTATTACCAATTATAAAATTTATAGAATAAAATATGAAAGGAATTAGACTAATTTTCTTTAAACAAAGTTCTGCTCCTAGGTATCTAGTTTACCTTAAATTTTATAGCACATCATTTTGACTCGTCTACCAAAATTTATGCCTAAAATACCTCAATATGTTCCTTAACAGTGCAATAAGTTTTTACGAATTTCAAGCCAACATTGGACATTCATAAAAATAGAATTAGGAAATTCTTCCTTCATATAAATTATTCATATATAAGTCTATTTTGTATAGAATTCAACCTCATGTCATTCTGACAATTATACAAGGAATTACATCATATTTTCCACAAACTAATCCAGAACCAAAATCAGCAGTCCACTACAATTGCAAGTGAATTTAGGCTCAAATTATTTGTTCATACTATCATACAAAAAATCATTTTTCTTCTCTATTTATTCACATACATACATGGGAATCCTAAGACTCCCATACCTTGGCTGAAAATTCCCCTTTTAGCTTCAATCTTGTACCTTCCATTTTCATTTGCTCTTTCCTCCTTCTTCTTCTCCTTTAACAACAATTTATCCATTTAACATAAACTTCGAGCATTTAACTCAATCCACCATCAACCAAATAAGAAGAAAATGAAGAAGAGGAGATGAATTTTCAAATTAATATGCTTACCTTAATGTTTAACACTAACTATCCTCGATTAATTCCACATGCAATTATTTTTCTTCAAGGATTTCTTAGATATATTTTTCAATTGATGAAAGAGTAAGAAGAGAAAATTTTTTTTGTAACTTCCTCAAGCAATGACATCTCCTTTATCTCCCTTTTCTAAAAATTTAACTTAAATATATATATATATATATATATATATATATATATATATATATATATATAGTGACATGTAAAATCCCCTTTTTAATCCTTCCACTTTTTGCATGTCTCACTTAAACCTCTCACCTTTTTGCTTGTTAAACTTTGACCTTTCCATTTATTCCTACTCTTAAATCAACCTCTCAAATCATTCTTTTATTCACATTTGACCCTTAAGATGCCATATTTATAAATTGACCCCTAAATTATTACTTCATGCTTTAATTACACCCTTTAACATTATTAAACCAAAATAATAATTTAATTTCTTTCAAGCAATTAATATAATAAAAGAATTTATCACTTGTCCCACACTTTATGTAACACCCTAATCTAATGCCTTTATCATGTATCATGTTATATCTTTCAATCACATAATAGTAGGTTATTAACCCAAAGTTGTATACATTTATAATATCAAATAGCCTATTTATATAGGTATCCTACGCATCAATTAGATATTTCCCATAACTTCAGTCACTTAATTATGTATGCATAATGTCTTATTCTATAACATACTCATCATTTTCATGTTAGCATAACTGTCTTAACTTCATATATTATCCTGCATAACATTTATCCATTAATCAAGCATATTTATGACTAAGCATTCTAGCTACTATATGCATGCATGCTTTAGCATTCTTTCACTGAAATTATTACATCACTTACTTTATATTACATATATATATATATATGATAGCCCTTTTGATACATATTAAACGTGCAAAAGAAATTGCACCAAAATAAAAAAAAACCCTACATCAACTTCTATGACCTAGGTGTTGGCCTGTCCTGATGCAGAAATCGTTCCTGAGCAAAAGCTTTCACAGCAGTACCTACACGGATTAAATAACCCGTGCTAAGCTATAAAGCTTAGTGGGGGATACTAATTTTGAAAGACAACAACTCACAACGATTGACGGAATCATATAACATACAAAAGTTGATAATAACAAGAATGACATATTTAAAATAAATAAAGGACGGAATAAAATATCATAATCAATAATCAAATCTCATATTTATATTAACATGCTTGAAATTAAAGCATAACGTAGAAGGATCAGTATCAAAAGTATCCAACTATCACATATGCAATGGGAAATATAGTTAAATATATTATCTCATGTATCATGCTTTATTTATCTAAAATTTACTGTAACGTAATAACACAACCGTTTAGCCTGCTTAAGTTCTAAAGGTGGATAACGGGATCGGTGGATACTCGAAGGTATCAAATCGGTGGATATCTGAAGATATCAAAACTATGGACCCAAACAGGGCCAACTGTACGGTGGACCGGTTAAGGACCCAAACGGGGTCAAGAAACAACCCAAATGGGCTGTGCAAGATCCAGCAGGATCAACTATATTGTGGACCTAAAAAGGTCGACTGTGGCAGCTGTAATATCCCTATAGGCGCCTATCTATCCACAATTGAACTATAACTGCAGGCAAACTCTATTTAATCTTTCTTTTCATATATCATGCTTACACTTATGGTGTTCATTTTGCACATGTATAATCATATGATAGCTATATTGTTACGATGACATAACTGCATATGTAAGTTCATTTAATGATACAATTACTTTTTACCTACTATCATTAGATATCTCATGTTAGCCTAATCATGATATGTTAATCAAGTAATGCATCATACCTATTCAAGTGCTCATCATTAATACTTTACAATATAGCATATCGTATATATATATGTCATCATGTATACAATACATAATCCCTATTGAATAGGAATATATAACATCATAATAATATACTTCATTATGTTATCATTCAGGCATCACACATGAATATAGTCATATATCGTATTTCTTGTTTTACAGTATAAGTGCACGTTCAAAAATAATGCACTTTATCATTAGAGTATGAATATGTAAGATTAATTGCATAAAACAATCATGTACACAAATTTCATCACAAATAAGTGTGAGATATTTTCATCACAAGTCCTTACCCATGTACACGCATGAATGTATATGTATACATATAATCTTGTATTAATAGTCATATTACCTGCTCTATCCAATTCATTTTGTAACCACATAAACACATATTTAGTTCAATTAATTGAAAATCATAAGATAAAGTACATTAAAAATCTGCACAGGGCAGCCTTCTGGACTCAACTTGTGAGCCACAAATGAATTTGATAATGTCATTTTTAGACTATATGATCTTCTACAATATTATTCCCCTATGTCTCTAGTTTCCATAGCATCAAAATTCACCTTAATATCTTACCTATATCTCAAGATATTTGAAAAATACTATAGGCTGTTCGTGGAACCAAAACAGTATTAGCTGTCACTTATAAAAATTCATAGCATAAAATCAAGAGGGATTTAGACCAACATTTCTTGATCAAAAACGTACTCCTAGGTATGTAGTTTACCCAGAATTTTACAGAATAAGATTTTGACTTCTCTACTAATACTTATGCCCAAAATACCAAAATCTGTACCTTAACAGTCCAAACAGATTCAACGAATTTAATGCTAATTATTTGAAATACTTAGAAATAAAATTAGGCATTACTTCCTTCATATAAAATGTGTATTTATGAGTCTATGTTGCACAGAAATTAATTTCATGTCATTCTGATCGTTGTACATACACATATCTCAATTATTCCCCAACCTGGTCCAGAATCCGAATTTAAAAGTTCTCCTAAATTCAATAAATCATAAAAAATATATAGAGGCAGAATTGAAGGTAGGTTCCTTCTTCAATTTTGTAGGCAAATGTCTTATATAACTAAAGAAATTTGATTTGTTACAATTAGAGGTCTCTATTACAAATTACACTAAATTTTCAGTCAATAGGTAAGAATTTTCATCTCATCTCTTCATGCACATTTCATACATTGAACTCTCTTTTAATTACTACAAATTCAATTTAATCACAACAAGTTCCAGCAACCATATTCACATGCAACAACCAAATTCACATGCATTAAGGTAGGCCTAATCCCATACCTTAGCCAACCCCTATCACTCCCAAGCTTTCAATCCCTTGCAATGTCTTTCCCTTTATCCTTTCTATCTCCTCCTTCTTTAACTACAACACAATTCATTCCCCATTATTCCATCATTTTCAGCACTTGTTCATCATTTACCACAACCAAGATGAGAAGAAGAAGATGATGAAATTCAATAGAAACCACTTACCTTAGAGTTAAGCACTTAAATGCCTTAATTAACCATCAAGATTTGTCACTTAACTTGCTTGAAGATTCAAAGACTTGAAAGAAAATGCAGGGAAGTAAATTTCTGGTTTTTCTCCTCTCTCAATGCTGACCACACCTTCACCCTCTCTCACTTTTCTCTTTCCATCCACTAAGATTATTCTATTTATAATGCTATGGTAAATGTCCCCTTTAGTCCTTCAAGATTTTGCATGTCACATTAATAACATCCAATTCTTTGCATGTCACAAATTATACCCCACCATTTAATTAATTCTTAATTTAACCTCATCATTTAACCTCTTTCTTACATTAGCCTCTCCATTGTTCTCAAATTCTTAATTGACCCCATTAAAATGTCATAATTACCAATTTACCCCAAATCAATAATTATACTCCAATTAAACCCTCAATTCAAATTACATCACACTAATCAATTTATTTTCCATGCCATTAAAATAATAAAAATGTCATTTATCCCTTAACAAATTATTTATACGAATTTCTCATTAAATTCTTAATCTTAATCAATTAAAACTCCTCTCAAAACATGAAATTTAATTAGGGTCATGTAAGGGGTCTCACACTTTATATGAAATACATATTTTTAAATTAATCTCAATTAATTATAACCCTATTTAAAACATGCATTTCTAACTATGGTCATGTTAGGGGCCTCACATGTGCATTCCATGATGTAAATGGCCAAGTGGTCATGCAAAGCGAAGAGAAAGGCCATGAGTGGTCGTGCATCTCAAAGAACAAAATGCATAAGTGGCCATGCATTCAAGTTGAAAAAACCTTAAGTGACAGTGCATGGGAGTGGGCACACCATGCATGGTTATGCGTGGGTCCTCATAGGCAGAGATAAAAAGAAACCCAGAAACCCCGATTATGAAGAACATGAATTTAAATCCCAGATCTTACTTCCCTATTAACTTAAATGATCAATTAATTTTCAAATCATACTGTACTCATGAAAGCTTACTAGATTTATCTTTTAAACTCATCAAAGAGGACACAAACCATAAATAAAGGAAAAAAAATCCCTAAATCATTCATATGAACATTACAGTAAATCTAATTTTTGTACCTGATATTAAAGCCTCAACTCCTTCAATCCTTAAGATCCATCTCCTATACTTATGATTCCTTTCTTCTCCTTATACATATAGATAACAAGGATGATGTATCATCTCTCTGCATCCTTAATACAAGAAATCAAACATAGAGAAGAGATCGTTGAGAGGGAAAACATTACCTTCATGAGGATAAAACACCAAAACCCTAGGTTCCTCTTCTTCAACCCGTAACCATAGAGAAAGAGAGAGAATGTAACACCCTAAATTTCTTAACCATGGATAATCATCAATCATAATCAATCATAATAGAGATTAAGCAGAAACACTAATAATAATAATAACACGGGCCATTATTACATTCCATAATAAAAATAATCAAGCTTATCGATAAATAATCATAATGTAAATGGCCTTTAGGTATCTTGAAATCCTTAAGGCAACTGCATCTTGCCCGATCCTCTGGAGCTTATCTTGAAACCTACATGGATAAACAAACCCGTACTAAGCTATAAAGCTTAGTGGGGAACAAAACTCTATACATATAAATATAACCTTTTTCCTCAATCCATCACATTCATGTATAAAAATTTCACAATCACACAGGATAACATATGAGTCTATTATATTTTTATTTCAAAAATAACATTCTTAGGAGAGTTTTCAACCTTACTAATGCGTATCATGTTTAGAATAATTACCGTGTTATGAAACTCGTCACCCTTCCTAAAGGCTTAGCCATTCATTATCTATTGCCATCAGCTTACCCTTTTACCTTTCTTACCCTAGTATAAATCATGCATCTTATAATCCTTTTAATCAAAAGGTTAGACATCATAGTTATTAATAGTACAAGATTTCCACTTATTGCATTAAATCACATTATTCACCTAAGATAGGCATTTGACATTAATTCATAATATAAAAGTGTACTTAAGTTAAATAACATCTATAATTAGTCCTGGTAGGCATAATTACTTCACATATATCATACAATTTTCATATGAGATTCACAAACTTTACAACCTTCATGTTATCTTAGTGTGGTATTCTAATTCTCTTACAAGAATCATTCTATGTCATGCATTAGACGTGGTTAAATGAAGGTTATCATCAAGCCTACATGTGTGTAAACATTTATATAAAAATAAATAGACTGACAGAGTTACATGTGATCACAAAGAACAAGCATTACTTATCGTGATTATAAGACAAAATCTCGATATCACCTGTATGTATTTATAAATAGAGTACATTGAAACTTAGTGCACATATTATAATTCATATATCTTATAGTACAATATTGTACACTTTAGGGTCCATATAATCTTTGTGGAATCCTGTCGGTGGAACCAACTCACACCGGTACTCATATGGGAATCTTCCTCAATTGATGTGAGACATTTCAATCATGTAATACAAATCATGATATTTCATTTAATAAAACAGTTTATAATCGAAAAGAATTTAAGACAATCAACCAATAGATCATTCCTCATGCTTACATCACATAAATGGTGCAATCAATGCATGGTTTACTTTATCTCGTGTATATTTTATCATCTTTAATAGCCTGCCTAAGCACTAGTTCAAAAGGTGGATAACAGGAGCAATGGATACCCGAAGGTATCAAACTATGGATATCCGATGATATCAAAAAATGGACTCGAATGGGGTTAAATAATGGTTCCAACAAGGAACAAGCTATAGACCCAAATAGGGTTAATTAATGGTTCCATTAAGGAATAAAACCCAAATGGGGTCAACTATGGCAGCTCTGACTTTATCCCTCTAGGCATACCTATCTAATCCACGACTAAACTAAGACCCGCAGGCTTAACCACTTAAGAACATCTTTAATTTAATGTATCCTTCTTTACTTATCACATCATTTTGCTTAAAGCTACTTTTCATAAAAGAATGTATATCATTCTTATCATAGATCAATGTTTAGCTTTAAGTTTCATTACACATGGATGTAAGTCATGTCATCACATAGTTGCATTAACATCATTCATACCCATCATAGTGATTTGTAGGAAAATGCAAACATAATAAAACATTACTTTCATCAATCTAACTCGTCATGCCAAGAATTATGCATGAAGCTAATGAGACAATTATGAAAGTGAGGTTATGGCAACTAAAAAGCTTCATATTATCATATCATGTCCATATATATGTGTGTGTGTGTGTGTCTATATAAAGGCAACTTGAATCATAGTAGTACGTAATTTTAGGGTATTCATAACTTGTCACATAAGAGATCGAACTACTTGTCATAGCATGGTTGACTTAATTATAAAATATTGACTTATATAACCCATTAGTAATTCTCAATGACGTACCTTGTTGCCATTTTCCATAAGCAGCTTTCACAACTCATCAAACTCACATCAAAACATGATTATTTTAAGCGATACTTATGCATTTACAATCCATATAGTAGTAACATGTGTAAGTTCTCCTACAGCTTAAAGGTCAATACTTGTTCATGTTTAATCCTTTGATTCAATTCAATGGTTTATCAGATTACAAACAATAAGTTGTATACCTTAATATAGTCATATATATATATATATATATATATATATACATACATATTTCAATCCTTTTACTTGTATTTTATACTTAGGTAGATTATGTGAGCTTATTTCATCTTAGTCGTTAACACACTGTGGATGCTCATGTGCTAATCATAATGTATTATAGGCATGAGCAAATAGGTGAGCAGGTTATTACACATTATTGGTAATCATTAGTTCCTCTTGTGACTTGGAGAATAATCAAGCTTCTATGATTTCATAATTTAACATAAAATGTGTTGTCCTATTTCTTTTAACTCGGACAAGCAACTTTATAACTATTCTTTTATTACCAATAGGTTAAATCATAGTATTTTAGATAGAACCATTCCTTGACCTAGTGCATACCTTATTTTGATTTTATAAGACACATTGAATAACATATCATTTAAGTTACTATATTGCCTCATGTTATTCTCAATTCGATGATCATTAGGTCTTAACATACCTTTTTGCAACATAATTCATATTAACATTGCCATGCGCAAGCCCCTCTAATTTAGAGTTCAAGTGAACTATCATTACTTAACTCAATATGCTTGATTACCATAAAACTTGTGGAGGTTCCTTCAATTAAGTGATCATACTTTATGCACCTCACAGTTGTCTTGGATAACTTATAGCTTAATTCACTATTCTTCCTCTTATTATAACATTGATGTCTTTTAATCTTCATAATAATTCATGTTATACTCATGCCTTTCTAAAACGTATCTTTGTAGACTTTAGCATTAGAGAGACTTTCATAATATATTAATATAATCAAGTAACATATCAAACTTCACTTAATAGCCATTTATCCTCATCTTACTTATTACTAATCAATTCACCTCAATTATTGCTCTCTTAATAATTTTATGGACCACATAATATGGTGTTCCATATCTAATTACATGGCTTAAGTCTTAAGGTGAGAATATAGAGTGGAGGGGAGAGAATATACTTGGTCGTGCCTTTAAGGAAAAAAGTTCATAAGTGGCCATGTATTCTAAAAAAGAAATAGTGACTGGTCGTGTATTTTCCTGAAGAAAATGATGAGTGGCCATGTGTTTTCAAGAGAGAACAAGCATACATAGCCATGCATGGTGAAGAAGAAAACCACACATTGATGCGGAACCCCAGCCTATATGCCAAACTAGAACGCCAACATACCATGAATATTGAACATAAATAAGATAATAAACCCCCAATCTAAAGAACCCCCAAACAAGATTGATTGGAAACGCTTATGATAGATTGATTTAGAAAACAAGAAGAAGAAGAATCAAGCATACATTAATCATGCAAATAGCCTAAGTCTAATTCTTCATGCAATAGCAACAATCAATAATAAATTAACTCTTACAAATTCGGCCAAGCCAAAGAAAATTCTCATTAATCAAAATTCAAGTGTCTTACAAGTGAAGAATTCAGCCCTTTATATAGGCTAGGCAGCCACCCCTCCCAAGATGAATTAAAATCAAACACTAACTCTAAGAGATAAATAATAAAATAAATAACAAAGATAATTCCTAACCTTTATCTACATGTATTTGGCCATAATATGGACTAAGTACATGAAGAAATAAAGATAAATACAATTTGAGATTAATCCTAACAGAAAGTGATAAATATGCTTATTATCCTAAGAAAATGAATGAATGAATGTAGACTTAATGTTGGCTACAAGTGAATTTCGGCCAGCCCTTTAAAGATATGGTCAAGCTATTATTTCTCCCTCAAACTCTACTTAATAATATCCCAAAATAATAAGTATTTATCAAGGAAAATCCATTCCTAAAAATTAGGACCCTAAGTTCACCAATGTAGGCCTAAACCTAAATCTGACCCAAACCCATTAAAATTCAATTCTCCCATGTAAAATTCGGCCCCCTTAGGTATTCTAAGCCTCAAATAGTTATTTTGGCCCAACTCTTTAGAAGAGATAAGCCCAACTTTAGCCTACCCACTTAAACTACCCAAAACAGTAAAATAAGCCCAAAATAAAGCAAAGCTATTCTAACAAAGCCCAATTCGTTTTCCTAGGTTCTAGGCTGCCCAAATATACTTAATTAAATGTTACATAAAGAATAGAAACTAAATAAAGTAGCTTGAAGGCCCATTGTACCATTCAGCCTACACTTGTCTTCATAGTCCAATTTAGCTTCTTTCTCTTCTTGAACTTGCATCTTCTCCACATAAGGTTTCATGAATGCTCGTAGGACTTCTTTAAGCTTCTTTGACCTTGCTCTTGTTATTGGTCCTTGAGGAAATGCTAGTTCATCTTTCTTGTTGCCATTGTGCTTGGTCGTACTGCGCATAGAAAAGAAGAAAAACACCAGTGGTCGTGTGCAAGGAAAAGGGAACATCACGTGGCCATGCATGGTGAAGAAGAAAGCCACACATGGCCACATATAGGGAAGGAGAAAATCACAAGTGGTCATGTATTTTTAACAGTAAACACACACATGGCCATGGGTTTCCAAGAGGAAACCACACACGTGGCCGTGTGTCTCCAAAAGGAAACCACACACGGCCAGATCACACACGTGGTCATGTGTCTCCAAGAGGAAACCACACACGTGGCTGTGTGTTTCTAAGAGAAATGTACCCATGTGGCCATATGACTCCAAAAGGAAAAAAATTTGTGGCCACGTGCTGGAGAAAGAATAAATCACGATTATGCAGGTATGAAATTTAATCACAAATCTCACCATCCCACTTACTTAAATTATAATTTAAGTTACTAATCATGTTATAATCATCAAAACCTACTAGATTTGTGGCCACGTGCTGGAGAAAGAATAAATCACGATTATGCAGGTATGAAATTTAATCACAAATCTCACAATCCCACTTACTTAAATTATAATTTAAGTTACTAATCATGTTATAATCATCAAAACCTACTAGATTTATCCTCAATCTCTCAAAGAAAACACATGCAACATTAAAGGGAAAATATATACAGTAACTTTTCCAAAACAAATTCCATACCCATTATTCAAGCATGAACTCTTTCAACATCCATTTATCTAGCTCTCTTTCTCCCTCATTTCCTTACACATGATGACAACAAGATCTTGAAATCTCTCATCACCAAATAAATGACAAATTAAAAAGAAAAGAAAGAAGAAGAGATCTTAAAGGGAAAACATTACCTTCATAAGATATAAACACCTAAAACCCTAGGTTCTCTTCCTCAATCCCATAACCAAGAGAGAGAGAGAGAGTAAGAAAGAGAGAGAATACCGATCCCCCATTTTTCCAAAAGTCCCAAAATAAATGAGTGGGGAAGATATCTTTCCATGAAATTCCCCAAAATGATCTTAAGCATAATTAAACCCCCATTATTTCAATTTCTTTCAACTTAACTCCAAGACTTTCTAATTCACTTCAATTGTATCCTTTTTTTTCTTTAATTTAACGTAACTCATATACTTATATGCTGAAAATATCAATTTACCCATCTTGGGCCTTAACCTTGATAATTGCAATATAATCCAATTTTGCCTTAATTAAAGATAGTCCTCATTAATTAGCAATAATCTTCTTAGGGTCATGATTGGTTCCTTACAGAGAAAGAGTGAGAGATCCCCATTTATCATTGACGATCCCCATATCTTTAGGAAACAATAAATAATTGAGTGGGATAATATCTCACCAAGAGAAATTCCCAAATTACCCTTATACATTTTAATCTCCTAGATTTCCATTTCTTACAATTTAACTCCAAGATTTCTAATTTACTTCAATTGTATCATTTCATTTAATCATCAATTAACACTACTCATATACCTATATGTTGAAATTACCAAAATACCCCTCTTGGGACTTAACCTCAATAATTGCAAAATAATCTAATTTTACTCTAATTAACGATAATCCTCATTAATCAACAATAATCCGATTAGGGTCATGATTAGGGCCTCACAAATATTCAATGATTAATGGGTTAGAAGTTCATTTGAAGACATAAAGTTTGCATTGGAAGCTTTAAAGGTTAAAAAAGAGTGCAAAATGGTGAAAGATGGCAACCAGAGGTTTTAACCACACAAGGCTATGATGTTTAGATGGACAGATGATTTCATCACCTCAAGTGGTGTCATTGGATAAAAATCACCACCCGAGGGTGTGGTGATGGGGATAAAAATGGGAATGCAGTGTTTTACTTATTTTCCTACTCTAACTCTATTTTACTTCTTCCAAAACAAGCCCTAGATCTCTTCTATTATAATTGGGATACTTCTTCCATATAAAAAGGTCATTCCATCTCTAATGAGGGGGATGCAAAATAAGAGGATGATTTAAAGAAACTTAAGATTTAGGATCCAAAGATTTTTATGGAATCAAAGCTTCAAGCACCAAGATTTTCATTCCTACTTAATTTCAAGTTTGATTTAACTATGTTATTATATTTGATTTGTTATTTTTGATTCTTGGACATGATTAGCATGAGCTAAATCTCTTTTAGAGCTATATTTGATATAGCTTGAATCCTTAATTTTTTTAGGTTTATCTAATTAGTTTTCGTTGCTTTTGCAATTGTTTATGATTTTGTTTAATGCTTTCAATTAATTAGCCATTAATTGACTGACTTATGTTCTTAAAATTAGTATAGAAGGAAAGTTTTGAGATTGAATTGAATTGTGAACAATACGAGAACATATTTTGAATGGAAATAATACAACTTGACTTGTGGGGATTATTGAGAATAGTCATAGTTCTGTTTTCACTCATTAATAGCTGTTATGAAAGGTTAATGGTAATTGATTAATAAGTTTGACATCACTTGGAAGAGCATGTTAAATATATTAAGATTATTCTTCCCTTGCTTAAGTAATTAAATTTGATTACTAATATATATAAACAAAAAGATAGATAGATTTAAGTGAATTCAAAGATACCCAAACTTTTCATTTATTGATTTTATTCAATCTTTCAATTATTTGTGCGCTTTACTTATATAATTTTCATTTAGTTAATTATTTTAGTCTTACTTGTCTAAATAATAGGAAATTATCACAATTTTAGTAATTGATCATAAGTCTTTGCGGGAACAATAACTCATTCACTCTTTATTACTAGAATCAATTCCGTATAATTGCCAAAACTGACAACAATTATCCTAATAAAATAAAGGAATGAATGTAGACTTAATCTTAGCTAAAAGTGGATTTTGGCCAGCCCTTTAAAGATATGGTCAATCAATTATTACTCCTTCAAACTCTACTTAATAATATCCCAAAATAATATGTATTTATTAAGGAAAATCCATTCCTAAAATTTAGGACCCTAAGTTCACCAATGTAGGCCTAAACCAAAATCTAATCCAAACTCATTAAAATTCAACTCTCCCATGTAAAATATGGCCCTCTTAGGTATTCTAAGCTTTAAATAGTTATTTTGGCCTAACTATTTAGAAGAGATAAGCCCAACTTTAGCATACCAACTTAAACTACCCAAAACAGTCAAATAAGCCCAAAATAAAACAAACATAAACTAAGATGGCCCAATTCATTTTCCTAAGTTATAGATTGCACTAATATACTTAATTATATTTTACACAAAGAATAAGAACTAAATAAAGTAGCTTGAAGGCCCATTGTACCATTCGACCTATACTTGTCTTCATAGTCCAATTTAGGTTATTTCTCTTCTTAAACTTGCATCTTCTCGACATAAGGTGATATGGATACACCATCAACTAAAGATCCTTTAAAGATGCCTATTGGTCCAATTACAAAAGGGCATGCTAAAAAGATGAGGATTGCCATGTCATCTTATGTTTAAGTTTTAGGTTTAGGTTTTCAAAAAATCCTACTACACACTTGACTTGGATTTACAATCCTAATCCTAGTTCGACAAGGATTTTCACTTGGCAACATTCATTCTATCCTTTGTTATTAATCATTGCCAATCATTTTATATCATTTTCTATCCATTTGAATTACCATTTCTGGAAACATTTGCCACCATTTACGCAACCATTTTTGGTAACTTTGCAATCATTTGTGCAACCATTTTTGGTAACTTTTCCATCATTTGTGTAAACTTTTTGAAAACTGTTGCTATCATTTTGCCATCACTTTTCCATCTTTTGACCATCGCTTTACCTCTATTTTGCCCATGACTTGACATACTAATCAATCTTGTTACACCATTCAGCATAACTTATGAGCAAAACAATCTAGACAGGTCATTCAGTCGTGACGAAGTGTTCGACTCATGAAGAGATTCACGAGTGAAGCTAAAAAGGCCAAAACTCATGTCTTATGAAGGGGTTCATTAGTGGAGAAGAAGTTACATATCACGACTCGTGAAGAGGTTCATGAGTCAGACTAAAATTCACGACTCTTGAAGGTATTCAGGAGTGAGAATCAACAATTACGAATGACTCACAAGAAAATAGATGCACGACTCATGAAGAGCTTCACGAGTCGGACAATAAATCACGACTCGTGAAGATATTCACGACTCGGCAAAAACCTATTCTATTCTTCAACCTCACATCATTAAAAATCCAACAAAATGTAACTTTAAATTTTTGTAAATCATAACCAATTCCAGCAATTAATTCCACATGCAATATGAACAGCCTAAATTCCCATACCTTGGCTGAAAATCCCTATGTCTTCAACCTTTAGCAATACCCTTTCCTTTGCTCTTCTTTCCTTCCTCTTCTCCTTCACGAATATCACCATCATTCAAATTTCCAGCACTTAGTTAACATTCTCCTTAGTCAAAAGAAAAGAAGAAGAATAAGATGATGAAGGGTTTAATTACCAGTTTAATTACCTTAATTTTAATGCATTGAACTCTTGATTAACTAGCTAAAATTATCATTTAATTGCTTGAGATGATTCATTGGAAATGAAACAAAGAAGAGATGAAGATTTCTGGTTTCTCTCACTCAAATGTCGACGTGCACTAACAACACGCCACCTCCATCTCCACTAACTCCTGTCTTTTATACAAGTAAATAAAATTCCCTCTTTAGTCCCTTGAAAATTTGCATGTCTTACATTTACCTTACAATTCATTCCTTCTCTCAAATTGACCTTTAAACATAGATTTCTATCCATATTTGACTTTTGAGTTTTCGAAACTATAAATTTACCCGAAATTAATACTTTTTACTTCAATTGCACCCTTAATTAATATTAAACCATGCTTTAAAATATTATTTTCGTGCAATAACATAATAACATGATAATTTACCCCCTTAATCCTTACTTATACCAAATTCTCATTTAATTTAATCTTAATTACTCAAAAATCGCATTCAAAAATGCATATTAAAATAGGATCATGTTAGGGGCCTTACAATTCTCTCCCCCTTAATAATTTCGTCCTCGAAATTCATACCTGTATTGAATAAGTGAGGATGTTGTTCCTTCATAGCTGTTTCTGGCTCCCAAGTAACTTCTTGTAAATCTTGATGTTGCCAGAACACTTTAACAAGTGGAATTTGCTTATTTCTTAGTTGTCTAACTT
The DNA here is from genome assembly GCA_037975025.1 of Excoecaria agallocha. Lineage (NCBI taxonomy): Eukaryota > Viridiplantae > Streptophyta > Magnoliopsida > Malpighiales > Euphorbiaceae > Excoecaria > Excoecaria agallocha. Next base: position 31,846,992 of record CM075806.1, read on the forward strand.
CCCTAGCCAGAACTGCTATAGGCTCTTCATGATAAGTAAAATCCGGCTGTACTTGCACATTTGGAACTGGTATCACATGATATTCATCTGATCGATACCTCCGAAGCATAGAAACATGAAACACATCATGGAGTTTGGCTAGTTCCATAGGGAGAGCTAACCTATATGCCACTGGCCCAACTCTTTGAAGAATCTCATATGGGCCAATAAACCTTGGGCTCAATTTACCCTTTTTCTCAAATCTCAATACTTTTCTCTCAGGGGACACTTTCAAAAACACTTTGCCACCCACTTGATATTCAATATCTTTTCTTCTTAAGTCAGCATACGACTTCTGTCTATGACTATCTTCCTTCAATCTCTGCTTGATAACTTGTACCTTTTCTTCTATATCTTTAACAATATCTGGGACAATAACTTTGCGCTCTAACAATTCAGTCCAGTAAATAGGAGTTTTACATTTTCGGCCATACAAGGCCTCATAAGGTGCCATCTTGATGCTCCTTTGATAACTGTTATTATAGCCAAACTCCATTAAAGCTAAATATCTATCCCAACTTCTTGCAAAATCCAAAACACATCCTCTCATCATATCTTCTAGAATTTAGATAACCTGTTCAGATTGCCTTCCATCTGAGGGTGGAATGCTGTACAATAATGAAGTTGAGTTCCTAGTGCTTGTTGCAAACTCTTCCAGAATCTCGGATCTCGATCAGAGATTATTGACACTGTAATGCCATACAATCTAACAATCCCATTTACATCAAGTTCTGCCGGTTTAGCCATTAGGTAATCCATCCGAACTAGTATGAAATGAGCTAATTTAGTCAGCTTATCAACTATAACCCAAATTGCATCATGCTTTTTCTGTGAAAGGGGCAATCCTATTACAAAAACCATGGTAATATCCTCCCATTTCCATTGTGGAATTAGTATGGGGTTCAACAAACTAGAGGGTAAATGGTGCTCTACTTTCACCTGCTGAGAAGTCAAACATTTGGAGACATATGCTACCATATCTTTCTTCATTCCAGGCCACCAATAACATTGTTTCAAATCCTGGTACATCTTATTCCCACCAGGGTGTATAGTAAATAGTGTATTGTGAGCCTCATTCAATACTGTTCTTTTTACCTTGAACAAGGTCTAGCCTTCAACTGTGCTATTAAAGCACCATCATATGTAAGTTTCGATCTACAGTGATGTACAATCATAGCAGCCATCATCTTACGGCTCAAGGCATCAGCTACAACATTCGCTTTGCCTGGATGGTAATCCTCTATACAATCATAATCTTTAAACAGTTCTAACCATCTTCGCTGCCTCAAGTTAAGTTCCTTTTGTGTGAGCAAATATTTGAGACTCGTGTGATCTGTATAGATTCTACACTTTTCCCTATACAAATAATGTCGCCAAATTTTTAAAGCAAACACTACTGCTACTAACTCTAGGTCATTGGTTGGATAGTTTTGCTCAAGCTGTTTCAACTATCTAGATGCATAGGCAATTACTTTACCATCTTGCATTAACACACACCCCAAGCTAACTCTGGAAGCATCACTACACATAGTAGACTCCTTTCCTGTAACTGGTTATGTCAAAAATGGAGCCTCTATCAAAAATTTCTTAAACTAATCAAAGTTTTCCTGACACCGATTAGTCCACTCAAACTTTATACCCTTTTACATTGGTTTAGTGAGTGGTGCAGCTATAAATGAAAAGCCTTTCACAAAATGATGGAAATAACCTGCTAAGCCTAGAAAACTTCTCACTTCTGTCACATTTCGAGGCGGCTTCCAATACACTATACCCTCAATTTTTGCTGGATCCACTCTAATGCCTTCGAAAGATACTACATAACTAAGGAAAGAAATTTTCTTAAGCCAAAAATCACATTTGCTTAGCTTAGCATATAATTTATTCTCCCTCAAAGTCTATAAAACAATTATCAAATGCTCAGCATGTTCTGCTTCATTTCTCAAATACATGATCACAACAACAAATTGATCAAAGTAGGATCTAAATACCCTATTCGTAAGATCCATAAACGTAGCTGGTGCATTTGTTAACCCAAATGGCATCCCCAGAAACTCATAATGCCCATATCGGGTTCTAAAGGCTGTTTTGGAAACATCCACATCCTTAACCCGGAGTTGATAATAACCCGATCATAAATCAATATTGGAAAACACTCCAGCACCCTTCAGCTGATCAAATAAATCTTCAATTCTAGGTAAAGGGTACTTATTTTTCATTGTTACCCTATTTAACTATCTGTAACCTATACACATCCTCATAGACCCATCTTTTTTCTTCACAAATAAAACTGGTGCACCCCATGGTGATGCACTAGGCCTAATGATGCCTTTGTCAAGCAACTCCTGTAGTTGAACTTTTAGTTTCTTTAATTCCAAAGGAGCCATCTTGTAGGGTGCCTTAGAAATAGGAGCTATACCAGGTAGAATTTCTATAGATAACTCAACATCCCTTTTAGGTGGAAGACTAGGTAAGTCTTCATGGAACACATCAGGAAATTCTTTTTAGAGAGTATGCCCTAGAGCCCATGTAATAGGGATGTTTTTCATATGTATGAAATTTATATTCTTAATAAAAGGCATCATTCATTTATTAATGCTTTGTTTGAATACATGAGTTTGTAAATCTTAAATTAATAAATGAAGTCCTAGATATTATAAACACAGTGCAAAGGCAATCATGAAGGTGTTCATGATGTGAGATGTCTATTGCATGCAAATATGTTAATATCTAAATATCCCTAGTCATAGAATTAACAAGATAGGACATTGTTAATTCGGACAGACTAGCACATGTTATGCTTCTTGAATGGTTCAAGCAATGGTTCTCATAATTGTGGTTATGGATGATAATCAAAGCTAACATGTGGATGCTTGTTAGAGGAACAAGTTCATTGGAGACCTACAAAGAGAATCCTCATATGGATATTAAATCTATATCAGTGAAGAATCTCTTCATAGCAGTTGTGCAAGTATCCTTAGACTTGAGATCACCAAAGTTATCTTAAGTAGCAAGTGGTATATTTTGACTCCATAACTGATTACTTCCAACTGGGAGTGAACATAGTTAGGAGATTGGGTATATCATGACCTACTTGAAGATAGTTGAGTGATTGACAAAGGATTCACCATCCCAGATTTAACAAGGGAAGTTATCTCACATGATTCTATAATTACCTTGTTCAGTGAATCTCTGGCCAGAGTAATATGCCGAGATGGATGGAGATCCATGAAGGGCATTTTAGGAACAATGGTTAAATTAATAGAACATACATAATTAGATTTATATGAGTTGACAGAAATCCATACTCAGAATCTAATTGAGACAAGAGTGGTGAAAGGAGTAATTGCACGGTAACTATTTCTATGGAAGGGTACAGTCAAACCACATGACTTTCCTGACATTTGGGTAGTCATGATGCCTAGCTAGAGGCCAATCATGACTTGTATAATGATGTATCAAAATATCAATAGAGATTGATAAAATGATTTAAAGGAGTTTAAATCATGTGAGTTTTGAATAGAACTCACAATTACATATTATACTGCCAACATGGACAGGAACCCAATAGGTCACACACATATAGAGAAAAGGGTAAAATGGTAAAATGACAAGGATAATAATATTTGATATTATTATAAAGGTAGAGAGGAGAATATGATAATAATTAATTAAAGAGTTTAATTAATTATGATCAAATAAAATTGTCCGCGGAACTTTTGAGAAATGTTCTGTAAATTGGACCTAAATGAAATAATGTATTTCATGATTAATTATTATTGTCTTATAAGTGTTATAAGTCTACTATAAGTGTTATAGGACTGATATAATAATTAATAGGACCATTGGAGAAATTATAAAGGGCCAAAGGAATGAAGAAGTTGGAGGAAGCCCTCCAGAAGAGGGCTACACGCCAACTCCATACAGAAGGGCTTAGAGGGCTTTTTCTTGGACCAAATTAATTAATATATGTTACATAAGTGTTATGGAACTCACATATTTAATTTGGTTGGATTTGGAATCCATTTGGATATTTAAATCCAATTAGATGCACAAAGGGCCTAGTTTGTGGATTTTGTGCATGGTCTTTTATGAAAAGATTTAATTTGGATTTAATTAAGCCCAAATGATTATAATTAATTCCAGAATCCCAATTAATAATTATCCAGCAATTTTAAAGAGCCCAATCTCATTAAGGAGTTGGAATTTTAACCTAACTATAAAAGGCCAACTAATGAGAATTAGGGTTAAGTGATTAAAACAAAAGGAAAGTCTTTTTCTCTTAATTCTCTCTCCCTTTTTGCGCCACTTCCATTGCTAGCCTCTTGGATTTCGGCCAGCCCTAGTTGAACACCAATTTGTTGGTTCAATTTACCCCTCTCTAGTGTGGATTACTCATTGGAGGTGTTCGATTTTGGGCACTGTGGTTTGCGACAACCCGGTGCGAAGTAAAATCAATTGTTCAACAAAAATCAAAGGTGATTTTTCTTATTCTCATATAGTTATATTGTATATTCACGGCAAGATCAGATCTAATGGTTAAAAAAATTTAAAATTTCGCTCATGTATGTGATGCATGTAACCATTAAATTCCAACAATTCTTTCATCACTGGAATCACTTGGAGATTCACAATCTCTTTTCTTAAATCAAGCACAAGTGCTAAGAAAGCTTCACACCCTTTTCTCAAAAATCGCTTAGCTTGCATAGCTATTATTACATTAGCTATGGGTTTAGATCGAATGCCCTAAACTATATTTTCTTTACCGTCAGCACCAATAAGAGTTACAGTTTTAGCTTCACAATTAATCACTGCATGATGTCTAGACAGCCAATCCATATCTAGTATAATATCAAACTCCCAAAATGGCAATTCAATAAGATCAGAAAGAAATTATTTCCCTTGAATTACAATAGGACACTGTTTATGCACTCTATTAACAACAACACTGTGACCCAAAGGGTTGGTTACACATATATCATATTCCAGTTCATGTACAATAGACTCATTTCTATCCATATCCCCAGTACAAACATAAGAATGAGTGGAACCCGGATCAATCAGTGTATGCATATCAGAATCAATGAGAGAGAAAATACCAATGATGACTTCTGGAGCACTTTGATCCTCTCTAGCTTTCATTGCATAAGCCCAAATAGGCACAACTGGAGCTATGGGTGTGTCAACTGATTCAGAAATATTGCTGGGCTGGGATCCCTAATGACTCGATCCCCCATGTCCTCTTCTCTGCCTCTACCCGAAGCTGGTGTATTAAAAGTTCCTCTACTGCCCTGTTGTCCAACACCTTATTCCCTCTTCAAAGGACAGTTTGTCATGAAGTGATTGGTACCACCACACTTGAAACATGCCCCAGTCAATTTCCTGCAACTACCCCAATGTTGCCTAGTATAATGGGGACACACTAGAGGTTGCCCCCCACTCTATTTCCTTGAAGCTTCCCTTCCTTGCATAGACACTGCAGATGATTCTTGTCTCTTATCCCTTTTTGCAAAACTATAGCCAGACTCAACTGGCTGATTTACTTGAGCTCCCTAGCTCTTTTCCCTGTGAAAGATCCACCCTTGGACCCACTCCTTCTTTATTCTCTCTCACTTTTTGCAATTTCATTCTTTTCAACTCGCAAGGCTGCTATAACTAGTTGAGTGAAGTTAACCACTTGCAAAGATGTAGATCCAATTAACTTTTCTCTGGTACGATCATTTAACCCATCTTCAAACTGTCTATATTTAAAAGCATCAGTTAACATCTCATCAGGAATATATTTGCACAGGTGACTAAATTCTTTTTCATACTCAGCCATAGACATAATTCTCTGCTTCAAGTTTAGAAATTGCTTCAACTTCTCTTGCTTGTATGCCTCAGTAACATACTTTTTCTTGAATTCAGTTGTGAAAAATTCCCATGTAAGAAGATCTGGTAACTGGGGTTGCTTCAACACCAACTTCAAACTGTCATAAGCAGCTCCCTGTAATAAGGACACAGCACAAGATGCCTTATGACCCACTGGACAGTGGATTTCATCAAAAATAAACTCTAGCCTTACCAGCCAAAATTCGGCTTCCTCAGACTTTTCCAGATTAGTGCTTAAAAACTCCTTAGCACCATGCTTCCTAATTTCATATATTCGAGCTTTAGGTGCAGTCATCCTTTGAAGAATTTGAGCTATATCCTATGATATCTTTAACAATGCTTCTGGAGGGATGGCTGCTAGAACCTCATTTGGATTGGATGATGAAGATCCAAGATTGGAGGGATTGGTTCTAATCGGCCTGTTACTTTCAGCCGATTCCTTAAAAGCATCTCTAGAGCTCTCCATCTTTGATTTATAAGAAAATAGGGACTTTTGCATCAAGCCAACAAAATACTATATCATACTATAGAATTCTAGGTTCATTTTAACCCAGAAAAGGCTAAACCTAGGCTCTGATAGCACAAATTGTAGCACCCCCTATGTAAAAACCCTATTTATCTGATAATTTAAATACTATTAATCATGCTTATACAATATATTCATTTAACTATCATTTAACCATTCATCATGTCATACTGTTTCATATACTTATGTATGTGGTACAAGTCTATTCCTGTATTGCATTGCATACTTAGTGTCATGCATACTATACTATATGAATATTACTTTATGCATATCACATGCACACATACTCTTTCTTAGTTTACTACTAGTGAGTTACAATACTTCACATTGGTTATACACATTTTATAAGATAACTAGCCAAAAAGCAAAACATATGATAATAGTAGTACAAAAATATCCTACATCAAGGTTAACAGTTGATGGTTGGCCCTTCCTATGCAGAGATATCCCTCAACAAAAGTCTTGTTAACTGTACCTACACGGATAAATAACCCATGCTAAGCTATAAAGCTTAGTGGGGAATATCTACAAATGGATGACAACTCACAACGGTCATCAAAATATACATAGAACATGTACTATAAATAACATGTACAAAATAACATGACAATAATAACCAAAAACTTTAAAACATAAAACATATCCTCATGTGTATAAACATTGTACCCAAGAGAGTGACAAATATTCTCATATTCATAATTCATATAGACAACAATTTCCTATGTGAACATATTCAAATGAAACATAATTTATATGGGTAAACCAACAATATAATCCACAATATCAATCTTTAGTCAGATAAACTTTAACTGATTAATTTTGATCATTACTATAAATAAAGTTTAGCCTGCCTTAGCTTTATCAATGGATAAAGGGAACTATCGATACATTTCGGTATCAAAATGAAGAATATCCGAAGATATCAAATCTATAGACCCAAATGGGGCCAAATTATGCTATAGACCGGTCAAGCAGCCCCAAACGGGGTTGCCTATCAACCCAAACGGGGTTGTTCATGATCCAAATGGGATCAAACATACTTTAGACCCAATTGGGCCAAACTATGGCAGCTGTAATTTCCCTATAAGCGCCTATCTATCCATATCTAAAACACTATTGTAGGCAGAACTATATTCATGTTCAATTCACATTTTAAGACTGTATTCAAAATATACTATTTGAACATATACATAGTCTTGTAAAACTATGAGATTCTCTGGTGCATAAATAGATATATACACATTTCATATGCCAAGTTATACAATTAACTCATCCAATTCGTGTGACTATACATTTGGATCATGACATATAGGCATGACATATAATCATCATGTCATATACTTGATCATGTTCTCATTAAGCATCTCACATGTTCATAGTCATGCTTAAGCATCTTCATCTCATAGGGCAATTACATGCTCATACTGTAGCACCCCTTATGCAAATACCCTATTATCACATGTATCATGAATACTATTAATCATGCTCATACTACATGTTCAATTAACCATCACTTAGCCATTAATCATGCCATACGATTTCATATACTATTATTTATGCCACCTGTCTGTTCCTGTTTTTCATTTCATGCTTAGTATCATGCATACTAAGTATATGGATATTTCTTCATGCATATCACATGCACACATGTTCTTTCGTAGCTTCACTACTTGTGAGTTACATTATCCCACATAGGTTATATACATATCAAAATATGACTGGCCATTATACAAAACATATGATAGCTGTATTACAAAAAAAAAATGTCCTACATCAAGGTTATAAGTCGATGGTTGGCCCTTCCTGATGCAGAGAACGTCCCTCAACAAAAGTCTTGCTATTTGAACCTACACGGATAAAATAACCCGTGCTAAGCTATAAAGCTTAGTGGGGAATATCTACAGATGGATGACCACACACACACAGGTCATCAAACATACATATACAATGTATACAATTAAATAACATATGCAACATATCATATCTTTAATACCAAATACTTTAAAGCATAGCATATTCTTTCATGTTCCAAGTCATTGTACCCAGAAGAGTAACAATTATACTCATATTCATAGTTTATATAGACAGCAATTTCCCATGTAAACATATTCAATTAAAGCATAATTCCTGTGGTAAAACAACATTATGATCCACATCATCAATCTTTAGTTAAATTCACTTTAACTGTTTAATTTCTTTATCATTACTATGAATAACGTTTAGCCTGCCTTAGCTTTATCGGTGGATAACGGGAACTATGGATACACATCGGTATCAAAGAAAGATATCCAAAGATATCAAATCTATTGACCCAAACGGGGCGAACTGTACTATGGACCGGTCAAGCATACCCAAACGGGATAGCCTATCAACCCAAACGGGGCTGATCATGATCCAAACGGGATCATAAACTATGGACCCAAATGGGCCAACTATGGCAGCTGCAATTTCCCTATAGGCGCCTATCTATCCACATCTAAAACTCTATCGCAGGCGGAACTATATTCATGTTCAATTCACATTTTAATACTGTATTCATAGTATACTGTTTGCACATATGCATAGTCTTATCAACCTGTGAATTCTCTGGTGCATAATCAGATACATGCACATTTCATATGCCAAGATATATATATCTGGCTCATCTATATCTGTATGACTATATCATTTGCATCGTATCATATAAGCATGACATATAATCATCATATCATAGACTTGATCATGCCCTCATTAAGCATTTCACATGTTCATAGTCATGCTAATTCATCTTTTATCTCATAGGCAATTACATGCTCATATACTCATATACATAATCATAAATGTACATACCTGTGGGTACATTCGCATATAGTCGATTTATTCTTATGAGCATGTTTCCAACACATATATATATATACCTTTATCATCATTCAAGTCATGTGCTATACAAAATATCAACATGTTTTCATATGGCATATACACATGCCAAGGTCATGCTATTATTCTCTTTTTCATATCACAAGTGCATATAAAAAGGTGCACTTACATGTCATAAGATTTACATGTATGGGTTCGATAATTCCTTTCTAGTCTTTATTCACATTCACAAATGAACGCATGTGTATGCATACAATTCCTTCATTGATAGTCATATTACATGCCTTATTCATTTAACTTTCTATCACATAAGCAATTAGCTGTCTCAATCAATTTAAGAATCATATTATCAAGTGTAGCAACAATCTGTTCATACTAGCAATTTCTGTTACATAGAGTAGTCTAGAAAACTAGTCCGTATTCAACTATAGATTACAAATACATAGAGACAGATTTAAGCTTAGGTTTCTTCATGTGAAATATAGGTATGGAAGTCTATTTTTCAATGCAAAAAGAATCACTCAATTTGCTGTTCTATAGCTCAGCTTATGAGCAAAACATTCAAGATAGGTCATTCAGTCGTGAAGAGGAGTTCGACTCGTGAAGGGATTCACGAGTGAAGCAAATAAGGTGATTCTCACGACTCGTGAAGGAGTTCACGAGTGGAGAAGGAACTATAATTCACGACTCGTGAAGTGGCTCACGAGTGAGGAAGAAAAGCTGAACTTCACGACTCGTGAAGGGCTTCACGAGTGAAGTAACAAACGAATTCTTCACGACTCGTGAAGAAGCTCATGAGTGAAGAAGAATGACTGGTCTTCACGACTCGTGAAGAGCTTCACGAGTCGGACTGATGTTCACGACTCGTGAAGTCATTCACGACTCGGCAAGACTGTCTTCTTCAACCTTTCAACGTTAAAATTCCAGAAAAACGTAAATTCAATTCTGTAAATCCTATTCATTTCCAGTAATCCATTTTCCATGCAATATGAATAGCCTAAATTCCCATACCTTGGCTGATAAACCCAATGTCTTCAACCTCTATCAATTCCCTTTCCTTTGATCCTTCTTCCTTCCTCTTCTCCTTCATAAATACCATCACCATGAACATACATTTCCAGCAAATGACATATTCTCAGTCAACAGAAAATGAAGAAGAAGATGGTGATGATGAAGTGTTAAAATGAGAGTTTAATTACCTTAGCTTAGAGCCTTAAACTCTAGATTAACCAACATGCACCATTAACATCTTAATGCTTGAGATAAATCTATGGAAATCAAAGAGGAAGAAGAAGATGAATTTCTGGTTTTGCTCTCAAGAAATGCCGATTCTCACAATCAAATTCTCTAACCCAAGCCTTTTATACCCACATGACAATCTCCTCTTTAGTCCTTCATCATTTTGCATGTCACACAAATGCCACAAGCCTTTATGCATGTTAGACTTTAACCCCTCCACTAATTCTTTTTCAAACATTAACCTATCCATTTAAGCATTCTTTCAATTTAACCTTGAATTAAATGCTTCTCTACACAATTGGCCACCAAAATGCCAAAAATACCAATTAACCCCAAATTAATACCTTTATCCTCAATTGCATCCTTAATTAACATTAAACCATACTCTTTTATTATATTTTCATACAATTAACATAATAACATGTTAATTTACCCCCCTTACTTAATTACAATAATATGCAAATTAAATTAGGGTCATGTTAGGGGCCTTACAATTCTCTCCCCCTTAAGAATTTCGTCCCCAAAATTCATACCTGTGTTGAATAAGTGAGGATGCTGTTCTTTCATAGCTGCTTCTGGCTCCTAAGTAACTTCTTGTATATCATGATGTTGCCAGAGTACTTTAACAAGTGGAATCTGCTTATTTCTAAGCTGTCTAACTTCTCTAGCCAGAATTGCTATAGGTTCTTCATCATAAGTGAAATCTGACTGTACTCGCACATCTTGAACTGGTATCACATGAGATTCATCTGATCGATACCTTCGAAGCATGGAAACATGAAACACATCATAAAGTTTGGCTAGTTCCATAGGGAGAGCCAATCTATATGCCACTGGCCCAACTCTTTGAAGAATTTCATATGGGCCTATAAACCTCGGACTTAGCTTACCCTTTTTCCCAAATCTCAATACTTTTCTCCAAGGGGACACTTTCAGAAACACTTTGTCACCCACTTGATATTCAATATCTCTTCTCTTCAAATCAGCATAGGACTTCTGTCTATCACTAGCTTCTTTCAATCTCTGTTTGATAACTTGCACCTTTTTTTCTGTGTCTTTGACAATATCAGGACCAATAACTTTGCGCTCAGACAATTCAGTCCAGTACACAGGAGTTCTACATTTTCGGCCATACAAGGCCTCATACGGTGCCATCTCGATGCTCCTTTGATAACTGTTATTATAGGCGAACTCCATTAAAGGTAGATACCTATCCCAACTTCCTGCAAACTCCAAAACACAACCTCTCATCATATCCTCTAGAATCTGAATAACCCGTTCAGATTGCCCATCCGTCTGAGGGTGGAATGCTGTACTGTAACGAAGCTGAGTTCCCAAAGCTTGTTGCAAACTCTGCCAAAACCTTGATGTGAATCTCGAATCTCGATCAGAGATTATTGACACCGGAATGCCATGCAGTCTAACAATCTCATTCACATAAAGTTCTGCCAACTTATCCATAGGGTAGTCCATCCGAACTGGTATGAAATGAGCTGATTTAGTCAGCTTGTCAACTATAACCCAAACAGCATCATGCTTTTTCTGTGTAAAGGGCAATCCTGTTACAAAATCCATAGTGATATCCTCCCATTTCCATTGTGGAATTGGAATGGGGTTCAACAAACCAGATGGTAACTGGTGCTCTGCTTTTACCTGCTGACAAGTCAAGCATTTGGAGACATAGGCTACCACATCTTTCTTCATGCCAGGCCACCAATAACTTTGTTTCAAATCCTGGTACATCTTGTTCCCACCAGGGTGCATAGTAAATACTGTATTGTGAGCCTCTTTCAATACTGTTTTCTTTAATTCTTTGTCATCAGGAACATACAATCGATTCTGATAATACACACCCCCATCTTCTTTCACTAAGTACTCAGACTGGGTTCCTTCATGTAAAGACTTCAAAATCTGTTGCAGCTTTTCATCATGTTTCTGTGCATCAATCACTGTTTGCCTCAAACAAGGTCTAGCCTTCAACTGTGCTATTAAAGCGCCATCATAAGCAATTTTCCATCTACAGCGATGTGCAATCATAGCAGCCATCATCTTACGGCTCAAAGCATCAGCTACAACATTAGCTTTGCCTGGATGGTAATCCACTATACAATCATAATCTTTAAACAGTTCTAACCATCTTCGCTGTCTCAAGTTAAGTTCCTTTTGAGTGAGCAAATATTTGAGACTCTTGTGATCTGTATAGATTCTGCACTTCTCCCCATACAAATAATGTCGCCAAATTTTCAAGGCAAACACCACTGCTGCTAACTCTAGGTCATGGGTTGGATAGTTTTGTTCATGTGACTTCAACTATCTAGATGCATAGGCAATTACTTTGCCATCTTGCATTAACACACAACCCAAGCCAACTCTAGAAGCATCACTATACATAGCATACTCCTTTCCTGTAACTGGCTGTGTCAAAACTGGAGCCTCTGTCAGAAATTTCTTCAACTGATCAAAACTTACTTGACATCGGTCAGTCCACTCAAACTTTATACCCTTTCTCAGAAGTTTAGTGAGTGGTGCGGCTATAACTGAAAAACCTTTCACAAAGCGACGGTAATAACCTGCTAAGCCCAGAAAACTTCTCACTTCTGTCACATTTCGAGGCGGCTTCCAATTCACTATAGCCTCTATTTTAGCTGGATCCACCCTAATGCCTTCAGAAGATACTATATGACCAAGGAAAGAAATTTCCTTAAGCCAAAAATCACATTTGCTCAGCTTAGCATACAGCTGATTCTCCCTCAGAATCTGTAAAACAATTCTCAAATGCTCAGCATGTTCCGTTTCATTCTTCGAATACACCAAAATGTCATCTATGAACACAACAACAAACTGATCTAGGTAGGGTCTAAACACCCTATTCATAAGATCCATAAACGCAGCCGGTGCATTTGTTAACCCAAAAGGCATCACCAGAAACTCATAATGCCCATATCGGGTTCTAAAGGCTGTTTTGGAAACATCCACATCCTTAACCCGAAGTTGATAGTAACCCGAGCGCAAATCAATCTTGGAAAACACTCCAGCACCCTTCAACTGATCAAATAAATCTTCAATTCTTGGTAAAGGATACTTATTTTTGATTGTTACCCTGTTTAACTGTCTGTAGTCTATGCACATCCTCATAGACCCATCCTTTTTCTTCACAAATAAAACCGGTGCACCCCAAGGTGATGTACTAGGCCTAATGAAGCCTTTGTCAAGCAACTCCTGAAGCTGAGCTTTTAGTTCTTTCAATTCCAAAGGAGCCATCCTATATGGTGCCTTCGAAATAGGAGCTGTACCAGGTAGAATGTCTATAGACAATTCAACTTCCCTTTCAGGTGGAAGACTAGGTAAGTCTTCAGGAAACACATCAGGAAACTCTTTCACCACTGGAATCTCTTGAAGATTCACATTCTCTATTCTTGAATCAAGCACAAGTGCTAAGAAAGCTTCACACCCTTTTCTCAAAAATCGCTTAGCTTGCATAGCTGATATTACATTAGCTATAGGCTCAGATCGAATGCCTGTACTAGAGTTTCTTTACCATCAGAACTAATGAGAGTTACTATTTTAGCTTCACAATCAATCACTGCATGATGTCTAGACAGCCAATCCATACCAAGTATCATATCAAACTCCCGGAATGGCAACTCAATAAGATCAGCAAGGAATTCTTTCCATTGAATTACAATAGGACACTGTTTATGCACTCTATTAACAACAACACTGTGACCCAATGGGTTGGTTACATAAATGTCATATTCTAATTCATGAACAGTAGACTCATTTCTACCCATATCCCCAGTGCAAACATAAGAATGAGTGGAACCAGGATAAATAAGTGCATGCATATCAGAATCAAAAAGAGAGAATGTACCAGCTATGACTTCTGGAGCACTCTGATCCTCTCTAGCTTTCATTGCATAAGCCCATATCGGAACAACTGGAGCTGTGGGCCTGTCAACTGATTCAGAAATGTTCCTGGACTGGGATCCCTGATAACTCGATCCCCCACGTCCTCTTCCCTTGCCTCTACCTGAAGATGGTGCAATAAAAGTTCCTCTACTGCCCTGCTGTCCCACATCCTGTTCCCTCTTAGATGGACAACTAGCCATGAAGTGATCGGTACCACCACATTTGAAACATACCCCAGACAATTTCCTGCAACTACCCCAATGTTTCCTAGAACAATGAGGACACACTGGAGGTTGCCCCCCACTCTGATTCCATGAAGCTTGTTTTCCCTATTTAGACATTGCAGAAGATTCTTGTCTCCTGTCCCTTTTTGCAGAACTATAGCCAGATTCAGTTGGCTGACTTCCTTGTGTTCCTCTAGCTCTCTTTCCTGTAAAAGATCCACCCTTGGACCCACCTCTTCTCTGTTCTCTCTCCCTTTTAGCCATTTCATTCTTTTCAACTCGCAAGGCTGCTGTAACCAATTGAGTGAAGTTAACCACTTACAAAGATGTAGACCCAATCAATTTTTCTCGGATACGATCATTCAACCCATCTTCAAACTGTCTACATTTAAAAGCATCAGTTAACATCTCATCGGGAGCATATTTGCACAGGTGACTGAATTATTTCTCATACTCAGCCACAGACATAACTCTCTATTTCAAGTGGAGGAATTGCTTTAACTTCTCTTGCTTATACTCCTCAGTAACATACTTTCTCTTGAATTCAGCTGTGAAAAAAATTCCATGTAAGGGGATCTGGTAACTGAGGTTGCTTCAATACCAACTTCCACCAGTCATAAGCTGCACCCTGTAACAGAGACACAGCACAAGATGCTTTATGACTTACTGGACAACCGATTTCATCAAAAATCCTCTCTAGCCTTTCCAACCAAAATTCAGCTTCTTCAGACTGTTCTAGATTAGTGCCTACAAATTCCTCAGCACCATGCTTTCTAATTTCAGAAATTGGAGCTTTGGGTGCTGTCATTCTCTGAAGAACTTGAGCCATATCCTATGATATTTTTAACAATGCTTTTGCAGGGACAGCTGTTGGGACCTCATTTGGATTTGAGGATGAAGGTCCAATATGGGAAGGATTAGTTCTAACCGGCCTGTTACTTTCAGCCGATTCCTCAAATGCATCTCTAGAGCTCTCCATCTTTAATCTATAAGAAAAAAAAACAGGGACTTCTGCATCAGGCCAACAAAACACTATATCATACTATAGGATCCTAGGTTCATTTTTACCCAGAAAAGGCTAAACCAGGCTCTGATACCAAAATTGTAGCACCCCTTATGCAAATACCCTATTATCACATGTATCATGAATACTATTAATCATGCTCATACTACATGTTCAATTAACCATCACTTAGCCATTAATCATGCCATACGATTTCATATACTATTATTTATGCCATCTGTCTGTTCCTGTTTTTCATTTCATGCTTAGTATCATGCATACTAAGTATATGGATATTTCTTCATGCATATCACATGCACACATGTTCTTTCGTAGCTTCACTACTTGTGAGTTACATTATCCCACATAGGTTATATACATATCAAAATATGACTGGCCATTATACAAAACATATGATAGCTGTATTACAAAAAAAAACCGTCCTACATCAAGGTTATAAGTCGATGGTTGGCCCTTCCTGATGCAGAGAACGTTCCTCAACAAAAGTCTTGCTATTTGAACCTACACGGATAAAATAACCCGTGCTAAGCTATAAAGCTTAGTGGGGAATATCTACAGATGGATGACCACACACACACAGGTCATCAAACATACATATACAATGTATACAATTAAATAACATATGCAACATATCATATCTTTAATACCAAATACTTTAAAGCATAGCATATTCTTTCATGTTCCAAGTCATTGTACCCAGAAGAGTAACAATTATACTCATATTCATAGTTTATATAGACAGCAATTTCCCATGTAAACATATTCAATTAAAGCATAATTCCTGTGGTAAAACAACATTATGATCCACATCATCAATCTTTAGTTAAATTCACTTTAACTGTTTAATTTCTTTATCATTACTATGAATAACGTTTAGCCTGCCTTAGCTTTATCGGTGGATAACGGGAACTATGGATACACATCGGTATCAAAGAAAGATATCCAAAGATATCAAATCTATAGACCCAAACGGGGCGAACTGTACTATGGACCGGTCAAGCATACCCAAACGGGATAGCCTATCAACCCAAACGGGGCTGATCATGATCCAAACGGGATCATAAACTATGGACCCAAATGGGCCAACTATGGCAGCTGCAATTTCCCTATAGGCGCCTATCTATCCACATCTAAAACTCTATCGCAGGCGGAACTATATTCATGTTCAATTCACATTTTAATACTGTATTCATAGTATACTGTTTGCACATATGCATAGTCTTATCAACCTGTGAATTCTCTGGTGCATAATCAGATACATGCACATTTCATATGCCAAGATATATATATCTGGCTCATCTATATCTGTATGACTATATCATTTGCATCGTATCATATAAGCATGACATATAATCATCATATCATAGACTTGATCATGCCCTCATTAAGCATTTCACATGTTCATAGTCATGCTAATTCATCTTCTATCTCATAGGCAATTACATGCTCATATACTCATATACATAATCATAAATGTACATACCTGTGGGTACATTCGCATATAGTCGATTTATTCTTATGAGCATGTTTCCAACACATATATATATATACCTTTATCATCATTCAAGTCATGTGCTATACAAAATATCAACATGTTTTCATATGGCATATACACATGCCAAGGTCATGCTATTATTCTCTTTTTCATATCACAAGTGCATATAAAAAGGTGCACTTACATGTCATAAGATTTACATGTATGGGTTCGATAATTCCTTTCTAGTCTTTATTCACATTCACAAATGAACGCATGTGTATGCATACAATTCCTTCATTGATAGTCATATTACATGCCTTATTCATTTAACTTTCTATCACATAAGCAATTAGCTGTCTCAATCAATTTAAGAATCATATTATCAAGTGTAGCAACAATCTGTTCATACTAGCAATTTCTGTTACATAGAGTAGTCTAGAAAACTAGTCCGCATTCAACTATAGATTACATATACATAGAGACAGATTTAAGCTTAGGTTTCTTCATGTGAAATATAGGTATGGAAGTCTATTTTTCAATGCAAAAAGAATCACTCAATTTGCTATTCTATAGCTCAACTTATGAGCAAAACATTCAAGATAGGTCATTCAGTCGTGAAGAGGAGTTCGACTCGTGAAGGGATTCACGAGTGAAGCAAATAAGGTGATTCTCACGACTCGTGAAGGAGTTCACGAGTGGAGAAGGAACTATAATTCACGACTCGTGAAGTGGCTCACGAGTGAGGAAGAAAAGCTGAACTTCACGACTCGTGAAGGGCTTCACGAGTGAAGTAACAAACGAATTCTTCATGACTCGTGAAGAAGCTCATGAGTGAAGAAGAATGACTGGTCTTCACGACTCGTGAAGAGCTTCACGAGTCGGACTGATGTTCACGACTCGAGAAGTCATTCACAACTCGGCAAGACTGTCTTCTTCAACCTTTCAACGTTAAAATTCCAGAAAAACATAAATTCAATTCTGTAAATCCTATTCACTTCCAGTAATCCATTTTCCATGCAATATGAATAGCCTAAATTCCCATACCTTGGCTGATAAACCCAATGTCTTCAACCTCTATCAATTCCCTTTCCTTTGATCCTTCTTCCTTCCTCTTCTCCTTCATAAATACCATCACCATGAACATACATTTCCAGCAAATGACATATTCTCAGTCAACAGAAAATGAAGAAGAAGATGGTGATGATGAAGTGTTAAAATGAGAGTTTAATTACCTTAGCTTAGAGCCTTAAACTCTAGATTAACCAACATGCACCATTAACATCTTAATGCTTGAGATAAATCTATGGAAATCAAAGAGGAAGAAGAAGATGAATTTCTGGTTTTGCTCTCAAGAAATGCCGATTCTCACAATCAAATTCTCTAACCCAAGCCTTTTATACCTACATGACAATCTCCTCTTTAGTCCTTCATCATTTTGCATGTCACACAAATGCCACAAGCCTTTATGCATGTTAGACTTTAACCCCTCCACTAATTCTTTTTCAAACATTAACCTATCCATTTAAGCATTCTTTCAATTTAACCTTGAATTAAATGCTTCTCTACACAATTGGCCACCAAAATGCCAAAAATACCAATTAACCCCAAATTAATACCTTTATCCTCAATTGCATCCTTAATTAACATTAAACCATACTCTTTTATTATATTTTCATGCAATTAACATAATAACATGTTAATTTACCCCCCCTTACTTAATTACAATAATATGCAAATTAAATTAGGGTCATGTTAGGGGCCTTACACATACACTCATATACATAATCGTAAATGTACATACCTGTAGGTACATTCGCATATAGTAGGCTTATTCTTATAAGCATGTTTACCAATACATATGCCTTTATCATCATTCAGATCGTGTGCACTTTCATTTCATAGAATTACATATGCATACATCAATTTGGCACATGACAATCATGTACAAGTCTAATTACATGTATAGGTTAGATATTTCATCACTAATCTTTATCCATATACACAAACGAATGTATATGTATGCATATAAATCCTTCATTGAAAGTCATATTACATACCCTATCCAATTTATTTTACTATCACAAAAACAACTATTTGTCTCAATTTAATTAGTAATCATAAAATCAAGTGCAGCAACAACATGTACAGGGCAGCATTCTGGACTCGACTTGTGAGCCACAATTGGAAAGGAAAATGTCATTTTTAGTCAAAATGATCTTCCACAATTTTATCCCCTTATGTGTCTAGTTTCCAGAGCATCAAAATTCATCTCAATATCTGACCTATATCTTGAGTTATTTGAAAAATACTATAGGTTGTTTTTAAAACCAAATAGTGTGGACTGTCATTTAGAACAATTTATAATGTAAAATTTAGAAGGATTTAAACAAACATTTCTTCATCAAAGTTAGACTTTCATGTCTCTAATTTTTCTAAAATTTTATTTTGTAACATTTCAACATCTCTACAAAAAGATATGCCCATTATTGTAAATTCTGTGTCTGTGTGCAGTCTTGGGAACTAGTTTGGATTCAACCCTAAATTCCATGCAATTAGAGGAAAATTTAAGTCTAGAGTCCTTCATATGAAATATAGGTATAGAATTCTATTTTCCAATACAAAAAGAATCATTCAATGTTCTATTCTATAGCTCAACTTATGAGCAAACCAATCTAGATAGGTCATTAGATCATGATGAAGTGCTCGACTCATGAAGAGATTCACGAGTGAAGCTAAAAAGGCCAAAACTCACGTCTCGTGAAGGGGTTCACAAGTGCAAAAGAAGTTACATATCACGACTTGTAAAGAGGTTCATGATTTGGACTAAAATTCACGACTAGTAAAGGTATTCGCGAGTGAGAATCAATAATCACAAATGACTCACAAGAAAATAGATGCACGACTTGTGAAGAGCTTCATGAGTCGGACAATGAATCCCGACTCATGAAGATATTCATGACTCGGCAAAAACCTATTCTGTTCGTCAACTTCACATCGTTAAAAATCCAGCAAAACGTAAATTTAAATTTTTGTAAATCATAACCAATTCCAGCAATTAATTCTACATGCAATATGAACAGCCTAAACTCCCATACCTTGGATGAAAATCCCTATGTCTTCAACCTCTGGCAATTCCCATTCCTTTGCTCTTCCTTCCTTCTTCTTCTCCTTCGCAAATATCACCATCATTCAAATTTCCAGCACTTAGTTAACGTTCTCCTCAGTAAAAATGAAAAGAAGAAGAAGATGATGATGAAGGGTTCAATTAACAGTTTAATTACCTTAATTTTAATGCATTGAACTCTTGATTAACAACCTAAAATTATCATCTAATTTCTTGAGAAGATTCAATGGAAATGAAAGAAATAAGAGATGAAGATTTCTGGTTTCTCTCACTCAAATGCCGACCTGCACTCACAATACACCACCTCCATCTCCACTAACTCTTGTCTTTTATACAAACAAAGAAAATTCCCTCTTTAATCCCATGAAAATTTGCATGTCTTACATTTACCTTACAATTCATTCCTTCTCTCAAATTGACCTTTAAACATAAATTTCTATCCATATTTGACTCTTGAGTTTCCGAAACTATAAATTTACCCCAAATTAATACTTTTTACTTCAATTGCACCCTTAATTAATATTAAACCATGCTTTAAAATTTTTTTTTCATGCAATAACATAATAACATGATAATTTACCCCCTTAACCCTTATACAAAATTCTCATTTAATTTAATCTTAATCACTCAAAAATCCCATTCAAAATGCCTATTAAAATAGTCATTTTAGGGGCCTTACATAGATGGTCAAATAGATGTAGTGAATATAACATTGGGAACTTTACTTCGTGCTATAGTGGGAAAGAATCTTAAAACATGGGAAGATTGTTTACCTTTCATTGATTTTGCTTATAATAGAAGTATTCATTCTTCCACTGGTTTTTCACCTTTTGAGCTTGTTTATGGTTTTAACCCACTAATTGTGCTTGATCTTTGTCCATTGCCTTTACACTAGATTTCAAGTCTGAATGGTAGTAGGTAGGCAAAATTGGTGAAATCCTTTCATGTGAAGGCAAGAGAAAATATTGAGAAGAAGAATCTAATGTATGCTGAGACAGTAAATAAGGGAAGGAAACAAGTGGTATTCAGCCCTAGAGATTTGGTTTGGGTTCATTTTTGCAAGGAAAGGTTTCCAAACCAAAGGAAGAGTAAGTTGGATGCACATGGTGATGGTCCGTTTCAAGTTTTGGAGTGCATCAGTGATAATGCTTACAAGATGGATTTACCAGGGGAGTATGGTGTTTTTGCTACATTTAATGTTTTTATCTTTCTCCTTATAATGTGGATGCAAATTTAAGGAAAAATATTATTGAGGAGGGAGGGAATGATACGGATCCACCATCAACCAAAGATCCTTTAAAGATGCCTAGTGGTCTAATTAAAGAAGGGCATGCTAAGAAGCTGAGGATGGGCATGTCATCTTATGTTTAAGGCTTTATTACACAAGAACTCAATGAAGATGCCTTTGAGAAGTGTTATAGAGAACTTGAATGCAAGCATAAAGTACTTAGCCTTTTGGAATCCAATGAAGATATTGGGTCAACTTAAGTCATAAGAGGTTTATACAACTTAGGCTTTAACTGTACAGGTCATGTGCTTCGTTTAAAAATCATATAACTCATTCAACATTGTATCTTAATGGGTTTAAGGGGTTGTTTTGTTTGGCTTTTAGTTAGGGCTTTTAATTCGTTAAGTATAGTTAGATTATTGAATAAGTGAGGAGTTATTTAAGTGGGCTTCAAGCCACCTTCACTAAAGCCCATTATTTTGAGTTTGTTTTAATTCTTTAAATAGGACAATGGGTTTTTTTTTTGTCTTGTAAGGCCATAGGAATTTCAGCCATTACTTGCTAAAGTGATTATTAGACTTTGATTAGGGTTTTAAGAGTAAATTAGGGTTAGCCACCTTATATATAGGCTAACTTAGGTTGTAAACTTCAGACTTGATTAATTATAAACTTTGAAAGTTTTTTTCTTGGCTTAGCCAAATTTTTTAGAGAGGATTGTGAGGTTGCTGGTTTTCTTTTCTATTGTATCAAGAATTAGAATTACTTATCAGTCACTTGGTTGTTGCATTTTGCTTATTCTTCTTTTCTAATTGCTTATGTTTCCATTCATTTGTTGTTTGGAGGTTGAATAGGGAGGATGTTTTTCTTCTTTATCTTTTGAAATCAAGGTGTACGTTCAAGGGGTTTCGAGTTCTTTAACCTTGGGGTTCCGGATCATAAGGTGTCATGAATTCTTGTAGGACATCTTTAAGCTTATTTAACCTTGCTCTTGTTATTGGTACTTGAGGAACTACTAGTTCATCTCTCTTATTGCCATTGTGCTTGGTCATGCTCAGATCATCCCCTCCCCCTTTGAAAGGATTCATCCTTGAATCTGAATCATAGTCAAAGGGAGATAAGTCAAAAATATTAAAAGTTGCACTTACACTATACTCACCTGGCAAATCAATGTTGTATGCATTATCATTGGTTCGTTCAAGCACTTGAAATTATCTATCTCCTCTTGCATCAATTTTAGACTTCTTTTGGTTAGGAAACCTCTCTTTATGCATATGGATCCAAACCCAATCTCTTGGTTCGAATATCACTTGCTTACGGCCCCTGTTAGCCTACTGTACATACATCATATTCTCCTTCTCAATGTGTTCACATGCTTTCGTGTGTATTGTCTTAACAAAATCAACCTTAGCCTTACCATCTAAGTTAGAAAGTTCATTCAAAGGTAAAGGCATCAAATCCATAATAGTCAATGGATTAAAACTATACACAATTTCAAAAGGTGAAAAACCTATAGAAGCATGAATTGCATGATTATAAGCAAACTTAACAAATGGTAAACATTCTTTCCAAGTTTGAATATTCTTACCAATATAGCATGCAATATAGTTCTTAGAGTCCTATTAATAATTTCAATTTGGCCGTTTGTTTGTGGATGACAAGTAGTTGAAAACATAAGTTTAGTACTAAGTTTCCCTCATAAAACACGCCAAAAGTGACTTAGGAACATAGAATCCTTATCAAAGATAATATTCCTAGGTATACCATGCAATCAAACTACTTCCCTAAAAAATAAATCAGCTATGTTTGTTGCACCATCATTTTTATGACAAGCAATAAAATATGCGATTTTACTAAATCGATCCACTACAACAAACACACTATCCCTTCCCCTTTTTATCATTTCGCATATTTCTGCCACCAATTTACCATCACTTTGCCACCATTTTGCACACAACTTGACACAGTAATCAAGATTGTTACACCATATGGCCTAGTGATATTTTTTGCTAAAAATTCAATTGTTTTGTATGCAATCTACTCTAATTAGTTTAATTAGGTCTCTTTTTTGATTTCTTGCTTTGTTATGCAGAATAATTAGGTGCTATATTTGGTTTACATTGTAGTGGGTCAAATTTATGCATTTTATCCATACTGCAATTTTCTTGATTCTAATTGCTTATTTCTTTATCGTAAGCTTGTTTTTATTCCTTTTACATTGTTAGAGTATCTTTGCTTGTCTAATACTCTAATTTGCTTATCATTAAGTGGTACACCATTCTTGGTCGTGTATCACCTCCATTGTGTTTAGTGTCTTCTTTCTAGTTTTTGAGCTTTCTTTTATTGTTAGTGCTTATTCTTTACTTTTTTTAAAATGTGCTCAAATTTTTAGTTTGTGGATTGAATTCTGAAGTGTAATTTTGAAATTGCAAGATTGAGTAGAAAAAGGTAAAAGATGGTGAGAACATAAAGTAGGCAAAAGCCAATTTTTAATGAGTGAAACACGTAAGGGAGAGTTGTTAGAAAATTTTGCCACTAACATTTTGTTGTAGCAAGGAGCCATGTATACTAAGGAAGAAATTAAGATGGAGAAAAAAGAAGCTGAGGAGAGATCATATCACAAATATCTTAATAGAGAGATTAGATTTTTGTAGGACTTGTGCCAAAGGTGAGAAGGAATGTTGGAAAAAGGAGGAAAGCACTACTCTAGAAGCTATCATATTATTAAGAAGGAGATTGATTCATTACATCAAGATCTATATGACTTATGCATAGAGAAAAGAAGTATATTGATCATTGTGAGAAATAATAGAAAAAGAGAAGTAGAGAAAGGAGAAAGCTAAAATTAGAGAGGAGAAAGAGACTATAAACAACAAAGAGAGAAGAAATAAAAAAAAAATAATGGAGCTGAAAGATGCAGCCAAAGGAATACAATATGGTATTGAACAACTCTTTGATTATTTGACACATAAGAATGAAAGTAGTGGTTACTGAAAACCATGAAGAGGTTAAAAAGATAGAGGATGTTGTGGTTACTGAAAACCATGAAGAGGGTGTTGTTGATGAGCTTGATGAGAAAAAAAAGGTTTTAAGTGAAGTTGAAGATGTGGAGAACATGGTTAAGGTGATGAAAAAGGTGAATGAGGTTGTTTTAGAGGTGGAAGAGGATAATGGTTTAATTCCACATGAACTACCTATAACTAACCTTATTTTGCCTAGTTATTTGGTTATTAATATGCAAGGTAGGGATGAGAAAGTCCATGAGGAGGCATTCATTCTATTTCCACCAATCAAATAAGGGAAATTTGAAGATGAATTAGTTCGAAAAGCTTCAATTCCTCCCATGAATATGGTCAAGATTCAAGGACAAATCCTTTTTGAAGAGGGAAGGAATGTTATGGATCCAAAAGGGTATCATGTACCACTGAAGAGGGGCAACCTTATGTCACTCAAATGGGTTTAAATGGATTTAAAAAACATAAATATAAGATCCAAATTTCATTAGGCCATGCTCAAATTTATGTGGTTTATTTGGTGCTTTAATTTCAATTACGTGCTTAAAATACATAGTCAAGCCTTTGGATTAATACCCCTTAAAAGGAAGCCTAAAGTGAATATAAAAGAAGCCTTATGGATTTAAAATAGCCTAAATGAATATTCAAGCCTTGGAAGAACATGTGAAAGTTATGGGCAACACGTGCAAGTCATATGTGGGGCATATGCAAGTGAAAGACATGTGTATAGCATGTGATATTTATAAAATAGGGCTTTTGTGTTTATAGTTAATTAGTTTGGGTTTCTTTAAAACAATTTGCCTTTTATTTAAGTGAGACATATGACTTTATTAAAAGTCATGTGACTTAAGTAGCTTAATTAAGGCTTGTTTTCCTAAGTAATACACTTTTAAGTAGTTATTTTAGCCTACTTTTAGTAAGATTTTATCTTTTAAATCTATTGGGCTTATGTATACCCATTCCCTTAGCATTTAGGACTAGTTAAGAGTATAAGTACTCTCTTTTAGCCATGTAAATGGGAGATTGGTGAATGAAAATGAGTTGAGAGATTTCTCTTCAAGAAAGCTTTGTTCATTCTTCTTAATTGCAGTAAGAATTAGATTAACTTATCAATTATTTTGATTGTGGAATTTTTCTGTTCTTATTAACCTAATTATTTTCATTTCCATCCATATATTGTTTGGGGGTTCAATAGGAAGGGATTTTATCTCTATTTTAGTTTTGCTATCAAATTGTATGTTTAAGGGGTTTCAGGTTCTTTAGCCTTGGGGTTCTGCATTAGTACTTGGTAGTGGATTCCTTATTTGAGTCACCTTTATTCCACTTTGAATTCCATTTGTTGTTATTGGAATTTGAATAGAACTTGGATGTCACACGTCTATTTCATTATCTCTAGATTTTAATTGCAATGTTCACTAAATTATCCATATCCACATAATGCTGCAATTCAACAATATCAGCAAGTTCTCTATTCATACCTCCCAAAAAGCATAACATCATTAGATATTCACCCTCTACAATGCTTACTTTAATCATGAGCATCTCTGTCTCCATTTAGTAATCCTCCACATAACTAGATCCTTGTGTAAGTCTTTGTAACTGGTTGTCGAGTTCCCTATGGTAGTAACTAGGTACATTCTTCTTTCTCATGATTCTTTTCAATTCCTACCAAGAAATGATAGGGAGTTCCCCATTTCTCCTTCTATTTTTAATAACTCATCCCACAAAATTAGTGCATAATCAAAAAATTCAATGGCTGCAAGTTTTACCTTTTTCTCATCCAAACAGTGGTGGCATGAAAAGATCATCTCCACCTTTCTTTCCCAATTAAGGTGGGCATCCATATCATCTTTGCCTTTGAATGGTGGAGTCTTCATCCTGATAGCACTAAAATTATTATATTGGCTCTCCATTCAATTGTCATACCTCCTTGCTCTTTTTGGAAAAGAATGAGCCTCCTCTTACCCATCATCATTGTGCTAGTTTATCTCTTTTGTTGCATTGTGCTTGGTAATGCTTATATCATCCCCCCTGCACAAGTCTATGCAATTTTTGATGTAATTCTCTAAAATAGTGCCAAAGAACAAACCTTTTTCTTATAGCTTCTTTCATTTTGTCCCAGCTATGAATGAAATGTCTCCCACCTTATATTCTACTCATATTGAGCTGATCCTACCAAAACATTGCATAATCAGTGAATTATATAGCTACAATCTTCAACTTCTTTTCCTCTAAATATCTATTGTACTCAGAGATCATCTCAACCTTTCTCTCTAACTCCAAGTACTCCTCAACACTATTTCGGCCTTTGAATGAAGGAATCTTGAGTTTGATCTTGCCTGAGTTCCTATCAACCTTTGCACTAGTTTCTTCTTCATCATCATCATATAAATTATGCACCACATGCTCTTCAATAATTTGGCCTCTGTTTGTTGCCCTTCTAGGTATATTAGATTTACTTCCTTAATGCCTCTCTTCCATCCCATCCAGTCTGAGGGATACCTTTCGAAATTAATTAATGAATGCTTGATATAGCATCTTGTTATCTGGTACATTTACATCTTCATCTCGGGATATTCCCTTCCCACTAGTTTCTTCAGTCACGGTGTATACCTACAACAAATGATAAATAACAACCTTACAAGCACTCCTTCACGTGTTTACACTCCAAGAATGTCACTCCTCCCGTGTTTCACACAATTAAGGCCTTTCCCTCTTAATGTCCTCACACTCTCTTGCCTTTTTCCACTCAGTCTTGCAACTTTAAAATTGTAGTTTAGAATTCAATCCATAACCTAATATTCTTGAACACATTTAAGAAAGCAAAGAAGACAAGCGCTAGTAATAAAAGATAGCTTAAAACTATAAAAGACGACACTAGACACAATGGAGGTGATACACGATCAAGAATGGTGTACCACTTGATGATAAGAAAATTAGAGTATTAGATAAGCAAAGATACTCTAACAATGTAAAAGGAGCAAAAGCAAATTTAAAATAAAGAAATAAGCAAACTGGAATCAACAAAAATGACAAAATGGATAAAATGTATGAATTTTATCCACTACAAAGTAAACCAAATATAGAACCTAATTATTCTACCAAACAAAGTAAGAAATCAACAAAGAGACCTAATTACACTAATTAGAGTAGATTGCATGGAAAATAAGTCAATTTGGATCGAAATTTTATCACTAGGCCGAATAGTGTAATAAGGTTTATTAGTGTATCAAGTTGTGTGCAAAATGGTGGCAAAGTGATGGCAAATTGATGGCAAAAATATGGCAAAATGATATAAAAATGATGGTAAATGATGCCAAAATGGTAACAAAAATGGTGGCAAATGAATGAAAACTGATGGCAAAATGATACCAAAATGGTAGCACAAATGATCAATAATGATTCCAAAAATGGTGGAACAAATGGTGGTAAATGATAGCAAAATGGTAACACAAATGATAGCAAATGTTTCCAAAAATGGTAACACAAGTGATGGCAATTAATACCAAAAATGGATAACAAATGATAATACAAATGGTAGAACAATGATAGCAAAGTAAATCCTTGCCTAAGTTGGATTAGGATTGTAATTCTAATTCAAGTATGGATTAGGATTTTGAAAGCCTAAATTCAAAGTAAAAAGGATTATTTTTCCTATCCCTTAAAGGATGTTAGTGTAAGCCCTAGCCCCAATGCATTGTTATAAAACACTTAAGTTAATAAATGAGGCATTTGTTTTATCTATTATATTCCTATGTATATCAATTGATAGAACTATCCAAGAATGTTATTTTAGTTTAAGCTATCATGTGTGAGGCACATGGATGTAAGACCTTGAAACAAATGAGACTACATTCTAAATATTCCTAGTCAGTCATTGTTATGGGAATAATAAATGAATTAAGACTAGTATGCTCTCTCTGATGCTCTCTCTGATAATTTAACTTCTATCTTACGGATCTTAAGGACTGGAGTGTCAATCAGAGATCATAAATACATGTTTAGAACATGGTATTTGGATTCGATCCTTTCATGAGAATGCTATATGGTACAAGTCATAAGTGTTTCTCATGTGTAAGTTTTGCATCAGAGTTCTTAGACCTAAAATCTCTATGGAACTCTTTATGAATAACTGTGTACTTTGACATACACCTAATGTGCTCGTAACAGAGTGACAAGTATGGGTATGCTTGGGTATACACTAATCCATGTTAGAGAGCATGAGAGAAGTAAATGGATTACCCCTCTCGATAAGAGAGAAAATATCATTGGCCACTTGATCAGTGAACTGAGAAGTGTATGGCCATATCGAGATAAAATAATGAATAATCATTATTTTTTTAAAAGGTCAATGTCATTGGAATATCAAGAAAGGAATTAGTATTTAAAAGGATGACTAGTTCCATGCCTTATATTAATTATGATATTTAAGGGTAAGGGACTATGCAAAATTGCATTAGGTCACTAAATATCATTTGCATTTTCATTTAATTTGGAATGCTATAATATCTTGCTAGAGAAAATATATAGCCTTTGAATTAATTTATTGCAAATATTAAATGGACATATAGGATCGCACACAAAGCATTGGGCTTAAAATATTTAAATAGTATATTGGGAATTAATTTGGGCTTTTATTCAAAGTCAAATTAATGTATGCAATTAGTAAACAGATTTTTGCCTTAAACAGCTTGCTGTTTTCGGCAAATCTGTTAAATAGGTTTTTTGCCTTAAATACCTTGTTGTTTTAGGCAAATCTGTTCAGCTCCAGCTTTGCTGTTTAGGGCAAATATGTCAAACAAGGTTTTTGCCTTAAACAACTAAGTTTATTGACTGATGATTATGATCCATTTTTCTTGAATTATAACATGCATGCAATGAACAAGACATTCACCGAGCTTTATGGGATGGTTAAGAATGCTGAAGAGAACATTCAAAAGACCAATCCCGTACTTAGGGTTCAAGGGGCCATTAAGAAAGGACCCGTTAAGGGAAAGGGGAAGGGAAAGGCAAAACCTAAGAATGACTTGGCAAGGTCTAAGTTTAGTGGGAGTGCACCTCAGGCCCAACCCAAGCCCAAGGCGCAAAAGCTCAAGGAGAGCGAAAGCACATGCTTCTATTGCAACAACTTGGGGCATTGGAGGAAGAATTGTGCTCTCTTCAAGGAATAACAAAAGAATAATGGAGCCAAGGCATCCAGTTCTGGTATTTTTGTTATTGAAATTAACCTTTCTATTTCTACCACTTGGGTATTGGATACCGGTTGTGGTTCTCACATCTGTTCAAATGTGCAAGGGTTAAGAAATTGGTGATTACTTGGGCAGAATGAAGTGGACCTCCATGTAGGGAATGGAGCACAAGTTGCTGCTATGGAGATAAGCAACTATCAACTCACTTTACCTTCTGGACTTTGTTTAAATTTGAAAAATTGTTATTATGTGTCTGCTATGAGTAGAAACATTATTTCGATCTCTTGTTTGGATATGGATGGATTTGATTTTGTTATTAATAATGGCAATATTCATATTCATTGCCAAGGCATTTTATATGGCAATGTCATGTTACAAAATGGCCTTTATATCCTTGATCTACAAAACAAAGAGTCAATTTACAACATTAATACAAAGAGGGCTAAATCAAATGAATTAAACCTTACTTACTTCTGGCATTATCATTTAGGACATGCAAACAAAAAATGAATTTAAAAACTCCACAAATCTGGAGTGCTTGGGTCATTCGATTTGGAATCCTATGATACATGCAAGCCATGTTTGCATGGAAAGATGACAAAGATTCCTTTTAACAAGAAAGGTGAGAAACTAGTGACTTATTGGGATTAATAAACACCGATGTATGTGGACCATTAAGTACACAAGCTAGAGGTGGTTTTAGCTACTTCGTAACGTTCACAGATGACTTCAGTAGATATGGCTATGTCTATCTAATGAAGCACAAGTATGAAACTTTAGAAAAATTCAAAGAGTTTAAAAACAAAGTAGAAAACCAACTTGGTAAAAGTATAAAAGCCATTCGATCAGATCAAGGTAGCAAATGCTTAAGCCAAGAGTTTGACGGTCATCTGAAGGAGTGTGGAATTATTTCACAGCTCACTCCTCCTGGAACGAAACAATGGAAAGCTATGTCCGAAAGGAGAAATCAAACTCTATTGGACATGGTTCGATCGATGATGAGTCAAGCTAATCTTCCTGTGTCTTTTTGGGGTTGTGCATTAGAAATTGTTGTGTTTCTATTGAACCATACTCCAACTAAAGCACTTGAGAAGACACCATACGAGGTATGGATTGGGAAAGAACCCAATATGTCGTTTCTTAGGATTTAGGGCTGTGAAGGACTTCTAAGAAATTAACATCTGACAAACTAGAGTCCAAATCTATTGTCTACTTATTTATGGGTTATCCCAAATAAACAAAGGTGTACTACTTTTACTCACAAGCCGAGAACAAATTATTTGTTGCTCGTAAGGCTGTTTTCTTATAAAAGCAATTCCTTCTCAAGAAAGACAGTGGGACTAAAGTAGAACTTGGAGAAATTCAAGTGCCATAAACTCCTGTAGGGGATGAGTTGGAAATAGGATAAAGTTCATAACCAGTTGTGGAACAAGAACCCATTGCACAAGAACCTAGAAGGTCTAGTAGGGTACGTTGGGATATTGAGAGATACAGTTTTCCAACTACTTACCTAGAAGCTATTGAGAGCTCTGACTCGAAAAATTGGAGCCATGATATCCGAGATGCAATCAATGTAAGATAACCAAGTTTAGACCTTGGTTGATCTACCGAAATGTACTAAGGTAATTGAATGCAACTGGCTATTTAAACTCAAAGCTGATAAGACCTACAAAGGTAGACTAGTAGCAAAAGGTTTTTGACAAACTCATGGTGTAGACTATAATGAGGCCTTTTCACCTGAAGTCATGTTCAAGTCCATTAAGATATTGCTTGCCATAGCTTGATATCATGACTATGAGATATGGTAAATGGATGTCAAAATTGCTTTCCTCAATGGAAATCTACTTGAGGATGTGTATATGACACAGCCTGAGGGTTTTGTCAATCCCAAGCATCCTAAAAAGGTTTGCAAGCTTTAAAATTCCATTTATGGATTAAAGCAAGCATCTCAAAGTTGGAATCTCCATTTTGATGAAGCTATCAAAGAATTTGACTTCATCAAGAATGAAGATGAGCCTTGTGTATACAAGAAGGTTAGTGGGAGCATAATAGTATCCCTGGTCCTATATGTGGACGTCATCCTTCTCATAGGGAATGACATCCCAACATTGCAAAAGATTAAGAAATGGTTGGGGAAGTGCTTCTCAATGAAAGACTTAGGTGAAGCCAAGACAATACTTGGTATTCGAATCTATAGAGATAGATCGAATCGGCTTTTGGGACTAAGTCAAGAAAAGTACACAAAAAAAGTACTAAAGCATTTTAGTATAGGAGACTCAAAGAAAGGGTACATACCTTTGGCTTTGGGAGTTCCTTTGACTAAAGAATAATGTCCTAAAACTAAAAGGGAGAGGGACAACATGAGTAAAATCCCATATGCATCTGCTATTGGATCTACCATGTACGCTATCTTATGTGCTAGGTTGGATGTTGCTCATGCATTGAGTACAACCAGTAAGTTTCAGCAAGGCCCTGGTAAGAAGCACTAGTCTGCTATAAAGGGGATTCTTAAGTGCCTACGAAGGACTAAGGATCACTTCTTGGTGTATGGTGGTCAAGAAGAGCTCGTCATACAAGGTTATGTCGATGCTGCTTTTTAGACCAGCACTCAGGACTCATGATCACAATCTAGTTTTGTTTTTATTTTGAACAATGGTATTATCCGCTAAAAAAACTTGAAGCAAGAGACTGTTGCCGACTCAACTACAGAATCTGAGTATATCGCAGTGAGTGAGGCTGCAAATGAGGTTGTTTGGATTAGAAATTTCATTTCAGGATTAGGAGTGGTCCCAAACATCCTAGATCCATTAGAAATTTTCTGTGACAATAACGGGGCTATCTGCAACACCCTAATCCACTAACCATGGATAACCATTATTCATCATCATCATCATAAACCTAGTAAAGTCAGGCAGAAATAATAATAATTATAGAACAGGCCATAATTACATGCCATAATAAAAGAATCAAGCTTATAATTAAATAACTATAACATAAATGGCCTTCAAGAATCCTGAAATTCTCAAGGCAACTGCATCTTGCCTAATCCTCTAGAGCTTATCCTAAAACCTACACGGATAAATAACCTGTGTTAAGCTATAAAGCTTAGTGGGAAACCACAATTCTATGGACAATTTCTTTTAATTAAATCAAATACAACTATCACAATAGTATAAAAAGCATATGAGTTTAAATTATTTATCACGCCATAATGGACATTCTAGGGAGTTTTCAACATTAACCATAGATGCCATCTTACTAAAATCGATACCATTGCATAAACTATATTTATCCATGAAACTTGTTAATTAATGATCATCTTGTAATCCATACATCTTGTAATCCTTCTATTCAAGAATACCGATGTCATCATTATATTCGTACAACCTTTAACTTATTCCATTAACTAATTTGTTACCTAACATTTGCATTTATCATTTATTGATAGCCAAAAGAAAGTGCTCATGTTACATAACATAACAATAGATATTGCTAGGCATGATTTCATTACATACATTACAAACTTATCGTTTTGTTAGGGTTTTTGCACATGTTTTTCTTAATGCTATATTATCATTGCACTTTAAACACCATACATATCATATCATATCATGCTTGGCACTTTGATTTATGTTGCAATTATACATATACCAATACATTTATAAATGTTCATATACATACTCATGAATTTGCATACCATTCCAAGGTATAGGTAATACACCTCATGATTAACTGACATGGTCGCCATACAACATGCAAACATTTTCTAATTTTGCCATACATAAATATTATTATGCATGTCATAGTTCATATAACGTTTAATTCAATATTGTAAGCTTGTGGCCCATGCGGCCCAACTATTCACCGTGGAACCAACTCACACTAGCACTCACATGGTGACCTTCTCATAGCTGATGTAAGACATCACCATCAAGTACTACATAACATGGCATTTCATTTCATAGAAATGGTTTATAGCTAACTGAAATTTTGAATAAAGTAATAGAATAAATCATTATCATGATTCCAATACATATAAGTGAGGCGATTGATACATACGTTGCTTTATTTCTTGTACCATTTACATCTTTATTAGCCTGCCTAAGTACTAGATCGAAAGGTGGATAATGGGAGCAATGGATACCTAAAGGTATCAAACTATGGATATTCGAAGATATCAAACAATGGACCCAAATGGGGTCAAGCAACAATTCCAGCAAGGAACAAACTATGGACCCGAACGGGGTCAAACGATGGTTTCACGAAGAAATAAGACCCAAACGGGGTCAACATATAGCAGCTATGACTGTATCCCTCCAACCATGCCTATCTAATCTACAACTGAACTAAGACCCATAGGCTTAACTTTTAAGACATCTTTAATTTAACATGTCCTTCTTTACTTAGTACATCATTTAGCTTAAAGCCACTTTCATTAAAGAAGGCATATCATTCTTATCATACATCAATGTTTAGCTTTAGGCTCTACTACATATAGATGTCATCATATAATCGTATGCTTGCATCAATTTTCTTTCATTCATATCATAATGGTTACATGTTTATGCAACAATAACAACACATCATCTTTCATGATTAGCATTGCGCATACCCACATGCACTCGTACATATATGTGCAGTTTAAACATAGCAATACATAAGTTCATCATTCATACTTGTTCACATATTAAATCAAGCTACTCATCATTGCATGCTCGAATCAATTTTAGCACATATGTTTACATAACTCATGAATAGTTCTCGATGATGTACCTTGTTACTACTTGCTGTGAGTAGTTTTCCTATTCTCATAATTAATCACATAATGACATAATCATATATTGCAGTACTCAAACAACCATGATCCATATGATAGAATAACTATGTTCTCATATAGCTTAAGGTCAACACTTATTCATCTTTAGCCCCTTTAGCTCACAATTATAGTCTACTATATCGTAGGCAATAGATTATCTGCCTTAACATTATCACATATATCATGACCATCTTATAGTTCTTTCTATTTTATAACATTATTTTCTCAGGTGAGTTGTATAAGATTATCTCATCTTAAATGTAAGAACAATATTTGAAGACTTGTAACTTTCATTTTACATAATAGGGTATGAATAACAGACGAGTATGATCCTTTACATCAAGGTTCACCTATAATTCCCATTATGACTTAAAGTATAATAAAGCTTCTATAGTTTTATAATATCTTTTAAATGTTCCTTCTCTTTTTTACTTAGGCATATTACTTACCTTATACCTATATGTAAAATACATTAATTAGCATGTATGTTTATAGTTACTAGATTACATATAACATTACAACTATCTTCTTATCAACTAGGCTAAATCATATTTTTCTCGTGCTGTTGAAAAGGATAATCAAAGTATAGTATCTAGGTAGAACCATTTGCTTTGGCCGAGCGTATACTTTATAATATACTGTAAAGGGGCATATCAAATAGTGACTCTTGTGATTCTTATATTTTTTCTCACTCTTCACAATTTCATGCCATTATGCACTAAAAGACATTTTAGCAGCCTAATTATTTTAGCATTATCATATGTAAGTCCTTCTAATTAGAGTTCAAGTGGACTCCAATTCATGACTTTATAGGGTTATTGTCTTAAAGCTTTTCACTTTACTCTATGTGTATCAAGGTATATACAGATGTATATACCTTGGATCACTTACAACTTAATTCACTCTTCTTTATCTTATTATAACATTTATGTCTTTTAAATTTTCATAATAATTCATTTTATATTCAGGCCTTTCTAAAACATATCTTTGTAGACTTTAACATCAAGGAGAGACTTTCATAATCTATTACTCTAATAAGTAATATGTCCAACTTTACTTAATAGCCATTAATCCTCCGTCTTACTTATTACAAGCCATTTCACCTCAATTCTTGCTCTCTTAATGGTTTTATGTATCACATAATACGGTGTTCCATATCTAGTTATATGGCTTAAATCTTAGGTGAGAATATACTGTGGAGGGGAAAAACATGCTTGGTTGGCCATGCATTCTCAAAGAGAAAGAGTGAGTGGCCGTGTGTTTGCAAGAAGAAACCACACATGGTCATCTACAAGGAAGAGAGAAACATCACATGGCCATGTGCAAGAAAGAAAGCAAACATGCATGGCCGTGTGCAAGAAAGGACACCAATGTGCGTGGCCAGAGGGGGGAGAAGAAAAGCATCACGTGGCTGTGTGCTATGAATAACAAACACACGTCACCACGAGTGGGAAGAAGAAAAGTATCACGTGGCCGTGTGTTATGAAGAACAAACACACGTGGCCATGGGTTAAGATTAGCAAAATCACACCTAGTCATGTGTTATGAAGAACAACCACACGTGGCCACGGGTTAGGAAGAGCAAAATCACATATGGCCATGTGTTTACACAAGAAAGTGAGTGAGTGGCCATGCATTCTCAAGGAGAAAAGGGTTCATGGCCGCGTGTGGAAAGGAAAGAAGAAAAACCAGAATCCCGATTGTGCATAACATGAATTTAAAATCCAAATCTCACTTCCCCTCTTGCTTATATGATCATTTAAGTTTTCAAGCATACTACACTCATCAAAAGCTTACTAGACATATCCTTTAAACTCATATCAAAATACACATTCTAGGAAAAGAGTTAAAAACCCTAAATTATTCACATGAACAATAGCAAAACTTAATTCCCGTACCAGGCTTTTGAAGCTTGAACTCTTTCAATATCCACTAATCTAGCTCACTCTCTCCTTCATTTCCTTATACATAGAGATGACAAATATAACTTATCATCTCTTCCTACAACCCCAAGATCATAAATCAAGCATGGAAGAGGAAATCTATAGAAGGGGACATTACCTTCATGGAAGAGGAAACCGTAACCAAAGAGAGAGAAAGAGAGAGAGAGAGATATCTCCCTCAAATGCTGACCCACACTCCAAATCCCCAAGGATTCCTTCTTCAAGATGCTAAATACAAGAGTTTGTGGGGTAAATATCTCCCTAAGGAAATTACCCCTATACCCTTACATACAATTAAACCACTATCGTTCCAATTTCTTCTAAATTAACCCTAAGACCTTCTAATTCACTACAATTGTATCCTTTTCTTCAATTTTAATTTAACTTAACTCATATGCTTACATGCTGAAATTACCAAAATACCCCTCTTGACTTAACCTTGCTAATTGCAAAATAATCCAATTTTTACCTTAATTGATGATAATCCTCATTAATTAATAATAATCTGATTAGGGTCATGATTGGGTCCTTACAAATCACTCCTCCTTAAAAGAATTTCATCCTCAAAATTCAAAACTAGCAATCTTTATCTTTACTGCTAATAATTCTTAACTATGCTTTAGCTATAAGCATCGATAACCATAAACATTCTCTACATTTATAGAAAACTCAGAATAAATAATCATATGTATCTGTTTCCGATTTCTAGATACTCTTATGCTCGTTGTATTTCTTATCCTAAGTATCTTAACAACCTTAACATCTTGCATCTTCATCTATACCCACAATCAAGTTCTCTTATATTCATATGAACTTTTCCTCAAACATCTTAATATATAATCAATCTTATGCTATACCTCAATCTTAAAACATTAAGTCATTTGAGCACTTCTAATACTAGGAGGCGATAGATATTGATAATTCCTCAGATACCATCTCACCATCTCTGCCAAAATCTTGCTAATGGTCCAATATATATATAAATCATAGGTCAAACACCTAACATAATCGTCAAAATGTATGCCATTAACAATAACACCATGGTCTAGACTAATATCATCTTAATATTCCAGAACAATTCCCTAATTCGTTATTGCCCATAAAAGACTAAACCAGGCTCTAATACCACTAACTATAACACTCAAATCCACTAACCATGGATAACCATTATTCATCATCATCATAATCATCATAGACCTAGTAAAGTCAGGTAGAAATAATAATAATTATAGAATGGGCCATAATTACATGCCATAATAAAAAAATCAAGCTTATAATTAAATAATTATAACATAAATGTCCATTAAAAATCCTGAAATCCTCAAGGCAACTGCATCTTGCCTGATCCTCTGGAGCTTATCCAGAAATCTACATTGATAAATAACCTATGCTAAGCTATAAAGCTTAGTGGGGAACCACAATTTTATGGACAACTTCTTATAATTTTTCTTCATCAAATCAAATACAACTATAACAATAGTATAAAAAGGATATGAGTTTACATTATTTTTCATGCCACAATGGACATTCTAGGTAGTTTTCAACCTTAACCATAGATGCCATCTTACTAAAATCGAGAGCATTCCATAAGCTATCTTTATCCATGAAACTTGTTAATTAACGATCATCTTTAACCCTCTATTATTTCTTAGGAAAAATCTATACATCTTGTAATCCTTCTATTCAAGAATACCGATGTCATCATTATATTCGTACAACATTTAACCTATGCCACTAACCAATTTGTTAACTAACATTTGCATTTATCATTTATTCATAGCCAATAAAAAGTAATCATGTTACATAACATTACAATAGATATTTCTAGGCATGATTTTATTACATACATTACAAACTTATCATTTTGTTTAGGGTTTCTGCACATGTTTTTCTTAATGTTATATTATCATTGCAATTTAAATATCATACATATCATATCAAGCTTGGCACTTGGATTTATGTTAGAATTATACATATACACATACATACATAAATGTTCATATACATACTCACGAATTTGCATGCCATTCCAAGGAATAGGTAATACACCTCATCATTAACTGACAAGGTCACCATACCATATGCAAACATTTTCTAATTTTTCCCATACATAAATATTATCATGCATGTCATAGTTCATATAACTTTTAATTCAATATTGTAAGCTTGTGGCCCATGCAGCCCAACTATTCACCGTGAAACTAACTCACACTGGCACTCACATGGTGACCTTTCTCATAGTTGATGTAAGACATCACCATCAAGTACTACATTACATGGCATTTTATTTCATAAAAATGGTTTATAACTAACGAAAATTTAGAATAAAGCAATAGAATCTCATTATCAAGATTCCAATATATATAAGTGAGCCGATTGATACATACATTACTTTTTTTCTTGTACCATTTACATCTTTAATAGCCTTCTTAAGTACTAGTTCGAAAGGTGGATAACTAGAGCAATGGATACCCGTAGGTATCAAACTATGGATATCCGAAGATATCAAACAATGGACCCAAACGGGGTCAAGCAATGGTTCCAGCAAGGAAAAAACTATGGACCCAAATGGGGTCAAACAATGGTTCCATTAAGGAACAAGACCCAAATGGGGTCAAATGATTGTTCCATTAAGGAACAAGACCTAAACAGGGTCAACATATAGCAGCTACAACTGTATGCCTCCGGGCATCCCTATCTAATCCACAACTGAACTAGGAACCGCAGGCTTAACTTTTAAGACATCTTTAATTTAACATGTCCTTGTTTACTTAGCACATCATTTGGCTTAAAGCCACTTTCTTTAAAGAAGGCATATCATTCTTATCATACATTAAAGTTGAGCTTTAGGCTCTATTACATATAGATGTCATCATATAATCGTATGCTTGCATCAATTTTCTTTCATTCATATCATAATGTTTACATGTTTATGCAACAATAACAACACATTGTCTTTCATGATTAGCATTGCGCATACCCACATGCACCCATACATATATGTGCAGTTTAAACATGGCAATACATAAGTTCATCACTCATACTTGTTCACATATTAAATCAAGCTACTCATTATAGCATGCTCGAATCAATTTTATTACATACGCTTACATAACTCATGAATAGTTCTCAATGACATACCTTGTTATTGCTTACCGTGAGTAGTTTCTCTATTCTGATAATTAATCACATAATGACATAATCATACATTGCAGCACTCGAATAGTCATGATCCATATGATAGAATAACTATGTTCTCATATAGCTTAAGGTAAACACTTATTCATCTTTAGCCCCTTTAGCTCACAATTATAGTATACTATATCGTAGGCAATATATTGTCTACCTTAACATTATCACATATATCATTATCATCTTGTTTTTTTTCTATTTTATAACATTATTTTCTTAGGTGTGAATAATAGACGAGTATGAACCTTTACATCAATGTTTACCATTAATTCCCATTATGACTTGAAGTATAATGAAGCTTCTATAGTTTTATAATATCCCTTAAAACATTCCTTCTCTTTTTAACTTAGGCATATTACATACCGTATACCTGTATGTAAAATACATTAATTAGCATGTATGTTTACAGTTACTAGATTACATGTAACATTACAATTGTCTTCTTATCAACTAGGCTAAATCATATTATTCTTGTGCCATTGAAAAGGATCGTCATAGCATACTCTTGTGATTCTTATATTTCTTCTCACTCTTTATAGTTTCATGCCATTATGCACTAAAATACATTTTAGCAGCCTAATTATTTTAGCATTATCATATGTAAGTCCTCCTAATTAGAGTTCAAGTGGACTTTAATTCATGACTTTATATGATTATTGTCTTAAAGCTTTTCACTCTACTCTATGTGTATCAAGGTATATATAGATATATATACCTTGGATCACTTAGAGCTTAATTTGCTCTTCTTCCTCTTATTATAGCATTTATAATGCGGAACCCCAAGGTTAAAGAACCCAAAACCACTTAAACATATACTTTGATGATAAAGACAAAGACAAACACCCTCCCTATTGAACCCCAAATAACAAGTGAATGGAAATACAAATAACTGTGATAAAGAAAATGATAAAAATGCCACAATCAAGGCAATTGATAAGTAATCAAATTCTTCATGCAATAGAAAAGAAAAGCAAGCTTCCTCACTAATCTATCTAAAGAACTTCGGCCAAGCAAATAATAGAAAATCACCAATGCTTAATTTTGCAAAATCTGAACGTTACAACCCTTAAAGACCTATTTATAGCCTCCACCCTAAGGGAATGGATATACATAAGTCCAATAGGTTTAAAAGACCAAATCCTACCTAAAATAGGGTAAAATAAGTACTTGAAATCCAACTAAATTAAAGTGACAAATTTCAAGCCCAAAATAAAAGACTAACAAAAATAAAAGGCTAACTAATAACCCAAATAACTAAATAATCCCTTTGAAAGGAAGCCTAGATACCTAAGCCCACAGTTGCAACTTAAATAAGTCATGTGACTTTTAAATGAGACATATGACTTGTACAATTAAAACCCAAATTTGTATAAGCCCAAAATGACTTAAATTAATCTAATTCCTTCACTTGCTTCATCATGACTTGCTCCCCATATGGTCATATCATTCCCTCCCTCTTTAGAAAAGATTCATCTTCGAATCTTCGTCTTGCAATAGTTGGGAATTGCCACTTGAGAAATACATTCATCTTCATAAATGATCTTTGGCATCGATGGAAATAGTATGAATGCTTCTTCGTTAAGGAACTCATCACGATCCTGCAAATTATAAACAAAAGGACTATACAAAACATGGTTAGTATTTAATATAGTGATATGATTTCTAATTTCTTCACTTCCTATATGCAACTCATTCTCCTTAATCAATAGAGAATCAATTGTAACTTATGAGTCTTCCATCTCAACTAAGCAAACTTCTTCACATGCACTCAAACAATCAATAATTTCTTCACATTCAATTAGATGTTCAATGCTTACAAATTCATAATCAACAAAGTTGATAGCATCTTCTTTACCTTCATAAATAATTTATTCTAAGGAAACTTCCTCTTCCTTTCTCTTATCCTCTTGCTTACACAATGTACTTACTTGTTTGAGAAATTGTTTAAATTGTAAGTCCATACCAATAAGGCCTTGCCTCAAACACTTCATATTTGTCTTTAGTTCATTCCATTCTTATTGATTTGAAAGCTATTTTTACTTGTAATTGGTCATCCTCACATTCACTTGTGTTTTACTCAAAAAAATGTCACCCCTCTCATGTTTCAGACAAATTAAGGCTTTTACCCTCTTAATTTCCACACACTCTTTGCATTTTTCCACTCAAGCTTGCAACATCAAAATTGCACGTCAGAATTTAAATCACAAACCAAAAACATGAGCACATTTAAGAAACCAAGGAAATAATAGCTAACAATAAAAGATAGCTTAAAATACTAGAAAAGAAGACTCTAGACACAATAGAGATGAGACATAATCAAGAGTGGTGTACCACTTGATGATAAGCAAATTAGAGTATTAGAAAAGCAAAGATACTCTAACAATGTAAATGGAATAAAAGCAAGTTTAAAACAAAGAAATAAGCAACATGAATCAAGAAAAATGACAATATGGATAAAATGGATGAATTTGATTCACTACAAAGTAAAGTAAATTTAGAACCTAGTTATTCCACCCAACAAAGAAAAGAAATCAACAAAAATACCAAATTAACTAAGTAATGTAGAAAACATGCAAAACAAATCAATTTAGAACCAATTTGTTCAATATGCCGAACGGTGTAACAAGGTTGATTAGTGTGTCAAGTTGGGTGAATCAATGTGGCAAAGAGATAGCAAAAAGATGGCAAAAGTGTCCAAAAATGGTAGCACAAATGATGGCAAAGTTACCAAAAATGGTTACATAAATGATGGCAAAGTTACCAAAAATGCCTGCACAAATGATAGCAAATGTTTCAAAAAATTGTAATACAAATGCATAGCAAATGATATGAAATGATTGGGAAGGATTAATAACAAAGGGTAGCACAAATGTTTGCCAAGTGGAAAATCGTGTCCAACTAATATTAGGATTGTGAACACAAGTCTAGTGTGGATTAGGATTTTGAAAACCTAAACCTAAAGCAAGTAGGATTGATTTTCCTATTCATCAAGGATTCCCAAAGGTGTTTGGAAAAATTTAATTGCTACCCCTCCCAATTCTAAAACAAAAAGAATTATCTTTTCACACTTATAAAAGGATTAGTATTTTCATTTGGCTATATAATCTCCTTTTGTCCAATTATTTTTTAATTATTTTCTTCTTCTATCTTTTTTCTTTCACATTTTTCTTGCTTCTTAATTTTTTTATGAATAGTAATGATGAATAGTAC
The DNA here is from genome assembly GCA_037975025.1 of Excoecaria agallocha. Lineage (NCBI taxonomy): Eukaryota > Viridiplantae > Streptophyta > Magnoliopsida > Malpighiales > Euphorbiaceae > Excoecaria > Excoecaria agallocha. The sequence continues at coordinate 31,889,867 of CM075806.1, forward strand.
GTGAACAATTATGATGACCAATGTGTGAACAGTTATGATGAATAGTACCATATTTTTTTGTAAGAATCAAAACAAAAGGTAATGAAAGAAAAATGCTAAATTTAACACACAACATAACACACAAATTAAAAATTATCACTACATAATTCGGCATGTATATAAAGAAATCAAAGAAAGAAAATATGAACCTAATACTAAGATAAATAGGAATTTACCTTAACTTTGGCTCTAATACCAAATGACACAAAACCCTAAGGTTAAAAAACCCAAAACCCCTTGAACATGTACTTCGGTGGTAAAGACAAAGAAGACAAACACCCTCCCTATTGAACCCCTAGAAATAAGTGAATGGAAACACAAATAATTAGGATAAAAAACAAGATGAAAATGCCACAATCAAGAAAATTGATAAGTAATCAAATTCTTCATGCAATAGAAAAGAAACGCAAGCTTTCTCAATAATCTCTCTAAAGAAATTCGGCCAAGCCAATAAGAGAAAATCTCCAATGTTTAATTTTGTTAAAATTTGAAGTTTACAACCCTTAAAGACCTATTTATAACCTCCAAACCCTAAGGAAATGGGGTATACATAAGTTCAATAGGTTTAAACACCCAAATTCTACCTAAAATATGGTAAAATAACTACTTGAAACCCAACTAAAGTAAAGTGACGAATTTGAAGCCCAAAATAAAAGACTAACCAAAATGAAAGAGTAATTAGTAACCCAAATAACTAAATAGTCCATTTAAAAGGAAGCCCACACGCCTAAGCCCATATTTACAACTTAAATGAATCATGTGAATTTTTAATGAGGTACATAACTTGTAAAATTAAAGCCCAAAGTTGTATAAGCCCAAAATGACTTAAATTTACCAAATTTCTTCACTTGCTACCAAAAGCTAAGTACATTAAACTTGTGATGTTGATTGATGAAGTCATCATGACTTCCCCTCTATGGTTGTATCATTCCCTCCCTCTTTAGAGAAGATTCATCCTCAAATCTTCGTCTTGCAATAGTTGGGAATTGGCACTTGAGAAATACATTCATCTTCATAAATGATCTTTGGCATTGGTAGAAATAGTATCAATGCTTCTTTGTTAAGGAAATTATCATGATCCTGCAAGTTATAAATAAAAGGACTATACATAACATGGTTAGTATTCAATATAGTGATATGATTTTTACTTTATTCACTTCCCATGTTCAACTCATTCACCTTAATCAATAGATAATCAACTGTAACTTTTGAATCTTCCATCTCAACCATGCAAACTTCTTCACTTGCACTCAAATAATCAACAATTTCTTCACTTTCAATTTTTTTTCATCGTGCACAAATTCATAATCAACTAAGTTGATAGCATCTTCTTTAGCTTCACAAATAATTTATTCTAAGGCAACTTCCTCTTCCTTTCTCTTCTCATATTGCTTACACAATGTACTTACTTGTTTGAGAAGTTGTTTAAATTGTAAGTGCACAACATTAAGGCCTTACATTAAACACTTCATATTTATCTTTAGTTTGTTCAATTCTTCTAGATTTGAGAGCCGTTTTGACTTGTAATAGGTCATCCTTACATTCAATCGTATTATACTCAAAACAAAAGTCACTCTTCTCGTGTTTCACATAAATTATGGCCATTACCCTCTATATATCCTCGTACTTTCTTGATTTTTTCCACTCAAGCTTGCAACTTCAAAATTGCACTTTAGAATTTAAATCACAAACCAAAACCCTAAGCACATTTAAGAAAGCAAGAAAATAATAGCTAACAACAAAAGATAGTGTAAGGCCCCTAACATGACCCTATTTTAATATGCATTTTTGAATGGGATTTTTGAGTGATTAAGAGTAAATTAAATGAGAATTTTGTATAAGTAGGGGTCAAGGGGGTAAATTATCATGTTATTATGTTATTTGGATGAAAATAAAATTTTAAAGCATGGTTTAATATTAATTGAGGGTGTAATTGAAGTAAAAAGTATTAATTTGGGGTAAATTTTTAGTTTCGGAAACTCAAGAGTCAAATATGGATAGAAATTTATGTTTAAAGGTCAATTTGAGAGAAGGAATGAATTGTAAGGTAAATGTAAGACTTGCAAATTTTAAAGGGACTAAAGAGGGAATTTTCTTTCTTTGTATAAAAGACAAGAGTTAGTGGAGATGGAGGTGGCATGTTGTGAGTGCAGGTCGGCATTTGAGTGAAAGAAACCAGAAATCTTCATCTCTTCATTCTTTCATTTCCATTGAATCATCTCAAGCAATTAGATGATAATTTTAGTTAGTTAATCAAGAGTTCAATGCATTAAAATTAAGGTAATTAAACTTTTAATTGAACCCTTTATCATCATCTTCTTCTTCTTTTCATTTTGACTGAGGAGAACGTTAACTAAGTGCTGGAAATTTGAATGATGGTGATATTTATGAAGGAGAAGAGGAAGGAAGGAAGAGCAAAGAAAGGGTATTGCTAGTGGTTGAAGACATAGGGATTTTCAGCAAAGGTATAGGAATTTAGGCTGTTCATATTGCACGTGGAATTAATTGCTGGAATTGGTTATGATTTACAGAATTTTAAAGTTACATTTTGCTGGATTTTTAACGATGTGAGGTTGAAGAACATAATAGGTTTTTGCTGAGTCATGAATATCTTCACGATTAGTGATTTATTGTCCGACTCGTGAAGCTCTTCACGAGTCGTGCATCTATTTTCTTGTGAGTCATTCGTGATTGTTGATTCTCACTCGTGAATACCTTCACGAGTCATGAATTTTAGTCCAACTTGTGAGCCTCTTCACAAGTTGTGATATGTAACTTCTTCTCCACTCATGAACCCCTTCACAAGACGTGAATTTTGGCCTTTTTAGCTTCACTCGTGAATCTCTTCACGAGCCGAACACTTCGTCATGACTGAATGACCTGTCTGGATTGTTTTGCTCATAAGTTGAGCTATTGAACAACAAATTGAATGATTCTTTTTTCATTGGAAAAAAGACTTCTATACGTATATTTCATATGAGGAACCTAGAATTAAATCTGCCTCTAATTGCATGGAATTTAGGGTTGAATCCGGACTAGTTCCCAAGACCGCACACAAAAATAGAATTTACAATAATGGGCATATCTTTTGTTAGAGATGTTGAAATGTTACAAAATACAATTCTAGAAAAATTAGAGACATGAAAGTCTAACTTTGATGAAGAAATGTTGGTTTAAATCCTTCTAAATTTTATATTATAAATTGTTCTAAATGACAGTCCACACTATTTGGTTTTAAAAATAGCCTATAGTATTTTTCAAATAACTCAAGCTATAGGTCAGATATTGAGATGAATTTTGATGCTCTGGAAACTAGAGACATAGGGGGATAAAATTGTGGAAGATCATTTTGACAAAAAATGACCATTTCCTTTCGAATTGTGGCTCACAATTCGAGTCCGGAATGCTACCTTATACAGATTGTTGCTGCACTTGATTTTATGATTACTAATTAAATTGAGACAAATAGTTGTTTTTGTGATAGTAAAATAAATTGGATAGGGCATGTAATATGACTATCAATAAAGGATTTATATGCATACATATACATTCATTTGTGTATATGGATAAATATTAGTGATGAAATATCTAACCTATACATGTAATTAGACTTGTACATGATTGTCATATTTCAAATTGATGTATGCATATGTAATCCTATGACATGAAAGTGCACATGATCCGAATGATGATGAAGGGATATGTATTGGTAAACATGCTTATAAGAATAAGCATACTATATGCAAATGTACCTATAGGTATTTACATTTACGATTATGTATATGAGTGTACGAGCATGTGATTGCCCTATGAGATGAAGATGCTTAAGCATGACTATGAACATGTGAGATGCTTAATGAGAACACGATCTAGTATATGATGATTATATGTCATGCCTATATGTCATTATGCAAATTTATAGTCACACGAATTGGATGAGCTAATTGTATAACTTGGCATATGAAATGTCCATATATATGTTTATGCACGAGAGAATCTCATAGTTTTACAAGACTCTTTATATGTTTAAATAGTATACTTTGAATACAGTCTTAATATGTGAATTCAACATGAATATAGTTCTGCCTACAATAGAGTTTCACATATGGATAGATAGGCACCTTTAGGGAAATTGCAGCTGCTATAGTCTGGCCCAATTGAGTCTAAAGTATATTTGATCCCATTTGGATCATGAACAACCCCATTTGGGTTGATAGGCGACCCCATTTGGGTCTACTTGACCAGTCTATAGTATAATTTGGCCCCGCTTGGGTCTATAGATACCAAAGTGTATCGATAGTTCCCGTTATCCACTAATAAAGCTAAGGTAGGCTAAACTTTATTTATAGTAATAATCAAAATTAAATAGTTAATGTTTATGTGACTAAAGATTGATATTGTGGTTTATATTGCTGGTTTGCCCATTGAAATTATGTTTGATTTGAATATGTTCACATGGGAAATTGCTGTCTATATGAATTATGAGTATGAGAATATTTGTCACTCTCTTTGGTATAATGTTTATGTGCATGAGGATATGTTTTATGTTTTAAAGTTTTTGGTTATTATTGTCATGTTATTTTGTACATGTTATTTATAGTACATGTTGTATGTATATTTTGATGACCATTATGAGTGGTCATCAATTTATAGATATTCCCCACTAAGCTTTATAGCTTAGCACGGGTTATTTATCCGTGTAGGTATAGTTAACAATATTTTTGTTAAGGGATGATCTCTGCATTAGGAAGGGCCAACCATCGACTGTTAACCTTGATGTAGGATATTTTTGTACTACTATGATCATATGTTTTGCTTTTTGGCCAGTTATCTTGTAAAATGTGTATAACCGATGTGAAGTATTGTAACTCACTAGTAGTAAAGCTAAGAAAGAGTATGTGTGCATGTGATATACATAAAGTAATATTCATATAGTATAGTATGTATGATACTAAGTATGCAATGCAATACAAGAATAGACTTGTAACGCATACATAAGTATATGAAACCGTACTACATGATTAATGGTAAAACGATAGTTAAACAAATATATTGTATAAACATGATTAATAGTAACCAAATTGTTAGATAAATAGGGTTTTTACATAGGGGGTGCTACAAATAGCTTTAAAAACGAGAAAATAAGACTTTAGACACAATAGAGGTGATACATGATCCAGAGTGGTGTACCACTTGATGATAAGAAAATTAGAGTATTGGACATGTAAAGATACTCTAACAATGTAAATGGAGCAAAAGCTAGTTTAAAATAACGAAATAAGCAACAAGAATAAAAAAATGACAATATTGATAAAATGGATGAATTTGATTCATGATAAAGTAAATGACCAGATTCTAGCAAGTGTACTAGATCAGTTAGTAATAAAGGGAAAAAAGATTTTGACCTAAAATATCGAACCTAAGGGAAACTTGTGCTTGTATGTGCTATTTCAATTTCAAAACAAATTTTTGTGTGTAAAAGAAAGATAAGAAATCCCAAAGTTGTGATGATTGAAGTTTAAAAACTAAAACAAAATAAAGAGTTAAAAATAAATAAAGATGAAATAAAAATAAGCAATTTGAATGAGGTAAAAATCAATATTAAAAACAACTTTCACTAAAGGACTATCCACCTTTACCGATATTGCTATGACTTAATTAAAAGAAAACATACAAGTGATTATGGAGAATTAAGCTTAATAAACCCAGATAACTTTATTCAAGATTACCTTTCCAAGAATCAAAATTTTCTTATTCAGATAAACTTAACACTTAGCAGAAATAACTGAATTAACATTCCTAGATGTCTATTAAAGCCTTTTTCAAGAGATTTAACTTTCACCTATTCTTGGTTACACTTTTCTCAATCTTAACTTACTCAAATCAACACACAATTATAGCTTATTCAGATTATAATTATTCATTAATCCAAATAAATTAACCTAAGAGCATGCAAGTCATTAATCAACTTAAACCAATTAATTAACCAATGCTTAATCAAGTTAACAATCAACTTAAATTTGAGTAAAGACAAGACTATGTTTAAGAACCAAGAAATAATCAACTTGCATTGAATTGTAGAACAACTTTAAGTCATAACAATACAAGTTAAGGATTCAAGAATCCTTTAGTAAAAGTTAAAGAAAACTACTCACAAACCATTCTTAAAATTAAAACAAAGTGTTGAAGAAAACAGTGAAAGCTAAGTAACATAAAAAGAAACTAAAGAAAATAATGCTTAATTCTAAGGTCCCTCCCCTTTTTTTCTATGTTTCAACTAGCTATTTACAGGAAAAAGAAGACGTGGATTCCTTCTCAAACTCTTAGAATCAAATAGGAAGTAATTTCTGGCAAAAATAGGAAGTTCAAAAATCCTTCGCGAAGTGGGAATTGCCATCACATGGCCACGCCCTTCTCCTTTGTATTTGAACACGTGGGCACGGGTACATTAAGTCTTCCTTCACATGTGCCCACTTGTGGTCCTTCACTTGGAATCCACGTGGTCACTTGTACATGCTGGGTTTCTCTTTTTTGTCTTTCACATGGCCACGACTCTTCATCCTTCATTCCTTCATGCATCCACGGGTATATTGCTTCAGTGATTTCACGTGGTCACGTATAAAGGCTCTCGACTAAAAGCTCAATTGTCTCGCATCAATTCTTCATATTTGCATTTTTGACCCTAAACTTTGCCCTTTTTGTAATTTAAGCCTTTTTATATCAATTTTAACCTGAAAACCAAACAAAACATGAAATTAACCTTAAAAACATAAACTTTAACAAATTAACTCTAATCTAACCTAAATAAAGTCAAAATACCTAAATAACAAAACTAAAAACATATCAAAAACTATATATAATTCACACTTATCAAATACCCCACACTTAAACTTTGCTTGCCCTCAAGCAAATTAGAACAATTCCACCTTCAAAACAATCAAACTTGTACAAAGATACGCAATTTCAAAACCAAACTTAGCATTCTAACAAAAGCACTTAATATAATCTCCAAATAGATCAACTTCAAACAAGAGAATATGAGTTAGTTTCATTGAGTGTGTGCAAGACCAAATCATTTTAAGCAATTTTGAAAATCAAAACATCAACACAACTAAATAATGAAGTATAGAATAAATGAATGCATAAGCATACACCCAGTTTCATGCTTGAAACTCTAGAAATACAATAGGCCTCTCCTTTAGCACCAGAACCCGTAGGTCATTTCGGTTAAACCACTCAAAACAAACTTAAAATCACTTAGGTCTTTTAAGGGTTGTAATGGGGCTAAGGTATTGGTTAACAAATAATGGATAAAAGATAATCAAAATGAATAGCCACTCTAAGATAAAATAGATTATTAAACTCCAATAACTTCAACAACATATTTTGCTCATTCTTGTCTCACTTTCAAACTTTCTTTTAAGAGGTGCTACCCCACACTTATATTTTTTCATATTTGCTAGCTGTCTTTTTCTTTCTTTTTTTTTTCTTTTCTCAAACTTCAAATGTTTTTCTATTTTTTTTCAAGAAACTAGCATTCACAAGTTACTTCTAATAATCTCAAGGTACACAAGGTAGTTTCCTCACTTGATAAGACTTTCTTGCTAAACCCAATAGAACTTTTAATCTCATCACATATCCATTTAATCTTAAAGTGGAAAATTCCAAAAGTTGAGATAAAAGCTTTCTAGGTTATATGGTTAAAACATTAGGTATAACAAGAAAAAATTAATGGTACGCCTTAAGCATACCTCATTAGGCTCAAAATGGCTTAACAAAGGATAATTTCATCAAGGTAGGACAAAAAGTCTTTAAGAGAGTTTAAAAATTGTTGCCTAGATCATTTTCTAAGTTATTTGAGTTATTCATATGCTTTGAAGGGTGATGAGGAAGGTTCTAGTGCTATAAATTTCCTTACTTCACTACTTCATTATATTGATTTTTCTTTAATTCAAAAATTGGTCTAAGTGCTTTCAAGAATTTGGAAACTAACAAATATTTATCAAGCTGAAGATTAAACTATCTAAAGATTTATTAAACAACATAAATGTTCTCTTGCTAAAAAAAGGCTCAAAACATGCATATTCCATATCCAAGCTCAATTTATTCAAAGTTTTGAAGTCAACTAGGGCAAACTAAGTTATCATGCAAACTAAGTGAAAAGGTGAACTACATAAGTCTTCAATAAGTTTTACATACTTAAGAAAACAAACGAACTTGCAAAAAAAACAAAATAAAAGAAAAGAAAACAAAACACACAAAACAAAACCCGATTCATGAAAAAAGAAAAAGAAAAGTTAAAGACAAACTCCTTGAAAGGAGGCTACCCCCTCCTCAAAATTTTGCTGTCCACAGCAAATGATGATCTATTTCGGTGGAGGCAGAGGTGGAGGAAACTGCTGCCAAAAGTGGTGGATAAAATCCTCAACAGTCCTATTGCCCGCCATCACCGTATCCCAAAGCATGTCCAATCTTCCTTGCATTTGATCTAGCCTAATTTGTTGAGCATCTAAACGGCTACTTAATTGATTAAATGGACCTTCCCATTCAGGTGTTATAGGTTCATTAATGGGGGAAGGCACAACTGTGGCAATATACTCCTTATTTGGTTCCTCTTGCTGCTCCTCAATCTAAATATTGTTCTCTCTTAGGTATTCCTGTTGGGTTGCCCAATGAGCTCGAGGCCTAAGAATGAAAATTTTCATCCGCTTGAGCATCTTGTTATCAATGTAAGGTAATTCTCCTGAAAGTGAGTCTCCATAACCTAGATGTTCAACTGCAATTGCCATCACTGTAGCTATCCATCCAATAGAAATAATATCCATATGTCCTGGCATTTTCTGCAATTCTTTAATCCGAGCTGCTATAATTCCTGCTCCATTGATTGTTATGCCATCCATCATGCATCAGAGAATCATTGCTTGAGACACACTAATAGTCTTGCATTCTTTAAATTATTGTACATAATCTTTGCAAAAAATCGGTGAATGATTCTTAATGCATGATTCCGTAAAGCATAGACCTTCCATTGTTCCCCTACCCATGGCTCATCTAATTCAAGATCCCTGATTCGTTCCTAATTCTCCACAGGGGATGCATCTTCCAATTCAGTTGGGGCATTTGGCACAAATCCTAAAATTTAAGAAAACTGACTGAAAGTCAAGGAATATCCTTTCTTACCAAACTTAAAACCGACTATGCCATCCTCCGCATCTCTCTTAAAGTAGCATCCAAAAGAATACAGAAAATCCAGTGCCATATCTGGATATATTTTTGGTTTCTTTACAATAAACTACTGCCAGCCAATATTTTGGATCAATGGTTCTATATCATGATCCCACAGATTTCCAGCCAGAACATTGAGAAACAATTGACTTAGATAAGCGGGCTGGACATAGGTACACTTGCTGAAGTAGTCAAATTTATTGATCTTAGCCTTGTCCACATATGATGGAATGCGTACACCGGAAGAACTTGCTACATCAGGATATTTGGTCCTTCGAGGTGCCACTAAAAAGAAAGGAAACATAATGTAAGTGTCAATTCATAACCCAACATATATTACGGTGTAAGCACATGAATCATGCATTGAATGAACCAAAGCATACTTGGATGAAATAAAAAATTGATAGCATAAATGCACCGTATATAGGTGAAGATCAAAATGATAGGCATAACATGTATTCAACGGTTGAGCATAAAGAATATGTCAAAATAATGCCTATTATGCATGTGTAGACTCATGAACCAATCTTTTAAGAAGTTAATTAGGTCATAAAGCATCCCTGCAAATCATAAACATGATATCCAAAGAGTGAAAGTTAAATGTTTTTAAAGAAAAACTCATTGGTGCATTTCATCGAGCATGTTGTGGGCACAAGTTTGAGTATCAATTTAAAGATCATAACAAAGATTGTTCATTACCCAATTAAATACTAAGCATCTATAACATGCATGTAAGACTCATAAACATCCAAAGAGACAAAATGAATTAACATGACAACCAAAATGTTAAGTGCAAAGTAACCTCAAAACAAAACATTCATAAGCAATAAGGAACAAAATAATGAAATGAATGATATGGAAATGACAAATAAGAGTCAAGGAGAGTAGATACTTACTTGAAGATGAGAACTGAACCAAAATACAACACCAAATTGAAGTAGTGTGTGTGAATTGTGAAAAACCCTAGTTTAGTAGAGAATGTGTGGAAAAAAAGATATGATAGGTAGGAGAGAGAAAAAATGACAAAGAGAGAGAGCAAATGGTGGTCGAAGATGGTGATGATTGGTGATAAGTGAAAAATCCATGGTCATGGGCTGATCTTTGTGTTGGTGAGGCATGGGCACGGGTGAGAGCAAATATAAGATGAAGAATAAGAAAGAAAAGAGTTGTGAAAGTGTGTATATAGGCAGTGGGATGGGGCGTGGCCACGTGAGGTTCAAAGGAAGAACCACACATGGTTACGTGTGCTCTTGTGCAAGGAACATGCGTGGCCACGTGATGGTTCTCCTTTGAACTACACGTGGTCACGTGAATTGTAATGGCATGGGGCAGAACACATAGGCATGGCCACATGATGTTTTTTCTTTGAAACACACGTGGTCATGTGTTTATAGTGAAATGAGGGAGTAAATCAACCTGTGGCCACATGATGGCTAAAGAAAAGCCACACATGGTCACGTGGTCATGTGTTTATAGTGAAATGAGGGAGTAAATCAACCTGTGGCCACATGATGGCTAAAGAAAAGCCACACATGGTCACGTGGTCATGCATATCGAAGCTTCCTTTGCATTTTTGAAAACACATACGAATAATTAAGCTTCCTTAAATGTAATTTTACCATTTCAATCTTTTAAAACACAAACTCTTTTCCAAAAAAAAAACATGTCTTCATTTTAAAACCTTGTTTACTCACTTGTGCATGACTCAAAACATACAAATATACAAACTATGAAAACACAAAAACTTAACTGTAAACATAAAAGAGATAGAAATTTGAAGTTCTGGGTTTTTAGAGTCTCCAGCTAGACTCTCCAAACCATTTTTAAGTATCTTGCAGATCCATGGTTGCTTCAGCAAGCTCTTGTTGTCCGATTTGGTATGGTTTGAGTCGATGACCATTGACTGTAAATTCATGTCCATCCTTTAAGCTTTTGATCGTCACTACACCAAAATTACTGCTTGACATCACTTGATATAGTCCAATCCACTTCGATTTCAATTTTGCTGGAAACAAATGAAGACGACTATTATAAAGAAGTACTAACATTCCTGGAACAAAATCTTTTACCCTTAAATGCTTGTCATGCCATCGTTTGGTCTTTTCTTTATAAAGTGCAGCATTGTCATATAGCCATTGTTGGATTTTATCGAGTTCATTGATCCTTCGTTGAGATTGCACTACCGGCTTAAAGTTGTCCTCCATAGGTATACAATGTGTGCAATAGCTGAGGCTCATTCCTTTTAAGTCAGATGTTGCCCAATCAATTAGTCTTTTATGCTTTTTGAGGACTTCAATAAGCTTTTGCTCTTCCAAACCTGCCAATAAAGATGAAATAATTACTGGCTCAGAAGTATCATTTAAAAATACATATTTAAAATGAGATGGAAGTGTTTTAAGTTCAGAATCACCCTTAGGAGGGGACGGTTCATCCTCCATTTCATCATGTTCACCGTGCTCTTTTTCCAGATTTTGTACCAACTTCATCTCCTTTGCTTCCAATTCTTCCATTTCCTTAGGGTGCATTAAACAACTTTGAAGCTCATTGTTGAGAATAATTTCCTCTTGTGTTGTGTTGACACATTCTTGAATTTCATCGATAAAATAAATGACTCTTTAAAATCATACAATGGGTGTTTTAAAATTTTATCGATATTGAAACTCATTTTCTCCTCGATGAATCTAAAAGTGACTGTTTGTCTATGAACATAGATTAGTGCTCTTGCTATGTTCAAGAATGGCCTCCCCACAATTAATGGTACCTTCCTATCTTCGTCCATGTCCATGACCACAAAATCAACCGGAAAGATAAAATTTTTGACTTTTACCAATAAGTCCTCAATGATTCCTTTTGGCCTTTTCACCGATCTATCCGCCAATTGAAGCATCATTCGGGTTTCCTTCAAATCACCTAGATTCAATTTCCTACAAATTGAATAAGGCATTAAGTTAATACTAGCACTCAAATCACATAAAGCATGCCTAACAAAATTTCCTCCTAGTTCACGAGGCAATGTAAAACTACCAGGATCTTCTAATTTTTCAGGAATTTTATTGGTTAATATGGCACTACAATTACCGGATAATTGAACCATTCCTATGCCTTCTAGCTTTTTCTTATTAGTGCACAATTCTTTCATAAATTTAGCATATTTAGGCATGTGTAATAAAGCTTCAGCAAATGGTAAATTTATATGTAGCTTCTTAAACATGTCTAAAAATCTACTCAATTGTTCATTTTGTTTCTCTTTTCTAGCTAGAATAGGAAATGGTAATTAAGATTCATCAAGAATAGTAGAAATAAGTTTTTCCTTACCTTTACCCTTCTCAACCGTAGGAGCACTTTTTCAGTATTTTTTGAGTTAGAATTACTTACCTTCATTGTCGGTTCCACCCTTGGGGAAGAATTCTTACCAATTTTAGTCTTCTCTAGCTCTTTCCCATTCCTTAAGGTGATTGCTTTGGCTTCCTCCTTTGAATTTCGATCTACATTGGATGGAAATGTTCCTTAAGTTTGGTTAGATAAAGAACTAGCAAGTTGCCACATTTGGTTTTCTATATTCCTAATGGATGCCTCTTGATCGGATTCTAACAAGTGTACTAGATGGGCTAGTAATATAGGGAAATAAGATTATAACCCAAAATATAGAATCCAAGGGAAACTTGTGCTTGTATGTGCTATTTCAATTTCAAAACCAATTTCTGTGTGTAAAAGAAAGAAAATAAATCCCAAAGTTGTGGTGATTGAAGTTTCAAAACTAAAACAAACTAAAACAAAATAAAGTGTTAAAAATAAATAAAGATCTAATAAAAATAAGCAATTTGAATGAGGTAAAAATCAATATTAAAAACAACTTTCACTAAAAGACTATCCACCTTAACCGATATTGCTTTGACTTAATTAAAAGAAAACATACAAGTGATTATAGAGAATTCAGCTTAATAAACCCAGATACCTTTATTCAAGATTAACTTTCCGAGCATCAAAATTTTCTTATTCAGATAAACTTAACACTTAGCAGAAATAACTGAATTAACTCTCCTAGATGTCTATTAAAGCCTTTTTCAAGAGATTTAACTTTCACCTATTCTTGGTTACACTTTTCTCAATCTTAACTTACTCAAATCAACACACAATTATAGCTTATTCAGATTATAATCATGCATTAATCCAAATAAATTAACCTAAGAGCATGCAAGCCATTAATCAACTTAAACCAATTAATTAACCAATGCTTAATCAAGTTAACAATCAACTTAAATTTTAGTAAAGACAAGACTATGTTTAAGAACCAAGAAATAATAAACTTGCATTGAATTGAAGAACAACTTTAAGTCATAACAATACAAGTTAAGGATTCAAGAATCCTTTAGTAAAGGTTAAAGAAAACTACTCACAAACTATTTTTAAAATTAAAACAAAGTGTTGAAGAAAACAGTGAAAGCTAAGTAACGTAAAAACAAACTAAAGAAAATAATGCTTAATTCTAAGGTTCCTCCCCTTTTTTATGTGTTTCAGCTAGCTATTTATAGGAAAAAGAAGACGTGGATTCCTTCTCAAACTCTTAGAATCAAATAGGAAGTAATTTCTGCCCAAAATAGGAAGTTCAAAAATCCTTCGCGAAGTGGGAATTGCCATCACGTGGCCATGCCCTTCTGCTTTGTATTTGAACAAGTGGGCATGAGTACATTAAGTCTTCCTTCACACGTGGCCACGTGTGGTCCTTCACTTGGAATCCACGTGGTCATGTGTACATGCTTGGTTTCTCCTTTTGGTCTTTCACATGGACACGGCTCTTCATCCTTCATTCCTTCACTTGGCCAAGGGTATATTGCTTCAGTGATTTCACATGGTCACGTGTAAAGGTTCTGGACTGAAAGCTCAATTGTCTCGCATCAATTCTTCATATTTGCATTTTTGACCCTAAACTTTTCCCTTTTTGCAATTTAAGCCTTTTTATATCAATTTTAACCTAAAAACCAAACAAAACATGAAATTAACCTCAAAAACATAAATTTTTACAAATTAACTCTAATCTAACCTAAATAAAATCAAAATAACTAAATAACAAAACTAAAAATATATCAAAAACTATATATAATTCACACTTATCAAATAACCAAATTTATAACCCAATTATTCTACCCAAAAGACAAAATATATCAAAAAAAATACCGAATTAACTAAATAAAGCAGAAAACATCAAAACAAATCAATTTAGAGCGAATTTGGTCACTATTTCGAATGGTGTAACAAGCTTGACTAGTGGGTTAACTTGAGTGAAAAATGGTGGCAACATGATGGAAAATGATAGCAAAAGTTTTAAAAAATGGTAGCACAAATGATGGCAAAGTTACCAAAAATGGTTGCCTAAATGATGGCAAAGTTACCAAAAATGGTTGCACAAATGATGGAAAATGTTTTCAAAAATGGTAATACAAATGGATAGCAAATGATATAAAAGGATTGACAATAATTAATAACAAAGGATAGCACAAATGTTTGCCAAGTGGAAATCCTTGTCCAACTAGGATTATGATTATGAATTCAAGTCAAGCGTGGATAGATGGACTTAGAAAGGTGTTTTCCATTTACCATAGGTATAAACCCTTTCTTAGAGAGACCCATATTGAACATCTTCAATACTTTATCTATATATGTACTTTAAGAAAGACCTAGTAACCTATTGGATCTATCTCTATAGATCCTTATTCCAGTAATATAAGATGCTTATCCAAGGTCTTTTATGGAGAATTGCTTGGATAACCATATTTTAACAGATTGGAGAAGAGAAATGTCATTTTCCATGATCAATATGTCATCCACATATAGAACTAGAAAGATAATTGCACTCCTACTGATCCTTTTATACACACAAGGTTCATCTTTATTCTATGAGAAACCAAACTCTTTGACTGTCTCATTAAATCATATGTTCTAGCTCCTAGAGGCTTGCTTTAATCTATAAATAGATATTTGAAGCTTGCATACATTTTCGCCATTTCCCGATGTGAACCCTTCTGGCTATGTCATATACACATCCTCAGTCATATTTCCATTTGGAAAAGCTATTTTCACATCCATTTGCCAAATCTCATAATCATAATGAGCTGCAATGGCTAAAAGCATTCTTATAGACTTAATCATCACTAACGGAGAAAAGGTTTCATCAAAGTCAGCTCCTTCTCTTTGATGATAGCCTTTTGCTACTAAGCGAGCTTTATAGGTAACTATATTACCTTCCATGTTAGTTTTTTTAAAGAACCATTTCTACCCTATGGGTTTTATCCCTTTAAATGGTTGAGCTAAAGTTCATACTCTATTCTCATACATGGAGTCCATTTCATACTGCATAGCCTTAAGCCATAAATCATGTTTTGAACTGTTCAAAACTTCTTGATAGCTTGTAGACTCATTGTCTTCTACTACAGTTATACCTCTATTTGAATCAATGTGAAATCCATATCTCATAGGGATAGAATGCATCTAGTAGATCTTTTAGGATTTTGTGTATAATTTTAGGTTCAACTGTTCCCAAAATGCCTTTTATGGATCCCTATCAATCTTAGCATATTACTCTGGCTAGAGATTCTCTAAACAAGGCAATTATAGAATCATGCGAGATAACTTCCCTTAATAAATCTGGGATGGTGAATCCTTTATTGATTACTCAACTATCTTCAAGTAGGTCATGATATACCCAACCTCCTAACTATGTTCATCCCCGGTTGGAAATAATCAGTTATGGAGTCAAAGTATATCACTTGCTACTTAAGATAACCTTACTGATCTCAAGTCTAACGATACTTGCACAACCACTATGAAGAGATTCCTCATTGACATATATTTAATATCCATGTAAGGATTCTCCTTGTAGGTCTCCTATAAACTTGTTCTTATAAAAAGCATCCATATGTTAACTTTGATCATCTCTTATAATCCCAATTATGAGAACTGTTACTTTAACTATTCAAGAAGCATAACATGTGCTTGTCTGTCCGAATTAACAATGTCTTATCTTGTTAATTCTATGACTAGGGATATTTAGATATTATCACATTTGCATGCAATAGACATCTCATGTCATGAACACTTTCATGATTGCCTTTACACTGTGTTTATAATGTCTAAAACTTCATTTGTTAATTTAAGATATACAAAATCATGTATGTAAATATAGCATAAATAAATGAATGATGCCTTTTATTAAGAATATGAATTCATATATATGAACTACATCCCTTTTACATGGCTCTAGGGAATACTCTCTAACATTTATGACAACCTATAAAGTGAGTCATCTTGCTAAACCTATCTACCATAGCAAAGATTCCATCTACAACATTTAGTTCTAGGCAATCCAAGCATAAAATCCATAAAATATCAATCCAAAGAGAACTAGGTATAGGTAGAGGCATACACAAACCATGGGGCATAGTTTTAGATTTAACTTGCCTACATGTAACATATGAATTACACAATTTTTCCACATCTCTGTTCATATGAGGCCAATAAAAATGCTCATTTAACATGTCATAAGTCTTATACACCCCAAAATGTCCCATCAATCCCCCACAATGAGACTTTAATACATGCAAATCACACATAAAACACCTAGGCAAACAAAGTTTGCTGCCGTTAAAGAAAAATCCATTATGCCTATAAAATTAATCAAAAGCTCAAGCCTCACATGCTGCATATACATTTCAAAAATAAAGATCACCAACATATAGTTCTTTAACATGCTCAAATCAAGAAGTTTAGAACTAAGTGTAGATATTAAAGCATATATTCTTAACAATGCATCAGTAACAATGTTATCTTTGCGATGCTTGTATTTAATAATATAAGGAAATTGTTCATTAATTTAACCCATTTATCATGCCTTTTATTCAATTTACCTTATCGCTTCAAGTGCTTGAGGGACTCGTGATCAGTGTGAATGACAAACTCCTTAGGAAGGAGGTAGTGCCACATGTCTAAAGCTCTCACTAAGGCATATAATTCCTTATCATAGCTTGAATAATCGAGTTAGGATCCATAAAGCTTCTCACTAAAATAGGCAATTGAATTTTTTTTTACATCAAAATTGTCCTAATACCTACACTAAAAGTATCATGCTCTATTTCAAACATCTTATCGAAGTTAGGTAAAGATAAAATAGGAGCATAACAAAACTTCCCTTTCAAAGTTTCAAATGCATTTTGCTATGCTTCTCCGCACTTAAATCTAACTTCCTTTTTGATTATTTCTATAAGTGGTGCAGCAGTAGAAGAGAAATCTTGCACAAAATGCCTATAAAAGCTTGCCAAGCCATGGAAAATTCTCACATCTAAAGTAGTCTTAGGCATGGGCCATTTTTTAATTGCCTTTACTTTCTCTTCATCTACTTCAATTCCCTATACACTCACCATAAAACAAAGAAACTAAAGTATATCTATACAAAATATGCATTTCTTAAGTTTAGCATACAACTTGTGTTCAATATACTTTTCATAAGACTTGCTATAAATGAGCATATCATCAAAGTGCACACCAACAAACATTCCTAAATAGGCATGTAACACATGGTTCATAATTCTCATGAAAGTGCTAGGGGTGTTAGATAGCCCAAATGGCATGACTAACCACTCATACAAACCATATTTAGTTTTGAATGTTGTTTTCCATTCATCACCATGTTTCATTCTAATTTGTTGATATCTATTCATTAAATAAATTTTAGTAATGTACACAGTACCAGATAATTCATCCAACATATCATCTAGCCTAGGAATGGGATTTTTATACTTTGCATTGATTTTGTTAACTACACTGCAATCAACACACATCCTTCATTGATACGGATCCAAGAGGGCTATCATATCCCATTGAAGAAGGGTAACGTTATGTCATTCAAATAAGTCTAAATGTTGTTCAAAAACATAAATATAGGATCCAAATATAATTAGGGCATGCTCCAATTTATGTGAGGCAAATTTGGTACTTTACTTTTAATTATGAGATTAAAGTTCATAGTCAAGCCTGTGGATCAATTCCCCATAAAGGGAAGCCTAATATGAAGATAAAGGAAGCCTTATGGGTTTAAAATAGCCTAAATGAAGATTCAAGCCTCAGAAGAACATGTGCAAGTCATGTACAAGGTATGTGCAAGTGGAAAACAGGTGCATAAAATGTGATATTTATATAATAGGGCTTTTGTATTCATAGTTAATTAGTTTGGCCATAATTAAAATAATTAGACTTTTATTTAAGCGAGACATGTGACTTCATTAAAAGACATGTGACTTAAGTAGCTTAATTAAGGCTTGTTTTCTTAAGTAAGACACTTGGGCCTATCTAAAACACACCCAATTTGTCACTTTACTTAAGTTGAGTTTTAAGTAGTTGATTTAGCATATTTTAGGCAAGATTATGTCTTTTAAATATATTAGGATTATGCATACCCATTCCTTTGTGGTTTAGGATTAGTTAAGAGTATAAAACTCTCTTTTAGCCATTAAAAAGGGAGATTGATGAATGAAAATGAGTTGAGAGATTTCTCTATAAGAAAGTTTTGTTAGTTCTTCTTAATTATATTAAGAATTAGATTAACTTATCAAACAATTGTTTGTGGCATTTTTCTTTTCTTATTATCCCAATTATTTGCATTTCCATCCATATGTTATTTGGAGGTTCAATAGGGAGGGTTTTTATCACTATTTTAGTTTTGCTATCAAAGTGGATGTTCAAGGAGTTTTGGGTTCTTTAACCTTGGGATTCCATATCATTTGGTATCAGAGCCAAAAGTAAGGTAAATTCCTACTTATCTTAGTATTAGGTTTGTGTTTTCTTTCTTTAATTTTTTATGCATGTGCCATAATTAATAGTAGGAAGAATTTTGATTTTTGTGCTTTTTATGTGTTAAATCTAGCCATTCTATTTTTACATTTTTTTTTACTTTTTAAAAAAAAATCCTTAGAAAACCAAAACATGAACTTTGAATTATTGGTATGAAATCTAAATCCTAGTAGAAGAAGTCTATATATTTGTTTATTGTTTACAAAAGAGAAAAAAAAAGAAAAAAAGGAGAAAAAATTTATAGGTACTATTCATGCACTATTCATCATTATTGTTCAAACACTATTTATGTACTATTCATTCAAAAAAGAGTGAAAAACAGAAAAGAAAAAAGAGAGAAAAGAAAGATAGAAGAAGAAAAGAATTAGAAAATAATTAAGTAAAGGAAGATTATATATGTAGCACTCTTATCCTATAATCTATACATATCACTTTATCCATCTCATTACACATGTTTTACTTTGCAATATAAACATATGCCAACTACATAGAGAACATATATTCATACTTAATACATAAGAATGCTACATTATTAAGACTTTACAATATACATTAGAGTCTCTTTACATAATACAAATGATAAACATCTATGCATACAATATTTCCAATACCTTAAAAACTTTAATTATATACAAAGAGCCCAAAAATATAAGTCTATAATAGTCTCTCTCGTTGACTTAAGTTGGCCATCCAGCTGCAGATATCACCCCAACAACCTACATGGATGAAACACCCATGCTAAGTTATAAAGCTTAGTGGGGAACTAAATCATGATAAACGACCACTCATAGTGATCGTTAACAAGCACATAACATCCTCAAATATAACAATGATTTATTTCAAGAAATGAAAGAAATTTAACATTTACATTCACTTATAGAAATCATAAAGTTCAACCGTAAGAATTTGTATCGATGTTTCATTCACCATATATGATCATACAAGTTCCAACATCCTTTGGACTTAAATTGAACTATTTATAATATGATTATTTTATTAATTAACGCTTAATCATAAAAGTATAGTTATCTATTATTAAGTTCATAAAAAATCTTCTTAGGTATTGAAATTATCTTACTTTTATTCATGTATGTCTAGTATATACACATATTAGAATTATATAACAAATCAACACTTCCGATTACCATAAGATTATAATATCACTATAGGTTTACTTTATTTTCCATAAGTTATTCGTGTTATAACATAATAAATGTATCATAAAAATAAGCCTATCAACCAAGCATAACACTTATATAAATCATCACCATAAATAACAAATACACATGGATCAAATTCATACATTTTATCAATTTTGTCATTTTTCTTGATTCTAGTTACTTATTTCTTTGTTTTGATTTTGCTTTTGTTCCCTCTACAATGTTAGAGTATCTTTGCTATTTTAACACTCTAATATTGCTTATCATCTAATGGTACACCATTCTTGGCCGTGTATTACCTCCATTGTGTATAGTGTCTTCTTTTTAGATTTTGAGCTATCTATCATTGTTAGATTTTTTCCTTGTTTCTAATGTGTTATTATACAATTTTGATTGGTTATTTGGTTTTAAAGTGCAATTACCAAGAAAAAAATTGAGTGGAAAAAGGCTGATTTGAGTGATTAAACACTTTTAAGTGGAAAAAAGCCAAATTTTAAGGAGTCAAACACATAAGGGAGAGTTGTGAGAAAATTCTGCCTTGTTGTTTTACTAACATTTTGCTACAGCAAGGAGCCATTTATACTGAGGAAGAAATTAAGATGGAGAAAGAAGAAGCTGAGGAGAGATCATATCTCAAATATCTTAATGGAGAGATTAGATTTTTGGAGGACTTATACCAAAGGTAGGAAGGAAAGTTGGAAAAAGGAGGAAAGTACTACTCTAGAAGCTATCAAATTATTAAAAAAGAGATTAATTCATTAGATCAAGAGCTATATGATTTATGCTTAAAGAAAAGAAAGTTTCTTGATCATTGTGAGAAACAACATAAGAAGAGAAGTAGAGAAAAGGGGAGGCTAAAATTAAAGAGGAGAGAAGAGACTAGAAACAATGAGGAGAGGAAAAATTAAAAAAAATAAAGAGCTGAAAGATGTAGCCAAAGGAATACAATATGTTTTTGAGCAACTCTTTAATTATTTGACACATAAGCATGAAAGTAGTGAGATTAAAAAAGTAGAGGATGATGTGGTTACTCAAGACCATGAAGAGGGTGTTGTTGATGAACTTGATGAGAAAAAAAGGTTTTAAGTGAAGTTAAAGATGTGGAGAATGTGGTTAAAGAGGTGGAGAAGGTGAATAAGGTTGTTTTAAAGGTGGAAGAGGATAATGGTTCAATTCCACATGAACTACTTATAACTAACTTTGTTTTGCCTAGTTCTTTTGTTGTTAATGTGTAGGGTAGAGATGAGAAAGTCCACGAGGAGGCTTTCATGCAATTTCCACCAATCCAAAAGGAGAACTTTGGAGATGAATTAGTTCAAAAAGCTTTAATTCCTCATATGAATATGGTCAAGATTTGAGGATGAATCTTTTTCGAATAGGGAGGGAATGATACAGATCAAAGAGGGGTATCATGTGCCATTGAAGAAGGGCAACCTTATGTCATTCAAATAGGTCTAAATATTATTCAAAAATTAAAGTATAAAATCCAATTATCATTATGGTGTGCTCAAATTTATATGAGGCAAATTTGGTGCTTTACTTTCAATTATGGACTTAAAGTTCATAGTAAATCCTGTGGATCAATACCCCATAAAGGAAAGCCTAAACTAAAGATAAAGGAAGCATTATAGGTTTAAAATAGCTGAAATGAACATTCAAGCCTTGGAAGAACATGTGCAAGTCATGTACAAGTTATGTGCGGGGCATGTGCAAATGGAAGACAAGTGCATAGCATGTGATATTTATGTAATAGGGCTTTTGTATTCATAGTTAATTAGTTTGGGCCTATTTAACATAATTGGGCTCTTATTTAAGTGAGACATGTGACTTCATTAAAATTCATATGACTTAAGAAGCTTAATTAAGTCTTGTTATCTTAAGTAAGATACTTAGGTCTATCTAAAATAAGCCCAATTTGTCACTTAACTTTAGTTGGATTTTAAGTAGTTGTTTTAGCCTATTTTAGGTAGGATTTCATCTTTTAAACCTATTGGGCTTATGTATACCAATTCCTTTAGGGTTTAGGACTAGTTAAGATTAGAAAAACTCTCTTTTAGCCATTTAAAAGGGAGATTGATGAATGAAAATGAGTTGAGAGATTTCTCTTCAAGAAAGCTTTGTTCTTTCATCTTAATTACATTAAGAAATAGATTAACTTATCAAACAATTGTGTATGGTATTTTTCTATTCCTATTATCCTAATTATTTATGTTTCCACCCATATATTGTTTGGGGGTTCAATAAGGAGGGTTTTATCTCTATTTTATTTTTGCTATCAAAGTGTATGTTCAAGGGGTTTTTGGTTGTTTAGCTTGTGGGTTCCGCATCATTTACAGTCTATCCTTTTTAGGCATGAAAAGAATAGGCACTACATATAGACTCATACTTTCTCTCACCAATCCCTTCTCCATGAGTTCTTCCACTTTCCTTTGCATCTTCTTAGTTTCCATAGGATTATTTTTATAGGTTGGTCTATTGGGAATGGTATATCATAATATGAGCACGACCAAGCATAATAGCAATAAGGGAGATGAAGTAACACTTCCACAAGGACCAATCATAAGAGCAAGGTCAAATAAGCTTAAAGAAGTACTACAAACATTAATGAGACCTTATGTGGAGAAAATGAAAGTTTAAGAAGAGAAAGAAGCTAAAATGGACTATGGAGATAAGTTTTGGTCAAATGGAGAAATGGGCCTTCAAGCTACTTTATTTAGTTTTTATTTTTGATATATCATGTAATTAAGTATATTTAGGTAGCCTAAAACGTAGAAAAATGATTTGGGCTAGTTTAGTTTAGGTATGTTTTATTTTGGGGCTTATATGACTATTTTTGTTGCTTAAGTAGGAAGGCTAAAGTTGGGCTTATCTCTTTTAAAGAGTTAAACCAAAATGATTATTTGAGGCTTAGAATATCTAAAAGGGCCGAATTTTACATGGGTGAGCTGAATTTTAATGGGCTTATGTCAGATTTAGGTTTAGGCCTACATTTGTAAACTTAGGATCCTAAATTTTAGGTGTTCATTTTCCTTTACAAAAACTTATTATTTTGGGATATTATTAAGAAGAGTTTGAGGTTGAAATAATAGCTTGACCATATCTTTAAAGGGCTGGCTAAAATTGTAAGGACCCAATCATGACCCTAATCAAATTATTATTAATTAATGAGGATTATCATCAATTAAGGCAAAAATTGGATTATTTTGCAATTATAAGGGTTAAGTTAAGAGGGGTATTTTGGTATTTTCAGCATGTAAGTATATGAATTAAGTTAAATTAAAGTTGAAGAAAAAAATATAATTGAAGTAAATTAGAAAGTCTTGGGGTTAATTTCGAATAAATTGGAATGATGGGGGTTTAATTATATGTAAAGGTATAGGGGTAATTTCCCTAGGGAGATATTTACCCCACAAGCTTTTGTATTTAGCTTCTTGAAGAAGGAATCCTTGGGGATTTTGGAGTGTGGGTCATCATTTGAGGGAGATAGCTTTTTCTCTCTCTCTCTCTCTGTGGTTACGATTTGTAAAAGATGAAGATTAGGGTTTACTGTTTAAGCATCATGAAGGTAGTGTCCCCTTCCATAGATCTCTTCTTCCATGCTTGATTTATGATCTTAGGGTTGCAGGAAAAGATGATAAGTTATAATTGTCATCTCTATGTTTAGGAATGAAGGAGAGAGTGAGCTAGATCAATGGATGTTGAAAGAGTTCAAGCTTTAAAAGGCAGGTATGGGAATTAAGTTTTGGTATTATTCATGTAAATGATTTAGGGTTTTTAACTCTTTTTCTGGTATGTGTATTTTGATATGAGTTTAAGCGATAAACCTATTAAGCTTTGATGAGTATAGTATGCTTGAAAACTTAAGTGATCATATAAGCAAAGGGGAAAGTGAGATTTGGGGTTTAAATTCATGTTATGCATGATTGGTGACTCTGGTTTTTCTTCTTTCCTTCCCACATGTGGCCACACACCTTTTTCTCCTTGAGAACGCATGGCCACTCACTCACTTTCTTGTGTAAACACACAACCACGTGTGATTTTGTTCCTCCTAACCTGTGGCCACGTGTAGTTTTTCTCTATAACACACAACCACGTGTGATTTTGTTCCTCCTAACCCATGGCCATGTGTAGTTGTTCTCTATAACACATGGCCACGTGTGATTTTCCTCTTCCCCACACATAGCCACATGTGTGTTTTCTTTTTGGAAACACATGGCCACGTGATGCTTTTCTTCTTCGCACATACGGCCACGTGATGTCTCTCTTCTCCTTACACACGGCCACTTATGCCTTTATTCATGGGAATGCATGGCCACTTGTCTTGTTCTTCTTCTTCATACACGGCCAGACATGCATTTTCTCCTTAATGTACATGACCTCTCACTCTTTCTCTTTGCGAATGCACGACCATTTGTACACTACATTCCTTGAAGGCACTACCAAGCATGTTTTCTCCCCTCCACAGTATATTCTCACCTAAGATTTAAGCCCTGTAATTAAACATAGAACACCATATTATATGGTCTATAAAACCATTAACAGAGCAAGAATTGAGGTGAAATGGCTAGTAATAAGTAAGACGGAGGATTAATAACTATTAAGTAAGGTTGGATATATTACTTATTAGAGTAATAGATTATGAAAGTTTCTCCTTAATGCTAAAGTCTACAAAGATACGTTTTAGAAAGGCCTAAATATAACATAAATTATTATGAAAATTTAAAAGACTTAAATATTATAATAAGAGGAAGAAGAGCGAATTAAGCTCTAAGTGATCCAAGGTATTTATATATCTATATATACCATTATACACATAAAGTAGAGTGAAAAGCTTTAAGACAAAATTCCTATAAAATCATAAATTGGAGTCCACTTGAACCCTAATTAGGAGGACTTACATATGATAACGCTAAAATAATTAGGCTGCTAAAATGTGTTTTAGTGCATAATAGCATGAAACTGTGAAGAGTGAGAAGAAATATAAGAATCACAATAGTATGCTATTTGATATGCCCTTTTATAGTATAGTATAAAGTATATGCTCGGCCAAAGCAAATGGTTCTACCTAGATATTATACTTTGACGATCCTTTTTAACGACACGAGAATAATATGATTTAGCCTAGTTAATAAGAAGATAGTTGTAATGTTACATGTAACCTAGTAACTGCAAACATATATGCTAATTGATGTATTCTACATACAGGTGTAAGGTATGTATTATGCCTAAGTTAAAAGAAGAAGGAATGTTTTAAAGGATATTATAAAACTATAGAAGCTTTATTATACTTCAAGTCATAATGGGAATTAATGGTGAACCTTGATGTAAATGATCATACTCGTCTGTTATTCATACCCTATGATGTAAAATGAAATTTACAAGTCTTCAAGTATTGTTCTAACGTTTAAGATGAGATAATCTTATACAACTCACCTAAGAAAATAATGTTATAAAACTGAAAGTACAATAAGATGATCATGATATATGTGATAATGTTAAGGTAGATAATCTATTGCCTATGATATAATAGACTATAATTTTGAGCTAAATGGGCTAAAGATGAATAAGTGTTGACCTTAAGTTATATGAGAACATAGTTATTCTATCATATGGATCATGACTGTTTGAGTGCTACAATATGTAATTATGTAATTATGTGATTAATTATGAGAATAGGGAAACTATTCACGGCAAGTAGTAACAAGGTACGCCATCGAGAACTATTCATGAGTTATGTAAGTGTATGTGATAAAATTGATTCGAGCATGCTATGATGAGTGGCTTAATTTAATATGTGAACAAGTATGAGCGATGAACTTATGTATTGCCATGTTTAAACTGCACATATATGTACGAGTGTATGTGGGCATGCGCCATGCTAATCCTGAAAGATGATATGTTGTTATTGTTGCATAAACATGTAATCATTATGATATGAATGAAAGAAAATTGATGTAAACATACGATTATATGATGACATCTATATGTAATAGAGCCTAAATCTCACCAATGATGTATGATAAGAATGATATGCCTTCTTTTATGAAAGTGGATGTAAGCCAAATGATGTGCTAAGTAAAGAAGGACATGTTAAATTAAAGATGTCTTAAAAGTTAAGCCTGCGGGTCTTAGTTCAGTTGTGGAGTAGATAGGCATGCCTAGAGGGATATAGTCGCAGTTGCTATATATTGAACCCATTTGGGTCTTGTTCCTTAATGGAACCATCGTTTGACCCCATTTGTGTCCGTAGTATGTTCCTTACTGGAACCATCGTTTGATCTCGTTTGGGTCCATAGTTTGTTCCTTGTTGGAACCATTGCTTGATCCCGTTTTGGTCCATTGTTTGATATCTTTGGATATCCATAGTTTGATACCTTCGGGTATCCATTGCTCCCGTTATCCACCTTTTGAACTAGTACTTAGGCAAGCTACTAAAAATGTAAATGGTACAAGAAATAAAGTAACGTATGTATCAATCTCCTCATTTATATGTATTGGAATCATGATAATGATCTATTCTATTACTTTATTCTAAATTTTAGTTAGCTATAAACCATTTCTATGAAATGAAATGCCATGTTATGTAGTACTTGATGGTGATGTATTACATCAACTATGAGAAAGGTCACCATGTGAGTGCCAATGTGAGTTGGTTCTATGGTGAATAGTTGGGCCACAAGCTTACAATATTGAATTAAATGTTATATGAACTATGACATGTATAATAATATTTATGTATGGGAAAATTAGAAAATGTTTCTTGTCAGTTAATCATGAGGTGTATTACCTATTCCTTGGAATGGCATGCAAATTCGTGAGTATGTATATGAACATTTATATATGTATGTGTATATGTATAATTCTAACATAAATCAAAGTGCCAAGCATGATATGATATGAATATGTATGATGTTTAAAGTGCAATGATAATATAGCATTAAGAAAAAAATGTGCAGAAAGCCGAACAAAATGATAAGTTTGTAATGTATGTAATGAAATCATGCCTAGCAATATCTATTGCAATGTTATGTAACATGAGCACTTTCTTTTTGCTATGAATAAATGATAAATGCAAATGTTAGGTAATAAATTGGTTAATGGCATAAGTTGAAGGTTGTACGAATATAATGATGACATCGGTATACTTGAATAGAAGGATTGCATGATGTATGGATTTTTCCTAGGAAATAATATAGGGTTAAAGATGATTGTTAATTAACAACTTTCAGGGATAAAGATAGTTTATGCAATGCTCTCAATTTTAGTAAGATAGCATCTATGGTTAAGGTTGAAAACTCCCTAGAATGTGCATTGTGGTGTGATAAATAATGTAAACTCATATGCTTTTTATACTATTGTGATAGTTGTATTTGATTTGATGAAGAAAATTATAAGAATTTGTCCATAGAATTGTGGTTCCCAACTAAGCTTTATAGCTTAGCATAGGTTATTTATCCGTGTAGGTTTCAGGATAAGCTCTAGAGGATCATGCGAGATGTTGTTGCCTTGAGGATTTCAAGATTCTTGAAGGCCATTTATGTCATAATTATTTAATTATAAGCTTGATTCTTTTATTGTGGCATGTAATTATGGCCAATTTTATTATTATTATTATTAGTAATTTTGCCTAATCTCTATTAGGTATGATGATGATTGATGATTGTCTATGGTTAAGAGATTAGGGTGTTACAAAAGTCCACTTTTAGCCAAGATTAAGTCTACATTCATTCCTTCATTATCTTATGATAATCGTGCATATTTATCACTAGCTTTTAGAATTATTTTCAAATTGTATTTATCTTTATTTATTCATGTACTTAGTCCATATTATGGCTAAATACATGTACATAAAGGTTAGGGATTATCTTTGTTATTTATTTCATTATTTATCTCTTAGAGTTAGTGTTTGATTTTAATTCACTAAGGAGGGGTGGCTGCCTAGCCTATATAAATGGCTGAATTTTTCATTTGTAACACACTTGATTTTTTATTAATGAGAATTTTCTTTGGCTTAGACAAATTTGTGAGAGTTAATTTATTATTGATTCTTGCTATTATAAAGAATTAGACATAGGCTATTTTCATGATTAATGTATACTTTATTCTTTTTCTTCTTGTTTTTTAAATCAATATATTATAAGCATTCCCAATCAATCTTGTTTGGGGGTTCTTTAGATTGGGGGTTTATTAACTTATTTATGTTTAATATTCATGGTATTTTGCCATATAGGTTGGGATTCCGCATCAATTGGTATCAGAGCATAGGCTAAGGGATAAATTTTTAACTAACCTTTAAATTTAAGCTCTTCATTTCTATTTACTTGATTGCAGCATAAGAAAAAATATTCATTTTTATTTGATTGATTATAGAAAAAAAATTAGAAAATCCATCAAATTCAAATAACTATCTTACATAAAGTTTAAAATTGAATAATTTGTGAATTTGTTGCTCTTATTGAATCTAAAAATTGGCAGTTACCTATTTAAGCATTTATCTTCAATTTATAGTAGCTCTTTAATTGAACCAATCTAGCAAGAATTGGAATTAGGAATTTCCACAATTAGTTTGAAGCCATCAATACCAAGTTGGTTCTTTTAATTTCTATCTTTGGTTGTGTTTGTTATATATTATCTTTGAATTTTCTTGTTGAGTCTATAAAAAATTCTATTTAAACTAAACATTAGGTTTAATTAAACATCTCATTTAAGTGTATTCGTCTTGTCAATTTTCCTTCACTCTAAGTCATCAATTTGTGTGTCTAAGCTATTTTTTGTTCCAATTACACTGGTTTAACATATTGCACATTGTTAACCATATATGTTATAGTGCATAAAATCTTCTTCATGTGTACTAATTTCTGATTTTTGTTTAATTTGATCAATTTACCTCTAAAGTTGGTACCTTACTATCCTTGTTAGGTATTCATCATTTCCTTTAATCAATTTACTTTATTATGCATATTGTTTGAGTTTATTTCCAAAGTGCAATTGTGAGACATCAATTATGAGTTAAGAGACAAACAAGAATGAATAGGATAAAGGAAAGTGTGAAGTTGTTTAGGCAAGATCTTAATGATATAGAATTGCAATTTAAATAATGGTTCAAGCAACAAAGTAGATTGGAAAAGAGCAAAGAAAAAAGAAAGGAAGAGGAAGTTATCCTAAAAGAAATAATTTATGAAGCTAAAGGGGACACTATAGATATAGTTTTCTTTGATAGTGATGTTATGAGTGATGAAGAAATAATTGATAGTAAAGACATTGTTGATTGTTTGAATGAGAAAGAAAAAGTTTGTTTAGTTGAGATGGAAGATCAACAAGTTACAATTGCTCCTCTATTATTTAAGGAAGATGAAATGCGCAAGTTTAGACTGTAAAGACTAGTATGAGAAAGCAAAAGCTAACATTGAGAAGAAGAACCAGAAGTATAGCAAATAAATGAAGACAACAAGTCATGTTTGCCCCTGGAGATTGCTTTTAGGTGAATTTTTACAAGAAAAAGTTTCCAAACCAAAGAAAGAGCAAGTTGGATGCCTGTGGTGATGGTCCATCTCAAGTCTTGGAGCGCATCAATGATAATGCCTATAAGATAGATTTACCAAGTGAGTATGGTGTTTCTTCTACATTTAATATTTATGACCTTTCTCCTTATGATGTGGATGCAGATTTGAGGACAAATCTATTTGAGGAGGGAGGGAATGATACGAATCCACCATCATTAACCAAAGATCCCTTAAAGTTGCCTAGTGGTGTAATAATTAAAGGACGTGCTCAGAAGCTAAAGGTGGCTATGTCATCTTATGTTCAAGGCTTTGTGACTCAAGAACTTTATGAAAAAACCATTGAGAAACACTAGGGAGAGCTTGAAGGCTAAAAAAAATACTTAGCCTTTTAGAAGCAAGTGAAGGAATTGGACCAATTTAAGCCATCAAGGGTTTATACAATTTTAGGCTTTAATTGTACAAGTCATTTGATTCATTTAAAAGGTCACATGACTTATTTAAGTTATATTTCAATAGGCTTGGCATGTACGGATTTCAAGTTAGGTTTTTTTTAGGTACTTTGGGTTTTAACTAGTCTCTTTTTGGGCTTCCAACTTTGGCCTATAAGATTTATTAATTAGTTTTGTTTTAAAATGTTTAAGACTTATTAATTTGACTCATAAATGCCCAAGGAATTTTGACCACACTATGTTTAAGGCCTTATTATTGTTTGATTAGGGTTAGCCACCTTATAAATAGGCTAACAGGGGTTTTAAAATTCATATTTCAATAAATTAAACTTTTGAGAGGTTTCTCTTCAAGGCTTGGCCGAATTTTTTAAAGGCAATTGTGAGTTAGCTTGCTTTTCTTTTCTATTACATAAAGAATTTGATTACTTATCAATTAATTTGATTGTGGCTTTTGCATCTTCTTCTTTATCCCAATTAATTGTGTTTCCAATCACTTGTTTGGGAATTCAATAGGGAGGGTGTTTATCTGATTTGTCTTTTCCATCAAATGTAAGTTCAAGGGGTTTTAGGGTTCTTTAGCCTTGGGGTTCCGCATCAATCTAATAGAAAATGGCATTTTAACATGGCATGTGATCTTAACCTCCCCACTATCATTTAACCATTGCAATCTATAAGTCAAGGATGCTTTTCACATGCCAAGTTTAACTTTTCAACCATACTCACACTAGCTACATTTGTGCAACTTCCCCCATTAATAATGATCGTACACACTCTCCCATTAACTAAATATTTAGTGTGAAATATGTTTTCTCTTTGCTTTAGGCTATCTTCTTTAACATTCAAGTTTAAAGCTCTCCTAGTAACTAAAGATCTCCCACTTTCAGAAACCAATAACTCTTCCTCACTATCATAATCAATGCAATCTTTTAAAGGAGGCATTTCATTATCACTATGTTCTGATTTAGAAGTAATTCCCCCATCATCCTTATCTATTATTACCCTCTTATTAGGACATTCAAGTGCCATATGCCCTTTTCCCAAGCACTTAAAGCATTTAATCTCTCTACTAAGAGTTGGAGTACTAGAATTATCTTTAGCACATTGAGATGGGATTTGGGTTGCCTTTGTTTCTTTAGAACCTAAATGTGCCCTATAGGGTTTAGATACCCTAAAGTCCTTCTCCTCCTTCTTGGTCTATTTAGACCCCCAACTACTGATTAAGTCGTTGATGGTCCATTCGAGGCTCTTACTCTTCTTTTGGTTTTCAATCTTTATTTCCATGTTTAACATCTCCTCAATGTAGTCATATCTATATAACTTAATGGTATCAACAATCTCCTTATTTAAATCTCCTTAGAACCAAGCCATGATGACAACCTCATCTTCCTTAATATTTGCTCTCACTATGCACATTTCCATATCTTTATGGTAATCCTTCACTGGTTTTTCTCCCAACTCAAGTCTATGTAATTTCTAATGTAATTCTTTAAAATAATTTGAAGGGACAAACCTTTTTCTTATTGCTTCCTTTATGTCCCCCTAATTATTAATGGGACATCTCTTCACCTTTCTTCTACTCAAGTTAAGTTCCTCCCACTAGAACATTGCATAATCAATTAACTCTACAACTGCAATATTTACCTTCTTTTCTTCTAAAAACCTATTGCACTCAAAGATCACCTCCACCTTTCTCTCATACTCCAAGTACTCCTCTGCACTATTTCAGCCTTTGAATGGTGGAATCTTGAGTTTTATGTTGCCTAAGTTACCATCCACCTTTCCACTAATTTCTTCTTCAAAATCTTCATCATCAAAATTATGCACCACATGCATTTTTAATAATTTGACCTCTCCTTTCAACCCTTTTTAGTACATTTGATGTACTTCCTTCTAGCCTTTCTTCCATCCAACCCATTATAAAGGACACCTTTCGGATCTCCCTGATGAATGTTTGATATAGCTTTTTGTTATCGGGTACATTTACATCTTCATCTCAGTATATTCCTTCCAACTAGTTTCTTCAATCATGATGTATATCTAAAAAAATGTTAAATAACAGCCTCACAAGCACTCCCTCATATGTTTACACTTACAAAATGTCACTCCTCTTATGTTCGCACAATTAAAACTTTTACTCTCTTAATGTCCTCACACTCTCTTGCCTTTTTTCACTCTAACTTACAACTTTAATTGCACTTTAAAATTCAATCCACAAACCAATATTCTTAAGCACATTTAAGAAAGTAAAAAAGACAAGCACTAACAATAAAAGATAGCTTAAAATTAGGAAAGATGACACTAGATACAATGGTGGTGATACATGACCATGAATGGTATAAGTGAAATTAGAGTATTAGACAATCAAAGATACTCTAATAACGTAGAAGAAATAAAAGCAAACTTAAATTAAAGAAATAAACTAGAATTAAGAAAATGACAATATGGATTAAATATATGAATTTGATTCACTACAAAGTAAACTAAATACATAACATAATTATTTTACCAAATAAAGTAAGAAATCAACTAAGAGAACTAACTAAACTAAATAGAGTAGATCTCACAAAACAATTCAATTTAGAACCAAAAATATATCATTAGGTTGAATGGTGTAACAAGCATGATTAATGTGTCAAGTTGTGTGCAAAATGGTGGTAAATTGATAGAAAGATGATGTCAAAAATAATAGCAAATGGTAACAAAATGGTGGCAAATGGTTGGAAAAATGACGGCAAAATAATGTCAAAATGGTAGCACAAATGATGGCAAATGTTACCTAAAATTGTGGCATAAATGATGGCAAATGATACCAATAACGGTAATATAAATGATGGCAAGTGATACAAAAAATGGCAACACAAATGGATAATAAATAATATAAAATGGTAGCCCAAATGATATCAATGATTGGTAGCAAATGATATCAAATGGTGGCAATAATTAATAAGAAAGGTTAGCATAAATGGTAGCACAATGATTGCAAGGTGAATTCTTATCTAAGTTGGATTAGGATTGTAATTTCAATTCAAATATAGATTAGGATTTTTGAAAGCCTAAACCTAAAGCAATAAGGATTGTTTTTCCTACCCTTTAAAGGATTCCAAAACTGTTTGGAAAAGGATTAATTGATGCCCCTCCCAATTTTAAAACAAAAAGGATTACTTTCCCACTAACAAAATGATTTAGGTTTTCCCTTTGGCTATATAATTTCCTTTTCATTGAATTGCTCCCTAATTATTTTCTTCTTCTATCTTTTCTTCTCTTCTTCTATTTTTTTCTTCTCTTTTCTTTATTTTTCATTTTTTAATGAACAGTGATGTAAATCGTTTAGTGAACAATACCAATGATTTTTTCTTCTATTTTTTAATCAATAACTAATCTAAGTCTACTTTTACTGGGATTCGAATTCAAGCAACTAATTCTTCAAGATTTGATTCAAGGCAATTTCAAGAATAGGAAAAAACTGGCAAAAAGCTTCAAAGTGAAATTTGGAAGCCCAAATGTCTTTTTTTTGGGTTTTTATTGGCTTGAAAATGGCGATTAAAAGAGCTTTGCCCGAGCAAGTTTTCATAGATCCCTAAATTCCCTTTTCAAAAGTATCCTATAGCAAGAAATCAAACTCGCTAGTCAAAAGTTATGATAAAAACAAGAATTCAAGACAAAAACTGTAAGGAAGAAACAAAACGCTAAAATTTAATGCATAAAAAGCACAAATATCAGAATTCTTGCTACTATCAAATTTGGTATGCTTATAAAGAAATCAAAGAAAGAAAACATAAACCTGATACTAAGATAAATAGGAATTTACCTTAAATTTGGCTCCAATAAAAAATGATACGAAACCCCAAGGTTAAAAACCCAAAACCCCTTGAACATACACTTTGATGGCCAAGACAAATTAGATAAATACCCTCCCTATTGAACTAGCACAAAACAGGTGATTGGAAATGTAAATAATTGGGATAAAGAAGAATATGAAAATGCCACAATCAAGATAATTGATAAGTAATCAAATTTTTCATGCAATGGAAAAGAAAAACCAAGCAACCTTACAATTCTCTTTAAAGAATTCAGCCAAGCCAAGAAGAGAAACCTCTTAACGTTTTTAATTCATCAAATCTTAACTTTATAACTTATAATAACCTATTTATACTATAGCTAACACTAGAAACTCTTTAAATCCTAATCAAATGCAAAGAAAGGCCATTATCTAGTGGTGGCCGAATTCCCTTGGGCTTTTACAAGTCAAAAATAAGCCCATTCCAAAAGAAATAACTTAACTTAAAATAAGCCCAAATAATAAGTCTTGTTGGCCAAATATCTAAGCCCAAAATAAAGGTTAGCTAAAACTAACTAGTTAAAATAAGCCTAACGTAAATAACTAAAATAAACCATACATAAATAAGCCTACACACCTAGCCCATTAACTTACAACTTAAATAAATCATGTGACTTTTGAATGAGGCACATGTCTTATATAAATATTTTCCAAAGCTGTATAAGTCCTTGATGACTTAAGTTAGCTCTGTAACACCCTATGCTCACCATGACTATTCCTTTCAAATGGTCTAATAAAATATTTTTCACTTTCGGTTGTCCTTTCGGGCCCGAAAAATACTATTCACTGCCGAAAAATACTATTCACGGCTGACCCGGTGTTGAGGCCATTACAATTCTCCCCTACTAAAAGAAATTTTGTCCTCAAAATTTACTTATAACATAGAGTAGAGGATACCATATAGTTTTTACCAAACTTCTTTCACATTTCATAAGTCCAAAAGATCTCTGCCAAATAAACTCACTTACATTTAAAATTAGTCAATCTTTCTCAGTTTCTCTTTTCCCAAACATATCATCCTGAATGTATATTCCTTTCATATTTTGAATCAAATCAAGGCTTGCTAACCCATTTTGCACTCCATTAAGTTCAGTATAAAAGATTCAATCTTTTCATTCCGACATCGTCTTTACAAGAATCAGCTCTTACAATAGATAACCATTTTTCACAGTCATTGCCACAATCCCATACACTTTACCATATTCTTTCTTTCAATATCTGAAACATTCAGTCTAACTAATCCTTAGTCAAAGGTGAATCACTATGCCAATACTGAGATCATTACCAATCTTTCTCTTTAACACTTAAACAATCCGATGACAGATTCTTTAATCACATTGTTTAACTTTTAAGCCAATATCATTATAAGTCAGAATAATTCTCAAATAAGTCTAATACTCTACACCCATATTGTTAGAGAGTATGCCCTAGAGCCCATGTAATAGGGATGTTTTTCATATGTATGAAATTTATATTCTTAATAAAAGGCATCATTCATTTATTAATGCTATGTTTGAATACATGAGTTTGTAAATCTTAAATTAATAAATGAAGTCCTAGATATTATAAACACAGTGCAAAGGCAATCATGATGTGAGATGTCTATTGCATGCAAATGTCTTAATATCTAAATATCCCTAGTTATAGAATTAACAAGATAGGACATTGTTAATTCGGACAGACTAGCACATGTTATGCTTCTTGAATTGTTCAAGCAGTGATTCTCATAACTGCGATTATGGAAGATAATCAAAGCTAACATGTGGATGCTTGTTAGAAAAACAAGTTCATTGGAGACCTGCATAGAGAATCCTCACATGGATATTAAATTTATGTCAGTGAGGAATCTCTTCATAGCAGTTGTGCAAGTATCCTTAGACTTGAGATCACCAAAGTTATCTTAAGTAGCAAGTGGTATACTTTGACTCCATAACTGATTACTTCCAACTGGGAGTGAACATAGTTAGGAGATTGGGTATATCATGACCTACTTGAAGATAGTTGAGTGATTGACAAAGGATTCACCATCCCAGATTTAACAAGGGAAGTTACCTCGCATGATTCTATAATTGCCTTGTTTAGAGAATCTCTGGCCAGAGTAATATGCCGAGATGGATGGAGATCCATGAAGGGCATTTTAGGAACAATGGTTAAATTAATAGAACATACATAATTAGATTTATATGTGTTGAAAGAAATCCATACTCAGAATCTAATTGAGATAAGAGTGGTGAAAGGAGTAATTGCACGGTAACTGTTTCTATGGAAGGGTACAGTCAAACCACATGATTTTCCTGACATTTGGGTAGTCATGATGCCTAGCTAGAGGCCAATCATGACTTGTATAATGATGTATCAAAAGTATCAATAGGGATTGATAAGATGATTTAAAGGAGTTTAAATCATGTGAGTTTTGAATAGAACTCACAATTACATATTATACTGCCAACATGGACAGGAACCCAATAGGTCACACACATATAGAGAAAAGGGTAAAATGGTAAAATAACAAGGATAATGATATTTGATATTATTATGAAGGTAGAAAAGTGAATAAGATAATAATTAATTAAAGAATTTAATTAATTATGATCAAATAAAATTATCCACGGAACTTTTGAGAAATGTTCTGCAAAATAGGACCTAATTGAAATAATGTATTTTATGATTAATTATTATTATCTTATAAGTGTTATAAGACTACTATAAGTGTTATAGGACTGATATAATAATTAATAGGTCCATTGGAGGAATTATTAAGGGCCAAAGGAATGAAGAAGTTAGAGGAAGCCCTCCAGAAGAGGACCACACGCCAACTCCATACAGAAGGGCTTAGAGGGATTTTTCGTGGACCAAATTAATTTATATATGTTACATAAGTGTTATGGAACTCACATATTTAATTTGGTTGGATTTGGAATCCATTTGGGTATTTAAATCCAATTAGGTGCACAAAGAGCCTAGTTTGTGGGTTTTGTGCATAGACTTTTATGAAATGGTTTAAATTGGATTTAATTAAGCCCAAATGATTATAATTAATTCCGAAGGCCCAATTAATAATTCTCCAGCAATTTTAAAGAGCCCAATCTCATTAAGGAGTTGGAATTTTAACCTAACTATAAAAGGCCAACTAATGAGAATTAGGGTTAAGTGATTAAAACGAAAGAAAGTCTTTTCTCTTAATCTCTCTCTCCCTTTTGCGCCAACTCCTAAGCTAGCTCTTGGGAATTTCGGCCAGCCCTAGTTAAACACCAACTTGTTGGTTCAATTTACCCCTCTCTAGTGTGGATTACTCATTGGAGGTGTTCGATTTTGGACACTGTGGTTTGCGACCACCCGGTGCAAAGTAAAATCAACTGTTCAACAAAAATCAAAGGTGATTTTTCTTATTCTCGTATAGTTATATTGTATATTCATGGCAAGATCAGATCTAATGGTTAAAAGAATTTTAAAATTCCGCTCATGTATGTGATGCATGTAACCGTTAAATTCCAACATGGTATCAGAGACACAGTTTTGCCATTGATATACAATTCTATATTTTTTTGCGGAATAAGTTTTGTTTTTTTTTGAGTTATTTATTTCATGAACTTTAAAATATTAGATTTGATTGTTCATGAATGAGAAATATTGATTTCTGGTTGTATGTGTGATCAAATAAATTTGGTGGAAACAAAAACGAAATTTTTGAATGGTTGTGATTAGGGTTTGGCGTGAAACCCTAGGTGATTTAAGGGGCTATTATAATTTAATATCTTATGGATCCATTTGAAAATCATTTAGATGATATTTTATGTGTTTAATATGTGATATTAAGCCGTAGGATCGAACGGAATTAAAATCGAACAAGTTTTGCATGAAAACTAGTTTAGTCAAAAAGTTCGGTAAATTGGTGTTCTTCGTTTGTTCTTGATTAGAACGACTTTTAATCTTCTAATTCTGATATATATGATATATTAAAGTGTTTTTAATTAATTGGATTAATTAAAATGGGCTTAAATTAATTTATTAATTTTAATTTATTAAAACCACTTAATGGGCTTAATTATGTTTACAGACATAGTTTAAATTAGTGAATGACTTGGTGGGCCCAAGGAGCTGATTTAAATTAAACATTATAAAAATTAATTAAGTTTATTAATGGGTTTTAAGGGCTGGAGTGGGCTTGGCTCATTCCAAAAGGCCCAAATGGTCCAAAAGACACAAAACTAGTTTGTGTGTAAACACAATTAGGGTTTTTCTTCTGTGGGTTTCGGCCTACATTTGTTTTAAGCCCAAAATTGATTCTTTTAATTATTTAATATGATTAATTAATTAAATAATCAATTTATAATTAATTAATAATCAATTGGATTGATTATTAAGACAAGAACAAATACTTGCAAAAAGGTTTCCTAAAATGAAAGTTTCCAAAATGGAAAAAGTTTCCTAATTTGATCACATCATTAAAATAACTCAAAATATAGTTTCAAAGGTTGAAACAAAGTTATTAATCCATTTCTTTATGCATTAGAGAGGCATATAAGGGTGTATGATTGGCATGATGGTTAGTTATGGACAAAGCCCAATGTGATTGAGCATAATGCATGTTTTGGCCTAATGAGGACTTTCATGTCCCGGCCACTTGTTTTTGGTTTGTATTTCATTTCAAATTGTAATATGTAATTAGATTACTTAGATTAGAATTAGAAATAGAGATGGACACCAATATCAAGCAGCAAGTTGGGCCGGATGGAGATCCAACAAGCTTGAAGATAATGTAATTATTTTCTTGTTTGAATCATGCATACTACCTAGGTGTGACCTTTTGATTTCCCTCTTGGCTCGGGGAAATCAATGTAATGAAGTCCATAACTATACCATATTTGTATGCTTATATTTATGTGATAGATATAGGATGCATACCAATGTATGCCAACTATGTATGATGAGACTTAATTAACTAAAACCCTCAAACAAATACTAAGGTATATAAGCCTTCCATTAATTTGAGGAGAACTAGAGTTCTTTATAGTGTGGGTTGTTGACCACAGTCAAGCACACATTATATCGAATATGTTCAAATCTAATTAAATGGGTCATCTTAGCTAGCCCATTAGTTTGTTGACCACAGTCAAGGCTAATGGTTCTAGAGGCAAGATTAGGGAATGCATATATGATATGCATGCATCAAGAGTTGATAACCTAATGATCCAATAGTTGTGTAGAGACACAATTGGTATAGAGATACCTACCTTTCAAGGGTATGGAATTTGGCTTGTTGACCACAGTCAAGGTCAAATTACATATCAAGGATTGGGTATTGGCCCACTGAGAAAACCATCGGGTTTTCTCGGATTATATAGTGAGGGCTATTAATTCACAATAAAATAGTGGGAGTAAATGAATTAATTAAAGACCTTATTAATGCATACATATATATGAACATACTCTCATATCTTTTCTTTTTCACATCTAGGTCATCATCATGAGCACATCAAACATTAATATACGATCAATCTTGGATAACAAGTTGGTTGGCAACAACTATTCTGACTGGATCAGGCAAGTGAGAATTGTTCTCAGAGCTAAAAAGATCCACTATGTCTTGGATAAAGATCCACCACCACTTCCATCAGATGACGCCATTGATGAGATCAAAGGCATTTATCGAAAATACATGGAGGATAGTGAAGCAGCAGCATGTCTGATGCTGGGTGCTATGTCCTCAGAGCTTCAGAAGCAACATGAAATGATGGATGCTAGAACCATCGTTTTGCATCTAGAGGAGCTTTATTCTTCTCAGGCTAGTACTGAGCAATATGAGATTGCTCGAGCTCTATTTAGCTGCAAAATGGTGGAAGGCACTTCAGCTGCTACTCATGCATTGAAGATGTATGGGTATATTGAGCATTTGAGTAGACTTGGCTATGTTATGGATAATGATCTATACATAGATTTAATCTTGTACTCGTTGGCTCCAAGTTATGCACCTTTCGTGCTTAACTTCAACATGAACAAGATCCAAGTATCCATTCATGAGTTAATGAATATGCTCAAGACAGCTGATGGATCATTTAAGAAGGATCCAAAAAGTGTCATGGTTGTCACTTCTGCTAAAGGCAAGAAGCAGAAGAAGAAAAAGAAGATAACCAAGGCGCAGCCAAAGAATGGTGGGATCTCCAAGAAGAAGGTTGCCAAGAAAGAGAATCCCAAAGGAACTTGCTTCCATTGTGGAAAGGATGGTCATTGGAAGCGTAACTGCAGGGCCTATCTAGATTCTCTCAAGGAGAAGAAGCAAGCTGATACTTCTACTTTAGGTATTCATATGTTTGAAATTAATGCTTATTCTATTGCTTCAAAACAATCTTGGGTATTAGATACCGGATATAGATCTCATTTATGTAATGATCTACAAGGGCTTAGAAACTTTAGAAGAGTTAGAAAGGCAGAGATTGTTTGCAGTCAGCTACTGGACAGAACATCTCTACAATAGTTGTGGGGACTTACTATTTGCCTCTTCTTAGTGGATTAGTACTGGAATTAAATAATCGTTATTATGTTCCAGCTTTGTCCAAAAGTATTATTTCTTTCAGTTGTTTGATGAACGATTATGATATTTTTTTAAAGGACAAATGTTGTTACATTTTTAAGAACAATATATTTTATGCAAAAGCTATCATTGAGAATGGTATATTTGTTCTTGATTTAATTAAAGAAGTACATAATGTGGATACCAAGAGAATGAAACATGATAATGTAAATACCTCATACTTATGGCATTGTCGTTTAGGCCACATAAATGAAAAACGCATGACCAAATTGCACAAGTCAGGTGATTTGGGATCATTTGATTATGAATCATTTGATACATGCGAATCTTGTTTATTGGGAAAATGACAAAAGCTCCCTTTATTGGTAAAGGAGAATGAGCTAAAATGGTTTTGGACTTAATACATTCAGATGTATGTGGTCCAATGACTACACATGCCAGATGAGGTTACTCCTACTTCATTACTTTCATAAATGATTATTCCAGGTTTGGATACATCTATCTAATGAAATATAAGTTTGAAGCATTTGAAAACTTCAAAGAATTCAGAAATGAAGTAGAGAAACAACTTGTCAAAAGTATTAAAACACTTAGATCAGATCGAGGTGGAGAATACTTAAGTCAAGAGTTTCAGGATTATCTTAGAGATAATGGGATTTTATCTCAATGGACTCCTCCATATACACCACAACACAATGGTGTATCTGAAAGGAGGAATCGAACACTATTAGATATGGTTCGATCAATGATGAGCCGAGCGGACTTGCCTAAGTCCTTTTGGGGATATGCACTAGAAACTGCTCTTTATGTGTTAAATAGAGTTCCTAGTAAATCAGTTGATGTTACTCCATATGAGATGTGGAATAACAAGAAACCCACGCTTTCTCATACGAAAGTATGGGGTTGTCCTGCTTATGTGAAGAGGACAATGTCAGACAAACTAGATGTTAAGTCTGACAAATGTTTATTTGTGGGATATCCAAAAGAAACATTTGGATATTATTTCTATCATCGCTTAGAACAAAAGGTGTTTGTTTCAAGGCATGCTGTCTTCTTGGAAAGAGAATTTCTCCTACGAGAGGACAGTAGGAGTAAAATTGAACTTGGTGAAGTTCAAGACCCATAAATAGAAGATGATCAACCGATTGAACCCGAAACTGAATTTCATAATGATGAGATTACAGTTGAACCTGATTATACACAAAATCCTAGAAGATCTACTAGAATGCATTCTATCCCTGTGAGATATGGATTTCACATTGATTCGGATAGAGGCATAATTGTAGTAGAGGACAATGAGCCTACAAGCTATCAAGAAGTTTTGAACAGTTCAGAATGTGATTTATAGCTTAAGGCTATGCAGTCTGAAATGGACTCCATGTATGAGAACAAAGTATGGACTTTAACTCAACCACCTGAAGGGATAAAACCCATAGGGTGCAAATGGCTCTTCAAAAAGAAGACTGACATGGAAGGTAATATAGTTACCTATAAAGCTCGCTTAGTAGCAAAAGGTTATCGTCAAAAAGAAGGTATTGACTATGACGAAACTTTTTCTCCTGTAGCGATGCTTAAGTCTATAAGAATACTTTTAGCCATTGCAGCTCATTATGATTATGAGATTTGGCAAATGGATGTGAAGACAGCTTTCCTTAATGGAAATTTAACCGAGGATGTGTATATGACACAACCAGAAGGATTCACATCAGGAAATGGCGAAAAGGTATGCAAGCTTCAAAGATCCATTTATGGATTGAAGCAAGCCTCTAGGAGCTGGAACATACGATTCAATGAGACAATCAAAGAGTTTGGTTTCTCACAGAATGAAGATGAACCTTGTCTGTATAAAAGGGTCAGTGAGAGTGCAATTGTCTTCCTAGTTCTATATGTACATGACATATTGATCATGGGAAATGACATTTCTCTTCTCCAACCTATTAAAATATGGTTATCCAAGCAATTCTCAATGAAAGACCTTGGAGAAGCATCCTATATTCTGGGAATAAGGATCTATAGAGATAGATCCAATAGGTTGCTAGGTCTTTCTCAGAGTACATATATAGATAAAGTATTGAAGAGGTTCAATATGGATCTCTCTAAAAAAGGGTTTATACCCATGGTGCATGGGAAACACCTTTCTAAGTATATGTGTCCACAGACACTAGAGGATAGAGAGAGCACGAATAGA
Source organism: Excoecaria agallocha (assembly GCA_037975025.1). Lineage (NCBI taxonomy): Eukaryota > Viridiplantae > Streptophyta > Magnoliopsida > Malpighiales > Euphorbiaceae > Excoecaria > Excoecaria agallocha. Next base: position 31,932,641 of record CM075806.1, read on the forward strand.
ATACCATATGCATCTGCAATTGGTTCTATCATGTATGCTATGTTATGTACACGTCCAGATGTAGCATTTGCTTTGAGTGTCACAAGCAAATTCCAATCTAATTTTGGAGAGGAACACTGGGCAGCTGTCAAGAATATTCTTAAGTACTTGAGAAGGACTAAGGATATATTCTTGGTATATGGAGAGGGCAGTTTAGAAGTAAATGGGTATACAGATGCCAACTTCCAATCTGACAAAGATGATTGTAAATCACAATCTGGTTATGTGTTCATAATGGGAGGAGGAGCAGTTAGTTGGAAAAGTTCCAAACAAGAAACAACTGCTGATTCCACGACAAAAGCTGAGTACATTGCTGCTTCAGAAGCAGCCAAAGAAGCAGTCTAGATCAAAAAGTTCATAACTGAACTAGGAGTGGTGCCTAGCATTGTTGATCCGATTCCTTTATATTGTGACAGCAATGGAGCCATTGCACAAGCAAAGGAACCACGGTCTCATCAGCAATCCAAGCATGTTCTCAGACGCTACCATCTCATAAGGGAAATAGTAGCTAGAAATGATGTGAAAATACAAAGGGTTCCCACAGATGACAATGTGGCGGATCCCCTCACAAAAGCACTTTCCCAGATTAAGCATGATCACCATATAAATAGCATGGGTCTGAGACATATGAGTGATTGGCTCTAGTGCAAGTGGGAGATTGTTAGAGAGTATGCCCTAGAGCCCATGTAATAGGAATGTTTTTCATATGTATGAAATTTATATTCTTAATAAAAGGCATCATTCATTTATTAATGCTATGTTTGAATACATGAGTTTGTAAATCTTAAATTAATAAATGAAGTCCTAGATATTATAAACACAGTGCAAAGGCAATCATGAAGGTGTTCATGATGTGAGATGTCTATTGCATGAAAATGTGTTAATATCTAAATATCCCTAGTCATAGAATTAACAAGATAGGACATTGTTAATTCGGACAAACTAGCACATGTTATGCTTCTTGAATGGTTCAAGCAGTGGTTCTCACAACTGTGATTATGGAAGATAATCAAAGCTAACATGTGGATGCTTGTTAGAAGAACAAGTTCATTGGAGACCTGCATAGAGAATCCTCATGTGGATATTAAATCTATGTCAGTAAGGAATCTCTTTATAGCGGTTGTGCAAGTATCCTTAAACTTGAGATCACCAAAGTTATCTTAAGTAGCAAGTGGTATACTTTGACTCCATAACTGATTACTTCCAACTGGGAGTGAACATAGTTAGGAGATTGGGTATATCATGACCTACTTGAAGATAGTTGAGTGATTGACAAAGGATTCACCATCCCAGATTTAGCAAGGGAAGTTATCTCGCATGATTCTATAATTGCCTTGTTCAGAGAATCTCTGGCTAGAGTAATATGCCGAGATGGATGGAGATCCATAAAGGGCATTTTAGGAACAATGGTTAAATTAATAGAACATACATAATTAGATTTATATGAGTTGAAAGAAATCTATACTCAGAATCTAATTGAGATAAGAGTGGTGAAAGGAGTAATTGCACGGTAACTGTTTCTATGGAAGGGTACAGTCAAACCACATGACTTTCCTGATATTTGGGTAGTCATGATGCCTAGCTAGAGGCCAATCATGACTTGTATAATGATGTATCAAAAGTATCAATAGGGATTGATAAGATGATTTAAAGGAGTTTAAATCATGTGAGTTTTGAATAGAACTCACAATTACATATTATACTGCCAACATGGACAGGAACCCAATAGGCCACACACATATAGAGAAAGGGTAAAATGGTAAAATAACAAGGATAATGATATTTGATATTATTATAAAGGTAGAGAAGTAAATAAGATAATAATTAATTAAAGAGTTTAATTAATTATGATCAAATAAAATTGTCCGCGGAACTTTTGAGAAATGTTCTGCAAAATAGGACCTAATTGAAATAATGTATTTTATGATTAATTATTATTATCTTATAAGTGTTATAAGACTACTATAAGTGTTATAGGACTGATATAATAATTAATAGGTCCATTGGAGGAATTATTATGGGCCAAATGAATGAAGAAGTTGGAGGAAGCCCTCAAGAAGAGGACCACACGCCAACTCCATACATAAGGGCTTAGAGGGCTTTTTCTTGGACCAAATTAATTTATATATGTTACATAAGTGTTATGGAACTCACATATGTAATTTGGTTGGATTTGGAATCCATTTGGGTATTTAAATCCAATTAGTTGCACAAAGAGCCTAGTTTGTGGGTTTTGTGCATAGACTTTTATGAAATGGTTTAAATTGGATTTAATTAAGCCCAAATGATTATAATTAATTCTAAAGGCCCAATTAATAATTCTCCAGCAATTTTAAAGAGCCCAATCTTATTAAGGAGTTGGAATTTTAACCTAACTATAAAAGGTCAACTAATGAGAATTAGGGTTAAGTGATTAAAACAAAAGAAAGTCTTTTTTCTTAATCTCTCTCTCCCTTTTGCGCCAACTCCTAAGCTAGCTCTTGGGAATTTCGGCCAGCCCTAGTTAAACACCAACTTGTTGGTTCAATTTACCCCTTTCTAGTGTGGTTTACTCATTGGAGGTGTTCGATTTTGGACACTGTGGTTTGCGACAACCCGGTGCGAAGTAAAATCAATTGTCCAACAAAAATCAAAGGTGATTTTTCTTATTCTCATATAGTTATATTGTGTATTCATGGCAAGATCAGATCTAATGGTTAAAAAAAATTTTAAAATTCCGCTCATGTATGTGATGCATGTAATCGTTAAATTCCAACACATATAACAACACATTTAACATTTACTTACATCTGTCATATTACACTTTCAAGCTGGCTTTTAAAATTAAGCTTTTAATCTTGACACACCTGATGATGTGAGGCATTTCTATTTCGATGAACTTCAGTAAAAATCCTTCAATTACTCATAATGATTGCTACATAAACATTCTCTTTCAGAATTATTGTCCTTAAGTGCTTTACAAAATCAGTTTCACTTATTTTCCAGCTAGACACGTCCCATCTGGAGTCAAACCTAAACTGGCTCTCACAGCTTGAAAACCAAGAAGATTACATTAACCATTTATACTTATCCTTTCCATCGATTCATCAATAGGGTCAGTATGCTAACAAATTTATTGACATGACCAATATCTCACAATGGCCACATCAAAATTGGAAAACAAGCTTAAGCACACTATTTCTTATTTCATTCTTAGGTTGTCCTTATGCTCATCATATCTCCTGTCAGTTTCATCCTATCAAGTGGGGCCTATACATATGGTATAATGTATATCAGATGCTATCAAACAATATGAAATGCTATGCAATGAATGTATGATTTCATGTATGCAGATAGAATACTATCAAGTATCCACATATAATGTAGAGATCATAGCCCATCCCAGAGCTATGAGAAATACAATCAAATCCCCACTCCTATAAGGAAATCACTTACAGATATATAGAGCATCTTAAACAACCTGAACTTATAACAATTTTCTTGCTAGCATTCTTAAACCAAGGCAATCCGATCAAGATATCTTCTTATCCTGTGCAATTTATCCGTTCTCAAAATACAATTCCTTTTTATTCCTATCACACTCTTCATCTTGTGCTTCTTTTAACTGTTCTCGTCCATATAGATACTTAAACTTTCACATTTTCACTTAATGTCAGTCAACTTTTCGTTTCCTTGCTTAAATCTCCCATGAGATCTCACGCAGCAATACTTCCACTCTCACTCACTACCATCTTTATCGTGTAGAATCATTTTCTTTATATTTAACAATCTCATTCAACATCAGCTCTTTCACTTTAACACAAATAGGGGAGCAAGTACCCTTCAGATTATTTACCACTTATCCACTAATAATTGGCATGTATATACAGATAACCTATCACTTAACCTTATCCCACTCCGACCTTAGAACCGTTTAAACCTTTGCTCTGATACCACTAAATGTAACACCCTATGCTCACCATGACTATTCCTTTCAAATGGTCCAATAAAATATTTTCGACTTCCGGGTGTCCTTTCGGGCCTGAAAAATACTATTCACTGTCGGAAAATACTATTCACGACTGACCCGGTGTTGAGGCCATTACAAGCCCAATTCCTTCACGTGCTTCCAAAAGACTAAGTACTTTATATGGGGCTTCAAGTTCTCCATAACATTTCTGAAAGGTCTCTTCACAAAGTTCTTGACAAATAAAGTCTTGAACATAAGATGACATAGCCATCTTTAGCTTCTTAGAATGCCCTCTTATAATTGGACCACTAGGCATCTTGATACAACCATAGGGGGGCAAGTAATGATGATTTCATCAATCAACATCACAAGATTAAAGTACTTAGCTTTTGAAAGTGAGTGAAGGAATTGTGCCAATTTAAGCCATCAAGGGCTTAACAACTTTGGGCTTTAATTGTACACGTCATGTGCATCATTTAAAAATCATATGATTCATTTAAGTTGTAACTTATTAGGCTAGGTGTTGGCCTTCTTTTAAAGGGTTTATTTAGTTATTTGGGGTATTAGTTAGTCTTTCAGTTTTGGACTTTTAGTTGTTGGAATTTAACGGTTACATGCATCACATACATGAGCGGAATTTTAAAATTTTTTAACCATTAGATCTGATCTTGCCATGAATACACAATATAACTATATGAGAATAAGAAAAATCACCTTTGATTTTTGTTGAACAGTTGATTTTACTTCGCACCGGGTTGTCGCAAACCACAGTGTCCAAAATCAAACACCTCCAATGAGTAATCCACACTAGAGAGGGGTAAATTGAACCAACAAATTGGTGTTCAACTAGGGCTGGCCAAAATTCCAAGAAGCTAGCTTGGAGTTGGCGCAAAAAGGAGAGAGAGAATAGAGAAAAAGACTTTCCTTTTGTTTTAATCACTTAACCCTAATTCTCATTAGTTGGCCTTTTATAGTTAGGTTAAAATTTCAACTCCTTAATGATATTGGGCTCTTTAAAATTGCTGGAGAATTCTTAATTGGGCCTTTGGAATTAATTATAATCATTTGGGCTTAATTAAATCCAATTTAATCCTTTTCATAAAAGTCTATGCATAAAATCCACAAACTAGGCCCTTTGTGCATCTAATTGAATTTAAATACCCAAATGGATTCCAAATCCAACCAAATTAAATATGTGAGTTCCATAACACTTATGTAACATATATAAATTAATTTGGTCCAAGAAAAAGCCCTCTAAGCCCTTCTCTAAGGATTTGACGTGTGGCCCTCTTCTGGAGGGCTTCTTCCAACTTCTTCATTCCTTTGGCCCTTTATAATTTCTTCAATGGACCTATTAATTATTATATCAGTCCTATAACACTTATAGTAGTCTTATAACACTTATAAGATAATAATAATTAATCATAAAGTACATTATTTCAATTAGGTCCAATTTTGCAGAATATTTCTCAAAAGTTTCGCGGATAATTTTATTTGATCATAATTAATTAAACTCTTTAATTAATTATTATCTTATTCACTTCTCTACCTTCATAATAATATCAAATATTATTATCCTTGTTATTTTACCATTTTACCCTTTTCTCTATATGTGTGTGACCTATTGGGTTCCTGTCCATGTTGGTTGTATAATATGTAATTGTGAGTTCTATTCAAAACTCACATGATTTAAACTCCATTAAATCATGTTATCAATCCCTATTGATACTTTTGATACATCATTATACAAGTCATGATTGGCCTCTAGCTAGGCATCATGACTACCCAAATGTCAGGAAAGTCATGTGGTTTGACTATACCCTTCCATAGAAACAGTTACCGTGCAATTATTCCTTTCACCACTCTTATCTCAATTAGATTATGAGTATGGATTTCTGTCAACTCATATAAATCTAATTATGTATGTTCTATTAATTTAACCATTGTTCCTAAAATGCCCTTCATGGATCTCCATCCATCTCGGCATATTACTCTGGCCTGAGATTCTCTAAATAAGGCAATTATAGAATCATGTGAGATAACTTCCCATGTTAAATTTGGGATGGTGAATCCTTTGTCAATCACTCAACTATCTTCAAATAGGTCATGATATACCCAATCTCCTAACTATGTTCACTCCCAGTTGGAATTAATCAGTTATGGAGTCAAAATATACCACTTGCTACTTAAGATAACTTTGGTGATCTCAAGTCTAAGGATACTTGCACAGCCGCTATGAAGAGATTCCTCACTGACATAGATTTAATATCCATGTGAGGATTCTCTTTGAAGGTATCCAATGAACTTGTTCTTCTAACAAGCATCCATATGTTAGCTTTGATTATCTTCCATAATCACGGTTATGAGAACCACTGCTTGAACCATTCAAGAAGCATAACATGTGCTAGTCTGTCCGAATTAACAATGTCCTATCTTGTAAATTCTATGACTAGGGATATTTAGATATTAAGAAATTTGCATGCAATAGACATCTCACATCATGAACACCTTCATGATTGCCTTTGTACTGTGTTTATAATATCTAGGACTTCATTTATTAATTTAAGATTTACAAACTCATGTATTCAAACATAGCATTAAAAAATGATTGATGCCTTTTATTAAGAAAATAAATTTCATACATATGGAAAACATCCCTATTACATGGGCTCTAGGGAATACTCTCTAACATTATTTAAGTGAGATATGTGACTTCATTAAAAGTCATGTGGCTTAAGTAGCTTAATTAAGGTTTATTTTCTTAAGTAAGACACTTGGGCCTATCTAAAACAAGCTCATTTTGTCACTTAAATTTAGTTAGGTTTTAAGTAGTTGTTTTAGCCTATTTTAGGGGGGATTTGGTCCTTTAAACCTATTGGACTTATGTATAACAATTCCCTTAGGGTTTAGGACTAGTTAAGAGTATAAATACTCTTTTTGTAGCCATGTAAAAGGGAGATTGATGAATGAAAATGAGTTGAGAGATTTCTCTTCAAGAAAGCTTTATTCTTTCTTTTTAATTGCATTAGGAATTAGATTAACTTATCAATTATTTTAACTCTGGCATTTTTATATTCTTATTATCCCAATTATTTGTGTTTCCATCCATATATTGTTTGGGGGTTCAATAGGGAGGGTTTTTATCTGATTTGTTCTTTGCCATCAAAGTGTATGTTTAAAGGATATTAGGTACTTTAACCTTAAGGTTCTGTATCATTTGGTATCAGAGCCAAATTAAGGTAAATTCTTGTTTATCTTACTATTAGGTTTGTGTTTTCTTTCTTTGATGTCTTTATATGCGTGCTGAATTTGATAGTAACAAGAATTATAATTTTTGTCCTTTTTATTTGTTAAATTTAGCCTTTTCTTTCATTACCTTTCATTTTGATGCTTAGAAAAAAAAAGAAAGCCTTAGAAATTTGCAACTTGAACCTCGAATCTTTTTCACGAAAACTAAATCCTAGTAGAATTAGATTTAGGTTAGTTATTTATTAAAGAAAAAATGCCTGGTATTGTTCACGTTACTGTTAATAAAAAAAGAGAAAAAAACATTAAAAAGAAGAAAAATAGTAGAAGAAAAGAATTAAGAAGCAATTTGGCCAGGGTAGTGTATATAGCTAAAGAGAATCCAAATCTTTTAATAGGTGGGAAAAATAATTAAGGAGCAATTCCATACTTGAATTGGAATTACAATCCTAATCTAACTTAGACAAGGATTTACTTTGCAATCATTGTGCTACCATTTGTGTTATCCTTTTGTTACTAATCATTGCCATCATTTTATATCATTTGTTATCCATTTTTGGTCATTTGTTGTCCATTTGTGCTATCATTTGTTATCCATTTTGTTACAATTTTTGTATCATTTTCCATCATTTGTGACCATTTTTTTGCCATCAATTAGCCATCACTTTGCCACCATTTTGCACACAACTTGACACACTAATCAAGCTTGTTACACCATTCGACCTAGTGATAATTTTGGCACAAAATTGAATTATCTTGCATGCAATCTACTCTAATTAGTTTAATTAAGCCTTTTTGTTGATTCCTTGCTTTGTTGGGTAAAATAATTAGGTTATATATTTGGTTTTCTTTGTAGTGGATCAAATTCATACATTTTATCATATTATCATTTTCTCTTGATTCTAGTTGCTTATTTCTTTGTTTTAAGCTGTCTTTTGTTCCTTATACATTGTTAGAGTATCTTTGCTTGTCTAATACTCTGAGTTGCTCATCATCTAGTGGTACACCATTCTTGGCCATTTATCACCTCTATTGTGTTTAGTGTCTTCTTTTCTGTTTCTGAGCTATTTTATATTGTTAGTGCTTGTCCTTTTCTTTGTAAAATGTGCTTAAGAATTTGGTTTGTGGGAATGAATTCTGAACTACAATTTTAAAGTTGCAAGCTTGATATGAGCATGACCAAGCACAATGGCAACAAGAAAGATGAACTAGCATTTCCTCAAGGACCAATAACAAGAGCAAGGTCAAAGAAGCTTAAAGAAGTCCTACAAGCATTCATGAAACCTTATGTGGAGAAGATGCAAGTTCAAGAAGAGAAAGAAGCTAAATTGGACCATGAAGACAAGTTTAGGCCGAATGGTGCAATGGGCCTTCAAGCTACTTTATTTAGTTTCTATTCTTCATGAAACATTTAATAAAGTATATTTGGGCAGCCTATAACCTAGGAAAATGAATTGGGCTTTATTAGAATAGGTTTGTTTTATTTTGGGCTTATTTTACTGTTTTGGGTAGTTTAAGTGGGTAGGCTAAAGTTGGGCTTATCTCTTCTAAAGAGATGGGCCAAAATAACTATTTGAGGCTTAGAATACCTAAGGAGGCCGAATTTTACATGGGAGAATTGAATTTTAATGGGTTTGGGTCAGATTTATGTTTAGGCCTACATTGGTGAACTTAGGGTCCTAAATTTTAGGAATGGATTTTCCTTGATAAATACTTATTATTTTGGGATATTATTAAGTAGAGTTTGAGGGAGAAATAATAGCTTGACCATATCTTTAAAGGGTTGGACGAAATTCACTTTTAGCCAACATTAAGTCTACATTCATTCATTCATTCATTTTCTTAGGATAATAAGCATATTTATCACTAGCTGTTAGGATTATTCTCAAATTGTATTTATCTTTATTTCTTCATGTACTTAGTCCATATTATGGCCAAATACATGTAGATAAAGGTTAGGAATTATCTTTGTTATTTATTTTATTATTTATCTCTTAAAGTTAGTGTTTGATTTTAATTCATCTAGGGAGGGGTGGCTGCCTAGCCTATATAAAGGGCTTAATTCTTCTTTTGTAAGGGACTTGAATTTTGATTAATGAGAATTTTCTTTGGCTTGGCCGAATTTGTGAGAGTTAATTTATTATTGATTCTTGCTATTGCATGAAGAATTAGACTTAGGCTATTTGCATGATTAATGTATGCTTGATTATTCTTCTTCTTGTTTTCTAAATCAATCTATCATAAGCGTTTCCAATCATTCTTGGTTGGGGGTTCTTTAGATTGGGGGTTTATTATCTTACTTATGTTCAATATTCATGGTATGTTGGCGTTCTATTTTGGCATATAGGCTGGGGTTCCGTATCAAAGCTTGAGTGGAAAAAGGTAAAAGAGTGTGAGGATATTAAAAGGGTAAATGCCAAATTTTTAGTGAAACATGAATGAATGAGAGGATGTCCTATTACAAGTCAAAGCAACATTCAAATCAAGAAGAATGGAAGGAGTTAAAGGAATATATGAAGTTGTTAAGGAAAAACCTTAATAATATAGAATTGTTAGGTAGACAAATTTTCGAACAACTCATTTGAGTGGAAGAAAGCAAAGAAAAGAGAAAGAAAAAGGTAGTTATCTTAAAAGAAATTATTCATGAAGCTAAATGGGATGCTATAGACTTATTTGATGATGAATTTGTGAGCAATGAACAAATAATTGAAAGTGAAGAAATTATTGATTATTTGAGTGTAAGTAAGGAAGTTTGCTTAGTTGAGATGGAAGATTCACAAGTTACAATTGATTCTTTATTGATTAAGGAGAATAAGTTGCACATAAGAAGTGAATAAAGTCAAAATCATATCACTGTATTAAATACTAATCATGTTTTGCACAGTCCTTTTGTTTATCACTTGCAAGATCATGATGAGTTCCTCAATGAAGAAGCATTCATACTATTCCCTCTAATGCTGAAGATCAATTATGAAGATGAATGTATTCCTCAAGTGTCAATTCCTATCTATTGCAAGATACTTAAAGATGAATATTTTCTAAAGACGTAGGAAATGATATGACCATAGAAGGGTAAGTCATGATGATTTCATTAATCAACATCACAAGATTAAAGTACTTAGCTTTTGTAAACAAGTGAAGGAATTGGGCCAATTTAAGCCATCAAGGGCTTAACAACTTTGGCCTTTAATTGTACAAGTCAGTGCTTCATTTGAAAGCCACATGATTCATTTAAGTTGTAATTTATTGGGCTAGGTGTGGGCTTTCTTTTAAAGGATTTATTTAGTTATTTGGGGTATTAGTTAGTCTTTCATTTGTACGCTTGTATTTAAGTGAGATATGTGACTTCGTTAAAAGTCATGTGACTTAAGTAGCTTAATTAAGGCTTGTTTTATTAAGCAATACACTTGGGCCTATCTAATACAAGCTCAATTCGTCACTTTACTTTAGCTAGGTTTTGATTACTTATCAATTATTTTGATTGTGGCATTTTCATAGTCTTTACTATCCCAATTACCTGCATTTCCAATCACTTGTTATTTGGAGGTTTAATAGGGAGGGTGTTTATCTAATTTATCTTTGCATCAAAGTGTATGTTCAAGAGATTTTGGGTTCTTTAACCTTGGGGTTCCACATCATTTGGTACCAGAGCCAAAAGGTAAATTTCTATTTATCTTAGTAATAAGTTTGTGTTTCTTTTCTTTATTTTCTTTATGCATGTGCCAAAATTAATAGTAGCAAGAATTCTTATTTTTGTGCTTTTTGTGTGCTAAATCTAGCCTTTCTTTCCTTACCTTTTGTTTTGCTTCATGGAAAAAAAGGATCCTTAGAAAATCAAAACTTGAACTTTGAATCTTTGGCATGAAAGTTGGATCTTAGTATAAGTCTATATATTAGTTTGCCATTTACAAAAAAAAAAAAGAAAATAATTCATATGTACTATTTAAATACTGTTCACGGTACAGTTCATTAAAAAATAGAGAAGAATAGAAAAGAAAAAAAAAAAGAAAAGAATCATAAAAGTAGAAAATAATTAGGCAAGGATAGATTAAATAGCCAAAGGAAACTTCTACATCCTTTAAAAGGTGGAAAAGTTATTCCTTTTTTTTAGGTTTGGGGGAGTAATTAAATCCTTTTCTAAACAACTTTTGAAATCCTTTAAAGAGTAGGAAAATCAAACCTAATTGCTTTGGGTTTAGGCCTTCAAAAATCTTAATCCACATCTGAATTGATTTCACTTTCCTTATCTTACTTAGACAAGGATTTACTTTGCAATCATTGTGCCACCATTTGTGCTGCCATTTATTATCAATCATTATCATCATTTTGGATATCATTTGTTATCAATTATTGCTACCACTTTAGTATCATTTGCCATCATTTTTGTTACCATTTTTGGCATCATTTTTTGCTATCATTTGCCATAATATTTGGTATCATTTTTGCTATCATTTACCATCATTTTTTTCAATCATTAGCCACCAATTTGTTACCATTTTCGCATCATTTTGTTACCATTTTGCCATCATTTTTTTATCTTTTTGCCATCAATTTGTAATCTTTTTGCCATCACTTTACCAACATTTTGCACACAACTGGACACATTAATCAAGCTTGTTACACCATTTGGCCTAGTGATCTTTTTGGCTATAAATAGATTTGTTTTGAATGCAATCTACAATATTTAGTATAATTAGGTATCTTTATTGATTTCTTACTTTGTTTGGGGTAGATTAAGTAGGTTATATATTTGGTTCAAGTTGTTGTGGATTAAATTCATACATTTTATCCATATTGTCATTTTCTTATTTTTTGTTGCTTATTTCTTTGTTTTGAGCTTGCTTTTGTTCCTTTTTACATTATTAGAGTATATTTGCTTATATAATACTCTAAATTGCTTATCAAGTCTCATTGTATTAATTAGGCCCAAACTAATTAACTAAGAATAAAAAAGCCCTATTACATAAATATCACATGCTATGCACATGTCTTCCACTTGGACATACCCCATACATGACCTGTACATGTTGGACATGACTTGCACATGTTCAACTGAGGCTTAATCTTCATCTAGGCTCTTTTAAACTAGTAAGGCTTCCTTTATCTTCACTTTAGGCTTCTCTTTATGAGGCATTGACCCAAAGGCTTGACTATGTATTTCAAGTCCATAATTGAAAGTAATTGAACCAAATCTGCCTCCTATAAATTAGAGCATGCCCCAATGATATTTCTAAAAACCTTTGGGAATCCTCTAGAGAAAAGGAAAAAATAATCCTTATTGCATAGGTTTTATGTATTCAAATCCTAATCTACATTTAACTTGGAATTAAAATTTTAATCTTAGTTAAACAAGGATTTCCACTTGGCAAACATTTGTGCTATCCTTTGTTATTAATCATTACCAATCATTTTATATCATTTGCTATCTATTTGTTTTACAATTTTTAGAAACATTTTCCATCATTTGTGTAACAATTTTTGGTAACTTTGCCATAATTTTTTCAACCGTTTTTTGGTAACTTTGCCATCATTTGTGCTACCATTTTTGGAAAATTTTCCCATCACTTCGCCATCCTTTTGCCATCACTTTGCCACCATTTTAAACAAAATTTGACACACTAATCAAGCTTGTTAAACCATTCGACATATTGAACAAATCAGCTCTAAATTGATTTATTTTGCATGTTTTCTACTTTATTTACTTTAATTTGGTATTTTTGTTGATTTGTTTTCTTTGTTGGGTAGAATAACTAGGTTCTAAATTTGGTTTACTTTATAGTGAATCAAATTCATCCATTTTATCCATATTGTGATTTTCCTTCATTCTTGTTGCTTATTTCTTTATTTTAAGCTTGCTTTTGTTCCATTTACATTGTTACAGTATCTTTGCTTGTCTAATACTCTAATTTACTTATCATCAAATGGTGCACCACTCTTGATCTTGTATCACCTCCATTCTGTCTAGAGTCTTCTTTTTTAATTTTTGAACTATCTTTTTTGTTGTTAGTTATTATTTCCATGCTTTCTTAAACATGCTCAATTTTTTGATTTGTGATTTAAATTCTAAAGTGCAAATTTGAAGTTGCAAGCTTGAGTGGAAAAAAGCAAGAGAGTGTGGGGACATTAAGAGGGTAAAAGATTTAATTATGTGAAACACGAGAAGAGTGACACTCTTTGAGTGTAAACACGTGAGGGAATGCTTGTGAGGTTTTTATCTAATAATTTTATAGGTAATACACCATGATTGAAGAAACTAGTGGGAAGGGAATATCCCAAGATGAAGATGTGAATGTGTAACACCCTAATTCCTTAACCATAGATAATCATCAATCATACCTAATTATGATCAGGCATAAATACTAATAGTAATAATAATAACACAGGCCCTAATTACATACCATAAATAAATAAACTTAAGGATAAATAATCATAACATAAAAGGGCCTTCAAGCATCTTGAAAACCTCAAGGCAACCACATCTTGCCCAATTCTCTAAAGTTCTCTTGAAACCTACACGGATAAACAAACCCGTGCTAAGCTATAAAGCTTAGTGGGGAAAAAAATATATGGACAAGCTCTTAAAATATTCTTCATCAAACCAAATACAATTATCATAATAGCATAAAATCACATATGAGGTTACATTATTTTTCATGCCATACGAGGCATCCCGAGGAGCTTTCAACCTTAACCAATGACGCCATCATTACCAAACACTAAAATCATTGTATAAACTTATCTTACCCCTAAAACTTGTTATTTAATGATCATCTTTAATCTCTCTCTTATTGCCTAGAAGATTCATGCATCTTATTACTCTTCTATTCAAGAATACTGATATTGTCGTTATATTCGTACAACCATCAACTTAATAATATTAACAAATTTGGTTACCTAACATGTGCATTTAACATTTATTCATAGCCAAAAGGAAGTGCCTATGTTATATAACGTTGCAATAGATATTGCAAGGCATGCTTTCATTACATATATTATAAACTTATCATTTTGTTTGGGTTTTCTGCACATGTCTTCCTTATTGCTATATTATCATGGCACTTTAAAAATCATACAGATTAATATCATATCATGCTTTGCACTTTGATTTATATTAGAATTGTACCTATACACGTACATATATATAAATGTTCATATACACATAAACCTGCATGCCATTCAAATGAATAGGTATTACACCTTAAGATTAACTGGCACAGTCTTCATACCACATGCAAAAATTTTCTAATTTTCCCATACATGAATGTTATTATACATTTCATTGTTCATATAACATTTAATTCAATCTTGTAAGCTTATAGCCCATGCAGCCCAACTATTCACCATGAAACCAACTTACCCAGGCAGTCACACGGCGACCTTTCTCATGGTTTATGTAAGATATCACAATTAAGTAATACATAACATGGCATTTCATTTCATAGCAATAGTTTATAGCTAACTAAAATTTAAAGTAAAGCAATAGAATAGATCATTATCATGATTCCAATATATGTATAAGTGATGCGATGATACATACTTTACTTTGTTTCTTGAACCATTTATATCTTTAATAGCCTGCCTAAGTACTAGTTCGAAAGGTGGATAACAGGAGCAATGGATACCCGAAGGTATCAAACTATGGATATTCGAATATATCAAACAATGGACCCAAACAGGGTCAAGCAATGGTTCTAGCAAGGAACAAACTATGGACCCAAATGGGGTCAAATGATGGTTCCATTAAGGAACAAGACCCAAACGGGGTCAACATATAGCAGCTACGACTGTATACCTCTAGGCATGCCTGTCTAATCCGAAACTGAACTAAGACTCGCAGGCTTAACTTCTTAAGACATCTCTTAATTTAACAAATTCTTCTTTACTTAGCACATCATTAGCCTTAAAGCCGCTTTTCATAAAAGAATGCATATCATTCTTTTCACACATCAATGTTGAGCTTTAGTCTTCATTACATATGGATGTTGTCATATGATCGTATGCTTGCATCAATTTCTTTCTTTCAAATCATAATAGTTACATGTTTTTGCAACAATAACCACACATCATCTTTCATGGTTAGCATTACGCGTACCCATATGCACTCGTACATATATGTGCAGTTTAAACATGGCAATACATGATTTCATTACTCATACTTGTTCGCATATTAAATCAAACTACTTTTCAAAGCGTGCTCGAATCAATTCTACCACATATACTTAGATAACTCAAGAATAGTTCTCAAGGACGTACCTTGTTATTGCTTGCTGTGAGTATTTTCCTTATTCCCATAATTAATCACATTAAACATAATCATATATAGCAGCACTCAAGCATTCATGATTCATATGATAGAATAAATATGTTCTCATATGGCTTAAGGTCAACACTTCTTCATCTATAGCCTATTTAGCTCGCTTTTATAGTCTATTATATCATAGGCAGTAGATTATTTACCTTAACATTATCACATATATCATGATCATCTTATTTATACTTTTTATTTTATAACATTATTTTCTTAGAAGAGTTGTATAAGATTATATTATCTTAATCGTTAGAACATTACTTGCAGACTTCTAACTTTCAGTTTACATCATAGGGTATGAATAACATATGAGTATGAACCTTTACATCAAAGTTCACCATCAATTCCCATTCTAACTTGAAGTATAATTAAGCTTCTATAGTTTTATAATATCCCTTAACACATTCCTTCTCTTTTTAACTTAGGCATGTTACATACCTTATTCCTGCATGTAAAATACATTAATCAGCATGTACATTTAAAGTTACTAGGTTACTTGTAACATGGCAACTATATTATTCTCATTACAAGGCTAAATCATAATACTCTCATGTCGCTGCAAAGGATTATCAAAATAGTATCTCAGTAGAACCAATTGCTTTGGCCTAGTACATACTTTATACCATACTATAAAGGGCATATCAAATAGTATAAACTCGTGTGATTACTGTATTTCTTCTAACTCTTCTTAGTTTACGGCTATTAGGCACTAAAACATAATTTAGAAACCTAATTATTTTAGCATCATTACCTGTAACTTCTTCTGATTAGAGTTCAAGTAGACTCCAATTCATATCTTTATAGGATTATTATTTTAATGCCTTTCAATCTAATCTGTGCATAACAAGTTATATGTATATTTATATATATGTACTTTCATTTTAAGTGATCATGCTTTATTCATTTGTAGGTGACTTTGGATGAATTACAGCTTAAAACAATCTTTATCCTATTATAATAGCTTTTATGTCTTTTAATTTCTATAATAATTCATGCTATATTAATGTCTTTCTGAATCATATCTTTATAGACTTTAGCATTAAAACAAACTTTCATAATCTATTACTCCCTTAGTAATCAAGTAACATATCCATCTCCATTTAATAACTATTTACCATCACTCATACTGATTATTAATCTAATTATCTCAATTCGTGCTCTCGTTAGGATCTTATGGACCATATAATATTATTTTCAATATCTAATTACATGGCTTAAATCTTGGGGTGAGCATATACTCGGATGCATGAAAGAGTACATATATATAAAGCATGGCTAGTCAAACATTTCATATAGAGAAGGGAGGGTTGGCCATGTATTTTCGAAAATAAAAGGCACAATTGGTCGTGTACACGAGGAAGATAGATATCACGTGGCTGTGGGTGAGAGGAAGGGAAGAATCATGTGGGCATAGGTTTCCAAAGAGAAAACCCATACGTGGTCATGTGTGGAAAGAAAGCATTCTATGCGTGGCCACGTGCTTTGAAGAAGAAACATAAAAAAGACACACACGTGGCTGTGTGCAAGAAATTGAGCAAACCTGCGTAACCATGGGTTTTGAAGAAGAAACACACACATGGCCATGTATAAGAGAATGCCACGAAACCTAGAGACCCCAATTAACCAAAGCATGCATTAAAACCCTAGATCTCATATCCCAACTTCCTTAAATGCTCATCTAAGTTATCAATCCTTAAAACTCATCTTATTTACTATCTTAAATCTTTAATCTCAACTAAGAAAACACATATAGCAAGTGAGGGAAAACATGTACAATAACCACTCATAACCAATTCTCCCGTACCTTTTATTTAAGCTTCACCTTCTTTACACATGATTCCTTTCTTCTCTTTCACTTGATTTACATGCTTCTCTCTCATATCCTTACACAAGATAACAACAAGATCTTGTAATCTCTCATCACCAAAGAAATCACAGATTAAAAGAAAAGAAATAAGGTATCTTAAAGGAAAAACATTAACTTTCATGTTAAATCCCAAACCCTAGCATCCATCTCTGAACCGTGACCATAGAAAGAGAAAGAGAGAGAGAGAGATCCTTCAAATCTGGATCTCCATCTCCCTCAAAGCCCTAGTTTATAGTGGAATAACTATCTTACCAAGGGAAATTCCCACTATACCCTTATACACAATTAAACCCCCACTATTTCAATTTCTTTCAACTAAACCCTAAGACTTTCTAATTCACTTCAATTATATCCTTGTCTTTACTTATAATTTAACTCATATACTTACATGCTAAAATTACCAAAATACCCCTCTTGAGACTTAACCTCGATAATCGCAAAATAATCAAAATTTTCCGTAATTATTGGTAATCCTCATTAATTAGCAATAATCCTCTTAGGGTCATGATTGGGTCCTTACAAATCACTTCTTAAAAGAATTTTGTCCTCAAAAGTCAAAAATGGTAATCTTTATCTTTATTGCTAGAAATTCTTAATTGTGCTTTAGCTATAAATAACTATAACCATAAGCATTCTCTATATGCATAATAAACTCATCATCCATAATCATTTGTATCTATCTCCAATTTCCAAATACTCTTATGCTCGTTGTATTTCTTATCCTGGGTGTCTTAATAACTTAACATCTTGCATCATCATCTATGCGAGAGATATAGTTCTCTTCTATTCATATGAACTTTTCCTTAAACATCTTAATATATAATCTAGATATATTTATAATCAATCTTATGTTATACTTCAATCATAAAACATTAAGGCATTTAAGCACTTCCAATACCAGGAGGCGAGAAATATTGATAATATCTCTAATATCATCACACAATTTCTGCCAAAATCTTGCTACTGGTCCACTATATCAATCATAAGTTAAACACCTAACATAATCATAAAAATGTATGCCATTAACTATAACACCATGGTCTAGACAAATATCATCTTAATCTTCCAGAACAATTTCTTAAGTCCTTATTGCCCAGAAAAGACTCAACCTGCGTTCTGATACCACTAACTGTAACACCTTAATTCCTTAACCATGGATAATCATCAATCATCATCAATCATACCTAATCATGATCAGGCATAAATACTAATAGTAATAATAATAACACAGGCCTTGATTACATGCCATAAATAAATAAACTTATGGATAAATAATCATAACATAAAAAGGCCTTCAAGCATCCTGTAAACCTCAAGGCAATAGCATCTTGCCCGATCCTTCATTCTTGTTGCTTATTTCTTTATTTTAAGCTTGCTTTTGTTCCATTTACATTGTTAGAGTATCATTGCTTCTCTAATACTCTAATTTACTTATCATCAAGTTGTGCACCACTCTTGATCGTGTATTACCTCCATTATGTCTAGACTCTTCTTTTTTAATTTTTGAACTATCTTTTTTGTTGTTAGTTATTATTTCCTTGCTTTCTTAAACATGCTCAAGTTTTTGATTTGTGATTTAAATTTTAAAGTGCAAATTTGAAGTTGCAAGCTTGAGTGGAAAAAACCAAGAGAGTGTGGGGACATTAAGAGGGTAAAAGATTTAATTGTGTGAAACATGAGAAGAGTGATACTCTTTGAGTATAAACACGTGAGGGAATGGTTGTGAGGTTTTTATCTAATAATTTTATAGGTAATACACCATGATTGAAGAAACTAGTGCGAAGGAAATATCCCGAGATAAAGATGTGAATGTGTAACACCCTAATTCCTTAACCATGGATAATCATCAATCATCATCAATCATACCTAATCATGATCAGGAATAAATACTAATAGCACTAATAATAACATAGGCCCTGATTACATGCCAAAAATAAATAAGCATAAGGATAAATAATCATAACATAAAAGGGCCTTCAACCATCCTGAAAACCTCAAGGCAACCGCATCTTGCCCGATTCTCTAAAGTTCTCTTAAAACCTACACGGATAAACAAACCCGTGCTAAGCTATAAAGCTTAGTGGGGAACAAAATCTATGGACAAGCTCTTATAATATTCTTCATCAAACCAAATACAATTATCATAATAGCATAAAATAACATATGAGGTTACATTATTTATCATGCCATACTAGGCATCCCAAAGAGCTTTCAACCTTAACCATTGATGCCATCATTACCAAATACTAAAAGCATTGTATAAACTTATCTTATCCCTGAAACTTGTAAGTTAACTATCATCTTTAATCTCTTTCTTATTGCCTAGAACATTCATGCATCTTATAACTCTTCAATTCAAGAATACTGATATCGTTGTTATATTTGTACAACCATAAACTTAATAATATTAACCAATTTGGTTACCTAACATGTGCATTTAACATTTATTCATAGCCAAAAGGAAGTGCTCATGTTATATAACGTTGGAATAGATATTGCTAGGCATGCTTTCATTACATATATTATAAACTTGATGAGCTTGATAAAGAAAAAAATGTTTTAAGTGAAGTTAAAGATGTGGAGAACACGGTTAAGGTGATGAAAAAGGTGAATGAGGTTGTTTTAGAGGTGGAAGAGGATAATGGTTCAATTCCACATGAACTACCTATAACTAACCTTATTTTGCCTAGTTATTTGGTTATTAATATGCAAGGTAGGGATGAGAAAGTCCATGAGGACGCATTCATTCTATTTCCACCAATCAAATAAGGGAAATTTGAAGATGAATTAGTTCGAAAAGCTTCAATTCCTCAAATGAATATGGTCAAGATTTGAGGACAAATCCTTTTTGAAGAGGGAAGGAATGTTATGGATCCAAAAGGGTTATCATGTACCACTGAAGAGGGACAACCTTATGTCACTCAAATGGGTTTAAATGGATTTAAAAAAAAAAATATAAGATCCAAATTTCATTGGGCCATGCTCTAATATATATGGCTGATTTAGTGCTTTAATTTCAATTACGTGCTTAAAATAAATAGTCAAGCCTTTGGGTCAATACTGTTAGAGAGTATGCCCTAGAACCCATGTAATAGGGATGTTTTTCATATGTATGAAATTTATATTCTTAATAAAAGGCATCATTCATTTATTAATGCTATGTTTGAATACATGAGTTTGTAAATCTTAAATTAATAAATGAAGTCCTAGATATTATAAACACAGTGCAAAGGCAATCATGAAGGTGTTCATGATGTGAGATGTCTATTGCATGCAAATGTCTTAATATCTAAATATCCCTAGTCATAGAATTAACAAGATAGGACATTGTTAATTCGGACAGACTAGCACATGTTATGCTTCTTGAATGGTTCAAGCAGTGGTTCTCATAACTGTGATTATGAAAGATAATCAAAGCTAACATGTGGATGCTTGTTAGAAGAACAAGTTCATTGGACACCTGCATAGAGAATTCTCACATGGATATTAAATCTATGTCAGCGAGGAATCTCTTCATAGCGGTTGTGCAAGTATCCTTAGACTTGAGATGACCAAAGTTATCTTAAGTAACAAGTGGTATACTTTGACTCCATAACCGATTACTTCCAACTGGGAGTGAACATAGTTAGGAGATTGGGTATATCATGATCTACTTGAAGATAGTTGAGTGATTGACAAAGGATTCACCATTCCAGATTTAACAAGGGAAGTTATCTCACATGATTCTATAATTGCCTTGTTCAGAGAATCTCTGGCCAGAGTAATATACCGAGATGGATGGAGATCCATGAAGGGCATTTTAGGAACATTGGTTAAATTAATAGAACATACATAATTAGATTTATATGAGTTGACAGAAATCCATACTCAGAATCTAATTGAGATAAGAGTGGTGAAAGGAGTAATTGCACGGTAACTGTTTCTATGGAAGGGTACAATCAAACCACATGACTTTCCTGACATTTGGGTAGTCATGATGCCTAGCTAGAGGCCAATCATGACTTGTATAATGATGTATCAAAAGTATCAATAGGGATTGGTAAGATGATTTAAAGGAGTTTAAATCATGTGAGTTTTGAATAGAACTCACAATTACATATTATACTGCCAACATGGACAGGAACCCAATAGGTCACACACATATAGAGAAAAGGGTAAAATGGTAAAATGACAAGGACAATAATATTTGATATTATTATAAAGGTAGAGAGGAGAATATGATAATAATTAATTAAAGAGTTTAATTAATTATGATCAAATAAAATTGTCCGCAGAACTTTTGAGAAATGTTCTGTAAATTGGACCTAAATAAAATAATGTATTTGATGATTAATTATTATTGTCTTATAAGTGTTATAAGACTACTATAAGTGTTATAGGACTGATATAATAATTAATAGGACCATTGAAGAAATTATAAAGGGCCAAAGGAATGAAGAAGTTGGAGGAAGCCCTCCAGAAGAGGGCTACACGTCAACTCCATACAGAAGGGCTTAGAGGGCTTTTTCTTGGACCAAATTAATTTATATATGTTACATAAGTGTTATGGAACTCACATATTTAATTTGGTTGGATTTGGAATCCATTTGGGTATTTAAATCCAATTAGATGCACAAAGGGCCTAGTTTGTGGATTTTGTGCATGGTCTTTTATGAAAAGATTTAATTTGGATTTAATTAAGCCCAAATGATTATAATTAATTCCAGAAGTCCAATTAATAATTCTCCAGCAATTTTAAAGAGCCCAATCTCATTAAGGAGTTGGAATTTTAACCTAACTATAAAAGGCCAACTAATGAGAATTAGGGTTAAGTGATTAAAACAAAAGGAAAGTCTTTTCTCTTAATCTCTCTCCCTTTTTGCGCCACTTCCATTGCTAGCCTCTTGGATTTCGGCCACTCCTTGTATTACACCAATTTGTTGGTTCAATTTACCCCTCTCTAGTGTGGATTACTCATTAGAGGTGTTCGATTTTGGACACTGCGGTTTGCGACAACCCGGTGCGAAGTAAAATCAACTGTTCAACAAAAATCAAAGGTGATTTTTCTTATTCTCATATAGTTATATTGTGTATTCATGGAAAGATCAGATCTAATGGTTAAAAAATTTTAATATTCCGCTCATGTATGTGATGCATGTAACCGTTAAATTCCAACATGGTATCAGAGCCACGGTTTTGCCATGGATATACAATTCTATATTTTTCTGCAAAATAAGTTTTGTTTTGTTTTGAGTTATTTATTTCATGAACTTTAAAATATTAGATTTGATTGTTCATGAATGAGAAATATTGATTTCTGGTTGTATGTGTGATCAAATAAATATGGTGGAAACAAAAACGAAATTTTTGAATGATTAAGATTAGGGTTTGGCTTGAAACTCATTAGGGTTTGGCGTGAAACCCTAGGTAATGTAGGGGCTGTTCTAATTTAATTTCTTATGGATCCATTTAAAAATCATTTAGATGATATTTTATGTGTTTAATATGTGATATTAAGCCGTAGGATCGAACGGAATTAAAATCGAACAAGTTTTGCATGAAAACTAGTTTAGTCGAAAAGTTCGATAAATTGGTGTTCTTCGTGTGTTCTTGATGTGTTCTTGGTTAGAACGACTTTTGATCTTCTAAATCTGATATATATGATATATTAAAGTGTTTTTAATTAATTAGATTAATTAAAATGGGCCTTAAATTAAATTGATTAATTTTAATTTTTTAAAACCACTTAATGGGCTTAATTATGTTTACAGACTTGGTTTAAATTAGTGAATGACTTGGTGGGCCCAAGGAGCTGATTTAAATTAAACATTATAAACATTAATTAAGTTTATTAATGGTTGGCTCATTCCAAAAGGCCCAAATGGTCCAAAAGACACAAAAACAGTTTGTGTGTGAACACAGTTGGGGTTTTTCTTCTATGGGTTTCGGCCTACAATTGTCTTAAGCCCAAAATTGATTATTTTAATTATTTAATATGATTAATTAAATAAATAATCAATTTATAATTAATTAATAATCAATTGGATTGATTATTAAGACAAGAACACATGCATACAAAAAGGTTTCCTCCTAACTATGTTCACTCCTATTTGGAAGTAATCAATTATGGAGTCAAAGTATACCACTTGCTACTTAAGATAACTTTGGTGATCTCGAGTTTAAGGATACTTGCACAACTGCTATGAAGGGATTCCTCACTGACATAGATTTAATATCCATGTGAGGATTCTCTATGCAGGTCTCTAATAAAATTGTTTTTCTAACAAGCATCCACATGTTAGCTTTGATTATCTTCCATAATCATAGTTATAAGAACCACTATTTGAACCATTCAAGAAGCATAACATGTGCTAGTCTGTCCGAATTAACAATATCCTTAGCTTGTTAATTCTATAACTAGGGATATTCAGATATTAACACATTTGCATGCAATAGACATCTTATATCATGAACACTTTCATGATTTCCTTTGCACTATTTTTATAATATCTAGGACTTCATTTATTAATTTAAGATTTACAAACTCATGTATTTAAACATAGCATTAATAAATGAATGATGCCTTTTATTAAGAATATAAATTCATACGTATGAAAAACATCCCTATTACATGGGCTCTAGGGCATACTCTCTAACAATCTCCCACTTGCACTATAGCCAATCACTCATATGTCTCAGACCTATGCTATTTATGTGGTGATCATGCTTAATCTGGGAAAGTGCTTTAGTGAGGGGATCCGCCACATTGTCATCTGTGGGAACCCTTTCTATTTTCACATCTTTTCTAGCTGCTATTTCCCTTATGAGATGGTAGCGTCTAAGAACATGCTTGGATAGCTAATGAGACTGTGGTTCCTTTGCTTGCGTAATGGCTCCATTGTTGTCACAATATAAAGGAATCGGATCAACAATGCTAGGCACCACTCCTAGTTCAGATATGAACTTTTTAATCCAGACTGCTTTTTTGGCTGCTTTCGAAGCAGCAATGTACTCAGCTTCTGTCGTGGAATCAATAGTTGTTTCTTGTTTGGAGCTCTTCCAACTAATTAGTCCTCCTATTATGAAGACATAACCAGATTGTGATTTACATCATCTTTGTCAGATTGGAAGCTGGATTCTGTATACCCTTTTACTTCTAAACTGCCCTCTCCATATACCAAGAATATATCCTTAGTCCTTCTCAAGTACTTAAGCATATTCTTGACAGCTGCCCAGTGTTCCTCTCCAAAATTGGATTGGATTCTGCTTGTGACACTCAAAGCAAATGCTACATCTGGATGTGTACATAACATAGCATACATTATAGAACCAATTGTAGATACATATGGTATTCTATTCATGCTCTCTCAATCCTCTAGTGTCTGCGGACACATAGACTTAGAAAGGTGTTTCCCATGCACCATGGGTATAAACCCTTTCTTAGAAAGATCCATATTGAACCTCTTCAATACTTTATCTATATATGTACTCTGAGAAAGACCTAGCAACCTATTGGATCTATCTCTATAGATCCTTATTCCCAGAACATAAGATGCTTCTCCAAGGTCTTTCATGGAGAATTGCTTGGATAACCATATTTTAACAGATTGGAGAATTATAAAATGATTAAAAACATGAAATAACGTGTCTGAATTTTTATAGAATTTATGAAAATTAATTGAATTTTTTTGTTATGAATTTTGGGTATGTATAAGGTAAAAATGTTGAATTAATTTATAATTAATGAAAAAATGGTGAATTATAAAGAAATAATTCACAAACTGTATAAAAAAATTTATGATCAAATGCTTAAATCGAAAAGACTGTTACAGTAAGGGTATTACATGCAGGGTATTTATTCCTTTATGATTTTGAGTTTTTTTAGCCTTGGAACCTTTTTAACCCGTCGATGTTAACTCACTCCTTAAATTCATTCCCATCACTATCCATGAAGATAGCCACTCTTTTAGAAAGCAGTTTCTTCAAGATAAAAGGCCCTTCCCAATTTGGTCTAAACTTTCATTTGTAATTAGGTAAACTAGGTATCATTTGTTTAAATACCAAATCTCCTTCTTTTAAATGATAGCCTTTTGACCTTCCTTTCAAAGGTCAGCGCTAATCTTTTCTGATACAAATGACTATGGTAATAAGCTCTTATCCGATTCTCATATAATAAGTTCAGCTATGCCATTCTATGTTTTGCCTATTCCACCACTAGCAACTTAGATTCTAGCACAACCCTTAGCAATTGTAATTCAATCTCTACAGGCAGCACCGCCTTTGATCCATACACAATAGAAAAGGGAGTGGCCCCATGGAAGTTTTGATGGTGGTTCTGTACCCCAGAGGGCGAATGGTAACTTCTTGGCCCAATCTTTATATGTTTGTAGAGTTTTGGATATGATCTTTTTCAAATTCTTATTTGCGGGTTCAACCGCCCTGTTCGCCTAAAGGCAATAAGGTGACAACTTTTAATGATGGATTTTTTATTTCTACAACATGTGTTTGGTTTCTACTTGAGAGAGACTCTTCATGAATTTCAAGAACTGTAGATTTTCACCAAATTGTACACCTTTGTGTCTAGCTATGTATATGGATGTGCATAAAGAAGGGACGGGAAAATTAGGGACCATCTTTCAAAAATGAACCCAGATGCATTTCTTGCATGGCTAAACCCATAGATCTTGATGTATGCCTATCTCTTACTTGGCTTAAACTACAAAATGCAATCTTTGAGATCCCCCCTTTACTCCATAGGGCGGTATGAAAATTAAGACTACAATCATACAAATTCAATACATGCTTCAATATTGGACCAGTCCTTGAATAGTTCAAAATGATATGGTGGCCAAGATATGGATCGCTTAAAGAAACAATGCCTCTCATCAATTTAGTCCATTATGGTTTTGAAACTGAACCACATTGTCCGATACTAGATGATGGGGCACCCCAAACCTACAAACCGGATTCCTCTCAATAAATTGAGCCATCTCTCATACATTCAGTCTTTTAAAGGATTTTGCTTCTACCCATTTTATGAAGTAATCGATGGTGACTATGATATATCTATGGTTGTTAGAAGCTATTGAGTGGATTTCTCCAATGATGTCTATTCCCTAAGTTGAAAATGGTCAGGGCGAGGATAGGTTGCACAATTTTGAAATGGGAAAATGACTCAAGTTGGCATCCTATTGGCATTGATGGCCCATCTATACATATTTGGACCAGCCAATGTCCATGGTTAGCCAAAAGAACCATTATCGTAAGATTTTCCTGACCAACACTAATCCATTCATATGGGCTCCACATACCCTTGTATGAGTTTCTTTCATAACCTTCTTTGCCTTTCTTTTGTCTAAGCAGCTTAATTGGATGACATCGACTTACCTCTTGTACAGGATTTCATCTACACTTATGAATTGGCTAGACAACTTCTAAAGTATCTTTTAATCTTTCCTCATTGCTTTTTTAGGGAACCTGTAAGTTTCTACATAATTCTGGATGTCATAGTACTAGGGTTTGCCATCGAATTCTTCTAAGCTCATGAGTCCTTCATTTTCAAAGCACGACTTAGATGAGCTTGTGACTATTATATATCTCATAACTACCTCCTCTAGATTGTCCCACATAGACACTAAGGTTGCCAAAAAATCTTTGTCAAATTCTTATTAGCAGGTTCAATTGCCCTATTCGCTCAAGGTTAATAAGGTGACAACTTACGATGATGGATTCTGTATTTTTATAGCACGTGTTTGGTTTCTGCTTGATATTAGACCATATTATTCGATACTATATGATGAGGCACCCTTTACCTATAAACCTGATTCCTCTTAATAAATTGAGCCATCTTTCATGCTCCAAGTCTTTTGAAGGATTTTGCTTTTACCCATTTTGTGAAGTAATTGATGGTGACTACGATATATCTATGACTGTTATAAGCTATCTAATGGATTTCTCTGATGATTTCTATTACCTAAGATGAAAAAGACCAAAGTGAGGATAGGTTGTGCACTTAAGTCGGCATACTTTTGGCATTTTTGGCATATCTCTACATATTTGGAGTAGTCAGCGTCAATGGTTAGCTAGAAGAACCCTTGTCGTATGATTTTCCTAGCTAGCATTATTCCATTCATGGGGGGTCTGTATACCGCTATATGAGTTTCTTCTATGACCTTCTTCACCTCTCTTTTATCCAAACACCTTAACTGGATGCCATCGGCTTGCCTATTGTATAGGATTCTGTCTACACTGATGAACTAGCTAGATAACTTTGAAAGTATTTTTTAATCTTTCTCCATTTCTTCTTTAGGGAACTTGGAAGTTTCCAAATAATTCTAGATGTCATAGTACTAGGGTTTTCCATTGGATCCATTTAAGCTCATAAGTTGTTCATTTTCAAAGCACAACATATATAAGCTTATGACTATCACTTATCTCATAACTACACCCTATGGATTGTCCCATATAGACACTAAGATTGCCAAAGCATCTGCTAACTGATTCTTATCTCATGGTATATGGCAGAAGGTGCATGTCTTAAATCGACTACTTAAACTCCTAAGGTATTCTACATAGGGCATTAACCTTTCATCTCTGATGGATTATTTTTCCTTGGCTTGATGGATTACCAAGGATGAATCCCCAAACAACTCAACAGTCTATGCTCCTAGTGTGACCAAGGCTTCCATCCTATAGTGCAGGCTTTATACTCAATTTCATTGTTAGTTACCTTAAATTCCAATTTCTTAGCCAAAGGTAGTTTTTTCCTATTAGGTATAATAACGATGACTCCTGCCCTAGCTCCCTTATTGTTGGTAGTCCCATCGAAGTGCATCTACCAACCTTGGGTTATAATAGCACCAACACTTTCGTCCAGGAATTCATACTCAACTTGGTCTCCTTCTATCGGGTGATTAGCAAGGAACTCTATGACTGCCCTTCCCTTGATCATTTTTTTGGTTATATAATCCACCTAAAATTTTTGTAAGAGCAAAAACCACCTTTCCATTTTCGCCAGTAAGGATGGTGCTGATTGGAGGTATCTAAGAGAGTTATGCTTAGCCACCATCAAAATCTTATAAGAATAGAAGTAGTGTCTCAATTTCTTTGAGGCCCATATCACTACTAAAAAAAATATTTTCCATGCCTTTGTACTTAAGCACATATGGAAGAAACTTCTTACTCAAGCAGTACACGATGAATTATACTCTAAACTTGTCTTTTAAGGCTAATATGGCTCCTACTGAACCCTATTCCACTACTATGTACTGAATCAATATTTTGATAGCCTAGACAGTTGGAGAACTATAGGGTGTAATAAGTATTCTTTGATGGTGTCCAAGGCCTTTTGATAATCATCGTTCCACTTTATTCGGTTGATCTTTTCTCAGAAGCCTGAAGGTTATCTCACATATAAAGGTGAGCTTGGTAATGAACTAGCTAATGTACCGAATCCATCTTAAGCACCCCCTAATAACTTTTTCCATCCTTGATACTGGCATTTCTTGAATGGCTTTTACCTTATCTAGATATATTTTAATCCCTTTTTGACTGACTACATGCCCCAATAGCTTACCAGAGGTCACGCAAACACACATTTCATTGGATTGAGGTGGAGATTGTACTTGTCAATTCACTAACAAAAATTCTCCAAGGCTTCAAAGTATCCTTCCCTTGTATTTGACTTAATCATCATATCATTGATGTACGCTTCTACTTCCTTGTGGATCAAGTCCCCTAAGATCTTGGTAGCCATCCGTTGATAAGTAGCTCCCGCATTCTTTAGTCCAAATGACATAACTTTGTATGCATAAGTTTCCCATTCAGTAATGATGGCTAATTTTACCCTATCTGTTATTTTGTTCAAAATCTGATTATACCTCTCATATCCATCAATGAAGCTATCATTTATGCATTTTTCCGTACTATTGACTAACATATCTATATGTGGGAGCGAAAAATCATCTTTTTGGTAAGCCTTATTTAAATCTCAATAATCTACACACAATTGTACCTTCCCATCTTTCTTAGCAATAGGAACAATGTTGGCTAGCCATGTAGGGTATTAGACCTCGATCAGGAACTTTGCTTCAATCTAGCTCTTCACTTTATCTTTTACCTTTTTTGCCCGAGTCTTTGGAGTTTTTGCTTTACTGGCTTACTATCTAGATATGTCAGAATGGTATATTCTGCAACATCTCTATCAATCCCGAGCATGTCTTCATAGGTCTAGGCAAACACTTTTTCATATTTTTTCAATATTCTCTTGAATTTTATCATCTCTTTAGGAGTTATGTCGGATGCAATCAAGATCTTCTTAGGATCATCTTGGGTTTCAAGATTAAATGGGGTTATTTTTTTTGAATTAATTTCAAATATAAATGTATCGTGATTATGATCATGCATGATGCAATCAGATGAAATATCACACAAATAAGCAAAGTCATTCATCTTATTAACCTGAGAAGTAAAAACTACATCATCATAAAATAATTCAGGAATATAAATTACAAAAGCAAAAGAATCATCCTCTGGATCAAGGATGGTTGATGCAATGACAGAAGCCTCTCCCTCTTCTGATGGCATTTTCTTCTCAAGAACCACACCCTCGCACTCAATCTTCTCCTTTCCCTTAGCGTTGATGGTTAGCGACTCTGGTATTAACAGCTCCCTAGGATAATCTAGATCTAAATTAGGATGTTTGGCCATAACTTATTCATCACAAAATTATAGTACAAGCTTGATGGATTCTATTGACTAGTCAAAGATATCATTAAAAATTTTGAATCCAAAGACAATCTTTTCTTCCACCACCATAGGCTTGGCTTCCATATAATACTTGCATTCCTGAGATGGTGGAACAAAACTTTCTAAGGTATGAGGAACTTTTCCTGGCTACAGATCAGACTACTTCCTAGC
This sequence comes from Excoecaria agallocha, assembly GCA_037975025.1. NCBI lineage: Eukaryota > Viridiplantae > Streptophyta > Magnoliopsida > Malpighiales > Euphorbiaceae > Excoecaria > Excoecaria agallocha. The sequence goes on from CM075806.1 coordinate 31,962,947, forward strand.
TTAATTATCATAGTAACCCAAACCATTCCTAACTCTTTGGCCCACTGAGCAATTGAAGCAGAGAGCCCCTTATAACTCTTTCCTAATCCAGTACTTGGTAGATAATTCATCTTTTTCATCATGTTAACAGCTTGAGAACTTACAAAATCTACCTCTTCTCCCTCAATACCAATTCTGGCTATGTAAAACCCATTAAAAAGTTGATTAGCTATGCTCAAGGTGGAAATTGAGTTCTTCCTTGCTGCCTTGATAGTCATCTTAATTAGGGATCCGAACCATCTAGTGCAGGGTGGAAGGAACCCCTCCCAGCTTATAGAGCCAAGGTCACCCCAATAATAGGAAGAAATTATTGGGAATTTATAGCACCATAAACTCTACCTCAGCCTCAATAAACCTTGTCTTCACTATTGCCTTGAAAGACCCCACAACCTACCTCTTAGAATTATCATAAGCAAGTATAGTAAGTTAATACTTAGTAAGCATAGTCTCGTCGATGCCATAAGTTGCCATTACTATAAAGGGACACACATTAATAGAAGAGCCATCATTTACCATTACACATCCAGTGTGCTTAACTTTCACTTGAGCCCTAATGTACAAAGGGCAATTATGCTCACGTCCTTCCAAGGATAGGTTCGCATTAGTGAACATAATTTTTTCCTTAGAATCACATAATCTTTTTCTAGAATCACCTTTCACCATCTCTAGTAACTCAAAGGGAGATATGATTGTGGCAACTGTTGATTCACATAAAACATCTACTAACTTTTTCTTATGGGAGGACGACTGCCTCAACAAATCCCAGATTGAAATCTAAGTTGGTGTCTTTATAAGTTGCTTCAAAACTAGGTTATCCTTTATGGTTCTCTCTTCTATGGGTGCACCAAGCTGCCTCTGGCTTCTTACAGGTTTAGGTGGCATGGGCTGTAACTTCCCCTCTTTCATCAAATGGTTAAGGCACTAAGATAATGACTTATTTAACTTGAAGAATGGCATTGATTGAACTCTGTTACCAACACTTCAGTAGTTCTTCCACTATTACCCCCACTACAACTATTGTTACCAATGTTTTAACCAAAGACTAAACCTCCAAATCCTCACTTGTTATTACCATAACCCCCACTGCTCAAACTTGTGGACCTAGCTTTCTTTGCCAAATATTCCCCTTCTACTTTATTAGCTATATCTTTCAAGGATTCCTAATTTTTTAACCCTTTCATTTTTAGACCCTCTTTTAGGTAAAGACTAGCATTTTGAATGAATAAACGAATATGATCCTACATACCGGGGTTTTTTTAAATCTCTATTTCTCTATTCCTCCATTGAGTAAGGTACTCGTGGAAGGATTCCTCATTTTTTTGCTATAGCAACTTTAAATCTTTCAAAGTGACCTTCTTATACATGCTGTAATCATACTGTCTAAAGAATTCCTCTGTTAACCTCTCCTAATCTTCTTTGGTCTTTCTATAAAAATTATAATACCAATTAATAGTAGGGCCTACAAGACTGAGACTAAAGAGATCCACCTTCTATCTCTTAATGAGGGCAGTTTTTTTTTATAAGTAAGACATACTATTTGATGTGAGCCAATGGATTAGATGTACCATTAAACTTTATCAAGTCATACATCATAAATTAGTTAGGAAGGCTCCCCATCTGAATCAATGTCCTTAAGACTAACTCATTTTCCAACTGATAACATCCTAGTTAAAGCTTCCAATTTCACTTTCATCTTTTTTATAGTAGGACTCTCCTCTTTAGGGATAAAGCTCTTTAACACTTGAAGGGCTTGCAGTTCCTCCTCCTTATCAGTTGTAAAGTCACATTTAGAACCATCTCAGGGAATATCCCTTTCCATTTTGTATGTGGCAATATTTTGGCATCCACTGCTGGTGAGGGCGTCACGATAGATGTTGTTAAAATCTCCCTATAGGGAGTCGATTCTACTTAAGCAACAACTGGCATAACAGGTTGAACAGTTAAAATTAAGGCCAAATTAACCAAACAACCATCTAAATCTCGAAACCACTTAAAAATGATGGCTCTATTATGGCTATGAAAATGGGCATTATCAACATGATGCATGAACAAATAGAGATGTATGGTCATGAGATACAACATCGATAACCACACATAAATGCCTCTCCACCTTATTTTTCTCACATATACAGTCAAAGTCCTCTTTTTAGGTGGGCTTAATTTATGGGTCAATAAGGACCCTGATGAATATGTATGGTGCATGGTAAAAATTTGATAGTATAAAGCCTCTCAAGAAAATCATGGAAAAAGGTTTTGATCAATATGTATTAGAGCGACCTAAGAAAATCAAAATAGGCTTACTATGGTATGGTAACATTTTATATGCGAACATTTGGACTTGTTTAGGTATGATTAATAAATGAGGATCTATATCACAGGCAATGTAAGATTATTATAGACATCTTAGTAGAGATTTCTATATCATTACATAGGCTTTTAGTCCAAGTACTAAATTTAGAAGGTTACCTAAGCATGGTCCCTACCAATAGGTCTAGCTCATCATAAGTATAATGATCGATCAGGTTGCTAATTGATATACCAAAAGGTACTGGATTTAGGCTGGTGATTATCCCTAACACTATCCTCAGTTGAGTGAATGATAAGGGAGTGCTTCGGGAACTCATCGGGGTCAAAAAATTGGGATGCCTAACTTATTTCAAGGTTTTAGAATGATTCTAATGTAGTTTTATAAAGAGATTAAATTTCTTAACCAAAAGATTTTTATGTTACATAAATCAAAAGTAGTTTCAAATCGAAGTCTCAATTTCCCCAATGGTGTTGCCACTATGACATGTGTTCTTTCTCCTTTTATGATCAACACCTGATTTCACCTTTGAAAATAAGGGATCATCAAGCTCGAGTGAGGAAACCCCTGACCTTTAACAGTTTGATCCTACTTTTAAGATTGGACCATGTTAAAGTTCCCGATCTAAACCGACGATTGCTTTGTGATAGGAAAAAGACTCAACTTGACTTGCCAAATCTTAGACCTCGAAACGTATGAGATGGCATATCTAGGTGTCCCTATCTCATTGCTAACGATTGATAGCCAGGAGGCATCTAGTTGGGCACCACAAAGGTGATGGTAAGGAGTCACTATCTAATAAAACATTGGGAAAAAGGGTGTTCCAATCTCATAAGGGAAAAAACCCAAAGATGGTTGGGAACTTTGCTCTTATTTTTACCTTTGATAAATATGACATAACGAATTTTAGATTAATTATGTTATGACTTTTTTTCATGCAAGATCAGAGAAAATAAAAGAATTAAAGGTGCATCCAATCATATAAGAAAGCGGTAAATATGGCATAGGATTAAAGAAGTAAACACATCCACAAATCGAGCAATTTATTGTAACCTTTTTAGTGAGGACATTGATCCTTGCATATGGATTGTAAAAAAGCATTTCATTATGATGGTTCAAAGATAAGGACTTGCCAGTTCAAGTTTTATTTAGGAAACGTTTTGCATTATTTAATTATATATAAAAATCATTTATATTATTAAAAACTAAATTTGTACATATGAATTTTCTAGGCAAAAACATGAACATTGGTCCAATTTTTTTAATGAAATGTCCCAATTATTTACTATGAATATTTTGTGACATTTTTCATTTACGATCAAAAACCTCTTGCAAGAGGGATCGTGAACTTACCTGTAGCGCTCACCTAATTATGCTCACAAAAGGGGTTATTTCATAAAAACAATAATAATAGTAACAACAACAATAAAAACAATAATAATAATGAAAATAATAATGATAACAAAAAATGAAAATGAAAAGATAAAATACATTAAACTAAATGAAATAACTACAACAAAGAACCAGAATCCAGTGCATATGTCAAAATGTATAAAGGTACGCTTGGAGACATACGATCGACTCTTTTACCTTAAAAAGTGAGAGAACATCTTTTAGGCCTTGCATCGTATAATGTGTTAGTGTAAGCCCTAGCCCCAATACATTGTTATAAAGCATTTAATTTAATAAATGAGGCATCTGTTTTATCTATTGTATTCCTGTGCATATCAATTGAAAAAACTATCCAAGAATGTTGTTTCAGTTTAAGTTATCATGTGTGAGGCACATGGTTGTAAGACCTTGAAACAAATGAGACTTCATTCTAAATATCCCTAGTCAGTCATTGTTATGGGAATAGCAAATGAATTAAGACTAGTATGCTCTCTCTGATAAGTTGAGTTCTGTCTTACGGATCATAAGGACAAGAGTGTCAATCAGAGATCATAGATACATGTTTAGAACACGGTATCTGGATTAGATCCACTCATGAGAACACTGCATGGTACAAGTCATAAGTGTTTCTCATATGCAAGTTTTGTATCGAAGTTCTTAGACCTGAAATCTCTATGAAACTCTTTATGAATTACTGTGTACTTTGACATACACCTAACGTACTCGTAACAGAGTGATAAGTACGGGTATGATTGGGTATGCATTGATTCATGTTAGAGAGCATGAGAGAAGTGAAAGGATTACCCCTCTCATTAAGAGAGAAAATATCATCGGCCACTTGATCAATGAACTGAGAAGTGTATGGCCATACCGAGATGAAATAATGAGTAATCATTATTTATCTGAGAGTTCAGTGTCACTGGAATATCAAGAAAGGAATTAATATATATAAGGATGACTAGTTCCATGCCTTATATTAATTCTGATATTTATGGGTAAGGGACTATGCAAAATTGCATTAGGTCACTAAATGCCATATGCATTTTCATTTAATTTGGAATGCTATAATATCTTGCTAGAGAATATATATAGCCTTTTAATTAATTTATTAATTCATTGCCAACATTAAATGGACCTATAGGATCGCACACAAATCATTGGGCTTAAAATATTTAAATTGTGTATTGGGAATTAATTTGGACTTTTATTTAAAGTCAAATTAATGCATAAAATGGGTAAATAGATTTTTGCCTAGCTGTTTTAAGCAAATCTATAAAAACAGTTTTTTTGCCTAAAACAGCTAGACAGCTAGCTGTTTTAGGCAAAACTGTCAAGGTACGATTTTGCCTAAAACAGCGCAAATCTGTTAAGCCATGATTTTGCCTAGCTGTTTTAGGCAAATCTATGAAACAAGTTTTTTGCCTAAAACAGCTAGTTGTTTTAGGCAAATATGTTGAACTGTCTTTTTGCCTAAAACAGCTTGCTGTTTTAGGCAAATCTATTAACAGTTGGTCACGAGAGAAATTTGTTGGCATGTGCTAGGTTTAATTTCAATTGATTAATTATCTATGTATAATTAAGTTAATTGAGTATTAAATCCTAATTTGTATTTAATCAAAATATAATACTTGAGAGGGAATTAAAGTAGCAAAAATTCAAACTAAAATACTAGTAGAATTCGGCAACTATCACCTTAAATAAGTAAGTTTGTTTTGATTAAATGAATAATGCCATTTGAATTTAAATTCTAATAGAATTTAAATTAAGATATATCTCTTAATTAGGAAGTGATGGAGGCTGAAATTAACACTTAATTTTCGGCACTCACACTTGACCTAAATTAAGTGATATATATTAATGAATTAAATGAAAAAAGTGTATGCTTTTTTGCTATTTTTCTGTCTTGGCCGAAATACTCAAGGGGAAAGAAATCTTTCTTGTTCTCTTGTGTTCTTGGGATGAAACAGTAACCTAAAGGAAGAACAAGATCAGATCTTGTGGCTTCAAATCATTCCCATTGCCGAATACACAATCATAGAGGGAGTGGCGTAAAGGCTGTTCCTTGGCATTGGTGGTGAAGATCTAAGGTGGACATATCCTTCTTGGTTGCTGGTCATCATCAAAATCAAGTTTTAAAGACATCTAAAGTTGTAAGTTTAAAACCTTAAAATTGCATGTTTCGATTCTTGTCATGGAATTGTATGGCATGTATGATAAAATTTTTTTGTTTTTTCGCTGTGCTATCATCACATTCATACCATGTCATATTCCATCAGTGGTATCAGAGCCTAAACATGCTTATTTTAGTGCTTTAGATGCATGAAAAAAATTAATTAAAAATCGTCATTATGAAAACATGCAAATCTGAAATTTTCTGTTTTGAGTTTTTTGCGTTGTTTTGATGAAAAAACGATTTTAATTGATTAGATAGGTATTATAATTAATATGACATGTTTATATAATGTCCTAAGATTTTTTAGGAGCTGTTAATGGTCGAATTTAATTAATAATACCTGATGGTACATGTTAATATTAAAACTAGGTGCTATTTGACATGTTAATTGTTAGTTTAACAACTAGTTTTCAATATTAAATGTAAAAACGATTTTGGCATGTTTGTAAGTGATTTTTAAAGATTAAATATCAGGTCTGGACATATTTTAAATTTGGTTTTAATTCTGGTCCATGACAATTTAATTGATTAATTTTAAAATCACTTAAAACTATGACTAGTTTGTGTTTGTTACATGTTTAATCAACATTGTTTGTTTTGTTTTGATTAAAATGGTAAAAACACATTTAGATCAGATTGGTACAGAATATTAAATCAACATTTATGGACTTATTTAGATTATTAAATGACTCATAAAATTGATTTAAATATTTGTGCATTTTATGGCATTACATAAGCATTAAGCGACTAGTTTTTGTTGTTTGTTTGTTTTTGCATGAATGCCATGTACTATATATGTGTTCTTCATGATTTTATATTTTTAATTCATGTTAGCACATATTATATGTATTTTTAATGTTTATGGGCCGTATGACATAAAATTAAAAATGGTAAAATTGGAAATTATACTAGAGTTGATTTATGGCACAAATCTAACTAGTTTGTGTTTTGGGCTTTTAAGAGAACTTATTCGATAAGAGGATTTAGTCCATTGGGCTTCAGCCTAGGCCCATCATGGGGTCATCTCTTAAAGGTTCAAGTACACAATTTTCATTAATGGGCTTGGCTAAATTAATTAAAATTGGACTTTGTTTTATCCATGAATGCTATGTATATTTATTTGCTAATTTGGTGTGATGAATGGATATGCATGGTGCATTCATGGGACCTGGGTTTTGTAATTAAATATGGCCTGCGAGCCATTATATTTTGTTGTAAAAGTTTTTCATTTATTTCTTAGAATAGAATATACTTGAAGACTTTGTAAATCAAGATGAAGCCCACCGGAGTGGAGAAGCCCAACTCGAAGATTCTTATGTAATAGTATAGAATCTTAGTTGCAGGTTTTTTGGCCCATGTTTGTCACGCTTTACTTTATTCAATTATTTATATATGCATGCTATGTATGGATGACAAAGCGTATGCCATGTAAGCCGTAATAAAATTAATCCTTAAAATAGTAAGTCACAAAGTTGCCTTCCTAATTCGAAACATGTCAAGGCATCGATCATCGGTCATGTAGACTAGGAGTCCTAGATGCGCTCGATTATCTTTTTGAGGCATGGGTTGTGAATGTAGGTTGGACTTATCATGGAAAGGGATGCCCGGACCTAGGCAACTAATAAATGGGTTTGTGCTATAACATCTTAAGATGTTAGCCCATTTGATCCAAGAGTTATGTACGAGACATGATTGGAGTTTTCCTACCTAAGTAACTTAACTTATTAGGTGTACAGGCTCAGCTTGACTAATAAGTTGTTATGAAAAGTGGATCTTGGCCCACATCAAATCACTAACGCGAATTATTTAAAGGGATATTAATTCGGTTTGTGGGATTATAATAAGACCTCATTTAATCTTGCTAAATTTTATTATAGATTGAAAATGGCATCTTCAAACAACAATTTCTCATTGCGATCGGTCCTTGAAAAGGACAAATTGAATGGCACCAATTTCATATATTGGTCTCGAAACTTAAGAATAGTTCTTAAGCAAGAGAAGAAGTCGTATGTTTTGGATGCACCCTTACATGAGGAACCTGCTAGGAACGCTTCTGTGGTTCAAAAGGAAAGTGACTCTAATGATGTGACCTGTTTGATGCTAGCCACTATGGTGCCTGACTTGCAAAAGCAATTTATGGACCAAGAGGCCTATGCGATCATGGTGCACCTCAAGGAGATGTTCCAAGAGCAAGCTCCTCACGAGAGGTTCGTGACAACAAAGGCCTTAATTTCTTGCAAGATGGCTGAGGGTACTCCTGTTAGTACCCATGTACTCAAGATGAAAGGGTATCTTGATACTCTTGAGAAGCTTGAGGTTCTAGTGCCAAAGAAATTGGCCACTGACTTGATCTTAGGATCATTGCCTGCTGCTTATGATCCATTTGTGATGAATTATAACATGCATGCAATGAACAAGTCAGTCACTGAGCTTAATGGGATGCTTAAGAATGCTGAAGAGAACATTCGAAAGACCAATCCCGTACCGATGGTTCAAAAGGGAATTAAGAAAGGACCTGCTAAGGGAAAGGGAAAGGGAAAGGGAAAACCCAAGTCAGTTGGGAGTGCACATCAGGCCCAATCCAAGCCCAAGGCACCAAAACTCAAAGAGAGTGAGAGCACTTGCTTCCATTACAACAAGATAGGGCATTGGAGGAAGAATTGCGCTCTCTTCAAGGAAGAACAAAAGAAGAATGGAGCCAAGGCGTCCAGTTCTGGTATTTTTGTTGTTGAAATTAACCTTTCTATTTCTACCACTTGGGTATTGGATACCAGTTATGGTTCTCACATTTGTTCAAATGTGCAGGGGCTAAGAAATAGGCGGTTACTTGGGAAGAATGAAGTGGACCTCCGTATGGGGAATGGAGCACGAGTTGCTGCCATGGAGATAGGCGACTATCACCTCACATTACCTTCCGGACTTTGTATTGTTTTGAATAATTGTTATTATGTGCCTGCTATGAGCAGAAACATTATTGCAGTTTCATGTTTGGATAATGATGAATTTGATTTTGTTATTAAAAATGACAATGCTCATAGTCGTCGCTAAGGCATTTCTTATGGCAATGCCATGTTGCAAAATGGCCTTTATATCCTTGATTTACAAAACAAACAGTCAATGTACAACATTAATACAAAGAGGGTTAAATCAAACGAATTGAACCCTACTTACTTTTGGCATTGTCGTTTAGGACATGCAAACGAAAAATGCATTTCAAGACTCCACAAAACTGGAGTGCTTGGGTCATTCGACTTAGAGTCTTATGACACATGCGAGCCATGTTTGCTTGGAAAAATGACAAAGAGTCCTTTTAATAAAAAAGGTGAGAGGACTAATGGCTTATTGGAACTAATACATACCGATGTATATGGACCTTTAAGTACACATGCTAGAGGTGGTTTTAGCTACTTCGTGACATTCACAGATGACTTCAGTAGATAAGGCTATGTCTATCTAATGAAGTACAAGTCTAAAACTTTTGACAAATTCAAAGAGTTTAAGAACGAAGTAGAAAACCAACTTGACAAAAGTATAAAAGCCATTTGATCAGATCGAGGTGGCGAATACTTAAGCCAAGAGTTTGACAGTCATCTAAAGGAGTGTGGTATTATTTCACAGCTCACTCCTCCTGGAACACCTCAATGGAATGGTGTGTCCGAAAGGAGAAATCGAACTCTGTTGGACATGGTTCGATCTATGATGAGTCAAGCTAATCTTTCTATCTCTTTTTGGGGTTATGCATTAGAAACTGCTGCATTTCTATTGAACCGTACTCCAACTAAAGCAGTTGAGAAGACACCATACGAGGTATGGACTGGGAAAGAACCCAATATGTCTTTTCTCAGGATTTGGGGCTGTGAAGCACATGTTAAGAAATTAACATCTGACAAACTAGAGTCCAAATCCAGTGTCTGCTTGTTTGTGGGGTATCCTAAAGAAACAAAGGGATACTACTTTTACTCACAAGCTGAGAACAAAGTATTTGTTGCTCGCAAGGCTGTTTTCTTGGAAAAGGAGTTCCTTCTCAAGAAAGACAGTGGGAGTAAAGTAAAACTTGGAGAAATTCAAGCACCGCAAACTCCTATAGAGGATGGTTTGGAAATGGGATCAAGTTCACAACCAGTTGTGGAACAAGAACCCATTACACAAGAACCTAGAAGGTCCGGTAGGGTACGTCAGGAGATTGAGAGATATGGATTTCTAATCACTGATAGTGACACTATTGAGTTAGTAGATCGTGAGGATCCTACTACCTACCGAAAAGCTATTGAGAGCCCAGACTCGGAAAATTGGCTTGAAGCCATGAAATCCGAGATGCAATCAATGTACGATAACCAGGTTTGGACCTTGGTTGATCCACCGGAAGGTGCTAAGGTAATTGAATGCAAGTGGCTATTCAAACTCAAAGCTGATAAGACCTACAAAGGTAGACTAGTAGCAAAAGGTTTTCGACAAACTCGTGGTGTAGACTATGACGAGACCTTTTTGCCTGTAGTCATGCTCAAATCCATTAGGATCTTGCTTGCCATAGCTGTATATCATAATTATGAGATATGGCAAATGGATGTCAAAACTGCTTTCCTCAACGAAAATTTACTTGAGGATGTGTATATGACACAGCCTGAAGGTTTTGTCAATCCCAAGCATCCTAAGAAGGTTTGCAAGCTTCAAAAATCCATTTATGGATTAAAGCAAGCATCCCGAAGTTGGAATCTTCGTTTTGATGAGGCAGTCAAAGAATTTGACTTCATCAAGAACGAAGATGAGCCTTGTGTGTACAAGAAGGTTAGTGGGAGCATAGTAGTATTTCTGGTCCTATATGTGGACGACATCCTTCTCATTGGGAATGATATTCCAACATTGCAAAAGGTTAAGCAATGGTTGGGAAAATGTTTCTCAATGAAAGACTTAGGTGAAGCCGAGACAATACGTGGTATTCGAATCTATAGAGATAGATCGAATCGGCTCTTAGGACTAAGTCAAGAAAAGTACATAGACAAAGTACTAAAGCATTTTAGTATGGGAGACTCAAAGAAAGGGTATATACCTTTGGCCCTTTAAAAGTTTGATATTTTTCTTTTCTAAAATGGCCCTTTAAAAAAATGATTCCTCCTATTTTGAAAATCCTAGATTTTTGGATTTATTCCTAAGGAAGAGTTTAAGTTGAATTCCAACTCAGAACTCCCCAAATTTGGAGTTGAAATCCACCAAATTTGAAATAAGATCTTTTTGAATAAAATTGCCTCTTTTAAAATATAGAAAACATGGGAAATTTTAGGTTTTAAGCTAGAGACGGATGCCCCTCAATGAGGGGCAACCCTTCCTTATCACTGATCTAGAATTCCCTAAAATAACCTAAGTTTAGGCTGTACAGGTGAAATGGAGTCCACAAACGAGTACCTCTTAGGTGACAGATGGCCATCTATCACCATTAGAGGTCCAAACCAAGGTTTTTATCTTAACTTTTCTAAAGAAACTTAAAAATATTTGCAAATACTTGGAAATGCATGAAACTCTTTAAAAAAATACTCATAATTCACAATCGAAGCTTCGAAATCTGAACCTACTATTAGTAATACATTATATCCTCATCATCGGATAACCTTGATCTAGGCTGCCTGGGATCACGATGTCCATAGTTTCATTTATGTAAGATTGACTTAGAGTTATAGAATTGATGTGGAAAAGATAAATGAAATTAAATGCATGATTAGATGTGATAAAAATGGTGTTGGTAACTTGAGCAGTAGGTACTGTTAAGGTTGCAAATTTAGGTTGTAATTTTATCCATACATGGCTTAATAACTTTTTATACTAAATGATATATTTTGAATATATTTTTATTAATATTTATACAAGATGCATGTATATTTTAGATTTAAAATGTGAGAGGGTGAAAAAGATTCAAAAATGTCAGCAAAAAAGAAGAATTAAGGAACTTAGTAACTTCTACTAGGTAAATTAATTTCAATTTACGAGCTTTTAAATTGAAATTTTATTCATAGTCTACCTATCTATAAATAAATAAATAAATAAAAATATGATGTATTTGATTAGAATTTAAGATTGGTTGAATCCTAGATGTAGACCATTATAATAACTTTTGCTTAATCTCATGGTAAGATTTATATTGAACTATTATTTTATATGATGTGTGATTATATAGGGATATGCATATAATTTTGTATAGATGCAAATAGTTATGTGTATATTTGTTTAAAAGATATGCAAGTGAAATTAGCTTTATTTATTGATTCTTTTAATTGACTTAATTCTGACTTATATAATTTGGAATGGTAATAGAAGTAATTTTTGTTAATAGTAAGCTTTAAAGCAATTTTTTTAATTTGTCTATTGGTTTAATAGACGAAATTGTACATTTAATTGGTACTATTTTCTAGTAATTAGGGGGAAATAAATAGGGACCATTGCCTAGTGTTTTTTGGTAGTGCTCGACATAATTATACAATTTACTTTTGTGAAATTTAATTATGTATGGCTGCTACATTTTTTATAGGTTTATAGTGTTGTATTTTTCTGGATCCTATATGGGTTCCAATAGGTGAATTAGTGGAATATGGGATAATGGTGTTAATTAAAAGAAAAAGAAGGGAAGTAGCTATTAATTTGTCTATTATATGTGAGCTGAATGTTTAAAATTGAAATTAAGATAAATGGATTTGGTTTGAAAAAAATTATAAAGTGTGTTGGAGAATAAGAAAGGGGTATCTAAACTATATAAAATTGATATTCGACAATGTCCATAAATCATGTTGTATTATTTTTATTTAAATTCGCATTTTATTCTAGTTAACTTGTCTTTGAAATTTGAAATAAATCTAGGGGCTTCTATACCTAAAACAAAATAGAAAAATAAATAGGTGATCTAATAAACTATAACAAGGTTAATTTTAACCTGTATTGTTTTGGGATAGTGTGTACTATGTTAGTGTAAGCCCTAGCCCCAATGCATTGTAATAAAACACTTTGAATTAATTAAATGAGGCATTTGTTTTATTTATTGTATTCCTGTGCATATCAATTGATAAAACTATCCAAGAATGTTGTTTCAGCTTAAGTTATCATGTGTGAGGCACATGGTTGTAAGACCTTGAAACAAATGAGACTTCATTCTAAATATCCCTAGTCAGTCATTGTTATGGAAATAACAATGAATTAAGACTAGTATGCTCTCTCTGATATTATGAGTTCTGTCTTACGGATCATTAGGACAAGAGTGTCAATCAGAGATCATAGATACATGTTAAAGAACATGGTATCTGGATACGATCCGCTCATGAGAACACTACATGGTACAAGTCATAAATGTTTCTCATATGCAAGTTTTGTATCAGAGTTCTTAGACCTAAAATCTCTATGAAACTCTTTATGAATTACTGCGTGCTTTGACATACACCTAACGTACTCGTAACAGAGTGACAAGTACAGGTATGATTGGGTATGCATTGATTCATGTCAGAGAGCATGAGAGAAGTGAAGGGATTACCCCCCTCGATAAGAGAGAAAATATCATCGGCCACTTGATCAGTTAACTGATAAATATATGGCCATACCGAGATGAAATAATGAGTAATCATTATTTATCTGAGAGTTCAGTGTCACTGGAATATCAAGAAAGGAATTAATATATATAAGGATGACTAGTTCCATGCCTTATATTAATTCTGATATTTATGGGTAAGGGACTATGCAAAATTGCATTAGGTCACTAAATGCCATATGCATTTTCATTTAATTTGGAATGCTATAATATCTTGCTAGAGAATATATATAGCCTTTGAATTAATTTATTAATTCATTGCCAACATTAAATGGACCTATAGGATCGCACACAAAGCATTGGGCTTAAAATATTTGAATAAAGTATTGGGCATTAATTTGGGCTTTTAATTAAAGTCAAATTAATGTATGTAATGGATTTTGAAATTGCTATTGGACCTTGGTCCATGAGAGAGAAAAATTCAGCCCACTAGGTTTAATTTCAATTAATTAATTATCTTGTATTAATTAATTTACTTGAGTATTAAATCCTAATGATATTTAAATCAAATTAAAATACTTAATTAAGGGATGTCTTAGCCGAAATTCCAAGATAAATATTGAAGGAATTTCGGCACATGTGAATTTCTTTATTAAGTGATATTATTTGATTAAATGTCTTATGTATTTATCTTGGATTAAATCAAAAGAATTTGAATCAATATATATCTCTTATTTTAAAGAAGTGATAAAGGCTGAAATTAATTATCTCTAAGTAGTTGATTTTAGATTTATCACTTAAAAAATAAAATGATATATAATGAATGAGAGAGAAAAGAAAAAACCCTAGTTTTTCTTTGGTTTTTGCGTGAAAACCTTCTCTCCCTCACAGAATTTTCTCTTGGCCGAAATACACAAGGAGAATGATTCTTTCTTGCTTTCTTGTGTTCTTGGGCATTAATATCACCTAAAAGAAGTACAAGATCAAGTCTTGTAGCTTCAAACAATTTCCATTACACAATACTTTAAAAGAGAGCTAGCAATCTCTATTTTAAGCCATCTTTGCAAGTGTGTGTGTGAGAATAGAGGGAGTGGCATAAAAGGTTGTTCCTTGACATTGGTGATCAAGATCTAAGGCAGACCAATTCATCTTAGTTGCTGGTCATCATCAAATTCAAGTATTAAAAGGAATCAAAAGTTGTAAGTTTTAAAAACCCTAAAATTGCATGTTTCGATTCTTGTCAAGGAATTGTTTGGCATGTATGATTGTTTTTATCATTTTTCCGCTGCACGATTACCATGAACATATCATGTAATATTCCATCAGTGGTATCAAAGCCTAAACGTGCTTATTTTAGTGCTTTAGATGCAAGAAAAAATTAATTAAAAATCGTTATTTTGAAAACATGCAATGCTGAAATTTTCTATTTTGAGTTTTTTGCATTGTTTTGGTGTAAAAATGATTTTAATTGATTAGATAGGAATTATAATTAATGTGACATGTTAATATACTGTCCTAAGATGTTCTAGGTGCTGTTAATGGTCGGATTTAATTTATAATACCTGATGGTACATGTTAATATTAAAACTAGGTGCTAGTTGGCATGTTAATTGTTAGTTTAACAACTAGTTTTCAATATTAAATGTAAAAACGATTTTGGCTTGTTTGTAAGTGATTTTTAAAGATTAAATATCAGGTCTGGGTATATTTTAAATTTTGTTTTAATTCTGGTCCATGACAATTTAATTGATTAATTTTAAAATCACTTAAAACTATGACTAGTTTGTGTTTGTTACATATTTAATCAACATTGTTTGTTTTGTTTTGATTAAAATGGTAAAAACACATTTCGATCAGATTGGTATAGAATATTAAATTAATATTTATAACCTTATTTAAATTATTAAATGACTCATAAAATTGATTTAAGTATTTGTGCATTTTTGTGGCATCACATAAGCATTAAACAACTAGTTTTGTTGTTTGTTTGTTTTTATACGCATGTTGTGTATCATATATATGTTTTTCATGATTTTGTGTTTTAATTCATGTTGGTGCATATTATATGTATTTTAATGTTTATGGGCCGTATGACATAAAATTAAAAATGGCAAAATTGGAAATTATACTAGAGTTGATTTATGACACAAATCTAACTAGTTAGTGTTTTGGACTTTTAAGAGAACTTTTTCAATAAGAGGTTTAGTCCATTGGGCTTCGGCCCAGACCCATCGTGGGGTCATCTCTTAAAGGTTCAAGTACACAATTTCCATTAATGGGCTTGGCTAAATTAATTAAAAATTGGACTTCGTTTGATCCATGAATGTTATGTATATTTATTTGCTTGTTTGGTGTGATGAATGGATATGCATGGTGCATTCATGGGCCCTGGGTTTTGTAATTAAATATGGCCTACAAGCCATTATGTTTTATTCTAAAAGTTTTATTTATTTCTTAGAATATAATATACTTGAAGACTTTGTAAATCAAGACGAAGCCCACTGGAGTGGAGAAGCCCAACTCGAAGATTCTTATGTAATAGTATAGAATCTTAGTTGTAGGTTTTTAGGCCCATGTTTGTCATGCTTTACTTTATGCAATTATATATATATGCATGCAATGTATGGATGATAAAGCATATGCCATGTAAGCCGTAATAAAATGAATCCCTAAAAATAGTAAGTCACAAAGTTGCCTTCCTAATTCGAAACATGTCAAGGCATCAATCATCAATCACGTAAACTAGGAGTCCTAGATGCGCCTGATTATCTTTGTGAGGCATGGGTTGTGAATGTAGGTTGGACTTTACATGGGAAGGGGTGACCGGACCTAGGCAACTAATAAATGGGTTTGTGCTATAACATCTTAAGATGTTAGCCCATTTGATCGAAGAGTTATGTACGAGACATGATTGGAGTTTTCCTAGCTAAGAAACTTAACTTGTTAGGTGTACAAGCTCAGCTTGACTAATAAGTTGTTGTGAAAAGAGGATCTTAGCCCACATTAAATCACTAAAGCGAATTATTTAAAGGGATATTAATTCGGTTTGTGGGATTATAAATAAGACCTCATTTAATCTTACTAAATTTCATTGTAGATTGAAAATGGCATCTTCAAACAACAATTTCTCATTGCGATCGGTCCTTGAAAAAGACAAATTGAATGGCACCAATTTCATAGACTGGTCTCGAAACTTAAAAATAGTTCTTAAGCAAGAGAAAAAGTCATATGTATTGGATGTACCCTTGCCTGAAGAACCTGTTAGGAATGCCTCTGCGGTATAAAAGGAAACTTTTGAGACCACGAAGAGCGACTCCAATGATGTGACCTGTCTGATGCTGGCCACTATGGTGCCTGACTTGCAAAAGCAATTTATGGACCAAGAGGCTTATGCGATCATGGTTCACCTCAAGGAGATGTTCCAAGAGCAAGCTCGTCATGAGAGGTTCGTGACAACAAAGGCCTTGATTTCTTGTAAGATGGCTACGGGTACTCCTGTTAGTACCCATGTACTCAAGATGAAAGGGTATCTTGATACTCTTGAGAAGTTTGAGGTACAAGTGCCAAAGGAATTGGCCACTGACTTGATCTTAGGATCATTGAATGATGATTATGATCCATTTGTGATTAATTATAACATGCATGCAATGAACAAGTCAGTCACTGAGCTTTATGGGATGCTTAAGAATGCTGAAGAGAACATTCGAAAGACCAATCCTGTATTGATGGTTCAAGGGGGCATTAAAAAGGGACCCGCTATGGGAAAGGGAAAGAGAAAGGCAAAACCTAAGAATGACCTGGCTCGGTTCAAGTCAAGTGGGAGTGCACCTCAGGCCCAATCCAAGCCTAAGGCGCAGAAGCTCAAAGAGAGTGAGAGCACTTGCTTCCATTGCCATAAGATAGGGCATTGGAGGAAGAATTATGCTCTCTTCAAGGAAGAACAAAAGAAGAATGGAGCCAAGGCGTCCAGTTTTGTTATTTTTGTTGTTGAGATTAACCTTTCTATTTTTACCACTTGGGTATTGGATACCGATTGTGGTTCTCACATTTGTTCAAATGTGCAGGGGCTCAAAAATAGGCGGTTACTTGGGAAGAATGAAGTGGATCTACGTGTGGGGAATGGAGAACGAGTTGCTGCCATGGAGATAGGCGACTATCAACTCACTTTACCTTTCGGACTTTGTTTAGTTTTGAAAATTTGTTATTATGTGCCTGCTATGAGCAAAAACATTATTTCAGTTTCATATTTGGATTTGGATGAATTTGATTTTGTTATTTCTTATGGCAATGCTCATATTGCAAAATGGCCATTATATCCTTGATTTACAAAACAAAGAGTCCATATACAACATTAATACAAAGAGGGTTAAATCAAACGAATTGAACCCTACTTACTTCTGGCATTGTCGTTTAGGACATGCGAACGAAAATGCATTTCAAGACTCCACAAAACTGGAGTGCTTGGGTCATTTGACTTAGATTCTTATGATACATGTGAGCCATGTTTGCATGGAAAAATGACAAAGAGTCCTTTTAACATGAAAGGTGAAAGGACTAATGGCTTATTGGAACTAATACATACCGATGTATGTGGACCTTTAAGTACACAAGCTAGAGGTGGTTTTAGCTACTTCGTGACATTCACAGATGACTTCAGTAGATATGGCTATGTCTATCTAATGAAGTACAAGTCTAAAACTTTTGAGAAATTCAAAGAGTTTAAGAACGAAGTAGAAAACCAACTTGGCAAAAGTATAAAAGCCATTCGATCAGATCGAGTTGGCAAATACTTAAGCCAAGAGTTTGACAATCATCTAAAAGAGTGTGGTATTATTTCATAGCTCACTCCTCCTGGAACACCGCAATGGAATGGTGTGTTCAAAAGGAGCAATCGAACTCTGTTGGACAAGGTTTGATCTATGTTGAGTCAAGCTAATCTTCCTACCTCTTTTTGGGATTATACATTAGAAAGTGTTGTGTTTCTATTAAACCGTACTCTAACTAAAGCATTTGAGAAGACACCATACGAGGTATGGACTGGGAAAGAACCAAATATGTCATTTCTCAGGATTTGGGGCTGTGAAGCACATGTTATGAAATTAACATTTGACAAACTAGAGTCCAAATCCACTGTCTGCTTGTTTGTGGGTTATCCCAAAGAAACAAAGAGATACTACTTTTACTCACAAGCTGAGAACAAAGTATTTGTTGCTCGCAAGGCTGTTTTCTTTGAAAAGGAGTTCCTTCTCAAGAAAGACAGTGGGAGTAAAGTAGAACTTGGAGAAATTCAAGTGCCACAAGCTCCTATAGAGAATGAATTGGAAGTGGGATCAAGTTCACAACTAGTTGTGGAACAAGAACCCATTACACAAGTACCTAGAAGGTCCGGTAGGGTATGTCAGGAGATTGAGAGATATGAATTTCTAATCACTGACAGTGACATTATTGAGTTAGTAGATCGTGAGGATTCAACTACCTACCGACAAGCTATTGAGAGCCAAGACTCAAAAAATTGGCTTGAAGCCATGAAATTTGAGATGCAATCAATGTACGATAACCAGGTTTGGACCTTGGTTGATCCACCGGAAGGTGCGAAGGTAATTGAATGCAAGTGGCTATTCAAACTCAAAGCTGATGAGACCTACAAAGGTAGACTAGTAGCAAAAGGTTTTCGACAAACTCTTGGTGTAGACTATGATGAGACCTTTTCGCCTATAGTCATGCTCAAGTCTATTAGAATCTTGCTTGCCATAGCTGCATATCATGATTATGAGATATGGCAAATGGATGTCAAAACTGCTTTCCTCAACGGAAATTTACTTGAGGATGTGTATATGACACAACCTGAGGGTTTTGTCAATCCCAAGCATCCTAATAAGGTTTGCAAGCTTCAAAAATCCATTTATGGATTAAAGCAAGCATCCTGAAGTTGGAATCTTCATTTTGATGAGGCAGTCAAAGAATTTGACTTCATCAAGAATGAAGATTAGTCTTGTGTGTACAAGAAGGTTAGTGGGAGCATAGTAGTATTTCTGGTCCTATATGTGGACGACATCCTTCTCATTGGGAATGACATTCCAACATTGCAAAAGGTTAAGCAATGGTTGGGAAAATGTTTCTCAATGAAAGACTTAGGTGAAGCCGAGACAATACTTGGTATTTGAATCTATAGAGATAGATCGAATCGGCTCTTGGGACTAAGTCAAGAAAAGTACATAGACAAAGTATTAAAGTATTTTAGTACGAGAGACTTAAAGAAAGGGTACATACCTTTGGCTTTGGGAGTTCCTTTAACTAAAGAACAGTGCCCTAAAACTAAATAGGAAAGGGACAACATGAGGAGAATTCCATATGTATCTGCTATTGGATCTATCATGTACGCTATGTTATGTACTAGGTTGGATGTTGCTCATGCACTAAGTATAACCAGTAGGTTTCAGCAAGACCCTGGTAAGAAGCACTAGTCTACTATAAAAGGGATTCTGAAGTACCTGCGAAGGACTAAGAATCACTTCTTAGCGTATGGTGGTCAAGAAGAGCTCGTCATACAAGGTTATGCTGACACTGCTTTTCAAACCAACACTCAGGATTCTAGATCGCAATCTGGGTTTGTTTTTATTTTGAACGATGGTGTTGTCAGCTTGAGAAGCTCAAAGCAAGAGACCGTTGCCGACTCAACTATAGAATCTGAGTATATTGCAGCAAGTGAGGCTGCAAAAGAGTCTATTTGGATTTAAAATTTCATTTCTGGATTAGGAATGGTCCCAAGCATCCTAGATCCATTAGAAATTTTCTGTGAAAACAACGGGGCCATCGTACAAGCCAAAGAGCCCCGGTCACACCAGAAATCCAAACACATACTCAGGAGGTACCACCTAATCAGAGAAATCATTGATCGTTGGGACGTCAGGGTTAGCAAGATAGCAAGTGAAGACAATGTACCAGATCCTTTGACGAAACAGTTGCATCCAAATCTGCACGAAGCTCATTTAAGACCGTTCGGTCTTAAGGCTATGCCCAATTAGGACTAGTGCTAGTGGGAGATTGTTAGTTTAAGCCCTAGCCCCAATGCATTGTAATAAAACACTTTGAATTAATAAAATGAGGCATTTTTTTATTTATTGTATTCCTGTGCATATCAATTGATAAAACTATCCAAGAATGTTGTTTCAGTTTAAGTTATCATGTGTGAGGCACATGGTTGTAAGACCTTGAAACAAATGAGACTTCATTCTAAATATCCCTAGTCAATCATTGTTATGGGAATAACAATGAATTAAGACTAGTATGCTCTCTCTGATATTATGAGTTTTGTCTTACGAATCATTAGGACAAGAGTGTCAATCAGAGATCATAGATACATATGAAAGAACATGGTATCTGGATACGATCCGCTCATGAGAACACTACATGGTACAAGTCATAAATGTTTCTCATATGCAAGTTTTGTATCGGAGTTCTTAGACCTAAAATCTCTATGAAACTCTTTATGAATAACTGTGTACTTTGACATACACCTAACGTGCTCGTAACAGAGTGACAAGTACGGGTATGATTGGGTATGCATTAATTCATGTCAGAAAGCATGAGAGAAGTGAAGGGATTACCCATCTCGATAAGAGAGAAAATATCATCGGCCACTTAATCAGTTAACTGTGAAGTGTATGGCCATACCGAGATGAAATAATGAGTAATCATTATTTTTCTGAGAGTTCAGTGTCACTGGAATATCAAAAAAGGAATTAATATATATAAGGATGACTAGTTCCATGCCTTATATTAATTCTGATATTTATGGGTAAGGGACTATGCAAAATTGCATTAGGTCACTAAATGCCATATGCATTTTCATTTAATTTGGAATACTATAATATCTTGCTAGAGAATATATATAGCCTTTGAATTAATTTATTAATCCATTACCAACATTAAATGGACCTATAGGATCGCACACAAAACATTGGGCTTAAAATATTTGAATAAAGTATTGGGCATTAATTTGGGCTTTTAATTAAAGTCAAATTAATGTATGTAATGGATTTCGAAATTGCTATTAGACCTTGGTCCATGAGTGAGAAAAATTCAGCCGACTAGGTTTAATTTCAATTAATTAATTATCTTGTATTAATTAACTTAATTGAGTATTAAATCCTAATGATATTTAAATCAAATTAAAATACTTAATTAAGGGATGTCTTAGCCGAAATTCCAAGATAAATATTGAAGGAATTTCGGCACATGTGAATTTCTTTATTAAGTGATATTATTTGATTAAATGTCTTATGTATTTATCTTGGATTAAATCAAAAGAATTTGAATCAATATATATCTCTTATTTTAAAGAAGTGATAAAGGCTGAAATTAATTATCTCTAAGTATTTGATTTTAGATTTATCACTTAAAAAATAAAATGATATATATTGAATGAGAGAGAAAAGAAAAAACCCTAGTTTTTCTTTGGTTTTTGCGTGAAAACCTTCTCCCCCTCACAAAATTTTCTCTTGGCCGAAATACAAAAGGAGAAGGATTCTTTCTTACTTTCTTGTGTTCTTGGGCATTAATAGCACCTAAAAGAAGTACAAGATCAAGTCTTGTAGCTTCAAACAATTGCCATTACACAATACTTTAAAAGAGAGCTAGCAATCTCTATTTTAAGCCATCTTTGCAAGTGTGTGTGTGAGAATAGAGGGAGTGGAGTAAAAGGCTGTTCCTTGGCATTGGTGATCAAGATCTAAGGTAGACAAAGTCATCTTAGTTGCTGGTCATCACCAAATTCAAGTATTAAAAGGCATCAAAAGTTGTAAGTTTTAAAAACCCTAAAATTGCATGTTTCGCTTCTTGTCATGAAATTGTTTGGCATGTATGATTGTTTTTATTGTTTTTTCGCTGCACGATTACCATGAACATATCATGTTATATTCCATCAATTGCAATGGTCCTTGAGATTCCCATGTTTATTGAAGGCCATTTATGTTATGTCTCCTTATTTTGGAGTTTGTTTTGGTTATATTGTGGCATGTAATTAAGGCCTGTATTATTATTATTATTTCCACTTTTGTCCGATCTTTGCTAGGGTTATGATGGCATTCGATGATTCTGCGTGTCTTGTGGATTAGGGTGTTACAGATATCATTTATTATTTACTTAAATCTGATTATTAATATTACGAATCATATCACCCACACTTTCTTAATATTCTATTACCCTCTTTATTATGACCGAAGCATAGACATACTCACATCATGTTCCCATGTGTACCTACTTTTGTCTATTTAAATCTATAATCACTTTTCTTCCTATTTCATATTTGTTAGTTTGGTTGTTGTTGTTTTTGTTGTTATTAAAAATAACTCTACATTAACAACCATGCCAATGTACAATATCTTACTGAACTCTTTTTATTGCATTGCATTATTGTCACAAATATGGTTAACTAATATCCCACTAGTAACTCTACCATCATATTTATTATTATAATTATTTTCATGATCTTAATTCCCTTGAATTTTTATTTCTTTCTCTATATTTTCCTTATGGCCGACACAAGACCAAATCCTACTGCCCCATACAACTTTATTTACTTAATTCATTTACTTATTTACCATTATTAATATAACTTTTATTCTTCCACTATCAATTTAAAATATAAAATTATTTTACTCTTTACCCACGTATTCCTAACTTGCATCACCACTGTCAACTTCCTACATAAGTTTCCTTAATATAATTAATCTCTTTTATAGCTTTTTTAATTATTCCAATTTTAACATGGATGCCACTTGTGCTATAATTTTCATTAATTTATCTTTTTTTCATTCTTTTTTTTTGCATTTTCTCATTAAATTTCATTTCCTTTATTCATTATCTCTAAGTCCATTCATATCTTTATTTCATCTAAAAGTAATATATTCTATTATTCCCACTTGAACATAATACATTATCACTTTAACAATAAATTTAATTAAACTCTATAAATTCTAAGTAAATTATTAGACACTCCATTTCACTTCTGCATTCCTTTTTAAGCATATAGAATCATTAAGTTAACCAAGTGCATATTAACACCTTAGGTTAGTGCATTCGTACACAACCTTAAATTTTATTCCTTATTCATTTTTTCTTCTTTTAACATTCATTCACCTTAACTATTTGTTAATTAAAATTTCTACAAGCTTAGATATCATTTAAAACTGATATTACATATTAAACTATATTAATACAATTTTTCACCATGATTAGAATTTTATGTTCAAGTTTATTTCTTCCACCTTTAACCCTTTAAGTCATCATTTCTAACTTCCACTAGCATATCTATAACCTTATTTTGAATTAAACATGAAATATACACACAACTTCATAACATACATAACCATATATCCACCTAAAACACATAGAAATTAAGGCATATTGTATCCACTTACCTTAAATCCTTATTTTCTTCACTTAAATCTCCATTTCTCTTTATCTTACATCCTTGCACCCACTTTTCCTTCATGAAATTCCTAGAGTGGCTAAATATATAAGTATACGCAATAATTAATTTCCTTGATTCCTCAATTTAGTATAACTATATAAACATAATGTACACATCCTAATCTACCTATTGGAAACCTTAAACTAATTAAAACCCATCGATTTCACTTACTTAGTTATTGGCATATAATCCTATTTACTTGATTTTTACCCTTCTTCCATCTCTTTTGAAGACTAAAGGCCACTACCATTTACTAGAGAAGCTGAAATTTACTTAGGAGACTTGATTTTAGGGAGAGAAATAGAAGAAATTAAAGAAATTGGTGGAAGAAAGCCATGGAGCCATTTGGCCAAAAAGAAAGAAATGAAAGAGATAAGTGAGCTAGAGCCTTAGGGAAAATTCTAGAAACTTGCTAATTTTTAAGCTATTTATAAGGTTAATTTAGGCTAGGCTTAGTCCAACCACGTTTAAGCCCAATTACATTTTTAAGCCTATCCAAAATTATTTCTCTTACTTCTAAAGCTTAATATTTCTCATAATTAATTTCATAATTATTAAAATATATAATATAGCCTCCATAAAAATTTTTGGCTCAATCGAAATTCATTTCTAATTTGGTTTACTAAAATCAATCCGATTGACCAATTTTTGGTGTTACCGTAAAATTCCTTTTCATTGTGAAATGATTTTGCATATTATTTAGGAAAAATATAGATATTTTGAAGATTTTTAGATATCATTTGCTATTTTTAAAGTTCTGATTAAACCCACGATCAAATTGATTACTATTTAAATCGAAATCGTAAAATTTTCTTATCTTTAACCTTTCGGGACCGATTTGACCTCATTTTGATTCTAAATTTCTTCCTTGGACTAGTCACAACTAGTAATTTTCAATGATTATATAAACTATTTTTGTTCCAAAAATTTCCCAAAAGGTTACTGATCATTACATTTCTCTAGTGCCCACATATTTAACCGTCCACTTTCAATAAATTTTAGTGCAGTATTTCTAATATAATCATGCCCAAAATACTTTTCTCATGGCTCATCAACTATTGAGCCTTTATAATTGCCCTGGTGTCAATATTCATGGCCCAAAAATACTATTCATGAAAATTACAATTTTGGGCCATTACAAAAAATTCTCAAATTTGATATGCAAGACGAGGATTGTATGATTGTATATATATGATGTACGACTATATGTGTGAGGTGACTACTTGAGCATAGTCATCCCTTAATAGAAATATGATCTCATAATGCTACCGCAATATATAGGTCCTTATGGCTGGCCATTATATCATATAATCCTGGATTACCCATTATACACTAAGGACAATTATTTATTTCACCTTATGTTATATTTTTATATAACTCTTTGTGTAATTTCCATTATGCCACATGTCATGCATTCTCTTTTCTTATTCATTCATCATTATCACATATGAATACATAACAAACATGGTGAATATCATTCAAACATAATGAAACATGTCATTTTCCTAACATTCACCATTGTCCCTTATCATGAACCTTTACATACAATGTGATTTCTCATCATTTCTCATGCCAACATGTATTTCCAAGATCACTTTATGTATTCATATGTTGTTATACATCTACTTAGTATTAGCAACCTTTAGTTACATATATATGCCCCTTTATGTTCACTTACATAATATTATGTCCACATGTTGGTTTGAGTCCAATCAATTGATGGAATATGACATGGTATGCACATAAAGATCACGCAGTGGAAAAACAATTAAATTTGATCATACATGCCATAAAATTCCATGACAAGAATCAAAACATGTAATTTTAGGGTTTTAAAACTTACAACTTTAGATGCCTTTAAAACTTGATTTTGATGATGACCAGCAACCAAGGAGGATATCTTAGCCTTAGACCTTCACCACCAATGCCAAGGAATAGTCTTTATGCCACTCCTCTCTATTCTCACACACACACTTGCAAAGATAGCTTAAAAACCGAGATTGCTAGCTCTCAAAATAAGTATTGTGTAATGGCTATGGTTTGAAGCTATAAGACTTGATCTTGTACTTCTTTTAGGTGCTATTAATACCCAAGAGCATAAGAGAATGAGGAACAATCCTTTCTCCTTGTGAAAATTAGCCAAAAGAATTTTGTGAGAGAGAGAGAGAAGTTCACGCCAAAACCAAAGAAAAATAGGGTTTCACATTTTTTCTTCTTCTATCAATATATATCATTTTATTTTTAAGTGATAAATCTAAAATCCACCACTTAAAGATAATTAATTTTAGCCTTTATCACTTCGTTAAAATAAGTGATATATATTGTTTCAAATTCTTTTAATTTAATCCAAGATAAATACATAAGACATTTAATCAAATAATATCACTTAAAAAAGAAATTCACATGTGCCAAAATTCCTTCAATATTTATCTTAGAATTTCAGCTAAGACATCCCTTAATTAAGTGTTATAATTTGATTTAAATATCATTAGGATTTAATACTCAATTAACTTAATTAATACAAGATAATTAATTAATTGAAATTAAACCATATGGGTTGAATTTCTCTCTCTCATGGGCCATGGTCCAATAGCATTTATAATGCCCATTACATACATTAATTTGACTTTAATTAAAAGCCCAAATTAATGCCCAATACTTTATTTAAATATTTTAAGCCCAATGTTTTATGTGTGATCCTATAGGTCCATTTAATGTGGGCAATGAATTAATGAATAATTCAAAGGCTATATATATTCTCTAGCAAGATATTACAGCATTCCAAATTAAACAAAAATGCATATGGCATTTAGTGACCTAATGAAATTTTGCATAGTCCCTTACCCATAAATATCAAAATTAATATAAGGCAGGGAACTAGTCACCCTTATATATATTAATTCCTTTCTTGATATTCCAGTGACACTGAACTCTAAGATAAATAATGATTACTCATTATTTCATCTTGGTATGGCCATACACTTCTCAGTTCACTGATCAAGTGGTCGATGATATTTTCTCTCTTATAGAGAGGGGTAATCCCTTCACTTCTCTCATGCTCTTTGACATGAATCAATGCATACCCAAGCATACCCGTACTTGTCACTCTGTTACGAGCACGTTAGGTGTATGTCAAAGCACACAGTAATTCATAAAGTGTTTCATAGAGATTTTAGGTGTAAGAACTCCGATATAAAACTTGCATATGAGAAACACTTATGACTTGTACCATGTAGTGTTCTCATGAGTGGATCGAATCTAGATACCATGTTCTAAACATGTATCTGTGATCTCTGATTGACACTCTTGTCCTATGATACGTAAGATATAACTCAACTTATCAAAGAGAGCATACTAGTCTTAATTCATTTGTTATTCCCATAACAATGACTGACTAGGGATATTTTGAATGAAGTCTCATTTGTTTCAAGGTCTTACAACCATGTGTCTCACACATGATAACTTAAACTGAAACAACATTCTTGGATAGTTCTATCAATTGATATGCACAGGAATATAAAAGATAAAACAAATGCCTCACTTTATTAATTCAAAGTGTTTTATTACAATGCATTGGGGCTACGGCTTACACTAACAATCTCCCACTAGCACTAGTTTCAATTGGGCATAGCCCTAAGACCGAACGCTCTCAAATGAGCTTCGTGCAGATTTGGATGAAACTGTTTCGTAAAAGGATCTGCTACATTGTTTTCACTTGCTATCTTGCTAACCTTGACGTCCCCACGATCAATGATCTCTCTGATCAGGTGGTACCTTCTGAGTATGTGTTTGAATTTCTGGTTTGACCGGGGCTCCTTGGCCTGTGCGATGGCCCCGTTGTTGTCACAAAAAAATTTCTAATGGATCTAGGATGCTTGGTACCACTCCTAATCTAGAAATGAAATTTTTAATCCAAACAGCCTCTTTTACAGCCTCACTCGCTGCAATATACTCAGATTCTGTAGTTGAGTCGGCAACGGTCTCTTGCTTCGAGCTTCTCTAGCTGACAGCACCACCATTCAAAACAAAAACAAACCCAGATTACGATCTAGAATCCTGAGTGCTGGTTGGAAAAGCAGCATCGGCATAACCTTGTATGACGAGCTCTTCTTGACCACTATACACCAAGAAGTGATTCTTAGTCCTTCACAGGTACTTTAGAATCCCTTTTACAGCAGACCAGTGCTTCTCACCAGGGTCTTGCTAAAACCTACTAGTTACACTCAGTGCATGAGTAACATCCAACCTAGTACATAACATAGCGTATATGATAGATCTAATAGCATATGCATATAGGATTCAACTCATGTTGTCCCTTTCCTCTTTGGTTTTAGGGCATTGTTCTTTAGTCAAAGGAACCCCCAAAGCCAAAGGTATGTACCCTTTCTTTGAGTCTCACATACTAAAACACTTTAGTACTTTGTCTATGTACTTTTCTTGACTTAGTCCCAAAAGCCGATTCGATCTATCTCTATAGATTTGAATACCAAGTATTGTCTCAGCTTCACCTAAGTCTTTCATTGAGAAATATTTTCCCAACCATTGCTTAACCTTTTGCAATGTTGGAATGTCATTCCCAATGAGAAGGATGTCGTCCACATATAGGACCAAAAATACTACTATGCTCCCACTAACCTTCTTGTACACACAATGCTCATCTTCGTTCTTGATGAAGTCAAATTCTTTGACTGCCTCATCATAATGAAGATTCCAACTTCTGGATGCTTGCTTTAATCCATAAATGGATTTTTGAAGCTTGCAAACCTTCTAGGGATGCTTGGGATTGACAAAACCCTCAGGCTGTGTCATATACACATCCTCAAGTAAATTTCCATTGAGGAAATCAGTTTTGACATCCATTTGCCATATCTCATAGTCATGATATGCAACTATGGCAAGCAAGATCCTAATAGACTTGAGCATAACTATAGGCAAAAAGGTCTCGTCATAGTCTACACCATGAATTTGTCGAAAACGTTTTGCTACTATTCTACCTTTGTAGGTCTTATCAGCTTTGAGTTTGAATAGCCACTTGCATTCAATTACCTTAGCACCTTCCGGTGGATCAACCAAGGTCCAAACCTGGTTATCGTACATTGATTGCATCTCGAATTTCATGGCTTCAAGCCAATTTTCTGAGTTTGGGCTTTCAATAGCTTCTCGGTAGGTAGTAGGATCCTCACGATCTACTAACTCAATAGTGTAACTATTGGTGATTAGAAATCCATATCTCTCAATCTCCCGACGTACCCTACCGGACCTTTTAGGTACTTGTGTAATGGGTTCTTGTTCCACAACTGGTTGTGAACTTCATCCCACTTCCAACTCATCCTCTATAGGATCTTGTGGCACTTGAATTTCTCCAATTTCTACTTTACTCCCACTGTCTTTCTTGAGAAGGAACTCCTTTTCCAAGAAAACAGCCTTGCAAGCAACAAATACTTTGTTCTCAGCTTGTGAGTAAAAGTAGTATCCCTTTGTTTCTTTAGGATAACCCACAAACAAGCAGACAGTGGATTTGGACTCTAGTTTGTCAGATGTTAATTTCTTAACATGTGCTTCACAGCCCCAAATCCTGAGAAACGACATATTGGGTTCTTTCTCAGTCCATACCTCGTATGGTGTCTTCTCAACTGCTTTAGTTAGAGTACGGTTCAGTAGATATGCAACAGTTTCTAATGCATAACCCCAAAAAGGGATAGGAAGATTAGCTTGACTCATCATAGATCGAACTATGTCCAACAGAGTTCGATTTCTCCTTTCGGACACACCATTCTATTATGGCATTTCGAGAGGAGTGAGCTATGAAATAATACAACACTCCTTTAAATGACTGTCAAATTCTTGGCTTAAGTATTCGCCACCTTGATCTGATCGAATGGCTTTTATACTTTTGCCAAGTTGTTTTTCTACTTCGTTCTTAAACTCTTTGAATTTCTCAAAAGTTTTAGATTTGTACTTCATTAGATAGACATAGCCATATCTACTGAAGTCATCTGTGAACGTCACGAAGTATCTAAAACAACCTCTAGCTTGTGTACTTAATGGTCCACATACATTGGTATGTATTAGTTCCAATAAGCCATTAGTCCTTTCACCTTTCTTGTTAAAAGGACTCTTTATCATTTTTCCATGCAAACATGGCTCGCATGTGTCATAAGACTCTAAGTCGAATACCCAAGCACTCCAGTTTTGTGGAGTCTTGAAATGCATTTTTCGTTTGTATGTCCTAAACGACAATGCCAGAAGTAAGTATGGTTCAATTCGTTTGATTTAATCCTCTTTGTATTAATGTTGTATATGGACTCTTTGTTTTGTAAATCAAGGATATAAAGGCCATTTTGCAACATGGCTTTACCATAAGAAATGCCTTGGCGATGAATATGAGCATTGCCATTTTTGATAACAAAATCAAATTCATTCAAATCCAAACATGAAACTGAAATAATGTTTCTACTCATAGTAGGCACATAATAACAATTTTTCAAAACTAAACAAAATCCGGAAGGTAAAGTGAGTTGATAGTTGCCTATCTCCATGGTAGCAACTCGTGCTCCATTCCCCATACGGAGGTCCACTTCATTCTTCCCAAGTAACTGCCTATTTCTTAGCCCCTGCACATTTGAACAAATGTGAAAACCACAACTGGTATCTAATACCCAAGTGGTAGAAATAGAAAGGTTAATCTCAACAACAAAAATACCAGAACTGGATGCCTTGGCTCAATTCTTCTTTTGTTCTTCCTTTAAGAGAGCGCAATTCTTCCCCCAATGCCCTATCTTGTTGCAATGGAAGCAAGTGCTCTCACTCTCTTTGAGCTTCTGCACCTTAGGCTTGGATTGGGCCTGAGGTGCACTCCCACTTGACTTGAACCGAGCCAGGTCATTCTTGGGTTTTGCCTTTCTCTTTCCCTTTCCCTTAGCAGGTCCCTTTTTAATGCCTCTTTGAACCATCAATACGGGATTGGTCTTTCGAATGTTCTCTTTAGCATTCTTAAGCATCCCATGGAGCTCAGTGACTAACTTGTTCATTGCATGCATGTTATAATTCATTACAAATGGATCATAATCATTAGTCAATGATACTAAGATCAAGTTAGTGGCCAATTCCTTTAGCACTTGTACCTCAAGCTTCCCAAGAGTATCAAGATACCCTTTCATCTTGAGTACATGGGTACTAATAGGAGTACCCCCAGCCATCTTACAAGAAATCAAGGCCATTGTTGTCACGAACCTTTCGTGATGAGCTTGCTCTTGGAACATCTCCTTGAGGTGCACCATGATCGTATAAGCCTCTTGGTCCATAAATTGCTTTTGCAAGTCAGGCACCATAGTGGCCAGCATCAGATAGGTCACATCATTGGAGTCACTCTTCTTGGTCTCAAAAGTTTCCTTTTGAGCCGTAGAGGCGTTCCTAGCAGGTTCTTCAGGCAAGGGTGCATCAAAAACATACGACTTTTTCTCTTGCTTAAGAACTATTCTTAAGTTTCGAGACCAATCTATGAAATTGGTGCCATTCAATTTGTCCTTTTCAAGGACCGATCGCAATGAGAAATTGTTGTTTAAAGATGCCATTTTCAATCTACAATAAAATTTAGCAAGATTAAATGAGGTCTTATTTATAATCCCATAAACCACATTAATATCCCTTTAAATAATTCGCGTTAGTGATTTAATGTGGGCTAAGATCCACTTTTCACAACAACTTATTAGTCAAACTGAGCTTGCACACCTAACAAGTTAAGTTACTTAGGTAGGAAAAACTCCAATCATGTCTCGTACATGACTCTTGGATCAAATGGGCTAACATCTTAATATGTTATCGCACAAACCCATTTATTAGTTGCCTAGGTCCGGGCATCCCTTTCCATGTTAAGTCCAACCTACATTCACAACCCATGCCTCACAAAGATAATCGGGCGTATCTAGGACTCCTAATCTACGTGACCGATGATCGATGCCTTGACATGTTTCGAATTAGGAAGGCAACTTTGTGGCTTACTATTTTTAAGGATTCATTTTATTAAGGCTTACATGGCATACACTTTTTCATCCATTCATAGCATGAATATATAAATAATTGCATAAAGTAAAGCGTGACAAACATGGGCCCAAAAACCTATAACTAAGATTCTATACTATTACATAAGAATCTTCGAGTTAGGCTTCTCCACTCCGGTGGGCTTCGTCTTGATTTACAAAGTCTTCAAGTATATTCTATTCTGAGAAATAAATGAAACCTTTACAATAATACATAATGGCTCGCAGGCCATATTTAATCACAAAAACCTAGGGCCCATGAATGCACTATGCATATCCATTCATCACATCAAACAAGCAAATAAATATACATAACATTCATGGATCAAATAAAGTCCAATTTTAATTAAATTAGCCAAGCCCATTAATGAAAATTGTGTACTTGACCCTTTAAGAGATGACCCCGTGATGGGCCTGGGCTGAAACCCAATAGACTAAATCCTCTTATTGAATAAGTTCTCTTAAAAGCCCAAATCATAAACTAGTTAGATTTGTGCTATAAATCAACTCTAGTGTAATTTCCAATTTTGCCATTTTTAAATTTATGTCATACAGCCCATAAGCATTAAAAATTCATATAATATGTACCAACATGAATTAAAACATAAAATCATGAAGAACATATATGTATGATACACGGCATGCATATAAAAACAAACAAACAACAAAACTAGTTATTTAATGCATATGTGATGCCACAAAAATGCACAAATACTTAAATCAATTTTATGAGTCATTTAATAATTAAAATAAAGTCATAAATATTGATTTAATATTCTGTACCAATCTGATCTAAATGTGTTTTTACCATTTTAATCAAAACAAAACAAACAATGTTGATTAAACATGTAACAAACACAAACTAGTTATAGTTTTAAGTGATTTTAAAATTAATCAATTAAATTGTCATCGACCAGAATTAAAACCAAATTTAAAATATGTCCAGACCTGATATTTAATCTTTAAAAATCATTTACAAACATGCCAAAATCTTTTTTACATTTAATATTTAAAACTAGTTGTTAAACTAACAATTAACATGCCAAATAGCACCTAGTTTTAATATTAACATGTACCATCAGGTATTATCAATTAAATCCGACCATTAACAGCTGCTAGAATATCTTAGGACAGTATATTAATATTTCATATTAATTATAATACCTATCTAATCATTTAAAATCATTTTTACACCAAAACAATGCAAAAAACTCAAAACAGAAAAATTCAGCATTGCATGTTTTCAAAATAACAATTTTTAATTAATTTTTTCATGCATCTAAAGCAATAAAATAAGCATGTTTAGGCTCTGATACCAATGATGGAATATGACATGGTATGCACATAAAGATAATGCAGCGGAAAAATAATAAAATTTGATCATACATGCCATATAATTCCATGACAAGAATCAAAACATGCAATTTTAGGGTTTTAAAACTTACAACTTTAGATGCCTTTAAAACTTGATTTTGATAATTACATGCAACCAAGGATGATATCTTAGCCTTAGACCTTCACCACCAATGCTAAGTAACAGCCTTTACGCCACTCCTCTCTATTCTCACACACACACTTGCAAAGATAGCTTAAAAACCGAGATTGCTAGCTCTCAAAATAAGTATTGTGTAACGGCTATGGTTTGAAGCTACAAGACTTGATCTTGTACTTCTTTTAGGTGCTATTAATACCCAAGAATACAAGAGAATGAGGAACAATCTTTTCTCCTTGTGAAAATTGGCCAAAAGAATTTTGTTAGAGAGAGAGAGAAGTTCACGCCAAAACCAAAGAAAAATAGGGTTTCACATTTTTTTTTCTTCTATCAATATATATCATTTTATTTTTAAGTGATAAATCTAAAATCCACCACTTAAAGATAATTAATTTTAGCCTTTATCACTTCTTTAAAATAAGTCATATATATTGATTCAAATTCTTTTAATTTAATCCAAGATAAATATATAAGACATTTAATCAAATAATATCACTTAATAAAGAAATTCACATGTGCCGAAATTCCTTCAATATTTATCTTGGAATTTCGGCTAAGACATCCCTTAATTAAGTGTTATAATTTGATTTAAATATCATTAGGATTTAATACTCAATTAACTTAATTAATACAAGATAATTAATTAATTGAAATTAAACCATGTGGGCTGAATTTCTCTCTCTCATGGGCCAAGATCCAATAGCATTTATAATGCCTATTACATACATTAATTTGACTTTAATTAAAAGCCCAAATTAATGTTCAATACTTTATTTAAATATTTTAAGCCCAATGCTTTGTGTACGATCCTATAGGTCCATTTAATGTTGGCAATGAATTAATGAATAATTCAAAGGCTATATATATTCTCTAGCAAGATATTATAGCATTTCAAATTAAATGAAAATGCATATGGCATTTAGTGACCTAATGCAATTTTGCATAGTCCCTTACCCATAAATATCAGAATTAATATAAGGCATGGAACTAGTCACCCTTATATATATTAATTCCTTTCTTGATATTCCAGTGACACTGAACTCTCTAATAAATAATGATTATTCATTATTTCATCTCGGTATGGCCATACACTTCTCAGTTCACTAATCAAGTGGCCGATGATATTTTCTCTCTTATAGAGAGGGGTAATCCCTTCACTTCTCTCATGCTCTCTAACATGAATCAATGTATACCCAAGCATACTCGTACTTGTCACTCTGTTAAAAGCACATTAGGTGTATGTCAAAGCACACAATAATTCATAAAGTGTTTCATAGAGATTTTAGGTGTAAGAACTCCGATACAAAACTTGCATATGAGAAACACTTATGACTTGTACCATATAGTGTTCTCATGAGTGGATCGAATCCAAATACCATGTTCTAAACATGTATCTATGATCTCTGAGTGAAACTCATGTCCTTATGATCCGTAAGACAGAACTCAACTTATCAGAGAGAGCATACTAGTCTTAATTCATTTGTTATTCCCATAACAATGACTGACTACTGATTTTTAGAATGAAGTCTCATTTGTTTCAAGGTCTTACAACCATGTGTCTCACACATGATAACTTAAACTGAAACAACATTCTTGGATAGTTCTATCAATTGATATGCACAGGAATACAAAAGATAAAACGAATGCTTCACTTTATTAACTCAAAGTGTTTTATTACAATGCATTGGGGCTAGGGCTTACACTAACATCAATCATGTTGTGTTTACTCATCATTATATTATTCATTTCATGTTTAATATGCAAATAATCATCAAATTTGTAATGACTGCTCTAACGGTTCCTATTACCATATTCCTATTCATTACTATCATACATACCACCCTATATGTAATCACTCATAATATAGTCCATTTGCATAATTATCACATTACTTAGCATACTTTCTAGTTAAACCATCACATTAGATAAGATTATATAAAAGGACTACTTATTATATTATGCTTTACAACTATTTTATTCTTTACAAGCCACTTTTTTTTGTACAAAATGAAAATATACAAAGGCAAAATAAACAAAAGATAGCATCTTCATACTTCAACTCATCCTAGTGATAGCTTTATCATCATATATCTTACCCCTGGAAAGTCCAAACTTGAGTACCTATACGAATGAAACCCATGCTAAGTTAAATAGCTTAGTGAGGAACAATCAATATATAAACAACCACCCAAGCAAACCATTACGCAACAACACAAAGATACATTTATTTTCATCAGAGAACCTTTTGAATTAATAACAAAGAAAATATTTTCTACTATGTTACTCACAATGCAAGTGTAATCATATATGACACATCATTATTTAGCAATTTCTTTAGCAATTCATTTCTTTTCTGCGAATTTTTGCCTAAGTTCTGTGGGTGTGGATAATTGGTGTTGTAGATAACCATAGGTATCAATCATATAAATACCTAATGGTATTAATCCTGTGGATACCTAAAGGTATCAAACATGTGGATCCAAATGAGGTCAAGACTATGGTCCCAAATAGGGATAAACTATGGACCCAAACAGGGTTAAGATTATAGTAGATGCATCTATACCCTATAGGTATGTCTATCTATCCACAACAAAGCTCCAATACAAGTATTATATCAATTTTCAGATCACTTCTTTCATTATGTACATCATATTGTAGAATTACACATACAAAGCCCATAAGAATTACAATATTGTAATTTAACTATCATTGAATAATTATAATTACAACTTTGTAATTATCATGGTATAACTTTACCTATGTATCATACATATACAATATGCTCTAATTTTTCTCATATATTTCAATATGTTTCTCACATATTTAAGGTCACAAATTATATTTATTTTTATATTTAGAATGCTCCAAAAATGATTAGGGAGGTTTAGGCAAACTTTGGTAACAATTTGGAATCTAAAAATCAAGTTTAGGAGGAAATAGGGGAGGATCACGATGGCCACTAATTTGTGATGACTATGAGATTGGTGTATTTCAGTTTGGGACTGGTTTGCAGTGGTTACCAAATTGGTGCTGAATGTGAGGTCCATTTTGCACTAAAAATTCTAAAGGCAGATTTTTAAGTTCTAAATGCAATTTTCTAGCAAAGTGGCCTTCTACAAAATTGTTCCCCTATGTATTTAGTTTCAAAAACATTAAAAATTACTCTATTTAAGCATTTAAATCTCCCAATGAAACAACATAAACTACTCCCAATGAAAGGTAGCAGATACAATCCAAGTTTAAGCTCAATTTTCATCATCTTACAAGGGGATTCAGTTTCCAACTTCTTCATGTGAAATTAATATCTATGAGTCTAGTTTCTATTCCAATTATAATTAATCAATTTGGATTTCTATAGCTCAATTTATAACTAAAACAATCTAGATTGGTCAGTTCAGTCCTAAGATAGATTTTAGTAATTTCAAAAACAACTTGCCTATTTCAGTTCTCAAGCATCCTTAAACTTAATTTCTAAGATAATAACTTATTGTATCATCTAATAACTCATTTCTCACACCACCAACTCAAGCATACATAATCAAAATTATGAGAAGTTCATATACCACTTGAGTAGGATACACCTTCTACAAGCTCCTCTTCCTTTATTTTTTTTACCTTTGCTAGTTTGGCCTTCTACATATAATAAATTCATATATTGTTATAATATATAAGATACATATACTATCTTTAATTAATTATCAAATTACAAGAAATAGAGAAGAAGAGAAGAGGGAGTTGTTACCCTAAAATGATAACCTCTAAATCCCTTGAGTTTTCTTCGTTTTTCAAGAAGAATCTAGGGAGGATAGGTATCTTGCTCCTATTCGCTCTCATATTGACTTCTCAAAAATTGCTTTTAACTCCCTTATTTCCTCGAATTTCTTGTTTATACCCCTAAAATTTGTCTTTTCCTTTTCAATTGAGTCCCTTAATTAGCATCTTTCCCATAATTAATTATATGCATAACTTAATTTAAAATGACTGCTTTACCCTTCCTCTTTTAAATAATTACAATTATGCCCCAACTTGCCATTCAGTAACTATACACGTACACAATGATCATATTATCATATAAGAACACTTATATATTCTTCCAAGGCCTAAATAAGGGCCTTACAAAATTATTATATGATACAATATAGATTATCATTCGGTCACTATTGGAACATGTATGCATAATTTTATTTACTTCATCTAACACATTCTCAACATGTTTTCCATGTATATTGAGCATAATTCCAACCTTGATTTAATTTAATTTTTTTTATTAAACTTTAATCTCATTTTCTTACATAATGGATTTCATAACTAACATATCCTTTCTAAACCTATTTTTTTACATTTAACATCACATATCTTGTTCTCTCAATTCCATTAATTTATCATTAATTTAAATTTAAATTCACTTTGCTCAATTTATTATTAAAAGACATAATGGTTTACATTGCTAACATGTTATTTCTAGTTATATTTTCTCATAATTAACATTAAATATTATACTATCCAATGTCTAATTTTATTTATTTACTATTTATGTAATTAAATACTCATATTGATTAATTTTTCTTTAAGTGGCATAATGTCTCCCTACACCATTTTCTCATAACTAACCATAATTTCATATAATTTCTCATACTAATCTAAATAATTAACATCTAATTTCATTTACATACCATTAATTAAATTTTATTCAACTTATTACAACAATGCCTAATTTTATATAACCTTAAACACACGAAATAAACAAGTTTAGGTATCCACACACCTCTTTTTCCAATGTTTATCCTTGATTTCTCTTCCTTTTCCACCATTTTTCCCATTTTCTCTTTAATTTCACTTGTTCTCCCTTAGAAATCCATATTGGCCAAATTCCTTCATGTCTCTTTTCTCTAATTTTCTTCATCTATAATTCAAATTCAACTCAAAATATAAATTTTCATATCAAAATCTATTAAAAACATTAAATTATCACTAAATTAACTTAGTTGAATTTTCGCTTAAAGCTTCTCTTCACAATTACATCCATTTTTTTCACTCCAAATCTAATTTTTTATTTTTATTTTGGAGCTACTAAGAGATGACAAGAGTGATTCCAATCGATAGAGAATGAAAAATTATGGTGGAAGAACTTGAATCAAGTGAAAATCATGGAATTTCACTAACATTAGGGTTATATTTTTGGAAAAAAAAAAGAGAGTTACTTTCTAATATGAATTTTGTCCATAATTATTTGGATTTTAGGTCAATATTTTTCCCAAAACTGAGCCCCAAAACCAGTGGTATAAAGGATGAACAAATCAAATTGCTTTATGTGGACATAATTATGCCACTTGTCACTTTTTCATTAGTTCATTCATCCTTATTTTATTTTTAAAAAAATTATTTAAAAAATTCATAAATATTATAATTAAAATTAGATCAATTGGAGTTCATTTTGATAGGTTTAGAGCACCAAAATATTTTCATCTGGTCCAAAAACTCAATTTTTATCCCTTTTTAAGATTTCAATGTTTCCCTTATCAAAATACTCTTTTTTTTTGTGTAAAACCATATTTAGGAAGGTTTGTCTAAAATTTCATATCATTATGACGTCATTTTGGTATACATCTAACTCCAAAGATAAAACCTGCCCATTCGAAATTTAAAAATTCAAAGTTGTCAAAAAAAATATTTTTTATTTTCAAATATTAATTAAGATTATTTGTAGTAGTTCTAAGCAAATTGAATAATTTTCGGAGATCTATGGAATATTTTAGAGCCCAGTTAAACTTATGATCAATCATTTTGCGGTACCGAGGAAATATTTTACTATCTATTTTGGAGGCCTATTTAAGCTCAATTTCTTCTCAAATTGTACCAATGGGCTCCATTTATCACCTATTTTCTCATTTAATGGTTAAGTATAACTTGTCGTTAGGTCACCCATCCTAGTACTACCCTAGGTTGCCGCACGCTTAACACTTAATCACTTATAATTTTTACAGTACTAGCTATTGTAATCACACCAAAAACTATCTCATAGTTACTGCTCGTACTCTAAAATATACTATTCATATCAAATGGAGTTTTAGGATGTTACCCATATTTGGGATCTTTCTGGTTGACAACACTCTTTACTACTCAAACCCGATATCATATCATTATTGGATGTCTTTAGACTAGAAAAGACTCAAACCTTAGTGTTTACATTAATTTTGGACATAATGCGGATAAAAATAAAAAATTAAAGACCCAATGTGACCAAATAAAGTTTAAGAACTCCATAGTAAAAAATATTTAAGTTTAGGATCTCAGAATGCATTTTGCCTAAAATAAAAAAAAAATCTTAAGTAATTTTATTTCTTTCCAAATTTGTATGCTATCATCCATTGTTTTTCAAATTAATAAATATTCAATTTGGCCCTTAAACTTTTTGGTATATACAATTTATTCCATATTCGGCTTTTGGATTAAATTAGTGAAACAATTGACAAAGATATAAAAATATATATATCATTATCACTTGACTTTTAATTTCTATATTATTATCTATATAATAAAATTGACAAAAATTCAATCTACATTTTAAATTGTTGGCGACAACTTATATAATATGCTTAAAAATCAAATGTTAGACTAACTCGGCATGTTATTAATTTCAATTTGTTGTTAATTTGTCCCGATGAGAAAAAAGGACCGAAAGTATGGTTAACCTAAAATCGGTCCAAAATTGAATTGAATTTTTTGATTAACCGGTCCGATGGATTCGGCTATAAAATATATTTAAATTATATTTTTATTTATATATCTTTATTTTTAATGTTTTCCTATAAAATTTATATAATACTTTAAACTAAATTTATATTATGTCATTTTCTTTAATTATATAGTAATATTTACATGTAGTAACCGATTAACTTTTATATATATTATTTTTTATCATATATTGGTATTCATATTTTACTTAATGGCATTTAATTATTTTTTTATATTTTAGATTTTATTTTTTAATAATTAATATTATCCAAAATTTTATCTGACTTAAAGTCAAGTATGTGAATTTTCAACAAATATCAAATCTATTTTATAATATTAGCTATTAATTTATTGAACATGAATTTTGAATAGTAAATTATGCTTGTTTTGTGATTTTTTTGAATTATTCTGTACATTTGAAATGAAATTGAATTTTGCCTTTTTTTTTAATTTTATGTTATAAATTTTAATGGTTAATCGAAAAATATTAGCTAACCAAACAAAAAAATTAAAATTGATGAACTGATTAATCGAATATAAATAACTAGTTAATAGTTAGTGTTTTTAAAAAATTGATATTAATGGATTACTTAATTTTTTTGCTCATGGATCGGTATTATTTTCTTTAGCTTTGTTGTCAATTTATCTCTTAAACTTCTTGCTATATTCAGTTTATTTCATATTCAGCTTTTAGATTAAATTAGTTAAACAATTGAAAAATATATCATGGGTTGTCAAGATAAAAAAAAAAAGCCCTTTCATTATCACTTGACTTTGATTTCTAATTTATATATTATTATCTATTTAATAAAATTGACAAAAATTCAATTGACATTTTAAAATTTTGGCGACAACTTATATGATATGCTTAAAAATCAAATTAGGGATTCACATGTTATTTTCAATTTGTTGTCATTTTGTCCCGTTTCATCCAAAATACTATTATTTTTTTTTATCTTTTATCAAAATTTTTAGATACAAATAACTAATTAATGTAAATCTTATAATATTAAAATATAAATTTATGTTAGATATAATTTTATGAAGAAAATATATTGATAAGTCTAAAATATCAAAATTATATCGTCGTATGGAAATATCAAATCGGAGTTCAAGTCATTCTACAAGTCGTAACTCAATTAGTCTTGAATACTAGAAAATCAAATTAGTTTTAATAAGATAAAATAGAGAAATATGTTCTTAAAATACATGAGAAAGTGTTTACCATTGTGCGCTCGAAACTATATATAGTCTTTATACGCATTTAATTAATTCAAGGAATGTCGCAGCTAAGCAACAATAAGTGATGAGATGAAATGGCTTCTTGGTAGGGGTGTTCAAAACCCGACCTTATTCGAATAATCTGAACCGAACTAGCTATTCAGGTAGGATTATTAGGGTTATTAGGGTAGAGTAGGATTTGGGTTTTGGGAATATTTCAGGATCGGATTGGTTGAAAACCTTGATGAAACCGACCCGCTCGAACAACAAATTCCCTAAACTCACCATTTTGAGAAAGCCTTAAATATTCTCATTTTTTGCCTTCTACTCTTCATCTCTTCCACACCCAAAATCGTAAATCCCTAATTTTCCAACCTCAAATCATTTCTTATCTCCCCCCTCGCCTCATCGCCATCTCTGCCCATTCTCGTCGCCAACGTCTGTCTTTCGGTGGGTGTGAAAACTGAAAGCAATCTTCAGTATTTTGGTCAAAGGTTGTTCTCAATCAATCTTCTCGCCATTCTCTTTTACAATCTTAATTGCATTCTTATGCGTATTTGTTAGCTTAAAGTTTATATTACTGTTTGAATGCATGTTTTATGGGATGGGTTATGTTGATGTTCTTATAGGTATAGAAGCTCCCTTAATATTCGTGACAGAAAACTAGCTTCCTACTCTTGAGCTTGTTCTTCACAGGTAACAGAAACTAACATAAAAAAACTAACTTAAACTAAGCCAATATTAAAGTAAAGTGATTTGTTACTTCGATCCTTGTTGTTCTCTCCCTTTTTTTGGTGCTTTTCGACAGTATTTATAGTCTAAGTCTTCAGTTTTCTACAATAAAACAGGAAAAACAACTCTGGATTAATAGGAAGTTTTGTCGACTTTAAATTGCTTTTTACATGGCCAAGTATGCATTTTGCTCTTGGATTGCACAGCCGGGCATAAACTTTCTTCCTTCATCACACGGCTGAGCATAGAACAATTCTTCACATGGCTAGGCACTAATTTCCTTCTTGCTTCACACAATCGGGCAAAGAACATTTTGCCTTTTCTGAGCAAACTTCAACTTTTCACTCTTTGAGCAAACTATAATTTAACCAAATTAACACTAGATTAACCAAATTTACGGTAAAATTAACCAAATTAACATTAAATTAACCAAATTAACCTTAAATTAATCTAATTGAGTCATTAACAATACGATAAATATAATTTAAGCACAATTTACATTTCATTTTGTTTGCTATTTGTTATTAATTTCATATTATATTTTTTTTCATATATAATTTATATATTAAGTGGACATGAAAAAATTGAAGATCGAAGATGATGGCGTTCCTTTATGACATATTTTATTATTTAAGTTTGGATAATTATTTTTGAATTATTATATATTATGTGTTTGAACAATTCTTAAATTATTAGTTGTTAAATATTATATGATGTGTGTTTGAAAAATTTATAAATTGCCAATTGTTAGTTATTATAGAATGTGTGCTTGAAGAATTTTTAAATATTTTATTTATTGTAATTTTTATTTTATTTGGATTTTAGTATAATTTTTATCATGTAAATGGAAAGAGAAAATATTATTTTTTTAATTTAAAAAAAATTCTAGTTATTCGGGTGGGTCCCATATAACTATGGGTTGTTCGGGTAGGGGTCCGAACTTTTAATACGGTAGGGTAGGGTTGGGATTTAGGATGATTTTTGATTTTCGGGTTGTTCGGGTCGAGTTGACTCGAACCATTCTGAAGAACACCCCTACTTCTCAGAAACAGATCAAATCGACTAGCAAGCAAGGTGGGATGGGTTTACGCCAAGATCATTGACCAGCGGGACCCATTGTTAACTTGTAGGTCTTTTCTCTAGGGCTTATGTGTTTAATTGGGCTTAAATGATAGGCTTTATATTATGACTATTATCGTATACATTTGAAGAAATTACACGAAATACCTCTTTTTTATTTTATTTTCAAAAATTTCATAGAATTTTTTTTACACATTTCATATTTGCATGTTAAATTTCAAATATATACATTTTTAATTTAAAAAATTTATGTATATCAAATACACTCACTTATTTCAATATCGTGTTTCCTCTTAACTTTTGAATGTCATTTTTTATTTTAATCTCTGATAGTTTTTCCTCTCTAGCTGAGGGTTTTCTTGTTATCTTTAGAAATTCTTGTGTTTAGCTTCATTATTCATCTTTAAGTTGTTTGGTTGATATCGACAACGTATTGTAGAGTTATTTCGATTCATCGAGAATTTGTTTCCAGAAGTATATTCATCTTTGATTCATCGCTAGTAAGTAAATCATTCTATATTTTTCAATTGATTATTGTTTCTTTATTTTTTTTTATTAATATTTACAATCTTTTTAGTTTTTTTTACGGTTGTACTAATTTCTTATTGGTGATTATTTATGTTATATCAATCATTGTTGCGTTGATTTTTGTTTATGTTGATTTTTTTTGGTTGTTTTTGACAATGTGTGATCAATCAATACATTTTCAATTATTGAAAGCAAGATGAATGAGATTTTTCATATATATTTTGATTGTTTCTAAGTTGCACACACTGTGGGTTGTTAGATCATTGTTTGTTAATAAAATCAACACAGTGTATTAGATTTGAAAATATTTAATTACATTGTATTAGATCTTAGTAAAAATGGAGTATATTGTTTTAGGTTTTACTAAAACTGATTATATTTATTTGGAAATTATGTACTAGAATCATTGTATTAGGTTTTAGTAAGTTTAAGATTATGTTTTAGGTTTAGTACATAAATAAATACAGTGTATTTATTTTCATAAAATTCAATATATTGTATTTTCTTTTCAGATAACTCAATACACTGTATTTTATTAATAAAACTTAATACACTTTATTTTTTTTTCACAAACTGAATAAATTGTATTAGAGTTTATAATACTATATGTATTAGGTGTTATTAAACGAAATACAGTATATTAGGTTTTATTAAAATTAAATACATTGTATTTTATTTTTTAGTAAAAATGTATACAATGTATATTATTCAGTTTAATTAAAG
This sequence comes from Excoecaria agallocha, assembly GCA_037975025.1. Lineage (NCBI taxonomy): Eukaryota > Viridiplantae > Streptophyta > Magnoliopsida > Malpighiales > Euphorbiaceae > Excoecaria > Excoecaria agallocha. The sequence continues at coordinate 32,007,381 of CM075806.1, forward strand.
TATAATACATTTTATTGATTTTTAGCGAAACCTAATACAATGTACTAGGTTTGATAAAATTTAATACAGTGTATGTCATTTGTATAAAGTTTAATACAATGTATTGAGTTCTATATAAAGAAATACAGTATATTGAGTTTTACAAAAGATAATACAATGTATTTATTTAATGTATAATAAAATACACTATATGTAGTTTTTTTTAAAGTTTAATACAATGTTTTTAGTTTCTATCAAAAGATTATACAATGTACTTAATTCAGTTACAAAAGTTAATACACTGTATTGTTGTTTTAAAATAAGAAATACATTGTATTTATAAACTATATTGTGGTGTTTGGATTTTTATCAAAAGCTAATACTCTGTATTGTTGTTTTAAAATAAGAAATACATTGTATTTATAAACTATATTGTGGTGTTTGGATTTTTATCAAAAGCTAATACTCTGTATTTAGTTTATATTAAAAAGTTAATAAAATATATTCAATTTTATAAGATGTAATACAGTTTATTGGATTTTGTGAAAATTAAATACAATATATTGTATTTTATGAAAAAATACAGTGTATTTAGTTTTGTCAAAAGATAATATATTGCATTTATTGCATGTACAAAAGTAAGTACAATGAAATATGTTTCGGTAAAATTGGATACATTACATTACATTATATATATATATATATATATATATATATATATATGTATATATATATATATATATATATATATATATATATATTCTGTAACAAGTGATTCCTATTTTTCCCTTCTCCCTTTTTTAAACCCTATAAATTATCTTTTATATCTATGTTAGAGTTGGATTTGGATTTTAACTCTAACTTCCCAAATCTATATATCTTTTTCTTAAAACTCCAAATTTTTAAATCCTTTAAAATATATCTTTCAATTTTGAATTTCCAAAAATATGGGCAATTTGGAAATTGCCCTATAGACAAGCATCCCCTATTGAGGGACAGGTTTCCTTCAGGTGAAAAATCTAAAATTACCAAAATACCCCCGATCTGACCCGAACAAAAAAAAAATGCCAGGGACAACCATCCCTCTTGTGACAGATGACCATCTATCACTTTTAAAGGCCAAAATAGGGTTTTTCATGCTCTTTTATTAAAACACCTAAAAACAGTTAAAAAATCATAAACTCATTAAGAAAAATAAGATAAATTCACAATCAGAGCTTCGAGATCTGCATCTACTATCAGTATTATATTATTTTATCAATATCTACTAATCTTGATTTAGATTGCCTCGGATCATGGCATCTACAGTTGCCTCTAATTTTAGGGAACTGGTGCACTGATAACAAAATAAGAGCAAAAGTAAAATGATATATACCTGAGGCAGTGAATCTCTTGGTTGATTCAAAAAACATGTACCTTCTGAGGTTATGAGTCTTTTGATGGGGTAGTTATGATCAACATATCAATGTGTTAACCCTAGTTAGGGTAGTTAATATCAATTTATCAATGTGTTAACCCTAGATTAATTGTCTAATTAGCACTTGGGGTGTGTAAACAGAGATAAGTTGATTAAAACTTATTAACACCTGAGGCATGCAGAATCAGGTGGTTTGAATAGGTCTGATTAGTGCCTAAGGCATTCATAATCAGGTTGTTTGAGTACTTTTGATTAATGCTTAGGGCATACAGAATCGAGATGGCTTGGTTGGATGTGATTAGCATTTGGACCATGCAAAATTAGGTTGTTTGAGTAGTACTAGGTTGGTGTCATTTGTAGATATACTATCCTTCCAACTATATTGGTTGGGTCCCCCTTGGGATTGCATTTACCCCCTCGGAACAATATTTTATCCGAGGAATTCCTAGCAAATATGTATCTATAAGGAGTCACTGATATGTGTGTGCATCTGCCCTCTAGAAATAATATTCCATCTAAGGCATTTCTGGAAAATATGCATTTGTGAGGAGTCACTAACATTCTTAAAGGTTGTGTTTGCAAGTACATATCCATCTTAGAGATGTTTCAGCTTAACACTATGATCTTGGCTAGATTCTTTACATTTTTTAATGATTATGTTACCACTCTGTAGATTGGTGTGCAAATTGGTACCACTATAGGGAAACCATCATCATCAAAGCTATCAACACTCTTAGTCTTACCATATGTCTTCCTTGAATTTATAGTGTTATCAGTCTCTCACCTTTTTCCCAATAGTTTTTTTTTGTCAAAATTAGTCCTATGACTTTTATATGTTCAGATCAAAGTATTCCCATGCTTTTTGGAGAATATGGCTCACTATCCAAATCGAAACTGATTGCTATAATGGTATTCTAACCATTATATAGCTCTGGCTTTGGTAATTTTCCATTTTGACCTCGTGATGTCTATTTTTTGCAAGGTAGCCAGTGGTGAAGGGTCGAAGAGATAGCCTTTTGCAAATTAGGCTTAATAGTTAAGACATGTCTAGTTTGCAATGAATGCACTTCCTTCAAGTAAAATTGGATGTAAGATCTTTTTAGAATCTGGAAACATCTGCACTTCTCTTTGTTGTGTTTCTCTTTTATTTCAACTTGTTTAGGCAAATTCTTATGGTAAGGATAAGCATTTTACCCATTCTATAGCTATGGTGGTGAATATATATCCTTTAGTGGGGTTTTCATGTACTTGTGAAAAGGATTTGATGTTAGCACGCTTGCTTATTGATTTTGTATATCTGTCTTTTTTCCTTTTTATGCGTATTTTTATCATTATTTATTATTATTATTTTTTTGTCTTTGCATGTTAATCACAAGTCATCTTATTAATTTCATGGCATTTTTTTTCACTTTTCTTTACAAGCATGTCAAGTATGAATAAAGCAAAACATATAAATTAAATACAAATTCCAATTTTTATGTACATAAAAAATATTCAGACAAAGTTCTAAACTTTTTGAATATAAAATAACAAGTCTAATGTGAAGGCCTTGATCCCATGTGATAGATTCGCCTAGATAGGGGTCTGAATGCATAAGGCTTGGGTGGTCTGGCCGGTGCCATGGCCTATGATGCCATTGGTGGTCGATCATCATTTGGCTCAAACCTGAAGTTGAACCCAAGTAGTACTACTGTCAAAGGCTACAAAACCTATGTTATCACCTCTATGAGCTGCTCTAAACCCTAGCCAACCTCAGTGATGGCCCTAGAGTGCTGCTCAAAGAATCTCATCAGATTATTCCTCAGATACCTAATATATCTCCTTAGCTTCTCATTTATTTATACCATCCCCTATTTGTCTCTAGGGACCTCAAACTCAATATGCTCACATTGCTCCTTGATCTGTGTGAGGGATTCACTGACTACCTGCAAGAATACTTAAACCTCTGGCCTAAAGTCGCCAACTTGGCTCTGATACCCTATATCTCAATATGTATAGACTGCATCATTGCTGGTAATGTATACAAGGACTGCACAGCTATGAGAATCAACTATAGTATTTGGTCCTGACACCTAGTGGCCTCCTTCAACACTGCCAACCTCCCAAAGATGTCATCAAGTGAAGAAATCAAAGATAAATGTATAGGTGGTGTAGATAGAGATGCCTCTGGATGTGCCGATGGTGGTAAAGCAGTCGATATATGGGCTCCATGATGCCTAAAAGAAGAAAACCTCCCCATCCTTTTGATTAGAGATAGTTGATTCCTGATAGGTGATCGAGGATGCATTGTCCACTATGGTGACCCATCTAAGAGATCCTGTAGGTCTATCTATATATCAAACTCATAATCTGAATCAGCCCCTGTACCCTGGTGTTTTTATGGCTTATGTGGTTGATTCACCTGATCCTCTTACTAAAGTGGCTATGTTGGATGTGCCTTTGGGTCCACTGGTGCCTTTTATGGTGGCTGGCTATGATCATCTCTCTCTGTGGGTGCATTTGGTACTTAAGGTCTAAATTGCACCTCTGCTTAGTCTCACAAATAGTTAGTAACCTATACTGCCCCTCTCATCCCTCGACGGACTCCACCATCTTCATGGTGAGCACTGTCTGTAGATCAATATACATACCTTATAGAATCATCACCAAATCTTTTCTCATCTGCCTATAGTGATAGTAATAGGTGGGTGATGACACCTCTCATGCAGATTTATGTGGCGGACTGGGTGGATACTCTGACTAATGATGCAATGATCTCATGATCAATGTCCACTCTCCTGCCCACTGATATCCCTTAAAGGCTGGTGACATTGGTGGCATTCACTCACCCTAAGCTTCCTGTGCATCCTAAGTAAGAGGTGTACAATTCTCTCTAAATGTATTTATAAATCTAGGTGGCCAGCATCATGCTCTTCATTGTATCTAATTGATATCTAGCCCCTGAGAGTGTCACTACCCTTATCTATCCTGATCCATCAACCTAACAGGCATGACTACATCAAGTCCAACTAGGAGACCCATAGCCTAAGAGAACTTCCTATGGGTGATACTGTAATGGATGCCCAATGACCAGAAGTGCACCAACCCTCCTCTATGTTCGATCTCTAGAAGCCACCATATTATAGCATAGCCAGGACATCTCTAGTGATGTCTGGGTAAGTTTAAAAAGTGGGTACGAAGAACTTTATCCACTCTACCCTAGCTAGGAGTCGATCTACCTCCTTCATTAACTCAGTGTCCTGTAAAACTATTTGGATATGAATCAACTGGACCTAAACAACACTTTTAGCAAGGCTCGATATTTGGCAGCCTACACAAGTGTCATGTAAACTGGTGTAGGCTAAGCTAGGTTTGCACATGCAGTTCTATAAGGCATCTTGCAAAAAAAAAGATTTATAATTTAATTTCTACGAGTGACCTAGGCCACAAGTAAGCTATATGTTAAAATTTATCAAAATTTTGGTAGCATGTGAGCTTAAATGGTAACAACCATCTTGTACCAAAATACGCACTAAGTGCCATAATATGATATACAATATCCTAAATCCATTATCTGGTATTCTAGAAAACATACACTTCAGATGAGGTGTAACATGCATTTTATATTTTACGATAATTCTAACAAAATTTCGATAGCATTTTGTCTAGGAATGTGATAGAATCCTGCATAAAAAAGCAATTTAAAACAACACATAGGCCATCATAGGCTACCAAGCAATACAGTTTAAATTATTTAGCAAAATAGCCAAGTTTGTACAAAATTATTGTAGTGCCATTACAACATGGTTTTAGAGGTATAAATAAAGCGTATCTACATTAGTTGTTAAAAAAACAAACATACAAACTATGTGCTTATATATAACATTTTCCCCTAGCTACAGTGTCATGCAAAATTTTTTTACTTAAACTAGAATTATAAAGGTATTGTTAATCCTAAACTAAAAGGCAACGTGCTCACATTGATCATGCCTAGTACTAAAGGTTTACAACAATAATAAAGGCCTAAATAATGCTTAAACTAATGAAATAAATGTATAAAATGTAAAAAAAAAAACTCAAATAACACTTACTTGTGATATGAATGAAAATGAAAGAGAAAGCGAAAGAAGGAAAAAAATGAATTGCTCCCTAAAGTGTACATCACTCTCAGGATATTTTAGGCACACAGGGCTTGCAAAATGAACCAAAAATAAAAGAGAAAACCTAAAAAAATTGAGAGGGAAAGCTTTTGAACAGAAAGAATGGCAATTACCAAAAAATGAAGAAGGAAGGAAGAAGAAAAGCCCTTTTATTTCAAATTTTTGAGAAAGGGATAGGAACCCATCTCTCGCTAGTGACAGATAGCCATATAGGATGTCCTACCCCTCACATCTTTTTAACCATTTGGCCATTTTTTCTTTTCCTTTTATTTTTTATTGATTTCTTATTTTTATTTACACTATTTACTTAAAAAACCCTTAATTATTCTTATGTACATATTTACTTAACCTATTTTATTTTATTTATATGAGTTATTTATTTTTAATTGTATATAACTTACTAGAACCCTAAAATACTCCTTGAAATTTAGTGCGCTTCTTGAATTTTCAGACTTTTTGAATCCAAAATCTTCCAAGATTACTTATCCTAGCTATGAAGCCTTTGAAATTCCTATAAAAATTTGAGAACAACAAAAAATGCAATAACGTGTACATGCAATGTATGAGACATACAGAAAAGAATGTATTTTGGTCTTTTAGGGGTGACAGATGAGCTATCCATAGCTCATTTCTTGAGGAAGGGGCATCTATTATCACTTTTCTATAAAAAGTGCCTAAATTTCCTTGGTCTTTATGCCTTTGATCTCTCCCTTTCCCAAGGAAACTTATGTCAGGCATTTACTCATTCTTTCCTTTTCTTTTCTTTTTTTTTCTTTCCCTAGTTATTTCCCTTTCAGCCATTTGTTTTGTCCCATTATTTTTTCACTTAGATTACCTAAATACTTTTATTACCATAAATTTTAGACTTATGAAATTACACCGACTGTTGGATGACCTGAAAACTTGAAAAGACCCTTTCTTGGCTCCATATTCTAACCTGAGATTTCTGAGAAGAGCATCTCTAGATAGGAATCTATTACTTTCTGTTGCTCAGTATTGGGATTTGAGATTACATATATTCAGGTTCACACACTAGGAATTATTCTAATACCAGAGGAATTTGCTATGATAGTTAATGCTAGGTTCGAGCCTAATACTCATCCATGTCTACCTTCCTTTGTTTCTAGATACCCTAAAGATGTGGCTCATGCTAAGGGCATTCTTTCTTTAGAGGCCAGAGATTTGGTTCCTTGTGGAAAGACATTCTCGCTAGAGTTATTGATTGATGCACTATCAGATTTTGACGACATGCCCACTTTCCATTTCAGTGTGGTATTGCTTTATTGTTTTGCTAAATATTTGTTGATACACACTGATAACCCCATGATTGGGGATTATAAGTTATTCAACATTATGAATGGTGTATTCCGGAGACATAATCTATATCCCCTGGTTCTAGCAAAGCCTATCATTAGCTCATTATGATTCTCACTCTAAGCTTACTGGCAGTCCCATACTACTTTAGGTATGCCCTTGGCTTTGAAGGTAGCATGCCCCTTGTGTATTTTTATGCTAGCTTTTCTTATTGAAAAATGTGTCTTTTCGAATTTTCACTCATTTTCTTGCCTTATTTTTAGGTGTGACTTTATGAGAAGTTGAAGTTATTATCGAAGCCTCCTCCTCAAGTCAGGCATATGGGCATTTATCCATGAGATATATCATACTTAGGCATCTGCAGTGTGAGTTTTTGATGGTCCAGGATGGGGTTAACTGGCTAGACCGTCTAACAGATGATTACATTATATTCAGGTGCACTTGGTTGCCCATTATCTCTGTGGTTTGAGATTGATCATCTAGATTTGGACTGTATCATGCTACTTTCTATGTTATTGTGTACTGCACCTTATAGTTTAGTAATCGAAAAGACATTTTTAGATGCCAATTGGGCTTCTGAAGTGGTAAACACATCCATGTTTTTCTATCAAAGTACTATCAAAGGATCTAGGCTTGGCTCCCTATGAGGACCACCATCCCTAAGGTCAATGCTTATGATGTCACTACTTTTGCTTCCTACAAATAGTGGGTCACCATTCCAGTAGTTTACAATAGGTTATCCCATTATAACACCTGGATGGGGAGAGAGATGTGATATAGATAGACTATATTAGATACCATTATAGATTATGTTTTTGCTTTTATTGAACTTTTAAAACTTGAACATGTAAAAAGAATATGCTACTTTTAAAGACATTGATGATTTTTTATGAATACATGCATGACATTTCCTTTTTGATTTCAATAAGTATAATCAGCATTTGATATTCCCCCTATTACACATATTATTTAATCTCGAATAAAACTTTACAGGCATCATAACTCTTGTCATCAATTAGCCCTCTTCGATTTTCTTGATTGATTGTTTTCTCTTAATCTCTAATTTTTACCCAATGTGCCTCTTTCGATTTTTACCTTGATGAGGCACCCAATTTTAGCAAGGTCACAATTTTTTAATCTTCAACCTACGGGGCATTTATTCGCTTCTTTTTCTCTTTTCAGTCTCAGCCATAGAACTTTTTTAATATGTTTATGTTTACTGGTTCTCTAAATTCATTGCCATCGCTATCTAATAGAATGGTAGCTCCCTTGGATAACAACTTTTTAAGCATAAAAGGGCCTTCCCATGTGGGCTTAAACTTGCCTCTAATGTCTAGAATTCCCAACCTCATCTGTTTAAATATTAGATCTCCCTCTTTCAGAGGATGTTTCCTAAATTTCTTCCTGACTAAAAGAGCAAGCCTCTTCTGATAAACCTGATTATGATAATATACCCTCATTTTATCCCTATTAAGCAGGTTGAGCTATGATAACCTCTATCTAGCCCATTATACTTTCAGTATCCTGGCTTCTAAAACTACCCTTAAAGATTGATGTTTAATTTCTACTAGTAGTACTACTTCTGTCCCATAGACCAAAGAAAATGAAGTAGCTCCTATTGAAGTCTTGGGTGTGGTCTTGTAACCCCATAATGCAAAGGGTAACTTATCGGCCCAATCTTTATAAGTTCAAACCATCTTAGCTAGAATTCTTTTGACATGCTTATTAGCTACCTTGACTACTCTATTTGTAAGAGGTATATAGGGAGAAGACTTATGATGTTGAACTCCGTACCTAGCGAGCATCTATAAGGTTTCAACGGAGAACTGAAACCCATTATCAGATACTATATGATAAGGCAAACCATATCTGGTTATCAAGCTCTTCTCAATGAACTTAGCCATATCCCTTGCATCTATCTTTCTAAAGGATTCAGCTTCTACCTATGTTGTAAAGTAATTAATAGCCACTATGAAGAATCTTTATCCTTTTAAAGTTGGTGGATTGATCATGCCGATGATGTCTATGCCCTAAACAATGAATGGCCATGGTGATTAAGATTACATAACTCTGAAACAGGTAAATGTCTTAAGTTTGCATACTATTGGCACAGTTGGCACTCTCTAACATACTTGGAACAATCATTGTCCATTGTGAGCCAAAAGAATCCTTGACACATAATCTTTTTGCTAAGGCTAAATAGTTCACATGGGCTTCACATAATCCTGCACATACTTTCTCTATGAAATTTCTTGCCTATTTTTAATCCAAACACCTTAACTAGATTCTATCAGGCTGTCTCTTATATAACACTCCTCCTATAGTAATGAATTGGGTTGACAATTTACGAATCACCTTCTAGTCCTTTTCAATAGCCTTCTTAGGAAATGCCAACTTTTCCAAATAGTTTTGATTGTCATAATACTAAGGCTTCCCATTATTCACCTCAATATCCATAATCTTCTCATATTCAAAATATAGATTGTCAGAACTCAAAATCAACATAGGCTTCAAACTTACCCTTTTTGAAATATCCTAAATCGATACCAAAGTGGCCAAATCATTTGCTAGTTGATTTTCCTCTCTAGGTACATATCCAAAAGTACAGATGTAAGGAACAAAAATAGGTCCTAGTAGAATTCAAGGGAAATTTTACATTATTAAAGTATAATTAAACATTATTGGATAAATTATTATGTTTTTCTTGACCTTTTGGCACTCTTTTGACTATATCTTGAGTTATAGAGCACAAAATTAGATGATTCAAATTTAATTTGAAAATATACATCCATACTAAGATTTCATATGAAGAAACCAAGTTCAAAATATGTCTTTAACTAGGCTATATTTAAGCATAAATTCCGAAATAGTTTGCAGCCTAGTCACTAGGAACAGACCTCAGTATTTTGTAAATATCTTAAAATATACATATGCTATGGAGATGATTCTTGATGTTTTAGAAACTCTAAACATAGTGTAATACGTTTGTAGAAGATAACATTTGCTAAAAATGGCTTTTGGAAGGTCAAAAATTACATACAAGTTGAATTTAGAAAACTGCCTATTATAAAGGATGCAAAAGTCAAGTGATAATATATAGTTTGCGGGATAAATAAAAAAGGGGATATATATTTAGAGGCCAATGTTTAAATAAAGATTAAGTGGGGTTAATTTTAAAAACAGATAGAATGTGGGGGGTTGATTTAAGAAAAGTAAAAAGGTGAAAGCACAATTAGTAACATGTAAAAATTATATAGGAAAAAGTGGGACATGCCAATTGTTGAAGGACTCCAAGAGAATTTTCCCTTCCCACTATATATAGTCATTTTAAATGTGAGAAAGAGAGTCTTTGGGAGTGAGGGACAACATTCTTGAGAGAAATTTCAGAAATTTTCTCTCTTCTCACTCTTTCATTCATTGTTAAGCATATCTAAGAAATCCTTGAAGAGAAATGCATGCATGTTGAATTAAATCAAGACAAATTAGTGTGTAACAATAAGGTAAGCTTATTAATTAATAATTCATCTCTTCTTCTTCTTCTTCATCTTCCTACTTTGGTTGATAATAGATTGAATTAAATGCTGGAAGTTTATGTTAAGGGATGAAATTGTTGTGAAAGGAAAAGAAGGAGAAAATTAGGATCTTAAAAGAAGAAGATAGTGAGAGAAAAAGGAAAATGTTGAAGAAGATTTGAGTTGCATGTCCAAGCTTGTGAACTATTATTTCTTGCATGAATTAATATTCTGTTGATTATGGATTTTATAAGTATATTGACCTGAATTAAGATATTAGACATTAATGTGAAAGAGCTATCCAGAAATTCGGATTGACCTACAATGACTATTTTGATCATAAGTAGAGTTTTTAAACTCATATTTGATGCTTCTAGTTGGGATAGAACGAAAACTTCTGTGCCTACAAATTTTATAGAAATAACAATAATGAAATTTTGCCTCTAGGGTCCTCAAAAATGTCCGAAACAGTAGCCCTTTTGCATTTGGCGGGTCATTGGAGTAATAGGTGTTTATTATGTGATAAATCCTGGGATATACATCAAAATGACTTGAAATTTTTATAGAATATATATAAGATCATAATTATCAAATGTTAAGAAGAAAAGTTCCCTGAAAAATGTCTTTTACCATGTGAAAAATATTACCCAAAATCGGACAGTGAGCAGTAGAGAATGAGTATGTATAATATGAAGGAACAATTGTAAATACATTGTTAATCACTTAAGGACTCAATTAACAAGTTCTCAATCAAAAACCTTAATAGGATGAGCATGTTAATGGATAATTATAATGTCTATAAAGTAGGAACTAAGGGTTTTTATAATAATTTAACTTAATAAATTATTCTATAGTATGGCATAGATATGTACATAAATGAAAGCATATAATTTGAGTTAGAGACCTCAAAATGAATCAATTCAAAATTATATAGTTAAATGAGATGCAAAACTCCAGAATTGTAGAACTAACCTAGCTTTAATTCTTCCTCTAAATAATTTCTATGATTTATTGAAATTTAGGTGAACGGTAAATTAGGATTCTAGAACAGTTTGAAGAAAAATTGAGATTTCTGTGTGTAAAATGATCAGAATGGCATGAGGTTAATTCCTATACAAAATGAACACCTAAATGCACATTTTATATGAAGGAAGTATGACCTAATAATGCATACAAGCATGTCAAATATTGACTTGAAAATTTGTAGGGACTGAATGTACTGTTAGGGGACAGACCAAAGTAAATTGGGTATTACATTTTGTAGATTTGTTAAAATGCTACAAAGTAAAATTCTGGTAAAACTAGAGATATTAAAGTGTAACTTTGATAAAGAAATGTTGGTCTAAATCCCTCTTAATTTTATGCTATGAATTTTTATAAGTGACAGCCAACACTGTTTTGGTTCTATGAACAGCCTATAGTTTTTCTTAAATATATCAAGCAATAGATAAGATATTAATGTGAATTTTGATGCTTTGGAAACTAGACACATAGGTGAGTAAGATTTTAGAAGCTCAATTGGCCTAAAAATTACGTTTTCCAAACCATATGTGGCTCACAAGTTGGGTCCAGAATGCTGCCCTGTGCAGAATTTTAATGTGTCTTACATTATGGTTTTTCTTATATAGTTAAGTTAAATATGTGTCTATATGAATAAACAATGAATTGGATATGGCATGTGATATGATTATTAACAAAGGTCTATATATATATATTCATATATGTACATACGTAAAGATATATGATAAAGATATCTAATATTTATATGCGATCAAACTTATGTACATGGTTGTTATATGCAATTATGCTTTCATGTACATATTTTTAATGATGGAGTAAATATTTATTCGATGCGTGCATGTATACTATGAAGTTAAGAAATGTTTAAATATGATAAATGAAGGTTTTTAATGTACGACTATCATATGATTACATGAATGTAATATACATAAATGTATATATATGTAAACGTCATGATTATACAAGATTTTTATTGATCTCTTGAAGATTACTATGATACTTATAGTTTGAAATGTCAATTTGACTTGTATAAAGAAGTAATATGATTTGTAGAATATATGTGTATACATAAACATATATATATATAGACACATAGTATGATCTTACATGATTGGGTTCGAAAGATGTTTAGAGTAATGATTTAGAGAATATGTTTAAAGTGAAATGCATGAATATGTCTTTGCTTAAAATGACATGATTAAGCATTTGTGATGTCACATGTTAGCATACTAAAATACAGATCTACAGAGCAATAGACTCAATTATAGAAATCTTATTAAAGTATATAATGGCAATGTTATATGTGACTATGTATACAAGTGTATGCATTAAAGAAGGAGTATCTTGTCATGTGATTGTTACATGAGAAAATTGTATAAATTATTTTATGAATTATGAATATATGTTTATGCACTAGAGAAGAAATATATTTGTACATGATTATGCACAGATGCAAACAGTATAATATAGGTACAATATTGTTATACGAACTAGTTACATGATTGAATAAGATTACAAGCACAGAATAGTAATACCCAATAGGGAGCATGTTCAAAGATTTACATAAAGTTACGCATATACATGTATATGATATCTTGCTCATAGTTATAAAGGAATATATATATAGATACCTATATGTATATGATGAATAGAGCAAAGTAAAGAATAACATTGCTCAATAGCCATACATGAGCATGTACATGATTATTTTATTCATAGTTGTACAAGGGTATACATTTGCATATACGAATATGATTGAATAGAGTAAAAGTGAACTAAAGAAAGATAAAGTGAGAGATTATATTTTCCTGCTACTAGAGTTCAATTGTGGATAGATAGGAGCCTATAGGGAAAATTGCAGCTGCCATAGTTTGTCCCAATTGGGTCTATAGTATGTTTTATTACATTTGAATCATAAACAGCCCCGTTTGGGTTGTTAGGCGACCCTGTTTGGGTCTGCTTGACAGGTCTAAAGTATAATTTGGCCCCGTTTGGGTCTATAGATTCGATATCTTCGGATATCCCCCATTTTCATACTGAAGTGTTTTGATAGTTCCTGTTATCCACTAATAGAACTAAGGTAGGCTAAACTATAAGTACAGTACAAACATTACAGTATGAAGTATTAAGCAAACATCATATAAAAGTTAAGGATATTGCTTGATTACATGTCTGACATGATTTGCTTGTATTATTTCATAAGTTTAAATAAATAGAAGTTACCTAGTAACAGATGATATGTATGCTATTTATAGTTGATTCCAAATGTTCGAAATTTCTTAAATGTGTTAAATGCATGAAGAATTCTCAGTCAATATACAATACCAGCATGCTAAGTTAACTGTTATACGTGAGGTTGATAGATTTTTCATCATTTTCTAATCCATTGATTATATGTTAAATAAATGTATATATATAAAGTGTGCTGAGTGTGATTACTGATGAAGCAATGGTAATATCGAAATGCTTTAAAAGTTGAAAAAGATACAAGGTAAAGATATAATAGTTTAATAATAATAGTAAGTATTCAAACAAATGAGAATGCATCTCATACATGGAAAATATTATACATATGTATAGGTAATAGAAGTTATTTGAATACAGTACCATGTTTCTAAGATAGTTAAGTATATCAAAGTGATCACTAAGATCAAATTGTGGGAACTCATAAAGTATAGATAAAGTATATATATATATAAAATATTTGTAAATAAGTTATAGAAATATGACTTCATTAATAAATGTTTGGCAATTGATATTGATATATGAATAATACAGTCATCAATGTTTGACAAATAATAATTCAAAGTAATTGGTCAAGAGTAACATATAGAAATCCAAAAAGTAAGCTTGATTTATAGGATTCAAGTATTGAATTAATATTGATAAAGGTATGAAATTGACAAGCAGAGGAAATATCAATAGGTTTTGTTATTGGTTATAAGAATAGCATAAGAGAATATAGCATTGGGAGATAATAGTGAATATTGTTTATGATGATTGGTTTATTTGCTTTAAGATGTGTATATGTGGGTTTTCATCTTGATGACCTTTAAAAGGGGTCATCCACATGTTTTTGTTCCCCACTAAGCTTTATAGCTTAGCACGGGCGTTTCATCCATGTACGTTACAAGTAAGGATTTTTCCCTTGGATGATATCTGCAGCAGGATGGCCAATACAAGAGAGAGATTGAAAGTATAGTCTACTGTTGAATGCATTTTAATTACAAGATTTTTATTTACTTTGACAAGGATGTGATGTACAAATGATTAATAGATGTGAATATTGTATTGTATAAAAATACTCTGAAGTATACAGTAAAGTGTTAATAGTATAGTTTATATGTCGGATTTATGTTTGAAGTTTGAAAAAAGGAAAATATATATTTCGAACATTATAACCTTGCAAGCTTGCTTAATGATACAGGATATAGTATTTACAACTATGTAGCCGATAAGAGTGTTGCAATTAGTTGTATTAGAGCAGCTGGTTTAGCTGTTTCTAGGCTATAAGTGATTAGAGTTGTTATCATAAGAAGCTTTGGAGCTTTGGCCAATGCAGATATCCTGGTCTTGTTATGGTTAGACTAAAGTTTGATGATTCGATCGAATTTGATAAACAGGATATAAGGATAGTAATATATGTGGGTAAAGGTATATGATTGAAGTTTTAGAAATGGACTATGTGCATAATAGTACTTTCTTGGGATCTTAATTTTGGATTGAATAGTACATAATATGTGTATATGAAAGTATACAGGATTATGAAATAGGTGTGTTAATAGAATACGTAATGATTATTTTGAAACATGAGATAGTGCTATGTTAATTAATGAGAAGATTTATAGTTGAGGCTTTTGAGATGATAATTTGAGGATTCATTAAAATGCTTTTATGTATATCTGTCAGCATTTCCTTATTGAGTAAGGATAATTGATGAATCATTACACATGGAATGGGGAAAAAAACATATACAGCACATGAGATTATGCATTTACATCTTATTGCATACATAAAAGCATCATTCACATATAACATAACATCAAGCATCATGTTACATGTATAGGCCCCAACTAAAAATGAAACTAACAGGATATACATTAAGCATGGTAAGGATGTAACTGTATGATAAGGTTGCTCTTATATGGAGATAGAGTTATAAGAGAATCAAATTAAGTTTAAGTGAGCATCAAGGAAGGTTGGTAGAGATAGTATGAAATAAAAGTTTATAATGTTAGACACAGAAGTATAGGAATGATGGTGATGTATTTGAGAAATAATACAATATGAATTTCGAAGAAGAAATTCCTTAAGGGGGAGAGATTTGTAAAGAACAAAAATAGGCCCTAGTAGAATTCAAGGGCAATTTTACGTTATTAAAGTATAATTAAACATTATTGGATGAATTATTATGGTTTTCCTTGACCTTTCGGTACTCTTTTGACTATATCTCGAGTTATAGAGCACAAAATTAGATGATTCAAATTAGATTTGAAAATATACATCCATACTAAGATTTCATATGAAGAAATGATGTTCAAAATATGTCTTTAACTCGGCTATATCTAAGCATGAATTTCGAAATAGTTTGCAGCCTAGTCACTAGGAACAGACCTCAGTATTTTATAAATATCTTAAAATAAACAAATGCTATGGAGATGACTCTTATGTTTTAGAAACTCGAAACATAGTGTAATAAGTTTGTAGAAGATAACATTTGCTAAAAATGGCTTTTAGAATGTCAAAAATTACATACAAGTTGAATTTAGAAAACTGCCTGTGATAGAGGATGCAAACGTCAAGTGATAATATATAGTTTGAGGGCTAACTAAAAAAGGGGATATAAATTTAGCAACCAATGTTTAAATAAAGATTAAGTGGGGTTAATTTTAAAAAGAGATAGAATGTGGGGGGTTGATTTAAGAAAAGTAAAAAAGTGAAAGCACAATTAGTAACATGCAAAAATTGTATAGATAAAAGTGGGACATGCAAATTGTTGAAGGACTCCAAGGGAATTTTCCCTTCCCAATATATATAGTCATTCTAAATGTTATAAAGAGAGTATTTGGGAGTGAGGGATAGAATTCTTGAGAGAAATCTCAGAAATTTTCTCCCTTCTCACTCTTTCATTCATTGTTAAGCATGTCTAAGAAATCCTTGAAGAGAAATGCATGCATGTTGAATTAAATCAAGACAAATTAGTGTGTAACAATAAGGTAAGCTTATTAATTAGTAATTCATCTTTTCTTCTTCTTCTTCATCTTCTTGTTTTGGTTGATAATAGATTGAATTAAATGCTGGAAGTTTGTGTTAATGGATGAAATTGTTATGAAAGGAAAAGAAGGAGAAAATTAGGATCTTGAAAGAAGAAGATAGTGAGAGAAAAAGGAAAATGTTGAAGAAGATTTGAGTTGCATGTCCAAGTTTGGGAACTATTATTTCTTGCATGCATTAATATTCTGTTGATTATGGATTTTATAAGTATATTGACTTGAATTAAGATATTAGACATTAATGTGAAAGTTCTATCCAAAAATTCAGATTGACCTCCAATGACTATTTTGATCATAAGTGGAGTTTTTAAACTCATAATTTGATGCTTCTAGTTGGGATAGAACTGGAAATTCTGTGCCTAGAAATATTATAGAAATAACAATAATGAAATTTTGCCTCTAGGGTCCTCAAAAATGCCCAAAATAGTAGTCCTTTTGCATTTGGCGGGTCATTGGAGCAGTAGGTGTTTATTATGTGATAAATCCTGGGATATACATCAAAATGACTTGAAATTTTTATAGAATATAGATAAGATCGTAATTATCAAATGTTAAGAAGAAAAGTTGCCTAAAAAATATTGTTTACCATGTGAAAAATATTATGCAAAATCGGACAGTGAGCAGTAGAGAATGAGTATGTATAATAAGAAGGAACAATTGCAAATACATTGTTAATCACTTAAGGACTCAATTAACAAGTTCTCAATCAAAAAGCTTAATAGGATGAGCATGTTAATGGATAATTATAATATCTATAAAGTAGGAACTAAGGGTTTTTAGATTAATTTAACTTAATAAATTAATCTATAGTATGGCATAGATATGTACATAAATGAAAGTATATTATTTGAGTTAGAGACCTCAAAATGAATCAATTCAAAATTATATAGTTAAATTAGACATAAAACAACAGAATTGTAGGACTAACCTAGCTTTAATTCTTCCTCTAAATAATTTCTATGATTTATTGAAATTTAGGTGAACTGTAAATTAGGATTCTAGAACAGGTTGTAGAAAAATTGAGATTTCTGTGTGTAAAATGATCAGAATGGCATGAGGTTAATTCCTATGCAAAATGTACTCCTAAATGCACATTTTATATGAAGGAAGTATGACCTAATAATGTATACAAGCATGTCAAATATTGACTTGAAAATTTATGGGGACTGAATGTACTGTTAGGGGACAGACCATAGTAAATTGGGTATATCTTTTTGTAGATTTGTTAAAATGCTACAAAGTAAAATTATGGTAAGACTAGAGACATTAACGTATAACTTTGATAAAGAAATGTTGGTCTAAATCCCTTTTAATTTTATGCTATGAATTTTTATAAGTGACAGCCAACACTATTTCGGTTCTATGAACAGCCTATAGTTTTTCTTAAATATCTCAAGCTATAGATAAGAAATTAATGTCAATTTTGATGCTTCGGAAACTAGACACATAGGGTAGTAAGATTGTAGAAACTCATTTGGCCCAAAATTTATGTTTTCCAATCATATGTGGCTCACAAGTTGGGTCCAGAATGCTGCCCTGTGCAGAATTTTAATGTGTCTTACATTATGGTTTTTCTTATATAGTTAAGTTAAATATGTGTCTATATGAATAAACAATGAATTGGATATGGCATGTGATATGATTATTAACAAAGGTCTATATATATATATATATTCATATATGTACATAGGTAAAGATATATGATAAAGATATCAAATATTTATATGTGATCAAACTTAAGTACATGGGTGTTATGTGCAATTATGCTTTCATGTACATATATTTAATGATGGAGTGAATTTTTATTCGTTGCATACATGTATACTATGAAGTTAAGAAATGTTTAAATATGATAAATGAAGGTTTTTAATATACGACTATCATATGATTACATGATTGTAATATACATAAATGTATATATATGTAAACGTCTAAACGATTATACATGATTTTTATTGATCTCTTGAAGATTACTATGATACTTATAGTTTGAAATGTCAATTTGACTTGTATAAAGAAGTAATATGATTTGTAGAATATATGTGTATATATAAACATATATATATATATATATATATACATAGTATGATCTTACATGATTGGGTTCAAAAGATGTTTAGAGTAATGATTTAGAGAATATGTTTAAAGTGAAATGCATGAACATGTCTTTGCTTAAAATGACATGATTAAGCATTTGTGATGTCACATGTTAGCATACTAAAATACAGATCTACTGAGCAATAGGCTCAATTATAGAAATCTTATTAAAGTATATAATGGCAATGTTATATGTGACTATGTATACAAGTGTATGCATTAAAGAAGGAGTATCTTGTCATGTGAGTGTTACATGAGTAAATTGTATAAAATATTTTATGAATTATGCATATATGTTTATGCACTAGAGAAGAAATATATTTGTACATGATTATGCACAGGTGCAAATAGTATAATATAGGTACAATCTTGTTATACGAAATAGTTACATGATTGAATAAGATTACAAGCACAGAATAGTAATACCCAATAGTGAGCATGTTCAAAGGTTTACATAAAGTTACGCATATACATGTATATGATATCTTGCTCATATTTATAAAGGAATATTTATATAGATACCTATATGTATATAATGAATAGAGCAAAGTAAAGAATAACATTGCTCAATAGCCGTACATGAGCATGTACATGATTATTTTATTCATAGTTATAAAAGGGTATACATTTGCATATACGAATATGATTGAATAGAGTAAAAGTAAACTAAAGAAAGATAAAGTGAGAGATTATATTTCCCTGCTACTAGAGTTCAATTGTAAATAGATAGGCGCCTATAGGGAAAATTGCAGCTGTCATAGTTTGGCCCAATTGGATCTAAAGTATGTTTGATTCCTTTTGAATCATGAACAGCCCTGTTTAGGTTGTTAAGTGACCCCGTTTGGGTCTTTTGACCAGTCTAAAGTATAATTTGGCCCCGTTTGGGTCTATAGATCCGATATCTTCGGATATCCCCCATTTTGATACCGAAATGTATCAATAGTTCCCGTTATCCACCGATAGAACTAAGGCAGGCTAAACTATAAGTACAATACAGACATTAAAGTATAAAGTATTAAGCAAACATCATGTAAAAGTTAATGATATTGCTTGATTACATGTTTGACATGATTTGCTTGTATTATTTCATAAGTTTAAATAAATAGAGGTTACCAAGTAACAAATGATATGTATGCTATTTATAGTTGGTTCCAAATGTTCGAAATTGCTTAAATGAGTTAAATGCATAATGAATTCTAGGTCAATATACAATACCAGCATGCTAAGTTAACTGTTATACGTGAGGTTGATAGATTTGTCAAGATTTTCTAATCCATTGATTTTATGTTAAATAAATGTATATATATAAAGTGTGTTGAGTGTGATTACTGATGAAGCAATGGTAATATAAAAATGCTTTAAAAGTTGAAAAAGATACAAGGTAAAGATATAATAGTTTAATAATAATAGTAAGTATTCAAACGAATAAGAATACATCTCATACATGGAAAATATTATACATATGTATAGGAAATAGAAGTTATTTAAATACAGTACCATGTTTCTAAGATAGTTAAGTATATCAATGTGATCACTAAGATCAAATTGTGGGAACTCATAAAGTATATATAAAGTATATATATATATATATATATATATATATATATATATATATATATATATATATATATATATATATTTATATATATATATATTTGTAAATAAGTTATAGAAATATGACTTAGTTAATAAATGTTTGGCAATTGATATTGATATATGAATAATATAGTCATCAATGTTTGACAAATAATAATTCAAAGTAATTGGTCAAGATTAACATATAGAAATCTGGAAAGTAAGCTTGATGTATAGGATTCAAGTATTGAATAAATATTGATAAAGGTATGAAATTGATAAGCAAAGGAAATATCAATAGGTATTTTTATTGGTTATAAGAATAGCATAATAGAATATAGCATTGGGAGATTATAGTGAATTTTTTTATAATGATTGGTTTATTTGCTTTAAGATGTGTATATATGGGTTTTCATCTTGATGACCATTAAAAGGGGTCGTCCACATGTTTTTGTTCCCCACTAAGATTTATAGCTTAGCAAGGGTGTTTCATCCGTGTAGGTTGCAAGTAAGGATTTTTCCCTTGGATGATATCTGCAACAGGATAGCTAATACAAGAGAGAGATTGAAAGTATAGTCTGTTGTTGAATGCATTTTGATTACAAGATTTTTATTTACTTTGACAAAGATGTGATGTACAGATGATTAATAGATGTAAATATTGTATTGTATAAAAATACTCTGAAGTATACAGTAAAGTGTTAATAGTATAGTTTATATTTTGGATTTATGTTTGAAGTTTGAAAAAAGGAAAATATATATTTTGAACATTAAACCTTGCAAGCTTGCTTAATGATACAGGATATAGTGTTTACAACTACGTAGTCGATAAGGGTGTTACAATTAGTGGTATCAGAGCAGCTGGTTTAGCCATTTTTGGGCTATAGGTGATTAGAGTTGTTATCATAAGAAGCTTTGGAGTGTTGGCCAATGTAGATATCCTGGTCTTGTTGTGATTAGACTAAAGTTTGATGATTCGATCGAATCTGATAAATAGGATATAAGGGTAGTAATATATGTGGGTAAAGGTATATGACTGAAGTTTTAGAAATGGATTATGTGTATACTAGTACTTTCTTGGGATCTTAATTTCGGATTGAATAGTACATAATATGTGCATATAAAAGTATATAGGATTATGAAATAGGTGTTTTAATAGTACGTAGTGATTATTTGGAAACATGAGATAGAGCTATGTTAATTAATGAGAAGATTTATAGTTGAGGCTTTTGAGATGATAATTTTAGGATTCGTTAAAATGCTCTATGTATATCTGTCAGCATTTCCTTATTGAGTAAGGGTAATTGATGAATCATTACATATGGGATGCAGCAAAAAAACATATACAGCACATGAGATTATGCATTTGCATATTATTGCATACACAAAAGCATCATTCACACATAACATAGCATCAAGCATCATGTTACATGTATAGGATCCAACTAAAAAGGAAACTGACAAGATATACATTAAGCATGGTAAGAATGTAACTGTATGATAAGGTTTCTCTTATATGGAGATAGTGTTATAAGAGAATCAAATTAAGTTTAAGTAAGCATCGAGGAAAGTTGGTAGAGATAGTATGAAATAAAAGTTTATAATGTTAGACACAAAAGTATAGGAATTATGGTGATTTATTTGTGAAATAATACAGTATGAATTTCGAGGATGAAATTTCTTAAGGGGGAGAGATTTTTAAGGAACAAAAATAGGCCCTAGTAGAATTCAAGGACAATTTTACTTTATTAAAGTATAATTAAACATTATTGGATGAATTATTATGTTTTTCTTGACCTTTAGGCACTCTTTTGACTATATCTCGAGTTATAGAGCACAAAATTAGATGATTCAAAATTGAATTTGAAAATATACATCCATACTAAGATTTCATATGAAGAAACCATGTTCGAAATATGTCTTTAACTAGGCTATATTTAAGCATGAATTCCGGAATAGTTTGCAGCCTAATCACTAGGAACAGACCTCAGTATTTTGTAAATATCTTAAAATATACAAATCCTAAAGAGATGATTCTTAACGTTTTAGAAACGAGAAACATAGTGTAATAAGTTTTTAGAAGATAACATTTTCTAAAAATGGCTTTTTGAAGGTCAAAATTTACATACAAGTTAAATTTAGAAAACTGCCTGTGATAGAGGATGCAATAATCAAGTGATAATATATAGTTTGAGGGCTAAAAAAAAAGAGGATATAAATTTAGAGGCCAATGTTTAAATAAAGATTAAGTGGGGTTAAGTTTAAAAAGAGATATAATGTGGGGGGTTGATTTAAGAAAAGTAAAAAGGTGAATGCACAATTAGTAACATGCAAAAATTGTATAGGAAAAAGTGGGACATGCAAATTGTTGAAGGACTCCAAGGGAATTTTCCCTTCTCACTATATTTAGTCATTTTAAATGTTAGAAAGAGAGTCTTTAGGAGTGAGGGACGGCATTCTTTAGAGAAATTTCAGAAATTTTGTCTCTTCTCACTCTTTCATTCATTGTTAAGCATATCTAAGAAATCCTTGAAGAGAAATGCATGCATGTTGAATTAAATCAAGACAAATTAGTGTGTAACAATAAGGTAAGCTTATTAAATAGTAATTCATATCTTCTTCTTCATCATCTTCTTATTTTTATTGATAATAGATTGAATTAAAGGCTGGAAGTTTGTGTTAATGGATGAAATTGTTGTGAAAGGAAAAGAAGGAGAAAATTAGGATCTTGAAAGAAGAAGATAGTGAGAGAAAAAGGAAAATGTTGAAGAAGATTTGAGTTGTATGTCCAGGTTTGGGAACTATTATTTCTTGCATGCATTAATATTGTGTTTATTATGGATTTTATAAGTATATTGACTTGAATTAATATATTGGACATTAATGTGAAAGTACTATCCAGAAATTCGGATTGACCTCCAATGACTATTTTTATCATAAGTAGAGTTTTTGAACTCAGAATTTCATGATTCTAAATGGGATAGAACCGGGACTTCTGTGCCTAAAAATGTTATAGAAATAACAATAATGAAATGTTTCTTCTAGGGTCCTCAAAAATGCCCAATAAAGTAGCCTTTTTGCATTTGGCGGGTCATTGGAGCAGTAGATGTTTATTTTGTGATAATTCCTGGAATATACATCAAAATGCCTTGAAATTTTTATAGAATATAGATAAGATTGTAATTATCAAATGTTAAGAAGAAAAATTGCCTGGAAAATTTCGTTTACCACGTGAAAAATATTATGGAAAACTAGACAGTGAGCTGTAGAGAATGAGTATGTATAATATAAAGGAACAATTGCAAATACATTGTTAACCACTTAAGGACTCAATTAACAAGTTCTCAATCAAAAAGCTTAATAGGATGAGCATGTTAATGGATAATTATAATATCTATAAAGTAGGAACTAAGGGTTTTTAGATTAATTTAACTTAATAAATTAATCTATAGTATGGCATAGATATGTACATAAATGAAAGTATATAATTTGAGTTAGAGACCTCAAAATGAATCAATTAAAAATTATATAGTTAAATGAGAGATAAACCTACAAAATTGTAGAACTAACCTAGCTTTAAATCTGCCTATAAATAATTTCTATGATTTATTGAAATTTAGGTGAACAGTAAATTCGAATTCTGGAATAGTTTGTAGAAAAATTTAGATTTCTGAGTGTAAAATGACCAGAATGAAATGAGGTTAATTCTTTTGCAAATGGACTCCTAAATGCACATTTTATATGAAGGAAGTATGACCTAAAAATGTATACAACCATGTCTAATATTGACTTGAAAATTTGTAGGGACTGAATGTACTGTTAGGGGATAGACCATAATAAATTGGGTATATCTTTTTGTAGATTTGTTAAAATTCTACAAAGTAAAATTATAATAAAACTAGAGACATTAAAGTATAATGTTGATGAAGAAATGTTGGTCTAAATCCCTCTTAATTTTATGCTATGAATTTTTATAAGTGACAGCCAACACTGTTTCGGTTCTATGAACAGCCTATAGTTTTTCTTAAATATCTCAAGCTATAGATAAGAAATTAATGTGAATTTTGATGCTTCGGAAACTAGACACATAGGGTAGTAAGATTGTAGAAACTCATTTGGACCAAAATTTACATTTTCCAATCATATGTGGCTCACAAGTTGGGTCCAGAATACTGCCCTGTGCAGAATTTTAATGTGTCTTACATTATGGTTTTTCTTATATAGTTAAGTTAAATATGTGTCTATATGAATAAACAATGAATTGGATATGGCATGTGATATGATTATTAACAAAGGTCTATATATATATATATATTCATATATGTACATAGGTAAAGATATATGATAAAGATATCTAATATTTATATGTGATCAAACTTATGTACATGGTTGTTATATGCAATTATGCTTTCATGTACATATTTTTAATGATGGAGTAAATATTTATTCGATGCGTGCATGTATACTATGAAGTTAAGAAATGTTTAAATATGATAAATGAAGGTTTTTAATGTACGACTATCATATGATTACATGAATGTAATATACATAAATGTATATATATGTAAACGTCTAAATGATTATACAAGATTTTTATTGATCTCTTGAAGATTACTATGATACTTATAGTTTGAAATTTCAATTTGACTTGTATAAAGAAGTAATATGATTTGTAGAATATATGTGTATACATAAACATATATATATATATAGACACATAGTATGATCTTACATGATTGGGATCGAAAGATGTTTAGAGTAGTGATTTAGAGAATATGTTTAAAGTGAAATGCATGAATATGTCTTTGCTTAAAATGACATGATTAAGCATTTGTGATGTCACATGTTAGGATGCTAAAATACAGATCTACAGAGCAAAAGGCTCAATTATAGAAATCTTATTAAAGTTTATAATGGCAATGTTATATGTGACTATGTATACAAGTGTATGCATTAAAGAAGGAGTATCTTGTCATGTGATTGTTACATGAGCAAATTGTATAAATTATTTTATGAATTATGAATATATGTTTATGCATTAGAGAAGATATATATTAGTACTTGATTATGCACAGGTGCAAAAAGTATAATATAGGTACATTCATGTTATACGAAATAGTTACATGATTAAATAAGGTTACAAGCACAGAATAGTAATACCCAATAGTGAGCATGTTCAACGGTTTACATAAAGTTATGCATATACATGTATATGATATCTTGCTCATTTTTATAAAGGAATATATAAATAGATACCTATATGTATATGATGAATAGAGCAAAGTAAAGAATAACATTGCTCAATAGCCACACATGAACATGTACATGATTATTTTATTCATAGTTATACAAGGGTATACATTTGCATATACGAATATGATTGAATAGAGTAAAAGTAAACTAAAGAAAGATAAAGTGAGAGATTATATTTTCCTGCTACTAGAGTTCAATTATGGATAGATAGGCACCTATAGGGAAAATTGCAGCTGCCATCGTTTTGCCCAATTGGGTCTAAAGTATGTTTGATTCCTTTTGAATCATGAACAGCCCCGTTTGGGTTGTTAGGCGACCCTGTTTGGGTTTGCTTGACCGGTCTAAAGTATAATTTGGCCCCGTTTGCGTCTATAGATCCGATATCTTCGGATATCCCCCATTTTGATACTGAAATTATCAATAGTTCCCATTATCCACTGATAAAACTAAGGCAGGCTATACTATAAGTACAGTACAGACATTAAAGTATAAAGTATTAAGCAATGATCATATAAAACTTAAGGATATTGCTTGATTACATGTCTGACATGATTTGTTTGTATTATTTCATAAGTTTAAATAAAAAGAGGTAACCAAGTAACACATGATATGTATGCTATTTATAGTTGGTTCCAAATGTTTGAAATTGCTTAAATGAGTTAAATGCATCAAGAATTCTCAGTCAATATACAATACCAGCATGCTAAGTTAACTGTTATACGTTAGGTTGATAGATTTGTCAAGATTTTCTAATCCATTGATTATATGTTAAATAAATATATATATATATATAAAGTTTGCTGAGTGTGATTACTGATGAAGCAATGGTAATATCAAAATGCTTTAAAAGTTGAAAAAGATACAAGGTAAAGATATAATAGTTTAATAATAATAGTAAGTATTCAAACGAATGAGAATGCATCTCATACATGGAAAATATTATACATATGTATAGGGAATAGAAGTTATTTGAATACAGTATCATGTTTCTAAGATAGTTAAGTATATCAAAGTGATCACTAAAAGCAAATTGTGGGAACTCATAAAGTATAGATAAAGTATATATATATAAATATTTATAAATAAGTTATAGAAATATGACTTAGTTAATAAATGTTTGGCTGTTGATATTGATATATGAATAATACAGTCATCGATGTTTGACAAATAATAATTCAAAGTAATTGGTTAAGAGTAACATATAGAAAGCCAAAAAGTAAGCTTGATGTATAGTATTCAAGTATTGAATAAATATTAATAAAGGTATGAAATTGATAAGCAAAGGAAATATCAATAGATGTTGTTATTGGTTATAAGAATAGCATAAGAGAATATAGCATTGGCAGATTATAGTGAATATTGTTTAGAATGATTGGTTTATTTGCTTTAAGATGTGTATATATGGGTTTTCATCTTGATGACCTTTAAAAGGGGTCATCCACATGTTTTTGTTCCCCACTAAGTGTTATAGCTTAGCACGGGTGTTTCATCCGTGTAGGTTGCAAGTAAGGATTTTTCCCTTGGATGATATCTGCAGTAGGATGGCCAATACAAAAGAGAGATTGAAAGTATAGTATGCTGTTGAATGCATTTTGATTACAAGATTTTTATTTACTTTGACAAGGATGTGATGTACAGATGATTAATAGATGTAAATATTGTATTGTATAAAAGTACTCTTAAGTATACAGTAAAGTGTTTGAAACTATATACTCTTAAGATTTTTATTTATATGTCGGATTTATGTTTGATGTTTGAAAAAAGGAAAATATATATTTCGAACATTAAACCTGGCAAGCTTGCTTAATGATACAGGATATAATGTTTACAACTATGTAGCCGATAAGGGTGTTACAATAGATTTCGAATTGGTTACTCAAAACTTTCAAGCAATTGAGATAAGGCAATAATTATTCTTCCTTAATTGACCATTCACCCTTCACTTGATAAATTACAAAAGATGAGTCTCCAAACACTACTATTGATTTTGCCCCCAGAGCTAATAAGGCTTCCAATTTGGAAATAAATGGCTTTATATCTCCGTTTCCCAGCCAATGGCATCTTTTCTCCTTTTGAGGTCTCTAAAATCATTCCCGCTCCTACTCCATTGTTGTTTAAGGCCCCATCAAAGTACATCTGCCAACCATGCATTTTTATAACTGCAATGTGACTCATCAGGAAATTCATAAGTCACCTATTCTCCTTCTAAAGGCTGATCGGCTAGGAACTCCTCTATTGCTCTCCTTTTAATGATTTTCCTTGTGATGTATTATATGTCAAACTCTTATATGGGAATTAACCATGTTGCCATCTTCCTTAAGAGTGAAGATGCTTCCTGTTAATACCTGAAAGGGTTCTTTTTGGCCACTGCTTGTATCATAGAGGAATGGAAGTAGTGCCTCAGCTTCTTTGATGCTTATATGATTGCTAGATAAATCTACTCAACTTCTATATATTTTTCTTCATAAGGGAGAAATTTTTTACTGAGGTAGTACACTATATACTCAATCCCAACGTCATCCTCTTGAGCCATCATTGCTTCTATTAAACCATCTTTTATAGCTAGATATAAGATTAAAGGCTTACCTGCCTAAGGTGGTCTCAACAATGGTGGATGGAGCAGGTATACCTTAATGGTATCGAATGCTTTTTGGCAATACTCATTCAAAACCATTGGCTGATCCTTCTTAAGTATTTTGAATATTAGCTTGCAAATCAAAGTCAATTTGGCTCTAAGCCTGCTAATGTATTAAATTTTCCCTAAAAACCCTCTGACTTCCTTTTCTTTCTATGATACTGGCATCTTTCTGATGGCCTTCACTTTGTCAGGATCTACCTTTATACTTTTTTGGCTCACTACATGCACTAAAAGCTTGCTTGAGGTAACCATAAAGATGCACTTCTTCGAGTTAAGGTGAAGATTATACTTATCAATCCTCTGGAAGAATTTTTCTAGTGCCTCGAAGTGGCCTTCATGGGTAACTGACTTGATCATCATGTCATCCACATATACCTCCACTTCCCTATGAATTATATCATTGAGTATCCTCATTGCCATCCTCTAATAGGAAGCACCTGCATTTTTAAGTCCGAAAGGCATAACCCGGTAAGCATATGTACTCCATTCTATTATAAAAGTTGTATTAATTTGGTCCACTATCTTATTCGAAATCTGGTTATACCTTGCATACCTATCCATAAAATTGTATATGGCACAGGCGGTCATACTATCAATCAGAAATTTTATGTGAGGTAGGGAAAATCTTCTTTACGACAGGCTTTGTCAAGTCCTTTTAATCCACACAAATTCTAACTCTTCCATCATTTTTAGCCATGGGAACTATGGTCTTCAGCCATGTGGGATATTGAACTTCCTCTAGGCACTTAGCCTCTATCTATTTCCTAACTTCTTCCTTAACCTTTTTAACCTGTTCTGATCTAAGCCTCCTAAGCTTTTGCTTGACTGGCTTATCCCTGGATATGTTGGAATAGCATATTTAGTAATTTCCTGATCTATTCTAGGCATGTATTCATAGGTGTAGGCAAAGACTTTTTAATTTTTTTTTCAATATTCTCTCAAAGTTTTGCCTTTCCTCAAGAGTTATGTTTGATGCCAATAAAATTTCTTTTGGGTTTTCTTTTGTTTTGAGATTAAATGAACATGTGTTTGTTGAGTTAATGTCAAATATGAATGATTCATAATCATAATTATGCATAATAAAATTAGAAGAAACATCACACGAGTAAGCAAAATTGTTCATCTTATTAATATAATCAAAATAACAATTAATGTTCTCATCAAAAGGTTCAGGAATATAAAAAAAATATCAATAAAAGCATCCTATTTAGTCTTGGCAACATTAGATGTCTCTCTAATCTTGACCTTAGGTGGATCTTCAGCCTCAATCTTCCATTTTCCCTTTAGCTAAATAGCAAGCAGTTTCTCAATCATAACCTTTTTAGCTGCTTCCTCATCCCAAGTTAAATGGTGCAGAAAAATCTCTTCATCCCAAAAATCCTCAATTAGCTTGATCATCCCTTGATCCTAGTTGAAGGCATCATTGAACAACTCAAACCCTGGCATTATTTCATCCTCTATCAGCTGAGGTTTATTCTCCCCATAATAATGGAAAATACCTTACGCTGGCATAAAGCTTTGAGAGATGTGAGAAATCCCTTTCGCTGCTTTCTTTTCTTTACCTTTCTGACTAAAATTGTTAAAGCCTAACCCTTTCTTATCCTTTTGATCCTTAACAGCTATAGAAGTCTGAGGACTTTGAGAGTTTTACCTAAACTAGCACCTAGCAGAAAGTTTATCTTATTTAGTATGTTGATCACCTAAGGATTATCAACAAAGCTACCCTTACCTTCTTCATCATTGATAATTGATACAAACCCACTAAATGGCTATTTGGCTATCTCAAGTGCAGATACCTGGTTTTCTCTAGTAACATTAATAATAATCACCTGACTATTATGGGGGATTTTAATTATTTGATGCAGTATGGAAGGTACCCCTACTAACTTGTGAAACCATGGTCTTCCTAACAGCATAGAGAAATTGGCTAGTATCGGCAGCACCATAAACTTAGCCTTCATTTCAATGGGCATTATCTTTACTAAAGCTTTAAATGTCCTAACAACTTGCCTTTTGGAATTATCACAAGCAAAGATGGTCAAATCAAACTTATTTAACATCCTTTCATTCAACCCAAAAGCTGTAATTGCCTCTATAGGATAGATATTAATGAAAGAACTATCATCTACCATCTCACAAGCTATGTGCTTGTTATTCACCTAGGCTTTGATGTATAAGGGGCAATTGTGATTTCTTCCTTTAGTAGGCAAGTCTGCACCAGAGTATACAACTTTATATTATGTCTTTCCCTTAACCAAATTCAACAAGTCAAATGGTGAGATAGTGGTGGCAATAATAGATTTAACCAGGGCTTCTACTAACTTCTGTTTATGTGAGGAAGATTACCTCAACAATTCCTAGATGGAAATCTATGCATTTATTTTCTTCGATTGGTTAATTATCTGATCCTCCTTAACTTTCTTTTCCATAAGCACTGCAGTAGGAGCTAGTTGCTTTTCAACCTCTAGGGCCACCCTTCCACTCCTAGTGACATCCTTTACCTTCGTCTCTTCTCACACCTCTTCTTCACTTTTGTTAGTTGAATCCAATTATCAATGGGCACTAAAGCCCCTTAATCCTCACTCTCTGTGGGGGTGTCATAATAATCAATCATCAAAAATAGCCGATTTCCTTCACTTAGCTCTGTTACTTTAGGGGTGGTTGTACTTATTCCCATATAGATCTCTCATGATACCATTCAGGCATACTAGACTCGATCATAAATACTAAAGGTGGAACAACATTGTAACCTCCCTTCTTCTACTTATCTTTCTTTTTAGGATCTAAAATTTGCTTGGTATCTATCAGATCTTGAATTTTATTCCTCATGCTATAATAATAGTCAGTCAAGTGTCTGGTATGCTAATGGTATACACAGTATTGATCCTTTCTATATGGGGAAACCCCTGACTCTTTTCATGCCTTAAAGGCAATGGTTGAATCTTTCCCTCTTTGCTCAACGGTCTAGGACCTAAGACAGTGACTTACCCAAGTTGGAATTGTAACACCTAATCCATCAAGCATGCATAATCATCAATACTAACATAACTATAGTAAAGATCAAGCAGAAATAATAATAATAATAGCACAGGCCTTAATTACATGCCATAATATAACTAAATCAAACTCCAAAATAAGGAGACATAATATAAATGGCCTTCGAAACATCCTAAAAATCCTCAAGGACAACTACAACTTGCCAGATCTTCTCTTCAATATGGGTCGAATCATAACAACTATCAATCCAAGGTGGATCTTATCCTAAGACCTACACGAATAAACAAACCCGTACTAAGCTATAAGCTTAGTGGGGAAACAAAACTTTATGGACAATCCTTACCAAAATATCATCAATACATTACAACCTTTGCAATTAAGGAGAAACTTATAAGTCTGTAACATTACTAATCATACAATGCACAAACCGGAGGAGTTTTAAACCTTTAACAATAATTATAATCCTTACAAAAATCTAGAGCATTAAGTGAACTTGTCTAGTTCTATAAGACTTTCAAATTTACTTTATAATTTAATCTCTTTCTTAATTACTAGCATAATTCATTCAATTCATAAAGCTTTCATTCATGACTCTATACATCATGTTTATTGATAGTACATACTTTAATCACATGCATTTAAGCCCATTATTTACATAAAATATGCATTTAGTGTTCACTCATAACATAAGGAATGCATGTGTCATGTAACGTCTATAATGTTGGAATTTAACGGTTACATGCATCACATACATGAGCGGAATTTTAAAATTTTTTAACCATTAGATCTGATCTTGCCATGAATACACAATATAACTATATGAGAATAAGAAAAATCACCTTTGATTTTTGTTGAACAGTTGATTTTACTTCGCACCGGGTTGTCGCAAACTACAGTGT
Organism: Excoecaria agallocha; assembly: GCA_037975025.1. NCBI lineage: Eukaryota > Viridiplantae > Streptophyta > Magnoliopsida > Malpighiales > Euphorbiaceae > Excoecaria > Excoecaria agallocha. The sequence continues at coordinate 32,039,494 of CM075806.1, forward strand.
CCAAAATCGAACACCTCCAATGAGTAATCCACACTAGAGAGGGGTAAATTGAACCAACAAATTGGTGTTCAACTAGGGCTGGCTGAAATTCCAAGAAGCTAGCTTGGAGTTGGCGCAAAAAGGGAGAGAGAATAAAGAAAAAGACTTTACTTTTGTTTTAATCACTTAACCCTAATTCTCATTAGTTGGCCTTTTATAGTTAGGTTAAAATTCCAACTCCTTAATGAGATTGGGCTCTTTAAAATTGCTGGAGAATTATTAATTGGGCCTCTGGAATTAATTATAATCATTTGGGCTTAATTAAATCCAATTTAAACCTTTTCATAAAAGTCCCCACAACTGTAAGTCCCCACAACTGTTGTAGAGATGTTTTGTCCAGTAGCTGACTGCAAACATATCTCTGCCTTTCCAACTCTTCTAAAGCTTCTAAGCCCCTGTAGATCAGTACATAAATGAGATCCATATCCGGTATCTAATACCCAAGATTGTTTTAAAGCAATAGAATAAGTATTAATTTCAATCATATGAATACCTAAAGTAGAAGCATAAGCTTGCTTCTTCTCCTTGAGAGAATCTAGATAGGCCTTGCAGTTACGCTTCTAACGACCATCCTTTCCACAATGGAAGCAAGTTCCTTTGGGATTCTCTTTCTTGGCAACCTTCTTCTTAGAGATCCCACCATTCTTTGGTTGCGCCTTGGTTATCTTCTTCTTCTTCTTCTGCTTCTTGCCTTTAGCAGAAGTGACAACCATGACACTTTTTGGATCCTTCTTAAATGATCCATCAGCTGTCTTGAGCATATTGATCAACTCAGGAATGGATACTTGGATCTTGTTCATGTTGAAGTTAAGCACGAAAGGTGCATAACTTGGAGCCAACGAGTACAAGATTAAATCTATGTATAGATCATTATCCATAACATAGCCAAGTCTACTCAAATGCTCAATATACCCATACATCTTAAATGCATGAGTAGCAGCTGAAGTGCCTTCCACCATTTTGCAGCTAAATAGAGCTCGAGCAATCTCATATTGCTCAGTTCTAGCCTGAGAAGAATAAAGCTCCTCTAGATGCAAAACGATGGTTCTAGCATCCATCATTTCATGTTGCTTCTGAAGCTCTGAGGACATAGCACCCAGCATCAGACATGCTGCTGTTTCACTATCCTCCATGTATTTTCGATAAATGCCTTTGATCTCATCAATGGCATCATCTGATGGACGTGGTGGTGGATATTTATCCAAGACATAGTGGATCTTTTCAGCTCTGAGAACAATTCTCACTTGCCTGATCCAGTCAGAATAGTTGTTGCCAACCAGCTTGTTATCCAAGATTGATCATATGTTAATGTTTGATGTGCTCATGATGATGACCTAGATGTGAAAAAGAAAAGATATGAGAGTATGTTCATATATATATATTCATTAATAAGGTCTTTAATTAATCCATTTACTCCCACTATTTTATTGCGAATTAATAGCCCTCACTATATAATCCGAGAAAACCCGATGGTTTTCTTAGTGGGCCAATATCCAATCCTTGATATGTAATTTGACCTTGACTGTGGTCAACAAGCCAAATTCCATACCCTTGAAAGGTAGGTATCTTTATACCAATTGTGTCTCTACACAACTATTGGATCATTAGGTTATCAACTCTTGATGCATGCATATCATATATGCATTCCCTAATCTTGCCTCTAGAACCATTAACCTTGACTGTGGTCAACAAACTAATGGGCTAGCTAAGATGACCCATTTAATTAGATTTGAACATATTCGATATAATGTGAGCTTGACTGTGGTCAACAACCCACACTGTAAAGAACTCTGGTTCTCCTCAAATTAATGGAAGGCTTATATACCTTAGTATTTGTTTGAGGGTTTTAGTTAATTAAGTCTCATCATACATGGTTGGCATACATTGGTATGCATCCTATATCTATCACATAAATATAAGCATACAAATATGGTATAGTTATGGACTTCACTACATTGATTTCCCCGAGCCAAGAGGGAAATCAAAAGGTCACACCTAGGTAGTATGCATGATTCAAACAAGAAAATAATTACATTATCTTCAAGCTTGTTGGATCTCCATCCGGCCCATCTTGCTCCTTGATATTGGTCTCCATCTCTATTTCTAATTATAATCTAAGTAATCTAATTACATATTACAATTTGAAATGAAATACAAACCAAAAACAAGTGGCCGGGACATGAAAGTCCTCATTGGGCCAAAACATGCATTATGCTCAATCACATTGGGCTTTGTCCATAACTAACCATCATGCCAATCATTCACCCTTATATGCCTCTCTAATGCATAAATAAATGGATTACTAACTTTGTTTCAACCTTTGAAACTATATTTTGAGTTATTTAATGATGTGATCAAATTAGGAAACTTTTTCCATTTTGGAAACTTTCATTTTAGGAAACCTTTTTTTTTTTGCATGAATGTGTTCTTGCCTTAATAATCAATCAAATTGATTATTAATTAATTATAAATTGATTATTTAATTAATTAATCATATTAAATAATTAAAAGAATCAATTTTGGGCTTAAATAAGTGTAGGCCGAAACCCACAGAAGAAAAACCCTAAGTGTGTTCACACACAAACTAGTTTTGTGTCATTTGGACCATTTGGGCCTTTTGGAATGAGCCAAGCCCACTCCAGCCCTTAAAACCCATTAATAAACTTAATTAATGTTTATAATAGTTAATTTAAATCAGCTCCTTGGGCCCACCAAGTCATTCACTAATTTAAACCAAGTCCGTAAACATAATTAAGCCCATTAAGTGGTTTTAATGAATTAAAATTAATCAAATTAATTTAAGGCCCATTTTAATTAATCCAATTAATTAAAAACACTTTAATATATCATATATATCAGATTTAGAAGATCAAAAGTCGTTCTAACCAAGAACACATCAAGAACACACGAAGAACACCAATTTATCGAACTTTTCGACAAAACTAGTTTTCATGCAAAACTTGTTCAATTTTAATTCCGTTCGATCCTACGGCTTAATATCACATATTAAACACATAAAATATCATATAAATGATTTTTAAATGGATCCATAAGAAATTAAATTAGAAAAGCCCCTACATTACCTAGGGTTTCACGCCAAACCCTAATGAGTTTCACGCCAAACCCTTATGTTAATCATTCAAAAATTTCGTTTTTGTTTCCACCATATTTATTTGATCACACATACAACCAGAAATCAATATTTCTCATTCATGAACAATCAAATCTAATATTTTAAAGTTCATGAAATAAATAACTCAAAACAAAACAAAACTTATTCCGCAGAAAAATATAGAATTGTATATCCATGGCAAAACCGTGGCTCTGATACCATGTTGGAATTTAATGGTTACATGCATCACATACATGAGCGGAATTTTAAATTTTTTTTAACCATTAGATCTGATCTTGCCATGAATACACAATATAACTATATGAGAATAAGAAAAATCACCTTTGATTTTTGTTGAACAGTTGATTTTACTTCGCACCGGGTTGTCGCAAACCACAGTGTCCAAAATCGAACACCTCCAATGAGTAATCCACACTAGAGAGGGGTAAATTGAACCAATAAATTGGTGTTCAACTAGGGCTGGCCGAAATCCAAGAGGCTAGCAATGGAAGTGGCGCAAAAAGGGAGAGAGAATTAAGAGAAAAAGACTTTCCTTTTGTTTTAATCACTTAACCCTAATACTCATTAGTTGGCCTTTTATAGTTAGGTTAAAATTCCAACTCCTTAATGAGATTGGGCTCTTTAAAATTGCTGGAGAATTATTAATTGGGCTTCTGGAATTAATTATAATCATTTGGGCTTAATTAAATCCAAATTAAATCTTTTCATAAAAGACCATGCACAAAATCCACAAACTAGGCCCTTTGTGCATCTAATTGGATTTAAATATCCAAATGGATTCCAAATCCAACCAAATTAAATATGTGAGTTCCATAACACTTATGTAACATATATAAATTAATTTGGTCCAAGAAAAAGCCCTCTAAGCCCTTCTGTATGGAGTTGGCGTGTAGCCCTCTTCTGGAGGGCTTCCTCCAACTTCTTCATTCCTTTGGCCCATTATAATTTCTCCAATGGTCCTATTAATTATTATATCAGTCCTATAACACTTATAGTAGTCTTATAACACTTATAAGATAATAATAATGAATCATAAAATACATTATTTCAATTAGGTCCAATTTTGCATAATATTTTTCAAAAGTTCTGCGGACAATTTTATTTGATCATAATTAATTAAACTCTTTAATTAATTATTATCTTATTCACTTCTCTACCTTCATAATAATATCAAATATTATTATCCTTCTTATTTTACCATTTTACCCTTTTTCTCTATATGTGTGTGACCTATTGGGTTCCTGTCCATGTTGGCAATATAATATGTAATTGTGAGTTCTATTCAAAACTCACATGATTTAAACTCCTTTAAATCATCTTATCAATCCCTATTGATACTTTTGATACATCATTATACAAGTCATGATTGGCCTCTAGCTAGGCATTATGACTACCCAAATGTCAGGAAAGTCATGTTGTTTGACTGTACCCTTCCATAGAAATAGTTACCGTGCAATTACTCCTTTCACCACTCTTATCTCAATTAGATTCTGAGTATGGATTTCTATCAACTCATATAAATCTAATTATGTATGTTCTATTAATTTAACCATTGTTCCTAAAATGCCCTTCATGGATCTTCATCCATCTCGACATATTACTCTGGCCAGAGATTCTCTGAACAAGGCAATTATAGAATCATGTGAGATAACTTCCCTTGTTAAATCTGGGATGGTGAATCCTTTGCCAATCACTCAACTATCTTCAAGTAGGTCATGATATACCCAATCTCCTAACTATGTTCACTCCCAGTTGGAAGTAATCAGTTATGGAGTCAAAGTATACCACTTGCTACTTAAGATAACTTTGGTGATCTCAAGTCTAAGGATACTTGCACAACCGCTATGAAGAGATTCCTCACTGACATAGATTTAATATCCATGTGAGGATTCTCTATGCAGGTCTCCAATGAACTTGTTCTTCTAACAAGCATCCACATGTAAGCTTTGATTATCTTTCATAATCACAGTTATGAGAACCACTGCTTGAACCATTCAAGAAGCATAACATGTGCTAGTCTGTCCGAATTAACAATGTCCTATCTTGTTAATTATATGACTAGGGATATTTAGATATTAAGACATTTGCATGCAATAGACATCTCACATCATGAACACCTTTCATGATTGACTTTGCACTGTGTTTATAATATCTAGGACTTCATTTATTAATTTAAGATTTACAAACTCATGTATTCAAACATAGCATTAATAAATGAATGATGCCTTTTATTAAGAATATAAATTTCATACATATGAAAAAAATCCCTATTACATGGGCTCTAGGGCATACTCTCTAACATATAAGAGATATCATTAGGCATAATTACTTCATACATATCATGTAATCTTAATTAGAGAATACAATTATAATTCACTAGTATGTTCATAACCATGTATTCATTAAAGCTATCTTAGCATGGCAACTAATGTCAAACAACATCATATTATGTCATACACAGTCCTTTAGCTTATGTTAGAGTTATTAGTATGCACATTCATGTGTAGACATCTATATGTATTGATGAACCAACTTTGCATGTGATTACAGAGAACGGCATTACATATCATGATTACCCGAGAAGGTCCAATTATCACATGCATACATTTCATAAATTTTAAAAACGTATGAAAATCATTGTATAGGTTTTAACCCAAATAGTTCTTATCATAACATTGCACGTATTATAACATAGCATGCCCCTTTAAATCTAATAGGTATATATTTCAATAATTTCATTTCATTGAAATAGTTTATAGCCAAAAGGAATTTTGATAAAGTAATATAATAGGCCATTCAACATGCTTATAGTATATAAGTGAAACAATCAATACATGTATTTCTTTATTTCGAACACATTCTTAATCTTTAATCATTAATAACCTACCTAAGTACTAGTTCAAAGGGTGGATAACAGAAGCAATAGATACCCAAAGATATCAAATGATGGACCCAAAAGGGCCAAACTATGGTTCTATAAAGGAACAAATAATGGACCCAAACAAGGTCAACTATGGTTCCTTAAAGGAACAAACAATTGACCCAAATGAGGTCAACTATGGCAACTGCTACTATATCCCTTTAAGCATGCCTATCTAATCCACAACTGAACTAAGACCCATAGGCTTTACCATTATTAAGAACATCTTTGATTCAACATATTCCTCTTTACTTATTACATCATTTTGCTTAAAGTCACATTCGCATAAAAATGCACATTATTCTTCCAGAGATCAATGGTGAGCTTTAGGCTTCAATACACATGGATGCCAGTCAAATAGACACATAGTTGCATCAATATTTATTCATTTATATCATAGTAGTTGTATGATTATGCAAACATAATAGAATACAACCTTTCATTGATCTATCTTGTCATAATTAGCATTATGCATGATTTCCATAAGGCAATATGGAAGTATGGTTCTTGCTACTAAAAGTCTTCATAAAGTTAAATGCATGCCCATATACATACAAATGCAACTTGAATCATGGCAATACATGCTTTGGCTATTCATACTTGTTCACATATTGAATCAGACTACTTATCAAAGCATAGATACATCAACAATAGATATTGTATTTATCTACTTCATTGACAGTTCTCAATGGCATACCTTGTTACTATTTGCCGTGAGTAGCTTCTATACCATATAATAGATATTCAAATCAACACACAATCACTTGAAAAATATTTAAGAATCTATTAGCGCTATAATAAGATAAATACATTAATTACATCCAAAGGTTAACACTTGTTCTTATTTAAGTCCTTAGTTCACTTTTATAGTTTATTAGATCATGGACAACAGGTTATATACCCTAGCATGATCATATATGTATCAATTTATCTTACCTGTACTTTTTATTTTATAATATTTTACACTCAAGTACACTTATGCAAGATTATTCCATCTTATATGTTAACACACTACCTGTGGTTATAAGTTTTACATATTAAAACACATGGCATAAGCAAACAGACAAGCATGTTGCTTTATATCAAGGATAGTCACTACCTTCCATTATGACTTAATGCATCACTTAACTTCTATGGTCTCATGACTAAGCATAAAAAGGCAATGTCCCATCTCTTTTAACTTAAACTTATAACCTTTCAACTATCATCTCATCGTCAATAGGCCATATCATAGTATTTTCATATCATGGAAAAACACATCAATGCATAAAATTAGGGCAAGACAATTTACTTTAATAGGTTAAATACCTAATATGACCTTATGTGGCACAACTAATAACATATAATCTTTAGGTTGCTATATTGTCTCTTACTCTTGTTAGTTATGTGCTCGAACAGCACCTAAAATACATTCTAACAAAATGATTCCTATTAGTATTGCCCTAAGCAAGTCTCTCTTCTCTCTAAAATAGCTTTCTAGTGAAACCCCACCTTACCTCAGCAAGTCTTGTTACTTTGAAATCCCTCACTCTTAATATAAACACATATACATACATAGGATTTCTCCCAATCAAGTGCTTATGCCACCACTCGTATTAATGACTTATATGACTTACAATCTATTTCAATCTATTCCCTCACATAAATACGTTCATATCATTCAAATTCAGATAATAACTCATCTTATGGTCACTCTTATCTAAATTATATCTTTCTAACATTAGCATTGGAGAGCCTTTACAGCGGTATAATTCATCAGTAATCAATTAACATACTACCCATCCCTTTTAACTTACAATCACCATCAACATTTCTCATTGCTAACTTAATCCACCCTACTTATATCACTGTCTTCATAAGCATAGGCTATACAATACTGTGCTCATAACTTATAAGTGGTTTACCATTTGGGTGAGTGAATACAAGTGTAAGAAAGCAAGTACATATTGTTGTGTATTAGGAGAAGAAGGGCCATGCTTGGCCATGCATATGAATTACAAAGGCATTACGCGGTCATGCAAGGGAACAAGAAGGCCTTATGCAACCAAGCAAGAGAAACCAAAGCCAATCATGCGGCCATGCAGGGAGAAACCAAGCCAACACACACACGGCCACGCAAGAAAAAACCAAAGGAGATGCACTGTAGCTCAAGGAAAAAAGAGGAACCAAACATCCATTCAAGGGAAAATCAAAAGCTTCAAGCAGTCATTCAAGGGCGAAGGGAACCGTACACAGTCGTGCATGGGAAGAAGGAACACCATCCATGGTCGTGCATGGGATTTCGGTAGGCAGGGTCTATAAATCCCGATTATGTAGTTCAAGTGTTTTAAATCCCATATCTCACCCTAATCGCTTACATTAATGATCATTAAAACTTTAGATCATTCTAAACCCATCTAAATTACTAGATTAAACCCTTATTCTCAGCTAAGTGAACACATACAAGAAAAGAGGAAAAACAAATCCAGTAACAACTCATAAACAATTCTCGTACCTAATATTGAAGCTTCATCTCTTTCTTAATCCACAGATCCATCTCTTAAGGTTATCCTTCCCTTACACAAGAAGATAACAATCATATACCCTTTTACCCTAAATCTGAAAATGAAACCCAACCATTAAAGAAAGATTGCAAGAGAGGAAAACATTACCTTAAAATACTAGCTCTCAAAACCCTAAGCCATCATCTTTTTCAATCTACAACCAGGGAGAGAGAGAGAGATCTCTTCCCTCTTTATCTTGATCTCCACCCTCCCCAGGAAGCCTTAAAAGAGTGAGTGGGGCAAATATCTCACTTAGGAAATTCCAAAATTGCCTTTATACATTTTTAACCTTCAAAACTTATTTTCTTAACATTTAACCCCAAACTCCTAATTTAATTCATTCAATTGCATCCTTCTTTAACATTTTAACTACACTCTAATACACATATGCACAATTACCCATATACCCCTCATATGACTTAACTTTAATAATGCAAAATAATCTAATTTTGCTTTATTAAATCATAATCCTCATTAAATTACCATAATACGAGTAGGGCCATGATCGAGGCCTCACGGGAATAATGCCTCTGACTAGCTTCTATAGCGAACACTTTTGTAGTCTTTGTAGTTATACTTGACTACTGTTGTTTCCAACTGTCTTGTTATTACTGAAGTTCCTTTTGGCATTCTTATTGCTTGACCTTCTAGCTAGGTATTCCCCTTCAGCTTCTATAACTATATCCTTTAGTGACTTCTAGTCCTTTAGAACTTTCATTTTTAAACCATCCATTAAATATGGGCTTGCATTTCTAATCACATTTCTTTTTCATCTCCATAACTCTATTCCTCCACCTAGTGAGGTACTCACAAAAAGATTCATCATATTTTTACTGAAATAGCTCAAGGTCCTTGGGAGTGACCTTCATTCTGGTGTTGCAATCATACTGCTTTAGGAACTCTTCAATCAATATATCCCAATCCTTTTTGGTGTATCTATCCAACCTATGATACCAATCAATTACAGGCTTTATCAAACTCAGAAAAAAATACTCTACTTTCTACTTCTTTATTAGGGTTATCCCTTTCATGATAAGTGTATATTGCTTCATATGGGCTGAAGGGTCTGAGGTACCATCAAGCCTTAGCAGATCAAAAATCTTAAACTTTTAGGGCAATGGCTCATCTCCATTCAAATCCTTATCTTTAGGGTTCATATCTCTACCAGCTGATAGCAACCTAGATACGGCTTCGATCTTTTCCTCTATCTTTTTGAAAGCTAGATCGTTAGCACTAGGACCCTTAATCCTCATATTCATCACTAAAGGGATACAATCTTCGTATTTTTATTCTATGAAATCATCTTTATGATCATGCCTCTTTTCCCTCTTTGGTGGGTTTTGAGGCATGATAGCCTCAACCACAGTAACATTCCCAACATACGTTGGCTCTGCTACTTTATGAGCAGGTGCTACAAGCCGAATTCTAATGTTTGGTGCTATAGAAGCCACCATCCCACCAATAATTATGAGGGCCTAGTTCATACCCTAGTTGTGATTGGGTATGTCTAGGATGTATGATGAATGTAATATAAAGAGATGTGTATTGAAAGTATATGAAAGGATCGGAAGGGTATTAAATTAAAAGATTGGAAGCAAATTGGTCATTTTACATTAAGTCATGTATGTATGAATGAGAGAGTGTGTGAAATTAGGGGCTTAATTAAAAAGAAAAACTGTAAGTAATATGGTAAAAATAGGAGATAAAGGGAGATTAAGGAGTTAAGTGCAATTAACAAGAGCTACCCTAATGGACCAATAGGAGGAAGCCACCTAAGTTTCTCTAGAATTGTCAAGAGAAAGAGAGAAAAATCAAGGTATAAAATAGGAGAAGAAGATGCCGGCCACCATAAGTCCCAAAATACAGAAATTCTCTCAAAGTTCCACCATCTTCCATCCTAAAATAATATCCTAATTTCATCTATATGATTAGAGAGGAAAGAGAATTTATAGTTTAGCTAATTCTCAAGTAATAATCCTTTCTCTTTTACTTCTTTTTGTCCCCTATTTTGGAAACTGAAATTGAAGAGCTATATAGATATTCATATATGTAAATTGTTGCATGAAGAAGGAGATAGTGAAAATTTAGCTTGAATTCTTCTTGTGGATGCTGTCTGTCATTGAGAGAAAAATGTGGTTTTTGTTGAATATCTAGACATTTACATGTCAGATTAGAACTATATTTGATGGTTTGGAAACTGGAGACATAGGAGAACAACTTTGTAAAAGGCCACTTTGGCTAAAAATAACTTTTTACAGGTCTAAAAGAGCATAAAATCAATAGTTAGAAATCTACCTCTGGGCAGAATGGAAAAAATGTAAGGACTACTCTAGCCCCTCCTATTACTTATCATCTTATATACTATTATACCTATGATCAAACTGTTTGTGTCATTTTCATTTTAGTTCATGTTGTTTATACATATACATGCATCAATATAAACATTACAAGGACAAAAACAAAATATAACTTCATACTTTGTCTATTCCTATCTCTCGTGTTGGCCTGGCGACATTAGATCTTATCCCTTCAAAATAGATCCTTACTTCTTATACCTACATGGATAAAACTTGTGCTATGGTATATAGCTTAATGGAGTACATAAATTATGATGACAACCCCTAATAGGAGTAGTCAATAACATACACATATATGAGCATATAATTAAACATATAATAAGAAAGTATCAAGAGCAAATAGTGTGTTCATAATATTGCAAACATTATACGTCTTAGCCCATCATACATAGTTTTGGTTTATTTATCACTATTGAGCTAATTTTGTATTTCTTACCTACTTGCTAATTTAGTAATGCATTAATATAGTAATTGATACTTAACCATTAAAATTAACTTTATATATATGCACTTCAAACATAACCATCGGTAAACCATTAAGTAATCATACATATTCATTTATAGTTTATAGCTTTAAGTGGAGAAAGCATTAGATAAATTTCAACATCAAATGCATACGATATCATACTATCATAAAATTTCCTGTTTACTTATATTTTCATTTAATCTCATATTTCTCATTTACTATGCATAGCTTCATTAAATACAATATTTAAATCAAGCCATGAACTATCATATCATCTCTTTTATATTATTGTTCACAGTGTTATTAATATCTTGTATTAAGCCTGAACCTTTTCTGAGGGTGTGGATATGAGTGATATCACAGTACCTAAAGGTATGAAAGGATACCTCAAGGTATCAACCATAGACCCAAATGGGGCCAACTATATTATAGACCTATCAACTAGAGCCAAATGGGGTTGCTAAGTGACCTAAACAGGATCAAATCATAAGGACCTAAATGGGGTTAAACTGTACTATAGACCCAAATGGATCAACCAGATAGCAGCTGCAATATACCCATATAAGCATGCCTATCTATCCACGATCTAGACATAGACACAGGCAACTATAGTTCTTTACTTTAATCTTTTTACTCTTCCCTTTCATTCTTATTTATCTCTAACTCATATTCATTCATATGCCATCATTAAATTCTTGTATTCTAGTACATTAACATATATATTCTTATTCGTGAAACAATTATAATAATATAGCATACTTATCTTCATATTACTTTAATAGTATAAACACACACATATATGCATATACATTTATATATATGTGCATTATCTCATTGAAATACCATAATTTATACATATTCATTTGTGCCTTTATGGATTTTCATACACAACTTAAAGGCTTTATATTTCCTGGTATTAGTGTTTATTCCTTAACTTTACTCTTATATTCAAATATTCTTTTTACATGTTTAATGTCACAATTCATCTTTAGTTTTTTACATATAAAGCTTTGACAATATTTAGAACTTATCAATACATGTTCAATGTTTATATATATATATATATATATATATATATATATATATATATATATATATATATATATATATATATATATATCACTATATCTTTCACATATTTTAGGTCCCAAATTACCTTTATTTTTATGGTTAGAATAATTTAAATAAGTTTAGTAAGGCTTCAACTAACTTTCATAACAATTTGGGACCTAAAAATCAATTTTAGGAATAAATAGGGGAGGGTCACGATCATTAGATAATAGCTATTGACCCGTAACATGGGTCACATCTCGATTCTGGACTAACTCTAAACTACCTCATGGTTTGTACCGAAAGAGTGCTGACCGTGACCTAAGTTATGGAAGGGGGTCATGGTCAGTAGGTAATACCTACTGACTGTGATGTAGGTTCCATTTTGGTTCTGGATTAAAATTCAACTATGTCACGATCAGTAAGTCATATCTGTTGACCATGAGGCCCATTCTGCCCAGAGGTAGATTTCTAGCCTCAGTTTGTATGCACTTTTAGACCTATAAAAAGTCATTTTTAGCCAAAATGGCCTTCTACAAAATTATTCTCCTATGTCTCTAATTTTGAAAACATTAAAAATAACTTTAATTTTACCTATAAATGTTTAAGTATTCAACAATGACTACAGACTACTCTCAATAACATGCATCAGCCACAAGTAGAATTTAAGCTAAATTTTCACCATCATGCCAATAGATTCAGCTTTTGAGTTTTTCATACAAAATCAAGATATATGGGTCTCATTTTTGCTCTAATTTGAATTTATTTATTTAAGTTATTGTAGCTCAACATATCATTAAAATAGTGCAGACTGGTCATTTTAACCCTAGAACAATTTTTGATAAATTCAAAAGTAGCTTTCCTATTTCTATTTTAAAGCATTCTTAAGCTAAATTTCCATGATAATAACCTATCATAGCTTCTTATAATCAATTTATCATATCACTAACTCAAACATATATAATCAAAATAAGGAAAGTTCCCATACCTCAAAATGTGTCCTTAGTACTACTTTAGCTCCTTTCTATTATCATTGCCTCCTTGTTGCTATTATCTCCTTCTTCATGCAACAATTTACATATATGAATATCTATATAACTCATCAATTTTAGTTCCCAAAATAAGGAATAAAAAGAAGTAAAAGAGAAAGATTATTAATTGAGAATTAGCTAAACTTTAAATTATCTATCCTCTCTAACCATATAGATGAAATTAGGGTATTATTTTTAGGGTGGAAGATGTTGGAATTTTGAGAGAATTTCTGCACTTTGGGACTTATGGTGGCCAGCCTCTTCTTCTCCTCTTTTATACCTTGATTTTTCTCCCTTTCTCTTGACATTTCTAGAGAAACCTAGGTGGCTTCCTCTTATTGGTCCATTAGGGTGACTCTTGTTAATTGCACTTAACACCTTAGTCTCCCTTTATTTCCTATTTTTACCATAATACTTGCACTCTTTCTTTTCAATTAAGCCCCTAATTTCACACTCTCTCTTAATTCATACACACATGACTTAATGTAAAATGACCGATTTGCTCCTGATCTTTTAATTTAATACCTTTCCAGGTTCTTTCCTATACTTTCAATACCCATCTCTTTATATTACATCATCATACATCCTAGGAATACCTGATCACAACTAGGTTGTGAATTGGGGCTTCACATTTCTCTCCCTCTTAACGAATTTTGTCCTTGAAGTTCATATCTATGTTGTTTGCCATATCTCATCTTATCGTCTACATTCCTATGATTCTATCTTTATCATAATCAATCATTATATAATACTATTTCTCTCTGTTTCTTTTATCCTTTACTTTAACATATGTGGATATTATCTAGTACTATCTTTTTATAAGGATACCTTCTTCTTGCTACCATGTTATTACTACATTCATTGTACATCCTGTCAGTTCCCTTTACAACTAGGGTTTGTACATATGACGTGATGCTTTCCATGTTTTGTTGGACGATGTCAATACAATGCTATGAAAAATTATTGTTTCGTGTATGCAATAAAATGTAAATGCATATTCTCATATATTGTATATGATTGCCCCGACCCCTGCTATGAGATGTGTAATCAATTAGCCATACTGTTAAGGGATCACTGATAGGGGTACAAAACACCCTAGCCAATCTAAGATTAAGATTTTACCATCATCATGTAGAAGTAATCTTATCATACTTTAGCAAATCCTTTTTAATATATCAATTAGATGTAACCTTCCTATACTTTCTTAATGCAATAGTATAACTTAATCATTTGCTACCTTCATATCATACTCTATCTAAATTAAAGATGATGCTTCACTAGGCCTTCTACCTTTTCAAATTCATACTCATAAGAATAGGAAACTGAACTTCTTATTTTATACTTGTCAATTGTTGAACTTCTACTTTATCTAGCATTCAAAAGATTTCTAAAACAATGTGTCCATCTAAGAGCTTCAGCTCTCTTTTAGATACGAAACTAATAGAATCTTTTTCTAATGTTTCTTTTATTTTACTCATCTCCACCCTTTCTATACTTTTTCTTTCCTTTCTATCAGTTACATCTTTTGCTTTATCATCTCTTGGTGTTCTATGTTCGGTTAATTCTCAGTAAATCTGAGTCAAATTTTGATTCATCTCTATTAAACCCTCTAGCATTACCACCAATGTCTCGTCTCGAGGTACTATATAAGGATCGAAGTCAAATAGATTCGAAGTCCTTGAATTATTGATCCCCTTAATCTCTTTTCCAGTTTCTTTCAAATCATCCATCTTCAACCTATATTGAAATAGAACAGGGACAATCTGCATTAAGCTAAAACACATAAATAAACATCTTCTATAACTACTTATTTCTAGACTCTTATTGGCTAGAACAGCCTAAACCTTTGCTCTGATGCCAAAATGTAAGGATTACTCTAGCCTCTCTTGTTACCTATCATCTTCTAGATTATTCTACCTATGATCAAACTATTTGTTCCATTGTCATTTTATTTCATGTTGTTTATACATATACATGCATCAATATAAAAATTACAAGGATAAAAACAAAACATAACTTCATACTTTGTCTATTCCTATCTCTTATGTTGGCCTAACAACAACAGATCTTGTCCCTTCAAAATAGATCCTGACTTCTCATACCTACACAGATAAACACCCTTGTTAAACTATATAGCTTAGCGGGGAACATAAATTATGATGATGACCCCTCACAGGAGTCATCAATAACATACACACATATGATCATACAATTAAACATATAATAAGAAAATATCAAGAGCAGATAATGTGTTTACAATATTGCAAACATTATGCATCTTACCCCATCATGCACAAATTTGGTTTATTTATCACTATTGAGTCAATTCTGTATTTCTAATATACTTGCTAAATTGGTAATGTATTAATATAGTAACTGATACTTAACCATTAAAATTAACTATATATATATATATATATGCATTTGAAACATAACCACTGGTAAACCATTAAGTAATCATACATATTCATTTATAGTTAATATCTTTAAGTGGAGAAAGCATTAGGTAAATTTCAACATCAAATGCATATGATACCATTAAAGAGAAATCACATGGCATAAATAAAATGATCATACAACGGAAAAATTAAAATTTTGATCATACATGCAACGCAATATACAATATACCATCGAAACATGCAATTTTAAGGTTTTAAACAAACTTACATGCTTGAATGCACTTCAAAACTTGATTTTGCAATGACCAATATATAAGATGGACTTATATATCTCTGATCTCAATCCCCAATGCAAAAGATGCTGCCTTTACACCACACCTCTCTATGCTTACACACACACTTGCAAAGAAGGCTTACAACAAAAGTGCTAGCTCTAATCTTTTTGTATTTGGAAATGGGTATTAAAATAAAGACACAAGATCTGATCTTCTTCTTTCTAGGGTTCACAAATGGCAGCCAAAAATTCAAGAGAAGAAGGAAGAATCCTTTCCCCTTGAGAGTGGCGGCAATGAGAGAGAAAAACCTTACTAGGTCAAAATAAAATTAATCAATTTATATCACTTGTTTTGGAATTCTTGTGGTGGCCGAAATCCCCTTGGTTTTAGGTATTATTTTCAGCCTCCATCACTTCCTAATTAAGTGATTTAAATTAATTCTAATTCCTTTAGTATTTTAAATTCAAATTAATTTAAAATGGCATAAGACATTTAATCAAATTCCACCACTTATTTAGAGATTTTGCACATGCCAAAATTCACGCGGATTTTACCCTTTGAATTTCTGCTACACTCTCTCCTAATTAAGTGTTTCATCTTGATTCAAATGCTATTAGGATTTAATACTCAATTACCTTAATTATACCCAGATAACTAATTAATATACATTAAACCTAGTAATGCCGATTGTCCCTCTCTCATGGACCAAGGTCTATTTAGCAATTTAATACCCATTATCTACATTTATTTGACTTTAATTAAAAGCCCAAATTAATGCCTAATACTTTATCTTGAATATTTTAAGCCCAATGTTATGTGTGCGATCCTATAGGTCCATTTAATATTGGCAATGAATTAATAAATACTCCAAAGGCTATATATATTCTCTAGTAAGATATTATAGCATTCCAAATTAAATGAAAATGCAAATGGAATTTAGTGACCTAATACAATTTTGCATAGTTCCTTACCCATAAATATTAGAAATAATATAAGGCATGGAACTAGTCATCCTTATATACTAATTCCTTTCTTGATATTCCAGTGACACTGAACTCTCAGATAAATAATGATTACTCATTATTTCATCTCGGTATGGCCATACACTTCTTAGTTCACTAATCAAGCGGCCGATGATATTTTCTCTCTTATTAAGAGGGGTAATCCCTTTACTTCTCTCATGCTCTCTAACATGAATTAGTGCATGTCCAATCATACCCATACTTGTCACCCTATTACGAGTATGTTAGGTATATGTCAAAGTACACAGTAATTCATAAAGAGTTTCATAGAGATTTTAGGTCTAAGAACTCAGATGCAAAACTTGCAATTAATAAACACTTATGACTTGTACCATGTAGTGTTCTCATGAGTGGATTGAATCCAGATACCATGTTCTAAACATGTATCTATGATCTCTGATTAATACTTTAGTCCTTATGATCCGTAAGACAGAACTCAACTTATTAGAGAGAGCATACTAGTCTTAATTCATTTTTTATTCCCATAACAATGACTAGCTAGGGATATTTAGAATGAAATCTCAATTATTTCAAGGTCTTACAACCATATGCCTCACACATGATAACTTAAAATGAAAATACATTCTTGGATAGTTCTATCATTTTATATGCACAGGAATACAGTCGATAAAACAAATGCCTTATTTATTAACCTAAATGTTTTATAACAATGTATTGGGGCTAGGGCTTACACTAACAATCTCCCACCAGCACTAGTCCTAATTGTGCATAGCCCTAAGATCAAATGCTCTCAAATGAGCTTCATGCAGATTTGGACGCAACTATTTCGTCAAAGGATCTGCTACATTATTTTCACTTGCTATCTTGCAAATCTTGACATCCCTACTATCAATGATTTCTCTAATCAGGTGTACCTTCTGAGTATGTGTTTGGATTTCTGGTATGACTGGGGCTCCTTAGCCTGTGCGATGGCTCCGTTATTATCACAGAAAATTTCTCATGGATCTAGGATGCTTGGGACCACTCCTAATCCAGAAATGAAATTTCTAATCCAAATAGCCTCTTTACAACCTCACTCACTGTAATATACTCAGATTCTATAGTTGATTTAGCAACGGTCTCTTACTTTGAGCTTCTCCAGCTAACAGCACCACCATTCAAAATAAAAACAAAACTAGATTATGATCTTGAGGTACTTTAGAATCCCCTTTACAGCAGACCAATTCTTTTCACCAGGGTCTTGCTGAAACCTACTGGTTATACTCAGTGTATGAGCAACATCCAATCTAGTACATAACATAGCATACATGATAGATCCAATGGCAGATGCATATGGTATTCTACTCATGTTGTCCCTCTCCTCTTTGGTTTTAGGACATTGTTCTTTAGTCAAAGGAACTCCTAAAGCCAAAGGCATGTACCCTTTCTTTGAGTCTCCCATGCTAAAATGCTTTAGTACTTTGTCTATGTACTTTTCTTGACTTAGTCCTAAAAGCCGATGCAATCTATCTTTATAGATCTGAATACGTAGGACTAAGGATCACTTCTTGGTATATGTTGGTCAAGAAGAGCTTTTCATACAAGGTTATGCCGTTGTTACTTTTCAAACCAGCACTCTTACAATTAGGATCTTGCTTGCCATAGCAAATTATCATAACTATGAGATAAGGCAAATGGATGTCAAAACTGCTTTCCTCAACGGAAATCTACTTGAGGATGTGTATATGACACAGCCTGAGGGTTTTGTCAATCCCAAGTATCCTAAGAAGGTTTGTAAGCTTCAAAAATCCATTTATGGATTAAAGCAAGCATCCTAGAGTTGGAATCTCCATCTTGATGAAGCAGTCAAAGAGTTTGACTTCATAAAAATGAAGATGAGCCTTGTGTGTACAAGAAGGTTAGTAGGAGCATAATAGTGTTTCTGGTTCTATATGTGGACGACATCCTTTTCATTGGGAATGACATTCCAACATTGCAAAAGGTTAAGCAATGGTTGGGGAAGTGTTTCTCAATGAAAGACTTAGGTGAAGCTGAGAAAATACTTGGTAATTTCTTAACCATGGATAATCATCAATCAACATCAATCATCATTATACTTAATAGAGATCGGGCAGAAATACTAATAATAATAATAACATAGGCCATTATTACATCCCATAATAAAATAATGAAGCTTATTGATAAATAATCATAATATAAATGGCCTTCAAGCATCCTGAATTCCTTAAGGCAACTGCATCTTGCCTGATGCTCTGAAGCTTATCTTGAAACCTACATGGATTAACAAACTCGTGCTAAGCTATAAAGCTTAGTGGGGAACAAAACTCTATATATATAAAGATAATCCTCTTTCCACAATTCATCACATACATGTATAAAACTTTCACAATCACACAGGATAACATATAAGTCTATTATATTCTTCATTTCATAAATAACATTCTTAGGAGAGTCTTTGTAGGCACAGATGTACCAGTTCTAACCCAACAATAATCATCAAATTAAAAGTTAAGAAACTCAACTTATGATCAAAATAGTCACTGAAGGTCAATCCGAAATTTGGACAACCCTTTCACATTAATGCCTAAAATCTTAATTCCTTTACATGAAACTTCATTTGATGATCTACATATGCATGACCTACTATTCTCAATATCTACCTCATCACTATAAATACAAGCAAGATCAAAATAATTTCCATGCCTTATAATTGAAAGATATCACATATATGCAATTATTTTCAAAGTTCAAATCCCATACCTCTATTAAAATCTACTCTTCTTACTTAATCAAAATGCCTTTGCTCATTCCTTTACTTGTCTAATTTCTTAGCAATTCACAAGACCTTAATCAACAAAATTTAAACACAATTGACTTAGGAGAAAATGAAGAAGAAAATGGCAAAAAATATGCCCTCTCCTCACTAGAAGGGCCCTTTTAATTTAGACAATAGTGGGAAAATATCCCACTAAGTCCTTGCATGCCAAACTCTCTTAACTAGTTACCCCACCATAAGTCCATTATACACATTGACCTAGCATACTTTTTCAATTTCAACATTTACCCCAAAACTTATTTTCAATTCCATTAATTCATCCCAAACTCAAATTAAATAGTAAAATTACCATTTAGCACATGTAGGAAATTTACTTTAATTTCCTATTACCATAATATAAAGCTTAGTTCAATCTTAATTGCACACTTATATATATCACAACGTAACTTGACTTTGCCACCTTCAATCTCATAAAATTATAAATTCACAAAGTCTTACTTATCAATAATTCATCTAATTAAAAATAATTAGATATTGATACCTTAATGATGCCCTTGAATTCTACTAGGGCCTATTTAAGGTCCTTACACTCTGGTTCCTAAGTTACTTCTTGAATGTTATGATGTTGCCAAAGTACCTTGACAAGAGGAACCTATTTATTTCTTAATTGCCTTGTTTCCTTAGCCAAAATCTCTTTAGGTTCTTCATCGTTGGTAAAATATGTCTGAACTTGGATATCCTGCATTGGTAACACATGTGTTTCACCTGAGCGATATCTTTGAAGTATAGACACATGAAATACATCATGCAACTTCGATAATTCCATAAGAAGAACCAATCTATATGCCATAGGTCTAACTCTTTTCAAGATTTCATAAGGATCGATAAATCTCAGGCTCAGTTTACCTTTCTTTCCAAATCACAAAATTGAGCTCTAGGGTGATACTTTCAAAAACACATTATCCCCAACTTGATATTCGATATCTTTCCTATGTAAGTTCGCGTATGACCTTTGCTTGTCACTAACCTCTTTCAATCTTTGGATAATCACCTTAACTTTTTCTTCGGTGTCTTTAACTATGTCGAGACCAATCATTTTGCATTTAGCTAACTCAATCCAGCATATCGGGGTCCTGCATTTTCAATCATATAAAGCTTCGTATGGTATTATACCAAGACTAGTCTGGTAACTATTATTATACTCAAATTCCATCAAAGCTAGATATTTGTCCCAAGTTCCAGAAAAATTTAAAACATAACCCCTTAGCATATCTTCCAAAACTTGTATAACCATCTCTGATTACCCATCCGTTTGAGGATGAAAAGCTGTATTAAACTTTAATCATGTTACCAAAGACTTCTACAAACTCTACCAAAATCTGGATGTGAATCTAGGATCCCGATTTTAGATTATAGATATCGGTATTCCATGAAGTTGAATAATCTCGTTCACATATAATTTTGCCAATTGGTCTATGAAATAGTCTACTCTAATAAGTAAGAAATGGGCTAATTTAGTCAACTTATTAATAATTACCCAAACTGCATTATGCTTTCACTACATGGGAGTCAACCTTATCACAAAATTCATGGTAATATCTGCCCATTCTAACTAAGGGATTGGAATAGGATTCAACAATCCAGAGGGAAGTTGATGCTCTACTTTCACTTGCTGACAAATTAAGTACTTAGAAACAAAATCGACTATATCCTTTTTCATACTTGGCCACCAATAGTATTACTTAAGATCCTAATACAACTTGTTACCCCCAGGATGCATAGCGAATACTGTGTTGGGAGCTTCATGCAGCAAGGTTCTTTTCAATTCTTTATCATTTAGAACACATAACCTATCCTTGAAATACAAACTTCCATTACCATTTTTTGAGTACCCAGATTGATCTCCTTCATGTAGAGATTGCATAACCTGCTATAACTTCTTATTTATTTTTTTGTGCATCTATCACATCCTATTTTATATGAGGCTTAGCCCTCAATTGGGCTACCAAAGCACCATCTATAGTGAATTTCCATCTACCCCATTATAACACCATAGCAGCCATTGCCTTTCTGCTTAAAGCATTGGCCTTACTCAGATGGTAGCCTACAATACAATTGTAATCCTTAAATAGTTTGAGCCATCTCCATTGCCTTAAATTGAGTTCCTTTTGAGTAAGTAAGTACTTGAGACTCTTGTGATCTGTGTAGATTCTGCATCTTTTTCCATATAAATAATATAGCCAAATCTTCAAGGGAAAAACTACAGCGACCAACTTTAAATCATGTGTTGAGTAATTTTGCTCATGTGGTTTGAGTTGTCGGGATGCATAAGCCATTACTTTACCCTCTTGCATTAACACATAACCCAATCTAACTTTATAGGCATCACTATATATGGCATACTCCTTTCCTGAAACTGGTTAGATCAAGATCAGAGCTTTTGTTAACATTCGCTTTATCCGATCAAAGTTTACCTCACATCGGTTAGCCCACTCAAATTTGACATTCATCCTCAACATCTTAGTAAGTGGAAAAGCAATTGCCGAAAATCCTTTTACAAAGCAGTGATAGTAGCCTACCAAACCTAAAAAGTTTCTCACTGCTGATACATTTTAGAGTGGTCTCCAACTGGCAATAGCCTCAATTTTAGCTGGATTAACTCCAATGCCCTCAAAAGATACTACATGGCGAAGGAAAGAAATTTCCTTTAGCCAGAAGTCAACTTGCTTAACTTAGTAAATAGTTGGTCCTCTCTTAGAGTCTGTAACACAATTCTTAGATGTTCAGCGTGCTCTACTTCATTCCTGGAATAAACCAATATGTTATCAATAAATATCATTATAAATTGGTCCAAATAAGATATGAATATCCTATTCATCAAATCCATAAAGGCAACTGATGCATTCTTTAACCCAAATGGCATTACTAAAAACTCATAATGCCCATATCGGGTTTTGAATGCTATCTTTGGGATATCCACATCCCTAACTCAGAGTTGGTAATACCCTGATCTCAAATCAATCCTTGAAAATACTCCTGTCCCTTTCAATTGATCAAATAAATCCTCTATTCTAGGCAATGGATATTTATTTTTCACCATCATTTTATGTAACAGCCGATAATCAATGCATATCCTCATAGAACCATCCTTTTTCTTGACAAATAAAATTGATGCTCTCTATGGCGATACACTAGGCCTTATAAAGCCTTTGTCAAGCAATTCTTGTAATTGTACCTTTAACTCTTTCAATTCTATTGGAGCCATCTATAGGATGCCCTTGAAATAGGTGTGGTGCCAGGAAAAACCTCAATAGACAATTCTACATCCCTTTTTAGCAGAAGGCTAGGTAAATCCTAAGGAAACACATTAGAAAATTCATTCGCTACAGATATATCTTAAGCTTAATTGTATCCCTCTTTAAGTCAAGAACTAAGGCCAAGAATGCTTCACAACCCTTTCTAAGAAATCGCCTGGCTTGCATGGCAGATATCACAGTGGCTAAAGGTCAGGTTCGAATGCCTTAAACTACTATTTCTTTAACCTTGAAATCACTAAGAGCCATTGTCTTAGCCCCACAATAAATCAATGTATGATGTTTGGATAGCCAATCCATTCCCAAAATAATAGGCAACTCAATAAGATTAGCTAGAAAATCCCTTTCTTGAACCAAGATGGAACAATCCTTGAATACTTTGTTCACACATACACTGTGCCAAAAAGGACTGGTCACACAAATATCATAATCTAATTGATGCACGTTAGACATGCTGCCACCTATATTCCCAATGTAAACATATGAATTGGTGGAATCCGAATTAATAAGTGCATGGATATCAGAGTTAAAGAGTGAGAAAATACTAGCTATGACTTCAAGAGCATCTTGATCCTTGTGTCCTTTCATGGCATATGCCCTACCCGAGATAATTGATACTAGTGGCTGATCAACTAATTTAGATGTATTGCGAGACTGAAACCCATACTGTTCAAATCCACCTCGCCCTCTGCCTCTACTACTGGCTCTACCAGCAAAAAGTACATTTGAAGCTCCTCTACTACCTTGTTATGTAGAGCCTTATTCCTACTTTGAGGGGAAATTTACTACATAATGGTCAGTAGCACTACAATTAAAACATGCATCTGTTAATTTCTGACATATGCCCCAATGTTGCTTCAAACAATTAGGACACTTAGGCAGCTGACTCCCTCTCTACTTTAATGATGTATCTTTACTCGATTTAGACATGGTTGAGGATTCTTAAATCTTCCCTTTACCAGCAGGGTTGTGTATAGGCTTAGCTTACTGGTCATTCTGTGCTCTTTTAAACCTTTTCTCGATGGACCATCCACCTCTAGCCCCGCTTCTTTTCTACTCCCTTTCTCTTTTAATTAACTCATGCTTCTCAACCTTTATAGCTGCTATAACCAGTTAATGGAAGTCCACACTTTAGAGAGATATGGGTCTTATTAGTTTTTCTCTAATCTAATCATTTAGTCCATCTTCAAATTGCCTACTTAAAAGTATTAGTCAACATCTCTTTGGGAACATACTTGCATAACCGACTAAATTCCTTTTTAAACTCAATCACAAATATAGTCTTATATTTCAAAGTAAGAAACTATCTTAGCTTTTCCTCTGTATAGGCTTCAGTAACATATTTCTACTTAAATTCAATTTTAAAGAAACCCTAAGAAAGAGGATCCGACAATTGAGGCTATCTGGGTACTAGCTTTCATCAATCATACGCTGGCCCTTAGAGTAAAGACACAACATATGACACCTTGTGATTATCAGGACAATAGATATCATTAAAAACTCTCTCCAACCTTTCCAGCAAAAATTTAGCTTTCTCTGATTGTTCCAACGTGGTACTTAAAAATTCCTCCGCACCATACTTTTTTGACTTCCGAGATTAGAGCCCTAGGTACTATCATCCTTTGTAAAATATGAGTCATGTCTCAAGAGATTGTTAACAATCTTTCTCCATGGATGACAGCAGGAATCTCATTCTGATTAAATGATAAAGATCTAATATTGGAGGGATCCATTCTAACCGGTAAATTACCCTCAGTTGATTTTTCAATAGCATTTCTAGAGTTCTCCATCTTCATTCTATAAGAAAATAGAGACTCCTAAATTAGGCCAAAATGACACTATACCACACCATAGATTCCTACATTTCTATTGCCCATAAAGGACTAAATTGGGGCTCTGATACCACAAATTGTAATACCCTAAATGATGCACACAAGGCTTATCAATAACTATAGGGACCATACATAACATGCTTAACAATCCAAGGCTTCTCATATAGGGAAACCATACTCATGTAAGCACAATCGAAACATCCATAAACACATAGGCAAACACATGCAAAAGGGAGCTTAATTCAGTTTACAATCCTCCAATATAATTACATCGGATCATAATTGCACAAAAAATATATATAAGACTAGACAAAAAGAATTATCCAAAATTTATCCTACATCAAAAAAATTAAACAACTTATGTTGGCCTCCCAATGCAAAACTAAGTTCTTGAGCAACGTCCAACTGCAAACCTACACAGATCAAAAACAACCCATGCTAAGCTATAAAGCTTAGTGGGAAAACAAAAGTAATATGGATGACTGCTCAAAACAGTCATCGATAGAATTTTCACACAATCACCACATTAATAAAGCATACTTATAATGATTGCAAATTGTTGAAATAATTTCATATCCAAGAGAAATTTAAAATAAATCAATATAATAAGCTCGTTCATGGTGAATACATTCAACATGTGAAACAATCAATATATTTCATTATTAGGAACCTTTTTCTTAACCTTTAATAGCCTACCTAAGTACTAGTTCAAAGGGTGGATAATAGGAACAATAGATACCAATTGGTATCAACATTAGATACCCCAAAGTATCAATAATAGATATCTAAAGATATCGAACAATAGACCCAAACGGGGCCAAGCTATAGTTCTATTAAGGAACGGATAATAGACCCAAATGGGGTCGACAATAGCAACCATAATAACATCCCTTTAGGCATGCCTATCTAATCCATAACCAAACTAAGACTGTAGGCTTAACAATGTTTGTTTACAATTTCAATTATCTTGCTTTCTCCTTTCAGAAATATTATAGCCTTTATACTATTACATATAAAAATGCAAGATCTTAAGCAATAATAAAATCATACCAATATTTCATTATTTATAAGCTCATGCCATAGCAATTGCATAATTCTTATATTACAATAAGAGTATGGAGCAATTAAGCACAGTAATTACTTTAATATGGTAATGTGCTTCAATCTTGATCATAAGTAATGTATATTTGTAAACATGAGTTTATTGAGATCGTACAAATACCTACTTTCATGCTTTTATGATATGCCCAGTAATTAAGCTTTCTCAAGATTAAACATGATGGTTTCAATGTTGTTACATGCCAAAGCCTTGTAACATAAACATCATACAAATTGCACTTATAAAACACTAAAGGTTATATTAAACTAACTTAATTATTCTTCATTCATTACTTGTTTGAATAACTACAAAGAAGACTTGAAGTGGTCAGAATGTATGCAAAATCATAGGTGAGTGCTCTTTGGGTCTTAGGTGATGACATAAGGTAGACAGTGGGGTATCACTCGATGAAGTGAGGAGGTGCTCGGTGGAGTAATCACCTATTCGATGGAGTGAACACCACCCATTTGATGGAGTGAACACCCACTTTATGGAGTGGTGCTTCACTCGTCCGAGTGTTCAACCCCTAAAGAACAAATATCCCAATTTGTTGCAATTTCCAAGCTTCATCTAATCATCTTTTCTAGATATCAGTACGTAGCTTCCCCTAATACTCACCACACATCAAATATTCTTATTTCTATCTATAATTGTAAAATAACTCAGTTAAATCCATCCTTGAAAGGAGATTCACACTTATTAGAAATCATAAACAAAATACGCTATTCACCTAGAATGTTATCTCCTAGAGTCAGTTACTGTATATTCTTCTTTAATGATAGATGTAACTATATGAAATGTGTAATCAAGCAAGCATTTGCATATCTTTTTCCTGTGATTCCTTCACTCCTTTAAAATCCCTTTGCCCTTGTCTTTGTTGGTCTCTACCTCTACAATCAATTGTCAAAACTAACTTCTCACATTGTTTCCATGAAACCTTTCATTAACCAGTAAAGAAAAAGAGAAAAGAAGAAAAAATTCCCTTACTAAGAGCCCAAAGGCTAGAGCTCACAAATGAGAGAAAGAAATTGAGTCTTTGACAAGCCATATGTAACAATCGGTTCAGTTCAATAATAGAACCGAACCAAAAAAAACCAAAAATCAAATTTCTAATATTTTTATCAACCGAACCAAACTTATCAAATAATCGAATTCAAACTGAACCAAAATTTTAGGACAGTTTGGTTCGGTTAATCAAAAATTGAAACTATTTTTAAAAAAATTAAAAAATTATATCTGAAAATTTTAAATCATAATATACTAAAGTAAAAACTTCTAAATTGTACAAAATACAAATTTCAAATTAAAGACATAATCCCCAAAATATATAATAAATAATACAACAAAATCGTTAAATAAATTTTTTACATTTAATTAATTTTCAATGTAATCATCAAAATTCCAAATTATCACCTAAAAATAGATATTAATAATTGATAAATGTACTTATATAATTTACAAGTCAAAATAAAATAATTTACAAGTATAAAATAATTATTCAATTAAAAAATAAAAAATTATATAATTATAAAAATTTCGATGCGGTTCGATTTTTCTGCAGTTTTTTCATTTAAAAATTAAATCGAATCGAAAAACTAAAGTTTTCTAACATTCAAAATCAAAAATCGATATGTATATACAAGCTCTCCCAGCAGTCACGTGAGGAAGTTTCTAGAAGATCTAAAATTACCACTTAACTCCTCATATAATTGATCTCTCATAAAATTGGCCTATTTAACTTTCAAATTACAATGCTACCCCTAACATCCATTTTATTCTTTCAATTAACCCCCCTTTACGCACACATTTAATGAAATTACCACATTACCTTGCATAAACTTTGAAACAAAATGACCATAACTTTACATAAATGTTAATTTGGCCCTCAATATCAATTAATTAGATATAATTCCCACTAGAGTCAATGTTCAGTCATTACAGTGGTATAAAGGTGTTACAAATTTATTGTTATCAAAGCAAAGATTTAGGCGATTCTAAGATCGAAGTGGGATTAAGTGATTTATTTAGATATATATACATGCCATGAGTAGATATAAGTGGTTAAGATAATTGTAAGGAAAGGAGTAGTAATGATACTCCATAAAGTAGCGAGGTAATAGATAACGGGCTAATGCTACTATTCGACTCATAGTCAATGGAAGATCAAGTGTGTTTCTTCAAAAATATTTATGACATGATTAAAGGGTAAGTACATGAAAAAATTACTCCATAGTAATGACTATAGCTATGGAATATGAGTAAATTTTGAGGATGAATTTTGCTTAGTGGAGGAGAATTGTAATGGCCCAAATATCGGATTAGTCAAAAATAGTATTTTTCGATGGTGAATAGTGACACCAGGGTGAATAGTATCTCCAGAAGTCAAAAAATATTTTAATTGATCATTGGAAAGAGATGTTAGCAAGAGCCCAAGGTTCAAATTTGGAATCGAAAAAAGGTCAAATGAGTCTCCAAAAATTAAAAATAAGGAAAAAGTCACAATTTCAGTTCAAATAGTGCTCGAATTGATTAAGGTTTGACAGGAACTTTAAAAATTGCAATGATCTCTAAAAATACTAGAATTTTCATATCTAAATTAAATGAGATGTAGAATCACAAGGTAAAGAAAAAGTAATTTTTCATCAACACAAAAATTTGGGCTATTGGATTAGTAAAAGTGGACCAAATTGAAAAAATAATCTTTGATTCATCTAAAATATTCATGAAATCTAATGAATATATTTTGGGAATTTTGGAAGTATTTTTAGGAAGGTTTGAACATAGAAAGTAAGAAAAAAATAATGATTTCAGTTTAAATAGTAATCAATTGATCATGAATTTGAACCAGGCTTCAAAAATAGTAAGTGATCTTTACAAATTGCAGGAATTTCTTGTTGGACCCTAGATAATATTTGAAATTATTTGATGGTAAAAAATTAATTTTACAGTAACACTGAAAATTGCCTAATCGGATCAATTTTAGTAAACTGGATCAAAAATAGATTTCGATTGCACCAAAAATATTTATGAAGGTTATATTATATATTTTAAAATTATATAACTAATTTTCAATGAATTTGAGCTTGGTAAAAAAGAGAAATAATTTAGAGTACATAAATGGACTTAAAATCAATTTTAGGCTTAAATTAGGCCCAACCACCTTGGTTGGACCATCCCAGCTTAAAATTCAGACTATCTAAGGGCCAAAATATTAGAAACCACCAGAAAATTGTGAGGTTTTTGCCTTCTTCTTTTTTCTTGAAGCCAAATTCTCTTTATTCCTCCATAACCACCATTTTCTTCATCTCTCTTCTAGTTTATCTCCAAAATCAAGCATCTTTGATTAATTTCAGCCTCTCTATCATATTATAGCAACCTCAAATCTTCAATTTAAGAAGTAGAAGTGAGAGAAATCAAGGATTGAAGTTTATGTATGAGAAATCAAGCTTTATAATTTGATTTAAAGATTTATATAGATAAATTAAGGTATGTAGAGCTCATTTGTGATGTTAGATTTAATTTTAGAGCAAAGAAAATGATGATTTTATACCTTTACATAATTGGTCATTTAGGATTTTTAAAGGAAATGATGATAATTGATGGAGTAGAGCTAAGGAAACGAAGATTAAAGTGTGGAGGAAGTGAATCTAAGGTAAGTGAATACAATATCCCCTAATTTCCATTGATTTGGGTGTGATTTGCGATTATATTTATATACATGTATATAATTAATGCATGAACAGTTGAATTAATTGTCATACAAATTGTTAAAAGGATGAAAAATGATGTTTTAAATTATTTAAATAAAAAAATAAAAATTAAGTGGAAAGCTTACTATGTTCGAATGGTATGCTAGGAAATTTTCAATGATTTTGTGATATTTATGTTAATTAAATATGGAATTATTAAATTGAGCATGAGAGTGAGTGATTTAAGTAATTAAATTATCATAAAGATGATTAAAATGGATTATATTGTAATAGGCCGGATGTGTTAGTGTAAGCCATAGCCCCAATGCATTGTTATAAAACACTTTAGTTAATAAATGAGGCATTTGTTTTATCTATTGTATTCCTGTGCATATCAATTGATATAACTATCCAAGAATGTTGTTTCAGTTTAAGTTATCATGTGTGAGGCATATGGTTGTAAA
This sequence comes from Excoecaria agallocha, assembly GCA_037975025.1. Taxonomy (NCBI): domain Eukaryota; kingdom Viridiplantae; phylum Streptophyta; class Magnoliopsida; order Malpighiales; family Euphorbiaceae; genus Excoecaria; species Excoecaria agallocha. The sequence continues at coordinate 32,069,864 of CM075806.1, forward strand.
ACCTTGAAACAAATGAGACTTCATTCTAAATATCCCTAGTCAATCATTGTTATGGGAATAACAAATGAATTAAGACTAGTATGCTCTCTCTGATAAGATGAGTTATATCTTACGGATCATAAGGACAAGAGTGTCAATTAGAGATCATAGATACATGTTTAGAACATGGTATCTAGATTCAATCCATTCATGAGAACACTACATGGTATAAGTCATAAGAGTTTCTCATGTGCAAGTTTTGCATCGGAGTTCTTAGACCTAAAATCTCTATGAAACTCTTTATGAATTACCGTGTACTTTGACATACACCTAACATGCTCGTAATAGGGTGACAAGTATGGGTATGCTTGGGTATGCACTAATCCATGTTAGAGAGCATGAGAGAAGTGAAGGGATTACCCCTCTCGATAAGAGAGAAAATATCATCGGCCACCTGATTAGTGAACTAAGAAGTGTATGGCCATATCGAGATGAAATAATGAGTAATCATTATTTAGAGTTTAGTGTCACTGGAATATCAAGAAAGGAATTAGTATATATAAGGATGACCGGTTTCATGCCTTATATTAATTCTGATATTTATGGGTAAGGGACTATGCAAAATTGCATTAGGTCACTAAATCCCATTTGCATTTTCATTTAATTTGGAATGCTATAATATCTTGCTAGAGAATATATATATAGCCTTTGAATTAATTCATTAATTCATTGCCAATATTAAATGGACCTATAGGATCGCACACAAATCATTGGGCTTAAAATATTTAAATAAAGTATTGGGCATTAATTTAGGCTTTTAATTAAAGTCAAATTAATGTATGTAATGGGTATTAAAATTGCTAGATGGACCTTGATCCATTAGAGAGAGAGATTCGGCCCACAAGATTTAATTTCAATTAATTAATCCATTACCATTACCATTACACAATACTTAAATATAGAGCTAGCACTCTTGATTTTAAGCCGTCATTGCAATTATGTGTGTGAACATAGAGAGGAATGGCGTAAAGGCTGTTCCTTTGGCATTGGTGGTGAAGATCTATGGCAAATAAATCCTTCTTGTTTTCTGGTCATCATCAAAATCAAATCTTGAAGTGCATCTAAAGTTATAAGTTTTTTAAAACCCTAAAATTGCATGTTTTCGATTCTTGTTTATGGATTGAGTGGCATGTATGATCGATTTTATTATTTTTCCGATGCGTGATCATCATATAAATGCCATGTCATATTCCATCAGTGGTATCAGAGCCTAAACATGCTTATTTTAGTGCTTTAGATGCATGAAATAATTATTCAAAAATCGTTCGTGTAAAAACATGCAATGCTGAAATTTTCTGTTTTGAGCTTTTTGCATTATTTTGCTGTAAAAACGATTTTAAATGATTAGATAGGTATTATAATTAATATGACATGTTAATATACTGTCCTAAGATGTTCTTAGAGCTGTTAATTGTCGGATTTAATTGTTAATACCTGATGGTACATGTTAATCTTGAAACTAGGTGCTAGTTAGCATGTTAAGTATTTGTTTAACAACTAGTTTTCAAAATTAAATGTAAAAATGATTTTGGCATGTTTGTAAGTTATTTTTAAATATTAAATATCAGGTCTGAATATATTTTAAATTTGGTTTTAATTCTAATCCATGACAATTTAATTGATTAATTTTAAAATCACTTAAAACTATGACTAGTTTGTGTTTGTTACATGTTTAATCAACATTGTTTGTTTTGTTTTGATTAAAATGGTAAAAACACATTTAGATCAGATTGGTACAAAAAATTAACTCAATATTTATGACCTTATTTAAATTATTAAATGACTCATAAAATTGATTTAAGTGTTTGTGCATTTTTGAGGCATCATATAAGCATTAAACAACTAGTTTCATTATTGTTTGTTTGTTTTTGTATGAATGTTGTGTATTATATATATGTTTTTCATGATTTTATGTTTTAATTCATGTTGGTACATATTATATGTATTTTTAATGTTTATGGGCTGTATGACATAAAATTAAAAATGACAAAATTGAAAATTATACTAGAGTTGATTTTATGGCACAAATCTAACTAGTTAGTGTTTTGGGCTTTTAAGTGAACTTATTCAATAAGAGGATTTAGTCCATTAGGCTTCGGCCTAGGCCCATAATGGGGTCTTCTCTTAAAAGTTCAAGTACACAATTTCCATTAATGGGCTTGGCTAAATTAATTAAAATTGGACTTTGTTTGATCCATGAATGTTATGTATATTTATTTGCTTGTTGGTGTGATGAATGGATATGTATGGTGCATTCATGGGTCCTGGGTATTTGTAATTAAATATGGCCGACAAGACATCATGTATTATTGTAAAAGTTCATTTATTTCTTAGAATAGAATTTATTTGAAGACTTTGTAAATCAAGATGAAGCCTGCCGGAGTGGAGAAGCCCAACTCAAAGATTCTTATGTAATAGTATAGAATCTTAGTTGTAGGTTTTTGGGCCCATGTTTGTCATGCTTTACTTTATGCAATTATATATATATGCATGTTATGAATGGATGACAAAGTGTATGCCATGTAAGCCATAATAATATGAATTCCTAAAATAGTAAGTCACAAGGTCAAGGCATCGATCATCGATGACGTAGACTAGGAGTCCTAGATACGCCCGATTATCTTTGTGAGGCATGGGTTGTGAATGTAGGTTGGACTTAGCATAGAAAGTGATGCCCGGACCTAGGCAACTAATAAATGGGTTTGTCCTATAATATCTTAAGATGTTAGCCCATTTGATCCAAAAGTCATGTACGAGACATGATTGGAGTTTTCCTACCTAAGTAACTTAACTTGTTAGGTGTACAAGCTCATCTTGACTAATAAGTTGTTGTGAAAAGTGGATCTTGGTCCACATTAAATCACTAACGCAAATTATTTAAAGGAATATTAATTCGGTTTGTGGAATTATAAATAAGACCTCATTTAATCTTGCTAAGTTTTATTGTAGATTGAAAATGGCTTCTTCAAATAATAACTTTTCATTGCGATCGGTCCTGGAAAAGGACAAACTAAATGACACCAACTTCATAGACTAGTCTCGAAACTTAAGAATAGTTCTTAAGCAAGAGAAAAAGTCGTATGTTTTGGATGCACCCTTGCCCAAAGAACCTGGTAGGAACGCCTCTGCAGTTCAAAAGGAAACTTTTGAGACCAAGAAGAGCGACTCCAATGATGTGACCTATTTGATGCTAGCCACTATGGTGCCTGACTTGTAAAAACAATTCATGGACCAAGAGGCTTATGCGATCATGGTGCACCTCAAGGAGATGTTCCAAGAGCAAGCTTGTCAAGAGAGGTTCGTGACAACAAAGGCCTTAATTTCTTGTAAGATGGCTGCGGGTACTCCTGTTAGTACCCATGTACTCAAGATGAAAGGGTATCTTGATACTCTTGAGAAGCTTGAGGTACTAGTCCCAAAGGAATTGGCCATTGACTGATGATTATGATCCATTTGTGATGAATTATAACATACATGCAATGAACAAGTCAGTCACCGAGCTTCATGGGATGCTTAAGAATGCTAAAGAGAACATTTGAAAGACCAATCCCGTACTGATGGTTCAAAGGGGCATTAATAATGGGACCCAGTAAGGGAAAGGCAAAACCCAAGAATGACCTAGCTCAATTCAAGTCAAATAGGAGTGCACCTCAAGCCCAATCCAAGCCCAAGGTGCAAAAGCTCAAGGAGAGTGAGAGCACATGCTTTCATTGCAACAAGATAGGGTATTGAAGAAAGAATTGCGCTCTCTTCAAGGAAGAACAAAAGAAGAATGGAGCCAAGGCATCCAGTTCTGGTATTTTTGTTGTTGAAATTAACCTTTCTATTTCTACCACTTGGGTATTGGATACCGGTTGTGGTTCTCACATTTGTTCAAATATGCAGGGGCTAAGAAATAGGCGGTTACTTGGGAAGAATAAAGTGGACCTCCGTGTGGGGAATGGAGCACGAGTTGCTGCCATGGAGATAGGCGACTATCAACTCACTTTACCTTCCGAACTTTGTTTAGTTTTGAAAAATTATTATTATGTGCCTGCTATGAGTAGAAACATTATTTTAGCTTCTTGCTTGGATTTGGATGAATTTGATTTTGTTATTAAAAATGGCAATGCTCATATTCTTTGCCAAGGCATTTCATATGGAAATTCCATGTTGCAAAATGGCCTTTATATCGTTGATCTACAAAATAAAGAGTCCATATACAACATTAATGCAAAGAGGGTTAAATCAAAAAAATTGAACCCTACTTACTTCTAGCATTGTCGTTTAGGGCATGCAAATGAAAAACGCATTTCAAGACTCCACAAATTTGGAGTGCTTGGGTCATTCGACTTAGAATCTTCTAACACATGCGAGCCATGTTTGCATGGAAAAATGACAAAAGGTCCTTTTAACAAGAAAGGTGAGAGGACTAATGACTTATTGGAACTAATACATACCGATGTATGTGGACCATTAAATACACAAGCTAGAGGTGATTTTAGCTATTTCATGACGTTCACAGATGACTTCAGTAGATATGGCTACGTCTATCTAATGAAGTACAAGTCTGAAACTTTTGAGAAATTCAAAGAGTTTAAGAACGAAGTAGAAAAACAACTTGGTAAAAGTATAAAAGCCATTCGATTAGATCGAGGTGGCAAATACTTAAGCTAAGAGCTTGACAGTCATATGAAAAAGTGTGGTATTATTTCACATCTCACTCCTCCTGGAACACCACAATGGAATGATGTGTCAGAAAGGAGAAATTGAACTCTATTGGACATGGTTCAATAAATGATAAGTCAAGCAAATCTTCCTGTCTCTTTTTGGGGTTATGCATTAGACACTGCTGCGTTTCTACTAAACCACACTCCAACTAAAGCAGTTGAGAAGACACCATACGAGGTATGGACTGGGAAAGAACCCAATTTGTTGTTTCTCAGGATTTGGGATTGTGAAGCACATGTTAAGAAATTAACATCTGACAAACTAGAGTCCAAATCCATTGTCTGCTTATTATGGGTTATCCCAAAGAAACAAAGGGATACTACTTTTAATCACAAGCCGAGAACAAAGTATTTGTTGCTCGCAAGGCTATTTTCTTGGAAAAGGAGTTCCTTCTCAAGAAAGACAGTGGGAGTAAAATAGAACTTGGAGAAATTTAAGCGCCACAAACTCCTATAGAGGATGAGTTGGAAATGGGATCAAGTTCACAACCGGTTGTGGAACAAGAACCCATTACACAAGAACCTAAAAGGTCTGGTAGGGTATGTTAGGAGATTGAGAGATATGAATTTCTAATTACTGATAGTGACACTATTGAGTTAGTAGATCGTGAGGATCCTACTACTTACCGAAAAGCTATTGAAAGCCCAGACTCAAAAAATTGGCTTGATGCCATTAAATTCGAGATGTAATCAATGTACGATAACCAGGTTTGGACCTTGGTTGATTCACCAGAAGGTGCTAAGGTAATTGAATGCAAGTGGCTATTTAAACTCAAAGCTAATAAGACCTACAAAGGTAGACTAGTAGCAAAAGGTTTTCGATAAACTCATGGTGTAGACTATGATGAGACCTTTTCGCCTATAGTCATGCTCAAGTCCATTAGGATCTTGCTTGCCATAGTTGTATATCATGATTATGAGATATGGCAAATGGATGTCAAAACTGCTTTCCTCAACGGAAATTTACTTGAGGATGTGTATATGACACAGCCTGAGGGTTTTGTCAATCCCAAGCATCCTAAGAAGGTTTGTAAGCTTTAAAAATCCATTTATGGATTAAAGCAAGCATCCCAAAGTTGGAATCTTTGTTTTGATGAGGCAGTTAAAGAATTTAACTTCATCAAGAACGAAGATGAGCCTTGTATGTACAAGAAGGTTAGTGGGAGCATTATAGTATTTCTGGTCTTATATGTAGACGACATCCTTCTCATTGGGAATGACATTCCAACATTGCAAAGGGTTAAGCAATGGTTGGGGAAGTGTTTCTCAATGAAAGACTTAGGTGAAGTTGAAACAATAATTGGTATTCGGATCTATAGAGATAGATTGAATCGGCTTTTGGGACTAAGTCAAGAAAAGTACATAGACAAAGTACTAAAGCATTTTAGTATGGGAGACTCAAAGAAAGGGTACATACATTTGGCTTTGGGAGTTCCTTTAACTAAAGAACAGTGCCCTAAAACCAAAGAAGAAAGGGACAGCATAAGTAGAATCCCATATGCATCTGTTATTGGATCTATCATGTACGCTATGTTATGTACTAGGTTGGATGTTGCTCATGCACTGAGTATAACCAGTAGGTTTCAATAAGACCCTGATGAGAAGCACTGGTCTGCTGTAAAGGGGATTCTAAAGTACCTGCGAAGGACTAAGGATCACTTCTTGGTGTATGTTGGTCAATAAGAGCTCATCATACAAGGTTATGCCGATGCTGCTTTTCAAACCAGTACTCAAGATTCAAGATCGCAATCTAGGTTTGCTTTTATTTTGAACGGTGGTGCTGTCAGCTGGAGAAGCTCGAAGCAAGAGACCGTTGTCAACTCAACTATAGAATCTGAGTATATTGCAGTGAGCGAGGCTGCAAAAAAGGCTGTTTGGATTAGAAATTTCATTTATGGATTAGGAGTGGTCCCAAGCATCCTAGATCCATTAAAAATTTTATGTGACAACAACGGGGCCATCGCACAGGCCAAGGAGCCTCGGTCACACCAGAAATCCAAACACATACTCAGGAGGTACCACCTGATCAGAGAGATCTTTGATCGTGGGGACATCAAGGTTAGCAAGATAGCAAGTGAAGATAATGTAGCAGATCCTTTGACGAAATAGTTGCATCCAAATCTGCATAAAGCTCATTTAAGAGCATTCGGTCTTAGGGCTATGCCCAATTGGGACTAGTGCTAGTGGGAGATTGTTAGTGTAAGCTCTAGCCCCAATGCATTGTTATAAAACACTTTAGTTAATAAATGAGGCATTTATTTTATCTATTGTATTCTTGTGCATATCAATTGATAAAACTATCAAAGAAGTTTCAGTTTAAGTTATCATGTGTAAGGCACATGGTTGTAAAACCTTGAAACAAATGAGAAATCATTCTAAATATCCCTAGTCAGTCATTGTTATGGGAATAACAAATGAATTAAGACTAGTATGCTCTCTCTGATAAGATGAGTTATATCTTACGGATCATAAGGACAAGAGTGTCAATCAGAAATCATAGATACATGTTTAGAACATGGTATCTGGATTTGATCCGTTCATGAGAACACTATATGGTATAAGTCATAAGTGTTTCTCATGTGCAAGTTTTGCATCAGAGTTCTTAGACCTAAAATCTCTATGAAACTCTTTATGAATTATTGTTTACTTTGACATACACCTAACGTGCTCGTAACAGGGTGACAAGTATGGGTATGCTTGGGTATGCACTAATCCATGTTAGAGAGCATGAGAGAAGTGAAGGGATTACCCCTCTCGATAAGAGAGAAAATATCATCGGCCACTTGATCAGTGAACTAAGAAGTGTATGGCCATACCGAGATGAAATAATGAGTAATCATTATTTATCTGAGAGTTTAGTGTCACTGGAATATCAAGAAAGGAATTAGTATATATAAGGATGACTGGTTCCATGCCTTATATTAATTTTGATATTTATGGGTAAGGGACTATGTAAAATTGCATTAGATCACTAAATGCCATTTGCATTTTCATTTAATTTGGAATGCTATAATATCTTGCTAGAGAATATATATAGCCTTTGAATTAATTCATTAATTCATTGCCAATATTAAATGGACCTATAGGATTGCACACAAAGCATTGGGCTTAAAATATTTAAATAAAGTATTAGGCATTAATTTGAGCTTTTAATTAAAGTCAAATTAATGTATGTAATGGGTATTAAAATTGCTAAATGGACCTTGATCCATTAGAGAGAGATTCGGCCCACAAGGTTTAATTTTAATTAATTAATTATCTTGGATTAATTAAGTTAATTGAGTATTAAAGCCCAATAGAATTTAAATCAAAGTAAAACACTTAAATAGGAAATGGAGTGGCCGAAATTCAAAGAAAAATTCCTTGTGAATTTTGGCACATGCAAATATCCTTATTAAGTGATATTATTTGATTAAATATCTTATGATTATTTCAAATTAATTTGAATTTAAAATTTGAAAGAGTTTGATTTAATGTGTGTCACTTGATTTTAGGACGTGATGGAGGATGAATTAACTATCCTTTAGATAGTTAAGTTCGAAATTAACACTTCAAAATAAATGACATGTATATATTTGGTGAAAAAATAAAAACCCGAAGGCATGAAACGCTTTCTCTCATACTCTTGGCCGATTTTCACAAGGAGAAATGATTCTTCCTTATTCTCTTGTGTTCTTGGGCAGCAATAACAATTAAAAGGAAGTACAAGATCAAATCTGATAGCTTCAATCCATTACCATTACACAATACTTAAATATAGAGCTAGCACTCTTGATTTTAAGCCGTCATTATAATTGTGTGTGTGAACATAAAGAGGAGTGGTGTAAAGGCTGTTCCTTTGGCATTGTTGGTGAAGATCTAAGGCAAATAAATCCTTCTTGGTTGCTGGTCATCATCAAAATCAAATCTTGAAGTGCATCTAAAGTTGTAAGTTTTTTAAAACCCTAAAATTACATGTTTTTTACTCTTGTTTATGGATTGAGTGGCATGTATGATCGATTTTATTATTTTTCCGCTGCATGATCATCATATAAATGCCATGTCATATTCCATCAGGATGAATATTAAGAATAAACTAGGAAATATGCCAAATATTAATGAATGACAAAGGCATATTAATAGTATTTAACATAAGAAGAAATAAAAGCAATAAAAAGTATAAAGAATGATATAATTAAAATGATAAATGACTTAAATGAAATAAATTGAAAGTTTAAAGATAAATTCAAATTTTGTTAAGCATTGAGGAAAAAGGATAAAACAGTACTATAACTGTTTTAGGAACTAAAATGTAGTTCCACAAAAGTATACTGAATTAAAAATATAAAATATAAACCAATTGCAATTTTGTAAATAAACATGAACTAAACGAATAAAATTGTAAAGCAATGAAGTTTAGGGACTAAACATAAATTTTTCTTGTATAAAAGTTTAAGTGTGGAAAAGAAAGAAATAATAGTAAATGTAAAAATGAGCTAAAAATACAAAAAGAAAAGTAAAAATAAAGTTTAGAATGAAAAAGGACTAAATTGAAAAGAAATGAAAAGTGTAAGGGTAAAATGGTAATTTTTTCCAAATAGTGAGATTAATGAGTAAAAATGATAAAGTAATGACTAAAAAGGGTAAAATGGTAATTTGGCGAACCAACAGCATAAAAATGAACTTATGTGAAGTGAAAGGGCTAAAATATAATTTTACGTGAAAAAGTCAAATTAATTACCAATTGAAAATTTTGCATGCCAAAAATTGAATGTGAAGTTAAAATAAGTAAACTAGTGTCAATTCTATAATTAAAGTGTAAAAAGGGCAACTTTATAATTAAATGAAAAAATTAAAGACTAAATTGAAAAGTATACCAAAGTAATGGTATTAATTGTATGGAATTTCTGTAAATAGTTTTGAGCACAAAATTGTATTATGTTGAAACAAAATTTTTAAATTATGATGAAATAATTCATAAAATGAGAGAAAATGGCTAAATATAATAAGATAATTTCCAAAATATGCAAACGAAATGAAAAAGAATTGACTGATTGATGTATTTAAATGAAAAGCCAATGAAAATGTAAAAGCAAGTGAAAAAGTCAGATGTACTAAAATGAAAAGAAAGAACTGAATGAATAGTATACTGTAATGAAAAAGCAAATGAAAATGTCTGAAATTCGAAAAGTGATTCTGAACTGAGCAAAGAATGTTGCCCTTAATAGTAGTCTGGCGGTTTAAATCTAGTTTAGGATATAACTGGCTAGCCATAGGGGTTTACACATTCTCCTTGAATATTTTCATTGTTACTAATTAATTCATGAACTGTATTTTTGCTAAGATTGCTCACATATTCCATCAAACTTGTGCTAGTATCATTAAAATGTAAATCTTCAGCAATCAGGCCACTAGATGTTGCTTTCTCACTTTTAATTACTGCAACTTTAGTTGGTATTGTGTTTGAGAAATCACCTAATGCAAAAATAAACAAATTTCAATTAAAAAGTAAAAAAGATAATATATTGTATTTATTGTTTTGAGTATTAGTTGAAATCTAATATATAAATATAATATATTTAGATATTGAATAAATTAATTTAAGAATGGAAATGAAAAATTAAAAGTATTTGTTTGATATATTACCTAGGATAGTATTTTGTAGAACTATGATGCACAGAGGATAAGTTGAGAAATTCAGTTCTTTCTTTTTAGTTCCATGTATAATAGAATGAACATGTCATCATCAACTTTTAGTGGTCGATATATTGTCGTTAGTTTGTACTTTATATCAAGGATGTCATATTCTACATTTATATTGATCTTTTTTTATATAATTTCCAATAGTGTTCGTAGTTGCAAGTCGATGGAAGTAAAATGCCTTTCATTTCAAAATTCTCATATTCTTAATTCAATTATAGTTCCCTCCATGCTAAATTAATATTGCTATCATATCCATATTGCTATTATGTCATGATTATCTATACATGAATGTAAAATAAATCAGAAAATAATTTGTTTCAAAATATAAAAATATTATATTGTATAACATATAATAAAATGTCCCACGTTTTATTAAACTGTAGTACACTCTATTGATTTTTGTACATCAACTAAATACAGTGTATTATTGCTTAACAAATCCCATACACTATATTTATTATCACAATACTCAATGTGTTGTATTATTTTTTTAATAAAACTCAATACAATGTAATAAACTTTTTGAAAACTAAATAAAGTATATTAATTTTTATACCTAAAGTAAATACAGTGTATTGACTTTTAATACAAACTAAATACATTTTATTAAACTTTACAAAAATCAAATACAATGTATTTTTTGTGATGAAATAAATAATGTATTTTATTTTACAAAACTAAATATATTGTATTTTCTTTTCATAAAATACAATAAAGTGTATTTTCTTTTAACAAAACTCAAAACATATTGTATTAGCTTTTGATGCAAACTAAATACACTGCATATCACTTTCACAATAGTAAATACATTATATTTTTTTCATAAAATTCAATACATTGTATATTATTTCGCTAAAACTCAATAAAATGCATTACACTTTGCAAAAACTAATAAGATTAAATAATACAGTGTATTATCTTTTGATGAAAGCTAATAAACTATATTTTCATTTTACTATGTAGTGTATTAATTTTTGAGCCTAATATAAATATAATGTATTATAAGATACACCACAGCCATGTTTTGATCAAACTAAAAATAGTGTATAGAGGGTTTGACTCATATCAATATTGCCTATTTTTTTCAACTAAAACCTATTGAAGTTTACATCTAGATTAATCTCACTGTTTTCAATTTTTAGAACAACTAACACATAGTTTATTATTAGTTTATCAAATTGTTATGACTTTAAAATATAACAAATTAAAGAAACAAAGGTTAATTAATAATATTTTTAGGTTTTCTAATCAGAATATAGTTAAAAATATATTGCAGGCATAATACTATAGCAAACATAATATGCAATATATGTAATCAACAGACATAATACATGACATGCAAAATTATTATTTAAAAATTTAAGTAAATAATTTTAACTTTTGCACGAGTTAATACATTGTGTTTCAAAATATAAAAATATTATGTTGTATAACATAAATAAATGTAGCAAGTTTTATTTAGGTGTAATTCATTATATTGACTTTTGTACATCAACTAAATATAGTGTATTATTGTTTAATAAACCTCCATACACTGTATTTTATTATCACAAAACTCAATGCATTGTATTATTTTTTGATAAAACTCAATAAAATGTAATAAACTTTTTGAAAACTAAATATAGTATATTAATTTTTGTATCTGAAGTAAATACGGTGCATTAGCTTTTGATACAAACTAAATATATTGTATTAAAATTTACAAAAATCAAATACAGTGTATTGTTTTTTATGATAAAATAAATATATTGTATTTTATTTTCACAAAACTAAATATACTGTATTTTCTTTTTACAAAACACAATAAAATGTATTTATTTTTAACAAAACTCAAAACACGGTGTATTAACTTTTGATACAAACTAAATCTTTGTATTAAACTTTATAAAAATTAAATATAGTGTATTGTATTTTGTAATGAAATAAATACATTTTATTTTATTTTTACAAAACTAAATACACTGTATTTTCTTTTCACAAAACACAATAAAGTGTATTTTCTTTTAACAAAACTCAAAACACAGTGTATTAGCTTTTGATACAAACTAAATACACTGTACATTACTTTCATAAATGTAAATATATTGTATTTTTTCATAAAATTCAATACACTGTATATTATTTTGGTAAAACTCAATAAAATGTATTGCACTTTGCAAAAACTAAATAACATGAAATCAATACAATATAGTATCTTTTGATAAAGTTTAATAAACTATGTTTTCAATTTATTATGCAGTGTATTAATTTTTGAACTTCATCTAAATATAGTGTATTATAAGATACGCCATACTCATGTTTTGATCAAACCAAACACAGTGTATTGAGGTTTTGACTTATATCAACATTGTTTATTTTTTCAACTGAAACTTATTGAAGTTTACACCCAAATTATTTTCAATTTATCAAATAATTATGACTTCGAAATATAACAAATTAAAGAAATAAGAGTAAATTAATAATATTTTTAGGTTTTATAATCAAAACATAGTTAAAAATATAGTGCAAACATAATACACAATATATGTAATCGAGTAGAAATACTACACGATATATGTAATTGAGCAGACAAAGATTTATAAATTTAAGTAAATTGAAAGGGAAGTAGCAACAATTGTAAGTTTTGTAATCAGGAAAATAAATAAAAATAGATTACAAAATATTGATTATCTATAGTCAATATAAACAAATGCTATTATTTTGAAATTTAGGTAAAAAGAACAAGAGGAGAGAATTAGCAGGATTTTCAAATTGTTTGGATCGCATAAAGAATATAAAACTTACATTGATCACAAGAAGCTGAAGATATTATGAAATTGAAGTGCACTAAATTTACGATCTATGAGAAATAATCAGAGAAGATACTATTAGATTATGATTTATGTAAATGATATGAATCTTTGTATATGGATCGATGAGAACGATAGTGTATTTTTATTTTTTGAGAGAAAATCGTATTTGAATTGTAACTTTTGAAAGGAAAACTTAGAAAAAAATTCATTTGTGGTATATTTGAAAGAGGAATATTGGGAAGGTAGCAGTTATGAAATAAAAAATTTAAATTTGGGTTTTATAGCAAGTTGAAAAATGTGCATAGGCATTAATGATATATTTTTTTTGTGGTATTTGTGTAGAAACCCCATTTTTGGTCCCTAGATAAGGAAATGACAATAAATTAAAAATATTATTGATATTTCTAAAAATATCAAAGATAAAAAAGAAAGGAAGGGCCCTATAAAATGGAACTTGCGGGAACTTGTAAGAAAAGAAGTGTCCGATTGGACCAGGTTAAGCTCTAATGCTTAAGTTAGTAAAAATATTTTTGAAAGAGAAAAGCAAATAAAAAGAGCTTTTTAGAGAGAGATCAATATAACCAGAACTCTTCACCTTTCCTCTATTTATAAAACTCTGATTGTTATAGGTCATTCGACTTTTAAATGCTTAGAATAGTGACCTAGGGTGATCATGTGACTATACTATAGCAACCATACCGGTTAGGTAAATAGCACCATAAATTAGTGCATTGATGAAGTTTCTTAAAGACCATTACGGCAAATCGGTCGATTCTAACTCTTTATTGGATTTTTTAGATGGATCGACAATTATTGAGGCCAATCATTCTAGGATCGATCGTAAGCATGATTATAGTATAATACTATTTTGTTTTGCAACTTTTTTCTTTTTTACTAATTCTTTTGTTTTTTTTTTTTTTGCTTATAGCCTTCATGGATGTTGATTTTCCAACGAAGGTGTCAAAGAGTATCAAGATAATCTCAATAAGAAGAAAAAGAGAAAATCTACCCTAAGGGTGACAAATCTGCTCGTCCTAATAAATCTCACAAAGCTTTAGGGTTAGCCCTTCGAGATGAGCCTAAATGAGTAACAGAGATTTCTCCCTAAGTCAAAGCTAAGGGAGTCATAGAGATTCATCCTTCTCCTTTTACCACCACTATCCCTCCATTTCCCCTACTGTAGGCGGTATAAAGGACTAGGTAGTGTGTGATACTCAACCTATTCTCGATTTTGTGAGATTTGCATCTGATTAAACTTGAGCTAAGGAGTATAATTTAGTTTCGATTCCAACACCAGCATCTGAAATAGAGAGTTTAACCTTGAAGGGGCTTTTACTACGTAAGTTTGGGGAGCAGTGTTCCATTCAAAATGCCTAAGTCCTGGATTTTGTCATTCGAGGACTGATTTTGGAGAAGGATTTAAATGTGATGGGCCCTATTTCTTCCGCAAGGTATTGGCCGAGATTAACTTCAAAGCCATGAAGGTAGGCTCTCCCTCTCTTTCTCCCTCTCATTTTTTTTTTGAAAATGTTCTTTGAGTGGTTTATTCTCACTAGTTATGCAGAGGGCAATGCATTTGTATATGAAGAATATAGTTTGGAGGAGGCAGCTTGTGGAGAAAACTAATGCCTAGCGGGACTGAAAGAAAAAAATGAAAGTTGCAAATAAAAATTTCAAAGAGAAATTGCAAGCCATTCGTTCAAAATTTTTGGCTAAAACTGAAGAGCTATCTAGCAAGAATGCTGATTTGACCAGTCAGATCAAGCATCTTCAGAAGGAAAATAGTTCTTTTCACTTAGTGGTTGAAGATATTCGAAATAAGGAGAAGCACCTTTACGAGCTTCATAAGAGAGAGATAGAGCCGCAAAAGAATGAACTAGCTGAACAAGTAGGAGCTTTTCAATCTAGAATGATTCCAAAGATTATTCATGAGTGCCAAAGGCACTTTCTTAAGGAGATGTTAGCTTTATAGAAGACCTTACTGCACTCCTTAAGCCTCCAATTGATGAAGAAGATTCTAAAGAAGATGAAGCAAATGAAGAAAATGTAAATGTAGAGAATTAATAATTTCTTTTATATTTTAATATGACTTTTATAAAGGCTTGAATTTTTTATTTTTTCATTTAAAGTTTTTTATGCTAAATGTAAAAGTTTCTTTGATTATAATAACTTTTATCAACCTCATGGATCGTAATTACATTTATTACATCATATATTTCTTGAGCACCTCTACATTCCATGACCTAGGAAGTTTAAATCCATCCATTGTCCTTAGCCTATAAGTGCTTTTACATAATACTTTTGATATCTCATAGGACTTTTCCAATTGGGCATGAGTTTTCTAATTCCTGCATTGCCTGTACCAATTTCTACTTTTCTCACAACCAAATCTCTAATGTTGAAAATGTGGGGCCTTATCTTACTATTATGATATTTGACCATTCTTTATTTGTAGGTTGCAATTCTTGCATAGGCATCCTCTCTTTTTTCTTCGGTGACATTGAGGTCCTATTTTCTTTCCAATTCATTTGTTTGCTTGAAAAAAAGGGTTAACCTACAGGATTGAATTCCAATTTCCACCGATATGATTGCTTGTGATTCATACACAAGTGAGAATGGCATCTAATGCGTTCCTTCCCTTGGGGAAGTTCTGTAGGACCACAGGATGCTCTGTAATTCTTCTATCCAATTTCCTTTGGCATTTCCTAATTTTTTCTTTATTCCTTTTAGGATTGTCCAATTGGATACTTTGGTCATGCTATTGGTCTATGGATGATTGACGAAGGTAAATCGCAGGTTGATTTTCAAGTTAGAGCAAAAAGACCTGAATATAGAGCTATCAAACTACCTTTTATTGTATATGATAAAGATCTTTGGAAAGCCATACCTGTAAATAATTTCTTTCCAAGTGAAATTTTTTTATTTTTCTGCTATAATAGTGGCCAAAGGTTTGGCTTCTATCCATTTGGAGAAGTGATCAACTGCAACGACAAGAAACTTCATTTATTGCTTTCCTTAGGGAAATGGACCTAAAATATCCAAACCCCATTGGTCGAATGGCCGTGCTACTCCAATCAAGAAATGTTTGGACTTAGGTTGCCATATGATTCTTCCATATATTTTGCATTGTTGATATCATTTGACCCAACTTTGAGAATCTTTAAAGATGTTTGCCAATAAATAACCTATGTGCAATATTTTCCTTGTAATCGCTCTGCTAGCTTCATGAGCTCCACATATTCCTTCATGTATCTACCTTATGATGTAATTGCCATCTTCTTTTGTCACACACTTGAGCCAAGGGTGAGTAAATGCTTTTTTGTAAAGTGTTCCCTCTATTATGGCACAATTGAGTGTTTCCTATTAATCTTCCTAGCCTTCATATTATCTTCTGGTAGTTCACCTATCTGAAGATAACAAATGATCGGAGTCATCCATATTTCTAACTCTTGATCAATTTTTATTACCTTAGGTTTTTCCAAGGAGGATTGTGACTACTCTTTAAATTTTATATCTTTTTCTCTCGTGTGTTATTTAAGGCTGCTAGTTTAGCCAGCCGATAGGACTTTCTCAATAATCCATGTTGTTCCCCCCCTTTTTTAAGTTTTTTTAAGACCAATTTTAACCTTTGCCACATATTTCTTCATATTCTCCTCTTTTGCTTCAAAATTACCCAAAACTTGGCTTGTTACCAGCTGCAAATCGCTTTTGATCTTAAGGTTTTCTGGTTGAACAGACTGGACCAAACTTAAGCTTTGGAGTAATGCTTCATATTATACAACATTATTGGAAGAATTAAAGTCTAATTTTATCGTGTACCTAATGATTATGCCTAAAGGTCCTTTGATGACTATGCTGACACCTCTTCTTTTACTATTAGAAGCTCCATCTACAATTACTTCATAATGCTCCCTTCCATTTTTTGCTTTTTGCATTCTATAGTAAATTTCACAATGAAGTTCGCTAGGGCTTATGATTTGATAACATTCCTATGCTCATATCGGATGTTAAAAGATTGCAGCTTGATGGCCCATCCTATCGTTTTTCCTTTTAGATCCGGTATTTGGAAAATTTTTTAGAATGGCTGATTGGTTCAAAGTATAATGGTATGAGCTTTAAAATACTATCTTAGTTTATAAATACTCATTATGAGTGTGATGATCAATTTTTAGTCAGATTTTTCTTCAATTCGGATCCTTTCAATACTTGACTGACGTAATATATAAGAAGTTGTTGAGTTCCTTCTTTCTTAATTAAGACTACGGCCACTGCTTCTCCAAAAAAGGATAAATATAAGTATAGTTTCTCATCAGCTATAGGTCAGTTGAGCAATTGCGGGTTGCTTAAAAATTCTTTTAATTCACCAAAGGCTTTCTAGTAATCCTTCCCTAAATAAAGGCATTATTCTTTCTAAATATTTTAAAGAAAGGTGTGCTTTGCTTGGTCGAGAATGAAATAAATCTTCCCAATGCTATAATTCTCCCATTTAATTTCTGGACATCTTTCACATTGCTTAAAGGGTGCATATCCTTTATAGCTTTGATTTTTTTCAGGATTGGGTTCTATGCCTCTTTCAGAGACCATAAACCCTAGAAACTTCCCTGAAGGGACTCTAAGCACACACTTTTTGGGGTTTAATTTCATATTGAATTGGTTAAATATGTCAAGTACCTTCATCAAATCAGCAGGATGGTCCTCCATATTTTTACTTTTAGTAATCATATTGTCAACGTAAACTTCCAAAATTTTCCCAATCTGTGCTTTGAAGATGTTGTTCACTAGGCATTGGTATGTTACACTTGCATTTTTTAGCCCAAATAGCATGACCGTGTAGCAAAAGGTGCCATCATCAATAATAAAGCTCTTTTTTTTTCTTAATCGAGTAGCCATATCATAATTTGGTGGTAGCCATATCATAATTGAGTAGGAATTTTCATCACCATATATCTTATACCGATGATTGCTCTAGTTTGAAATAGTAGTGATCTTTCGAAGATTGCGTTCACTACAAGAAAATAGCCATTTAGCAATGAAAAATGTTAATTTACTGTTGCTATAAAAAATAGCAACGAAAATTAGCAACAATAATGGTGGTTGCTAAATTGATGGTTGTTATTGTTTAGCAACAAAAAAATTTTTTCATTGCTAAATTTAGCAACGAAAATTCAATTCCTTCACTAAATTCAACCAATGTAAGATTTGATGAATTGGTCAAATTTAATAATGGAAAATAAATTTCCATAGCTAAATTTAGCAACGGAATTTAATTTTCATTGCTAAATTTAACAATAGAAATTGTGCACATATGCTAGCATTATGTTTTAGTTTCAATGAAAATTTATTATTTATAAATAAATATAATCCAAATTCATAATGTAATTTTAGAAAATATTCTTGTTGATAATATAATATTAAAATTTTAATATACAACAATGAAAATCCTGAAAACATAGTGTACTATTGTAAAATAAGAATCCATGAAAACCATTACAAACATAACAAATAAATTCAGTATCAATACGTAAATATTACAAATCTAAACTATGTAGTTGGTGAAGGAGGATAATCTGGCTGCTAAGAGGTGTTGACCTTGTTTCTCATCTCTACCATCTGATTCTTAGGTTTGGTCACAGTATCGAGCAACATGCTGACTATATTCTCTAGTTGAATGACTCTTTTAGAAGGTTCAAATTGCCTACTACAAGCAGTTGTAGTTGATGTGAAGCAATGTGAATGGGATGTGTTTGCAATAGAACCTAAGCCAAAAATCCTTCAATGGTTATTCTTATCACCAATTGCTTGAAGGAATATGTGACTCTCATCAACATTTTTAGAGCTCTGTCGTTGTTGAATGATAGTTTCTTATAATTGCTCCTATCATTACAATAGTTATAATTAATTAGCTATATTTTCATAAAATAATTAATATTGATGTATAAATTTTACATATATTGAGTTGTCTGCAACGGGTGTTGATGAATGTCTGACCCTCATGCTTTTTTATGTGGGTGTACATAAATACTTTTGGCTATGTAGGCTTCTTACCCATAAACTTTTCCTGCATAATGATGTAAATGTAATTTTATAAAAAATTCAGCAGAATTTCCTCTGTTTTTATGATATTTAGCTTCTGTGACATAAAAAAATTTATCAACCATCATTATCCATAATAATCATACATTTGCATTCTAAATTCATACATTAGATTAAATTGGAGTGTAATTGGATTTAGTTAATACATAAATAAAAATATTAGCTTAAAATTCAGATACTTACTAATTTATGTGTATGCTCGTGATGGCTTAAAATTCCTCCAGTGTGCACGGCTAGACTCTTTCCATCCGAGCCTTCTCATCTGTTTATAGAATTTCTCTCTGAAATGGCAATTGTTTCAGGTGTTCCCCAGTATTGCTACCAATGATCCCATATTTCTTTAAAAATAAAAGCAGGTCGTTCACCCCTCTTGTGTAATTTAGAAACAAAATCTTTATAGCATGCACAGGCATGCTTTCCCAAACTTGGTAAATGACACCATCAAATTTTTAATCCTAAAAAAATTCTTTCTGATAAAAAAAAACATAATATAAGTATTGTAAAGTACAATAGATATCTCATTAATGTATTAAATCAGCAATTTTGAAACAAATAATTTAATTTATTTTTTGTACGTCAAACTCTTTATAATAAAAATCCTTTGTCTATATAGAGAGATTCTTTCATATATAACCCTCAATTTCTATTCTCTCTTTGAACTTGGATCTGATCTGTCTTGAGCAAATACCTGATGGAATAAACCTATCAATTTCGAAAAAATTTAAATCAAATTCAAATTAGATATTTATACCATCAGTATAAACTTATGTTTTTATCTTCCAATACAAAATTTTTTATAATTTAACTCACATATCACCAATAATCTTAATGTAAATTATTTCGTCAACTCCCTTTGCACGAGGCTGGATGCTTCCTCTTTCATCATCAGCATTTAGCCCTATTTCATTTGTTGGCATAGATTTTGGGTCTAGTGTGGGAGTAGATGCATCTATACGTTCTGCTAATTCATTTGGGGTTATTGGATACTGTATCACTTGGTAGATAAGGAGAGCCATCGAAGTTTGAAGTTAGTGAAGGTGATGCCTAATATAGCTGGTGACGATCTGGATATGACACACCTAAACCTATAGACCATACAGAACGAGATAGGTGCACTTATCGTGCACTGTCGTCTCTATCCGATGTTATTCTGAACCTAGGCGGCAACATTCTCTTCTTTCTTTTGGGTGGCATATTTTCAACCTGAAAATAAAAAAAAAATGGACTATTCATCTTCCTAATAGAATATTCTAATAGGGCAATATAATTATAGCATATAGAACAATATTACGTTGATGCAATAATAACACACTTAGATTATGATATAATAAAACATACACAAATTATTCGCTATCATCACTTAATTGCACATCAAAATCATCCTCTATTTCTGAATATTCAGAATTAAAGTCAGGCTCATCTTTAGAATTTCTACCCATTTATGGATTTCTCATCCTTTCCAGATAAAATTTTTACAAATTCATTATTTGGATCATTTAAAGGTTCATTCTTAAAACATGCATTTATTTCATGTACATCCGGTTGTTCTTCCTAAAATGCTTCACTTTCATTTATCTTGCTTTCATATGTTGCCTCTCTTCAAACACACCTCTTGCTTTTACTTTGCATATGGCCAACCAATCTGACTTATTCCTTCTTAAGCTGGGATAAGGAACATAATACACTTGGGTCGCTTGCAATGCCAACACAAATGGTTCAACTTGTTTAAATATTCTCCGTTGGTTGATTTTAATGAGATTATATTGGCTATGTACTTTTGTTCCAATGTTAGGAGTAGGATCAAACCATTCACATTTAAGAAGTACACACTATTTTATCAGTAATGCAGAGAATTTAATTTTAAGTATCTCTATAATTTTACCAAAATAATCCATTGGTTCCCCTTGTATGCAAACCACACTATATACTATTGCCATGTTATGCCTATGATTTTCTATATGAAAGTTGTATCCATTAACGAAATAGACTAGATATGATTTAACAATTTGCAAAGGTCCTTTCGCAATATACATATGAGCTTGTTTTCTATTCTATTTTTAGAAGCCTACATAATTAAAAAAAAAACAATCAATGCCAACTAATCATCAACGAATTAATATAAATACAATCAACCAACTATTCAAACCAATTATCTCTATTCTATAATGTTATAAGCAAAATTATGCAATTAATCTAATAATTTAATGACCTATATGTGAAAAAAAACCCATATAAATAACAAAAAAAATGAAAAAAAAAAACAGCAAACTTAGTACCTTTAGATTGTAGAACAAGATAGGTCCAAACCAAGGAGGAAGACACACAAAACAGCAGTTTTCTCTTCTTTGCTACTATTGTTGTATGCTCTCAAGAAAATACAAATAAAAAAATTAGGTTGATCCATTCTATATACGTTCAATCAAATATATACTTTACATCTAAAATATTACATACATAAATAGGGTGATAATAAGTATAATTGTGATGCCCTTCGCTCACTAAATTTTTCTAATATTTAGTTTCTATTATTTTCATATTATTATTATTATTATTATTATTATTATTATTATTATTATTATTATAAATTTGCAGCATGACGGCTAGATATTCATGCTACTCAAACCTAAAATAGTTCAAAATACACTCCCAATAGATTTGTCCTCCACCTCCAATACTCTAATCAATTACACAACACTTCTAAAATATCAATCTCACACATACTATTTCAATCACACAATCACATTCATTCATATAAAGTTTTCATTCAATTAAGTTATAATGTTATTTAATATACATGCCAACATTGTAGTTACACAACTAATCTCTAATACAAGTAATACAAAATATTTCTAATTTAGCTCCCAAAATATATGCCATGCCATGTTCTTCAATTCGCAAATCTTCCAATAATATATCGTCCCTATCCCTGTGCGCAATTGAAATAAACCACACTCTAAGCAATCTAATTGCTTAGTATTGGATGCATGAACATGAAATTTCACCTACATACCTCATTTCCTATTTTAAGAAAAAATTACCAAATTGCCATTCAAATTTTTATTTAGCAAATTAATTCAAAATTTATTCTTTTGTATACTATAATTTACTCTTAATTACCTCATTAGCCATTTTCTACATTTAATTTCATTTATTAACCAAAATTTTTGAAAAATTTTAATTAAGTCCCTATAGTTGACTTTTTTCTCAATTTTTGACCAACCAACCTTAATTTTGACCTATTTGACTTCTTTTTACTTTTAAAATAATTCTTATGCACACAAATTTCATTTTAGTCCCTCAAATTCTTTTCTAAGGTGGCAAATTATAGTTTAGTTCCTAAATTTTACTTTATTTATGTTTTTGCCCTTTTATTCCAATTAACTATTTTAGCCTCATTTATCAACTTTTCAACCTCAAATTACCATTTTGCCCTCAAATTATCGCGTAATTACTATTTGACCCTTATTTAATTTATTAATCTCATTTTTCACTTTATTTATCGTAATTACTCTTTTATTTCGATTTACGTGTAAAATTATCATTTTGCCCCTAGTTGATATTGGAGTGAGCATACAATCAGGGTATGAGACCATCTCCAGTAATTCTACATAATGAGCCGACTAAGCAATACAAATCACTTTTTATTCAAATTACACAAATACCGCGGGGTAACTGCTTGTATGGCTAGCCATATTCTCCTAGAGTTGGATCACCCACTAAACACAAAAGGCATTATAAACTATTATATTTTATTACAATTTTATAATATTATTTATTCTCATTAAATGATATTAATCATATTATGCTACCAATTGAAATCACGTGGGATTATTATTCGAAAATTCCTCACATATGTATTTAATTTCAAGAAAAGTTGGTTAAACCATGCCATCCTTCACTTATGTATCATTCGGCCATTTAGGTAATTCTCATTTCCAAAAATTTCCTTCCTTTAATTTCACATCATACCTATTTTTATATTCATTAAAATCATATCATGGTAAAATATATTAATTTCTACACAAAAATTATTAGTTCCATTAACTTTTAGTATTATGTAATTAATAGATAATTAAGTTCAACTCTTATTTTTCCTTCTAATTATCACCATTATATTTTTCATACCTAAATTTGTCTAAATATTATTAAATGTACAATTATATATCAAATTATTTCAAGAAACCCTAAGGTACCAATTTGGCCATTAAGTCCATTTTGATTCTAAATTAATTCTTTCATTTATTTTAGTTGCTAAGGACTCAAATTAGCATTTTATCATAGTAATTTAAATTATTTCATCACTTTATGTAATTAAGCCTAGTTACATAATATAAAAATTAGGGTAAATTCAAAAAAATTAGTGAAATTAGATGTAATTTGCATCCACTAACCTCAATTTAGCTTGAAGAACTCCTATTCTTCCTTTTGTTTTCCTTTTCCCTTCTTCTTGCTTTCCCCTTTTGGCCGAAATGAAGAGTGAAAATTTCATCAATTTAGATCATGATTTCAAGCAAATTAAAGCTACCATGATGCTCATCTAATCATCCCCTACATGATCATAAAACATTTTCTGCTAATTCCATATAAATCCCACAAATCACAAAATTTTTACTGAAATTTTCTTACCTTATTTCTCAAATTCTTAACTCCATTTTGATGTAAACTCTTTTCTAGGCTAAAGATGATGAAATTATGATCAAGAGAATTAATTTTGAGCTAGAGATTTAAAGAGAAAGAGAGCTTGGATGAACAAAAATGGAGGAGAGGGGGAAAAGCGATGGTCTCGGGTTTGGGTGAAGAAACAAGGGAAAAATCTAAGATTTTTAAGTAGTTTTCAGCTGTTTTACACTCTTTCATTTTGTCTTTTAGTGGATAAAAGGAATGGCTAAGATTCCTTCTTTTACTATTAAATCTTAAGGCTTTAAATTAAGCCATGTGTCACTCAATCCACTACTTTCATATATCTTTTTACTCTAATGCTATTTGTATCTGATTATTACTTCTTAATAATGACTCATATGTCCCCATAATGACTCCTATGTCCCTAAACAATTGAGTGCTCACTATGATACGAGCCAAGACTTTCGTGGTTACTTCAGGATGCAGATTCCTTATTTCAAAGGCCAAGCTCTAGAATCTATCAATATAATTCCTTAAAGTTTCTTTTGATCCCTACACTAAATTGCACAAATCGTTAATAGTTTTAAGGGTTCTGATATGCACAATAAATCTGGTTGTGAACAAAATTCTCGATTGAATGGAGAGATTATGTTACCATCGAACATTGACTTTTTGGGATGACCCAATCCGAATTTTTTCACTTGTTGCAAAAATCATCTTTCATTTTTTTCTAAAACAGAGTCATTGATCACACCTCCTTTCTTTGTTATCCTTCTCTTAAGGGTGCACACGTAGCCTATGTCGTCCCCCAGGTTGATGAGGGGTGAAAGAGATTGTTTGGGAGTAACACCAACATTATTTTTAGAAGAATGGCTTCTACTTTCTTGTGGTATCTTCTCCTTTCCTTTGCTTCTTTTTCCATTCTCCTATATTTGAGATCTGGTCTCGGATCTGAGGTCAGTTAATTCTCTAATTTGCAATAGACTAAGGTTGTTTTCAAGTCTTTCATTATAATAGGGGTAGATTCATTGTGAGTCATAAATTCTCTATCAAATTCATTCAAGAGATTATGGCGTACTAGTAGCCCAGAGGGGGTTCTTTCAGTGTCATTTATCTGACAATGGATCAGGGTCTTCTACGCTCGTTGTCAAAGTAATTTTCGAATTCAAAACGGCTTAGTTGCTCATGTGGGATCTCTATTGCTTTCAACGAAAGCACCAAATGATATTTTTGAAAATATTAGAAAAATAAAAAAGAGGAAGAGCCCAATAGAATTGAGCTTATGAGAACCTGTAAGAAAAAGAACGTCTGATCAGACCGAAGTAAATTCCGATGCTTAAGTTAGTAAATATCTTTTAAAGAGTGAAAAGCAAATAGAAAAAGCTTTATAGAGAGAGATCAACATTACCGGAACTCTTCACCTTTCCTCTATTTATAGAACTTTGATGGTTATAGGTCATTAGACTTTTAAGTATCTAAAACAGTGACCTAAAGTGATGATGCAACTATACTGTAGCGAGCATACCGGTTAGATAAACAATACCGAATGAAGATATGAAAGCCATATTGTTAAATTAATGTGACAATCGCATCACATCAATCTAATCGGATTTTCTGTAATGTTTATCTATGGATTTGCGTATGTTTTGGACTATTGAACCTTGAGGCCCAACTATAGAGGGTATTTCCAAGTATGCTAATTTAAAGCATAAATAATTTTTTAGGATAAATTGATTATTATTGAAAAAATTAAACACGAAACTGATTTTTTGTTTTCATTTTTCATAAAAATTCATTGACATTGTATTTGTAATTTGTGGATTTCCTAACAAAATTTTCGGGATCATGCCATTATCAGTGCATTATGAGAAATAAAGTTTTAAGATAGACGGGACGCTCGATAATTTTCAAGCAACCTAATTTCTCTGTCTTCAATCACGTTCTCGGTTTTCATTACATTTTTTAATTGACAGAAAAGCATATACCTCCAATTACTTTAATTAAATTTGTATGGATATGGCCGACACCATTGACATGTGGGACAATTAATAGTAGAATTCAGTGCAAGTGTCCCCAGAGCATGGGTCAAGGAGCATGACCTTTGCATGAGTGAAGACATATCCGAGTGTAGCTTACTATTGTCCTTTTTTATAATTTCATTAGCAAAATTATTATTCTTTCGCTTTCATTTCATTATATTTAATTTTTTAAATAAAATTTAAATTAAATTTATTTAATATTTTAAAAATTTTAATATAATTAAAATTTTTTTCATTTAATTTTTTTATGATAAAAATAAATTTATTTTAAATTAATTATATTTAATAATTTAATTTTAATTATATAATTTAATACTAAATTTAAATTTAATTATTATTTTTTAATTCTAATAAAAATATTAAAAATGACACATAAAATAAAATGCTGGAAGTATTTGATCAAATCAAAGCAAATGGATTGCCATTTATTGGTTCAAATAAGGGGTGAGCGTGAGAAAAAAATTCATTAATATCAATTTTTAAAAATTATTAATAATTAATTAGTTTATCGATTTTATTTTTTTTTGTTGGATTAACTAATATTTTTTGATTAATTCTTAAATAAAATTATACAAAAAAATTAGATAAAATTTACTTTAATTTCAAATGTGCAAAATAATGTAGAATAAAAATAATAAAATAAACATACTTTACTTGTCAAAATTCATATTCAAAATAATAATAGCTAATATTATAAAATTGATTTGATATTTGTTTGAAATAGCATGCTTAATTCTAAGTTAAAAAAATTGCATAATATTAAATATTAAAATATAAATTTTTAAAAAATAATTAAATATTATTAAGTAAAATATGAATATCAATATATGATAAAAAATAATTTATATAAAAGTTATCCGATTATTCCACATAAATATTATTATATAATTAAAAAATTACTTAATATAAATTTAATTTAAAGTATTTTATAAAAAATATAAAAAATTAAAGTATAAAAATAAAAATATATTTTAAATTATTACTTTATATAAATTTTAGAAAAAAATAGAAAAAAAGAAAAAAATTTTAAGTAAAAATAAAAATATAATATATACAACAATTGATTAGCTAAAAATTATCAATTAATTGATATTTAAAAATTAAAATTAATAATTAAAATTTAAAAAATAAAAATTAAAAATTATAACAAAATTCATTGAATTGATTAACAAAATAATCAGTTGAATTTCGAATGAATTTGCAGATTATTATTTTTTCAGCTTGATTTGTTAATGTTAAGACATTTATTCCTTTAAAGTAAATTTTTAAGTTTTACTGTTGTAAAAAACAATAAAACTAAAAGTTTTTCTCAGCTTATATTATTAGATTGATAGGATTTGAACAAAAAATAAAATAAAATAAAACAATTAATGCGGGAGAAAGCGAATCAATCACATGACTCTAATTGTCCAATCACGGGCTCAACAGGGCACTAGAGGTTAAAATTATCCTTGACTTTTAACACTAAATCCGCGGTTTATTGATTATCCTTTTGTTCTTGAGATTTGAACTGTATAACTTTAAATGTTCAAAAAAAAATGTGCAGCTGGTCACAAATCCAACTCGTTACTGGAAAAAACAAATGCCAAGTTATCAATCACCGTTTGTTGGGATCGCCAAATATCTCGTTAGTTCTATATTAATATAATATTATCTATTTTAAATCAAGTTCGTACAAATTTATTTATTTTTTATATGTGAGAATCGTCACTAGATATTTATAAGAGAAAGACAACAAACACAATAGAATTATTATTCTATTTTCATCCTCAATGCTCATATCAAATCAAGCTAAATCTGTAATTATTTAATTGAAAATATTCATGTACTGCATCAAATCAGAACTTTCTTATATCTTCAGCCTATATAGCTTTTGCTTCAAATATAATTTATTCGTTAGAAATTTAGATATAAACTGGCTTTTCAATTTCTTCTATATTTTTTCTGGAGATGTTACGTGATACATAATCTCATATGTCAAGATATAGCCGTATGATTCTTGTCACTCGTTGTTGCAGTTCTTTCCAATCTTCATCCTATATAGTTTCTGATTTTTGTGGTAGCAAAGCCTTCAGAATCCCTTGCTGCGCCAACAGATTTTTTATCCTTGTTTGCCACAATCCGAAGTTACCATGTCTATTAAACTTCACCACTTCAAATTTTGCACCCGACACAGCATTCTCAACCTTGCTTTGGTACCACTTGTTGGAACTGTCAAACATCCACCTAACTATATTAGTATGAGGCATTTTGGGAGAAAGCCAAAAATAAATTCGTGCAGACTTGGTCTAAAACGGATAATATCATACTGATGTTGAGTTAAGGTGATGTTTGACATTCTTAACAAGTGATATCAGAGCCAAAGTTTGGAGAACGGTTCAAAATAGTAGACTGCGTTGTGTGGGAGACCTTCGATACGACCTCGCGATTGGAGATTTGTATTTAGCGTCTTGTGTCGAAAGTCTTTCTGGTATTGTGGTGGCTAGACGAAGTGTCCCGTTGGTTGATAACGACGGTGCAAGATGATTTGATGAATTAAATGGATTATCGCTCGAGGGAATGACATAAGTTATGTGATTCTTGGTTTAAGGGGAGAATTGTTAGGATGCAACCTAAGTTCCATATTGAAAAATTAAGAAAAAAATACATTGAATATAAAATATCTATCTAACTCCATTAGTATAAGATCTTTTGGAAGGAATTCAAAAATAAATTCGTACTAATTTGGTTCAAATTTAACAATATCATACTAACGTTGAATTAAGAGGATGTTTCTGTTTAATTATCAATAACCATTTGATTATCTATATTTCTCTCTTTATACCCTCTCGGTGTCATAAATTTATGATTTTTTTTTAGAATGCACATAAAGATCCAAAAATCATGAAAAATGATTAATGCAATTCAAGAAATAACAGCTCGACCAAGAAAGAGCAACTCAATCAAGAAATCAATATATTATAAAAAGAACTGATAACACCCAAAATAAAATTAACTATAAGGCCAGCCCATTAAAGGCCCATGAAGAGGCCTAAGATCAGAAGCCCATAAAGCCCAACACTCAAGGGTATAAATATGAGAGGTAAACACATAACAAGGGGGCTCTCTCCCTTTCTCCCTCTCTCTAATTCTTAATACTCTCTCTCTCCATTAAGTTTTTTCTCCACACTTCGATAGCTAACTTAGGCATCGAAGCTCAACTAGCCCGGCAAGACCGGGCTAGTTTCCCTTTTTGCAGGTCATTAGAGCCTCTTTCTCTCATGGCTGGCGATCTCTCCTTCTACGGTAAAATTTTATGTTTTATCATTTGGTACTTTCGTTGAGATTTGATGCCGGATCTGAGCTACTTAGCCTCAAATCGAAGAAAAGGGACAGTTATGGACGACTTTAAGTCCCAGATCTTGAGCTCGATCTCGTAATAAAAGCTTAAATCTGAAAGATCTTAAGTTTCTTTCCAAAGGAAAGGCCTAGATCTAAAGATGTTGGATTTTATCTTGCAAAAAAGGCGAAAAGAGAAGTGATACGGGCGCTGTGCTCCAAGAAAAATAGAGCAAGGTGACAAACAAACTCACCGGAGAGGCCCCCACCGGACAAAAGTGATGGTAGGAAGAACAAACAAAACTGGAAAGAGAAAATAAAAAAGCAAGTTTCAATGGGTAGCATTGAGTGCAAACCCATCTCTATCTCTTGAAAGATATGATGGATGGGTCCCACCTCTACAACAAAAAAGCATGTGATTACCGACCACACCTTTAAAGATCTGAAAAAATATATTTCGAAAGTCTTTTTGGTCCACCACCAGGTATGTATATTAATAACTTATTTAATTATTATTTTAAGCGATCGGTCGGATCGAAAGACCGAATTGGAAGATCGTCCATTGCCAAGTGCGGATCGGACGAAGAATGATCGGTCGGATCGGAAGATCGAATTGGAAGATCGTCCATCGCCAAGTGCGGATCGAACGGAGAACGATCGGTTGGGTCGAAAGATCGAATTGGAAGATCGTCCATCGCCAAGTGCGGATCGGACGGAGAACGATCGGTCGGATCGGAAGATCGAATTGGAAGACCGTCCATTGCCAAGTGCGAATCGGATAAAGAACGATCGGTCGGATCGGAAGATCGAATCGGAAGGCCATTCATCGCTAAGGGCGGATTGAACGGGTTATCTCTCCGCCAAGAGTGGATCGAATCGGAAGACCGTTCATCGCCAAGGGCGGATCGAACGGGTTATCTCTCCGCCAAAAGCGGATCGAATTGGAAGACCGTTCATCGCTAAGGGCGGATCGAATGGGTTATCTCTCCGCCAAGAGTGAATCGAATTGGAAGACAGTTCATCGCCAAGGGCGGATCGAATGGGTTATCTCTCCGCCAAGAGCGAATCGAATTGGAAGACCGTTAATCACCAAGGACGGATCGAACGGGTTATCTCTCCGTCAAGAGCGGATCGAATTGGAAGACCATTCATCGCCAAAGGCGGATCGAACGGGTTATCTCTCCGCAAAGAGCGGATCGAATTGGAAGACCGTTCATCGCCAAGGGCGGATCGAACGGGTTATCTCTCCGCCAAGAGCGGATCGAATCGAAAGACCGTTCATCGCCAAGGACGGATCAAACAGATTATCTCTTCGCCAAGAGCGGATCGAATCGGATGACCGTTTATCGCCAAGGGCGGATCGAACGGATTATCTCTCCACCAAGAGCCGATCGAATTGGAAGACCGTTCATCGCCAAGGGCGGATCGAACGGGTTATCTCTCTGTCAAGAACGGATCGAATTAGAATACCGTTCATCGCCAAGGGCGGATCAAACGGATTACTCTCCACCAAGAGCGGATCGAATCAGAAGACCGTTCATCGCCAAGGGCGGATCGAACTGGTTATCTATCCGCCAAGAGCGGATCGAATCAGAAGACCGTTCATCGCCAAGGGCGGATCGAATGGGTTATCTATTCGCCAAGAGCGGATCAAATCAGAAGACCGTTCATCGCCAAGGGCGGATCGAACGGGTTATCTCTCCGCCAAGAGTGGATCGAATTGGAAGACCGTTCATCGCCAAGGACGGATCGAACGAATTATCTCTCCGCCAAGAGCGGATCGAATTGGAAGACGGTTCATCGCCAAAGGCGGATCGAACGGATTATCTCTCTGCCAAAAGCGGATCGAATTGGAAGACGGTTTATCGCCAAGGACGGATCGAACGAATTATCTCTCCACCAAGAGCGGATCGAATTGAAAGACCGTTCATCGCCAAGGGCGGATCGAACGGATTATCTCTCCGCCAAGAGCGGATCGAATTGGAAGACCGTTCATCGCCAAGGGCGGATTGAACGGATTATCTCTCCACCAAGAGCGGATCGAACGGGTTATCTCCCCGCCAAGAGCGGATTGAATCGGAAGACCGTTCATCGCCAAGGGTGGATCGAATGGGTTATCTCTCTGCCAAGAGCGGATCGAATGTGATTATCTCTCTGACAACATAAGCAACTGTAAATCAGGTTAGCAAATATTTATAAAATTGTTTGCACAATAAAATTGAAAAAATTATTTGTAGGATAAAAATTATAAAGCGGGTAACTCCCCATAAGCGGGTAACTCCCAAAGATCAAGGCATTCTCCAAACGGATAACTTTCCATAAGCGGGTAACTCCCAAAGATCAAGGCATTCTCCAAACGAGTAACTCCCCATAAGCGAGTAACTCCCAAAGATCAAGGCATTCTCCAAATGGGTAACTCCCCATAAACGGGTAACTCCCAAAGATCAAGGCATTCCCTATAAATAGGTAACTCCCCATGAGCGGGTAACTCCCAAAATTATCGAGCCTTCGATCTCAAAGATTGAATTGCATGGAGGGGGACTAGTGATAACACCCAAAATAAAATTAACTATAAGGCCAGCCCATGAAGAGGCCTAAGATCAGAAGCCCATAAAGCCCAACACTTAAGGGTATAAATATGAGAGGTAAATACATAACAAGGGGGCTCTCTCCCTTTCTCCCTCTCTCTAATTCTTAATACTCTCTCTCTCTCTCCATTAAGTTTTCTCTCCACACTTCGATAGCTAACTTAGGCATCGGAGCTCAGCTAACCCAACAAGACCAGGCTAGTTTCCCTTTTTGCAGGTCATTAGAGCCTCCTTCTCCCATGGTCGGCGATCTCTTGTTCTACAGTAAAATTTTATGTTTTATCAAGAACTAATTCTTTTTTTTTAGTTACTGAGTAAATAATAATAATAATAATAATAATAATAATAATAATAATAATAATAATAATATTAAAAAAAATAGCAGTTTACTGCAACATAACATTGATGTCTACGTTTTTTGTCAAAAGCAAGTTTACAACATCATTCATGTATACGATCATGTTGATCACATAAAGATTATTCAGCACAAGATTGATACTTATTTTCCTGTTTAAATATTTACTGCAACATTGACGAGGTAGTGCGTATTTAATCAGCTAAAAACTATCTATGAGTGGAACTAAAATTAAACTTGCTAATAACAAAGTCATATTTATGGTTCAAGATGAAGAATGTACACATATATGCGTATAAAACCAACTATAGATGTAAACAAGTTCATAACAACATCTAAAATGATAAAGCTAAGCTTGTGTTATTTTGAAATAAGAGGATGAGGATTGATAACAACCGGACTATTAGACCAATTTAACGGTCCGACATAAATCAAACACCTGGCCCAAAAAGGGCCCGGTGAGCCGACCAAAGGCCAAGCTCCTTAGGAAGATATGGCTGAGCTGTAGATCGGTGACAGGCTGGTCTCGAAAACAACTCCACTATGTTGAACAGACAATCGCCACTAACCCACGTTCCCTCGAAGATCGCTGCTATTAGGTTAGTGGTCGGGAAAAACAAGAAACTCCTCCCATTAACTCCTAGAAATGCAGTAACCCCACCTATAAAAGGAGTAAAAACAGGTATGAAAAGGTTACTTAATTTTTCACTAAAAAAAAGAACTTTTATTCTCTCACTCAGAATCTCTAACTTGACCGTTGGAGGCTTCCTTGTCAGAAATCCACCGGTCTATTATTTGTTGTTGCAAGTATTTGCAATCGCAAGGAGCTTGCTGCGCATTACACTTGTCATCATTTGGTGCAGTGAGTGTGGAACATGGACCTTTTCCTAGACCTCAACCTAAACACTTCCAAACAAGAAAACCACACGTCTAACCACAGCAGAGGACTCTGCCTTATGCAAAATTTTCCCCCAAACTTTAGTGAATTCAGCCCAGATCTGGCTTTGAAATTTGCCATCACATTGCATCGAGAGCTTCGAACAGTTCAACGACATGTTCGTCGTAAAGTTTATGGCCGCTATTCACCCGAACAAGGTATCGGCTGACCTAAACCTGGTGCAGCAAGAAAGGGGCAAAACGCTACGAGTGTATGTGGAGAAGTTCAATGATGTGGCTATGGACATACAGAATTTGAACTTGGAGGTTGCCATTAATGCCCTAATCCGAAACACGAGGTGTCAGGATTTTAGTAATTCTCTTAGCAAGAAACCACAGAGCGACTTCACCGAGCTTATGTCATGAGTGCACAAGTATATCCGGATGGATGAGGGCCGACATCTCCGCCACGCCTCCCATAAAGCGTGGACCTCAGATAAGGAAGGAGGGGAAAGCACGAGATTAGCTCGGGAAGGGGGACATTCCGATAAATCCGACCCGAAGAAATACCAAGGAGGTAACTGGAATAATAGGTCATACACAATCACTACTCCCAGCTTCGACAACTGAAGAGACGACCGGTTCACGCCCCTAACCACCTCCCGAGCACAGATTCTGGACTGGCTAAAACAAAATGACCAAGTCAATTGGCCGAGACCCATGAGGGAAGATCCGAACAGAGATCAGGGCCTTTATTATGCTTTTCATAGAGATAAGGGTCACGAGATCAAGGAGTACAGGCAGCTCAAGCGGGAGATTGAGCATCTGATTCGAAAAGGTACATTAGTTTGATTCACTAAGAAGAATGACAGAAGGAAGAGACAGAGGTCGCCTTCCCCTCAACAGAGCAAAAACAGAGCTAACGGGGGAAGACGGGCACCTGCTGGGGTCATACATGTAATCACCGGGGGAAATAAAGGGATAATTCACGCAAGAGGAAATCTAGAGAGGTCATGACTGTTTGTCGGGGGATAAGCTTAGTCTCAAAGTCTATTCAGTTTACATCTGTCGATGGGTCACATGTTTGGCACCCACACACATACGCTCTAGTAGTCGAAGCGTTCATTCAAGACTTATTGATCCAGCGGATACTAGTCGACACGGGAAGTGCAGTAAATCTCATAATAACACAAGCATATAGGGCATTGGGAATGGTAGGCCATAGGCTTGAAGAAGTCAGCGTCCCTCTTATTGGTTTGTCCGATAAGCCCATCCGAGTAGAGGGTTTAGCAAATCTATCTGTTCAGCTCGGAGATGACTCGATGATTTGTGCTTGCAGAGCAAACTTCATGGTTGTTGATATTCCACTCTCTTACAATGTAATATTTGGCCGACCTCTCCTGTCCGAGGTGGATGCCTGTGTCTCCATGAATAACCTTGTGCTCAAAATCCCCACAGACGATGAGGTGGTCGTTTTGAGAGGAAATCAGAAAACCGCTCGGGAAACGTACTTAACAATGCTCAGAGGGGCCAATTAAAGCCTACCCTTAGACACAATGGATGTACCTGATAAGGAAGAATGAAGAGCGAAGCCAGCAGAAGTGTTACAGGTAATCAAACTCGAGCCAGGCAAGAAGGTTCAGATTTCAGCTGGAAAGACGAGGGCGGAGAAAGAGGCTCTTCTCTCAATCCCGAGAAGTGTGCCTTTGGGGTCCAGTCTGGAAAGTTCCTCGGCTTTATGATATCAAAGCGGGGGATCGAAGCAAACCCGGAGAAAATCAAAGCGATTATAACCATGGACCCACCTAGGACAATCCAGGAAATATAACGACTGAATGAAAGGATCACAGCTTTGGGCAGGTTCATATCATGTTCGGCTAAATGGTGTTTGCCTTTCTACTGAGCAATCAGGAACCTCAAGGACTTTGTCTGAACAGAAGAATGCCAATAGGCGTTTCAAGCCTTGAAGCAATTCCTCTCAACTCCATCGCTACTCAGCAGGCCACTATCTGGTGAAGTTCTATACCTCTACTTGTCCTTCTCAACTAGGGCAGTAGGTTCGGTGCTGGTCCGAGAAGAGGAAGGCCAACGATTTCCCATTTACTACACTAGCAAGGTACTTCGGGGGGTCGAACTAAACTACCCCGTCTTAGAGCAGTTGGCTTTGGCACTCATCACAACAACAATCAAGCTCCGCCCGTACTTTCAGGCGCACACAATCTCGATGCGCACAAATACAAACCTGCGAAAGGTGTTACAAAGGCCAGAATGTTCGGGCAGACTGACAGAATGGGCCACCTATCTAGGAGAATTTGATGTTCGATACAAGCCATGGACATCCATAAAAGCACAAGTGCTGGCAAACTTCATTGCCGAGCTATATGAACCAGTCTCCGAACCAGAGAAAATATCGTGGAAGTTGTATGTTGACGGGGCATCGAGTTCAGAAGGAGCAGGGGTCAAAGTAATTTTAAAGAGTCCATGGACAGTTCAGGTTCAAGCCATGGCACGCCTGACCTTTCCAGCATCCAACAATGCAGCGAAATATGAAGTCCTATGTTATGAGCTGTAGTTGGCAACAGAAGTAAAGCCGGACAACTTAGAGATATTCTCAGATTTCCAATTGGTGGTCAGTTAGCTGAAAGGAAATTTTAAAGCTAAAGACCGTTCAATGATCCGCTATAGAGAGCTGACCTCTGCCTTGTTAGCCAGGCTTGAGGAAAGGGGGGCAACTTGGTCCATCACTCAGATACCCCGGGCAGAGAATGCGGAGGCGGACTCCCTGGCCAAGAAAGCTAGTATCAACAGCTTGGTTGACAATGCAGACATCATTTCCATCATCATCTCACGCCCAACCTATGAGACCTATCAGGTTCAAGTTCAGGAGCCAATAGAAGGTTGGCACTTACATATTTATCAATACTTGGTGTCAGAAACTTTGCCAGAGGAGCGAGCCCAAGCCCAGAAAATAGTCCGAAAATCGAGCTTATATGCTGTGATGGACGACAAACTGTATAGGAGATCTTTCTCCAATCCATGGTCTTTATGTGTAAGCAATGAAGAAGGGAATTACATCCTCAGAGAAATTCATGAAGGCATATGCGGGGCCCACGAAGGTGCACAAGCCATAGCCCGAAAAGCTCTCTTACAGAGGTATTATTGGCCGACCATGGAGGCTGACGCGAAGACTCTGGTGCAAAGATGCGACAAGTGCCAAAGGTTTGCAAACATTCCACACCATAGCCCATCAAAACAAAAGCCGATCCACAGCCCGTGACCCTTTGCCTAGTGGGGGATTGACATATTGGGTCCCTTCCCCCGAGCAAAAAGACAACGTCGGTTCTTGGTGGTAGCAGTAGACCACTTCACTAAGTGGGTGGAGGCCGAACCACTTTCAACCATTACACCAGCGAACATCCTCAAGTTCCTGAATAAAAACATCATAACAAGATTCGATATCCCCTACTCAATTGTATTTGACAATGGCAAACAATTTGATTGTCAGGCTTTCAAGAACTTTTGCTCGGAGCTGAAGATCCAGTTGAACTTTACCTCAGTCTACCATTCGCAATCCAACGGAATAACCGAAGTGACAAACAGAACTATCTTATCCGAACTCAAGAGGCAACTTGAAGACGCCAAAGGCTTGTGGGCCGAAGAGCTCAACAATGTGTTTTGGGCCTATCGGACATCGCCTCGGTTTGCAACAGGGGTAACACCTTTCGCACTCATATACGGTACTGAAGCAGCCATTTCCTGTGAGATAGGGGTGCAGGGTGTCCGAGGATCTTCCCCCAACATAGAAAACAGCGCCGGTCTAATGTATAATTTAGATCGACTCAAAGAAAGGAGGAAGTGCACCCAGATACGTTTCACAGCATACAAACAGAGCATGGCGGCGTACCACAATCGCAGGATCAGACCGAGGTCTTTTCGAGTCGGGCAAATGATACTGAAAAAGGTAGTGTCTGCTCAAATATCGACAGGGGTAGGCAAGCTGGATCCCAACTGGGAAGTACCATATATAGTACAAGAAGTAAGTCAAAACGGAGCATACAGGCTAGAAGACGTCGCGAGCAAACGACTCTCGCACTCCTGGAACGGACTCAACTTCAAACCATATTATCAGCAGCACGACACTCATCACGCCATACCTTGTGCTGATTCTCATTTTATGATCTTTAATTTTTGTTTATTTGTCATTTTCATTGTTTCTTCATTTTTATTACAAGTAATTGCCATGATGTTCTGGCCTCAATGCAAGCCCGACAGATGTTTCTGCCTGCTGGGCACAAGATTAATGAACAACGTATTCTGTGCAAAATACTTGGCAAATTTATAGCGGGATATGTCCATGAGATCATCATCACTAAAGGAAGTTCGACACCTATCGCCGATAAACTTCCTAATTGCAAGGCTAAGCATGCCACCGATTAAGAGGCTCGACATTTTCTCCAAAAATGCCCTATCAATAAATTAAGTTCGGCACCCTACGCCGCGAAACTTAATAAAGTGTAAGTCCGCCTATGCCCAGAGACAAGGGCCTCGACACCTTCGCCAAAATCGCCCAGAGACAAAATCACTAAATTACGAGGCTAACTATGCCTACGTTCAAGGGGCTCGGTACTCTCACCAAGATCACCCTATCACTATATTAAGTTCGGCCCCACACGCCGTAAAACTTAACTTACCAAGCCAACTGCACTTAAGGAAAGGGCTTGGCCTCATCGCCAAAATCGCCCAAATCTTTACTAACGTTCTGCCATATCTCTAAGTACGCTGGCTATATTGACCTAAGGTCACAGTCAGCTCGGTGTTCCAAATCCCTTGCACCGAAGTCTCGGACACAAGGTATGCATCATGCCGCACTTATTATTTAAATAGCTCTTTCACCGAGCATTATCTTTATTTAATTAGCTAAGCTCGGGTTGGCGATCTTAGGCTATACCTAAAAACTAAGGCAACCTACCTCGCCACATGCGGACATTTTGCAAGTATTAAGAATATCAGAAAAGTAAGCACAAATCGCAAATTGAAACACGATAAGGAAAGAAAAAGTGCGAATTTTCATTAAAAGGAAAGGTTGTTATAAGGAATCAGTCCTCATCTGGATACACATCATCCAGAAAGGACAAATCGAGTTCGGGGTATTTCCCCTTTACAATAAAAGAAATTTTGGCGTTGAATGCCATACACTTCTCAGCTAAGACCTCGGAGTCCTTTTCCTCCCGAGCTTTCTCTCTCCTCTCCCACTCAGCTTCTTTCTCCTTGAACCACTCAAGTTTCGCCCGGAGAGCAGAGTTGGACTCATTTTCCTGAGTCAAAGCAGACTCTAGCTTAGCCGCCTTTGCTATAGCCTCCTCAACCTGCTCTTGGGCCTTGCAAACTTTTTCTTCTGCCTGCTTGTGGGCCTTACAGGCTTTCTCTTCAACCTCTACCGTCCTCGATCGTAGAGAGTCGAAGTTAGAGTTAGCTCGGCGACGCTTCGCGATGAGATCGTTTATCTTCGCTATAGTTGCGCCGATCAGTTGGGATCCCTACAAAACACAAAAAAGATGAGGGCATATTTAAGAGACGAACACTACCAATAAGTCCAAACCACTCACCTCGAGCTGATGCCTCGTCAACCGATCAGCCAAACGTTCGGCACTCAGGGCGGCAAGGGGGGCGACCTCCTTTGGCTCGCAGGAAGCTATGTGCACAAAGGTGTTGAAGTTCAAGTCTTGGGAGGAGTATTTGTCCCCTATAGCCTCCCATAGTTCGCATAGTTCACGGAGCATAGTTCGAAGGTCTTTCGGCTCTTTATCGGCCTGGCCTCGTAACTCGGAGGGTGCAGCAACCTGGACCTCGGCAACGAGAGTCCCATAAGCCTCAACAACAGGAGTCCCAAAAACCTCTACAGTGGTCATCAAAGTCTGAGTCTTGGGAGGCAGGTTTGCCTCCACCTCCTTCACAATAAGAGGCGTACTCGAAAAACCTTCGGCTAACTTCTGCCTTTTCGCCCTTATGATCTCTGCAACCCTGCTCATCCTCCTCATAGCTGCAAAAAGAAAACAAATTAAAATAATGCATCAGTATCACAAAATAAGAAAAAATGAACACTACCTTTTGTTCGGCGAGGAACCAATTTCGGACTGCAAGGATCCAATAAATTCTTCAAGTCCCACTTGTTCCGGGCCAGTTCCCTCCAGCGAGACAAGATTAACTCCTCTTCATTGG
Source organism: Excoecaria agallocha (assembly GCA_037975025.1). Lineage (NCBI taxonomy): Eukaryota > Viridiplantae > Streptophyta > Magnoliopsida > Malpighiales > Euphorbiaceae > Excoecaria > Excoecaria agallocha. The sequence goes on from CM075806.1 coordinate 32,109,194, forward strand.
AGAGCCACAAGTTCCCGTCGTTCCGATTTGTGTATCTCCCCCAGGTTGTACGTACTTGGAAGTCGGCCAGCACTCTCTCCATTAGAAAGAACCGATCCTTCCACTTCTTCAAAGACTCCGAATTCCTAGTAGACATCCCATATCCAGGCCGAGCTTGTATGTAATTGTGGTTCTCGGTACCAGCTCGGAGACCGACCGCATGGGTTGCTCGAAACAGATTCAAAGTAAGATCTATGCCTTGTTCCACGGCCCAGATCTGAAGGGCGAAAAGAGTCTGCCAAGCATTGGGGTGGAGTTACCCGATAGCCATATCAAAATACCTCAGCACGCTCACCTCGAAGCTCATCAATAGGAGGCGGACACCGACCTCCAGTTGCGCCTCGTAAATGGTTGTCTTCCTCTTGTTAGCGAATTTCGTATTCGCCCTTTGTGAGGTGCTGGGTTTACTGGCAAAAAAGTTCGGCTCTGAAGTTAGTTGGGCAAGGAGAGAACCGAGCTCCTCCTCTTTAATTGTTGAACTTATGCTTCCCACTCCAGGCAGTCGGCGATGAGCCTTCTTCTTGGACGATGTAGCAGTTCGGCTTAAATCGACAGGCTGAACTCCCTCACTCGAAGAAGAGCACCTACTCATGCCTGGGACGCTACCACTGGGAGCATCCCCACTGGCCCCGACTCTTTCACTTGAAGATCTCTCTGAACTCATGACGAAAGAGCTAACACGAAATACAAAGAATGAAGAAGGGTGATGAGGGACAAACTTGGTGAAAATGGACGAAAGACTGCGAAAAGAAGACAATGACTTCGAAGCTCCAAGACGATGAGCGCAGAAGAGAAAACAAAAACGAGGTGAAATGAGTGAAAACGAAAGTGAAGAGATGGAGAGGAGGTTTATATAGGAGGTTACGATAAATTCGGGCCGTACACGTGGTGGATGATCCACACTTGGGATAGCTCATTTAAGGCAGCACACCCGGATCGAGGCGCTTTTAGCCGTTACTCCGGGTAAAATAGGGAGCTATAAGTGCTCCCCAATAAATGCATGCGTGGGAAGTGATGTCACCTTGTCATGGCGCGTATGGCAGGGTGACCCTGGATATAGGCCCCCTCCAACACTTGAGCAGGTATGCCGACCTTTGGCGCCGAACTTCGAATCAAAGTTCGGTAAACACTAAGGCCTCAAGTTGCCAAAGTTCGGTAAATACAAAGGCCTCAAGTTGTCGCAACTAGCTCATTCGGCCTAATCGCCACGAGCTTAGAACCGGCATTACTAAGTAAACTTGTTCGGTGATTATCCGCCAGTTACAAACATAAATATCGCCTACTGGGGGGACTTATGATAACAACCGGACTATTAGACCGATTTAACGGTCCGACATAAATCAAATACCTGACCCAAAGAGGGCCCGACGAGCCGATCAAAGGTCAAGCTCCTCAGGAAGATATGGCCGAGCTATAGATCAACGACAGGCTGGTTTCGAAAATAACTCCATCACGTTGGACAGATAATTGCCATTAACCCACATTCCCTCGAAAATCGTCGCTATTGGATTAGTAGCCGGAAAAAACGAGAAATTCCTTCCATTAACTTCTAAAAATGCGATAACTCTATCTATAAAAAAGAATAGAAATATGTATGAAAAAAATTAATTTTTTACTAAAAGAAAATTTTTAATTTCTCACTCAAAATTTTTAATTTGATTGTTGAAAATTTTTTTATTAAAAATTTATTGATCTATTATTTATTATTGTAGATATTTACAATCGCAAGTAACTTGCTATAGATTTCGCTTGTCATCAACAATGATTAGCTGCGCACCAACTTGTGTTAGCCACTCCTCGATTTACTTTAAACGAACTTTACATATTGAATAACATATTATTAGTTTAATTTATAAATTTGACAAGACCGAATTTAGACAACCATTATAATACTGGTGCGAAAAAGGAAATGAATTTTTTAAACAAATAAAAAAACTAAAACTAAAAGACAAAAAGTGTTTTTTTTTTTTTTGTATATAAAAAGGGTTATTGCATGCCGTGGAATTCATTCAATAGTTGGAACTCAGGTGAAGACCACCAAGCTACTTCCTCAATGGCAAAGTTTGCCTTTGTTAAACTCTTAATCCTTCTTCTCAGCTTGACCAATTTCCTTACTTCTACGGCTTGCCCTTACTGTCCATACCCAACCCCACCCCCTAAACCACCAAAGCATACTCCTAAATTCCCACCCAAACACCCTCCAAATGCAAAACCACCCATTCATCCAAAACCGCCAAAACGTCCACCCCATCATCCAAAACCACCCATTGTAAAACCACCTTATATACCAAAACCACCAATTGTTCATCCCCCATATATCCCAAAACCACCCATTGTAAAACCACCTCCTTATGTGCCAAAACCGCCAAAACGTCCGCCTCATCATCCAAAACCACCCATTGTAAAACCACCTTATATACCAAAACCACCAATTGTTCATCCCCCATATGTCCCAAAACCACCCATTGTAAAACCACCTCCTTATGTGCCAAAACCGCCAATTGTTCATCCACCATATATCCCGAAACCACCTATTGTGCATCCTCCTATTATTTTTCCACCAAAACCACCGGTAACACCTCCGCCGTATTATCCATCACCACCTGTTATCACTCCTCCCACTAAGCCTCCATCACCACCAGTAACGCCTTCTCCACCATATTATCCATCGCCGCCTGTTATTACTCCTCCCACAAAGCCTCCATCACCACCAAAGCCACCTGTCGTTACTCCACCAATTAAGCGGCCAACACCACCAAAGCCACCGGTGGTTGCTCCGCCAATTAAGCCTCCAACACCACCTAGTAGTGAAACTCCATGTCCACCACCACCACCTCCAGTACCATGCCCACCTCCGCCAAAGCAAGAAACTTGCTCCATTGACACTCTTAAGCTAGGAGCTTGTGTTGATATATTAGGTGGTCTTGTCCACATTGGCGTAGGTAGCAGTGCTAAGGATACATGTTGTCCTGTTCTTCAGGGGCTTCTTGACTTAGATGCTGCTTTATGTCTTTGTACAACCATTAAAGCTAAGCTTCTCAATGTTAATATACTCATACCCATTGCTCTTGAAGTCCTTATTGATTGTGGAAAGAACCCACCTTCTGGTTTCAAGTGTCCTGCCTGAAAAATCTAAGAGGCTCTAGCTAGTCAAGTTAGCAGAGGATAATATGGGGAATGTTTGTGTTTTTTGTTCTTTCAACTTCACTGAGTTCTCAACATGGAAATAAATTCCTTTGAAGATCTGTTATTAAATATTAATTAACGTGCGTTATTAAATATTAATTAACGTGCGTTCTTAAGATAGTAAGTATATGGAGTTTTATTGGAATGCGCACGTTACGCTATGTCAGATTTGTCTGCGTTCAATATAGGCCACTGATTTTATTTATTTATTAATTTATTATTTATTTTTTACAGCTCAATTGCTCAGTTGGTATTCTAAAAAATAAATAAATAAATAAAAATTGCAAGTTACCAATGGCATGGCCGAACACCATTTTCAGTAATACAATTACAGTTTGACCTTTGTACAATGTGCAATGCTTCATATTAGTTCTGTCTTTTTTACTCTGTTTCATGATTAGAGGGTTATGAGGATTTTAAATAAATCTAAACCGGATCGAACCACTCGAGAAAAGAATTAAAAATTAAAAATTTTAAGATTAATTTTATTTAGAATCGAATAGGAATGTGCATCGATCGAATTCAGGTCAATCTGAACTAAACCCGAACAATTCAAAACTCGAAATATTGGATATTTCTACATTCAAATCGATTCTACATAATATTCGGATTCCTACCTGATCAACTCTACTTTTTTCAGATCCCGACCTAACTAACTCGATTAATCCGAAAATATAAAAAAAAAGAAAATAATGAAACAGAGAAGGAACAACAGATGAAGATCAAATCTACCAAGAGTCCAAGAGTTCAAATCTACCTAATTATCCAGATTTAATCAAACACAAGAACAAAAAATAAAAAGAAAAAGAAAATTTATTTATCTGTATAATTTAGAAAACAAGATCAAAAAATTTAAAAAAAAAGCTGTAAAGAAAGAATAAGAAGAAAGGGATTAGATTAAAAAACTTTTGGAGTCGAATGAGGTCTGTGAAAGACCAAGGTAGCAAAGAAAAGCCAAACGAATTCAAAAACTTTTATCTGTACTTCTTTATAATTTCGACATCCAATTCTAAAGCTACTTCATTTTTTTTTCCTTTTGCCTTTGAATCTGTCCAAAGCCATATTTATCTCCTTTCTCTTTTTCTTATACCCATCTTAATTTCTTTCATCTCCTCCAATCACCTAGAAATCAAAAACAAAAATCAAGAGCATATCTAAGAGATGGAAAGAAACTAAGAGATCGAGAAAGATGAAAGTAAATAATGAGAGATCGATGGAAGGGAGGAGAGAGAGAGAGAAAAGGGGGCAGAGTGAAAAGAACTTTATATATATGTTCAATTGGGTTTAATAGGATTTTGACCCGAACCTAAAATTTCACCAATTCTTCAACCCGAACCAATCTTATTAATCCGAATAACCCTATCCAATTATCTCGAGTCGGATCGGGTTGCTCGAATTCGTCGGATCGGATTTTGCACACCCTTAGAATCGAATTAAAAATAATGTTAAATTATATCGAATTATTTTAAAATCAAATTGAATCGAAAATATTGATATTTATTAATTTTTATTATATATATATTAATAATTTATAGATAAATATTATTTATATTTTATATTTTAAATTTACCATATAAATTTAAATTCATAATTATTTGTATTTTAATGCATGAAATTAAAATAATAATTACTTAACAAATTAAAATGGTATTTTAATTATTATATCTTATAAAGTATTTAATAGACAGGTAACTAAATATTCATTATTTATAATTCATGGTTAAATAAAATTTTATATTTAATTATATATATAAAAAACATTATAGTCAATTCATTAATCTTTGAATTAAATTATCTAACACCTAATTATCATATTAATTTAATTTCATTTACTTTTAATATTACTCAACTAGGGACTACTTTATTTTTGATATCAATCCTTATACTAGTATGTAAATCTTGTTATACTATGCCTTTGTTTACTAAATCTTTACACTATGAAATTATAATGTAAGATGAAATTTATATGGTGCTAAAATTGAAATTTATATAGTATTACACGGTTAATAACATTATATCAATATATATAATATATATGATACTATAGACATTGGATTTTGAGGAGACTTTTGTTATGATTATCTAATGAGGATGACTACTCTTTGAAAGATGGGGAATCAAATATTTTGGAATCTTCTCATATTTTTTGAACTTTTCTAAATATATTTTAGAGTGTTTTATGCTTATTTTCAAGCACCTAAGGAAACCAAAAGAGTTAAATATGAAGAATATTCCCAAATATATGCTTATAGTCATTTTTGTGATTTATTGCATTGTACACATACAATTAGGAAATATCTTCATTATTTGGCCTAATTGCCAACTTAACTACCATTTTTGGGTAGCAGTTTCGTGCATAATAAAGAATATGCTTTTCAAGCCCAATTTGGCAAGATGACTGAAACATTTCACTTTACTTAAATGAATTGCAAGTCCCACATATATCTAGATGTAGCAAATGGACGGGTTGAACGGGTTTGGGTTGGGTCATTAATGGTTTGGGTTATTAATGGGTCAAAAAATATGGGTCATTAATGGATTGGGTTGATTTGGGTCGATCCATGGATGACATTGATACTTCAATCTCCAGCTCTTGACGTGCCTTTAATCCAAAAACTAGTAAAAAATAACCAAAACTAACTCTAAGTATAGATACATGAAACCTAAAACTAAATCTTGTATAACCCTATGTTACTTATAGCAAAAATGGAAAAATAAATGAAAGAAACTAAAAACCTATTGAAAAACTAAAAAAATTAGGTAAAAGCCCTAGAGAGGAACATTCAAATCCATAAACACTAAAAGTCTAGATATATATAGCTCCTAAGCTACCTGGCTGGATTGGCAGCCAATCGAGTTAGGTGGCCTTTAAAAATTCACCAAATAACACTTCAAACTAGCTAGATTGATTGCCAATCTAGCTAGGTGTATTGTATTATGCCTTTGAAAAAACCTAACAACCCAGCTAAATCAAAATTCACTCCAACTGGGCATATGTGCTGTAACACCCTATACCCGGTCAAAGAGAAGACTCGGATATCGGATGTTACAATCGGATTTAGGCAATTTGACGAACTAAATAATCCTTTAATGAAACACTATTTATTTTATGAAAATTTTGACAGAGTATCCCCTAAAATTCAAGTTGCTCCCTGAAACAAAATTATCCAAAACACTCCTATTTATTCTCATCCTACCATCCATTCTCCCTTCAAACTCCAAAACACAATCAATGCCCTTCCTCCAATAAATCATAAACCAACAAATATTAAACCATTCATTTTACTTATTTTACAATATTTTTACTTTAGATACAAAACCAAATTGTCCAAAACTATTTACATCATATTACATGTCCTTAAGTTAAGTACAAACTCAAAAGTATCAAGAAAAAGCCGTAAAAGAATCTATAGTGTATCCACCTCAAAATTTTTCTGTATTGCAATCTAAATTTTGATGCAGATTCACCCACGGCTTTCCTTCCAAAAATTCCTTTAACCTACGCGCGGGAAGAAAACCACGCGCTAAGCATATTGCTTAGTGGTGTTCAAGCAATTCTATTTTTCCGCATTATATATATATACAAATAAATTAAGTAAATCATATACATATACATACTTAAATTTCTTAAACAATACACATTTTAACCAGTCAAGCATTTACATATGGTAAAAGAACCTGATGAATGCAATTTAAACAAATATACATATGGTTACTATTTATTAACTAAATCAAATGTCAGACTAAACTTTGCAATTTGTATTTGCCCTAAGTAAATCCAGCAGAATCGCACCGAGCTGGATGAACGGGATATAATCGGGGGATTCAGTTCTCGAAACCATCCAATCCCCTTTAACAATTTCTTATTCCACATATGCAATTTTTCTATTAATTATATACATTTCTATATACACACACATATATATATATATACATGCAGTTGTGGATTCAGCTCTCGGAGCCATCCAATCCACAACTCCATTAAATTACATATACCGGATTCAGCTCTCGGAGCCATCCAATCCGATGTTACATATTAAGGCGCCACATTACAATTTCCCTAATTGGCATGCCAATCTATCCAATTTCTCCAATTCCTATATGGCTTTACTAAGGGCAAAAAAAGACATTTTCATGACAATTATATTTTACTTGTCTAAATTAGATAATTTAACCTTCAATTTACTCTTCTTTGCACTTCGTGATACCCGTATCTTTAGGAATCACAACCAATTCATATGTGTACATGTATATAAATATATACATACTACTTATTAAGTTATCAATTGAATATTTACAATCTTGTACATAATTATTCAACTATAAATTAAATGCTTTATGTACAATACCCATATTAACTATAAAGTTTGTGCATAATAATTGTTTATTAATTTTTTTTACATTAAAAATCACATTTATAACATAACTTCATTTAATTTTAAACTCAATTACATTATTTTAAATATGAGAATATTAACAACAATTAAATCTATCCAAAACATAAATTCACTAACATACGTATTGCATAATTTTAAAGGAAAAATAAATTTGCTTGAACACTTACTTGCTATTTGATTTTTTCTCAAAATTTCAGCCTTTAGGACCTTAATTCACCATCAAATTCCTTCTCTTTCCCTATTTTCTCCATCTACTCCATTTCCTCTCTCTACAAAAATTCATAATCCACAAAAATTCCTCAATTCAACCTCCAAATAACAATTTATAGCAAAATCCAATAATTATATAACCATAATTTCACTTAATTACCAACAATTTCATTTTTCCCCAATTAATCAAAACCCTAAATATAAAATACATCATCTCTACTTAAATTGATCACCATAAACCAACAATTAGGAGGAATGAAATACTTACCCAACCAAAGAGAGAGAAAAACAACCAAGAGAGAGAGATTTGGTGGAGGAGGAACCAAGCAAGGAGGCTGCCACGCAAGGAAGAGGAAGAGAAAAGAAGAAGAAAAGAAGAAGGAAGAGGAGAAGGAGGCGACGGCGGCGGCGACGGCGAGGACGGTGGCGGTGGATGCTGGCCGGACCGAGAAGGGGAAGAAGGGGAGAGGGTGGTGGCGTCGGGCTGCTCTTGGGACCAAGATAAAGGAACCAATTTGGTTCCTTAAAATTAAGAGAAAGATAAATGGCCAAAACTACATAGTTTTGGTCAAATATCTCTCTTGGTCCTCCCTCTTTACTCTATTTATGAAACGACCCCAAAAATTTTTAATTCTTTGCAATTACATCCAAATTTAATTACAATTTACCCAACATTATTTTTAAATTTATAGTTTTATCAAATTTTCTCTATATTTCGGATTAACCCATAAATCGGGGTGTTACATGTGCTTTTAGACTAAGCTTCACAATTTGGAAAAAACCCGCTTGGATCAAGGTTTAATCCAATCAAGTTCATTCATTTCATTCATTTTTTTTTCAAAATGCAGCATTTCTTACCAACCCAATTGAATTAAGCTAGGTTGATAGACAAAACCTGAAAAATAATATAAATTAACTTTATAATCAAAAATTTCAAAGCAAAGTTAATTTAATAAAAAATACATAAAATAAACACTAACTAAACATCAAAATAGACTTAAAATACCCACAAATAAGGGTATAAATTTGAGTTATCACTTTTATCTTATCTTCCATCTTCCTTATATTGAATCCTCCATTCTAGATGCCTTGTGCTTTATAAGTTGAGCAACCATTCGTTCCTCCTCTCCTTTTGCTATGAAATCCTCTTCAGCAATATTAAACCCATCCCTTCTTCACTCAATACGTGGAACCTTTACGAGTTATAAAAGGTAGTCTAAGTTTCATTCAAAGGTCATGTTTCATCTCTAAGTTTAGTAGTTAGATGATGCATTGTAGGGCTATCATGGAAGTGTACCCAATAACATTTGGCTCTATTTTCCATATGGTAGGTGCTACAACCTATAGTTTAAGGATGGTATCAAGGTGGCAACTGTTCCTTTGATTATAGCTAACACTCTTTTTCCAAAGTCTTTAAGTCTTCTATCTATCTTTTGTGAGGTTAAAACACCTTTTTTTTTTTGTCATGGATCCACCATTTTTATTGCTTTTGAGTGCTCTGGTAAAGGTTATAAGTCTCTGTCGAAGATGCCAACCAAACCCAACTTTAATCTTGATTATAATTCCACTTTTGGCTACTTAATCAAAGATTCTATAATATGGTGGCCATTAAAACTTTTAAACCATCTGGATGAATCTGTGATGGCTAAAAAAGTCAAAATGTTTAGATGATGCATGAATGACATGTAATGCTTGATCGTGCTATGCAACACCTACAACCATACACAAAATCAAAACTGTCCAACCTTATCACTTTCCACATAGGAGGTCATGTAGTATCTTTTTTAGGTAGGCTTAGTCCATTTGTTATTGGAATACGAAATGGATACATATGGTGCATAGTTAAAAATAGGCAACATAACCTCTCTTATTAGAAGCATATACAAATGATTTTTGGCCATTGCATATTTAAATAACTCAAATAAATCGAAATGGATCTATCACGGCATGACAACCTTTGATAAGTAGCCATTCAATTTAATTGACATTGTTCAATATATAATAGCCCACATAACAAGCAAAGTGTTATGGTACATGCTACTTGGGGGAAGTATCTATTATTAATACATAGGCTTATAGTTGGGTGATGAAACTTTAAGCCTATCCAAGTATGGTCTTTGCCAATTGTGATGTGCACCAAACCTCGTAGGCATCCAGATTCCTCTTAAAAGCCTGCCTTTAGGACTTGAGATTAGATTAAGGTTCATTTAACTTGTGAAATCTGATCACTTCATAATAGATAAGGATTCAACCCAAGTCGCGATACATTAGGTCTTAAAAAGGCATGAGATGGTGGCATAAGATATCCCTATTCATTATTGGAAATCAATCAATGAGGGCATCTATTGGGCACCATAAGATAGGTATCATAGAGTTGCTACCCAATAAAGCATTAAAAATGAGTTCTAACCTCATGAAGCCAAAATTAGAGATTGTTTGGACTTCACTTTTATTTATTCGATACATAAAGGCCTATATCACCGTAAAGTATTATGGTGCATGCCCCCTAATAGAAGTATCTATGCATTATATGGACTTGAGTCCGGTGATACAACTTTAGTGCTACCCAAGCGTGTTCCCTGCCAATGGGTCTAGCTCTTAATGAGCTTAATGACTAATTGGGTCACCATTGTTAGTGTAAGCCCTAGCCCCAATACACTGTAATAAAACACTTTAGTTAATAAATGAGGCATTTGTTTTATTTATTATATACCTGTGCATATCAATTGATATAACTATCCAAGAATGTTATTTCAGTTTAAGTTATCATGTGTGAGGCACATGGTTGTAAGACCTTGAAACAATAGAGACTTCATTCTAAATATCCCTAGTCAGTCATTGTTATAGGAATAACAATGAATTAAGACTAGTATGCTCTCTCTGATAAGTTGAGTTCTGTCTTATGGATCATAAGGACAAGAGTGTCAATCAGAGATCATAGATACATGTTTAGAACATGGTATCTGGATTCGATTTGTTCATGAGAACACTACATGGTACAAGTCATAAGTGTTTCTCATATGCAAGTTTTGCAATGGAGTTCTTAGACCTAAAATCTCTATGAAACTCTTTATGAATTACTGTGTACTTTGACATACACCTAACGTGCCGGTAATAGAGTGACAAGTATGGGTATGCATTGATTCATGTTAGAGAGCATGGGAGAAGTGAAGGGATTACCCCTCTCAATAAGAGAGAAAATATCATCGGCCACTTGATCAGTGAACTGAGAAGTGTATGGATATAACGAGATGAAATAATGAGTAATCACTATTTATCTAAGAGTTTAGTGTCACTGGAATATCAAGAAAGGAATTAATATATATAAGGATGACTAGTTCCATGCCTTATATTAATTCTGATATTTATGGATAAGGGATTATGTAAAATTGCATTAGGTCACAAAATGCCATATGCATTTTCATTTAATTTGGAATGCTATAATATCTTGCTAGAGAATATATATAGCCTTTGAATTAATTCATTGCCAACATTAAATGGACCTATAGGATCGCACACAAAGCATTGGACTTAAAATAATTAAATAAAGTATTGGACATTAATTTGGGCTTTTAATTAAAGTCAAATTAATGTATGTAATGGGTATTAAAATTGCTATTGGACTTTGGTCCATGAGAGAGAGAAATTCAGCCCACAAGGTTTAATTTCAATTAATTGATTATCTTGTATTAATTTAATTAATTGAGTATTAAAGCCTAAAATAATTTTAATCAAATTAAATCACTTAAATGAAAATTGAAGTGACCGAAATTCCAAGATAAATATCAAGGAATTTTGGCACATTTATAAGTTTTAAATTAAGTGATTTATTAGATTAAAATGTCTTAGATTTATTTCAAATTAATTCAAAAGAGTTTGAATTAATATATGTCACTTGATTTTAGGAAGTGATTATGGCTAAATTAACTATCTTGAGGTAGTGGATTTCAGAATTAACACTTAAAAATAAATGACATATACCTAGTGGTGGTGGCGTGAAAACTCTCTCTCTCTCTCACAAAATTCTCTTGGCCGAATTCACAATGAGAAAGGATTCTTCCTCATTCTTTTGTGTTCTTGGGCAGCAATAGCAACTAAAAGATGTGCAAGATCAAATCTTGTAGCTTCAATCCATTGCCATTAAACAATACTTAAATAGAGAGCTAGCAATCTCGATTTTAAGCTTTGCTTGCAATTGTGTGTGTGAACATAAAGAGGAGTGGCGTAAAGGCTGTTCCTTTGGAATTGGTGGTGAAGATCTAAGGCTGACATATCCTTCTTGGTTGCTGGTCATCATGAAAATCAAATCTTGAAGTGCATCTAAAGTTGTAAGTTTTAAAACCCTAAAATTGCATGTTTCGATTCTTGTTATGGAATTGTATGGCATGTATGATCGAATTTTATCATTTTTTCGCTGCATAATTATCATGTACATACCATGTCATTTTCCATCAGTGGTATCAGAGCCTAAACATGCTTATTTTATTGCTTTAGATGCATGAAATAATTAATCAAAAATCGTTATTCTAAAAACATGCAATGCTGAAATTTTCTGTTTTGAGTTTTTTGCATTGTTTTGGTGTAAAAATGATTTTAAATGATTAGATAGGTATTATAATTAATATGAAATGTTAACATACTGTCCTAAGATGTTCTTAGAGCTGTTAATGGTCGGATTTAATTGATAATACCTGATGGTACATGTTAATCTTGAAACTAGGTGCTAGTTGGCATGTTAAGTGTTAGTTTAACAACTAGTTTTTAAAATTAAATGTAAAAAACATTTTGGCATGTTTGTAAGTGATTTTTAAAGATTATATATCAGGTATGGACATATTTTAAATTTTGTTTTAATTCTGGTCCATGACAATTTAATTGATTAATTTTAAAATCACTTAAAACTATGACTAGTTTGTGTTTGTTACATGTTTAATCAACATTGTTTGTTTTGTTTTGATTAAAATGGTAAAAACACATTTAGATCAAAATGGTACAGAACATTAACTCAATATTTATGACCTTATTTAAATCATTAAATGACTCATAAAATTGATTTAAGTGTTTGTGCATTTTTGTGGCATCATATAAGCATTAAACAACTAGTTTCATTATTGTTTGTTTGTTTTTGTATGAATGCCGTGTATTATATATATGTTCTTCATGATTATATGTTTTAATTCATGTTGGTACATATTATATGTATTTTTAATGTTTATGGGTTGAATGACATAAAATTAAAAATGGCAAAATTGAAAATTATACTAGAGTTAATTTATGGCACAAATCTAACTAGTTAGTGTTTTGGGCTTTTAAGAGAACTTATTCATTGGGCTTTGGCCCAGGCCCATCATGGGGTCTTCTCTTAAAGGTTCAAGTACACAATTTCCATTAATGGGCTTGGCTAAATTAATTAAAATTGGACTTTGTTTGATCCATGAATGTTATGTATATTTATTTGCTTGTTTGGTGTGATGAATGGATATGCATGGTGCATTCATGGGCCTTGGTTTTTTGTAATTAAATATGGCCTGCAAGCCATTATGTTTTATTGTAAAAGTTTCATTTATTTCTTAGAATAGAATTTACTTGAAGACTTTGTAAATCAAGACAAAGCCCACCGGAGTGGAGAAGCCTAACTCGAAGATTCTCATGTAATAGTATAGAATCTTAGTTGTAGGTTTTTGGGCCCATATTTGTCACGCTTTACTTTATGCAATTATATATATATGCATGCCATGAATGGATGACAAAGTGTATGCCATGTAAGCCATAATAAAATGAATCCCTAAAATAGTAAATCACAAAGTTGCCTTTCTAATTCGAAACATGTCAAGGCATCGATCATCGGTCACGTAGACTAGGAGTCCTAGATGCGCCTGATTATCTTTATGAGGTGTGGGTTGTGAATGTAGGTTGGACTTAACATGGAAAGGGATGCCCGAACCTAGGCAACTAATAAATGGGTTTGTGCTATAACATCTTAAGATGTTAGCCCATTTGATCCAAGAGTCATGTACGAGACATGATTGGAGTTTTCCTACCTAAGTAACTTAACTTGTTAGGTGTACAAGCTCAGCTTGACTAATAAGTTGTTGTGAAAAGTGGATCTTGGCCCACATTAAATCACTAATGCAAATTATTTAAAGGGATATTAATTTGGTTTGTGGGATTGTAAATAAGACTTCATTTAATCTTGCTAAATTTTATTATTGTAGATTGAAAAATGGCATCTTCAAACAACAATTTCTCATTGCGATCGGTCCTTGAAAAGGACAAATTGAATGGCACCAATTTCATAGACTGGTCTCGAAACTTAAGAATAGTTCTTAAGGAAGAGAAAAATTCGTATGTTTTGGATGCACCCTTGCCTGAAGAACCTGGTAGGAACACCTTTGCGGTTCAAAAGGAAACTTTTGAGACCAAGAAGAGCGACTCCAATGATGTGACTTGTTTGATGCTGGCCACTATGGTGCCTGACTTGCAAAAGCAATTTATGGACCAAGAGGCTTATGCGATCATGGTGCACCTCAAGGAGATGTTCTAAGAGCAAGCTCGTCATGAGAGGTTCGTGACAACAAAGGCCTTAATTTCTTGTAGGATGGCTGCGGGTACTCCTGTTAGTACCCATGTACTCAAGATGAAAAGGTATCTTGATACTCTTGAGAAGCTTGAGGTACAAATGCCAAAGGAATTGGCCACTGACTCGATCTTAGGATCATTGACTGATGATTATGATCCATTTGTGATGAATTATAACATGCATGCAATGAACAAGTTAGTCACCAAGCTTCATGGGATGCTTAAGAATGATGAAGAAAACATTCGAAAGACCAATCCCGTACTGATGGTTTAAGGTGGCATTAAGAAAGGACCCGCTAAGGGAAAGGGAAAGGGAAAGGTAAAACCCAAGAATGACCTGGCTCAATTCAAGTCAAATGGGAGTGCACCTCAGGCCCAATCCAAGCCCAAGGTGCAAAAGCTCAAAGAGAGTGAGAGCACTTGCTTCCACTGCAACAAAATAAGGCATTGGAGGAAGAATTGCACTCTCTTCAAGGAAGAATAAAAGAAGAATGGAGCCAAGGCGTCCAGTTCTGGGATTTTTGTTGTTGAAATTAACCTTTCTATTTCTACCACTTCGGTATTGGATACCGGTTGTGGTTCTCACATTTGTTCAAATGTGCAGGGGTTAAGAAATAGGCAGTTACTTGGGAAGTATGAAAAGGACCTCCGTGTGGGGAATGGAGCACGAGTTGCTGCCATAGAGATAGGCGACTATCAACTCACTTTACCTTCCGGACTATTTTTAGTTTTGAAAAATTTTTATTATGTGCCTACTATGAGCAGAAACATTATTTCAGTTTCATGTTTGGATTTGGATGAATTTGATTTTGCTATTAAAAATGGCAATGCTCATATTCGTCGCCAAGGCATTTCATATGGCAATACCATGTTGCAAAATGGCCTTTATATCCTTGATCTGCAAAACAAAGAGTCCATATACAACATTAATACAAAGAGGGTTAAATCAAATGAATTAAACCCTAGTTACTTCTGGCATTGTCATTTAGGGCATGCAAACGAAAAATACATTTCAAGACTCCACAAAACTAGAGTGCTTGGGTCATTTGACTTAGAGTCTTATGATACATGCGAGCCATGTTTGCATGGAAAAATGACAAAGAGTCATTTTAACAAAAAAGGTGAGAGGACTAATGACTTATTGGAACTAATACATATCGATGTATGTGGACCTTTAAGTACACTAGCTAGAGGTGGTTTTAGCTATTTCATGACGTTCACAGATGACTTCAGTAGATATGGCTATGTCTATCTAATGAAGTACAAGTCTAAAACTTTTGAGAAATTCAAAGAGTTTAAGAACGAAGTGGAAAACCAACTTGGTAGAAGTATAAAAGCCATTCGATCAGATCGAGGTGGCGAATACTTAAGCCAAGAGTTTGTCAGTCATCTAAAGAAGTGTGGTATTATTTCACTGCTCACTCCTCCTGGAACACCACAATGGAATGGTGTGTCTGAAAGGAGAAATCAAACTCTGTTGGACATGGTTCGATCCATGATGAGTCAAGCAAATCTTCCTATCTCTTTTTGGGGTTATGCATTAGAAACTGTTGCATTTCTACTAAATCGTACTCCAACTAAAGAAGTTGAGAAGACACCATACGAGGTATGGAATGGGAAAGAACCCAATATGTCATTTCTCAGGATTTGGGGCTGTGAAGCACATGTTAAGAAATTAACATTTGACAAACTAGAGTCCAAATCCACTGTCTGCTTGTTTGTGGGTTATCCCAAAGAAACAAAGGGATACTACTTTTACTCACAAGCCAAGAACAAAGTATTTGTTGCTCGCAAGGCTATTTTCTTGGAAAAGGAGTTCCTTCTCAAGAAAGATAGTGGGAGTAAAGTAGAACTTGGAGAAATTCAAGTGCCACAAACTCCTATAGAGGATGAGTTGGAAATGGGATCAAGTTCACAACCAGTTGTGGAACAAGAACCCATTACACAAGAACCTAGAAGGTTCGGTAGGGTACGTCAGGTGATTGAGAGATATGGATTTCTAATTACTGATAGTGACACTATTGAGTTAGTAGATAGTGAGGATCCTACTACCTACCGAGAAGCTATTGAAAGCCCAGACTCAAAAATTAGCTTAAAGCCATGAAATTCGAGATATAATCAATGTATTATAACCAGGTTTGGACCTTGGTTGATCCACCGGAAGGTGCTAAGGTAATTGAATGCAAGTGGTTATTTAAACTCAAAGCTGATAAGACCTACAAAGGTAGACTAGTAGCAAAAGATTTTCGACAAACTCATGGTGTAGACTATGATGAGACCTTTTCACCTATAGTTATGCTCAAGTCCATTAGGATCTTGCTTGCCATAGCTGCATATCATGATTATGAGATATGGCAAATGGATGTCAAAACAGCTTTCCTCAACGAAAATTTACTTAAGGATGTGTATATGACACAGCCTGAGGGTTTTATCAATCCCAAGCATCCTAAGAAGGTTTGCAAGCTTCAAAAATCCATTTATGGATTAAAGCAAGCATCCCGAAGTTGGAATCTTCATTTTGATGAGGCAGTCAAAGAATTTGACTTCATCAAGAATGAAGATGAGCCTTGTGTGTACAAGAAGGTTAGTGGGAGCATAGTAGTATTTCTAGTCCTATATGTGGACAACATCCTTCTCATTGGGAATGACATTCCAACATTGCAAAAGGTTAAGCAATGGTTGGGGAAATGTTTCTCAATGAAAGACTTAGGTGAAGTCGAGACAATACTTGGTATTCGGATCTATAGAGATAGATCGAATCGGCTTTTGGGACTAAGTCAAGAAAAGTACATAGACAAAGTACTAAAGTGGTTTAGTATGGGAGACTTAAAGAAAGGGTAAATACCTTTGGCTTTGGGAGTTCCTTTGACTAAAGAACAGTGCCCTAAAACCAAAGAGGAAAGGGATAACATGAGTAGAATCCCATATACATCTACTATTGGATCTATCATGTACGCTATGTTATGTACTAGGTCGAATGTTGCTCATGCACTGAGTATAACCAGTAAGTTTCAGCAAGACCCTAGTGAGAAGCATTGGTCTACTGTAAAGGGGATTCTAAAGTACCTGTAAAGGACTAAGGATCACTTCTTGGTATATGGTGGTCAAGAAGAGCTCGTCATACAAGGTTATGCCGATGCTGCTTTTCAAACCAGCACTCAGGACTCAAGATCGCAATCTAGATTTGTTTTTGTTTTGAACGGTGGTGCTGTTAGCTGGAAAAGCTCGAAGCAAGAGACCGTTGCCGACTCAACTACAGAATTTGAGTATATTGCAGCGAGTGAGGCTGCAAAAGAGGCTATTTGGATTAAAAATTTAATTTCTGGATTATGAGTGGTCCAAAGCATCCTAGATCCATTAGAAATTTTTGTAACAACAACGAGGCCATCGTACAGGCCAAGGAGCCCCGATCACACCAGAAATCCAAACACATACTCAGGAGGTACCACCTGATCAGAGAGATCATTGATCATGAGGACGTCAAGGTTAGCAAGATAGCAAGTAAAGACAATGTAGCAGATCCTTTGACGAAACATTTGCATCCAAATCTGCACGAAGCTCATTTGAGAGCATAAGGTCTTAGGGCTATGCCCAATTGGGACTAGTGCTAGTAGGAGATTGTTAGTATAAGCCCTAGCCCCAATACATTGTAATAAAACACTTTAGTTAATAAATTAGGCATTTATTTTATCTATTGTATACCTGTGCATATCAATTGATAGAACTATCCAAGCATGTTGTTTCAGTTTAAGTTATCATGTGTGAGGCACATGGTTGTAAGACCTTGAAACAATAGAGACTTCATTCTAAATATCCCTAGTCAGTCATTGTTATGGGAATAACAATGAATTAAGACTAGTATGCTCTTTTTGATAAGTTGAGTTTTGTCTAACGGATCATAAGGACAAGAGTGTCAATCAGAGATCATAGATACATGTTTAGAACATGGTATCTGGATTCGATCCATTCATGAGAACACTACATGGTACAAGTCATAAGTGTTTCTCATATACAAATTTTGCATCGGTGTTCTTAGACCTAAAATCTCTATGAAACTCTTTATGAATTACTGTGCACTTTGACATACACCTAACGTGCCGGTAACAGAGTGACAAGTATGGGTATGCATTGATTCATGTTAGAGAGCATGGGAGAAGTGAAGGGATTACCCCTCTCAATAAGAGAGGAAATATCATCGGCCACTTGATCAGCGAACTGAGAAGTGTATGGCCATACCGAGATGAAATAATGAGTAATCATTATTTATTTGAGAGTTCAGTGTCACTGTAATATCAAGAAAGGAATTAATATATATAAGGATGACTAGTTCCATGCCTTATATTAATTCTGATATTTATGGGTAAGGGACTATGCAAAATTGCATTAGGTCACTAAATGCCATATACATTTTAATTTAATTTAGAATGCTATAATATCTTGATAGAGAATATATATAGCCTTTGAATTAATTCATTGCCAACATTAAATGGACCTATAGGATCGCACACAAAGCATTAGGCTTAAAATATTTAAATAAAGTATTGGGCATAAATTTGGCTTTTAATTAAAGTCAAATTAATGTATGTAATGGGTATTAAAATTCCTATTGGACCTTGGTCCATGAGAGAGAGAAATTCAGCCCACAAGTTTTAATTTCAATTAATTGATTATCTTGTATTAATTTAATTAATTGAGTATTAAAGCCTAAAAGAATTTTAATCAAATTAAATCACTTAAATGAAAATTGAAGTAACCGAAATTCCAAGGAATTTTGGCACATATATAAGTTTTAAATTAAGTGATTTATTAGATTAAAATGTCTTAGATTTATTTCAAATTAATTCAAAAGAGTTTGAATTAATATATGTCACTTGATTTTAGGAAGTGATTAAGGCTAAATTAATTATCTTGAGGTAGTGGATTTCAGAATTAACACTTAAAAATAAATGACATGTATGAATGAGGAAAAATAAAACCCTAGCGGTGGTGGTGCGAAAACTCTCTCTTTCTCACAAAATTCTCTTGGCTGAATTCACAAGGAGAAAGGATTCTTCCTCATTTTCTTGTGTTCTTGGGCAGCAATAGCAACTAAAAGAAGTGCAAGATCAAATCTTATAGCTTCAATCCATTGCCATTACACAATACTTAAATAGAGAGCTAGCAATCTCGGTTTTAAGCTTTGCTTGCAATTGTTGTCTGAACATAGAGAGGAGTGGCGTAAAGGCTATTCCTTTGGCATTGGTGGTGAAGATCTAAGGCTGACATATCCTTCTTGGTTGCTGGTCATCATCAAAATCAAATCTTGAAGTGCATCTAAAGTTGTAAGTTTTAAAACCCTAAAATTGCATGTTTCGATTCTTGTTATGGAATTGTATGCCATGTATGATCGAATTTTATCGTTTTTCCACTGCATGATTATCATGTACATACCATGTCATTTTCTATCAACCATTTGATATATCAAAAGGTATAAAGCTTGAGTTATTTATCCTCTTTAACACTTTTCTACATTAAGTGAACATAGGGTCATGCTTTAGGAATATACCGGAGCTAAAAGAGGGATTCCTAACTTAATTCTAAGACCTTATAATAAGTACAATACAATTTTTTGAAAAGGGATTAAACATATTAATCATTAAACCCATTTATATTAAATTAACCAAAGGTACTTTTAGAGAAAAATGTCATGGTCCCTATTGGACTTGCCATTTTGATGCAGGCTAAACCTCGTAGTTATCCAGCTTGCTCTTAAAAGTCTGCTTTTAGGACTCAAGACTACATCAAGGTTCATTTAACTAGTGAAGGCCAATCGCTTCATAATGGATAGGGATTCAACCTAATTTGCAATGCCTTGCGCCTCAAAAAGGCATGAGATAGTGGCTTGGGGTAACCCTATTCATTATTGGCAATCATCTGGCAAGGGCATTTGTTAGGCACCACAAGGTAGGTATCATAGAGTCTTTACCGAATAAAATATTAAGGAATGAGTTCTAAGCTCATGAAGTCAAAACCAGAGATAATTCAAACTTCAATCCTATTTATACCTTTGGTTAATGTTATATAACTAAGTTTTACGGATTAATTTATTTAATCTCTTTTCTCATACAAGATATCATGCATAGAAAAATAAAAGCGCCCTTAAGCACACTAAAAAGCTATAAAGCATATATGACAAGATTGTAAAAACATGTCATAGAAAACATTAAAGAATGTAAGAACAATGTAAATATAAAATCATAGATAAACTGTAGAATTAATTAAACTCACTTGGATGAGGATGTTGGTCCTTGCTTGTGTATTTACAAAAAGGGTAACATTTTGGGAGTATTTTGGCTAAAAATGGGACAATTTGTTCCTTATGACTTTGGAAAAAAATCGCATTAAGTAATTTTAAAGTAAAAAATCATTTGTATTTATAAACAAAAAATTCTTAATTTACATGTTATTTTGTGGATGAAAATCGGGACATTGGTCCTTTTATTATGGAAAAATCCCACTCAAACTTGTATAAATCATTTAGTGAGTTTTTAACTTATCATTCAAATAAAAATATTTATTTACAATAAATAAAGACATGAAAAATATTAATAAAAGTAAAATATACATAAATTGGGATATTGATTAAATTAGGAATATATGTTCCCTCATGCATATTTATAAAATTTCTCTGTGTGATTTTTCAAATAAAATAAGATATTGATCCATTTTATGAGAGAAATTCAATTAATTATATAAAAATGTTGAAAGTCAATTTTCTTAGTTATCGTGCAAAAATCTATTTTTTACTATGCTATTACAAATAATTAAATATAAAGCATTATATATATTAATAAAGGCACAAAAATAATAAAGAAATCCTAAGCTAACCGGCTTTAGTTCTCCAACTCAACCAGGGACAATAACACATATATTAAAATATGGCATTGAAAAGGATAACTATTCATTAATGAATTAAATTCAAATTTAAATACAATAATTGAATATATAAAATGAATTGATAAATTAAATGAACATAATAATATATGAAATAAAAGCATTAACAATAATATTAATAATTATTATTATAAATATTATCATTAAAAATAAAAAAAATATGATTTAATTAAATAAATTAAATATTGCAAAAAAAATGCAAATAAGCTATTTGACAATTAAATTGCAAGTACCAATTAATTGAACTAATAAAATAACATTGATAAAATGAATAATAATTAAAGCATATTATAAATTAGAGAAAAGGATAAATTAGCATAATCAATTTGTCACAAATAAAAAATTAATTAATGAACAAGTGAAAATATAACGTATATAAAAATTATTATACAAAAAACATTGGAAAAAATATAGGCAATATAATATCGATGAATTCACATAATCACATATAAATGTAGTATTAAAAGAATTAGATAAAAATAATTAATAAATATGCTAAAATAAGCTAATACAATAAATTAATTTACAAACAAAGAATTAACCAATTCATTTCATAAAATAATTAATTGGCAAATAGGCTAATATATTAAAATAATTAACAAGCAAACAATGAGATTAAGATAACAAATTAACAATTAATAATAATAAACCAAAACAATAATTTGTATAATAAAATGAAAATAAAAGAAAAAAATAAAAAGGAATAAAGTGCAGATGAATTGAAGGTGAATTGCAAATAAAAGTGAGAAGTTGGATCCATGAACAATGCAAGCCAAAGAGGAAAAAAAAAAAAAACAAAAGGAGCGTGAGGCATGGGTGGCAGGAGAAAGTAGCGTGATTGAGACTTTTAGCGATGTGAGTTTTTTACTGTCATTATAAACCATGTCGCTAAAGGTCTAGTGTTAGCCAAGGTGAAGAGGAATGAAACTTTATAGCGACGAAAATACTGAGCATCACCAAAAGCCCTATGAAAATGATTTTAAAGCAAAACAATGGAAAAAACTTGTTTTCTTGGCCTAAAAACATTAAACAACCTATATAATATAATATGAATTAAAAATTATAATAAATTACATACAATGAAAACAAATAAATAAATCAAGCTATTATAATTTACAAAGAATTGACAAAGTAATAATAAAATAATTAAATAGTAAATAATGAAATTAAACAAATAATTTACATATTAACAATAAATGTGCTAAACAATCCCAAAATTAAAGTGAAATAATGAAATTATTTAAATAATTTACATATTAACAATCCCAAAATTATTTAATTAAATAGTAAATAATGAAATTAAACATTTTCGATGGTCACATGCTCAAATGCTGCCATGGTTGGCTGAATTCTTGCAAAATTATCGACGGTTATCCCTTAATCCGATCTACATACTACCGATGATTGGGAGAAGATAGAGGACACCGAAAAGATCATCTCATCGCTACAGGTTCTATGGTGGTAGTTAGGATGCCATTTGCTGCCGTCTCTTATCGGAGAAGAAGGAAAAGAGAAGCTTCGATCGTGGGAGAAAATCTGAAATGGAACCATGAACTGACCACCTAAACGTTGGTGCTAGCGGAAGAGTGCGAAGAAGAACGGTGGTGGAGATGGTGTTAATCGCCTTACCGATGTCGTGAGCGGCGGCGGCAAGTGGTAGCACCATTTCCTTTTCGTTCTCCCCTTTCGTTCACTACGCTCCCTTTTTTCTTTTCTCTTCCAATTTATGGCCACCCATCATTTTTCTTTAGTCCTGAAAATTATTCATTATTCCATTCTTTTTTTTTCTAGATAATTATAAGGATCTCTAGAATTATTATTTATTATTTATTATTTGTTATCATTATTATTATTATTATTATCATTAATTTAGTTATTCAAATAATTATTATACTTTTATTTTTTTAATTTTTTATTATTAATTCTTATATTATACTTTAATTAAATAAAAAATATTAATTTAAAAATGTAAAAGTGACAATAACTCATATCACATTCCCAATAATTTACCCCTTGCAAACCGGTATCAAAGGTATTATTCACCAATTATAATAATTGACCTGAGTTTGGGGCGTTATAGTGCTCCCATTCTCAAGAAAATTTTATCCTCAATATTTATTTGGCTAAACATAACATACAAATACATTTCTCTTTTAACTAACAATTCGATCTTGGAAAATTTCTCTATCGTTCTTTAATATGCCTAAAATTCCAACTTATATACAAGTTTATATAACTTTTTGCTACTATGCACTTGACCAAATTTAATATTTAACTACAATAAAATGTTAAAATAGTTACAAAATTGATTTCATTGCTAATTTAGCAACGCAAAGCAAATTTCATTGCTAAATAGCAACATAAATTAATTTTTATTGCTAAATTTGGTTAAACTTTCCAAATTTACCAACGGAAATATATTTGGTTATTGTTCATTGCTAAAAGTTAAAGGAATTAATGGTGCAGAAATTTAGCAACGAAATATGTAAACTATTGCTAAAAAAGTCACTAAAAGCTGGTGAAAAAATTTTGGAAGGAAAAATTGTAGTGGATATAAATTTTCGTTGCTAATTTAGCAACGGACCAATTTTTTTGTTGCTAAAATAGCAACAAAATATTTTTCTTGTTGTAATTTTAGCAACGGACATTGAATACCGTTGGCATTTTAGGAGCATGAAAAATAGCAACGAAAAATCAATTCCGTTGCTATTTTACCAACGAAAAAGAATTTGGTTGCTATTTTTAATCCCTAAATTTTCCATCCTCATTTGCACCAAAAAATACCAAAGGAATGTATTTTCATTGCTAAATTTGCAATCGAATTTGAATTCCATTGCTATTTTAGCAACCGAAACCATATTCCATTGGTATTTTTGGACCCACTTAGAATTGTAATTTGGGAGAAAAAATACCAAATTATAATTCTGTTGCTAAAATAGCCAAAGAATTCAAATTCGGTTGCAATTTTAGCAACTGAAAAATAATTTCGTTGGTATTTTTTATCAAATACCAACGGAATTCAAATTTTGTTGCTAAATAGCAACCAAATTAAAATTCCGTTGCTAATTTGCTATTTGCCCTAGGTATAAAAAGCCTCTTGTTTTCTTTATGTCATGACTCCTCGCTCTCTTTTTTTCTTCAATGCCTCATTTTCTCTCAAACAATATTGAATTTGGGGTTCATCAGCCATTGATTTTCTATCTATCTTTCTTAGTTTCTTTTTTATAATGAATAGTTTTACATCTAGAAATAGTGTCATTGTACCAGAGGTTCTGCTAGTTGGATTAAAATAGCAGCAATTTTATCTCTATTGAAGAATTTCTTTCGGTTATTGAGTTCGCCGTTAATCTCTTCTCTTAGGTTTCTTTTCTTTTTAGGTCTTATTTGGCATATTTTCTTTTACTTTTTAGATCTCTCACTTATTAGTTAATTCGGATTTGGGAGTAGAGATTATTGAGGATGGTAGATGGATTAAATTTTAAGGACTTCGTGGCTTTTTTATATGCATTTATTCCTTGAGCTATATTGCTTCACAAAAGTGAATGTAATAGTTCTTGTTCTTCTCTTTATTATTTGTCATTATTGTTCTTCTATTGAGTTTTGACTAACTAATATATCTTCAAATTGATTTTTTTTTGTAGTTATATTCAAAGTGTATGATTCTGATGGCAATGGAAAAGATATGTTCAATGGCATGTTAGATGTACTACGGATTTGACTGGATAGTTCATATCTAAACAACAGAGGGAGGTTGGATTTTATAAGCATCATTTTTGGTGTATTTTATTATTTTTAATATTTTGTTATTTTTGTGAATCCAATTTTTCCTTTTTTGGCTTGATTTTTATTGAAAGAATTTACAGATGGAAGAATAGTTGAATTTTGGATGAGCTTGGCCTTTCTTTAACAGCAGTAAGTATTGAAATTGATTTTTATCAATGCTTTTCTTTTGAATTAATGATGATATCTATGTTGAGCTTATGTTGTATGGGTTTGAGGTGATAATTTGATCTAAATTTTTTCTGGAATATGATAATAATTCAGCAATTTAGTGGAAAATTGTTCTTATTTTCTTTATATTTATGGGAAATTATTTGGCTTATGTTTGCAATATTCTATTTTTGGTTTATTATTGACAATAGGAAGACTAGTAGGCGTAATAGTATGTGGCAAGATAGCTAAGCTCATCAGTCGAAAAGGCGTAAGTTTTCAAATCTATTCTATTATTTTAATGACATATGTATGTGATGCGATATTTTATTATTATTTTGATTTATATGTTATTTTAATAAATCTAATCATAATACGATGTCTAAAATAGGCGATTTTGATTTCAAATACTTTATGTGTGATAGGTTGGGTATCCATTGCATATTCAAAGGTAGATTTCTTATCTGTTGTGTATTTTTGTTAGATTGAAAAATACAGAATCATAAATATGAACACAATTTAAATAGGGTGCATGCTCACTTGACTTAAGGAGTTTGTTGATTGGAATTGGGATTCTTACATATGTGGTTAGTCCAATAATTGGCTTTGGTATATAATTTTATATTTTGTTTTTCTTTTCTAAATTTATATGTATGAATTTGGAATTGTGTAGGTACCTATTTCTGTTGCATAAATTAGACCAAGGAATCTTAGGGGAGCTTTTGCATCGCTTATTTTGGTACTTTCTTATATGTCCAAGTTTAATGGGTTTGGGCCTTGAGCTAACCCATGATTAGGTCTATCGAATAATATATTATTTTGTTACTATTTTTAAGCTTATGACAGTTCTCGGTATATCTATTACATATATAATTGGTTCTGTATGTAACTGGCGCATCTTGACTTTACTAGGTCTGCATTGCTTATCCTTGACATTAATTAATTCATTGATTGATTGATTTCAATTTATTACACATATTTTTCTTTAATTCTTAGGTACTATTCCATGTGCAGTTCAACTACTTGGTATGTTCTTCATTCCCGAATCTCCCAGATGGCTGGTGAGTTCAATCCCAAAATTTTTACGAGCATAAATATTGTTCAATTTATCAGAGAGTATGCTCTAGAGCCCATGTAAAAGGGATGAATTTCATATGTATGAATTTATATTCTTAATAAAAGGCATTATTCATTTATTAATGCTATGTTTAAATATATGAGTTTGTAAATCTTAAATTAATAAATGAAGTCCTTGATATTATAAACACAGTGCAAAGGCAATCATGAAAGTGTTCATGATATGAGGTGTCTATTGCGTGCAAATGTGTTAATATCTAAATATCCCTAGTTATAGAATTAACAAGATAGGACATTATTGATTTGGACAGACTAGCACATATTATGCTTCTTGAATGGTTCAAGCAGTGGTTTTCATAACTGTGATTATAGAAGATAATCAAAGCTAACATATGGATGCTTGTTAAAAGAACAAGTTCATTGGAGACTTGTAAAGAGAATCCTCACATGGATATTAAATCTATGTCAGTGAGGAATCTCTTCATAGCGATTGTGCAAGTATCCTTAGATTTGAGATCACCAAATTTATCTTAAGTAGCAAGTGGTATACTTTGACTCCATAACCAATTACTTCCAACTAGGGGTGAATATAGTTAGAAGGTTGGGTATATCATGACCTACTTGAATATAGTTGAGTGATTGACAAAGGATTCACCATCCCAGATTTATTAAGGGAAGTTATCTCGTATGATTCTATAATTGCCTTATTCAAAGAATCTCTGGCTAGAGTAATATGCCAAGATGGATAGAGATCCATGAAGGGAATTTTGGGAATAATGGTTAAATTAATAGAATATACATAATTAGATTTATATGAGTTGATAGAAATCCATACTCAGAATCTAATTGAGATAAGAGTGGTGAAAGGAGTAATTGCACGGTAACTGTTCTATGCAAGGGTATAGTCAAACCACTGGACTTTCCTAACATTTGGGTAGTCATGATGCCTAGCTAGAGGTCAATCATGACTTGTATAATAATGTATCATAAATATCAATAGGAATTGAAAAAATGATTTAAAAGAGTTTAAATCATGTGAGTTTTGAATAGAACTCACAATTACATATTATACTGCCAACATGGACAGGAACCCAATAGGTCACACACATATAGAGAAAAGGATAAAATGGTAAAATGACAAGGATAATAATATTTGATATTATTATGGGGATAGAGAAGTGAATAAGAGAATAATTAATTAAAGAGTTTAATTAATTATGATCAAGTAAAATTATTTGTAGAATTTTTTTTGAAATATTCTGTAAAAATGGACCTAATTAAAATAGTGTATTTTATAATTAATTATTATTGAACTATAAGTGTTATAGGGATGATATAATAATTAATATATCCATTGGAGGAATTATAAAGGCCCAAAGAAGTGAAGTTGGCACAGAAGGCCTCCTAAGGAAGGGCCACACACCAACTACAAACAGAAGGCCTTAGAGGCCTAATTCTTAGACCAAAATAAATTAAATATATTTTATAAGTGTTATGGAGCCTACATATTTAATTTGGTTGGAGTTGGAATTCATTTGGGTAATTAAATCCAAGTATATGTACAAAGGGCCTAGTTTGTGGGTTTTGTGCATAGTCTTTTGTGAAAGAGCTTAAATTGGATTTAATTGAGCCGAAATAATTATAAATGATTCCAGAAGCCCAATTAATATTTCTTCAGAAATTTTAAAGAGCCCAATCCTATTATGAAGTTGGATTTTTAACCTAACTATAAAAATCTAAGTGATAGGGTATTAGGGTTAAGTGTGAACAATTAAGAGAAAATTTTTTCTCTCACTCAAAAGCCCTAGCCGCCACCTTCCCTAGCTAGCATCTAGGGTTTTCAGCCAGCCCTTGTTTCTCCCAATTGTTGGTTCATTCTATCCTTCTCTTGTGTGGATTACTCATTGGAGGTGTTCGATTTTGGACACTGTGGTTTGCGACAACCCGGTGAGAAGGAAAATCAACTGTTCAACAAAAATCAAAGGTGATTTTTCTTGTTCTCATTAATATATATATTGTAAATTCATAGAAAGATCAGATTTATTGGTTAAAAATTTTAAATTCCGCTTATGTATGAGATGCATGTAACCGATAATTCCCAATATGGTATCAGAGCCTCGGTTTTGCCACGAATTTACAATTCCATATTTTTCTGCGAAATAAGTTTTATTTTTGAGTTATTTATTTCACGAGCTTTAAAATATTAGATTTGATTGTTCATGAATGAGAAATATTGATTTCTTTATATATTTGATCAAATATATATAACGAAAAATAAAAACGATTCTTTTGAGAAAGGAATCATGGTTTTGGCGTGAATAGCTTTTATTTTTCAATGATGTTTAGGGGCTGTTCTAAATTAAAATTTTATTTATCCACTCTAAGATCATTTTGATGATAATTTACGTGTTTAATATGTGATATTAAGCCATAGGATCAAACAAAATTAAAATCGAACAAGTTTTACATGAAAACTAGTTTAGTCGAAAAGTTCAATTAATTGGTATTCTTCGTGTGTTCTTGGTGTGTTCATGTTTAGAATGATTTTTAATCTTCTAAATCTGATATATATGATATATTAATGTGTTTTAAATTAATTTTATTAATTAAAATGGGCCTTGAATTAATTGGATTAATTTTAATTCATTAAAACCACTTAATGGGCTTAATTATGTTTACGAACTTGGTTTAAATTAGTGAATGACTTGGTGGACCTAAAGAGCCAATTTAAATAAAATATAATAAACTATAATTAAGTTTATTAATGGGTTTTAAGGGCTGGAGTGGGCTTGGCTCATTCCAAAAGGCCTAAATGGTCTAATAGACATAAAACTAGTTTGTGTGTGAACACATTTAGGGTTTAGTTTGGTGGGTTTCGGCCTATCCTTTATCTAAATCCTAAAATTGATTCTTTTAATTATTTAATATGATTAATTAATTAAATAATCAATTAATAATTAATTAATAACCAATTGAATTGATTATTAAGGCAAGAACACACGCATGCAAAAAGATTTTCTAAAATGAAAGTTTCCAAAATGGAAAAAGTTTCCTAATTTGATCACATTGTTAAAAGAACTCAAAAGCTTGTTTCAAAAGTTGAAACAAAGTTAGTAATCCATTTCTTTATGCATTAGAAAGGCATATAAGGGTGTATGATTGGCATAATGGATAGTTATGGACAAGGCCCAATTTGATTGAGCATTATGCATGTTTTGGCCCAATGAGGACTTTCATGTCCCGGCCACTTGTTTTTGGTTTGTATTTCTTTTCAAGTTTTAATATGTAATTAGATTACTTAGATTAGAATTAGAAATAGAGATGGAGACCACTATCAAGGAGCAAGATGGGCCAGATGGAGATCTAACAAGCTTGAAGATAATGTAATTATTTTTCTTGTTTGAATCATGCATACTACCTAAGTGTGACCTTTTGATTTCCCTCTTGGCTCAGGGAAATCAATGTAGTAAATTCCATAACTATACCATATTTGTATGCTTATATTTATGTGATAGATATAGGATGCATACCATGTATGATGAGACTTAATTAACTAAAACCCTCAAAACAAATACTAAGATATATAAGCCTTCCATTAATTTGAGGAGAACCAAAATTCTTTATAGTGTGGGTTGTTGACCACAGTCAAGCTCACATTATTTCAAATATGTTCAAATCTAATTAAATGGGTTATCTTAGCTAGCCCATTAGCTTGTTGACCACAGTCAAGGCTAATAGTTCTAGAGGCAAGATTAGGGAATGCATATATGATATGCATGCATCAAGAGTTGATAACCTAATGATCCAATACTTGTGTAGAGACACAATTGGTATAGAGATACCTACCTTTCAAGGGTATGGAGTTTGGCTTGTTGACCACAGTCAAGGTCAAATTACATATCAAGGATTGGATATTAGCCCACTAAGAAAACCATCGGGTTTTCTCGAATTATATATTGAGGGCTATTAATTCGCAATAAAATAGTGGGAGTAAATGGATTAATTAAAGACCTTATTAATGCATACATATATATATGAACATACTCTCATATCTTTTCTTTTTCACATCTAGGTCATCATCAAGAGCACATCAAACATTAATATACGATCAATCTTGGATAACAAGCTGGTTGGCAACAACTATTCTGACTGGATTAGGCAAGTGAGAATTATTCTTAGAGCTGAAAAGATCCATTATGTCTTGGATAAAGATCCACCACCACTTCCATCAGATGATGCCATTGATGAGATCAAAGGCACTTATCGTAAATACATAGAGGATAGTGAAGCAGCAGCATGTCTGATGCTGGGTGCTATATCCTCGGAGCTTCAGAACCAATATGAGATGATGGATGATAGAACCATCATTTTGCATCTAAAGGAGCTTTATTCTTCTCAGGCTAGAACTGAGCAATATGAGATTGCTCGAGCTCTATTTAGTTGCAAAATGGTGGAAGGCACTTCGGCTGCTACTCATGCATTGAAGATGTATAGGTATATTGAGCATTTGAGTAGACTTGGCTATGTAATGGATAATGATCTATACATAGATTTAATCTTGTACTCGTTGGCTCCAAGTTATGCACCGTTCGTGCTTAACTTCAATATGAATAAGATCCAAGTAACCATTCCTGAGTTAATCAACATGATCAAAATAGCTGATGGATCCTTCAAGAAGTATTCAAAAAGTGTAATGGTTGTCATTTTTGCTAAAGGCAAGAAGCAGAAGAAGAAGAAGATAACCAAGGCACAACCAAAGAATGGTGGGATCTCCAAGAAGAAGGTTACCAAGAAAGAGAATCCTAAAGGAACTTTCTTTCATTGTGGAAAAGATGGTCATTGGAAGCATAACTGTAAGGCCTATCTAGATTCTCTCAAGGAGAAGAAGCAAGCTGATGCTTCTACTTTAGGTATTCATATGATTGAAATTAATACTTATTCTATTGATTCAAAATAATCTTGGGTATATATATACCAGATGTGGATCTCATTTGTGTAATGATCTACAGGGGCTTAGAAGCTTTAGAAGAATTGGAAAGGCAGAAATATGTTTGCAGTCACCTACTGGACAAAACATCTTTACAATAGTTGTGGGAACTTACTATTTACCTCTTCTAAGTGGATTAATATTGGAATTAAATAATTGTTATTATGTTCTAGCTTTATCCAAAAGTATTATTTCTTTCAGTTGTTTATTGAATGATTATGACATTTCTTTAAAGGACAAGTGTTGTTACATTTTTAAGAACAATATTTTTTATGCAAAAGCTATCATTGAGAATGGTATATTTGTTCCTGATTTAATTAAAGAAGTTCATAATGTGGATACCAAGAGAATAAAACAAGATCATCTAAATACCTCATATTTATGGCATTGTCATTTAGGACATATAAATGAGAAAAGCATGACCAAATTACACAAGTTAGGTGATTTGGGATCATTTGATTATGAATCATTTGATACATGTGAATCTTGTTTATTGGAAAAAATGACAAAAACTCCCTTTATTGGTAAAGGAGAAAGAGTTAAAATGGTTTTGGACTTAATACATTCAAATGTATGTGGTCCGATGACTACACATGCCAGAGGAGGTTACTCCTACTTCATTACTTTCATAGATGATTACTCCAGATTTGGATATATCTATCTAATGAAATATAAATTAGAAGCATTGGAAAAGTTCAAAGAATTCAAAAATGAAGTAGAGAAGCAACTTGGCAAGAGTATTAAAACACTTAGATCAGATCGAGGTGGAGAATACCTAAGCCAAGAATTTCAAGATTATCTTAGAGATAATGGGATTTTATCTCAATGGACTCCACCATATACACCACAACACAATGGTGTATCTAAGGAGCAATCGAACACTATTAGATATGGTTCGATCAATGATGAGCCGAGTAGACTTGCCTAAGTCCTTTTGGGGATATGCACTAGAAACTATTGTTTATGTGTTAAACAGAGTTCCTAGTAAATCGATTGATGTTACTCCATATGAGATGTGGAATAATAAGAAACCTATGCTTTCTCATATGAAAGTATGGGGTTGTCCTGCTTATGTGAAGAGGACAATGTTAGACAAACTAGATGTTAAGTCTGACAAATGCTTATTTGTGGGATATGCAAAAAAAACCTTTAGATATTATTTATATCATCACTTAGAACAAGAGGTGTTTGTTTCAAGGCATGCTGTCTTCTTGGAAAGAGAATTTCTCCTACGAGAGGACAGTGGGAGTAAAATTGAACTTGGTGAAGTTCAAGACCCACAAATAGAAGTAGATATCCCGATTGAACCCGAGACTGAATTTCATAACGATGAGATTACAGTTGAACCTGATTAAACACAAAATCCTAAAAGATCTACTAGGATGCGTTATATTCCTGTGAGATATGGATTTCACATTGATTCGGATAGAGGCATAACTGTAGTAGAGGAAAATGAGCCTACAAGCTATCAAAAAGTTTTGAACAATTCAAAACGTGATTTATGGCTTGAAGCTATGCATTCTTAAATGGACTCCATGTATGAGAACAAAGTATGGACTTTAACTCAACCACCTAAAGGGATAAAACCCATAGGGTGTAAATGGGTCGTCAAAAAGAAGACCGACATGGAAGGTAATATAGTTACCTATAAAGCTCGCTTAGTAGCAAAGGGCTATCGTCAAAAAGAAGGTATCGACTATGACAAAACCTTTTCTCCGGTAGCGATGCTTAAGTCAATAAGAATACTTTTAGCCATTGCAGCTCATTATGATTATGAGATTTGGCAAATGGATGTGAAGACAACTTTTCTAAATGGAAATCTGACTGAGGATGTGTATATGACACAACCGAAAGGCTTCACATTAGGAAATGGTGAAAAGGTATGCAAGCTTCAAAGATCCATTTATGGATTGAAGCAAGCCTCTAGGAGCTGGAACATACAATTCAATGAGACAATCAAAGAGTTTGATTTCTCACATAATGAAGATGAACCTTGTGTGTAGAAAAGGGTCAGTGGTAGGGATGATCACGGGGCGGGGCGGGGCCGGGGAATGCTCCCCCACTCCCTCCCCCGCCAGTGGCGGGGATTCCCCACCCCGCCCCCGCCACCAATGTCGGGGGAAGAATTCCCCCCGTCCCCGCCCCACCGCGGGGATCCTCGTCCCCCGCGGGGATCCCCGTCCCCCATTTTTTTTTTAAATATAATATTTTATTAATAATTAAAATTAAAATATAATATTTAATAAATAAAAAATTTAAAATCAATAATAATTTAAAATTAAGTATAATTTAAAATTTAATAATTATAAAATTAAATTAAATTATATTTTAATTTTAATTATTTATAAAATATTATATTTTAAAAAATATATATATATATATTTTTTTTTCGGGGCAGGGATCCCCGCGGGGCGGATACCCCATTCCCAGTCCCTGCCCTCGATTTTAGGACGGGGAATTTTTTCCCCCCGCCCCCGTCCCCGCGAGGGGAAATTTCGGGGATTCCCCGCCCCAACGGGGCGGATCCCCGCCGGGGCCGAGGAATCCCCGCCCCGTGATCATCCCTAGTCAGTGGGAGTGAAATTGTCTTCCTGATTCTATATGTGGATGACATATTGATTATGGGAAATGAGATTTCTCTTCTCCAATCTGTTAAAATATGGTTATCCAAGTAATTCTCCATGAAAGATCTTGGAGAAGTATCCTATATTTTGGGAATAAGGATCTATAGAGATAGATCCAATAGGTTGTTAGGTCTTTCTCAAAGTACATATATAGATAAGGTATTGAAGAGGTTCAATATGGATCTCTCTAAGAAAGTGTTTATACCCATGGTGCATGGGAAACACCTTTCCAAGTCTATGTGTCCGTAGACACTAGAGGATAGAGAGAGCATAAATAGAATACCATATGCATCTATAATTGGTTCTATCATGTATGCTATGTTATGTACATGACCAGATGTAGCATTTGCTTTGAGTGTCACAAGTAGATTCCAATCCAATTTTAGAGTGGAACACTAGGTAGCTGTCAAGAATATCCTTAAGTACTTGAGAAGGACTAAGGATATATTCTTGGTATATGAAGAGGGCAGTTTGGAAGTAAAAGGGTATATAGATGCTAGCTTCCAATCTGACAAAGATGATTGTAAATTATAGTCTGGTTATGTGTTCATAATGGAAAGAGGAGCAGTTAGTTGGAAGAGTTCCAAACAAGAAACAACTGCTGATTCCACGACAGAAGCTGAGTACATTGCTGCTTCGAAAGTAGCCAAAGAAGAAGTCTGGATCAAAAAGTTCATATCTGAACTAGGAGTGGTGCCTATCATTGTTGATCCGATTCCTTTATATTGTGACAATAATGGAGCCATTGCACAAGCAAAGGAACCACAGTCTCATCAGTGATCCAAGCATGTTCTTAGACACTACCATCTCATAAGGGAAATAGTAGCTAGAAATGATGTGAAAATAGAAAGGGTCCCTACAGATGATAATGTGGCGGATCCCCTCACTAAAGCACTTTCCCAGATAAAGCACGATCACCATATAAATAGCATAGGTCTGAGACATATGAGTGATTGGCTCTAGTGAAAGTGAGAGATTATTAGAGAGTATGCCCTAGAGCCCATGTAAAAGGGATGAATTTCATATGTATGAATTTATATTCTTAATAAAAGGTATTATTCATTTATTAATGCTATGTTTAAATACATGAGTTTGTAAATCTTAAATTAATAAATGAAGTCCTTGATATTATAAACACAGTGCAAAGGTAATCATAAAAGTGTTCATGATATGAGGTGTCTATTGCATACAAATGTGTTAATATCTAAATATCCCTAGTCATAGAATTAACATGATAGGACATTGTTAATTCGGACAGACTTGCACATGTTGTGCTTCTTGAATGGTTCAAGTAGTGGTTCTTATAACTGTGATTATGGAAGATAATCAAAGCTAACATGTGGATGCTTGTTAGAAGAACAAGTTCATTGGAGACCTGCAAAGAGAATTCTCACATGGATATTAAATCTATGTCAGTGAGGAATCTCTTCATAGCGGTTGTGCAAGTATCCTTAGACTTTAGATCACCAAAGTTATCTTAAGTAGCAAGTGGTATACTTTGACTCCATAACCGATTACTTCCAACTGGGGGTGAACATAGTTAGAAGGTTAATTATGAAATCAAAATATATTGCTTTTGTTTTCAAAAAATAACTAACAAGCATTTATCGATGAATTAACATATATTATATCTTTTAGCAAAGGAATATGTGAAGATTATGGGTTAATTTTAATCAGATAACAATGTACTTTTGCTAGTGCATTCATTTCTTAATTGAATGCTCATGTTACCATAAAATTAATTTGTTTTAGGAGATTTTTTAATTGTTCTATGTTCTTTCAATGGCTTTTACTATTTTTGTGTCATTAAATTTAAGTCAATTGATATGCAAGGACATTGCTATCAATTCCATCAGAGACTCAAGTTTTCAATGGTGCTGGTAGAGCATATGCTTTTGATATCGTTGGTTGATTTGGTATGAACATATGAAATGTTTTTCTTTAGTGCAATAAGTGCTGATTAGTGTCCCTAACAAAGCAGGCTATCGAAAAAATTGCTTGTTGGGTTTGTCAAACTTTGTTAAGGTACCATTTCAAATTATAATCACTACTAGATGATTATGTAACACAAATGCTTTTTTTTTTCTTTGTGCATTATTTGTATGGATGGAATTTGGTGATTGAAAATTCATAGTGATGATATCAAAGTGGTAATAAGAGATGGTGGTGCTAGTGTTTTCGTTGTAAACTATCCAAATGTTTATGATTAACCACCCCTTTACCATGTTTAGCTTGTGCTCTTCAAAACATCAATTATAAGTACAAAATTTTAATTCTATCAAACTTATTGTTCTTCTCTTCAATTATCCCCATAACTAATTAAAATCTATCCTTTGTTTTACTCTTCAACTTTACTCATTCGAAGCTTAATAAAGTAACTTTGAAATTTTTGGTTAGTCAAATTATCATCTTAGAGAAGGGTAGAGAATGGAAATTAAGAGCAAACAAGTAAGAAAGTGAGGCAAAACTTATTATATATAGTAAAAGGTAATCTTATTATAAGAATAACTTTTATCAATTTCTATAAAGAACAAACTAACACCACTTATTTTTACTGACATAAGAAATATATTTCATTCCATAAAAAAACACACTCTAGTTAACTTTAATTACGAGGAAGCGATATAATAAAGAAGGAATTAATTAAAAATTCCTTTGTCAAAAAAAATTCCAATAGCTTAATAATTTGCTTAAAATGTTGCTTAACAAGTAACTTAATAAGTAGCTTCTTCATGTAGTCTTCAAATTGAAATTTAGGGTAAACAAGATCTTTGTCCTCTGCTTCTTTATCAATCAAAGCTAGTGCTGGATTTATCACTGCATCACTGCCTGGGTTATAGAATGATGCTAGTGACATTCTTGTACCATCTGTTTGTGCCACAACTCTGTGCTCCACACTCTTACTAATGTGTTCACTTTCCCTCAT
Source organism: Excoecaria agallocha (assembly GCA_037975025.1). Taxonomy (NCBI): domain Eukaryota; kingdom Viridiplantae; phylum Streptophyta; class Magnoliopsida; order Malpighiales; family Euphorbiaceae; genus Excoecaria; species Excoecaria agallocha. Next base: position 32,146,082 of record CM075806.1, read on the forward strand.
CAAAGATTTTTCATAATGGGCATTAGTGGTTAGTTTTGAGAAATTGACCACTTAAAACTCATTTTCTGTGTTTGATAAGTGAGCGGATTATAGATTTAAACCAGAGATTAAAAAAAGATTATCTTTTTGGTCCAACAAATTTTGAATATGCCTTGTTTTCTATCATAAGTTCAAAACTATAGGTTTTTTTTTGAATTGAAGACTGAATGAATATTTTTATATTTATACACTCATGCTATTTTTTAATAGGTAGTTTCAATAACACATAATTTTCTCGTAAAGAAATTTGCTAACTAATCTGTGACATTTTGTGCGAAATATCTTATGCTTTTTATTTGTAGAGACACAACTGAAGTAGAGGTTGAGCAAAAGATACTTGAGGAAGTAAGTTTGTTAGTTTTTACACTGTGAAAACTGATGCCATATAGTAGTTATCTATGTATCATATAATCACAGTATCGTATGTTTGTATAATTGCAACCACATATCAATGTTGCTTTGAGTTTTTAGTGGATTTATTATAGGCCACTAAGAATGCTAGGGAGAGGAATTAGAGGTCTTTTCTACATGCCGTAAGCCCTTCACATTAATGCTAAAATGCTATTGGATATTTACATTCCTTTGTGTTTCATGAATCAAAATGGGGATAAAATGGGATGGGAAGTTGTCAGAAGTCAGATCTTCTACAGGATAATTCTATTATTCATCTAAAACTTTACCTAGCCAGCAATTTGATTCCATTTTGTTTAGTTGGAATAGCTTATAAGCATATAGGGGCCATTCCCTAGGTCATACCAATAAATTAGTCACACCTCTCACTAAATATTTCATTATATAAATATTATTGTCTTTATAAGTAACAGTTATGCAAAAAATATATTTGAAATTCAAGTAAAAAGAACAAGTGGCACAAAAATTCTTTAGCAGGGATGTTCCTTCAACTATATGTTCTATTGATGATAAAAGTTTTTATGCTACATTTTTTAAAAGTAAAGAGCATTTCTCTCCTTTCTTCATGTACATATACCACATTCTATCTGGATTTGAAAAAGATAATTGTTTTATGTTAGTTGATATTGAAATGATGATTGTCATGATGTGTATGTGTTCCTTTTGGATTACTAATGGGATTATAAGTTGAACCACATGTTTGTTATCACTAGTAAAGTGCAGGACATTTTAGTTCAGATGTTGATTCCTTTTCCTAACTTTATCTACTAAGCTTATTATCTTCGACCATATATGCAAATGTTTTTGCATAAATAGGCTTGTATTTAAATATTTTGCTGCTTGTGTGCAGTATAATTTTGCAAGTGTCAAAGGTACTTTTTTTACTACAGTCACAACTACCAAATTTATATGTATGTTTCTTAGGAAAAAAATCATTTTTGAATGTTTATTTGTTACAGAAGCAAATTTGATATTTTCTTTGTTATGTATGGATGCATCTATAAGTATGCTTGGGTAATATGTCTATAGACATGGGTTAGTTGTTGATGAAGTATGTATTTTGGTTTTGAAACTGACAACAAACATGCTGGTATTTTGGACTTATGCTATTGGGGAATATTTGATTTTGGTGATGAAAATTTGATGGTATCAATAAAACAAGATAATGTAGATACTTTTGTTGCTGTAAATAGTGCTTGATGGAATAGGTAGAAATATTGTGTTGCTAATGCTTATTTAATAAACTTGATTGTTGGTCAAATGGTAATTTACAATAATAGTCATGAAGTATAATTGTAATGACATAGATGCTTATTTAATAAACTTTATTTATTTTTATTCTTATTTTTTTCCATATATATATATATATATATATTTTATAATGCACATGATAAAGACTACGGGAGATTAGGAATTTAATGGTGAATAAAGCTGGATCGAACTCACTGATTTTAGCATACACATGGATTAATTTTAGCTTTCATCAATATCATATCTCTAATTTTAGCTTACACATGGATAACATCCTGCAAAAAAATCCCTTGACATGGTTACATTTTGTTGCATTCAAAATTTATTGCCATATCAGAATCACTTGTCACTTTTATGTCCTTGTTTCACTTGAACTGTTGATTTCTTTAATAATCATCAATTCATTGTTATTGTTGTTATTATTAAATTCAAAATTAATTAATTAATTACCACTTCTTTGCTGGCTTGCTTGTTTTTATCTTTCAATTCTTTTGTATTATATTTTCACATTTTAATTGAATTTACTTAATTATAGTTCAAAAATTTAGTGACGGAATAGCGATGACAATTTTGTCGTAATTATTTAATAATACTGGCTGAATTTAGCAAGGAAAACTTAAATTCGGTTGCTAGAAATAGCAATGGAAATTGATTTTGGTTGCTATAAATAGCAACAAAATTTATTTTCGATTGCCAGAAATAGAAATGAAATTTCTATTCGGTTGTTAAAAATAGCAATGGAAATTCTAATTCCATTGGTAAAAATAGCAACGAAAATTGAAATTCGTTGCTAGAAAACAATTTCTATTGCTAAAAATATCAACTATTATATATACAACTGAATGTTCCATTGCTAATTTTTATTAGCAATGGAAATCCAACAAATTCGGTTGCTGATTTTCGTTGCTATTTGCTAATTTTTGTGTAGTGTATACCGAAGTAGCAATGGCTATAAGTTAGATTATTACATGAACTTTTGCCAACAATAAGATTAAACTTGTCCCAAAGGTGTTCATTAGTTACTCTAATATGCCAACATTTAATTTTTACTCGTCCTTAATGTCAATCAAATTCCTTATCTGATTGGTTTATTCTTATTGGTATCTCAAAATATCCCTATTTATTTTTAAATTTCAACCAATTTTCCATTCTTCATATGGTTTCCAAATAAGTGTGAAGTAGTTTCCAAACTACCAATTCCAAAGGAATGGAAAAAGCCAATATCTCTAGAGGAATAAATCTTTCAAAACTAATAGATGGTAGGCAACAATATCAATTTGGAATGAGTTACCAAGTAATTCATATCTATCGATTGTATGTATTTCAACTCCCTTTTGTATGATTTCTACGAAACTCAAAAACATTTTAGCCAATTTAATTGGCATAATTTTAGTTCTGTTAACCCACTCCAGGTTCCATTTATGATATTTCTCATACAACTTCTAGACTCTAAAAGGTGATTTTTCCTTACAATCTTTTGTAACTTTATGAATCCTCTAAATCAATTTAACATCCTTGGTGTGAGATTACAAATAATTTAACCGTATCCTTATATTCCATGAAGATCACTATCACTTATTATTAGTAATACTCCATGTATAGTTTGTAAGGACAAAGGAAGAATGGAAATCCTACTTTGAGTAGAAAAATTACCTACACATAACCATTTCTTTTTGTTATCCTATAAAATATTTAAAATCAACAAATTTTAACTTCATATCATACGTGAAAGATTTAATAGTCTGACCCTTCTAGAAGAAGTGCTAAATTGCTATGACTCCTCAATCAATAAGAATTTCAATTCCAATCAATGAATGTAGAAGATGTTACATTTCATTATTTCCAATCAACTGCTTCTTTCCGACATATTGTATTCATGAAACTCATCTTTTTATGTTTAAAATAGTCCTTTAACAATTAAGGACAATTATAAGAAATCCTAGCAGAACTTTCATGATTATTATCTCATATTCCTTTCACAAATACAACCTTATATAGATCTCGATTAATTATTAATCATAATCGTCATTATGATATTATTCCAACATTAATCCCATCGTATTAGAGGAATTATAATCACAAAGTTAACCAAAATATTAACCAAAATATTAACGATGAACAATACTTCTGTGCTTATGTCTATTCAATCAAGTGAAATTTTATCCTTATATCACTCTTAATTAAAAATGGATTCATTCTTGAATCACATTTCTTCTTAACATTTATTTTGGCATGTACACACACTATTCTCCCCTTACTTTCTTACTATTCACTTAACTTAGTCAATTCTAATTCATACTATCCTTTCATAATCCAAATATCTTTTTCCTTGTTCTATACACTTATTATGTAACTGGTCAATCTCCTTTTGTCTACTTATCATACCTATTTCTAATCCACATTATTCCTCCATTAAGTGCACTCAGCCACCTATCAATTTTCCTTCGATCGGGGCCTATGCATAAAAATTTATGTAGTTATGGAAAATGAAATGATGCTAGTACCATGTATTCAAAATGTTATATGAATGTATAATTATGTAAATGCACTTTTTCATAGAATGGCAATGTAAGTTGCCCATTCCCATGCAACAATATTTTAATCACTGCCCCAAATATCAAGGTCACTGATAGGTAAACAAAGCACCACAACTTCCATCTTAACTAAATTCTATTGCTCTATACCTATAAATGCCTAAACCTAGCTCTTATACCATTAAATGTAACGCCTTATAACCGGTCTGGTAAACAAACTAGATACGAATGTCACAAACTAGTTTTGGTTCTGAATATCACTAAATCAATATAAATTAAGCTTAACTTATCAATTTCTAAAATCTTTACTTTAAATTTTTTTTCTAAAAATTTCAGTAGAATCTCCCCTAAACATTTATAGCCTCTTGTAGACAAAATACAAATAAAACACTTCTAAAATCCATCATTGAATTCCACATTCTCCATCAAACTCCTACACAAAATTTTTGCATCCTCCTCAATAAGAATTGAGTTAATCTACTTGTCACTACATCACTATTTCAATACTTAAATATTTTTTGTCCTCAATAGTGTTTACACAAATTATTATCCCATATATAAGCTAGTATCACAATATTGAAACTCAACTAAAACTTATAGATTACACTTACATTATACAATCTTAACACTTGTGTACATGCCAAAATTTCAAAATACAAAATAACATAAATAAAATACTCTATGTCCTTAATCGTCCATAATTCTGGCTGTAACAACCTATTAAAGTTTCGTTCATTTGTACTGAGCATACTCAACATCAGATCAACCTACGCACGAAAAAGAAAAATCATGCACTAAGCTAACAGCTTAGTGGTGACTACCAATTTTACTTCTTAAATTCTTTATATACAATGTAATTAACATTTTCATACATTTTTACCAGTTCATAAATTGCATAAGGATTGTAGGTTCTAGTCTACAATCCATACAAACATCAGGTAGTTGGAAGAATAAGGCTTCATTTTCAATTTCAAACCCATACGTTTTTAATTAACTACTTTTACTTTTATCTAATTTATAATCAATAAGACAATTTTTCCATAATATTTAATTATTCTTATATGAGTCCATAAGTTATTTTATTATATATTCTACTATAATTGGTATCAAAATACATGCACGTATATCATGCCTCAACAACTACTTATATTCAATACAACATCATAACATACATGATTCCATATATCTAGTTGGCAAGTCATTTATATTACTGTTTTAGATAACACTTCATAGTTTAATTATTTCTAATTATCACAAATAAGGGAACAAGCTTTCTAAACCAACACTCCTACATATATATTTATATTTACATTTTTATTTTATCATTTATTACTTAGGTAAATTATCAATCATAATATCGTATTGATACTCCCATACAATTTACAAGTCTTATCCACTTGCCACCTTGAAAAATGCTTGTTCGCTTTTGGGTATAGGTCCATCCCAGATTACTCTTGGTTTTCATACGTTTATATATCATAAGGCATTTCATGATTTACTTTAAAGTTCATCCTATACTTATCACTTTCTAAAATTAAGAAGTTTGTAATTATATTTATACTCAATATTATTACTCAATTTAAGGCTTATTATGCTTTACTACCTTAACTTATCTTATTTCTCACTTCATTTCATTTTCACTCATTTTTATATTGTTTTAATTCTCTAATTATTCTTTTATTTTGATTACTTAAGTAATTTATGATTTCGCCCCTAGTTAACAACAATAGGACATCACTTGACTGGATAAGCAAAATAGAAAATCCCATAGTTTGAAGGGACCATACCACTTGGGTACGATACTCTACTCCAGCACAAACGCTTCTTTTAGGTATCAGAGTTGCTCAACAGCAGATAATGGGCCCCAACAATATTGTCCGTTTTGCCATCTTAAAAGATGCCTGACCTTTTTTGGCTCAGGTCCATCCCAAGTTACGCACGATTTTCATACGTGTATGTGACTACCACATTTAGTAGAATATTAGAATGAGCCGGCCAATATCAATCCCATACCATATCAATTATGATGACAGAAGCAATAATCCGTGGGTAAGTGACCCTATGGCTAGCCATACTATCCTAAAGTCCTGGTTACCCACTAAACACTAAGGGCATTAAAATTATTATGTTTCCACATCTTAATTATTTTAATCACAATATTTTACTCACTTTATGCCATAATTTATTTCTATATGAGATGATATTTAATAATACTTCATATTTATGAAAATATGTGATTATACCAAATATATTTACATATGTTATAAGTGTCTTCCAATTAATATTTGTATAATACATCCCATCACCATTTAACAATTCTATTTCTTCATGATTGTTTCTTTATTTCACTTTAATACTATTGGCTATCATAGCCTCATAACATTCCACTTAATATTTTCTAACTCAATTTATTATCAAATTGATGATATTCTCATATGTCATGTTGTTCTTGTCATGTATGACGTAAAGATTATTTAGCATATTATACACTAGTCATATCGTTGACTCTACAATAATTCTAGTTCACATAGTCATATCTTAATATCCAGAGATCATTCAATTCAAATTCTATATCTGTATCTATATATATATATACACATTTTATACCATACTTATATTTATTATATTTATAAGTCCAACAATAATAATACAAAACAAAACTAAACAAGTATAACAAACCCAGAAGAATCACATTTTTATAATTAAAATAATAAAGTTATTTAGACCTCATAGTTTAAGTACATTACCAATTTAGCACATAGTTATCCGGTTATGAACAACATATAATCCATATGTTCTTTATTAAAAATATACAAAATATTATTTTCTTTTGGATTAAATTATTCACATAAGTATATTTATGGTTTTGTATTTTTACTAATTCCTTACTTGTACTAAAATATATCAAATATATGAGTTAACCCATTTAATATGCATGTATACCCCAATGCATATATTCGTAGCGACTCATCTACCTTCCAAATCTTAATTATACTACACATCCATCGCAATTACAATTTTGAATGAATTTCCCAATTATATATATATATATATATATGAAGAAAGGTCCCGATTTAAGCACAACACTAACCATAATTTTACTAAAGATCAGGGTATCACTACAAGAAAAATGCAAAATAGTGAGGACAAAAGTCATTGCTAAATGATATTTTTCATCGCTAAATCAGTTTAGCGAGGAAAAAAATTTTGTAACAAAAGTCATCCTAGCTGATTTTAGCGAGGAATAAAATCCTCACTAAAATTTGCGAGGATTTTTGTGAGGGTTAAAGTCCTCGCAAACTTTTGCGTGAATTTTTTCATTGCTAACTTTTGCGACGAATATATTACTCGCTAACGTTTGCGAGTACTCAACTCCTCGCTAAATTTTGCAAGGATACACTCCTTGGTAACGTTTGCGTGGACTTTTTTCCTCATTAACTTTTGCCGGGACTTATTTTTCTCTTTAAGGTTTGCGAGGACTTTTTTCCTCGCTAATGTTTGAGAGGATTGAATTCCTCGCTAAATTTTACGAGGAATGTAAATTTTAGTGAGGACTAAGGTCCTCGCTAATGTTTGTTGGGACATTTAATTTTAGCAATAACAAATTCCTTACTAAATTTTAGCATCAAATTTGTGACAAATATTTTTATTGCTAAATTTGGTACGAGACTGAACCTCGCTAAACATTATTTTGAGTATCATGACGACAATAATATTATTTATTACACTCGCTAAATTTAAAATAATTTTTTTAATTTACTATGGAGGTTTTATTATTTAAATAATAAACTAAAAAATAACAATAATATATATATATAGAGTACTAAATCCTTAATATAAAAATATGTATATTAATAAATAAACTATTATTTACAAGTGCATATAATTGCATATCCAAAATAATATATGCATGCATATATAGAAGAAACATATCCAAAATAATAGATACATGCATATATAATAGGAACAAAAGATATACAAGATGTCCTAATATGTATATTATAACACTATAATATAGGTAAAAAGTATTTATGACTCGATGTGTCGATCATGTAGTGAAGCACTTGAATCATTAGTACAGATAGTATGAGAATGAAATAAACTCATCTGTTCCTCAGTCTATTGTTGAAAAGTTCATATTGTACCTGCATCTGCTATTGGATTTGTCCGACTCGCTGCTTCACTTGTTGTTCCAACTTAAGTTCAAGCTCAGCATTAATCTCAATATGGATCTTAGCTTGAAGCTCAACATGCATAATGGACAAACACTGCTCAAACTCAACTCCATCTCTCTTATAGTGTGTGCTTTAAAAGCATAAAAAGAATGAGATGTGCAAACCTCGGGATAATACTGAGTTGCTGTAGCTCCAAGTCTATACACTTAATCTCCATGTGTACCCCCTACTGCATCCAAGTATATTTGATTCTCATCAACATTTTCACCTTGATTTTGAGATCTTTCCAACCGAAGCTGTATGATTTTATTCTAAATCATCCATATTTTAAATTAGAAGTAAGATTTTTAAATTCTTATAGTATGCAATTACTGTAATACCCCTAATGGTACCCTAAGAAAGATAGATGGTTATTTTGCTTGAGACAGAAGTTAATTATATGACTAATTAAGGGAAATTGAAAATTAGGGACTTGATTGAAAAGACAAAGTAAAAGAATTGTGGTTAAACTAGAAATAAAGGAAGATGAGAGACAAAATTAAGAAACAAAAATACAAAGAGGGACCAAAATGAAGTTTGCCAAGATTTTTATTTATAAACCAATGAGAGTTAAACACTTGTGAGGCTAGGAAAGAAAGTAAAAAGTTGGTCTTCTCCCTCTTAAAGATGGCCGGCCACTCTTGGCCTTGTATTCATTTCTTTTGTTTCCTTCTTCTTTCTTTTCTTTTCTCCTTTGTTTCTTCTCTTCCCTCAAGTCTATATTGATGATGCTGATTCAAATGGGCAGAGCAGTAGATGGTAGAGAAATAGAGGTGACTTTTACAGTAACCTAAAGCTAGGAACAAATGAAGGGAGAAGGTAGAGGAAGGAGAAGATAAGGAGAAAGAAAGATTGATGGAGTCTTTTAAGAGGTATGGGAACTTAACCTTGCTTGTGTGTGTTTATTATACATATGATGTAAGATTAGTAATAAGTGATGTTATATTAAGTAAATATCATGAAAAATAAAGGTTATATTTGAATAAAAACTGAAATAGGAAGTTTGTTGAAAATAAGGGAAAAATCGTCTTAAAGTTCACATGACTAGTTTAGACAAAATTTTTATTATCTTGAGGTTTCGTGACCCAAATTAAGAAATTCTAGTTGGATATGAAACTAGACTTACATATCTTCATTTCATATGAATAACACAAAATCTGAATCAAATTGTAGGATAGAGAAAAATTTGCTTGAATCCAGGTCTTGACTGTTGCCCTATCACTGGGAGCAGTCGGAGGATTTTATGAGACATTATGAGATTTATAGCTCTGATTGAGATGAGTTTTGATGTTTTAGAAACTAGAAACATAGGTATAAAACTTTTTAGAAGATAACATTGTCAAAAAAAGTCATTTGTTATGCCTAAATTGAGGTACAAGTTGATGTTCTTAACCAGTCTATAGGATTTTATGAGTAGAGGATTTATCGTTTGAGCCATTGCCCTCTGCCACGAGTGCGACAACAAGCGCTTGTCCCCTATATTTTCCTATTTTTCTCCTTTTTCCACTATAGTAGGCTACCCCCCATGTGTTGTTACTATAACCGGACATAATAGACCTTAGAATACGAGTTTACATAAATGATAAACACGAGAATGTACAACATTTAATTTATATATACATAAATTATATATTGAAATGAAATGTAAAGGCAATGTTTTTGAAATAATAATATGTGATGCTTATATTTGGTTATTCGAATGTGAATTATAGATACAATACCATTATACGGTAATGATTGTTGTATAGTGTACCATATTATTTGGAATTATTCTACTTTATAGAGAAATGTTATAATATGAGCTAATGACATAAGAAATATGATTATTTACCTGCACACAGAACTTACTTGTGGATAGATAGGCATGCTTATAGGGTTACAGTTGCAGCTGCTACAAGTTTGACCCCATTTGGGTCTTTATTTATCCCTGATCGGCACCAAAGGCTTGATCCAGTTGGATATGTATATATATTTGATACCTTCGGGTATCTACAGGAATAATACCTTCGGATATTTAGATATTTGATATCTACAGGTATCCACAGCACCCGTTATCCACACCCATAGGGCTTTAGCAGGCATTTTACAGTATGAACTAAATAGTATATGTAATATTGATGAACACTTGATTAGTGATTGATGATCCATCTTTATACAGTAAAATTATATGATTAATTATGCTATATGAGTTATATTATAACTCTTGCATGTTGATTATAATATCTTGATATTATTATTATTTATTGTGTGCTTGAGAACAATCATTGTGAGTGGTTGTTTATATATGTATTGTTCCCAACTAAGCTTTATGGCTTAGCACGGGTGCTTATCCATGTAGGTTCAAGATATGTCGTTGCTTCAGGGACAAGGCCAACACCAGCTAGGAAGAGAAGTTAGGATGTTTAAATTGTACTGTTTTCTCTTTTGGAATTGTGTAAATCTTATAAAATAATGTAATGAACATGTTCTGTAACTATTAACTCAAAATATGTTTATGATGTAACAAAGTATATGTTTATGTAACTTGTTCTAATGTATGAATTATAAAGTTAAAGTATAACCAATTGTATGACAGATAAACATATTGCTAGTATTATATGCAATGTTTATTAAAATATTAAGATAAGTAACAGTAATCTAGATAGTCTAGTGTGGTCCTTACATTTTTGGTATCAAAGTGCCTTAATTTAGGCGGTTCTGGCCAATAAGAGTATAGAAATAAGCAATTATAGAAGATTGTTGTCTGGTGTTGGCTTATTGTAGCTTGTCCCTCTCTTGTTTCAGTATAGTTTAAAGATATATTAAGGTATATAGGTACCCTATTGTAAACTTTAATATAATTTAAAATAACATATTTAAATAGTAAGTACGTGAACAAGCAACGTGAGCATTGATTGATAGTAGTGGTTCAAAACATATGATGTAAGCAGGGACAAGTTTAACCTTGGATACTTACTTGCAATATTGTATTTACATGGGTATGTTTATATTATTTGGTCATGATATATTGGTATAGAAGTATAGGGCTAGGGTATGAGAATATTAATATGGGAGTTAATCTCACAATAAGATTAGCTTGTGTGTTGGAATAAGCTTATGTAATTATATGAATTTGATCTTATGTAGTTAACATGCTAATTTTAAATGGGAACATGTGATGATAGGTTTCAGTCACAATAATTTAGCAAATAAACTATTCTTTAATTAGTTAAGAATTAAATGTTTAGCATAAGATTATTTAAGTTAAAAAAAACAAGTTAATGGTAAGAGATAATTATGTAGTCGAAGTAAGCTGTTAAATTATAAAAGAGCCTTTAAACAGTATTTAAGCTTGGTTAATATGTTCTAATAGACTATAAATAAAATAACTAAAAGGTTAATATTACAGCAAATTGTTTATTTTATAAACAACAAACCATTTATTAGTGTAATGACAAGCTATTAATAATAAATACCTTATCGTGTAGTTATTTCACATAAAGGAAAAGTAATGAAGTTTTATAAGGTGTATAACTGATTTAAATGTACATGAAAATTATAATAATATTAATGTAATGAATATTTGTATTATCAGGTCACCATATTTAAATAAACAACTATAATATGGATGCAAATAATAAAACTTAGACCTATAGTTTGAACAATATAATATAATGTGCTTAGTTAGTTAAACTCAAAGTGTTTTGGTTTTGAATGATCCTCAAAACTGCTAAAATATAAATACATTTAATCAATTTTGAAGCTTTACCTTGTCAGATATAAATATTCTAAGGTAGAGAATTTTACCTTAATAAATATAGCTTATGTATAAGCTTTAAATAATTATAGTATGAATATTATGTGATGACCCCAATGAGTGATTATTTGAGAGTGTAAATAATCTTGTTGGTTAAAATATATCGATCATATAAGTCTAGGTATTATTTTTATATGATTATGTATTGATATGCCTAACTATTAAGGGATATGAAGGTAAGTTAAGGAAGAATTCCAAAGGTATGTTTTCGTGTGAACTAATTAAGAATTTAAGTGAATCTTAATGCAATTGAATGACGTGTCCACAATCCGATGAGTAATATATTATAGTGTTGAAGTAAGTAAGAGCAGTATATGTACGTTTTTATAAGTATATGATAATATGTATTTATGAAAGTTTCAAATTGCAGCTTCCCTATTTATGAGTATGGACACGACTATATGAAAATGTTATCGTGTTTATAAATGGTGTATACTTGAGTGAATATGTGATGTTGTGCTCAAGTCACATGTATATATCTATGTGCATATACGTTCGTGAAAAATGGATATTTTTATGATTATATGGTAAATATTTAGTCATATACTGATGATAAATAAGAATGCTCTTGGTTAAATATGTTGATAAATTGGGGAAAGGTATGCTTTCATAAAATGATAAAGACTTGTTCAAGCAAGATAGTGAGAGTAGTAAGTGTGATGATGTGTGTTATGTTATGATTATGATCACATGTTAAGCTACCTGTTATTGAAATGTTAATTGGAGACAATCTAGTATGTATATATATATATCATAATGTTTATGGTTATTCATAAGTATAATTGTGCTTATGCCTTTATAAGGCTATCGAATATTGATTATTTATACTTGATAAGTATAAACAATCTGAATGGTGTGACCTTGATATATGAATAAGTAATACATGATACTATACTCATTATTATATAGTAACATAGATATGATTATGATTACTCGATACATGGCTATACATATACATATATGTATTCGATTAAATAGAGTAAAGCAAAGTATTGTTAAATAAAGTAAAGGAATTTAATTGCCTGCGTAGGGTTTATAGTTTTGATATCTTCGAATATCCCCCGTTTTGATACTCTCGAGTATCCATCGATCCCGTTATCCACCTTTAGAACTTAAGCAAGCTAAGTTACAATATAATTGCATCATAGTCTATTTCAGTATAGTAAGACATATGTTTATGGAATATCATGTCTAACTGGGTTTTTATGTAGCACCCTTATTCTATAATCTATACATATCACTTTATTCATCTCATTACACATGTTCTACTGTGTAACATAAACATATATCAACTATATAGAGAACTGATATTCATACTTAATCCATAAGAGTGCTAAACTATTAAAACTTCACAATATACATTAGAGTCTCTGTACAAAAATATAACCGCTAATAACATCTTACAAAATAGTTGTACTTTTACAAGATTTCCAACACAACATAAAACCTTTAAAATACAAAAAGGAATAAAAAGACAACTATATACTTTATAATCTTCAAAGACTTGTGTTGGCCAGCCAACTACAGATATCAATCCTGAGAGAAAGTCTTAACCTTGCAACCTACACGGATGAAACACCCGTGCTAAGCTATAAAGCTTAGTAGGGAACTAAATCATGATAGACGACCACTCACAGTGATCATCAACAAGCATCCAACATGCTTCAAATGTAACAATGATTTATTTCACGAAATGAAAGAAATTAAACATTTAAATTCACCTATAGAAATCATAAAAGGTAATACATATAAGAATAAAGGACACATATATATAGAGAGCATTTAGCAATTAACATGCAATTTGTTTTTGTACTAGCAGTATAGATACATATGTATATTGAGCATTCTTTTAGACATGTGTTTTGTGTGCAACAAAAGGAATTTCATATGTAGAATAGTATAAAGTCAACTAAGAATTTGCATGCCTTATTAAACTTTTCTTAACCTTGATAATAAAAGCTGCACTATTCTAAAGAAGTGGATATCGGGATATACGGTGGTACCCGAAGGTACAAATAAGATACCCGAAGGTATTAAATGATGATCCCTTGTAGGGATAAAACTGTATGATAAATCGGTGGACCCAAATAAGGTCGAACAAATAACATGGACCCAAATGGGGTCAATTAAATAACATGGACCCAAACGAGGTCAATCAATTAACATGGACCCAAACGGGGTCAATCAAATAACATGGACCGGTCAAGCGCACCCAAACGGGGTCGGCTACAACCCACACGAGGGTTGTTAAATTAACTTTAACTTTTAAACCCAAATAGGGTCACTATACTTTTAAATTCAAGTGGACCTAAACAGGTCTAAATGTTCAGAAGCAGCTGCAAAGTACCCTTATAGGCATGCCTATCTATCCACTTCCTAGACTCAATGCAGGCAGTAAAATCTCTTTACGTTATCTTTTCTTTATTCATTCATATACATGTATACTCTTATATAACTATGTACAAGGTAATCATATACATGCTCACGTATAACTTTCTGTAAACATGTGATCATATGCACAATTCGGTATTGCTATTCTGTACTTTGCTCTTTTCTCATCATATACATATTGATGTTCATACATATATATTCATGTAAATATATATACGAGCATGGTGTCATAGATATAAACGTATAAGTTTTCTATAAATATGTTATCTTGAGCACAATTAAGTATTACTATTTTGTACTTGTAATCCCTTCAAATCAAGTAGCTATTTTACATATGTAATATGATGATAGATAACATCATGCTCTGTTGAGTTCCCTTAATCAATGATGTGTATGATCATGTTCACAACAGGTTAACCTATATGCGTACATACATGTATGACTATATATATATATATATATATAGATACACACAATCACACTCAGGTATCAAATCAAGCAACTGTAATTATATAATACTGTAATCATTTACCTTAACATATTATTCAGTAGACATAAGCATATAGGCATAATCATATTCATTAAAATAAGTAATTATCCATATGCTGCTTCATGGTCTTGTTGCAAACTATATTTCCTAAACTTTTATACACTTATAGCTTTAGTTTAACAATATTATCATACCTTTTTGTCGTATACATATATCATCTAACACCATAGTCATGTATAAATTTACAATACCACTATTATTACCTATATTTATACAACCAGCAATGTCATTGAAAACAGTTTGTGTGACCACGTTGAAAAATTCGTGGAACAAAATAAGCACAGAATTGAACTAACATTTATTCATAAGAGTTGTACTCCCATAAGTCTATTTTAACTGGAATTTTCTTTCCATAGCATTTTGACCTCTACAAAATTAATTATGCACAAAATACTGCAAACTGTCCACTGAAAAAGTGCTGTCAACAGTTCCAAATTCGAGTCACTTTTTTGACATATTTAGAAACGGAATAAAATTATGCTTTCTTCACAAAAGTTTTAGATAAATAAGTCTAGTTTCATCAGAATTTGGAATCATCTCATTTCAACATCTATAACAAGAGATACACTCAAATTACTACAGTCCATTCTCATTTCCTAGGCAGCACTTTACTGCATCCAATTCAGTTTTTATCACCAATTAATAAATTCATATAATAAAATAGGTACAGAATTTAAACAACCTTCCTTCATAAAAATGATGCTCCTATGAGTCTATTTTAACCATAATTTTGTTTCAATGGATTTCGACTTCTCAACAAATATTTATAGCAAAAATACTGTAACATGTTCTTAACAACTAGGTAGCAGCTCAGTCCGAATTTTAAATTAATTTTAGGAGCACTTAGAGGCGGAATTAAATATAGGTTTCTTCTACAAAAATATAAATCCATGTCTTAAGTTTAAGTAGAATTTATATTTCCCAAATTGGAGCTATAAAACTCGAGATATCCACAAAATTCCAAAACTGGTTCATAGAAACTTAACTCAGAATTTCAAATTCATTAACTTTTCTTCTTTCAAAGGCTACTGTTTTGGGCATTTTTGAGGACATTAGAGGAAAAATTTCATTATTGTTATTTCTATAACATTTGTAGGCACAGAAGTCCCGGTTCTAACCCAACTAATTACATCAAATTCGGAGTTCAAAAATTCAACTTATGATCAAATTAGTCATTGGAGGTCAATCCGAATTTCTGGACAGCATTTTTACATTAATGTCTAATATCTTAATATAAGTCAATATATTTATAAAATCCATAATCAACACAATATTAATGCATGCAAGAAATAATAGTTCCCAAACCTGGACATGTAATTCAGATCTTCTTTAAATTTTCCTTTCACTCTTAGTCCTTTGCAAGCCCTTTTCCTTGTCTCTTCTACCTTCTTTTTATCCTTTGCATCAATTCATTCATTCAACAACAATCTTCCATCATTTATCTTAATCCATCATCAATCAAAATAAGAAGGAGATGAAGATGAAGAGATAAACTATCAAGTTAAAATATTTACCTTATAGTTTTATACTAATGATCTAGATTGAACAACATGCAATTATTTCCTCTTCAAGAAGACCTTGAGAAATCATCTATGGCTTTAAGAAATGAGTAGGAGAAAGGAAATTTCTGTAACTCTCTCTAGAATTTCGTCCACCACCATCTCTTATTAAGTTTCCCTTTCATTCCACTAGCAAAAAGACTATTTATAATAGTTAGGAAAATTCCCTTTTTGGTCCCTCAACAAGTTGCATGTCCTTTAATTAACCCACACCTTTTTGCATGTTATAAAGTGATCCCTCCATTTCTTGCATGTTATAAATTAACCTATTCATTTATTCTTTCTCTGAAATTAACCTCTCAATTATTCATTTATTCACATTTGCCCCTAAAGATGCCGTAATTATAAATTTACCCCAGATTAATACTTTTTACTTCAATTACGCCCTTGAATATTATTAAACCAACAATAATAATTTAATTATGACCTTGTAAAATTTATACCATATAATTTACACATTTATCACATAATTATTGATAACTTAATAATATTTTTGCCCCAATTAATAGCTTAGCTCTTAATAATTCATCAAATAATGCTCAATTAGACTTTAATAACATGTAATTGCCCTTGAATTCTACTAAAGCCTATTTTGGGTCCTTACATTTTACTAATACATGTATTATATATATGCATATACTTATATATATGTATGTAGATCAATATATGAAAAATAGAAATTTGTGGATGCTAAATTGAATGTAGGAGTACATTACTGATTGAAAACATTATATTTTTAAAGTATAGGTATAGTGTAAGCATTAAAGTATAATTAACCTTTATCATTAACAGTGCTCATGATTGGTTCTAATCATAGAAATTGTTACACAAATTTAAATGTATAGAACATACCAAGAAATTAAATAATATATGTATGTTAAATGAATTGTTAAGCTAGGATAATTCATTGTTTTTATATATATAATGTGTTGTGACTAAAAGTATTATCATGGTATTCTCATGATAACTCTATATTTCATTTGCTGTATTTTGAGTGTATGTATCGATGACTGCTGTGAGCAGTTGAATTGGGAATGGAAACTAAAGGAAGCAGTGACTCTAAGAAGTCAAATTTAAGTAACTCTAATCCTTTTATAGTATCTCAAGATAAAATGTTAGCAGTAATGGTAGAGAGGCTTAATAGAGATATTTGAATTTATTAGTTAAGTGCGTACCGAGTCTTAAAGATGGCCACTTATAGTCTTCTTCTTTCCCTTGTGCGACCGTTCATGGTATATTTGTTCTTCCCTTTTCTTTACCCGACCGTGCATGGCCTTTGTTTTTCTTTGCAAGATCATTTATGTTTTATCTAGCCTTTCTTGTTTTCCCGATCGAGTATGATTTTTAGCATTGCTTTACTGATCTGTTTTGAATTTCAGCATTGTTTTCTCGATCCGATTGGGTATATGGTTTTGTTTTGGTTTTTCATTAATCGATTGAATATATGATTTCCAGTTTTTTTCCTTGCCCGATCGGAAAAATGACTTTCAGTCCCTCATGATTGATCGGACATATATGTATAGCTTTTAGCTTTTTATTTTGCCCGACCGTATA
This sequence comes from Excoecaria agallocha, assembly GCA_037975025.1. Classification (NCBI taxonomy): domain Eukaryota; kingdom Viridiplantae; phylum Streptophyta; class Magnoliopsida; order Malpighiales; family Euphorbiaceae; genus Excoecaria; species Excoecaria agallocha. The sequence continues at coordinate 32,164,381 of CM075806.1, forward strand.
TGATTTATAGCTTTTTTTTGTTTGGTCATTCATGACCTTATTCCTCTTATAGTGTACAGTTATATGTTCCCTTTTTCTTTATGGGCACCCATCCACTTAAATACTAGAACACTATTAAATCATGAACATAATATTATGAGTTTACAAGTTTATTAAGAAAGTTCTAGGAAATTGATGAACTAAATTAGCAGTGAATATGACGACGATAATTATATCTTGAGTGATAGTAAAGTAATGATGATGATGACGGTATAGTAATGAGATGCTAGATTCGGATTGAAAAGTAAATGATAGGTATAGAGACTATTTTTCTATAGTATATGAGAAAAAGGTATAAAGTTTAAGTACATGTATATCAAAAGTTATAGATGTAGAACATATTATTAAGCTAAGATATGACAGTCTATATATATATGTACATATACATGTGGAGTTACTATGGAAAAAAAATTGAGGTTAATTGTTATGCTCTGTAAACCTGACAGTGTTTCCTTAACAGTCATGGGCAATTGATGAAATATGTTATAGTGGGAATGGGGAAAAAATATGTGCATTACATATTTGCACTCCATTGCATACATGAAGCATCATTCACTCATAGCACAGTATCATATGACTTGCACTTGGCCCTGACTGCAAAAGGAATTTGATAGGATATACCTTAAGCATAGTAATGATATGATTATATAATTAGGCCATCTTTGTTTGGAGATATAGTTATAAGAAAAGTAAATTAAGTTAAAGACAAAATCAAGAGATTGTTATAGTTATAAAGAGATAGAGATAGATTGAATTTAAGTATGATACATCGTAGAAATATATATGGAGTAAACAAAGAACCAGTAAAGCCAGTAGAAATAGTATAGAATTACAAGATAAGTGAGATAGATATATGAATACAGACAAAAGTATAGAAATGGTAGTGTTATATAAGTATAGGATACCGTCTCTAATGTACAGGTATGAATTTCGAGGACAAAATTCTTTAAGGGGGAGAGAATTGTAATACCCCTAATGGTACCCTAAGAGAGATAGATGGTCATTTTACTTGAGACAGAAGTTAATTATGTGACTAATTAAGGGACATTGAAAATTAGGGACTTGATTGAAAAGACAAAGTAAAAGAATTGTGGTTAAACTAGAAATAAAGGAAGATGAGAGACAAAATTAAAAAACAAAAATACAAAGAGGGACCAAAATGAAGTTTGCCAAGATTTTTATTTATCAACCAATGAGAGTTAAACACTTGTGAGGCTAGGAAAGAAAGCAAAAAATTGGTCTTCTCCCTCTTAAAGATGGCTGGCCACTCTTAGCCTTGTATTCATTTCTTTTGTTTTCTTCTTCTTTCTTTTCTTTTCTCCTTTGTTTCTTCTCTTCCCTCAAGTCTATGTTGATGATGCTGATTCAAATGGGTAGAGCAGTAGATGATAGAAAAATAGGGGACTCATCGGTGTTGTTTATCTCGTTGGTGGATGCCATATGTGCTGGAAAGGAGGAACAGTAGTTGCAATCACCAAAGGGAGAGGAGTTGGGCGGAACGGCATAGTGAGGGATCTTAGACACCGTCAATAGTGTTAGTGTAAGCCCTAGCCCCAATACATTATAATAAAACACTTAGTTAATAAAATGAGGCATTTGTTTTATCTTTTGTATTCCTGTGCATGTCAATTGATAAAACTATCCAAGAATGTCGTTTCGGTTTAAGTTATCATGTGTGAGGCACATGGATTGTAAGACCTTGAAACAAATGGGACTTCATTCTAAATATCCCTAGTCAGTCATTGTTATGGGAATAACAAATGAATTAAGACTAGATATCCCTAGTATGCTCTCTTTGAGTTTTGGCGCCTTGCGCTTGGATTGGGCCTGAGGGTAACTCCCACAGCGGTAACTCCCAAAGTGGACAATATGCGGTGCTAAAGCACTTAGTTGGAAGTGAGAATGGAGTCTTGTCTCCCACCGTAGGCCTTCTCCCTGAGAGAAACAAAACCTTGAGGGTACTCCTATTAGTACCCATGTACTCAAGATGAAAGGGTATCTTGATACTCTTGAGAAGCTTGAGGTACTAGTGCCAAAGGAATTGGCCACTGACTTGATCTTAGGATCATTGCCTGCTGCTTATGATCCATTTGTGATGAATTATAACATGCATGCAATGAACAAGTCAGTCACTGAGCTTCATGGGATGCTTAAGAATGCTGAAGAGAACATTCGAAAGACCAATCCCATTCTAATGGTTCAAAAGGGAATTAAGAAGGGACCTTCTAAGGGAAAGGGAAAGGGAAAGGCAAAACCCAAGTCAAGTGGGAGTGCACCTCAGGCCCAATCCAAGCCCAAGGCGCCAAAACTCAAAGAGAGTGAGAGCACTTGCTTCCATTGCAACAAGATAGGGCATTAGAGGAAGAATTGCGCTCTCGTCAAGGAAGAACAAAAGAAGAATGGAGCCAAGGCGTCCAGTTCTGGTATTTTTGTTGTTGAAATTAACCTTTCTATTTCTACCACTTGGGTATTGGATACCGGTTGTGGTTCTCACATTTGTTCAAATGTGCAGGGGCTAAGAAATAGGCGGTTACTTGGGAAGAATGAAGTGGACCTCCGTGTGGGGAATGGAGCACGAGTTGCTGCCATGGAGATAGGCGACTATCACCTCACTTTACCTTCCGGACTTTGTATTGTTTTGAATAATTGTTATTATGTGCCTGCTATGAGCAGAAACATTATTTCAGTTTCATGTTTGGATAATGATGAATTTGATTTTGTTATTAAAAATGGCAATGCTCATATTCGTCGCCAAGGCATTTCTTATGGCAATGCCATGTTGCAAAATGGCCTTTATATCCTTGATTTACAAAACAAAGAGTCCATATACAACATTAATACAAAGAGGGTTAAATCAAACGAAATAAACCCTACTTACTTCTGGCATTGTCATTTAGGACATGCAAACGAAAAATGTATTTCAAGACTCCACAAAACTGGAGTGCTTGGGTCATTTGACTTAGAGTCTTATGACACATGCGAGCCATGTTTGCATGGAAAAATGACAAAAAGTCCTTTTAATAAAAAAGGTGAAAGGACTAATGGCTTATTGGAACTAATACATACCGATGTATGTGGACCTTTAAGTACACATGCTAGAGGTGGTTTTAGCTACTTCGTGACATTCACAGATGACTTCAGTAGATATGGCTATGTCTATCTAATGAAGTACAAGTCCGAAACATTTGAGAAATTCAAAGAGTTTAAGAACGAAGTAGAAAACCAACTTGGCAAAAGTATAAAAGCCATTCGATCAGATCGAGGTGGCGAATACTTAAGCCAAGAGTTTGACAGTCATCTAAAGGAGTGTGGTATTATTTCACAGCTCACTCCTCCTGGAACACCTCAATTGAATGGTGTGTCCGAAAGGAGAAATCGAACTCTGTTGGACATGGTTCGATCTATGATGAGTCAAGCTAATCTTCCTATCTCTTTTTGGGGTTATGCATTAGAAAATGCTGCATTTCTATTGAACCGTACTCCAACTAAAGCAGTTGAAAAGACACCATATGAGGTATGGACTGGGAAAGAACCCAATATATCTTTTCTCAGGATTTGGGGCTGTGAAGCACATGTTAAGAAATTAACATCTGACAAACTAGAGTCCAAATCCAGTGTCTGCTTGTTTGTGGGTTATCCTAAAGAAACAAAGGGATACTACTTTTACTCACAAGCCGAGAACAAAGTATTTGTTGCTCGCAAGGCTGTTTTCTTGGAAAAGGAGTTCCTTCTCAAGAAAGACAGTGGGAGTAAAGTAGAACTTGGAGAAATTCAAGCGCCACAAACTCCTATAGAGGATGGTTTGGAAATGGGATCAAGTTCACAACCAATTGTGGAACAAGAACCCATTACACAAGAACCTAGAAGGTCGGGTAGGGTACGTCAGAAGATTGAGAGATATGGATTTCTAATCACTGACAGTTACACTATTGAGTTAGTAGATCGTGAGGATCCTACTACCTACCGAGAAGCTATTGAGAGCCCAGACTCAGAAAATTGGCTTGAAGCCATGAAATTCGAGATGCAATCAATGTACGATAACCAGGTTTGAACCTTGGTTGATCCACCGGAAGGTGCTAAGGTAATTGAATGCAAGTGGCTATTCAAACTTAAAGCTGATAAGACCTACAAAGGTAAACTAGTAGCAAAAGGTTTTCGACAAACTCATGGCGTAGACTATGATGAGACCTTTTCGCCTGTAGTCATGCTCAAATCCATTAGGATCTTGCTTGCCATAGCTGCATATCATGATTATGAGATATGGCAAATGGATGTCAAAACTGCTTTCCTCAACGAAAATTTACTTGAGGATGTGTATATGACACAGCCTGAAGGTTTTGTCAATCCTAAGCATCCTAAAAAGGTTTGCAAGCTTCAAAAATCCATTTATGGATTAAAGCAAGCATCCCGAAGTTGGAATCTTCGTTTTCATGAGGCAGTCAAAGAATTTGACTTCATCAAGAACGAAGATGAGCCTTGTGTGTACAAGAAGGTTAGTGGGAGCATAGTAGTATTTCTGGTCCTATATATGGACGACATCCTTCTCATTGGGAATGATATTCCAACATTGCAAAAGGTTAAGCAATGGTTGGGAAAATGTTTCTCAATGAAAGACTTAGGTGAAGCCGAGACAATACTTGGTATTCGAATCTATAGAGATAGATCGAATCGGCTTTTGGGACTAAGTCAAGAAAAGTACATAGACAAAGTACTAAAGCGTTTTAGTATGGGAGACTCAAAGAAAGGGTACATACCTTTGGCTTTGGGAGTTCCTTTGACTAAAGAATAGTGCCCTAAAACCAAAGAGGAAAGGGACAACATGAGTAGAATCCCATATGCATCTGCTATTGGATCTATCATGTACGCTATGTTATGTACTAGGTTGGATGTTGCTCATGCACTGAGTATAACCAGTAGATTTCAGCAAGACCCTGGTGAGAAGCACTGGTCTGCTGTAAAAGGGATCCTTAAGTACCTGCGAAGGACTAAGGATCACTTCTTGGTGTATGGTGGTCAAGAAGAGCTCGTCATACAAGGTTATGCCGATGCTGCTTTTCAGACCAGCACTCAGGATTTTAGATCGGAATCTGGGTTTGTTTTTGTTTTAAACGGTGGTGCTGTCAGCTGGAGAAGCTCAAAGCAAGAGACCGTTGCCGACTCAACTACAGAATCTGAGTATAATGCAGCAAGTGAGGCTGCAAAAGAGGCTGTTTGGATTGAAAATTTCATTAATGGATTAGGAGTGGTCCCAAGCATCCTAGATCCATTAGAAATTTTCTGTGACAATAACGGGGCCATCGCACAGGCCAAGGAGCCCCGGTCACACCAGAAATCCAAACACATACTCAGGAGGTACCACCTGATCAGAGAAATCATTGATCGTGGGGACATCAAGGTTAGCAAGATAGCAAGTGAAGACAATGTAGCAGATCCTTTGATGAAACAGTTACGTCCAAATCTGCACGAGGCTCATTTGAGAGCGTTCGGTCTTAGGGCTATGCCCAATTAGGACTAGTGCTAGTGGGAGATTGTTAGTGTAAGCCCTAGCCCCAATACATTATAATAAAACACTTAGTTAATAAAATGAGGCATTTGTTTTATCTTTTGTATTCCTGTGCATGTCAATTGATAAAACTATCCAAGAATGTCGTTTCGGTTTAAGTTATCATGTGTGAGGCACATGGATTGTAAGACCTTGAAACAAATGGGACTTCATTCTAAATATCCCTAGTCAGTCATTGTTATGGGAATAACAAATGAATTAAGACTAGTATGCTCTCTCTAATACTATGAGTTCTGTCTTACGGATCATTAGGACAAGAGTGTCAATCAGAGATCATAGATACATGTAAAAGAACATGGTATCTGGATTCGATCCGCTCATGAGAACACCACATGGTACAAGTCATAAGTGTTTCTCATATGCAAGTTTTGTATCGGAGTTCTTAGACCTGAAATCTCTATGAAACTCTTTATGAATTACTGTGTACTTTGACATACACCTAACGTGCTCGTAACAGAGTGACAAGTATGGGTATGATTGGGTATGCATTAATTCATGTTAGAGAGCATGAGAGAAGTGAAGGGATTACCCCTCTCGATAAGAGAGAAAATATCCCCGGCCACTTGATCAGTGAACTGAGAAGTGTATGGCCATACCGAGATGAAATAATGAGTAATCATTATTTATCTGAGAGTTCAGTCGCACTGGAATATCAAGAAAGGAATTAATATATATAAGGATGACTAGTTCCATGCCTTATACTAATTCTGATATTTGTGGGTAAGGGACTATGCAAAATTGCATTAGGTCACTAAATGCCATATGCATTTTCATTTAATTTGGAATGCTATAATATCTTGCTAGAGAATATATATAGCCTTTGAATTAATTTATTAATTCATTGCCAATATTAAATGGACCTATAGGATCGCACACAAAGCATTGGGCTTAAAATACTTAAATTAAGTATTGGACATTAATTTGGGCTTTTAATTAAAGTCAAATTAATGTATGTAATGGGTTATAAAATTGCTATTGGGCTTTAGTCCATGAGAGAGAGAAATTCAGCCCACAAGGTTTAATTTCAATTAATTAATTAAGTTACATTAGTTAAGTTAATTGAGTATTAAAGCCTAAAGGAATTTAAATTAAATTAAATCACTTATATAATTGATGAAGTGGCCGAAATTCCAAGGGGGAAATCAAGGAATTTTGGCACATGTGTATTAGTTATATTAAGTGTTTCAATTTAATTAAATGTCTTATGATTTATTTCAAATTTGAATTTAAATTCAAAGGAGTTTAATTCAAAATATATTACTTATCTTTAGGAAGTGAAAGAGTTTGAATTAATTATCTTAGGATAGTTGAATTCAAATCAAAGACTTGCCAAAGGATAAGCATATATATTAAATGAAATAAAACCCTAAAGAGAGGTGTGGTTTTTGCGTGAAACCCTAAGCTTTCTTCTATGGTTTTTGCGTGAAACCCTCTCTCTCTCTCAAGAATTCTTTAGCCAATTTTCACAAGGAGAAAGGATAGTTCCTCATTCTCTTGTGATCTTGGGTAGTAATAGCAACCTAAGAGAAGTACAAAATCATATTTTGTAGCTTCAAACCATTGCCCTTACACAATACCGAAAAAGAGAGCTAGCAACCTCTATTTTAAGCCGTCGGTGCAATTGTGTGTGTGAGAATAGAGGGAGTAGCGTAAAAGGCTGTTCCTTGGCATTGGTGATCAAGATCTAAGGTGGATAAAGGCATCTCGGTTGTTGATCATCACGAAACTCATGTTTTAAAAGGCATCTCAACTTGTAAGTTTTACAACCTAAAATTGCATGTTTCGATTCTAGCTTTGGATATGAATGGTATGTATGATAAAATTTTTTGTTTTTCCGCTGTGCTATCATGATATTCATACCATGTCATATTCCATCAAATAGGAAGGGTGCGGTGGTGCATACGAGTTACCGCCGATGAGGGTGGCCGCTGTGGCTGCTTGTCAGCTCTCACCTCCCCATCCGATCTTCCCTGCTCTCCATTTTCCCCTCCCTTCCTCCTTTCCCTTTTTCTTATTTTCTTTATTTCCTTTTATTTTCTTATCATCTCCCCCCTTTCATCTAGCATTAGGACAATTATAAAGAATAGAATATTCTCGTTTAACCCCCCAATAAAATACATGTCACGTAAAGATCCCACACATATAAATCTTTAAGAAATTACCCCAATTATATATATATATATATATAAGTTCACCCATAATTTATATTATTTACCTCAATTATACCCTTAAACATTTTTATACCAAGCAACTTATGAATCAAATGAAATTATCACTTACCTTTACCACTCTATTACGAAATTCATGAATTTCAATTAGTTTTAATCAAATAAAAATTCATTAAATCAGGTAATTTCGACTAGGGTCATTCTTGAGGCCTTACATGCAAAGTAAAAATCTTTCACTCTTATCTTTTTAAAACCATTTCACCAACTAAAAATAATTCTCTCACATATATCAATCCATAATTCAGATAATAACAATCCCTTTCAACATGACAGATATTCACAAACCTGATATTGTACTTCCAACTCTTTTCAAAATCTTCTTTCACATTTCTTATTTGCTTAAATCCTTGAAAGCATCTTTAAATTTAGCCTTCCTCCTTTGCTTAAGGTAGAATTCTAAAGATTTTCTTTGAGTGAAAGAGGGCCAGATTAGAAAGAGATAAAAAAGATGAAAATTAAAGGTTTTCTTTTTGAGTAAAAGAAAAAAGGGAAAGTAAAAAAAAAAGGTTATTCTTTCTTCGCTTTCTTGCATATGCCATCCACCTCAACTAATGCCCCTTATATACTTGTCTTGCATGTGAGTTTAAGTGGAATGTGACATCAGCTTGGTTCCTCACAATTTCTCTTTCAATCCTCCAACTAATTGCATGTTATAAATTGACCCCACTCACCTTTTATTTCAATTTTAACCCCATCAAATTCTATCTCTTTTAAAATTAACCCCACTTAATCATTATTTAAACATAGGCCTCTAAACATATATCCTCTTTTAATTTAGCCTTCAACTATTTATTTCTTTTTAATTATACCCTTACATTTCTTTATTTACAAAAACACCACATCTGAATTTTTCTTATGTTACAATTGTATCCCAATTGACTTTTCTTATATTATAATTGACCGTTGAAATAAAATTTTTATTTCAATTGCACTCATAGATAAATAACTAATTTATCCTTCAATACACTAACTTATAATTTCATCTCAATTAACCACTTAGCTTTATTTTTTTTTCAATTGTGCACTATTATACAAAAATTTTTAATTAACTCTCTACTCCTCTATCACTTAAGACCATCCATCCATTAGGTCTTAACTTATAATAATTCATATAATTAAGCTTAATTACAATTTAATAACGTATTAATATCTTTGAATTCTACTAGGGCCTAATTTGGGTCTTTACAATAATAGTATAATGATATATATAAACAAAAATTATCCACCTCAAGGAAATGTATTAATGTGACTTATAAGTGATATAATTTAGATTGTTTAAATTGGAATAGTATAAAAATGTATATATGTTTATATCTTCATGATATTACATGATTATATATATAGTTACATTATTGCAACAGAAATTGAGATGTGTACAATTATATATATATATATATATAGTGAAGATTTAAACTTGATAAATGGAATTTGTATGAAAATGGCTTAATGCCTACATATAGAGCTTGGTTATAGATAGATAGGCATGCTTATAGGGCATAGTTATAGCTCTTACAAATTGAACCCATTTGGATCCATAGTTTATTCTCGTTTGGGACCATAGTCTTGACCCCATTTGGGTCTACAGGTTTGATACCCTGAAGCATCCACAGTACTCAACACCTACAGGTATTCATATGATTGATACTCTAAAGTATCCACAATTTCCATTATCCACACCTATAGAAATTGTTAATGTAAGCCCTAGCCCCAATGCATTGTAATAAAGCACTTTGAATTAATAAAATGAGGCATTTGTTTTATCCTTTGTATTCTTGTGCATATCAATTGATAAAACTATCCAAGAGTGTTGTTTCGGTTTAAGTTATCATGTGTAAGGCACATGGTTGTAAGACCTTGAAACATATGAGACATCATTCTAAATATCCCTAGTCAGTCATTGTTATAGGAATAACAATGAATTAAGACTAGTATGCTCTCTCTAATATTATGGGTTATGTCTTACGAGTCATTAGGACAAGAGTGTCAATCAGAGATCATAGATACATGTTAAAGAATATGGTATCTGGATACGATCCGCTCATGAGAACACTACATGGTATAAGTCATAAGTGTTTCTCATATGCAAGTTTTGTATCGGAGTTCTTAGACCTGAAATCTCTATGAAACTCTTTATGAATTACTGTGTACTTTGACATACACCTAACGTGCTCGTAACAGAGTGACAAGTACGGGTATGATTGGGTATGCATTAATTCATGTTAGAGAGCATGAGAGAAGTAAAGGGATTACCCCTCTCAATAAGAGAGAAAATATCATCGGCCACTTGATCAGTGAACTGAGAAGTGTATGGCCATACCGAGATGAAATAATGAGTAATGATTATTTATTTGAGAGTTCAGTGTCACTGGAATATCAAGAAAGGAATTAATATATATAAGGATGACTAGTTCCATGCCTTATATTAATTCTGATATTTATGGGTAAGGGACTATACAAAATTGCATTAGGTCATTAAATGCCATATGCATTTTCATTTAATTTGGAATGCTATAATATCTTGCTAGAGAATATATATAGCCTTTGAATTAATTTATTAATTCATTGCCAACATTAAATGGACCTATAGGATCGCACACAAAACATTGGGCTTAAAATACTTAAATTAAGTATTGGGCATTAATTTGGGCTTTTAATTAAAGTCAAATTAATGTATGTAATGGGTTATAAAATTACTATTGGGCTTTGGTCCATGAGAGAGAGAAATTCAGCCCACAAGGTTTAATTTCAATTAATTAATTATGTTACATTAATTAAGTTAATTGAGTATTAAAGCCTAAAGGAATTTAAATTAAATTAAATCACTTATATAATTGATGAAGTGGCCGAAATTCCAAGAGGGAAATCAAGGAATTTCGGCACATGTTTATTATTTATATTAAGTGTTTTCATTTAATTAAATGTCTTATGTTTTATTTCAAATTTGAATTTAAATTCAAAGGAGTTTAATTCAAAATATATTACTTATCTTTAGGAAGTGAAAGAGTTTGAATTAATTATCTTAGGATAGTTGAATTCAGATCAAAGATTTGCCAAAGGATAAGCATATATATTAAAAGAAATAAAACCCTAGAAGACATACAAGTTGGCATGAAAAAAAACCCTAGCCACCTTGCTTTTGGCGTGAAATCATTCTCTCCCTCAAAAATTCTCTCTTGGCCGAAATACACAAGGAGAAGGATTCTTCCTTGCTTTCTTGTGTTCTTAGGCATTAATAGCACCTAAAAGAAGTACAAGATCAAGTCTTGTAGCTTCAAACAATTGCCATTACACAATACTTAAAAGAGAGCTAGCAATCTCTATTTTAAGCCATCTTTGCAAGTGTGTGTGTGAGAATAGAGGGAGTGGCGTTAAAGGCTATTCCTTGGCATTGGTGATCGAGACCTAAGGCGGATAAAGTCACCTTAGTTGCTGGGCATCATCAAATTCAATTTTCAAAAGGCATCATAAGTTGTAAGTTATACAACCCTAAAATTGCATGTTTCGTTTCTTGCTTTGGAATTGTATGGTATGTATGATAAAAATTTTTGTTTTTCCGCTGTGCTATCATCACATTCATACCATGTCATATTCCTTCAGTGGTATCAGAGCCTAAACATGCTTATTTTAGTGCTTTAGATGCATGAAAAAATTAATTAAAAATCGTCATTATGAAAACATGCAAATCTGAAATTTTCTGTTTTGAGTTTTTTGCATTGTTTTGGTGTAAAAACGATTTTAATTGATTAGATAGGTATTATAATTAATATGACATGTTAATATACTGTCCTATGATTTTATTAGGGCTGGTAATGGTCGGATTTAATTATTTATACCTGATGGTACATGTTAATTATGAAACTAGGTGCTTGTTGGCATGTAAATTGCTATTTTAACAACTAGTTTTCAAAATTAAATGTAAAAACGTTTTTGGCATGTTTGTAAGTGATTTTTAAAGATTAAATATCAGGTCTGGACATATTTTAAATTTGTTTTTAATTCTGGTCCATGACAATTTAATTGATTAATTTTAAAATCACTTAAAACTATGACTAGTTTGTATTTGTTACATGTTTAATCAAGATTGTTTGTTTTGTTTTGATTAAAATGGTAAAAACACATTTAGATCAGATTGGTACAGAATATTAAATCAATATTTATGGACTTATTTAGATTATTAAATGACTCATAAAATTGATTTAAATGTTTGTGCATTTTATGGCATTACATAAGCATTAAACAACTAGTTTTGTTGTTTGTTTGTTTTATATGCATGCCGTGTACCATATATATATGTTCTTCATGATTTTGTGTTTTAATTCATATTGGTACATATTATATATATTTTTAATGTTTATGGGCTTGATGACAAAATTAAAAATGGCAAAATTGGAAATTATACTAGAGTTGATTTATGGCACAAATCTAACTAGTTTGTGTTTTGGGCTTTTAAGAGAACTTATTCAATAAGAGGATTTAGTCCATTGGGCTTCAGCCTAGGCCCATCATGGGGTCTTCTCTTAAAGGTTCAAGTACACAATTTCCATTAATGGGCTTGACTAAATTAATTAAAATTAGACTTTGTTTTATCCATGAATGCTATGTATATTTATTTGCTAATTTGGTGTGATGAATGGATATGCATGGTGCATTCATGGGCCCTGTGTTTTGTAATTAAATATGGCCTACGAGCCATTATATTTTGTTGTAAAATTTTTTCATTTATTTCTTAGAATAGAATATACTTGAAGACTTTGTAAATCAAGACGAAGCCCACCGGAGTGGAGAAGCCCAACTCGAAGATTCTTATGTAATAGTATAGAATCTTAGTTGTAGGTTTTTGGGCCCATGTTTGTCACGCTTTACTTTATGCAATTATTTATATATGCATGCTATGTATGGATGACAAAGCGTATGCCATGTAAGCCGTAATAAAATGAATTCCTAAAATAGTAAGTAACAAAGTTGCCTTCCTAATTCGAAACATGTCAAGGCATCGATCATCGGTCACGTAGACTAGGAGTCCTAGATGCGCCCGATTATCTTTGTGAGGCATGGGTTGTGAATGTAGGTTGGACTTAACATGGAAAGGGATGCCCGGAACTAGGCAACTAATAAATGGGTTATGCTATAACATCTGAAGATGTTAGCCCATTTGATCCAAGAGTTATGTACGAGACATGATTGGAGATTTCTTACCTAAGTAACTTAACTTATTAGGTGTACAAGCTCAGCTTGACTAATAAGTTGTTGTGAAAAGTGGATCTTGGCCCACATTAAATCACTAACGCGAATTATTTAAAGGGATATTAATTCGGTTTGTGGGATCATAAATAAGACCTCATTTAATCTTGCTAAATTTTATTGTAGATTGAAAATGGCATCTTCAAACAACAATTTCTCATTGCGATCGGTCCTTGAAAAGGACAAATTGAATGGCACCAATTTCATAGACTGGTCTCGAAACTTAAGAATAGTTCTTAAGCAAGAGAAGAATTCGTATGTTTTGGATGCACCCTTACCTGAGGAACCTGCTAGGAATGCTTCTGTGGTTCAAAAGGAAACTTTTGAGACCAAGAAAAGTGACTCTAATGATGTGACCTGTTTGATGCTAGCCACTATGGTGCCTGAATTGCAAAAGCAATTTATGGACCAAGAGGCCTATGCGATCATGGTGCACCTCAAGGAGATGTTCCAAGAACAAGCTCGTCACGAGAGGTTCGTGACAACAAAGGCCTTAATTTCTTGCAAGATGGCTGAGGGTACTCCTGTTAGTACCCATGTACTCAAGATGAAAGGGTATCTTGATACTCTTGAGAAGCTTGAGGTACTAGTGCCAAAGGAATTGGCCACTGACTTGATCTTAGGATCATTGCCTGCTGCTTATGATCCATTTGTGATGAATTATAACATGCATGCAATGAACAAGTCAGTCACTGAGCTTCATGGGATGCTTAAGAATGCTAAAGAGAACATTCAAAAGACCAATCCCGTACTAATGGTTCAAAAGGGAATTAAGAAGGGAACTGCTAAGGGAAATTGAAAGGGAAAGGAAAACCTAAGTCAGTTGGGAGTGCACCTCAGGCCCAATCCAAGCCCAAGGCGCCAAAACTCAAAGAGAGTGAGAGCACTTGCTTCCATTGCAACAAGATAGGGCATTGGAGGAAGAATTGCGCTCTCTTCAAGGAAGAACAAAAGAAGAATGGAGCCAAGGCGTCCAGTTTTGGTATTTTTGTTGTTGAAATTAACCTTTCTATTTCTACCACTTGGGTATTGGATACCGGTTGTGGTTCTCACATTTGTTCAAATGTGCAATGGCTAAGAAATAGGCGGTTACTTGGGAAGAATGAAATGGACCTCCGTGTGGGGAATGGAGCACGCGTTGCTGCCATGGAATAGGCGACTATCACCTCACTTTACCTTCCGGACATTGTATTGTTTTGAATAATTGTTATTATGTGCCTGCTATGAGCAAAAACATTATTTCAGTTTCATGTTTGGATAATGATGAATTTGATTTTGTTATTAAAAATGGCAATGCTCATATTCGTCAATAAGGCATTTCTTATGGCAATGCCATGTTGCAAAATAACCTTTATATCCTTGATTTACAAAACAAAAAGTCAATATACAACATTAATACAAAGAGGGTTAAATCAAACGAATTGAACCCTACTTACTTTTGGCATTGTCGTTTAGGACATGCAAACGAAAAACGCATTTCAAGACTCCATAAAACTGGAGTGCTTGGGTAATTCAACTTAGAGTCTTATGACACATGCGAGCCATGTTTGAATGGAAAAATGACAAAGAGTCCTTTTAATAAAAAAGGTGAGAGGACTAATGGCTTATTGGAACTAATACATACCGATGTATGTGGACCTTTAAGTACACATGCCAGAGGTGGTTTTAGCTACTTCGTGACATTCACAGATGACTTCAGTAGATATGGCTATGTCTATCTAATGAAGTACAAGTTTGAAACTTTTGAGAAATTCAAAGAGTTTAAGAACGAAGTAGAAAACCAACTTGGCAAAAGTATAAAAGCCATTCGATCAGATCGAGGTGGCGAATACTTAAGCCAAGAGTTTGACAGTCATCTAAAGGAGTGTGGTATTATTTCACAGCTCACTCCTCCTGGAACACCTCAATGGAATGGTGTGTCCGAAAGGAGAAATCGAACACTGTTGGACATGGTTCGATCTATAATGAGTCAAGCTAATCTTCCTATCTCTTTTTGGGGTTATGCATTAGAAACTGCTGCGTTTCTATTGAACCGTACTCCAACTAAAGCAGTTGAGAAGACACCATGCGAGGTATGGACTGGGAAAGAACCCAATGTCTTTTCTCAGGATTTGGGGCTGTGAAGCACATGTTAAGAAATTAACATCTGACAAACTAGAGTCCAAATCTAGTGTCTGCTTGTTTGTGGGGTATCCTAAAGAAACAAAGGGATACTACTTTTACTCACAAGCCGAGAACAAAGCATTTGTTGCTCGCAAGGCTGTTTTCTTGGAAAAGGAGTTCCTTCTCAAGAAAGACAGTGGGAGTAAAGTAAAACTTGGAGAAATTCAAGCACCACAAACTCCTATAGAGGATGGTTTGGAAATGGGATCAAGTTCACAACCAGTTGTGGAACAAGAACCCATTACACAAGAACCTAGAAGGTCCGGTAGGGTACGTCAGGAGATTGAGAGATATGGATTTCTAATCACTGACAGTGACACTATTGAGTTAGTAGATCATGAGGATCCTACTACCTACCGAGAAGCTATTGAGAGCCCAAACTTAGAAAATTGGCTTGAAGCCATGAAATCCGAGATGCAATCAATGTACGATAACCAGATTTGGACCTTGGTTGATCCATCGGAAAGTGCTAAGGTAATTGAATGCAAGTGGCTATTCAAACTCAAAGCTAATAAGACCTACAAAGGTAGACTAGTAGCAAAAGGTTTTCGACAAATTCATGGTGTAGACTATGACGAGACCTTTTCACCTGTAGTCATGCTCAAATCCATTAGGATCTTGCTTGCCATAGCTGCATATCATGATTATGAGATATGGCAAATGGATGTCAAAACTGCTTGCCTCAATGGAAATTTACTTGAGGATGTGTATATGACACAGCCTGAAGGTTTTGTCATTCCCAAGCATCCTAAGAAGGTTTGCAAGCTTTAAAAATCCATTTATGGATTAAAGCAAGCATCCCGAAGTTGGAATCTTCATTTTGATGAGGCAGTCAAAGAATTTGACTTCATCAAGAACGAAGATGAGCCTTGTGTGTACAAGAAGGTTAGTGGGAGCATAGTAGTATTTTTGGTCCTATATGTGGATGACATCCTTCTCTTTGGGAATGACATTCCAACATTGCAAAAGGTTAAGCAATGGTTGGGAAAATGTTTCTCAATGAAAGACTTAGGTGAAGCCGAGACAATACTTGGTATTCGAATCTATAGAGATAGATCGAATTGGCTCTTGGGACTAAGTCAAGAAAAGTACATAGACAAAGTACTAAAGTGTTTTAGTATGGGAGACTTAAAGAAAGGGTACATACCTTTGGCTTTGGGAGTTCCTTTGACTAAAGAACAGTGCCCTAAAACCAAAGAGGAAAGGGACAACATGAGTAGAATCCCATATGCATCTGCTATTGGATCTATCATGTACGCTATGTTATGTACTAGATTGGATGTTGCTCATGCACTGAGTATAACCAGTAGGATTCAGCAAGACCCTGGTGAGAAGCACTGGTCTGCTGTAAAAGGGATTCTGAAGTACCTGCGAAGGACTAAGGATCACTTCTTAGTGTATGGTGGTCAAGAAGAGCTCGTCATACAAGGTTATGTCGATGCTGCTTTTCAGACCAGCACTCAGGATTCTAGATCGCAATCTGGGTTTGTTTTTGTTTTGAACGGTGGTGCTGTCAGCTGGAGAAGCTCGAAGCAAGAAATCGTTGCCGACTCAACTACAGAATCTGAGTATATTACAGCAAGTGACGCTGCAAAAGAGGCTGTTTGGATTAAAAATTTCATTTCTGGATTAGGAGTGGTCCCAAGCATCCTAGATCTATTAGAAATTTTTGTGACAACAACGGGGCCATAGCAAAGGCCAAGGAGCCCCGGTCACACCAGAAATCCAAACACATACTCAAGAGGTACCACCTGATCAGAGAAATCATTGATCGTGGGCAGGTCAAGGTTAGCAAGATAGCAAGTGAAGACAATGTAGCAGATCCTTTGACGAAACAATTGCGTCCAAATCTGCATGAAGCTCATTTGAGAGCGTTCGGTCTTAGGGCTATGCCCAATTGGGACTAGTGCTAGTGGGAGATTGTTAGTGTAAGCCCTAGCCCCAATGCATTGTAATAAAGCACTTTGAATTAATAAAATGAGGCATTTGTTTTATCCTTTGTATTCCTGTGTATATCAATTGATAAAACTATCCAAGAGTGTTGTTTCGGTTTAAGTTATCATATGTGAGGCACATGGTTGTAAGACCTTGAAACAAATGAGACATCATTCTAAATATCCCTAGTCAGTCATTGTTATGGGAATAACAATGAATTAAGACTAGTATGCTCTCTCTGATATTATGAGTTCTATCTTACGGATCATTAGGACAAGAGTGTCAATCAGAGATCATAGATACATGTTAAAGAACATGGTATCTGGATACGATCCGCTCATGAAAACACTACATGGTACAAGTCATAAGTGTTTCTCATATGCAAGTTTTGTATCGAAGTTCTTAGACCTGAAATCTCTATGAAACTCTTTATGAATTACTGTGTACTTTGACATACACCTAACGTGCTCATAACAGAGTGACAAGTACGGGTATGATTGGGTATGCATTAATTCATGTTAGAGAGCATGAGAGAAGTGAAGGGATTACCCTTCTCAATAAGAGAGAAAATATCATAGGCCACTTGATTAGTGAACTGAGAAGTGTATGGCCATACCGAGATGAAATAATGAGTAATCATTATTTATCTGAGAGTTCAGTGTCACTGGAATATTAAGAAAGGAATTAATATATATAAGGATGACTAGTTCCATGCCTTATATTAGTTCTGATATTTATGGGTAAGGGACTATACAAAATTGCATTAGGTCACAAAATGCCATATGTATTTTCATTTAATTTGGAATGCTATAATATCTTGCTAGAGAATATATATAGCCTTTGAATTAATTTATTAATTCATTGCAAACATTAAATGGACCTATAGGATCGCACACAAAGCATTGGGCTTAAAATACTTAAATTAAGTATTGGGCATTAATTTGGGCTTTTAATTAAAGTCAAATTAATGTATGTAATGGGTTATAAAATTGCTATTGGACTTTGGTCCATGAGAGAGAGAAATTCAGCCCACAAGGTTTAATTTCAATTAATTAATTATGTTACATTAATTAAGTTAATTGAGTATTAAAGCCTAAAGGAATTTAAATTAAATTAAATCACTTATATAATTGATGAAGTGGCCAAAATTCCAAGAGGGAAATCAAGGAATTTCGGCACATGTTTATTATTTATATTAAGTGTTTTCATTTAATTAAATGTCTTATGTTTTATTTCAAATTTGAATTTAAATTCAAAGGAGTTTAATTCAAAATATATTACTTATCTTTAGGAAGTGAAAGAGTTTGAATTAATTATCTTAGGATAGTTGAATTCAGATCAAAGATTTGCCAAAGGATAAGCATATATATTAAAAGAAATAAAACCCTAGAAGACATAGAAGTTGGCGTGAAAAAAAACCCTAGCCACCTTGCTTTTGGCGTGAAATCATTCTCTCCCTCAAAAATTCTCTCTTGGCCGAAATACACAAGGAGAAGGATTCTTCCTTGCTTTCTTGTGTTCTTAGGCATTAATAGCACCTAAAAGAAGTACAAGATCAAGTCTTGTAGCTTCAAACAATTGCCATTACACAATACTTAAAAGAGAGCTAACAATCTCTATTTTAAGCCATCTTTGCAAGTGTGTGTGTGAGAATAGAGGGAGTGGTGTTAAAGGCTGTTCCTTGGCATTGGTGATCGAGACCTAAGGCGGATAAGGTCACCTTAGTTGCTGGGCATCATCAAATTCAATTTTCAAAAGGCATCATAAGTTGTAAGTTATACAACCCTAAAATTGCATGTTTCGTTTCTTGCTTTGGAATTGTATGGTATGTATGATAAAAATTTTTGTTTTTCCGCTGTGCTATCATCACATTCATACCATGTCATATTCCTTCAAAAATTAGGCAAGCAAAATTATAAGAATAATATTAAAAGTTAAAATACAATAAGAGTATCAAAAGCTAAAGTTATTTAATTATCACCAATGTGCTATTTATATTTATATTTACATATACATATATTGTGCTTTTAATATTAAATATAGTTTTGTTTTCTTTTATTGTTTATGAACCATATATGTATAGCTTGTATGAATGCCACATTATATAATACATATTGTATGTTGAGTGATAACACCTGTGAGTGGTTATTTAATTTAATTTATTCCCCATTAAGCTTTATATCTTAGTGAGGGTGTTTTATCTATGTAGGTTCTTTAGTTAGAACTTTTGCTCAAGGACATAATCTGTATTAGGAAGGCCGACCTGAGTCTTAAGGGAAGTTGGAAGTATGAAGTCCTTATTTTGGTCTTTTGTATAACTAGTTATATTAAGAGCTTTTACATTAGTAAGAATGTATATGTCACTACTAAAAAAATGCATATTAGCGATGACAAAATTCGTCGCTAACTGATATATTTTTGTCACAAAATTAGTTTAGCAACAACTTAGCGATGACTTTTATTTTGAAACAAAAGTCATTGTAGCAGAATTTAGCTATAACAAGAAGTCGTCGCGAAATTTTAGTGATGACAGAGCATTGTAGCTAAATATTTGTCACCATTTTGCTATAATAATGTTCACGCAAAATTTTGCGACGATAATATTTTCGTAGCAACATTGCTACGACATTGTTCACGTAAAATTTTGAGATGATAGTATTTTCGTCACAATATTGCTACGATATTGTTCACACAAAATTTTACGACGATAATATTTTCGTCACAACATTGCTACGACATTGTTCGTGCAAAATTTTGCGATGATAGTATTTTTGTCACAATATTGCAACGACATTGTTGATGCTACATAACTGCTGTTCAAACATGCTAATCCCTCGCTAAAATAAAGTTATTTTTTATTTTTAAATTAATATGAAAATTTCATCATTTAAATTATAAACCATAGATGACAAATTTATATTTATATATTACTTAATATTTAATACAAAAAAAATATATATATATTCATGAAAAGATTGTTATTTACAAATGGATATCGTTAATTGTATATCTAAAATAATGCATTCATTTATAACAATAACAAATGTCATACTATATACTTATAACTATAATGTAAATAGATACATTTGCTCCTAAATCTACTGCTGAAAAAAGTTGTTGCAACTCCATTTATTGTTGGATTTGTTTAACCCGCTAATCCATCTCTTGTTCATGCTCAGCACAAATCTCAACTTAAAACTCTATCTGCATAGTGGACAAATATTGCAAGTATAAGCTATGAAAAATAAATAGAAAATTAATACAAGTGTGTGAGGAATTAACATAAGGCAAATGTTTGTGTACGCCCTAGCCCCAATACATTGTTATAAAACATTTAGGTTAATAAATGAGGCATTTGTTTTATCTATTGTATTCCTGTGCATATCAAATGATAGAACTATCCAAGAATGTTGTTTCAGTTTAAGTTATCATGTGTGAGACACATGGTTGTAAGACCATGAAACAATTGAGACTTCATTCTATATATCCCTAATCAGTCATTGTTATGGGAATAACAAATGAATTAAGACTAGTGTGCTCTCTTCGATAAGTGGAGTTCTATCTTACGGATTATAAGGAATAAAGTGTCAATCAGAGATCATAGATACATGTTTAGAACATGGTATCTGGATTCGATCCGTTCATGAGAACACTACATGGTATAAGTCATAAGTGTTTCTTATGTGCAAGTTTTGCATTGGAGTTCTTAGACCTAAAATCTCTATAAAATTCTTTATGAATTACTGTGTACTTTGACATACACCTAACATACTCATAACAGGGTGACAAGTATGGGTATAATTGGGCATGTACTAATTCATGTTAAAGAGCATGAGAGAAGTAAAGGAATTACCCCTCTTGATAAGAGAGAAAATATCATCGGCCACTTGATCAGTGAATTCAGAAGTGTATGGCCATACCGAGATGAAATAATGAGTAATCATTAATTATCTGAGAGTTCAATGTCACTAGAATATCAAGAAAATAATTAGTATATAAGGATGACTAGGTCCATGCCTTATATTAATTATGATATTTATGGGTAAGGGAATATGCAAAATTGCATTAGGTCACTTAATGCCATTTGCATTTTCATTTAATTTGGATTGCTCTAATATCTTGCTAGAGAATATATATAGCCTTTGGATTATTTATTAATTTATTGTCAATATTAAATATACCTATATGATCGCACACAAAATATTGGGCTTAAAATATTTAAGATAAAGTATTGGGCAATAATTTGGGCTTTTATTTAAAGCCAAATAAATGTGGATAATGGGAATTAAATTTCTAAATGGACCTTGGTCCATGAGAGAGGGAAAATCGGCATTACTAGGTTTAATGTCATTTAATTAATTATCTTGATATAATTAAGGTAATTGAGTATTAAATCCTAATAGCATTTGAATCAAGATGAAACACTTAATTAGGAGAGAGTGTAGTCGAAATTCAAAGCATAAATTCCTAGTGAATTTCGGCATGTGCAAAATCTTTAAATAAGTGGTGGACTTTGATCAAATGTCTTATGCCATTTTAAATTAATTTGAATTTAAAATACTAAAGGAATTTGAATTAATTTAAATCACTTAATTAGAAAGTGATGGAGGCTGAAAATAATACCTAAAACCAAGGGGATTTCGGCCACCATAAGAATTCCAAAACAAGTGATATAAATTGATTAATTTTATTTTGACCTATTAAAATTTTTCTCTCTCATTGCCGCCATTCTCAAGGGGAAAGGATTCTTCCTTCTACTCTTGGAATTTTGGCAGCCATTTGTGAACCTTAGAAAGTACAAGATTAGATCTTGTGCTAAATACAAAAGGATTAGAGCTAGTACTCTCGTTTTAAGCCTTCTTTGCAAGTGTGTGTGTGAGCATAGAGAGGTGTGGTGTGAAGGCTGCATCTTTGGCATTGGGGTTCGAGATCAGATTTATATAAGTCCATCTTATATATTGGTCATTGCAAAATCAAGTTTCGAAGTGAATTCAAGCATGTAAGTTTGTTTAAAACCCTAAAATTGCATGTTTCGATTCTATATTGCATATTGCGTGGCATGTATGATCAAAATTTTAAATTTTCCACTATATGATAATTTTATTTATGCCATGTGATATCTCTTCAGTGGTATCAGATCCTAATCATGCTTGTTTTAGTGCATTGGATGTGTTATAACTTGATTCAAAATCGTTCATTACATAAAACGTAATGCTGAAATTTTCTGTTTTGAGATCACCAAAGTTATCTTAAGTAGCAAGTGGTATATTTTGACTCCATAACTGATTACTTCTAACTGGGGGTGAACATAGTTAGGAGGTTGGATATATCATGACCTACTTGAAGATAGTTGAGTGATTGACAAAGGATTCACCATCCTAGATTTATTAAGGGAAGTCATCTCGTTTGATTCTATAATTGCCTTGTTCAGAGAATCTTTGGCCAGAGTAATATGCCAAGATGGATAAAAATCCATGAAGGGCATTTTAGGAACAATGGTTAAATTAATAGAACATACATAATTAGATTCATATGAGTTGACAAAAATCCATACTCAAAATCTAATTGAGATAAGAGTGGTGAAAGGAGTAATTGCACGGTAACTGTTCTATGGAAGGGTATAGTCAAACCACTTGACTTTCCTGACATTTGGGTAGTCATAATGCCTAGCTAGAGGCCAATCATGACTTGTATAATAATGTATCATAAATATCAATCGGGATTGATAAAATGATTTAAAGGAGTTTAAATCATGTGAGTTTTGAATAGAACTCACAATTACATATTATACTGCCAATATGGACAGGAACCCAATAGGTCACACACATATAGAGAAAATGATAAAATGGTAAAATGACAAGGATAATAATATTTGATATTATTATAGGGATAGAGAAGTGAATAAGAGAATAATTAATTAAAGAGTTTAATTAATTATGATCAAGTAAAATTGTTCACAAAAATTTTTATAAATGTTCAGTAAAATGGACCTAATTGAAATAATGTATTTCATAATTAATTATTATTGGACTATAAGTGTTATAAGGCTGATATAATAATTAATAGATCTATTGAAGGAATTAAGGAGGCCCAAAGAAGTGAAGTTGGCGCAGAAACCCTCTAGAGGAAGGGTTAGACGCCAACTACAAATAGAAAACCTTAGAGGCCTAATTCTTGGACCAAAATAAAATAAATATATTTCATAAGTGTTATGGAGCCTACATATTTAATTTGGTTGGATTTGAAATTCATTTGGGTAATTAAATCTAAGTATATGGACAAGGTGCCTAGTTTGTGGGTTTTGTGCATAGTCTTTTGTGAAAGGGCATAAATTGGTTTTAGTTGAGCCCAAATAAATTATTAATAATTACAAAAGCCCAATTAAAATTTTTTCAACAATTTTAAAGAGCCTAATCCAATTATGAAGTTGGATTTTTAACCTAACTATAAAAATCCAAATGATAGGGTATTAGGGAAAAGTGTGAACAATTAAGAGAAAATATTTTCTCTCTATTCTCTCAACCCTAGCCACCACTTCTCTTGCTAGCATCTAGGGAATTTTAGCCAGCCCTTGTTCTCTTCCTTAGTTGGTTCATTCAATCCTTCTCTAGTGTGGATTACTTATTAGAGGTATTCGATTTTGGACACTGTGGTTTGCAATAACTCGGTGAGAAGGAAAATCAACTGTTCAAAAAAAATCAAAGGTATTTTTCTTATTCCCATTAATATGTATATTTTAAATTCATGGCAAGATCAGATCTACTGGTTAAAAATTTTAAATTTCGCTTATGTATGAGATGCATGTAACTGATAAATTCCAACATTTTTTAAGATTTAAATAATGACATTAAGGTGGTATCGGGTGCGATCATACCAACACCAATGAATTGGATCCCATCATAACTTTGAAGTTAAATGGGATTGGATAAGAGTAGTATTAGGATAGGTGACCTCCTAAAAAGTCTTTGTGTTGCATCATTAGAAAGTATATGCATTGTACCATTATAAAGTATAAATTAAATCGAGTTCAGTGGTATAATTTGAGGAGAAATTTTTATTGGATAGCCTTTTAAAATAAACAGTGAAGAATTGTACTGGACTATAATAGGGTTTGAATAAGCTTTGATAGCCCTAAAAATATTTGATATACCTTTAAAAATTATTTTGTTTACATAGACTTACTTAAAATAATCCCAATTAATATTTGGAATTGAAAAATAATTTTTTTGATAACTTTGAATTTTTAAATTTAGGACAAATAAAAAATCAGTCTATAGACTTAAAGATAATGCTAGAGACCTCTAAAAAATTATTTGAACATATGGATTCACTTGAAATATTATGGAGGATTATTTGATGGTGAAAATTCAATTTCATCGTGATTTTAAAAAATGAGTTTTCGAACTAATAAAAATTTACCGGATAGGAAAATAGTTTTTAATTGATCTAAAAATATTTTTTTAGTCTAAGAAATATTTATTTAGCATCATGTACCTATTTTTAAAAGACATTGAGCAAAGAAAATATTTAGAAATAATTACACTAAAATAATGGTTATTTAAGTTAATTTGGATCGATTGGTTGGACCAAAGTGGTTGGAATCGATTTGGCCCAATTGATATGGGTATATAAAGGTAAAAAATCATATTTCATTGCAAAAATCTCCCTTGCTCATCCCTTTTCTAGCCATCCTCTTCCTTACTCACTTTTCCCCATTTTCTTCGCTCTTTTCTTACATAATCACACCTAAATTTTCACTCTAAATAATTCAAAGACCCTAATATTGGGAATTATCGATTTCATGCATCTCATACATAAGCGAAATTTAAAATTTTTAACCAATAGATCTGATCTTTCCATTAATTTAAAATATACATATTAATGAGAATAAGAAAAATTACCTTTGATTTTTGTTGAATAGTTGATTTTCCTTCTCACCTGGTTGTCGCAAACCAAAGTGTCCAAAATTGATCACTTTCAATGAGTAATCAACACTAGAGAAGGATTGAATGAACCAACAAAGGGAAAATACAAGGCTGGCCAAAATCCCTTGATGCTATCAAGGGGAAAGTGGCGGCTAGGGTTTTTTGAGAATGAGAGAAACTATTTTCTTTTAATTGTTCACCATTGTTTCCCTAAAACCCTATCACTTGGATTTTTATAGTTTGGTTAAAAATCCAACTTCATAATTGGATTAGACTCTTTAAAATTTCTAGAGAAATATTAAATGGGCTTCTGGAATTATTAATAATTTATTTGGGCTCAATTAAATTCAATTTAAGTCTTTTCACAAAAGACTATATATAAAACCCATAAACTAGGCCAATTATGCATACACTTGGATTTAATGACTCAAAGGAATTCCAAATCCATCCAAATTAAATATGTAGGCTCCATAACACATATTGAATATATTTAATTTATTTTGGTCGAAGAATTAGGCCTCTAAGGCCTTTTTTCTATAGTTGGCGTGTAACCCTTCCTCTAGAGGGTTTATGTGCCAAAGCCATTCTTCTGGGCCTCTTTTAATTTCTCTAATGGGTCTATTAATTATTATATCAGCCCTATAATACTTATTATCCAATAATAATTAATTATGACATATAATATTTCAATTAGGTCAATTTTACAGAACATTTCCAAAAAATTATGTGAACAATTTTACTTGATCATAATTAATTAAACTCTTTAATTAATTATTCTCTTATTAACTTCACTATTCCAATAATAATATAAAATATTATTATCCTTGTCATTTTACCATTTTATCCTTTTCTCTATATGTGTGTGACCTATTGGGTTCTTGTCCATATTGGCAGTATAATAAGTAATTGTGAGTTCTATTCAAAACTTACATGATTTAAACTCCTTTAAATCATTTTATCAATCCTTGTTGATATTTATGATACACTATTATACAAGTTATGAGTGGCCTCTATTTAGGCATCATGACTATCCAATTGTCAGGAAAGTCAAGTGGTTTGACTGTACCCTTCCATAGAAACAGTTACCGTGCAATTACTCCTTTCACCACTCTTATCTCAATTAGAATTTGAGTATGGATTTCTGTCAACTCATATAAATCTAATTATGTATGTTCTATTAATTTAACCATTTTTCCCAAAATGTCCTTCATGGATCTTTATCCATTTTGGCATAGTACTCTGGCCAGAGATTCTCTGAACAAGGTAATTGTAGAATCATGCGAGATAACTTCCCTTAATAAATCTAGGATGGTGAATCCTTTGTCAATCACTTAACTATCTTCAAGTAGGTCATGATACGCCCAACCTTCTACTTATGTTCACCTCCAATTAGAAGTAATCAGTTATGGAGTCAAAGTATACCACTTGCTACTTAAGATAACTTTGGTGATCTCAAGTCTAAGGATACTTGCACAACCGCTATGAAGAGATTCCTCACTAACTTAGATTTAATATCCATGTGAGAATTCTCTTTATAGGTCTCCAATGATCTTGTTCCTCTAACAAACATCTACATGTTAGCTTTGATTATCTTTCATAATCACAATTATGAGAACCACTGCTTGAACCATTCAAGAAACATAACATATGATTGTTTGTCCGAATTAACAATATATTGTCTTGTTAATTCTATGACTAGGAATATTTAGATATTAATACATTTTCATGCAATAGACATCTCACATCATGAACACTTTCATGATTGCCTTTGCACTGTGTTTATAATATCTAGGACTTTATTTATTAATTTAAGATTTACAAACTCATGTATTTAAACATAGCATTAATAAATGAATGATGCCTTTTATTAAAAATATGAATTCATACATATGAAATGCATCCCTTTTACATGGGCTATAGGGCATACTCTCTAACACCTAACTCTATCTCTAGCCATCTTTGGAACTCAATTCAAGTGAACAAAGTGGATGAAATTGTGAAGGAAAAAATTTGGAGCAAAATTCAAGTTAATTTAGTGGGATTTTAGTGATTTTAATAGATTTTTAGTAGATTTTAATGTAAAAATTTGTATTTTGGGTTTAATTTGAATTATAGATGAATAAAATTATGGAAAAAAGCAAGAAAGAATTCGACCAATGTGAAATACTAAGGGAGATCAAGTGAAATCAATGGGAAAATGCAAGAAAAAGTTGGAAAGGGTATAAAACTCATAGAGACAGCATGGAAAATAGGTAAGTGGATACCTAAACTAACTAATTTCATGTAAATATAATTTATGTGTTTTAGGGCGTTTGATGTAAATGATGCTCAAATCTAAATTAAAGCTAGACTAATGAAATTGAATATCAAAAAATTGATTTGGCATGAAAAATTGTGTAAAGAATGAATATAAGTGTGAAATTAGTTTAAAAATCTATGATCTCATTATGGAAAATTGTGTAATGTGAGCCTTAATTCAGAAAATCCTAGAAGATCTACTAGAATGCATTCTATCCCTATGTGATATGGATTTCACATTGATTTAGATAGAGACATAACTGTAGTAGAGGACAATGAGCCTACAAGCTATCAAAAAGTTTTGAACAGTTTAGAACGTGATTTATGGCTTAAGGCTATGCAGTCTGAAATGGACTCCATGTATGAGAATAAAGTATGGACTTTAACTCAACCACCTGAAGGGATAAAACCCATAGGGTGCAAATGGGTCTTTCTAAAAAAAGACCGGCATGGACGGCAAAAAAGTAGCAAAAGGCTATCATAAAAAAAGGTATTGACTATAATGAAACCTTTTCTCCTATAGCGATGCTTAAGTCTATAAGAATACTTTTAGCCATTATAGCTCATTATGATTATGAGATTTGGAAAATGGATGTGAAGACAACTTTTCTAAATGGAAATCTAACTGAGGATGTGTATATGATACAACCAGAAGGGTACACATCATGAGATGGCAAAAAAAGCATGCAAGCTTCAAAGATCCATTTATGGATTGAAGCAAGCCTCTAGAAGCCGGAACATACAATTCAATGAGACAATCAAAGAGTTTGGTTTCTCACAGATTGAAGATGAATTCAAAACTATTAACAAGTTGAACTTGGATAATAGAGTATGCATGTTTAGAACTTTTGCTTGGCAATAGAAGAAATATGTTGTTTAATGATTCTTTAGATAGTTTAATCTTTAACTTGATAAATATTTTTTAGTTTCCATTCTCTTGAAAGCACTTAGACCAATTTTTAAACTTATAAAAAACAATAAAATGAAGTAGTAAAGTAAGAAAATTTAGAGCACTAGAACCTTCCTCATCACCCTTCAAAGCATATAAGCAACTCAAACAACATAGAAAATGATCTAGGCAACAATTTTTCTTGATAAGCTTTCTAAAAGTCTTTTGTCCTACCGTTGTGAAATTATATCCTTTGGAAGCCAATTTGAGGCTAGAAGGGTATGTTTAATGCGTACAATTAATATTTTCGTGTTACACTCAATGTTTTACCATATAACCTAAAAAGCCTTTATCTCACCATATGGAATTGGCCACTTTAGGATTAAATTGATTTATATGGAGATTAATGTCTTATTGGAAATAGTGAGAAAATCATAGTAAAAGTCATTGATGAAGTCAAGTGAGAAATTTACCTTGTACATACCTTGAGGTTATTCAATTATCTTGTAAATGCTAGCATCAAAATGATAATGAAAAAAAATCATTTGAAAGATTGAGAAAAAGAAAAGCTAGCAATTATGAAAAAAATCTAAGTGTGGGGTAGTACAAGGAAGAAAAATTTTGGTGACTTCTTAAAAAGGGTATGATTTGGGTACATTTTCTCTCAAAAGAAGTTTTGTATTAAGAAAGCTAAGAAGTTATGTGCAAATTATGCATTGATCATGCTAATGGAATTAGTAATCTATTTTGTCTTAGAGTGGCTATTCATTTTGATTATCTTATGACCATTCTTTGATAACCATATCCTTAAGCCCCATTACAACCCTTGAAAGACCTATGTGATTTTAAGCTTGTTTTGAGTTATTTAGTGGAGATGACCTTCGGGTTCCGGTGCTAAAGGAGAGGCCTATGGTGTATCTAAAGTTTCAAGCGTGAAACCGATTGTATGCATATGCATTCATATATTCTACAATTCACTATTTAGTTGTGCTGATGTTTTGATTTATAAAATGCTTAAAGATGATTTGGTCTTGCACACACTCAAGGAAATTAACTTATATTATCTTGATTGAAGTTATCCTATTTAGAGATTATTTTAAGTGCTTTTGTTAAAATGCTAAGCTTTGTTGTAAATGTAAAGTTCTTTGTTCAAGATTGATTGTTTTGAGGGTTGGATTGTTCTAATTTGCTTGAGGGCAAGCAAGGTTTAAGTGTGGGCTATTTGATTAGTGTGAATTATGTATAGTTTTTAGTATGTTTTAAGTGTTGTTATTTAGTTAATTTGGTTTAATTTTGGTTAATTTAGAGTTAAAATGTTAATTTTTATGTTTTTGAAGTTAATCCAAAGTTTTGGAGTTTTTCAAGTATATTTTGCTAAGAAAAGGGCTTAATTGCAAAAATACAAGTAATTGGGGTCAAAACTATGAAATTGGGAAATTGATGCAAGAAAATAAGCATGAAGTCCAGAAGACTTATGCGTGGCTGTGTGTCTCAAAGAAGCAAAATATGCATGGCTGTGTGTCTCAATGAAAAAAAAATTGCACGACCACATGAATTTTATCAAGAGAAGATGAGTGGCCACGTGAAACAAGCAAATGAAGATGCATGGCCGTGTGTCTCATATAACAAAAAGATGTTTGGATGTGTGTGAAATAATAAGAAGAAAATGCATGGCCATGTGAAAGCATAACAAAAGACTATGCATGGCCATGTGATTTTTATCAAAGAAACTTGAGTGGCCATATATCCCTACAAAGAAGGATACACAGCAGTGCATCAGCAAAGAAGAAATCAACTATGGCCACGTATGATTCTCTCCAATTTAGAGAAGGATTTTTCAGACTTCCCGGTCAAGGAGGATTTGCTTTCTATTTTTTTTATGGAGTTTGAGAAGGATTCTACCACTAATTTGGTGTAGCACCCTTATCCTATAATCTGTACATATCACTTTATCCAACTCATTACACATGAGTTACTGTGTAACATAAACATATAATCAAACTTAATATATAAGAGTGCTACACTTCTAAAAGAAACTATTCAATGAACGATAAAGTCTCTTTTACACATTACAACAACTGTTTAACACATTTTTTTTTACATACAATATC
Organism: Excoecaria agallocha; assembly: GCA_037975025.1. Taxonomy (NCBI): domain Eukaryota; kingdom Viridiplantae; phylum Streptophyta; class Magnoliopsida; order Malpighiales; family Euphorbiaceae; genus Excoecaria; species Excoecaria agallocha. The sequence goes on from CM075806.1 coordinate 32,194,773, forward strand.
TCTAATACCACAAAATCTTTACTATATACAAAGAGCCCAAATACAAGTCTATAATTGTCTCTCTCGTTGACTTGAGTTGGCCATCCAGCTGCAGATTTCACCCCAACAACCTACACGGATGAAACACCCGTGCTAAGCTACAAAGCTTAGTGGGGAACTAAAAATATGACAAACGACCACTCACAGTGATCGTCAACAAGCACACACCATGTCTCAAATACAACAATGATTTATCACAATAAATAAAATTTAACATTCATATCAACTTATGAAATTCCTAAAAATTCAATGGTAACATTTACATTTGTGCTACATTTACCATGTATAATAATGTAAGCCTCAATGTCCTATGACTTTTAAATTCAACTAATAATCATGTGAATAACCTTTGAATTAATACTAAACCATACTAGCATAATTATCCATTATCTTTTTATCTATACTCATATGTCTATGATATAAACCTATTAGAATTAAAATGGCAAAACAACACTTCCAAATGCCATGAGATCTTTATAATATTATAAGGTTACTTTATATAGCATAAGTTACAAAAACAAGCCTATCAATTAAACATAACAATTATACAACATTGCTAGATTATTCTTATATACCCAGGTTATAGGTCTTAGTTATACATACATCACACCGTAAATAACAAACACAATTTCATTAAATGTGTACATATAAACAATGTGAACATATAAATATATTCATAAAAAAACTATTTCAAAAACGTTGGTTGTTACTGACTAACTCTTATAATCTTTAATATGAAATATGCTTATGCAATTATAAAATTGTTGCATCCATTAAATATTATAATACTCTTTAACCTAATAAAAACTCCTTCATATATCATGAATTGACATACAACTAGAAAAAGACTTATGATCACAAAAGACCCATATATGTATTGTTAGGTTTCGAAATAGTAAATAAAATATCGCAGCGGAACAATGGAAACCCACCACGGATCCAAGCGATCCAATTGATTCAATAAAAGGAAAAGTGTAACGATTACCAACCTCTTGTAGCGCAGATAAATCGAATTGTAGGTGCGATCTCACGCAAAATGACACCCTCTACCAGTATCCACACGCGAAAGCAACGAACAGAATCGCCCGGGGTGCTAGCTCCCTTCCTGGCGGCTAGGGTTTTTTATTCTCTCTCTAGAATCACACAAGAAAACGATTTTCTTTTTGCTTTTCTCTTAAGTGGCGGCTAAGTCCTTTTTGCTTAATTCGGGTTTTATATATACATACCATATATATATATATACAACTAACCTAACCCTAATTAAGAGAGAGAAAACGTAGGGCTCGTTTTAAAATAAGAAAAATCTTATTTCTTACCTAAAACGATAATTATAATAATAATAATAATATTTATCTTAAATATTATTATTATCATCATTCTATTTTAAAATAAGAAATGCCTTATTTCTTATCTTAAAATAATAATAATAATGTAATGATAATATTTATCTTAAATATTATCATTATCATCATTTTTTTTTGTTTATTTC